>OY987228.1:15434186-16866686 GCA_963920705.1 Odiellus spinosus | reverse complement strand
ATTCTCAGTTCTTTGCCTCCGCGATAGTCTCTCATTCTCCCTCTGGAGGCGAAAGCGGTATATAGAAAAAGCGCGCTATAAGACCCGACGAGGAAAAGAGAGTGGGAAAAACGCTATCGAGCATTCGTCGGGTGTACGCGCGGTTCTCGATCCATCGAAGCGAAAGAACGCTCGTTAACGCGCGGACGAAAAAGGCGCCGAAAGAGCACGTTTTCGGGCCATCTCTTCGCCCCGGTCGTTTCCGTAGAAAGTCATCGGGAACTCTCGAGCACGTAGGAAGGAGAAGCGACCCTAAGGGGGAGGGGAGAGAAGCTCGGTACCAATCCGAGAGAAAGAGAGGGAGAAGGAAAGAAAAAAAAAAAAAAAAAAAAAAAAAAAAAAAAACACCAGGCCGAGACGATTGCCTTCTAAAAACAGGCCTCGGCGCTATCGACACTTCATCGGCACGTGCTCATTTGAGGAAAAAGGGAGCGAGACCCCCGTCATCCCATTCCCTTAAACCGCGCGGGACCCCGGGACCGACCAAACTATATAGGGAGTCGTAATAGCTAAAGAGGACTCCTTTCGACCTAGGCTCGTGGGGAACGAACCGGGAAAAAAAGCGAAAAAAATATAAAAGATATACCCATTTCTTCTCAGACACAATGGGGACCCTTTTGGGGGAAATAAAAGAAGGGAAAAAAAACGTAAGAGAATGCGAGGATAGAGAGCTTTATTTCCGCTATATAGACGAAGAAGACGATCGACTCGAGTGGCGCGTGGAGAATGAAAACGTAACGCTAAAATGAATACGCGAGATGATGATTTTCTCAGTGTACCTCGTTTTCTTAATCGTGATTATATTAATGAGGCGTCGGTCGAGCGAAGACCCCGCGCTTAAGAGCGTATAACTAAAGGTCTAGGTTTATAAATCTAGAGAGTAATCATTTGCAAAATTAAGACGATACTCCAAGATCTCCGCAATTAAAACCGGGGGAATACTCGAAATTATAATTGACGATGGAAAAGGTTTAAATACGGGTGCGCGGATGTGCTGGAAAATCAATCGTTATTGTTGAAAGGCAAAACGATGTTATAACTAAAGACATAATCCGGTTGAAATTTCATAACGTGAGATAATATCTATATATCTTGGTACGTGAAGAAACTCAAACCATAGACTAAGAAAGGGTTTCACCATTTCTTTATCATATAAACGATAAATCTCCTCGTAAAAGGGAATATTTTATTAACAAGGCTTAGGGATATAACTGTAATATTTATCAAAAATAATCACGGATTAATCTAATTACAACTATGTTTAAATCTTATCGTAATTAAAATTGCAGCGCGTTTAAATATTAGTATAATACAAGGCCTATATAGGGCGTAGAACATTTACAAGAACGGTTCATATCAAAGTCTCGAATCTGAAGGCTCACGTATACGTGCGCTTAGACAGCGCGAGGAAAAACTATCTCTCTTCTTTTCAATTATTAGTATCATTTTAATTTCCCAAAATATTTATTGGCCAAGTGGTAGCTTATTAACGAAGTATCAGAAGCCGATGAAACCCTCCTTTGAAGTCTACTCTAATGTTCGATATAGCGCTCCTCTCTGTATGGGTAAAATTCAAAATTTTTACGAGATCGGAGGGGTCCTACTTCATACCCCCTGTCTACTTTAAATTGGAAATTCTCTCTCTCCACAAACGACGACGTTTTTTTGACGAACTCCAAGGCTGCTAGAGATATTCGCTCGACGAACTCCCGCTCCGAAAATATCTACTGTTAGGAGGCGTACGAATCGCGCTTTTTGAAACTAACCCATACAGAGAGCGGTAGACAAGACCCGGGAGTAATAGACTTCAAAGGAGGGTTTCATCGGCTTCTGGAAGTATTAAAAGACTTAAGTTAATCAATTAGGTAGATCCAATTCGCGTGGTCTTTAATAAAATACTTAAATAATGACGGTGTATAGAAGACGTAACTTTTGACTACGATCAATGTTTACAGTCTGTCCTATATATTTTGAAAGAAATAAATTCTAAGCTTCAAGGTTGAAATTGGATATTTTTTCTACCTCGATACAAAGTTTACTTTTAAAAGCAAACATTATCTCCCTGGGACACTAACTAAATACGCTTCTTTAAAATTAGAAAATAAGGCTAATTAGGTTTCAAAATTTCCCTAGATATACGAGTGATTATAAAAACCTTGGATGCATCTGCGTAAAAGATTCTTTAGAGAGAGTACAGGGAAACTGGTAAGGAGAGAATTCCGCGCGCTAATAGATCCTCCAATCAAACGATGTATAATTGAAGAGCGCGCTTATAATAGGTCGAATTTCTATATAGAAATAGAAGCTTCTCCTTTGATTCACGTCGTACGGGAAGCTTTTAGGGACCGAACAGGAGACGACACATCCTTCTGCTTCTGGTGGTCTTTTCGATAATGTATAATAATATATTTGGCAGTGTATAGAAGGAAAACCCTTTCAGAGAGCTTAAACTTCTGCTAAGCCTATAATGGCCAGCCGATTTATAATAAGATCACCAGGGCCTCCGAGATAAGTAGAACGAATAGAACGTTAGCTTTTCCCAAAAGTATACCACGCTACGTCGTGCAAAAACGTCGTAAAATATATAGATCTATTATAAATATCCAGATATTCAATTAACGACACATTCGACAGGTCAAGTAACAACAAACATTAAAGCTACAATCGAACTTTAACCTTATTATTAGATGACGCAACCTTCGAGCAATCTAATGGCGGTTTATTTTAGTTGTTTCCAGACCAGCAGAGAGTGGAGTTCATTGAATATATGGACAATTCGGTCTAATCAGATTTGAATAAAAAAATTTAAAATGATTTAATATAAATCATGTATATAAAATCTTTTTAAAAAACGACTTTTTTTACACGAGCAAAACGTAAAATTTATAGCATTAATACAGCGTTTTTCTTAGTTAAGTAAATAGCGTTATTCCTTCTATCTTACTCAGCTTAATGATATACGAATTATTAATTCAAAAATTTCTTCATTTCCCTTCACTTAATACTCTGTATATCGAGAAAGTATAGCGTGGTTAAAACATTAATTCATTGAAAATTTATGTTTCTAAGAAGCTATGGAAATATTTTAGTAATTTCCATTGATTCAGAATAAATCTACTAGATTGTTGTTGGATTGAAACCTAAAGTTTGCAAGTTACATCATCTTTAACCTCAGTTTCTGAGTAAAACTAGGCAACATGTATCACTTATATAAACCGTATACCGAATAAGAAAGAAGAAAAAACCTTTTATGAAGGAAGAAGAAAGGTAAGCCGCAGAGGAGCTCCGTTGCTGCGTAAAAAGTCTTACTAACAGCATATTTAAAAAAAAAACTTTCTACACGTTACACGAAGCCACCCAGCAAACTAAAAAGCTTTACTTATTTATTTTCTTTTTTGAGCCCGCAAGTTCTCTAACGTTTTCCCAAGTACTATATAAGTGAGATTCACAAAGGACCGGTCGTTGTCTCTCGAGGGACATCCGATTATGCAAATTGTTTTTGGAGGAGCTAGGGGAAGAAAAGGGCGTGGAAACTCTTTAACAATGGATCCACGTTGTTATTGTTATTTGCCTAAAAACAATAGGATAGGGAATTTGGAAACAGGCCTTAAACAAACTAGACTTTTGGCGAGAAAGATCGCCTTCCTCGTTAATAAATGAGATTACAGTTAGTATAACTTTTATTTCCCGTCTTATCAGTATACGATTGATTCGTTAGAGATAGCTGGAAACGTAGAACCGTACGCGCGGAACACTCCCACTGATCTCGGCTTATTAGAAGGACATCTGAAGAAAGTCGAGAAGACTGAACTAAGGTTTATCAGTCAAGGGAGCTTGCTGATTCGTATTTATTCTTCCGACCGTAAACACGAGCCTTGCTTGAAAGAATAGAGTGCCGCCTTCTCCCTCCATCATCCGATAACTTTTCTAGAAAAATCTATTTATCTTAAAACGTAACGGAGAGAAAAGAAAGAGAGAGAGGAGGCGAAAGACAAGGCTAATTAGCGAAAGCTACTCTATATATGGGCATCGAATTTTCCCGCTAAAACCAATATTTCAATTTGTTAACTGGCTTTTATAAAGAATTAAATGAACTTTAGAATTAGGAATGCGCCGCGTGTGTGTAAGAGTGTATTATACTCGATACTTGATAAATTAACGCAATTTCCGGTTTCAAAAGTTAACAAGGATAGTGAAGGCATTGTATCGTTCCGAAGAATAAATTTTACGTTTGAATTAAGAATTAAACAACAGGGATTTGGAAAGTAAACTGTTAAAAATAATTCGGGTAATATAAACGAAGAAGAGTTTCAATTTTCAAAAGATTGCGTGGTGTAAAGACTTTACATATTTAACTTCTTTAACTTCAAGAATAAATATTAGAACTGATTTGTTTTAACTTTCCTATATAAAAAAAGATAAATATAGAGAATTGACCTATTTTTCTTCAACGTGTCATTCCACGAAATAATATCAACATTGATATTAAAATGTCTATACTTCAAATAAAATTGACAAATATTTAACATGCATAATATTATGAAAATACATTATATTTGAAGTTAAAAAAGTTAATGTCATATTTGTCACACAAAAATATCTAACTATAGCCACGAATACAAACATTAGAGCTTCTAAAGTTCCCCAGTACGTCGATAAATAGGTAAAATACTACTCGTACGTATAGTTAACCATCGAAGAATTATTTTTGAATATTCGCATTTTCCACGAAAGAATATTTGAAATATATTTTAATTCTCATTCCATAAAATATCTTTATACTAGTTCGCTCAAAACTGCCAACCGCACTCAAAAGATTCACCTTTTAAGGGTTAATAATCCGTCGTGAAAGTTTGCGAACGGGAGAAAATATATTTTCGGGTCAACAAAAATAAACTACAGTTTTGGGAACTCGATGATTTTCCAAAAACCCTTTTCCGACGAATTCACGCTATAGGCGTATTTTAATCAAATCGATTGAAAAGACCGTTAGGGTCGAACCTTTCTAGGATGCCGAAGCGTATAAGTATTGGGAAAAAGCGGAGTAAAGGGGTTTTCCTATACATTTTTCGGGCAGTGGTGGCCGGTCGGCCTCCCAATTTTAATGCGACAGTAATTTTACGAAGAGTCCGAAAAGAAACGGGACGCCTACTAAATTAGGAACGAACGTTTGACGGGGGAGAAAACCGATCAATAAAATTTTTCCCTCGAACCTACCGCGTTATATACATTCGTATTATCGAGCGACGCGGTCTTGGAAAGAAGAGAGATACCGAACGAAATACCTTTAATTTTACGAGGATTTCTATCGAATCTAAGCTAGCAATCGAGCGCGGTAAAGAGAAAGGGGGAATCGAGGGGGTTTTAAAGCTCGTCCCGAAGTCATTTTTGTCGAGCGGCAATCGCAAACACGTGTCGCTCGAATTTCGGCCGTTGCAAATTGGGCTTCATTAAATAGTGATTAAAAGTTTGGGAGGATGAAAAGGGTGAGAGGTGGGGGGGGGGGGAAGTTTGCGGGAAATGAGAAAGCTTCCTTCCGAATCCCTCACGGACGCGTACCCTCGAAAAGCTAGCTAGCCCAAATAATAAAACACGGAGCGGCCTGACCTATCTCATCTATCCATTCTCATAGCGTTTTCCCATACTCGCTCCCACGCCGTTTTCAAAACTTTTCGTGCATTTTTTTTTTTTTAAAGATGAACCTTTATAGGAGACTGAGTAAGTGGAGAAACTTCCCTCGCTACACGCGGATAATTAAGCCATATTTTTAAAGCAGGATAGTCCAAAGTTGTTGCCTAGCTAGCTGCGAAGAGACGCTGGTCAGCTTATTTAAAAATTAAAAGAATGCCCAGAACGCGTTACGCTACTTATTAATCAAGAACAGTAGAATTCGGATACGAAAAGTTGTTCAACACGCATTAATAATTAAATTCGAACGCTAGATTGGATTCGGCTTAATTAGAACTTGGCAATTTTTCAAGATTCGTCGCTCGACAGCTGGCTTTCGCTCTACTATATAAATCCTACATCCCGAAAATAATATGCCGTTGATTTACAGTAAAATTTAATGAGCATCGTTTTCATGGGAATCAGAATAAATTGGATTCTAAAAATTTGAAAACATCGACACTACAGACCATCACCTTTGACCTATTTTCGTAATAAATATTACTTAAGTTACAGGATAAATAAATCTGTTCAGGCTCTACCTCATATATATACTCGCGTTCAAGAGGAGTTTTCATAGACTGCTTTCTTTCTTACAGAGAGTAACCATTTGTATCAATCCGCTTCAGCCTTTACTATTACATCAATTTCTCTTGAAATGAAGAATAGGGTACGTAATAAAATAAGATTCTTCACGTAACTGAAAAAAAGGAGGGGTAACGCGAGAGAAGACTATATAGGTAGGAAGGAAGGTCTTGTCAGATTGTCAAGCACGAGTCGCGAACGAATCTCGTGAGATGAAGACGCGTAGGGTGAGAAAACTTGGTTCAAACCAGATAAGAAGAAAAACGAAGGAAGAGATTCGATAGACGTATGGAAGAAAGAAAAAGAAAATCAGAGTCTCTCCTCAAAATCAAGCGAAGATTCTCCCCCAAAATCCTATAGCTGGGAGTCGAGGTGACGCGCGACCCGCAATCACAGACTGGTTCGAGCCGGGTATACAGTCAGTCAGGTGTTGCTGTTGGAACCTAATAACCTGTCCGTTACTGCACGGAGTACCCGGGCAACCAAAGCCTCTGTTCGTATAGTTGTACTTCGGCATACTGTCTTCTCCACTCATCTACCCACCATCTTCTCAATTGTGGCAAAACTAGAAATTGGATTTTAGCCGTGATTGGAAAGACGTAGTTTGACGCAGTTTGATTGCGTGAAACGTCATTTATAATAGATTTTTTTTTTGGTACCGACCGTATACCGCGTATAAAATCCCAAAAAGTAAACTATTAGCTAAAATCTGAAAAGATAAGTCCCCATTAAGGCGAAGTGATATTAATCGAAGTGCAAAACTTAACCCCTATTTCACCAGTTCGTTCTGTTATTATTCAGCCCCTAATTGCACGCTAACATTTAACACACGGTAATGTTTCCATTTCTTGTATATTAACTATAATGCAACCGGATAAATTAGGTATCTATAATAAGTTGTAGTCTTGAAATTAACCATAAATACAATAAATATAACTGTTTTTCTATGATAATTTAGGTTATTTCCAACAACGCAACCGTTTATATTATATATATTACCCTATTGTATAAATTATATATAAAAATAATAAAATATTCACTCATTACGCGATCACGAAAAGCTTTCGGTCCACAAATACAAGCCTACATAAGCCAACAAATCTACTACTGTCACGATATAAGGTATTATAAGAAAGATTATTGACGATTAAATCAGAAGGGAAATCTGAACTTCACCGTAGCCCGACTTCGTGTTTAAAGATTCTAGTCACGGGATAAGCGAGGAAAAATACTAGAAGAAACGGAGGGAAATATAAAAAGTTTGGGGAATTACTAAAAAGAGATCGAACAATCAAATCATCCTATAGTTCAAACACTAGGTTTCAAACGAAGAATATTTGAATATCGGGATCTTTCCCATTTTTATCCCCACGAGTGTTTAGTAATAATATAAAGAGGGGGGCAAACTCAGAATTCAATTTCAAAGAGTTCTTGATTTGGAAAAACGAAGATAGAAGTTAGCCGGCACGTTAACTCGCGTATCAGTTCGTTGGCTATAAAGATTAAAGGGTTTGTTGCGCCAAAAATCCAAAACCAATCCAGTAATTAGATTTTCCGTAGTACTTTCACGAAAAAAGATCGCGCGAAAACGACCATATCACGTACGAGCCAGAACGCGCGAGAATAAATTGTAAGCTCTACAATAGCCACGTGATCATAGTGGTGACGTAAAATAGCGGGAAAATTTATTTTAAAATTTCGAATATGGAGATTATAAAATACGAATTTTAACAGTTGGGCTACTTTCTCTATCACATATGGAAATATTGTTTGAATTGTTTTTTAACGATCTTTCCAAAAATGCTACTAAATTTCCATTTGGAGTCCATGAAAAAAAATTCAATAATTCAAACTATAGGCGCAACAGAACCTTTAAAAATCACGAGGGAAATGGGTAGAGGCGCTTGAATGACCAATTTGGGCCATTTTTTCGATAGACCCGGTTCGTACGCTGCTATTTGATGACGGGTGCAGCGGAATAGAGGGTTGGGGTGTACAGGGATTGAACTGGAGGAATTTTTTATCCGCCCGAGAAGAAAATCCTCTAAAAAGCTGGGTAAACGATGAAAGAAGAGATCTCGATCCCTAGCGAGAAACGAGAGAAAGGGAATTGGAGAGAAGAGTCTAAGGATAAAAAATATATATATAACCTGGATTGAAAGAGATCGAGTGAATTATCAGAGATTGCCATCGAATCGTGATGTCCAAAGAGACACGACCCTGCACTACGTAAGTTTTTTCTTTATATATATATTTTTTTTTCATCACAATCCTAGTACCATCATTTTTCCATTTAACCCAATATTCTTTGGATTACATTCCACTCCCGTAAAATGAGAAATGATGAGATCGACACCAGGACAAACAAGGTGGACTTAGATAGAGACCTATCCTCGTAACAATTTACACAAACTAGTTTTATCAGAGTTATATTTAACACTGAGTAATAAACCACTAAGCTTTCCCTACTTTGTAAAGTAAAAGATAAGAATCAATCACATCTATTAATGTTGAAAAGCGGGATTTGAAATTTTATATTCTTACAATGATTTTAATGATTTAGCTGCAAGGGATCGACTTTCGAATGATCGACGGTAATGAATTTTGTTGAAAAAAATCTAAAAAAACCTTCCCTAAGGCATTTCGATCATTTGAAAATCGATCAGACGAAAAAAATCGTTTAGATTTTTAGAAAATCGATCAATTGGGAAAGCATGATTACCAAAACACTGGTGGCATAAAATTAACCTTTCAACAAGCGCTCTGGGAGTGATTTCTCTTGTTCTAGTAGAATTAGCTATAAATTAGGGAGCTTAGCGCGAGAATCAATTTGACAAGGCCCGAATCGAGTCAGGTTGCGTGTCTACTTTAAAGTACAAGGTTTTTGCTGAATTGTTAAAGTCGCTAATCGATTAAAAAGAACACGTTCCTCGTCATCATTATCCCTTTAGATTGGGGAGAGTGCGTGATTACTAGAGAAGAGAAAGGCTATATAAAAATTGTGTTTCTGGGTTTGCACGTCAAGTTCGTTTTCTCCTCGAGCTGATTATTCGACCCGAGAAACAACAATCTATTTCTAGTTCCCCCCACCCTACCACTTCGGTGAGCCGGAGGAAAATTCAAATATGACGTGAAAAAAGTAATTATCCAGAGAGAAGAGAGCATACACACTAGCTAGGATTCGCGTGTAAGGTACGCTAAGGGGCGGGGAATCAACAAGTGAAGCGTACTAGAACGGTACAGCGAGCGTACCTATTCGGTAAAAGTAGAACAAGCGAGGTTGAGATCCAAGCTTGGGATATGCCCGAAGCGAAACGGAAGGGAGTAACACCTTATTTAAATTAAAACGAAGTCTGTACCTGGAAAATTTCGATTTCTGGCCGTGGTTTAGCAAATACAAAGCGCATACTCTAGTACTTCATCAAGTTTTGAAACCCAAAATGTTTTTGACGTTTAATATAAACGTCCATGACAATCAAAATTGAGAAAAGGAAACTGATTACAAAATCTAAACAGGCAAACGAATCACGAAGCAAAAATAAAGTGACTGTGATAAAACAACATCCACATTTAGGCTCTCTTGATTGCACATATATATAAAAAGGAACGGTTTAATAGGAAAAATAGGATTCCTCTCGCAAAATTATAGGATTGCATAGGACCTTCTCTACGAAATTATAGAATTATATAGGACACTTATTATATTTCACTAGTTTTAGACGGCAATAAAAGGAAAAATGGTAGGGGTTGGACTTGTGTTCAATTTGTATCTAGTGGCGAGGCATTCTTTTCGAGTGGCTCATGTCAATACTACTATTTGAAATTAATGAACGGAATATCTACTATCTAACGGTGCAATCAGTTTTGGTACAGGAGAGGGTAGTGAAAAGTTACGACCATTTAAAGATAAAACCTTTAGTGAAATTATAGGATTAACTATCCCTATAATCTTATAATTATAAGATTTTATAGGAATTATAGGACCTCTGGAAGCTCTGAGAACATGGTGTAATTAATTTCAATGGATGAATCGTTTTTAGATTTTGGTTAAATATGACACGATTTTCCTAGGAATTTTAGGCAAACATTGGTTCAGTTCATATAAACCTTTTTGCCAATAATTTGATCGATAGAAATTCCCCTCTCCTTAGGGCCTAGCTATATAATACCAGGAACTCGTCATGGCCGGGTATGGTTTCGAGGTCGCAGAACCTTATTGGCTTTTGAATATTAACTCCTTAATGCTCGTGAACTGACGTAATATATGTAGACGGGTTGGTTAAATTATCTATCATATTCTAGATTTTACAGTTCTCCATATTTTACTTGTAAATTAAGAAGATACGGTGACCAAATAAGGTCGTATCATTTCCCATCGTTGTAGCATTATCACTCACTGACCTAATAGATGAAACTCAATCCCAAGCGGCTACGCAGCGTTTATAAATTCATTTATTCGGATATACGCCATCACTCCCTTTCGGTATTAAAATTAATAGTCGTCCAACTTCGTATAATTAAGGCACCGAGATATCTGAAAATCCCAACTGCGTGATACAATAGAAACAGCCATGCGCGAGCTCTCGTCTCAATCTTTGTCCGGTCCCTCCCTAATACACGCGTTAAGCTCAGTATCCTAACTATAAGGAGGTGTATTCTCTTTTTCATCCATATAGAAACGTACAGAAGCACCGCCTAAGTGTCAGTTCACTCCGAGATAAAAGAAATTTTACTTCCGGTCAGTATATATACCGTCCTTCAATATCGATTGGGCCATTCTCCGGAAGTCAAGGAATAATATGAAGGACAGTAGAGTAGAAAGAATGTACGAAAAATGACCTCTACCATCAAAGTCATTATCAGATTTCAATACGCGTAAACCTACAACCCACCTAAATCTAAGATACGAAGGTGACTCTCTTTGAACGAACTGAAATCTGGGCGACTCTATACCTTCAAAAGGAGTTTGTCGCAACTACTTCAATCCCTATAAAAACTAATATTATATATTAATCCGCGCGACAGCTTCAATCTATATTTTGCAAACTGATCATGAACCAAAGTACATCGTTCATTCAACTATACCAGAAGATAGTGGAGTAATGTTTGGGGGAATAATAAATAAGCCGAGAGTGGAACCCAGATAAAAGGCAGATAAACCTCCCCATCCAGCCTTCTTAGAGTTAATTCATAGAAGTTGAATAGACGGAGGATATACTTCGATTTATTTCGATATAGAAAGAAAGGGAGAGAGAGAAAGATGGACGTCGCGTTCTCCTGTCATCAGTGACAGAAATTGCATCGCGTAGGATGCTCGACTTCTCCGTATTTCTTATCATTTGATTTCTAAGTGATATAGACTCGAGTCTAGTTACGACCGCGCTGAAATTTCTACCAGATTTTGACTACAGACTATAACCATAGTTGAAAAGATAGCCGCGGGGGCACGAGGGTAAAATAAAAAGAAATGAGGAGAAAAAAGAAGTCTCATTTATTCCAACACACACACAAAGTCTTTCCCTCTCTCTCTCTCGCTTCCTTCATTGTCGCCATCTTCCGACGGTAATTATTTCCAGCCCTATCCGTCCTTTTGGTTCTTTAATAAATGAAGAACTTTGTCCCTTCTGGAATCAACAAGTGTGAAAAGGCGCCCTCTTCTTTTTCCATCTACAACTAATACTTTATCTTCTTTTTTCGTGGATGGGCCCATCTCCATGCATTCCCTATTTCCCCATCCCGAGAGGCAAAGAAACTCGGCGCCAGATAGAACATTTGCTTTTTTTTTTTTTTTTTTTTCATCATAGCCTCCCCCTTCATCTCCATCTTTCTCTCTCTCTCTATCTCTCTTTCCTCCCACCGCACGTCCGCATCTCCTTATCCTTCGAGTGGAAGAAAACGAATGAAAAGCGAAACGCAACCCAAAAATACCCCAATTAATTAAACGGCATCGATTTTTTTTTGTGTCCATCTTCGTTCTCACTTTTTCTCGCATCTTTTCATTTCGTCAATAGTTTGGCAAAAGAAAAAGCAAGGCCTGAATAAAAGTACAGCTCCCAAAAAGCTTAATCAAGATCAACTAATCAGGCAACGAACTGTGCTTCAGGTTATTAAGGTTACTAGTAATTATTGGAATTCTTTTCTCTAACTTTACAGAGAAAAAAAAAATGGTAGAAACTTAATTAAGTATGCTTCGGGATATGATCATTAAAAAATAATGAAAATGATTGACTCGAGTTTAATTATGTAATATTGTAGATTTATGCCTATAGCTATAGCTTTAAAAGGAATTACACCAATGATATTATGGCGGTTTAAGTTCAGTTCGCGACGATTTTAGAGCAAAAGAAAGTTTACAATAAATCAGTTCAGTTTAAAAACTTCAAAAGAACAATGCTAATAAAGAAATTCTCGGGATCTCTCTGTAATACAAGATAGTAAAATATAATTAGAAAGGTTATATAATTAGTTTAATTAAGTTTTTGAGGCTTTTATGATGGGATTGAAATATAAATTAAGATTATGGTTATTTTATGCTCTCTCGTTATAATATACTTATAATATAATTAATATAATATAAGAAAATTTAAATTAAAACAACGTAATTTAGTTATTTAAGCTTATTATTTACTTTTATGCAAATTATAATTAAAATGTCTAATTCGAATTAAAGATTATTTGAATAAAACAATCTTAATTATACCCGTTTTCAGGTTCAGCTCACCTATGGCCTATAAATTCGTTAATTTGGTACGAAAATTTGGTAGGCGATACTAAAATATTGAATCACAAATGCAGTAAGCATCGCATCCAACAACATTACAACAGTACACAAGTCGTAAAGTATTTCGCTTTAATAAAGTTGTCGTTATTTAAGATAAGAAGGGTGCTATTGATAAAGTAACGGAACTTCTTTATCTTTTGCCACGTCGACGTTCAAAGTAACTATTTCTTAGCGCGGGAGAAAGAATTAATCATCAGCCGCCCACTCTTTCAGGAGCCGCTGTTCGATACAGCTAAAGAATACCTTGTTCTCTTATATACCACTACAGAGAAGAGTGTCTTTCAAATCACTCTTAGTTCGCAGTACATATATATTTAAATAATTTAGCTATATTTATCTATTTTTAACAATATAGGGATGTTTTAAGCTTTACTCACAGTGCGTACTAAGAATAATTCTCACAGCACAGTTTGTTCGTATTATGTGAGGTAATGAAGTAATGTGTAATGGGAAATTTAAAGAACAGTTTGTAAATTAATTATAGAGGCTTGATGAAGGTTTTACAGTTAAATTTCGTAGGTGATAAATAATTTAAGCTACTTATTTACTCTTCAACAAAAATTTAATAAATATTGCACGAATTAATTTGGCATCGCAGACAAAGCTATAATCCTTCTTGATTTGACAACAGGAATGAAAGTGGGTCAATCATTGAATATATTTTGACTTGCATCAAGTAAAAACTTTTCAAATTTAGTTTTTGTCACTAAAATATCCAGTGATTTTCCCACTATGGCATATTTAATCGTTTATAATAAATTAAGGCTATGGGATTGAACTTTAAGAAATAACCAGTATTCTATAGTTCATTCTAGCTAAATTATTAGCGTGTACCATTTTTATCTTTTAGATAAAGGATAATCTATCTCTGCACTTGCTACCAAATAGAGGTGGATCTATAGTTTGTGCACAGTGTCAAAACAACTTGGAATAGACTAGAAAAAGAATAATCATAGGTTTTTTACGCGCTCAAATTTCAACCTAATTAAGAGAACGAAATTTCACCCGATTTAGTTTTGTAAGCCTTGGTTCAAATAACACGAACAAACTGAATAAGATTCTCCTACATTTTCTTTCCCTTTATATTTCTTTCTTTCTTTTTTCTTTTGGATTGTTCCTTGTCGGGATCTGGTGGCACAATAAAGGGCCGCTACCGGATTCGCTCGTTGCAAATTTAGCGGAGGCCGTAAAGAGTTCGACCCTTAACCTGGCCGTCTAATGAGACTTCTTCGCCATTAAGGGATTCGAACTTCTGGTCAATACCTTCTAATTGCTACTTCGTGTTTCGCCCGAGCCCTCTTATTCTTTTTCCCCGACCCAACTCCCCCGCAATGCAACCTTTTATATTGGAAAGAGAGCGAGAGGATGGGAGAGGTGGGAGGAATTCGAACAAACTTTTAGGGGTTGACGTTATACGTTTAGCGAAGGAAAAAGAGAGAAGCGACTCTGAAGACATCCAGGTCGAAGCGTTATAAAGCATTTATAATCTATAAATAAATTACCCACAATCAGGCTATTTTCGGAAACTTTAACCCTCTCCCTTGAGAGAGAAAGATGGTGTGGCTAAGAGTTAACATAATGAGCTTGGTTTTAGTTACTCTCGTTAGATGAGACGCTAATTAACATGTAATTTTTAGTTTTATTTGGTTAAAATGAGGCTTCTTTACTAATTGATCTATGCTAGCTCGCGTATATCCGTTAGAGCCAATAGATTGGCAGCTCCAATTAGATCGCGCAATCTAATTTCAATGATCGTGGAATCTGATTGGAGCCGCCAATCTATGGGTCGTAGCTAGAGTAGGCATACGACGAATTTAGACCGTATACGGAAGCTTCTTCCTGAACACCTTTGTACTAAGGTTGGAACCCTTCTACAATGCATTAAATGAGTTTTAAATGCAGATATTCTAAAAATATTCCAAAGGTTTCTTAATTTGTACTAACGCCAATCTAATTCTAATATTTTTTTCTAATTTACATAAAACAACGAAACATGGATACGAGTAATATTCCATCGCAACTCTCAAAAGGGAGGAAATTACTTTGGAAAAAATCTGAATCGTCTTGAACAGTAGTTTAGAAAGAAAACTGGACATTATGATTTGACATCGAAATATATCCTACGCTTGCAAATGATTCGGTATAATTTTTACATTACCCAACTACCAGCATGAAATGGTTTGGACTGGAATGAATATAAATGTCAGAAAAACCAAAACATCTGTTCAATGTAAGTTTACAAAACGCGAAAGGCTGTGGCGAATTGAATAAGCTTCAATCAAAATTAAAATAACAGAATGTAATGACAAGACCGCGGAAAACTCGTTCGTAAAGACACGTGATATAGGCAGCCAATAATAATCCATTTAATGAGGTAAGTTTTCCCTTGGAATATCTAGAATCTGAAGGCTGACGGTCTTGCATAATTATTAGAGTGAGGAAACACTATCTCTCTTCCCTCCGAACTATTGTAAAGTTCTATTTTACTCCGGTGCATACGCAAGGGGGGTAAAACAAATTTTAAAATTCCTCCTGGGTGATATTTTAATTATTCTTGCTTCAATAAAAAACGACATTCAGAGAAAATGTTTAGCAACATAAAAAAAGTTAACTCTATATAATGGTACCAGTATTTAGTTAAACTTAACTCACCAATTGATGTTGTACAAATTAACTGAAAGCATTTCGTATGATAACTATCGCATAATATACTCGTACCAAATAAAATCCCTTTAAATTATAAAAGCACGATATTCTGAAAATAGTCCTTTTGCTTTGATTATAAAGTGAACCTCTTATACTGCAAAACAAAGCCACGACTACCCGTCACGAAACACTCTGAGCCTTTGGAAGAAATCTGTATATTAAGGTTCGAGAAGAACGATTAC
Source organism: Odiellus spinosus (assembly GCA_963920705.1). Classification (NCBI taxonomy): domain Eukaryota; kingdom Metazoa; phylum Arthropoda; class Arachnida; order Opiliones; family Phalangiidae; genus Odiellus; species Odiellus spinosus. The sequence continues at coordinate 16,850,726 of OY987228.1, read as the reverse complement.
GGTTTTTCCAAAAGGTGTTTCTAAAATTACGAAAGCTTGAAAAATAAACTATATCGAAACAAAATGCTAGGGGGAAAACAACGGGCTATAATTATATACTTTGTTGCAAACTAGAAACTATAAGTAAACGAACCGTGGTCAAAATTATTTCCCTTTCCCATATGCAGATATAACATAGCTCGGGTTCTTATTGGCTTTTTCGCAAACGTTCGTTTCGCGTGCAACTAGAAATTGCTCCTATGAGAATTAGCAAACAAATTCTCTCCCATTTCATATAAAATCTTTCCTTCTCCTTTATTCCCTCGACATTACCTTATCTAATGAACCATTTCCCTACAAATCTCGCGCTATTATGGTCAAGCCTTTGTCTAGCTAATATATTTATAAAGAAAAGGGCTACATAAAAGCTTCGAACGAGATACCTCAAACAGTTCACGAAAATAATCCGTATAAAGAAAATAATAGCCTTAATCAACGAGGAGCTAACACGGTTCCTGAATTATATCTACACTTTTCAAACACAACTCCTTCATCTCCTTCACGTGTGGGCCAAATGACTAAGTATAATGAAGTATCGATTGAAAATCGTCTACAAGACTTGGCGCCTAATTTTACCCGAGCTAGAGAAAAAAAAAACGCAATTTTTTTTTAAGAGGGAAGGGGTATGATTTTTTCCTTACAAAAACATTGAGAAAATATTACCTGTATTTCATTAAAAGATTTACGAGTGAAAATGATGTGAGAGAGAAAGAGAGCAGTTAAATGGGGGTAAGGGAAAAAGGAATATTTTTTCCTAAGCAAGCTTTAAGTCGTTTCTTCTAGAGAGTGGTATAGAAAGTCTAGTGGAAAAAGGAACTAGGGAAAGAAAAAAATGAGGGTTATTTATGATGCGAAGAAGAGAGAGAGGAGAGAGAGAAGGGAAGAGATAGAGAGATGGCGGAGACCTGTAACGTGTGTTAAGGAATATTTGGAAAAGGAAAGCAACAGGGCTGTTTTTCCACTATAACGCTGTATCAGTATCGCCACCTACCGTATGATTATTGAACTAAATTTAATTATTTAAACTTCTAAAATCGGAATTACCCGTATCAAGGAAAGATATATATTAAACAAAATCTATTATAAATTATATACATCTCAAAATATTCATATATCTTTTCAAATGAATCGTTTAAATATTCAAAAGACAAAATTATAGTAAGAGTACGATATTTTAAATAATACAACAGTTAAATTTTCGGGAAAATTTAAGAAAGTTGAAATGCATTAATATTAAAGAGGTTTAAAATAAACCATATGATAATTATTTTCGTTTATTTAAAATTTGGTTGATTATATTTTTACGCTGGATGCTAATAGAAATTTATATTTATGTTTATAAAATTGAGAAATATTCAGAATAAATATTCTTCATTATTGAATGGTATATAACTTTATAATGTTTTTACAAAATTCGCAGGTACGAAACTCTTTAGTTGTCAAACTTAATTTAAAATGAAGGTTACGGTCCAAGGAGGGGGTAGGAGAGATGTTATTAAGAAAACGCGTTATCTGGAAAAGTTATTTGGACACAAAACAAAGTAAATGACTTTCAAGGGAAACCAGTGTTTGTGTGGAAGAGGGAGAGAGAGAGAGAGAGAGAAAGAGAGAGAAAGAGCGAGTTATGGTGGTAGAAAAGCGGATCGAATCGAGGAGCCACATTGTCTGCTTCATTTTGAAACTTATTTTCAAAAGAATCGATAGATTGCCATCCCTTTCGCCTATTTAATAGGCGCTCTTTTATAACCTTAAACGACGAGGTGCTTTTAGAAAATGGAAAGGGGAGTCGCGAAGGCTAAAACTAAAGGCAGAAAGGGGTTTCCTAGGCGCAATGACGATAAAAAACGGAGACGCACGAACAAAAGCCGTCACCTACTCTCGGCTATTCGATATAATTTCTCGGGACAAATACTCTACTTTGGATTCTGCGAGAGAATTAGTTGGGAGAAAAAACTGGAAAATGGGAATGACACTGGGTCTTATCAATTCAGGCTTTGTTCCCGTAACAACTTGAAAGGTTGCAAAACTAACTATTGAAGAAACTAAGGAAGATACGTACTTGAGATAAAAACATGTACCTACAGTAATTATTAAATTTTGAAATTCTTAAATATAATTTTTCATAAAATATAATAAATTATAATATAATTGAATATTCTAAAGTTCTATGAAACGAATCAACTTGAGCTTTCCGTTCAACAATAACTCTTTTTTCCCAATTCTTATAGAAAAGGGTCAACATTCAGTAGAGCCATGGTCGAGTTCTACTCCCTTTTCGAACTTCAATCTTATAGGTACCCACATTTTGGCGGGAAAAGGGACTATATTTTGGTTCTTAACATATCTTTGTAGAGGAATTTTACGCGAAACCTCATAGTTTTTAAAATATCAGAAAAACTATGACAATTGCAATATTTCGTAAAATATCCACATATATTTTCAGCCAAAATGCGTAGTTCAGTGCATATATTGTGAAGTTTGCCTTCATTCTGAACTTATTCAGAATTACCGACTATAAAAGGTATTTATAGCTGCGTATGTAAATTTATTATAATTTGAATATAATTTCAACTCTTTAGACTTCGAATGACGAAACGTGAGAGGCATACATAAATTAAAATTTTTAATATAAAGTAAAAATTCGAATTGTTTGAAATGAAGTTGTAATAATGGAATGGAATTCACCTGGGTTTACCAAAAAAATAATTCACGCGTATATCCCAAAGTTAAACCTATTTTAGATTTATTTTTTAATTAAGACGACCAAATTCGAATACGTTAACAGTGTAGATCCATATATAAATATAGTGCCTTAAAACTATGCATAATTTGGGTATAAAAGTCCATTTTAAATTGTATATACCATTCAGAGGGTAAGTCGGAACTAAATAATACGAATATTGCGTGCAACGCATCACGTTTAAATATAAATTAAACGTTGAGCAATAACATACTTTAAAAATTCATAGCAACATTTATTTTAAAGGGAGAATGCAGCCTAACAAAAAGTCATTTCTATCGATTCCTTATCGTTTAAATAGGCCTAATCCAACAATAAACTAAATTTATAAACAAATATTAAACTAGAAATAAATTTAAAACTTACCATCAAAATAGGCTTAGCTGGATTCATGGAGATTACCTGAACTCCCCGTAGGACATTGATCGATGTCTCTTATATGGGGAATACAGGATCTCCATGAATCCAGCTAAGCCTATTTTAAATTTAAATTTATTTCTAGTTTAATATTTGTTTAATATTTGTTATTTCCCTCCCCAGTTCATTTTTCCCTTAAAATATATTGTAAGAAATCTGTTATTCAAACATAGTTTCTTCTTTGATTAGAAACGCCACTTTAAAAAAATCAAATGCTCTCGGATTTTTCAAAAGAGGAAACGAAATGCCCCGTTTGACTACTTAGAGGTTTGAATACACTTATGCTAATATAAAAATTATTTTTGCGAGTTGAATTTTAAATTATATAATGTCGGGAACCCCATTAAAAGCATCGTTCGTAATATAAGAGTACTAGTTCGTTAAATCGGCTTTTTTTTGTGGGCGTCTGAATTAAGCTAGCACGCAATTCGGTAATAAGTCCGCGTGTAAAAGTCGAGAGTTTTAGGCCTCCATTTATCTAAGAGCAGTTTACAGAGTAGGGGACGTTGTGGCGTATTAAACCACGATGTTGGACATCATTGGTGATAAAAGCAGTTTTGCAAAACTTACTCCGTGAAATGTCTTTAGTAAAAGGGAATATATGAGGAGTAGAGAACCAAGGCTTAAACATCTAGCCGATTGATTGGTCGAAGCTATAGTCCGCAAAGCGCCAAAATCCTCAAACAGGTGTTTGTGTCCCTCTACCCGCGGCTATACGACTTCAAAGTCACGCGGAGTAAAAGGGAAAAGAGGAGTGGATGAAGCGAAGCCGCTTTTGTCTCCGACTAATTACCAACGGGCGTCGTAATGAATCGTAAACGCGCGCAACCCGTAGAAGTTTTGGTCGGAAGCGAGGGTTTTAGCTATACGGACACTCTCTATAAACTTCTGTTCAAGAAGAATTGACAAAAGAGAGAAATCAGAGGCGGATGAATACGCAATTTCAAATCTCGCGGGAATAAATGTAGTCTTTGCCAACTCATCTGGAACAGAAACTAGTTTATCGCCATTCGGTGCGGGGGAAATATAGCTTTCCGAAATGAGAGCCTTATACTATATTCCGTATTTATTCAACCATTTCCAAAATCTCTAGTATAGTAAAATTAGGCCAAAAGTTCCTCTTCACTAAATCACTAAATTTCAAAATAGACCCCGATCTTAGTCCCTGCGACTAAATTTGAATGGGTTTGGGTATATATGTACATGTATATGTATATATGTGTTTGCGCAATTTCGGTATTTGCTTTTATGATAGGCAATACGCGAGCGGTTGGATATCTCTGACGTTATAGCAAACGAGTGAGGTTTTGAAATGACGTTACTGTCTTTTGGGCCAATAGTCAGTCAAAGGATCCGGAAAATATTCAGTTTCAGAAGCGACGTCATAGATCAATGAGAAACAAAAGATACCCAATTCTAGCCCTTGCTTATATTGCCTAGATATACTTTACTTTCATGCCACGTCGTCTAACAAATGGTCTAAAAATTACGTTAGGAAACAACACGCCGCGAATGATACCTGACGATGTTACGTTTTGGTTTATACTCTCTTTAAGAGACGTGTATGTATAAATACATCCCCGTTAATAAAGCCCCAAAAAAAACACACCTCATGAAGGGGAACAGCTTCGGGTTTATATTAAACTGAAAGTTTTCCCTTTACCCCGAGGTTTAAGAAGAAAAAAAAGCTAGCAATACGCGTCGTATTCCCAAAGCTAACAAAGCAATTACAAGTTGGGTATGAGGCCGAGCTGTTGGACGAAGTCTCTCTTCGACAAAAAGAAAAAAAAAAAAAAAAAGCCGAGAACACGCTGATAAGAAAACGACGGAATAAAAATTAAAAGAATTCCCCTTTGTCCTTTAAGGTTACCAACTACTAAAGGTACCTTCACCAAAGGAATGAAGTCATTTACGTTCTCGATTTCCGCTACGTTCATGCATTAAAACTTTATTATTACTAATCAAATTTCAACTTGAGCTTAGAATTAATCCCAAGTACCTAATTGTAAAAGATGACCGTGAAGAGTATGTCTGTCCCGATAGAGCTAAACAAACCACGAAGCCTTAACTGTATTTAAAAGGCAAATTCTAACCAACTACGGTGTTGTGAAGGAACCTTTAAGCCTAGCTAGATCGTCTATACAGGGATGGAGAGAGCGATGGACGTACCCGAAAGAATCGTTAATTTGTCGATATTCCGTCGAGATGAAGACGAGAAATTGTCCTCGTGGAAAGTTGCCCTTGCCCCCCGCGCGACTATAATCCCTAGGGATCCATCTCGCGAGAAGATATAGAAGCTGGCCATACTGGGCGCGCTAATCGGGAAAAGAATTTAACTACTTTTTTGTCTAAGGATTTCAATATCACGCGTCACTCCGCGGTAGTATAGTTGGTTACGTCTTTTTAGACAGGCGTCGGGTATATCCGGCTCATTCGGTCGAGACCATCTCTAATAAGAAGAGCGGTATGAAGAAACGAGTATAGCTCCTATGGGTAAACAAATCAAGCGAAGCGATCGCGCCCGCCCGCTTTTCTCTCGCTCGAGTCGTCTCGGCCGACGATGAAATCTTAATGACGATCCAATTACTTTCCTCTTGTTTGGATAAAGCGTAATTATACCGCGATAGAACCTCGGCACAAACCCGCCTCTCGCGTATATACCGTGAACGCGAGGAACTAATCTCGCATTCTTTTACGAATACTTTATGATACTCATCCGCGGATCCCGTAAATAGTAACATCCCGGGTTAACTGTATATAGGTCAAGGAAGTAGAAGTTTTTGTTCTTTTCGTGGGAATAACGCGAGAAGTTATAATAAAATTGCGGGTTAATATATGAATGAATGTTCAATAGGAAATGGTATAAAATCCATAATTTCCGTGGCCGAAGGTAATTGTACCATAACTAAGTCAGGCTACACGTTATTTATATTTATTCCTTATACTTAGACATAAACGAAGCTTACTTTTGAGGGTATTAATTCCATTGAGTATAGTAAAATATTTCTAAGGTTATCTATGGTAGTTTCCGTCTATTCATTGGTGTCTGCTCGGTTTCAAAAAGCTCGAGAAGAACAGATACATATCGGTTAGACATCTAGAGGGACATTAAACTTAATGGGGATCCCATAATAATATCGGCCATAAAACAGCCGATAGGAAACTTGTGGCCAAAGCAAGGGCGCTTCTTTTCATAAGCCTTGCTCATAGACCTTACGCTAAGATGTTTTTCAATAATATTGGCACCCATCGCGTAAAATCAGCCCAGACTATTACTAATTTGGTTGGGCCAGGAAGTTCCTATTTGCGCGATAAAGTTGCGTAGAACGCGCCGAATGATTACGAATAATTTTCGTAAAACTTTCAACCTTCATGAATGTAAACACGACTTATTTGTTCAGTCAATATCGCGGAGATATTCAATTTAAAAAAAAAAAAAAAAAAAAAAATAGCACTGGCATAGAGAGCAACGATATCAAAAAGCTTCTAGTAATCAAAGCTCACTAATAAGCACTAGCAAAAAATTCTTGTCGAAAAAACCCTTAGCAATATCTACTACGTTGAAAACCATTACGTAATCAATTTGATGACGGAAGTTATTCATCATAATAGATTTGTTTGTACCTCGCGCAAATTGCGTAAAAACAATTTTCCAGTAAGTCTTAAAACTAATTAGTATTCTTCAACCGCGTTACGAATGTTTCCCCCCCCTCCAACCTCTTCCAAAAAACACACACACAAAACAGTGTACCCTTATTATCCCATTGAGGTTAGCGTATAAACCAAACCAAAAAAGGTCTGATCGATGATTATAAGTATAGGTATATATAAGCCAAGCATACCTGTCTCAAGATGATCAATTGGAATTGGGCAAAGTAATTGGTGTCTCGTGCGTAAATGAAATAGGTTTTGCCAAAAGAAAACCAAGAAAAAATATAAACTCGGTACTTACCTAAAAAGAGAAAAAAGAAAATGAAAAATAGGTTAGTTTTTTGACATAATAAAAATTATTAGGTATAATATAAAAAAAGTAGGCTTAATCGTAATAAATGAAAACCGGGAATTTTTTGCGCTTTTTTAGTACGATAAACATCGTTAATTTTTTTCTGGGATATTGAACAACTGGTTTAGAACCAATGTAGTGAAAGACAAGTAATAGGAATAGAAAGACTATATTTTTCAATGTCTTAATACAACATCATCGCGTACATTTTAACCAAAATTCGTCTGATATTCCCTCGCTCAACCCTATAAAAAGTATTAGAGTATACTCTGTCGTTTCATTTTTCTTTGAAGGCTAATTTCCTAAGCTAAGCCTTTTAGTTTAACGACAAGTCTCGGATTTATTGTATTATTTATGCACTATCACGAATCGTATCAAGGGAGGGATTGGTTTAGAACATCATTGTCCCCCACATGTTCCTAGATGAATAAATGAGTTCTTGTTCTTAACTATAATAGACGAACTATAGTTCTTTCCGGCTGAAACGAAGAACTGAGAATATTCTATGGTCTAAGAGCCTTTAGAAGAATCGAATTCTTTTGCCAGCCTTTTTCGCACTCAAATAAGTCAAACGCGGCGTAATTTTGTTTGAAATAGAGGTCGAAATCATCCTTGTCAAAGAAACAGTCTCAAATGTAATTTACTTCCTTTTCCTAAAAGGTCGAACAATGCGCTCTCCCGCGAAAGATGACGGAGCAGAGAGAGAGAAAGAGGGACCAAATGAGAGACTATATTATCCCGAAACCCTTTCCCTTTATCCTTTCGGACGCAAGTTCAACGTCCTCCTCCAAGAGTCGCAAATAGATGGCGTTACGGAGGTGAAATAGTTGATAGAGAAGAGAGGGAACGAAAAAAAGAAATCCTATAAGTTTCTATGGCAACCACCTTAAGATCCTGCAGGGGTAACAGGGCTAGGAAAAGGGGGGATTGAACCGGGGGGTTAAACTGTTGCGTCAGCTAAGATGGTGCAGACTGGAGAAGGATTAAGAGACCATGGTTGGAACTGCTTCCATCATTTTTCTTACAAACCGTGGAATCTTAACAGGGTGTACTGTTCTACTTATTCTATTCATTATGAATATACAAAGTTGGATACGTGTAAATGTTTTGCATGCAAAATCTAGGCTATTAGTGTTTACTTTTTACGATAAAAAAATGACTGGTACAAGTCAAATGTAAACACCCATGTTTTGACACCACTTTAAGAAGGTAACGCTACCCATTAACTCCATGATTTATTTTCTTGGTAATAAATGAGACCGAACTTGACTCTTTCCCCCAAAACGTGCTTTCATTGGATATTAAGACGAAAGCGCTATTATTACTATACTTTAGCTTGTGGGTCATGGCGCTCGTTATACCCTTTCAGACGAGGCGTAAATAGCCGATTTAATCAGATTTAACGTGGATTAATCACAATTAACCGAGGTTTATTGAACTGAGAAGTCTATATGTAAACCTCGGTTAAATCTGATTAAACCACGTCTAATTACGCTTCGACTGAAGAGGGTAATACGGCGCGTTTTTCGTTACATGAGCTAAAACTCTCAAGGCACCATTACGTGTGCTAGTGAAAACTAAGATTAAGAGTCACCATAGTTAAGCTTTAGAAGTACGACTATAATGGATGGTTCGAAAACTTTAATATTTTACTTTTTACTTTCCAAGCTCAAACTTCTATAATAGATTCGTATTCATTTATTATTAATATCTATAGAAAGGTCTGGAAATTTGTAATATATAGACAACGAGGCTTAATATTTAATACAAATATATATGAACGTGGCGTGTTTTCGCTTATCCTTTAAAAGATTCTTTCCAAAGACAAGGAATAGAAGATGAAGAGACGCGGGGGTTAAATTTAGGACCCGTAACAAGACCAGCCAGCCGTTATTTTTCGTTCTATAAGAATTTCTAGCCCGGGAAAAGGGATGGTGAGGGCGGGGAGATAGTTGGAGGCTAGCGGAAAGCGGCTTAAAGCCGATAAAAAGCGCTATATAAAGCTGAAGCGAAGAAACTGGAGCGCGATGAATAGAACCAACCATGGCGGGGTGATGGGTGTAAAGGAGGGTATATTGCTGGAAACCGATTTCTAGCCGAGTCTTAAACATCGACGAGGCAAAAAAAAAAAAAAAAAAAAAAAAATAGAGATAGGCCTAAATGTGAGGAGGGGAGGAAGATTTTGAGGGAGAACGATATAGGCAAGGCTTCGTCTCGTCTATACTATCTTCCAAACGAACGCCGCCAGTTCGGATAAAGAAAGCGTAATATAGAGGGGAGATATTGGGGGTAAAACACTCGCCGTGGGAGGTGATGTGGGAGAAGAAGAGATTGCGTAACGCTCGGTTAGGAGAATCGCAACGCCATAGCCGCTAGCAAAGTGGCAGCTGGAAGAGTGAACCGATAACACGGGCTCGTAATAAAACTAATCCCGAAAGTATCGAAGCTTTCTAATCGAAGATATTGTAACTTTAATCTATATGAAATCGGAAAGATTTATACGCACGTCTTTCTCTAACAGTCTTATATGGTCAATAACATTTTAGAGGTTTAAGTCGCTCAAGAATACGAGCCTTTTATCATCGTATACCGAACTAAAGTTCAAATCCGAAAGGTAATTAGGGAACCTTGACTAATCTGAGATTAAATCATTTCCGTCCAGAAAATTGGAATTTTAACGAGTTTAATTACTAAGTAGGAATTACTCCCGAGGATAAGGTTACATCCTCCCTTACAAGAACGTGACTACGAGTGGGGATTCATCTCTTTATTACAAAACTATGGAATTAATTTTTGAATGAAATAATATTAATATAATCCGTCATTTTAATTACAACGATAAAGCGAATGGTCGGGAGAAAAAGTTCTTACGACAACAATAATCCCAAGGTTTTCCCTGATCATATAAATTTTTTTCCTGATCAAATGAGTATATTTAACTTATTTTTTTCTCCGTGGAATAGATTTTACGTGTGCATGAATAATTTTGACGAAGTTGGACAGTTTCCTATCAATCTTCTGAATTAATTTTCAAATTCCCTGACTTGTCTAATTAAACCAGAATAAAACACATGGTTTTCTAGCAACCTTATTTTTCAATAGTATTGCCCGTAACGAATTGAATAGACAAAGCATTTTACAGTAAAAATAATTATAAACTTTCCAAATGACACTACCACACACTCCACTAATTATTATACCCACTCTTTATGTAAATTTATTTTTCTACAAGGAAACACTGTACTTTGCTCAATAGAACTTATTTGTTTCCACGACTACAACTTCATCATCAGGTCCGCTACCCACTCATATTTGTTCCAAAGAACGTTATAATTCCCTATTTAAATATAAATAAAATTAACACTGGTAGAAAATTAACATCAATTTAGTTAAAAAAACATTCAGAACTATAGAAATTCCGCATGAGCCTAAGTCTACCCCTAAATATTGGCTTTACCCTGAACTTCAAAGCGCAAAGGTTGAAACACTTCTACAGGGGCTAGTAATATCCATCGGAAATATAAGCCTACGAGTTAATTACAACTTTGAGTATCGATCGAATTCTAAACGGTATCCGAACTGGAATTAACATAATCGTAATTAAAATATTTCAAACTTTTATCAAGTGGGTATTAACTCGGAATAAAAATGGCGAACGAGTTGTTGAAATTTCCGCGATGAAAATTGACGAATAAATCATAATTTTTCCCTAGCCGCCTATATATACATATATATACATATATATACATATATATATTTATACACGTATAAATATAGATTGCGAGCAAGTCTAAAGCTCCACCACTATACAGGAAGCTCTAACCCAATTTGCAAACTTTGCTCTTAACGAAATTAATGTCATTTTCATAAGTGCTAAGCGATAAATATTTATTTTAACTTCGCGAGGCTTTGCGAACTTGGTAGTTGACTAATTTCAGGGGACCTATAAAGAGCGGGGAGAAGATCCGAATTACTCGCGTATACTTGTCTCTCTATCTAGCTCCCTCCCAGTTACATAGAGCTTCGTAAGAGATTAACTTGTTTTAACTAGCTATAACGCGATTAACTATAAAACCTCACCTCTTCTGATCGAAGGAAGTTATTTATCAATGATAATAATTTAAGGAAACGTTATAAAACGTAGACTATTTAAATTAAAGCTGTAAATCTTAGATATATGGAGAATATTTGGCTTCAAAGAACTCGTTATTAAAAAGCATTACGCAGAAAATCATCACTCGTGTTACTGAAAATAAGTTTAAACTATGGTAATTTAGCTATATATTTAATAGTTTGGAAAAAATACTAAAAAGTACGCAATTTTATTCTAAAAAACATTCGGTTTTAAAGGCAGATCTCAAGCAAAAATGGTTTTCGACAAACTGATGCCCGTGATAAACTGTTCTCAATCTGAATAGAAACAAAGTAGCGTCATAAATGTAGCAATATGAGAAAGAATTCAAGGGACGCGCTACTGTTTATCTTCAGTTAATCGAGAACCCCAAACAATTGGCCAAAGTGGTGAGCAGGGTTGTCCATTGTTATTCAGTGCTCTGTTTTCCGATTGGAAAGCGGCCTTTAAGCTATATTTTTAAAGGAGATCTATAGGAAATATTCATAGTTATTAAAAATACGCCGTTTTAAGTTCTTTTATGTTGAGAATGTGTATTGTTGGGAGCCCTCGTTTCCAAAATATTGTCCATAGGCATTTGATTTCGTCATAATTAAATGTTTTAGTAAATATTTGTAAAATCATATATAGGGATTTGTATGAACAATGGAATCTAAAAATATGTAAGGCGGAACTTTCAAAGCTTGGGTTAAAAAAGAACCAAACACGGCGGAAGGAAAAAAAATAACTTTTTTAATAAGGCTATCACCGTTGGTCGGTGTCACGAGCGATCTATCAAGGCTTAGGAAAAACGTCTTTCCGTCGGAGAAGATGTAGAAGGGGCAAAAAGAGTAAAGAAATAAAATAAGAAAACAAAAACATGGGGGGGAGGGGAGTGAGAAATATTCCCTGTGAAAAAAGATAGGCCAAGGCTTAAGCTTATTTCGTGAAATATATCGTCCAGAAGTTGGTGCCAAACCAATATAGCTATAGTTTCTAAAGGAGGGTAAGCCTTCATTCCATCCCGCCTCTCTTACCCAATACCCAACACCCAATTTTTTATCTAAAAAAAATAAATAAATTTTAGCCGCTTGTCGATCGTATCTCTATAAAACTGGTACATGTATTAAGAAATAAAAAATATAAAATTGAGATATCAAATTCTGAGAATAAAAACCATTTTTTCTTTTTTTTTTTTTTCTTTCTTTTGTAATGGAAAGCAAAATAAGTCGCTGTCAAAATATATCCCAAGTTAGACAATCAAGGCTAAAGTAAACACATTTTTTTCCGAAACGTGTCTAAATTTAATTAGAAGACCGCGATATAAAAGAGTAATGAAAAAGAATTAAAAAACTTTTTGGATTATATTTTTAAATTAATTTTAGAAGGAAAAATAATACTTTATGAAAAATCCCGGGGCATCTCGGCTGTCGGGGAGGTATTACAGTGTTTTCTCTTTTATTGATTTGGTACGCTAGGGCTGTCGGAGGTCTTGGCACGAGAAACGGGCGCTAGATGGAGTAAGCCTTTAAAGCGCCCTTTTCCTCCTTTTTCCTCTTCCCCTGGACCCCTTCTCTCTTTTAGTCGTCGGGATGATGGTAATCCCGAGGAGCGCAATGTGGAATTGTGTCCTTACACTCTCCCAACAACCCCCAATCCGACTCTATCGCGCCTTAACTCGCAGCGCCAACCCAAAATGAAGAAGAAAAAAAAAAAAAAGCTCTTTTCAAATCATTCAAAAAAAAAAACTCGCGCCGACTGAAACGACCCCTATATTTGAAAAGCCGGGAATACCATTCGAGGGATTTCTCCTAAAACTCACTTTCACCAGAAACGGTTTTACGAACTGTTTGACCGTGTTTTTAACATATACGTATATAACTTATGGAAAGCAAATCTGGTTTGGATAATTTACTACCGAATTCATCCCAAGAGTCCCTTCAACCATTCAACATCGAGAAAATAGTGAAAGGGGTTGAATAAGGAAAATTATGGGTGCCAAAATGAAGACTATCAATTTATAGATGATAAATTGTAATAAAAATATGTTTGTGTGAATTCTAAATCCCATAGACTTTTATCCAAAAACTAGAATCGTTATATATGAGATTAAACCTATTCTTTCAAAACCCTATAGATTATATTTTTACTTTTTTATTTTACGTCTCTAGTTTGACGCGTTTTTAATTACAAAAATATATATTTTTTTCCCTAATTAATGATAATTTACATATTAAAGATAGGACTTTCTGGATTAAGTACTTCGCAGGTAAAAGACTGGGCGAGAATCAACTGTAGCCTCTATAATTGCCAAGCGATATCGACCGTAGTGATGACGTAGTATACGGGGAATGTTTTGTTTTAAATTTCGAAGTTGTCAATGTTAACTTCTTTATTTCATACATATATTCCAATCGTTTTTTAACGATCTTTTCGGAAATGCTACTCAAATAGGTGACAACATCATGGTTTATTAAATTAACTTCCAAAATCGTAAGTAATTCTGGTTTAAATCTTAAAATCTCTACGTAATTTTTTTTAAACTTCCATATAATCAATTCCCTCGGTAATTATTTAAATACTAATCCAGCAAGTCAACTTCTCCAAATTCGGACATACTTTCATTTCCCTCACGAATATACTTTTTCGCCATTGACCACGAAAGTCTCGATTTTTTTTCTCTTCATATAAGCGCGAGAGTAAAAAGTGGAACACCGAAAACGAATCTTTAATTAACAGTTCGAGGGTGGAATGAGACTGAGGTACTATATAAGGACGATCTCTTTCATATATAGTTCCTTCGCGACTACAGCTTCAAAGGGAGGTTAACGAGAAGGTTTTTTTCTATAAGGACTAGCAACTAATGACATTGATCATGGAGATCCTGCATTCCCTATAGAAGAGTCATCGATCAATGTCATTGGTCGCTAGTAATTATATGGGGAGTCCAGGTGATCTCCATGAACCCAGCTAAGCCTATTTTGATGGTATGCTTCAAATTTCGTTCTAGTTTTATATTTTTTTTAAGATTTTTGTACTTTGGGATTATGTCTATTTAATCTACAAGCGGGGATTTTATGAAGTCAAAGGTTTGGCGTCTTTTGATTAGGATTCAGATTATCCTTATTTTTAGAAGGAGAATCAATGAATTATTTTCCTCTTCGCCCTCCCTTTTATATAGCGTATACCCAGCGACACTCGTCGCATCGCGTTCCACTTTTTCCGTGGCCTGGTAATTGGAAAAGCCAGCGCGTATTATTTTTTACGAGTGTTCCGCACGGAAAACTGACTTTTTTTTTTATCCTTTCTAGTTCTGTTTCCACCCTCAAGACTCGAAGAACTATGAAGGAAACGGTATAGAGCTCTTAACACGACGCCAAAGGAAATGGAGAAAAAAGAAAAGGAGACCATGCGAGAGCTAGAAAGCGAGGAGAACCGAGTTAAGATGATAAATGAGAATTACGTTCGTTCAAGAGTTGGTCCGGAAATTTCGGGTCCGCGTTTTTACCCCACGTTTTACGCCAAGGGGTCAGAAGAAGGTCTCGCAATTATACGGTCTTATATCCGGTTAGCATTAGTCCTTAACCAACCCAAAAACCCATAACCCTATATATTCATACGTGCGGGGGTTGATATCCATCTTAAGATTAAGTAAGGACGTAAAAGAAAATACAAAAGAGTTATTTTAGGGGTTTTGTTTAGAATCTGGCATCCGTAGCCCATTAAGATTGTTGTACACTGTATTCAACAGAAGTTAGAGCGTAAGACTTTCTTGCCTTTGAGGTCTAATTTAACGCGTCAAAATGTCTCAGCTATTCCTAATACGCCAACTGCGCTTGAACGTAAGTATATAAAACTTGAAAATTGCGCTTGTACGAGAGTAAAGGATCTAAACGAATCTTTATGATTACGACTTGCATATTATTATGGTTCCTGATGTATTGTAGGTAAAAATTGCTACAGTTCTAAGAGCTGCCAAATTCTATATTGCATTCACGTAAAATTATCACAAAACATAGTAAGCAATGTTAATTTTACGCTTAGCAAGGATGTAGTTACATAATTTCCTAATATTATTGGAGTAGATTCCTTCGCTTCACTAATTTTAAATAATTCGCTTAAGAGTGAATTCTAGTTGCCAGACATTCTAAGATAACTCCCATTTCACTTGGGTTTCATTATAGAATTATGTTAAAATCGTCTAAAACCTTCAAAGCGAGTTTGCCAAATCCTACAGTAAATTATAACATTCTAGAATTGATGGTCAAACCATGGACGGTGATATAAAAAAAATCGTTCAATAGAATGATAGGGGGGATGGAAAGCGAAAATTGTTTGCCCTATCATTAGAAAAGGTCGAAGCGTAGTTTTCACGACGTTCTAAACTAATCAAATTCCAGGGAAAGTTTGCTGAAAGTGAGGGGATATTTAAACTGCCAATATCCAGGCAGGCACTCGGTGAGTGCTCGAAGTATAAAGGCGGACGGGAGAAAAGCTCGCGTAAAACGTCGCGTTCCGCGAGCGAAAGGCGTAACGCGAATAATTGGACAATTATGCAGGGCAATAAGGGAAACCAAATTTAATCAGAGATACGCTGGTTGCCGTTTAAAGAGCTAATCTCGCGGATAAAATCTTTCGTGTAAGTTGTATTGAGAGATCAATTATGTATCAAAATCGACCAAAACCATTTTAAAAAGCACGCTTAACTAAACCTACGTTGATTTCAAACCAATTTGAATGTTCAAATTAACCTTCGAAGCTAGTAATTCCATTTTTTCGAAACTAAGTTTAATTTAAATGCAAACTTTTTTTCGTTAATAATTGAGTTTTAAATATAAATATATCAGAATCGGCATGAAACATTACACGCGTTCAACACAAATTCATCAAAAAGATCAATTTATTCGTGTTTCAAGTGGTTTATGACGTCACAAGCTCCGAAGAGAATATATAAAAGAGACTAGAGCTTAGGTTTTCTTTTGAGAAATGTCTCTTTCATTGTTAAGAGACTTTACACTGAAGTTTTCAAACTGACCACCGCTGCCTAAACTTGAGTCCCTTTAATTGAAAAAATATTTGGGATATACAGGGTCCATTTCACCCCCATATCACTTTATATACATTCAAATGTGATAAAATTGATCCCAAGGATGAACTTTAACGTAATTTATCTCATTTCAAAACTCTCAACGAGCAGGTTCTAAGTAAAAAACTAAACTAAGATTTTTCATGAGACTTGGCCTTTAAAGATACATACTATGTAGGATGGGGTGCAAAAGATGGGAGCTGAGGATCAGGCGAGATTCTCTATACATATATATATATATATATATATATATATATATATATATATATATATATATATATATATATATATATATATATATATATATATATATATATATATATATATATATATATATATATATATATATATATACACATATATATATATGTATGTCCTAGCTCGACCCTCTTTAAACGTCACTGGATATCGGAAGATTAATGACAATCCGTTAAAACAATGAGAGGATGATGGGGTGGGGGTTTCTACGCGAGGCTATAATATACAGTCTCTTATATAATATACTGTATTCCCCGCAATTAGATCGACGCAAAACTCAAACTTTAAACGATCTCGATGTTTGGAGATGAAGGGTGGGGTGGGGGAGACTGGGCTATAACGCTTTAGAAATTGTTTAAAGCGATCTATATAGAGAAAGAACGGGCGTTAATTCGCGTTGCGAAACTAGATACTAAAGAGATAACGACTCAATTTTCTGTAGTCTGCAGAAATAAGATAAACTACTCTTTTAAAGGAAAAATACCAAATAAAAATTGAAGGAAAATAATTTTGAGAGTTTAACATAATTTCTAAAGTTCGGGTTTGAATTTCAAGTAGATGTGTAATTGGCCATCAGAATAGGCTCGCCTTTAACAGCGCTATCAAAATTCGGTAAGAGTTTCGTGCTATAATTGTTAAAATTGGAAAATTAGGCTTGAATAAATTTCAGGTTTAAATAAAAGGAATAAATTGCTGATCAATGCAAATAAAATATAGTATTTACTATGACGCGTGAAGCAAAAATGTCACTTGCCCCTTGTTCATATATGCGTAACCGGAAAGACCTAACTAAACCAGCGCCACCCTTGCCTCAAATTAAGAATGTGGGAATTTTCCCAAATTAAACAAGTTCTCAATTGCTGACGACAATGAGAGTTCGTTTCTGAAATGGATCGTATTATTAATTGAATCGAAGAGATATTAGTTATAAAGAAGGCGCGTTAGGCTTAAAATGGTTGACTAGCGATTGTAATTATTTCATTGGCATCAGCAATTCCGTTTTCTCGAAAATTTTTGCAATCTAAAATTTATTCGCATCGATTTAGACTTAGCGGGTTCAGTTCGCGACTTTGGATAATTAACTTTAAATGACCGCTAAAGCTTTGGAGAGTTTTGGTGTTGTTTTTACGAGTATGTTAACAGTTTATTAACTATCGATTAAAAATACCTTGTATCCCTTTAAAAGAGGGCTTAATCTGATTGACCCTATTACTGATTTCTACGAAATTCAAACCTGGTTAAACATCAGAAATTGATTTAAACACGCAGTTTCTTCCATTTCTTACCTCGGAGTTTCCCTTTAAGCTCCTATTTTTAAAATAAGGTAAGGGGAAAACTGCATTTTGCTTGGATGATATGGGAGATAGCGTATTATGGAGATATGAGTAATTATATTTCAGACATTTTAGAGTCGATGCGTGGTTTAACCCGACAGTAAAATGGGCGTACACTTATATTTAAACGAGATCCGGCTGCTCTATAAATTGGTTTTTAAAATGAAATGGGTGTAAATTTATTTTAATTTAAGGGGGGTTGGCAATTTGGGTGATTTCAAAATGGGAAAATTATATACAATCGAGTTAAAACCTAGGAACAAACTTTAATTTCAATTGTAATACGACTTTTACGATGCAAATTTTTGTCCTAACTGCATATTTGAAAACACCAACTTTTAAATTAGAGGGTACCAGTAAAATATATACATGTAAATTTAAATGTTACTGAAACTTTGTGGGTTTGATAACGATAATAAACCTCTGATTATGACATTGTTTCAAGTATATATTTTATGTTCTACAGTAAAGATTTTGTACACGTTAATCGTAAATTGTGTGGTTATTAAAGTAGAGGATATATAATAGGTGATTTTGGGAAGCGCCATTGAATCTCCATTTGTCCAATCTGTGACAAAATACATAATCTCTATATTTTTCGACGATTTAGCATTTTACAAAGTGCAAAAATGGATATATATTGTAAATGAGCTTTAACATTAAATCAGCAAAGTCGAGCCGAGTTAAACGACACGAAATTCGCTCCATTTAGAATATAAGGAGATTAGGCGGTTGTTGGGGTCGCAAATGGATACGAAAGTATACGGTGGCATATCTCTGCGAAAACCATTTAGCTACTTGATGACTTTTTATCATACAGGTTACGTATATAGATACACGCGTTAAAGAGCGAATGCAACCTAACCAAAAATGGTTTTTATCGATTGGCTAATCGACTAGTAAAAACAAATATTAAACTAGAAATAAATTTGAAACTTAACCGGAAAATAGGCTTAGCTGAATGAATGGAGATTGTGAATTTGTTCGCATTGATGGGTAAGCAACCAATCGAATGGAGATCTCTCCTTAACGACGGGCCTTTGCTAATCAATGCAACGAAATTTATGCTATCCATGAATCCAGCTAAGCCTATTTTGATGGTAAGTTTTAATTTTATTTCTATATAGTTTAATAATTGTTTGTAAAACCTTTTACAGGTGGATTAGGTCTATTTAAACGTTAAGGAAACGATAAAAACAATTATTTTTAGGTTGCATTCTCCCTTTAAATAACATTTCTGTTTCAATAAATTTAAACCAACATTGGGTAATCGTCCGAAAGTAAAAACGCCCGCTATAGTATAGCGAAATATGATTACGAATCATATCTTTACCGCATATATCTTCTTTGATTTCCTGAAATTTTTGTTAATATTTTGAACGTTTTGAATGTTACGTCCTTGCATGAGATTACTCTAGATTTTTAACATTTTGGAGTTTATTTAAATTTTATTTGACTTATCTGGTTTTGATACTTAAATCATCAAAGCATTGAATTATATTTTGGGTACAAAACAAATTTCACTAATATTTTTGTATATTTAAGAGGATGCGTATCTGTGAACTTAAGGGAAATCAAGGTAGAAATAGTGGAAAAATCTAAACTATGCTACGTATATATATTTAAATATGCAGTAAATACGTCTCTAATTTTCTAGCCCGACGTTCTCAAGGGATAATCATAGGAAAACGCGTAAAACAAAGAAACCATAGTCTATTCCACGTCTACTTTGCAACGCGAGCAAAATTAAAGCGCATGAGGGCTCTGTCCACTGAAGATGGAACAGACTACATAACGAATTAAAGATTTTCTTCGTCCCTTTAACGCAAAAATCAAAATTCATTCGAACAAAGAGAACGACAAAACGAATATAGAGGCGGGCAACTAGCGTCGCTTGTCAAGCTAACAGTTAATATGATTAAGGCGAAATTAATAGACGACGAGATCTAAGCGCGCGCGGCCACGCTGTCTCGGATCGTTAATACCGACAATTCAACACCGATGGTCGAAAAGCGAATTCCCTAGAAGTCATTTTTATCACCATTCCCTATCTAGTTCTCTATTCCCTTTTGACAAAGCTACGGAGAGTTAAATTTGAGACCGTAAAGGACAGTAATCCCTCTGGGAGGAAAGCGCGGAAGGAGAAATTGGGTTCCGGCAAACCTCGGGACGATTGGCGCATTAATTAGTCTTTCTCTCTTATTTCACAGTCTCTTTTAAACGTAGAGTGGGGATGGAGAAATACCACCATCCAAGCTCATATTGCCGGGCGTGGAACGTCCTAGTGACAAGGACCATTCAAATAGAAGAGGAACGTAGAAACTACCCTTAGCTTCTGAGCCTAACTTTCTAGCATCTTCCCCATTTCTAGGACGCGTTTCGCCTGGCTTCTACAATTTGTCACGGGGTTATTCTCGGGAGGAACTCGCCGACAAACAACGCTCGGCCCTTTTCTCTTTACAAAGTTTAATGAATTCGCTTAATTATTCTATTCGTTCTAGTCTTTCCCGCTCGCCCGAAAACAGACCCGACTCTTCTATAAAGATAAGCAACGTCAAACCCAGTAGCTACTATAGCTATAAACGTATACTTCCAACATCGCGAGTACACCGTGCAGGAAATCTTCCTTATACGAATAAATTAAACGTCGCGTATGATCCTCAATTTCGGATAATATAATACAGAGAGCCTTTCAGCATATACGCTTACCATTTACACAACATCCCATCCTAAACTTCAAAACTATACAATTTGACCTAATATTGATTTTGGAAAAAATTATTGTCTCTATATCTATCTGTACAACTGTCAAAAAGGTTTTTAGAGAAATTTGAATTTCCCTGAAGGCAAAAATTGGGCCAAACTTTGATTCAACTTTCAACAGATATATAAGGAGTCGAGCCACAATTAATAGAAAAAAATTTCTTTTACATTTTTTAACAAGCTGTTTCTGAAAATTTAACTGGAGGTCCATTTTTAAACTTTTATTTTTCCTTTAAACATTATATAACGAATTGCGTAATATATGTCAGGGCCCTAAGGAGGCTGAAATGCGTAATTAAATGTAAAAGAGGCGAGGTGGGTGCAACACGAGAAAATTCAACGCTCCGCCAAATTCCTTTTAACTTTTAATAATGTATATTTATTCCCTCTCAACTTACTCTTGGGTCCCGATTCGCGTATAAATACGCTTTTGTAGAGAAACCGGGCCAAAATATAGTACACAATATTATCAAAAGGTCATAGCTTTTCAGAGAAGTATGTATACGCTAAGATTATTAACAATGGACACCTTATCTTGATAGATTCATAAGCGTTTTCTAACGTCAATAAGTGGCAAAAGTAGTAACTAACAAAACATCATGCGTCGTTGCAATGAATTGGCGGATGCGCATAGTTTTGTAAGTAACCTTTTCCACGGATTAAGCTACACTCGTTTCCGGTGAACGCTAAATAGTTGGTTGCCTTTGAATTCAAAGGAATCACGTGACGTTTCAAATGACGTCAAGTCAGCTACCGGAAACGAAGTTTTAGGTAAGGCATGAATCAACAGCTTCACCTTCTAGGTCTTTCGTATATTGCGCATGTCCGCGTTAAAAACTTTTCTCGAGTATGTTATGAACTTATGATAATATACAATTCTCATAGGGAATAAAACTATTTGACACGAGCCACTGTTTTGAACAACATAAATATACGGACTAAATACAGTACAAGGAAGTCTGAGCAATCTCGGTGAATGTTTATTTGGAATTTCATTTCGTGGAAGAGATTTCTGAAGAAGCTGAGAGGCAAACGCGGGAACGCAAAATTACATTCTATATTAGTATACGCGCGGCTTTAATAATTACGTCTTAAAATTTTGGCAACTTAATAATATTAGAGGGCGTACGAACGCTAGTATATACCCGAGTTAAGAGAATATAACCTAGGGGGAAGTTGGGATTAACGGATAAAGCCGCGGATAGACCAAAACCTTTTATATATTCGTGAGACTAATACACGTATACCCCTTCACTCGGAGGCTTCGGGAGCTAGTCTGAACACACGCCAGAGGGTAAGTTTCCGGAAAAGGAGGGAGGTAAGAGCTCGCGTCAGAGATGGGGATGAAAACCCCCTTCCGTTTTCTACGCTATATAGCTCCCAACATCGAGGACGAAGCGCCGGGTCTATAGAGCTGGAAGAAGCTAGCCAGGAATGCAAATCTCGCTAATCAATCCTGGGAGAGAGTCTCCCTCATTACCATAGACATCCTACCGTCCCACCCTCTCTCTTTCTCTATATCCTAGCCCAACACTCGTATTCCTACATCGCTTCTCTCTCCCCCTATATCTCGCTCTCGCTTCAGCGGCTTATAGGGATCGATACGTCAGATTTCCACACATTTCGGCCATTAACATTCAAATGTTATCATTAGCATAGCGATTCCGCGGGCGGCCGGGCGACCGACGATGCTATATCCCTTATTCTAGGACTCCACAGTATACCCCATCCTTTAACCCCCACCTGCCCTATATTATTGGGCATCGGGTATCGCCCCGAGGCGAGCGATCGCAAAATTCTTTTCTGCCAAAACTCAGTCGCTCCGAATTTCGAATCCCGTATCCCGGCGAAATGAAAAAGCAAATACACTCTTTCATTCAAGATCTATTTCCAGTAACTATTTTATCTTCTACGGAGTGTAACGTTGCGGAAAAATACGCCCCGCCTTTCACTGTGCTCGCGAACAAATTTTGAACAAAAAATATATCGAGTTACAACCTACGAAGGGTACTAAATTCGCATCGTTCAAAACTGGTTTTCTATCTCTATTTAGGTCCCTACCAAAATTGGGATTTGGTAAACTTCCCAGCTTTTCCTTTCGAGCTTCCCATCTCTCGAAGAAATAGAAAACAGGGGCCGACGGCTAAAAATCGTTGGAACGTATCATTCCGAGAGATGTATTAACGAATGCCTGATGACGAATCAGAATGCAAATGGAGATACGGGTGGGAAGAAGATGAAGAGGAGGTCCGTGTGGATGGAATGAGAGAGAGAGAGATATCGAGTTACACCGGCTTCTCTACCCATTTATCCTTAATTACGGGAAGGGTATTTTACATACCGGTATAGTTTATTTTTAGAAAAATATTCTAGTTCCGTACAGTAGTGACCTGGGGTTCCAGTAACTCGGAATAAATATAGAATTAAAACTAACGAGTTTATAAAATTGCGTGGGGTTTAAGATTTCTTCAGTTAAGAATGAAGCCAAATAGTTGGCATATCATATTTTGAAATAAGATTTAGTATTTTAAATTATTTGTTAAAGGGGAGTTGGTTAATGGAAATGGTTCATGAAGGTTAAATTGAAAAAGATTCCAATGAAAAGGTTCAATTATAAACAATTGAAGGTTTCAATATGTAGATTGAAATTTCAGGTTCAAATATAAAAAAGTCTTCGCTCTAAACTTTGAAAAAGATTTAAATTTAAATTTAGGTTCAATTCTAAATACTGGATGATTCATTTAAAACGAAGGGATATTGGATGGTTCATATATATTAGCTACAGTGTGCATATTTATTATTATTTTGATCAATTCTTGTTCAAAAGTGTAATTTGAAATTATCAAAGTTTGTCAACATGAAAACGAATCTATATTGGTTCAAAATTGCATATATATCTTAAGTTAACAAACACTAATTTGAATACCTACACCTAATTACCGTTAAATCCTTGTGAGATTACCAAAGGTTTATCCTTGAAACATTTGAGCATAAGTATTGCCATGTTTTAACAATATTACGAAATATTAACTCTAATAGTTTAAATTCCAGAAAATAATTTATTATGTATAACTAAAAAAAGGCCTTAAGTTGAAAATATAAGAATAAATTCATTCTGGCAATATATAACTTTAATATAATATAAAAAAGCGGGAAAGAAACTAAAAAAAAACCGGTCGAATATTTTGAAATATTTTTCGAGAAAAAAAAAATAATAAAACTTGATGAAATATGAATTCTTTCTTGAGTTATCATAAGAGATTTTTCGTTTTTTCCCTCCTACGCTTCTATCTCTCACTCTAAAATGCGCGGAAAAGACTTTGAATGTAATTAGAGGAGATCTTTTTGCCTCTTTTTTTTCTCTTTATTTCGTAAATATATTTCTCCCTTTTCGAGTTCATCTCGAAGGAAAAGAAATAAAAAAATAAAAATCCACGAATGCCAGAAGCGTCACTTTTCAAGTGAGAAAGAGAAATCTGGGGGGAAAAAAAGAGGAAAGATACCAAACTAGAACATAGCCGAGTATCAAAAACCCTTACGTTTTTCAAATACCTCGCGGGACTTGCAAAAAAAAAGTCTCTTCAAATTTATTTTCAACCCAGTTTGACAAAAAAGCAAAGGTAACATTTTCTATATAGTTTGTACATTATTATAAACTCGTACGTTTAGAAAATGCATCGAGCTCAGTAAATCTTTGATCTATTTTACTTTTATACGATTATTAGAAAAATTTCTAGTTTAAAAGAGATACTATAGACTCGGGGGACAAAAAATTGTTTTAGGCTTAGCGAGTCTAGTTCGCGACTTCGATAATTAACTGTAAATTACCGCGAAACCTTTTGATATAGGTTTTAAATATTTTAACAGTTTAAATCGATTAAAAATAACTTATCTAGCTATCCCTTTAAAAATTTTAAACCTTCGCTCTTCAATTGTAAATAATTACAAACCTGATATCTAACGACAAAGATACAAAGTATATAAAAGCAAGAATATAAATTCCGGCCAAATAATTGGCAAAGAAAAAGAAATGATAGAATATATCCTATTTAAAAAAGTTGAAAGTGCGCGTGGCTAATTCTAGTTCTCTTCGCTCCTCCTAATTAGCGTTAAAAGGGAATATAAAGAGACCAGAAAACGACTCGGGGACAGAGAGAATAGCGTAAAAGTTGGCTCGTTATAATGACCATAGTCGATTAGGTTTCCAAGGGAAATGCATTTTTAATCGGAAGCGGAAGAAGACAGAGAGAGAGAGAGAGAAAGAGCGAGAGAGTAAAGATACCCCGGAATCTCCGATGCAAGCGTCCCTTCTACATTTTTCAGTACCGTCAAAGCTATCCTATCTTCACGATATATAATTGGATTTCAAACAAATATAAGGAAAGACTAGCTCGGAGCTTTACTGTCAAATCAAAGTGAAATTGACTACAGTCGAGCTTGGGGTATAGATGATGAAGAAAAGTGTATTAAAAGGAATCCTTTTATATAGATAGAAAGCTATAGGACATGGTCCACGCATCCAGGACGTGAACCCGAATTAAGGGCAAAGTTCGAGATGTTGAAATTACCCACATACCTTAACACGCAGTTTTTCTCATCGCCCTCTAATATCGTTTCATTCGCATTCGTTTCGGGTTTTCGAATTTGAGCCTGTTCGAGTTGTTTGAGCGAATGAAGTGATAAAAGGGGGAAAGAGAAAGTACGGTGGGATGGAACTTAAGTCTAACTTCGTATTCATTGATTCAAATAATTTGAACGGACAGTGGCATGTATATGTATATAGAAAGGGCAATTCTTCGATTTGTAGCAAAGGCTTATTTCTCCGTACTACTACTATTGTTAAGTAAGCTCGTTATAATCTGAAGAATACCGGAAAGGTCTCACGCTAGAACGAATTCACCGCTCTCTCTCTCTTATTCTCTCTCAGGCTTTTTTCTCGCTCTTCTTCGTCTCTCCAGTCTTTTTTTTTCTTTTTTCCCCCTCTTGGTCTTCTTTCTCCATCATCCCTAGGTCTCTCGCTCGCTCTCGTCTCTCCTTCGTCGAATTTAATGATGTTGCCAGAATTCTCGGCACGCTTTTCGAAATAGAAATGGGATTTGGAAGACACCGTTTTCTAAGGGTAGGGACTTTTCTTCGTCTTCTTTTACAACTTCAAAGGCTATCGTCCAAGTCGGGGCTCGCGTAGTCTTTATCTCTCAGTTGTTTTCTATCTCTTTCTCTCTCTCTCTTTCTCAATAGTGGCGATTATAACCAGAGCGATGGCGCGATTCTATTATACGGGATCGGGGAGGTAAGATTGGTATAGGTCTAAAGGGGATGACCTTTCACCTTTCAACTATACTAAGAGCTATATGGGATGAGGATGATAAGAAGAATTCTCCGATTAACCCCCGCACACACCGCGACTATATATAACCACAGTCCTAGTTTTAGGCTTTTTTATCTACAGTAATCGAAAAGATTTTGAACTCTTAAATCTCGAAATAGAAGGTTCATCTTCCTAGGCCTTTTCCAGACGATACATTTTTTGACTCAACTATAGAGGAGTCAGCAAAAATTCGACCTTTTTTGGTTACCCAACTTGTCCAGCTTATATTTTAATGATACAATTAGTATTGCCAACTGGAATGGATCGTACATATTAAGTCAAAAAGTTAATTTTCGTTAATTTGTGAAATAATATTAATTTTCGTTAATTTGTGAAATAATATTAATTTTCGTTAATTTGTGAAATAATATTAATTTTCGTTAATTTGTGAAATAAAATTAATTTTCGTTAATTTGTGAAATAAAATTAATTTTCGTTAATTTGAAAAATAAAATTAATTTTCGTTAATTTGAAAAATAAAATTAATTTTCGTTAATTTGAAAAATAAAATTAATTTTCGTTAATTTGTAAAATAATATCAATTTTCGTTAATTTGTAAAATAAAATTAATTTTCGTTAATTTGAAAAATAAAATTAATTTTCGTTAATTTGAAAAATAAAATTAATTTTCGTTAATTTGAAAAATAAAATTAATTTTCGTTAATTTGAAAAATAAAATTAATTTTCGTTAATTTGAAAAATAATATTAATTTTCGTTAATTTGAAAAATAATATTAATTTTCGTTAATTTGTAAAATAATATTAATTTTCGTTAATTTGTAAAATAATATTAATTTTCGTTAATTTGTAAAATAATATTAATTTTCGTTAATTTGTAAAATAATATTAATTTTCGTTAATTTGTAAAATAATATTAATTTTCGTTAATTTGTAAAATAATATTAATTTTCGTTAATTTGTAAAATAATATTAATTTTCGTTAATTTGTAAAATAATATTAATTTTCGTTAATTTGTAAAATAATATTAATTTTCGTTAATTTGTAAAATAATATTAATTTTCGTTAATTTGTAAAATAATATTAATTTTCGTTAATTTGTAAAATAATATTAATTTTCGTTAATTTGTAAAATAATATTAATTTTCGTTAATTTGTAAAATAATATTAATTTTCGTTAATTTGTAAAATAATATTAATTTTCGTTAATTTGTAAAATAATATTAATTTTCGTTAATTTGTAAAATAATATTAATTTTCGTTAATTTGTAAAATAATATTGATTTTCCTTAATTAATGAACCAATATTAATTTTCGTCAATTTATGAACCAATATTAATTTGCGATAACTTATAAAATAATATTAATTTTCGTTAATTTATAAAGTAATATTAATTTTCATAAACTTATATAATAAAATAAATTTTCGTTAAGTAAATTAAATTAATTTATTCAAGGGATACGCAATCAAAACTAGCCTGATACAAAAGATCTGGGCTCTCTAAACCAGCGCCACCTTTGCCTCAAATTAGGAATGCAAGAACTTGCCAAACTAAACAATTGGGAAAACTTTCATCTCCGATTGCATATCCCTTTTACTATTCAATATGATAATAGTTGTGCAAAAGCCTATAGGCAAAAGTCTGATAAGACTTCATACAAAAAGTCCTTAACTGGCGCCCGGTTCTTGCTTTGGCTATAGAAAACATGTAATTTACAGTGCAGACGACGCTAGTCTACAGCACCCAATGAGAACGAGATAGCTAAATTCAAAACTAGCCAATAGCTAGGCGAGTTATACGGAAGTCCTGAAAATAGTACGAAGGGAGGTTTCTTTATTTATTTATTAGGGGGACAACGTACAAGGGGCCTTGAAGGCCCTTAGTGCACGGGAAGGGCAGGATAGTAAAACATTGACAAGTTTCGGGGAATGGAGGTTTCTTAAATGTAAACAAACGTTTAAAAAGGATTAATTGCGATTTAAAAGTTTAAATAGTACGAAGTGAGGTTTCTTAAATTTAAACAAACGATTAAAACTCGGTCGTTACGTCTTTAAACGATTTTTTAAATCAAGATGTTTCCTTAAACATTTCTTAGCATCAGGAAAATAATTGATATTTCAAAGTTTTTATTCAAACCCAATTCAATAGTTCAAAAAACTTATTACATTTCATTTAAAATTAGTTTAAAAGTAAAATAGGTTTACTTACAAAGTTTTGGGAGTCATAGTGGTGAGAATACCAAAACAATGCAGCAGACGAACATAGTGAAACAACCAACAGCGATTCATGTGGTTAAATCAGGCCAATAATGGTTTAATAATTAATATTGGTAATTAATTCTTGACTTAAAAACTTTCTATCGGAAAAATTGCTTTGAATTTCATTTCTTATTTGTTACAATGACTTCAAAAGTGGTAAAAGATGTCTTATATATGTAAAAACCGGGGGAACTACTTTTTGCAACGCGTAGCCACTAATTTCATTAGATGTTTGGTGAAGTGGCGCAAAAGTCACGTGATTTTAGGTGCCGCTTTTCAGAGATATCTGCCTACGCGTAGAAAGGGGAAAGCACTGAAAACAACACGTTTCAGGCCCCTGCGCCAGTTAAGGACTTTTTGTATGAAGTCTTATCAGACTTTTGCTATAGGTTTTTTGATTACGTAATAGAGTACGTATTTAACATTACCAAAGTTTGTAATCAGTTAAGTAATCGTGTAATTGTGGTTAAATCCTCGGATATTTAATTATAAAATTAAAAATCGCAAGCTGCATTTTATAATTATATTAAATTATTTTAATCTTGATCAATTAATAATTAGTCTGAGTTGGGCAAAACTATTATTTTCGGCGTTTCCCATTCTGTTAGCTCCCCTTGATTCGAACAAGTATAAATGGTAAGCGTATGACGTTATTATTAAAAATTTATATTAAAAAATTAATAATATTTAAAATCCGAATAATTATATATTATATATATCAAACTTTCAAAAAAAAATTACTAATTAACGAAGTAACATTAACAATTTATCGCAATATCTTTCGTTATTAAAAAAATATAAAAGATATTAAAATAGATTAAAATAAACATTATCTTCCTCGTCACGCGAAAGATGTCTCTGTACGCCCTGTTGCTTTTCTCCGTAGAAAAATCAATCGATAAAATTGGAAAGAGAAGTATACATACAGGAGAAAAGCCAGAGGCAAGAGATTTGAAGGAAACTTACACGCAACTAGCGCAAATTCGCGTGCTCAATGTGACACTGCGTGTAACAATCACGCAACGCGACAGACAACACCGCACCCCTATCATTACTTTTAATATCTACATTTTTTTCTTTGTTCTAAAAACACGTGCAAATCCCCCCCCCTCAAGTCAAATTATTTTTAACCTTTTCCAACCTTTTACTTAAAAAATGAAGCGCTTTCAAAGATAATTTTTCAATATCCTACCAATTTAAACTTTTCAATTTATTAATTTAATAAGTTTTAAGTTCGTTTTTGATTAGCTAAAAATAAAAAATAATACTATTGCCCAAAATCGGAAATTTCACTAAAAAAAATAGTCTAGACACGGATGATTCGTGAAAACTAAAATAAAATAGGACTAAAACGCGGTAAAAGTCAATAATGAGAATAGAAATGATAAAAAAAATCATAAAGGCAGACGCATTAAATTTATCTTATTTAAAAACATACTTAAAAGTATAGATACGCCAAACACGTGAATTTCATTTTAAAGGATTGAAAATTTTAATCAGGTAAATTTTCCTAATTTAACCTAATCAAAAATAATTAATGCGCTTTACCAGATTATTGGTTTAAACTGTTAATTATTCAAAGTAGAAATTTGAAAAAAATGGCATGCCTAATTTAAGTAAACTCAGAAGCCGATGAAACCCTCCTTTGAAGTTCCATATAGCGCTCCTCTCTGTATGGGTAAAATTCCCAATATTAAGAGATCGGAGGGGTCCTACTTCATACCCCCTGTCTACGGAAAATTGGAAATTCTCTCTCTCTCCACAAACGACGACGTTTTTTGGACGAACTCCAAGGCTGCTAGATATATTCGCTCGACGAACTCCCGCTCCGAAAATATCTACCGTTAGGAGGCGTACGAATCGCGCTTTTTGAAACTAACCCATACAGAGAGGGGTAGACAAGACCCGGGAGTAGTAGACTTCAAAGGAGGGTTTCATCGGCTTCTGGTAAACTCCGTAGAACAAAGAGCAGTATCCGCATTTTTTAATTTGACACTCCCTTTAACAAACAAAAAAATATTTGTTTTAGGGGTAACCCCTTTCCTCCTTTCATGCTTCTATTTAAATCTTGAAAATAAAAAAAGATTTCGGAAAATTTATGATTTCAGCTTATATTAAATTTCCTCCAGTCTAGAGATAATTCAAAACTAAAGAAGACGATAAAAATGGTCTGTTTTTAGCGGAGAAGAAAAAAAACGAGAGAAAAACTACAGCGAAGACAAAAGAAAGAGAAAATTTCATAAAATTAATAAAACTTTGGGGGAATCGTTCATCTTTCGTGCCAAAGTTTCTTTTCGTCAAAATATTACGCCGCTATCTCTTTGACGATAAATTATCCCGGAAAGCGCTTTCATTCTTCCCCTTTTTCGAGACCCCAATCCCTTCCGCAAAGCTCTATCACTGAACGAATTAATATTCAGAGATGATTTGGGGATGTTTGCACCACCCGATTATTCGATTATTGATAAGGAAATTGGAATAGTTTCCCCCGAATTTACATTTAAATAGGTACCGGGCTTTTGGGAATGGAACGCTAAATGATTCGCGCGTTTCTGATCGTTTCAGATTGGTTCAACAATGCTTGGTTGCCTTGAACTATACGCAGGAAGTGTATTATATGAGGATTGGGGACTTGGGTAAAGATATACCAGGCCTGATAAGATATTATCATATTAATATATTAAGATATAATATGATTTTGTATACGTAATATTATTATACCATTTTGAATGGAATTAAATTAATTAAACCTGTTCAGCTTCTAAAAAACAACACCTGTACCTGAAATTTCACATCAATCATTTTTGAACATCTTGTAAAGATGCCTCAATTGTACGCGCGTATAATTTCTCATTCAAAACCCATTTACACCTAAAATGCAGACCCTGCATGTACGTGTACATTTTAGTTATTCTTCCTGTAAACATACCCTGTAAATCTTACACGCGTTGTGATTCAACACGAGTTGCACATATCATGTACACCTAGTACACGCATGTTGACCCTGTACACCTAGTACACGCATGTTGACCCTGTACACCTAGTACACGACACCCTGTACACGCATATACACCCTGTACACGCATATACACCCTGTACACCTAGTACACGCATGTACACCTAGTACACGCATATACACCTAGTACACGCATATACACCCTGTACACCTAGTACACGCATATACACCCTGTACACCTAGTACACGCATATACACCCTGTACACCTAGTACACGCATATACACCCTGTACACCTAGTACACGCATATACACCCTGTACACCTAGTACACGCATATACACCCTGTACACCTAGTACACGCATATACACCCTGTACACCTAGTACACGCATATACACCCTGTACACCTAGTACACGCATATACACCCTGTACACCTAGTACACGCATATACACCCTGTACACCTAGTACACGCATATACACCCTGTACACCTAGTACACGCATATACACCCTGTACACCTAGTACACGCATATACACCCTGTACAACTAGTACACACAATTGTATTTATACCCTGTACACATTTATACCCAGTTCTTTTAAATACACCATGTACTTGTACACTTACATACACCTCGTACGCTTTTAATTTCAGCCACTGTAAATTCAGTACCAGTACACTCTTTTAAAAAAAAAAATATACCCATTCAATTTAGTATACGTTAACAGAGAGAAAGCAAAACGCTTAATGATATCATAACATTGATTAAATAAAAACGAAATTTTAATTGAGAGCCCCATTAAGTACCATAATATAAAATTCAACCCAATTCGCCGTAAAAATTAAAGATAGGTAGGCCTAGACCTAACTAAAATGGCATCATTTGTGCAAAACCACGTTTCAAACAAAAAAATTCTAGAAAATTCTAGATCGGACCTCGTCTTCCCCAACCTCCGGCTTACAAAGAAAATGGACGGTCGACGTCCAATATTTTACATCTACCTCGTTAAATTGGTATAACTCACCACGTGTAGATTTCCTCCAATGTAAGATCATTTTGGGTTCCTATCCTTTTCGAATTCTTGTAAAACTTCGCCATCATTACATTTTACCGATAAATTAAACCGAACCCGACTTTTCCCGTTTTAAAATCGCGAAATTAAGATCAACTACGCACGCGTTAACAATTAGCCGCCATTGTTTCCCGACAATCAGTGAAGGCGTAAAAATTCCCGGCACTTTCATCGGACGCCTTCTAGTTGTCATTCGCTGAACTACTACTCCTTTTCCTACATCTACATACTCCGCTACCGCCGCGCCATCTCTTTTGAGATCCAGGGGTTCATGCTGAGATTTATTTTACCACGTGATATTACGTTCACTATTTTATTTAGTATTTTATAACTGCATTTTTGTCGCTAGATTTTTAAATGATCCTTTACGAAAATATAATTGAAATTTACGCTCGAAAATTTAAAATACATTCGTATATACATGTATATTTCAATGGTTGTTTGTGAAAATAAAAGGGGTCTAAAAGGGCGGCTAATAGACGAGTTTATTTGTCTTTCCTCCTATATTTTGAGATTACATAATTTTAGAATTTTGGCTAAGAGCCCTTAGCCTTTACATTTACATTGTCCAAATATTACGTTTATAAACGTAACAAAAACATTGTTAGATTGTTTGGACAATATTATGAGTAATAAAAAAAACCTTCAATACATTTCCGCAATTGTTTTTCGAATTGTCGCTTTTTTTGTTAGAAAAAACATGTAATATTATTTTTAATCATTGCACAACTGTTAGTCCGAAAAAAGACCAATTACACAACCATCTAAAACGACGGATCCCGCGTTTTTTTGATAAATTATTGAGCGTGTAAGGTCGACCTTAATCAAAAATAGTTTCAAAAACCTACGGTTCTATATTCTTAAAGCTTATAAAGAACTGCGGGATTTCAAAGGTGACCACATTTTTCAAGATTGTTGTTCTTTAGAAAGATTTCATAAATTGCCTACAGAGAAAAACCTCCAAGGAGCGCCATGAGAGTTGAGAACCAAGAGGAAATAAAACACTATCTTCGCTGATGTCTTCCCCTCTAGGATTACACGTTTCGAGTAAAATTCATCCTCTAATGGCTGCTTCCTTATAAAAGTTACTTTGCCATGATTCTCGATAAATGAATCTGTCTATAGAACAGAACCCAAATCTTCCAAGTCTTGGTATTACTTCACCTCGATAATTTCACCTCCTGTGTTCAAAGGTTTTAAGATGGATGCGCAAATAGCGAGCGCGCCACGGAATATGGTGCAATAACTTATCTTGAGCAATGTGGACAGCTATAGATCTACCGTATTTATTGCTCCTTCTTCGCTTAGTGTACATTCACCAAATTAGCCGTGGTTTAATCAGAGCAGAAGCCGATGAAACCCTACCTTGAAGTCTATTACTCCCGGGTCTTGTCTACCCCTCTCTGTATGGGTTATTCTCAAAAGGCGCGATTCGTACGCCTCCTAATGGTAGATGTTTTCGGAGCAGGAGCTCGTCGAGCGAATATCTCTAGCAGCCTTGGAGTTCGTCCAAAAAACGTCGTCGTTTGTGGAGAGAGAGAATTTCCAATTTTCCGTAGACAGGGGGGATGAAGTAGGACCCCTTCTAACTCGTAAAATTGGGAATTTTACCCATACAGCGAGGAGCGCTATATGGAACATTGGAGTAGTAGACTTCAAAGGAGGGTTTCATCGGCTTCTGGTTCAATAAACCTCGGTTAATTGTGATTAAACCACGGTTAAATCTGTTTAAACCGGCTAGTTACGCCTCGTCTAAAAACGTTGGACGTTTTTTTTTCCCGAAAATCCCGGGTCTTCAGTTTAAACGAGAGTTTAAATGTTCAATGGGAAATTTTTGTCTTAATTGTTATTTTAATTAATACAACAGAAGACGCGTCTGTCATGAAATTATTATTTTGGTGTATATATTTCTTGAAGCTAAGTTTGAACAGTTTTGATGGTTCAAATATGTAATCTCGCGTGTGTATTCAAAACGCAACTTTGCGATAGTCCATCAAATATGAGGAATTCATTTTTAAATTCTTTTAAATAGTACGTGGAAAATCTATTTTTCAATGTGGCTTTTAAAACACTCAAGTAGATGCTAGATTGAGTTAAGTACAAGCTAAATCCTTACGCTGAACATTTTAAAGCCCATTAAAATGTCCGTGTAGTAAACTAGCAGCGCGTCCAGGATTTGCTCTGTAGACTTGGCGATTTTTGTCAAACCGCCCTAAGAGCGGTATACGCGAGGCAAGAAGACTGAGATAGCGGGAGGAGGAAGTGACATTCTCTGATAATTAGCGAGTTACGGCTGACGAAGCTGTTAGAGAACATCATTATTTTGCGCTCGGTATAATCCTTAAAAGCGAGAGACAGAGCGGTCCACCGAACGACCGCGTATCGACCGAACCGCGCCCAAAAATGGCCAGGACACGAATGCAAATGACCCCGCGTGACCGTTCGCACCTCCGATATGATCAAGAATCTTGAATTCCCCAGACTAGGACATTTCGCGAACCAAATAACCATTTCGGTTAAATTTACATCGTTTAATCCGAGTTTTATATCTCTCGATAGGGTTCGTTTACTCGGTTTAGTATAGGAGGAGGAGATTCGAATTTCTACTATATATGTCAGGGACAAACGGCGAATTTAACACCGGATTACAACAATAGCGATTAAATAATGATTAAATTGGATTAAAAATACATTTATTGTTTTTCCTATATATTTGTTTGATTAAAAGAAGTGATATGTCCTTTAATTTTTATGGAAAATCGATCAGCTCCGTGTGATACGTGACTTAGAGGAAATTTGAATGGGATCGCGACCCCGATGACCGGGACATCAGATCTCGTCTTATTATCACGAGAGGTCTTAAACTAAAGACTAACGTCGACGTAAAGGAGTTTCAACGCCTCATTTTAGCCTGGTACGAGTCGATTTCTATATATCCTACACTCATTTTAGGTTATTCATCTTTGTAAATCTCAAGCTGATGGCCTGTTTTGCGAGGTAGAATATATTGGGGTCTGGCAATAGCATAAGTTTATAACTAACAATCCTCAAGTTTGAAAATACATTTCATGAGCTTCGTTTATATATTTACAGCGTACTCCTATCGCATTAACTTATGGTACTAGTACAAGGATGGAAAAAAATATCATTTAGGCTTAAGAAGACCTTTTTTCCGCTCTTTTTCGAATTTTTCTACATCGCCCTTTACCCATCTCCCTACTCATCACTATCGAATCTGGAATAATCGGCTAACGAGGGAGAAAACGAGTCAAAGGCAACGTCTGGTAACTCGAAGCCCGACAAAACAACCGTAACCCGTTAAGGAGCGGCGAGAAATAATTAGGCCTATAAAGAGCGCGAAACCTAATGGTCTGGTAAATATTAACCATTAGCCTTGGGAGTGTCGAATGACATCAACTTTATATGGTAGACGCCCGGACAAAAAAGTACTAATTTGATGTATATATAAATGCAAAAAGATAAAAGATATAATACATTATTTTTAACCCCATTGCGCGTAAAGTAGTTCTACATTTTTCTTTTGAAGAGGCGGACTTTTACGATACCAAAAAAGGTACAATCAATAATTAATATTAATTCAGTGGGAATTAATAGTACATTGGGACCCTTTAGGTCGCTGCGCTGGTAATTAAAAGGAGCATAAGCATTAAGCAGACGACGAGATGAGAAATTCTCGACGGAGTTTAACTGGCATACTTGTTTTAATTATTGTACTTCTGCTAACGCTTACAACAATGATTATTATCTGATATAACCAAAAATTTTGTTTGTATTTGAACTTAATCCTTAAAGGGAGAATGCAAACCTAACAGCAAGTGATTTTTTTATCGATTCCTTATCGTTTAAATTGGCCTAATCCACCAGTAAAAAAATTACAAACAAATATTAAACTAGAAATAAATTTAAAACTTACAATCAAAATAGGCTTAGCTGGATTCATGGAGATATCCTGAACTATCCCCGTATAAGAGCCACCGATCAATGTCATTGGTCGCTAGTCCTTATATAGGAAGTTTAGGTGATCTCCATGAATCCAGCTAAGCCTATTTTCCTGGTAAGTTTTAAATTTATTTCTAGTTTAATATTTGTTTTTATTTTATTTTTTACTGCTGGATTAAAAAAAACACTTGTTTTAGGTTGCATTCTCCCTTTAAGCTTAGTTTCCACTAGCGCGTAAAGCTTAATTTCCACTAACGGGGCCGTTGGTTGAAACGAGCAACAAAGTTTTGCGCGGGTTATAAAAAACGCACCGTCACACGCTAGTGGAAACTGTACTTTTCCATTTTAATATCTGTAAAATTTGAACGTTATTACGTCAATTAAAAAGTTTAGTTTCATAATAAATACGTGAAAAATGGTTTCAAAATTTTAAATGCTTAAAATTAATATATGGAGCTAATTATAAATACAGCAATTAAGATAAAAATATAAATAAAGTCGAAAAAAAAAAAAAAAAAATTTCAATTTACTAAGGTAGTCAAATTAGTTTTAAACTTCGAATCGTAAAATCTTTCTAGGCATCAATCATAGCGTGTTTTGAAAAGTTTCGCCGAATTTTGGGAGAGAAGGAAAATTAAATTTCCACCTTGATTATTAAAAGTTCCCGCGATTGAACCTAATTGCTAGTAAAACTAGGCGAGCGTAGAGAAATTACCACGAATTTATATTTGCGAGAAGGTTTACCTCGAAGCGAGTTTGGTAATAAGAGGTTTAGGGTATTTGAAAGCCCACGAATACTGCTGCGGGGGAGAATCGCTCCCAATACTTTGAGTAAACGAGGAATTAAAAGCGGGAGGTGGCGTAGCTACGCGAACGCCAGTTAAAGAAAGAAGAAAAAATATATAATAAAACACAAATTGCGAATAATAATTGGGAATTTATGCAAAACTTTCATTTCTAAGGGATTAAAAGAGCGAGAGAAGCCGCGCCGCCGTGTTTGGGAGATTAGGCTTGCAACGGGGATTCGAAGGAGGAGGTAAAAGAGGAACTAATACGTCTAAAGGCCCAAATTTTGTTTTTGGGCCTCGAGATCCCTTCCGTTTTGTTCCAACGACCCCGCTCGAGGTTATAACCGAAAAGGTATTGGAAGGGGTGGATAGCGGAGGAAATTCATTTTGGGGCCCGGAAGGAGATTTACCGCTTAATGACAGCGCCTTCGAGCGCTCCGGTACACGAACGAGCCACCCTCGCCTCTTTCTATCTCTAAGCGGCTTAGCGAGCTTTCTTTCGGACCAAAAACGGAGATAAATCTTCCGCGGGGCAATCTCCTTAATGAAAATTTTTCATCGACTTCTTCTCAACACGCTCAACGCTGTATAGTTCCTAGAAGAATTTTCCAAGCTTGGGACTCTGTACCCCGCTAAAACTAGTCATCCAGCTTTGGCCTATAGAGTTCAGTCTATATACTTCATCTTACCCCAATTCCCAATATTTAGGTCTATTCCATTCCCCATTAAACGGTAAAGCTCTTCCGCTGATGAGCCTCTTTACAAATAACAAAATAAAAACGACCGGTAGGCATATTTTTTTCTTATAACGGGCAGCTACCCCTAAGTCCCAAACAGATATTTTTATGGGATGGGTATCAGAAAAAAAAATATAAATAATATTTGTTGTTTATTAAAGAGCGGACAAAGGGTGGAGTCGACAACCATATCCACCCATATCGTCCTTTTTTGGGGAATACTTATACGATGGAAGGCTGGTCAACGAATTGGTTCATAGAGGGGGTGACGTTCGTCACGCCAAAATTGAGCTTCTGCATTGATCCAGTTTTTTGGAAATAAAACACGGTGTATTCAAATAAACCTTTTTAGTGGAAACTAATTGGACGCGTCTCAATCCATTGAGTTTTACGGATATTTTGAAAACGTTACATACTCCTCCCTGAAGGGAGTTTCCTACTTACTCCTGGTATATAAGTTTTAGCAATAATTGCACCATATACCGAGGTTTCGCCCAACTATCGTCGTTTTGCAAACTGCTCTTGAAAGTTGAATCAGAGTAGGACTCCGGGGAAATATCCCTCCCTAGCTAGTTTAAAATTTACTATTTAGCAAAAAAAAAAAAGAATTATAACCCGTCAATTGAGAAGCTGAAATAAAAAGATTCGTCAAATCTCGCTAGGGAATTTTAAAATCGAGTTTTGAAGTGATAGGAGGGGAAGAAAAACGGATTGAAAGAAATGCAAAGAAAGAAAATAGATAACGGATGAGGGAATAAGTAAGTGATTTAGTCAATTCCAATTACGATATGGATATTTCGAATCAAGGCTTATAAAGAGTATTAGGTTTTTTTCCTTATATGAATATGTAAATTCATAGAAAGACTTTTAAAGGGAGTGTGGAAAGAATTATTGTTTTTAATTGAACAATTGTTTTTAAAGAGAACTGAGATTTGGGAAGGTATTTCATCTTTTCTATGATTGGCTAAAATGGAGTCAAGCCTATTGATATGGCAATGTTTATACCTTTTTAATTTATCAATAATTTAAACTGGGGGCATTTTTTTTACAAATAATAATAATTTTTATCAAGTCTGTAGTGCGCATGGGTAAAGAAGGCACTCTGCCTTTCACTGAATAAATGATAAAAATGTAAGTTCGTCCCAGTGAGTCTCATCTCGTGAATTAATTTGTACCTAAATTTATTCCAATCTCATTGGTTGAGCTAACTAGTCGCGGGGTGGGTCATTAGCCCCCCCCCCCCTAGAGAATACCTTGTAATCATTTTTTATGTAACTTGCTTTGTAGAATTACACAATTATTATGCAGGAAATAGTTTATTTGGTTATAAAAATAAAATAAAAATAGATTTCACCCATCCTTTAATGTATAAGCAAATACTAGACGATGGAAGATAGAAAACGAAAGAGGAGTATATCTCATTTTCAATGAGAAGGAGCTCAAGAATACAAAGAGAGTTTCTCGGTTATCTTACGAAGGAGGGAAATTAGCTTCCACGACGAGGAGAAAGTATAGGAAGAATGGGAAAATATTTGCAAAACTTCCCCAATAATATTTCCTCGCGAATGTATATTTCCAAAATTGAAAAGTGATTGAAGCTATACATATTTTGCTTCAGAAAATGAGATATGATATATATAAAGGGATTTCCACATATACGTCGCGATAGAAACTAAGATGGAAACCCAGTAGATTTAAAGTTCAATGAAATATGCTAATTAAAACGAAATTAAAACGGAAAGACCGAATGCATTGCCCAAATCCCAAAATCCCAATTCCCTCGACCGTTCCTTAAAATTTCATAATATATATTTAGCTCTTTCTCTCACTCAACCTATTGTTACGTTAAATCAAATCATAATCAGCGAATAGTAGAAGCGATTATGATTGGCTTAATTTAAATCGGGCCTAATTCCGACTCGCTAGATTAAATTTCATAAATTTTCAGCTAAAAAATTATCTTCAAGACAGCGTATAGAAACGAACCGCTTGATTATCATAAAGTTAATTCTAATCAACAAATTACAGTTTTATTTATGAAGCTTTAATTCAACATAGCGTATACATCATTCTTCTAGTTCTAGAAGAAAACGTAATTCCCGTAATTATGATTATTTGTGGGATGATTTATAAACTGTATCTCGAGCAATAATTACCATAATAAAGTGTAATACTTTTTCTTGAAATTTATGTCTTTTGATGAACACATTTACAGATAAATTCTTAGACCTAGCTTTATCCGTGCTGAAACTTTGAACTGATTCTCACTCTAAACAACCAATAACTCGCACTAAATAACCCTTTTCAAGAGCGGTTTTATGTCCAACGAATTTTACAA
Source organism: Odiellus spinosus (assembly GCA_963920705.1). NCBI lineage: Eukaryota > Metazoa > Arthropoda > Arachnida > Opiliones > Phalangiidae > Odiellus > Odiellus spinosus. Next base: position 16,810,536 of record OY987228.1, on the reverse strand, counting down.
TTGAAGCACCCCGCCTACACTACTTTGCAAACTGCCTACAGCTCGAATAAAAGTCTAGATTAATTTTGTTGAAATTCCCACCCTTATTTAAAAAATGTAATTTTGGCTGTTAAATAAAGACACTTTAAAAACTTCGGGGCATTGGGGTGTGAGATCGCGTCAAAAAGGCCACGCTATTATTAAAAATAAAATAAGAATGAAAGAGTTCAAAAAAAGGGACGGAACTACTTTATATAATTAAACATTGGTCCAAAAAGAAGGGAGTCGGAAATGGTCCGGTGGCAGGGCGAAATAACGGAGTGGCTCTTTTCGGTTTCGTTCTTCTAAATTTGACATATCGGAAGAAACGGAGCGACTCAAATGGGAGAATTTGACGAGCTCGCGTCGACGAAGCGAGAAAAGAAGAAAGATGGAAAAAGAAGAACCGAAGAGTGAGAGAGAGAAAAAAAATTAACCTCCCCTATAGCTATATACGCGAGCTATAGCCATGAAAGTACTCAACGCCACCGCTAGGTCGCGCGATACGCCCGGGAAAACTCCCCTTCATTGATTGGTCATTGGGAAATATCCTAGGGGGGTCGCTATCCCACGTTAAAGTCATAGTTTCACACATTTCTTGAAATATTGGCAATGTCACTATAACTCCCAAAAAATATTTAGCAACCATAATGCTCAGTGACAATATTTTTTAATCTCATTTTTTAATCATACGACGAACGTAACGTACACTGGTCGGTAAGCTATACATTTATCAAAACAAAATGTTATCCCTTGACCAAAACTTCACGTTCAGGTTCTTCGTACGATTTCAGATCGAACTTAATAAAACATAAAGGCACTAACACATTAGTTCGTTTTTTGAGGGTGGCGTCGCGTGTCGCCGATCGGTTAATAACGCTCTATACACAGATTCATTTATTGAGAAGGCAAAGAAACTTTTACAGGGACGCACCATTAGAGAATGAGTTTTAGTCGAAACGTGTAATCCTAGAGGGAGGCAGATGGAAGTGTTTTATTTCCTCAAAGCTTTTAATCTCATGATGCGCTCCTTGGAGGCTTTTCTCTGTACGTAATTTATGAATCTGTCAATTCAAAAAGCGGTAATGTGTTTCTAGAGAAGAATTGAGTATACCGGCTTTCTAATTTTGTCCCAAAGTATTCGAGTAAATTAAATGTAACGATTGTAGGTGTAACTATCAGTTTGAAATGAAGAACTAGACGTACAGTACTGAGGAGAGAGTCAGAGACAGAAAACGAAAAAGAATGTCCCATAACCGATAATAGTCGAGCGCTAGAATCAATACCTCTCTACGGGGCCGTTCGGCCGAAAGAAAATGGAGCTGCACCACTTCCTTCCTTTATAGCGAGAACCAAACCTCCTCCACCTTATACCACTTCCACCCTCACTCCCTTCAAGCTCCTTCCTTATTGTCTTTCATTCTGCACCTAGAAATAGGGACGACTCATCAACGTGTCAGTTGCTGAACAAAAAAGCCGAGAGAGAGAAAAAAAGGAGGATTTTGCGAAGGTGCAAGGTTGGGGAGGAAAAAATGGGTGGCTAAAGGAAAAAAAGGGGTAAAGTCAATGTTCGCCCCAATTACGAGTACCGCGTTGCGGGGATTCTTTTGTCGTTTAGCGGTTAAGGTCAACTCCATTGGAAAAAAGGGATACTACCATTTTAAAACTTTTTTCAGGCGTTTTCCTCAGTTCCGCTTATAGTTTGATGTAACTAATTAATTTCGCGGGGCTGTAGTGACGTAAAGAGATGATACTACCGGTAGCCCATGACGTTCTACACAAACACAGATTACCAACTACATTAAAGATAATATAACCTTTAGAGCTTCGATATTTGCGAATGAACCATATGATTTTATTGATGACCCCCTTAACGAAAAACTAACCGTATGCAGCGGTAAAATTTGCAAAGACCAAGGAGGGTTGGCAGGAATTTGAACTATGAAATCTGAGGGGTTCTATACCCAGAAACCTTCGTCTACGATTTTTAATGTATATGGGAAATAAATACGACATATGACCTTTTCCACGTAACTAATAACAGTTAAACATATAGTCAAATATACGTCGGCAGAATAGAAGGCTAAGATATGTTTAATTTCAATTTAAAAGAACCAATGAAACATGGGTTAGAAAATTTCGAGTTTAACAGATTTTAAATAAAGAAATGACCTAGTTTACCTAAATTAATAAAAATTAGTCATTTTGAAAACAGGTTCCTTTAGGTTTTTGCATCGTGAGGCTGGAATATTTCTACATTACAACTTAGCCCCTTAGAGTTAGGCTTCCTCCTACACAAGATTGCGCGAAGGTTGAAACACTTTTACAGGCGTTTTAAGTAAACTAAATTATAAAAGACGTTCAGTATGTGTATGGTTCAATTAAACTAATTAATGTAACAGGAAATAAGTGTTACTAATTCATTCGAGGATGAATCAAATTTCTAAGAACGGAAGTGAACTCAATTTAGGTTTAATTTTTAGCAGCCAAGGTCACCAGACATGACGTCAATGTCTTCGACTATAAACTATAATTTATTAAATAGGTACTGATATCTATAAAAAAAGGTAATTAAAAATCGAGCCATTACGGCGTAAAATATTTCGTGATTTAATCGTGTAGCAGCTAATGAGAAAATGACGTCCAAAAGTTTTTTGTTTTTGTTTCTATTTTATATGCAATCGACCTTATTTGCTGTCCTTATTTCAAATAAAGATTTAAATTATTTTTGAAGAAAGCAAACTAAAATTTAAATTAGTCGCTTTTATGTAAGAAAAATCATTGGTGAAAAAAAAAACGGGTTGAAAAAAAAATAAAAACTTGGTGAAAGCCTGTCTATTGAATTCGTCAGTTACTGCCCCCCTAATCCTCCCCCGTTGAAAACATTCTTTTAATTCAACGGGCGAATCTTCTTCCGATGTAAAGAAAAGAGGTTCTTTCGCCACCCACTTCCGAGAGCCGGGAAGAAGGCGCAAATCGGCACGTGCTTCGAATTGGCAATGAGAAAACTAGTCGGGCCTTTTATACAAAACTTGAGCTACGCGTTAAGCCTCCAGGGAAGAAGCTCTCTTTTTTTATATATAAAACCATTCCCAGGTCCGCCGAGAAATCGCGCCATTTGATGATAGGCGGGAAAGACCCGACTATATCCGTAAATAAAAAAAAAAAAAGGAATATAAAAAAATCTTCTCCTCTTGCCCCCCTATTTCTAGATCCTTTTGTGTAGTTTTTGGGGACGCGGGTCGCGAAGTAATAACCCAATATCAACATTCTAGGGAGGTAAAGCTCTGTAAAGAGGTTTTTAGGCTGGATAAGCCCACATGGTATACGTATATAAATTTCTCCCACTATTTACCGGAGCAAAATAAACTAGGATGAATTCTAAGAGTAATGGCTGGAATTAAAGAAAAGAGAAATAGACTACTATAATAAAGAGCAAAGATAATCACCATCCCCAGACTATGATTATTCAAAAAAAGCGACCGTGCAGTTTCCCGAAATCCCATTTCTAATTAAAAATGTCCTCGTTAAAAACATCGACCAGGTAAAATTTATCAAAGAAACGCTAGAGTTTTTTTATCGTACGTACACCAAATTAAAACGAATTTTTAATTTAAAAAAGCTTTTTTTTTTTTCCTGTATCTCTCTTTAGAAATAAAGGCGTGGTGCTAATCGCAAATATAGAAGAACTTACCAACACGTGGATGAACACGTTAAATTTTTTTTTGGCTCTCTCACAAAGTCCCTGTTTCAATCTATACTTCTAAAGTTAATTTATTTTTTAATACCCCTTCTTTCTAAATTACTAAGACTAAAAGAAAAGAAGAAAAGTATCTTTTTTTACCGCCTTTTCTTTTTGATTAGAACCCCGTTTAAATTTTCATCGAAGCGCGACTGAGAATGGTGTGTGTGCAACAGCCGAGGTCTTGAAAAATCTTCGGCAGGTTGATTCTAGAAACGGCTGTGTGTGTTATGAGAGGAGGAAAACCTCTATGGGTTAAGGAGAGAGAGAGAAAGAGAGGGAACAGAGAAGAGGGAAGGAAATAAAGGCCTTAGCGCGGCGTCGTAATGGTTCCACGAGGGAGGGGAAGTACGCTGACACGCGGCGTCAGAGGATGAGTCACCGCGAGCCGCAGCCCGAGGAGAAGGAGAGGAAAAGAGGCAGAAAGAGAGAGAGAGAGAAAGGAGAAGGGTCTTGCGTGGCACGCTACATAGCACCCACCCCCTCATCTCGGTCAACTCCCGTTTGTCCGACTTACGTAGTTTTGCGAAGCAATCAATAAAAGGGGGGAACTTTCGCAGGCACTAGCTCAGCAAAGGCTTAACGAAGTGCCTGGGGAAACTATATAGGGGAAGGGGGATCTTCCGTAAATGACGTCGAAGACAGGAGGACACGTGCTCGTATCAACGTGTGTAGATATAAAGGATGGTAGCGACACCAAGAGGGATGTTTCGAAACTATATTATATGATGTATTATTTTTATATTTCATTAAATGTGATAGTTATTTTCCACGTTGATTTGTTTTATGATAAAATAATTAAATTTAATGAAGGCGCGTGTGAAAAGAGATATTGTTACACTGTATGACAACGTTAGATTCGTAATTTAATTCATGAACGTTTTAGAAACTAAACAAGGAGATACATTTAATTTTTTATTCCAAAATTAGATTATTCTTTGAAATTTTTAATTCATTATATTTACGACAAATCTATCGATATTTATATTCAATAGAAGTAGATCACGCGACCAATTTCATATCCAGAAAGACCTATCTTTAAAAATTATTTAAGCATCATACTAAAATGGTATATAACTCCGTTAGATTAACCCAATATTTCAGGGTATCACTTTGCCCTTTAAATGTTATTACATTTTCCCTTTGAAATGTATACGAATCCGATCGTTAGTCGACCTAATGGGGTTGGAATTTTGGAGCAACCGAGTTTGAACAAGGTTTAAGTGACAGGATCAAGGCTTCCCAAAAACCCACCGGGCAAAGAGGGGAGAGAGTAAGAGAAGCCTTCGGAGGTGGCGTGGATGAGTCGAGTAAAGAGAAACGAAAAATAAAAAAAGATAGAAAAGAACGCGTTGAGAATATACCGAAGCAATAGCTGTTTGAGCCGATGGAGGTTTAGTTTTTCCACGACAGAGATCAAAGTGGAGATAGAAAGACTCCCCGCCAACTAATGGTTTCCACGAAAATCCAAAGTTTCTACACGTAAAAATAATGTATAAGGCTTAAGGGTTCGAGGGACCGTCTACCTTAGTCCTGGGATATCGTAAAGCGGGCTTATATACGTAGAAGGGGTCATCAGTTAAACCAGAAAGAGACTGGTACAACACGATCACAAACTTGACTAAATTTAGGCCGATTAATTTACGCGAAACATTTTAAATTATGGATAAATCGTGCACAGAAAATGAGCTTATCATGCGTAGATAATATTTTAATTTTGCGTTTCCAGTTGACGTTAGTGGCCGAGTTCAGCGACTCATACCGAAGCATCCGGTATGCTACCACTTAATGCATTTTCTATGAAAGCGGTTTCTCCTGTATGCGTCGCAGAACGCAGTCTGTATCAAATTCCCGTAGGAAATATAGTACAGTTACATTTTTGACGCCATTTTATCCAGTGAACGTCCCACGACCAAAAACAATACCAACCTTGAAGAACTTTTCTTGAAAGTCTTTTCTTAACCAAGGTTAAAAATTGCTTTTAGTATCATATCGCGGATTTCACGGCTGCAGGGAAAAACTAAAATTCGAGTTCGTGAGTTACTAGTCTCTAGAATATATATTTAAATAAAAATAATTAAAATAGCTTAGTATTTATGATTAGAAAAGGGATGACACCGTATTAAGCTAGGTAATGTCTAGTGCAATAAATAAAAAAATGAAAAAGTACTTAATGGTACTATATATGGTTTACCCAAACCCCGGAACAGAAGCTATTTCATTAAAGAGTTAAGTACACCTTTTTTTAAGTCACTAAATATATAATTAAAACGCTCTTTGGTGAGTGTCCAAAGGGCATCTAAAATTATCCAAAATCAGTCAATATTTTAAAATATAATTCACATAGAGGCACCGCAAACTAAAAATAATCCAAAATTCTTAATTTTACCGAAGCTAAAATTATATTATTGGTAAATGAATTCACTTTTACATCAGCTCTCTCTGGTTGATTTTTATGCTAAGCCTAATTCGGGACTATTTATATTTAAAAGTAAAGAACATCGTAAAGAACGTTAGATGAGCGCTCGTTTTTGGCGCGAACGTTGTCATGCTGGAGAATCTTTAATTGGCTGGAATCTCGGATTTAATTGTGAGTAATCTTATCTAAACTACGAAGAATTAGACATTTTGTTATAATTTTTACCGGTAATATAGGTTAGGCCTACAAAAAAAAGGTATCTAACCCTTTATCTATTATAATAAAAATGGATTTCACTTAAAGTCGAGCCTTTTTCGAGTTCCGGGCTTTAACTGTTAAAATATACGGAGTTCTATTCCCTTAACCCTTTCCCTAGAAGAATAATCCTTCTACTACGTTACACGGCTTTGGACCTTACGTGTTTATTCAACTCCACTCGACTCTGGTTAATCATTAAACGCCTGAAGGGCAAGCAGCGGACACCTTTCCTTGACCGATTGGCCTGCATGTCGAAACAGTCGTCGAGGTCAGTCGCGAAAGGCAGAGGGCTAATGACCTATCTAATAAATAAGAGAAACGACTAGGTTCGCGACTAGACGCGAATTAATGACATTTTCGTCGAAACGAGACGACAAGAGATCAAAAAAGAATTTTTAAACTCGGGCTAATCGTAATAAGTCTAGCGAATTTATTCATTATATCTTCTTTGAATAGTTCTTGATATAAATATCGTGACTCACGCTCGCCCCTTTAAATTTACTTTATGTAGGGTTAAGTAACAGTTGTAATTTACAAAAGTAGATTACAACCTAGTATATTACGTTTATTTGCCATTTTTAAAATTGTTTAATTTTATTAAACAACTGAAATGGGAATTTTCATATGATTCTAAAGGCATGTTCAGACGATATACAACCTTTTCACTAAACTTCTTAATTCAAATCTAGCGCTGAAAACGAATTACATGTTTTAATAAGTGGAATTACCAAATGGGGGTAAGAAAAAATTGATCTTTGATTCATTTTTCTGATTCATACTTGAATCAAAAAAAGTTGCATCATCTGAACAGGGCTTAAGTTAATTCAAAATTTTACTTAAAACTCGCACTTTGGTTCATAAGCGATTAGTTTACAAAATGGGCAAAGTTAAGGCGGATCGATCGATACACAATGTCGAATCCCAGTTTTACTGAACGTCTACTTAGTTCAGTCCTCTAAGGGCAAACGGCGCTGTTGCAAAATCAGTTGACACATCCACTGTGCCCCTAGTCACCTAGCGAGCCTCCCTGAATCAAAAGGGACCTATAAGGGGTGGAATCTGAACTGAACTGAACTAAAGCTAACAAAACCTCAAGCTTGGCTGCTATGGATAAAGAATAGGTTCCTATTTTTGCATGCTCTGTTTGCCGTTAGAGGACGCTTTTGAACGCCTGTTTTTCTTATTCATCTTTATATTTTAGGGTAGGTGTCCAAGCCCCTGTAATACGCCTTCTCTCTGAACACCACTGCATTACGGTTGGAAAACCTTTACAGGCGCAAGCTATAATTCTAACCAGAATTCTACGCATTTTCCGAATAGGGCCAAAATATACCCCGAGAACCATCAACCAATGGTTAGAAGTAGAGTAAAGGGGGCCTAACCCCGTTTAATTCGACTCTAAAGACCCATTACGGGTGTTTCGATCAGAAAGAAAATAAAAAAGAAGGCGAGTCGGGTCGCGGAACCTATCGCCCTTTTAAATCAAAGGCAAAATGCTATGAAGAAGAGAGAAGAGTAGAGAGGCAGAAAAAGGGGAAAAAAAAAGAGGGAAATATTTTCCAAGAGCGACGAATCCCCTACTTTGAGAATCAAGAAGACCATTAAAAATTTCCCCAGCGGTTTAGATTATATCCCGGGGAATAAAAAGAACTTTTTTTTTTTTTTTTAGTAGCGAAAGAAGTCCAAAAGATATCCCCCAAACGTATTCTGACACCGTAATTTATACCATACACTTATATAAGTTTGAAAAAATATCGCTACATTTGCTCAAATCTCCGGAGGGGGCTATTTTAAGTTTCCTCAATCCTATTTTAAAAGGGCGAAGTGCGTGTCGTAATTCATATTACGGTAACTTTAGAAAACTTTGAAAGTTAAGCAAATATTGCGAATTTAACTGATTTTTAATTTTAAACGTAAATCTACTCTTTTTGAAGCTAGAAGGTACAGATAAATAAATAAACTTCGTCCTTTAAAAATTTTGTATATTTTTACAGATTATCGTCATTATCACGTGTTTCTAACTTATATTTGTCTACGTTCAATGAAGGAGATCCTATTTTGCTCACTCTTTAAAGATAATAAATAAATAATAATGAACTATACTTTATTTCAAAGTAAATTTGCATACTTGAAAAAATCTAAGGCGGAGTGATACACAAAATACAGAAAATAAATGTAGCTCTCCCCTTTGTAGTTAACTTGTCCTTAAACGTAAATGTTTTCTACCAGAATTTTCATTCTACAACTTCCCAAATTTTAGAATATACGATATAAACAACCATCATCTTAATTAATTATTCGTTCAAAACCTTCAATACAACTAAACACATCTACTGTAAGCTTACGTGACAAAATGGGAACCAATCTAGAGAGAGTCGTTCCTAATCCTTATAAATTAGTCGAACGGGGAAGCTCGAGGAATGGTCAGCTAAGCCTTGTACCGTTCCCAGGCGGGCGGACCTAAAGAAACCTTATTTTTGTCCGCCTTTCCTATTTTATTTTCTTATTTATCGCCGTCAAACGGCGTTGGTCGAAGCAAATTGACAAGCGACTGCGACATTGCTTTTCTCCCTCGGAACAAAAAGACAAAAGACGTAGTAGGATTTGGGGCCCCTAACCTCAGTCTGCCTATATACCAACTATTTTCCCCCAAAAGAGATTTTCACCTTACTTTCGTATCCCCTTTTTCGCCTCTACCCTTTCGGGGCAACGGCGCTAATCCAACTTAACGGAGAGAGAGATTGAGGCTGCAGGGGAGACCGTAAGTTACGTCCAAGTCCCAAGACTTCTTGTCGATAGACGGACGACTTTGGTCAGTATTAAAGGGAGTGTGAAAAGGTAAATAAATAAATTGCATTGGTTTAATTTTCAGTAAGCCGGAATTGTATTTAATCTAATTGCATATAATTAAAAAATATAATAAATTTTTGGACTTAGTTTGGAGCCTTAATCAAAAGTAATCAACATTTAGAATAAAATTCACGAAAAAGTATAGGATAATTGAAAAAATAAAATAAAAAATAACGGTATAAATTGATAGAAAATTGAAATTCTAATAATAATATAACCCCGAGAACTCATTTAGGTACCTAAGAACATGGGGGCAATGATATGATAAGTAAATATGTTCAATAAATCTTTGTTTTCCATTTCACTTTCCCTTTGGAAGGAAAAACCCCTTAACCGAAAAGAACGGGAGAAATCCCGTCAGTATTTCTTTACTTTTTTTCGGTTAGATCTCCTTCTACGAATTTTCCCTTCATTCGCTCTATTCTATATACAAAGTAATCTAGCAATCAAAGTCCCATTGCCTTGCAATTACTGTTCCCTAAGAGGGTCAGACTAGTGTCATGCAAAAGTGTATGGCTACCTAATCTATTCCAGCTAGAGTTTGCAACGCGTACAAGGTGATACGCTCTCCGATCTCTTTAAGAAAACAAAGAGGATCAGCCCCTGCGTTTGGCTTTGAACGCGTTTTCAACTGAAAGTGCAGAAAAAAAATATATTTATCCACTATGCGATGTTGAATGTAGGGAAAAATAAAAGAGGTGATCCTCCCCTATCTTTTGTGTTAGAGAATTTTGCAAAGCATCGAAAACAGAAGCGGAAGAATATACAATATCAAATCTCATAGGGGTGAAAGTAGTTTTTAAAATTATTCTTCAACCATGCAGATAATAACATTTATTCAAGGATGACACGCGGTATAATCCAAATTTTTTGAAATGATCGTAGTATTGTCTAAATGGAGTCTATATAAAATTCATTTAAAAATATTTAACCGTTTTCTCGGAAAGAGGATTAAAAACTCGAGTTTTTACCCTGTTTCTCGAGCTAAATTTGAATCTTAAGAAAAGGGGAGTGGCAAAATCATAGCGCGATTTCTAATTTCCGCGGGAGTTATAGTAATCTTTCGAGTGAATCTTTCTAACTTGTAAGTGCGCAGTGCGCGCCAAACTCTATTACATAAATTTTTTCACGAAATATAGATTCACCACAATATTTCTGGGAACTTTCGATTTCCAATATTTTTGTTTTGCCATTTTAAGGGTAAAAAAACGGATTCTAAATGAACTAAAACCGTATAAATTTCTATATTGATTTTCTGCTCGATCAGAGCAGAATATCTTTTTTTATATTATTTTGCTGAGTGTGTCATCCTTTAATTCAGTTTTGTATCTTAGACGGGCTACAAGAAAAGAAAAAGATTTGAAGCGATGTATGGAGGAAATGAATAGAAACAATATTATAGCTCGGTATCCCTTGAGAAAAAAGTTAGGTTGAGGGAAGGAGGAAGAAGATGGTTGCTAAGAATAAATATATAGTCCAACTCAGATGAAGATGTCGGTGAAAACAGGCGCTTCTCTCCTTAGCAATTATCTTTATGAATGAGGGTGTAGGAACGGTGAGAAATAACGCTCTCTATACATCCTTTAATTATCTCAATCCCTGGTATATTTTTGGCAGTTCAAGAAAAGAATGCAAAACTAATTTTTCCCTATAAAGTTTAACATTGTTTAATAATTCGCTCAAGATTTGGCTAGTTTCCAAGTTGCGTATAGCTCCATTTTCTCTCAAATATCTCAGAGAACTATGAAAAAGGAGCTCTTTTATTATACCGTCGGGTAAAACGCGACTCGAAGAATGAAGAGAATCTTAGGAGAAACAAACTTTCCTAAATTAAAACGATTCATATAGGTTTTCCGCGTGGCACAGGGCCAATATATACAGTAGTTAGTGGGGATGACTTACAATTAACAAGCAGGCCCAAATATTTACAGAAAATGTTGATATAGTACACTACAAATACTCGCTCGTCTTCAAGAGTAATTAAGACTGAGTGAAATCCTTTATTATACACCATTCATACACAATTTTCACCTATGACTTTTAAAAATCATAATAGATTGAGATGAATAACACAACCTGGCGTTCATAAGCTTCCGCTAACGGCAAACAGTGGCAAAAGTAGTAATTAACAAAAATTCTCGATCGTGGTCGATGCTATATGGATAATGAATAGACAGAATCGCGTGTGGTTTTGTTAGTTTCTACTTTAGCCACTGTTTGCCGTTAGAGGAAGCTTATAAACTCCAGATTTGGTTATTCATATGTATTAATTCATATAGGCGCTCATTGTTAATTTAGTCATATACACAAAGCAATGAAAAAAAAATAAATTACGTTATTTTGACATGGAAAAGATTATAGTGCGATGTTATTTCCGGACTAGCGTATAATGCCCCAAACAAGGCATCAATACTACTCGAACGTTTTTGAAATTGAGTACAATATATAGTTATTTGTACTTTAGTGATCAAATAAAACTTGGCAATAAAAAACGTAGCGAAAGTTTGAAAATCTCCTTTACAGTTTCTTTAAAAAAAAAATCAAGAAACTCTTTTAAACTACAATTCTAACAACAGTTCGTATAAAATAAATTATAGAAAGAAGGTATATTGTTTTACAGCCTGTTAGAATCTGGATGCCCAAAAACTATTACCGTTATCGCGTTAAAAGAAAAGAAAGCGAGAAAATAAAAAATAAAAAAATAAAATAAAATACGAAGATATAGAGAAAACCTTAAGAGAGGGCGAGAAAGGGCAACGAGAAAGAAAAAGGGCGTGAATTAGTATCAAACAGACCACGTATGGTCTTTAAGAATTCTGGATGTTACCCCGATAAAGATTAATCCCTGGCAGACGCTCGCCGCGAAATAATAGAAGACGATGAAGAGGAGAAGTATACGTACTCGGAAACAGACTTAGTTTTCAGTTGGTACTAAATAACTCTCCTTATTCGTTACGACTTGGTTCCTTAAAATAGAAGTCTTAAGATAAATCTAGTTTTAAGCCTGACGTAACTATCCATTTAATATTATAAGACCACGGATTTTCAAGTATCTGGAAAAATAACACATTTTAAAAACTGAAATTGGCACGTACCATATTTTTCCATTTCTAATCCAATTTAAATATTGACGCCTTTAACTCGGAAGAGATTAGCCAGATTCAAAATTCTTAGAACAAAACTTTAAATTGATTTTGATCACACAGTGATTAACAAAGTAAGACCTCATAATCTCTTTACTATTTTTCTATGTCCGGTTAATGTGAGACTATTTAAACAACAAGATATGAGATGAGGACGCAATTCGAATAGTTGATGAATTTTGTTATTTACTATTATAATTTTTTGTTATTTAGTAAGTTAATTTTTTGTTATTTAGTAAGTTAATTTTTTTGTTATTTAGTATGTTAATTTTTTGTTATTTAGTAAGTTAATTTTTTTGTTATTTAGTAAATTAATTCTTTTGTTATTTAGTAAGTTAATTCTTTTGTTATTTAGTAAGTTAATTTCTTTGTTATTTAGTAAGTTAATTTTTTTGTTATTTAGTAAGTTAATTTCTTTGTTATTTAGTAAGTTAATTTTTTTGTTATTTAGTAAATTAATTCTTTTGTTATTTAGTAAGTTAATTCTTTTGTTATTTAGTAAGTTAATTTCTTTGTTATTTAGTAAGTTAATTTTTTTGTTATTTAGTAAATTAATTCTTTTGTTATTTAGTAAGTTAATTCTTTTGTTATTTAGTAAGTTAATTTCTTTGTTATTTAGTAAGTTAATTTTTTTGTTATTTAGTATGTTAAATTTTTGTTATTTAGTAAGTTATTTTTTTTTGTTATTTAGTAAGTTAATTTTTTTGTTATTTAGTAAGTTAATTTTTTGTTATTTAGTAAGTTAATTTTTTTTGTTACTAAGTTCATTTTTTGTTAATTAGTAAGTTAATTTTTGTTATTTAGTAAGTTAATTTTTGTTATTTAGTAAGTTAATTTTTTTGTTATTTAGTTAATTATTATTTATTAATCACTTCCGAGTCAAATGCATCAAAAGTTGAATAATATTCCAAACAAATAATACGCCAAGTGCCGATTCAGTTTCTAACACGTATTATTACTTCAAAAATTCGTGGTCTACTCTTATTTCCAAGATCGTACTGAGTTTTATGCTATAAAATGTTTTTAGAAATAAACGTGAATATACAATTATAACGTATTTAATTCACAAGGAGGTATTGCAATGGTTTTATCTTCAAGTCATTATCTACAATAATCATCATGTAGAAGATGAAGCTTGTCGAAACTTTGTCGAAAACATAAATAGGATATATATTAGTAAAATTGCAGCGCGTCCTTGTGAATTAAATACTTTATAATGAATTTAACCCGCAACAAGAAAATGGATTTTAAAATAAGTGAATATACAACTGACTTGCCCTTTAACAATAAAGGGTAACGTAGAAGTTGGCACGAGCTGCAATCTTTCAGCGTTTCCAACTGATACGTGTTGAAATAAGAAATAAGGAGAAAGAGGAGGGAGTGAAAAGGATAAAAGAGCTAGGTAAAGGATGAGAACGAGTGCAGGTGGAAACATCGCGAGAGGATCAGACAAAAAATCGCGCGAACGCTACCTGCCGGCGACGACGTGATCTTTTATCCGAAAGCGTTAAATGTTCGGAAGAGGAGAGGATGGAAGATGGGGGAATAGGAGAGTGAGAATATAATCTTATCTGGCCTCCGATAAAAAGCGGCTACCATCCAGTAAATAGAGGAAGCTCGGGCAAAAAGGGGTAGCCCTGAAAAAGGCGCTCGCGCCGCGAGAGATAACGTCAAAAAAACACCATATGGCCATCAAATTAATGTTGCCAGTCGAAGGACGAGGCGGCCAGACCGACGCTCTGGCGGCGGCGGGATCTATTCCGCTATATTTAGGATAAAGATCCTGTACACTCTGGAGTAGAAAATATTATTCCCAAACGATGTAAAAAAAGATCTATAGATAGACTGCTGAAGGAGTAGAAGAAAATGATACGGATATGCTGCACGCAGAAACGCATATACCCAGCGACTTAATATTGGACTTGTCCAAGGAAGGGTTACCTACCGTCATTTGTGGCGTTTTATTAAGAAAGGTGTAAAAATTATCTGATTCTTGCAGGGAATTAAAAGATATTTAAAATTTAACAAATGGATTTTTTGAAGCAATTTAAAATACGCTTGAACATGGTGATGCTACCTAGAATCTGCTTGGCCATACCTATTTGTTTTGGGCTGGTAACATTGTGCTCTTTAAAAGTAGAGAGCTTGGCAGGTGGGTCCAGACAATCCTAAACATTGTCTGGCCCATCGTAAAATTTTGGGCTGGAGCTAGTCCTGCGCTTGAAACTGTAGCGATATTTTGGGATTATTAGTTTAAAGCGATAGGATAAGTGAGACTTTCCCTTGAATATTATATTGGATGGAGCTTTCTCTTGAGTTTGAGGGGTCCCGGGGTGAAGCGAGCGCTGGCCGCACGTAGAAAGCCTGGACCCTATCAACCTCTATGATGGCATTCTCTATTTAGGGAAAAGGGGGTTTGGAATTCAGGTGGCCACCTGATTCTCCGAATTCCCTTAACGCTAAGATTTCAAAAATAACTCTGCCCTATTCCCCAAGCTAGTTTTCAAATTCGCAACCACGAACCGAAGGTTACCAATACTGGTTTTTAGAAATTTTAGTTTATGTTATTGTGTAGTACTTTTATTGTATTTTAGTTTATGTTATTGGGTATCACTTTTATTGTTGGGGAAATATGTTTGCTATGTATATATATGAATACGGTGACCACCTGAAGTGTGGAATTGGTGCATTTTTAAAAACAACTTCGACCACGAGTTAAACACGTGTAGTACGCGTGGAGGACCTGAAGAGTGATTGGTGGAAAAAGAGATGACGTCAATGAGTGACCACGTTTACGAAAATGAAATGAAAAAGAGAGATGTGGTAGAGATACGGAAGTTAAGTTTTACGAAGGAGCGCAAGAAGAAGGTCACGAAGGAGAGAAGGAGCAGGAGCTCGGACAAGAAGCACGATGACGAGCAAGATGACCAGCGGACGTACCCTAGCTTAAGATGGGCCCGCTCTAGCTGAATAAGAAGTTAAGATGTATCGTAGAAGCTGAAGAAGTTAGGACTGGCCGACGGTGCCTTTCAGAAGATCACGGAACCAAGCCAAGCACTCAACCACACGCTCAACCACGCACTCAAGCACACGCTCAACCACGCGCTCAACAACACGCTCAACCACGCGCTCAACAACACGCTCAACCACGCGCTCAACCACGCTAAAAATAGGCCATGCGCCAAATTCGCGAAATCGTCGATAACGTATCGAAAGTTAGAAATTAAGGTTCGCGTTCAACCTCGCGAAAACCGTTTGCAAACCTCGCGCAACCACTCGTGCACGAGAGACGAAACACCACCAGGAAACAAGGTCGCCAGGACAAAACCATAAGTTGAATTTAAATTTATAACTTTTAATATTTTGGAGGGGATAAAAACTTAAGGGTATTATTATTTTGGAGGGGATTTAAATGTTAATCAAGTGTATTTTCATATTATCAGTTTAGTGTATGTTTAGCGGACCGTTTGTTTAATTAAGTGTATTTCATGTTGTTAGTTTTAGTGTACAATTAGTATTAGTTTAATATGAACTTACATTGATTAAAAATAAGTTAAACCACTGGAAACCTTCCGTCCTATGATTTAGAAAGCTGATAAGCCTATCTCAAGTTTAGTTAAATGAAAAATGAACCGCTCCCTCCTAATAGTGAAAGGGCCAGCGGATGAACCCGAAGTCAAGAGCAGAGTTATAGTTTTTAATTTGTAGCGTTAGTATTTATTATCAAGTTATTAGGTTAAAGAAAGACTAACTAATTACGTTACAAAACATTATGAGTATAGACCTTATTCCAGGCCAAAAAGTGGAGGAATGGAAAACTAGTTTGGAGGTGGAAGATTCACTACGCTACAGAAGCGAAGAAAGAGAGATGAAGCGAATATCGGGGAGAGAGCATGACAAGGTCCCTAATACAACAAAGTGCGGAATAAAGACTGCATTATTATCAGAAACTAAAAGTAAATAGGAAATCAGTCAAGAGAGTCGCTCTGTATATAGCTTTGCTCCCGATATAACTGAGCTGGGAGAGTAAACGCTTAATTGGTCAATCAGCGTGAACAGAAAACGAGATGGGGAATAATTCGAACGATGGAAGCAGGCGGGCTTTGTACTGATCTCTCCTGACTGAATTTTCTTTACAAATATTTCGGGTATTATGATTATGAAGAATATATTTAGAAAGGAAGGAGAATATTAAGCCTTGGAAGATTCCTCAAAGATTTTGGTTTCACTTCCAATGATTCCTAATAAAGTTTTTAGTTTAGATTATTATTTTGTCGTACTGTTCCCCTTACATGGTTCCTTTAACTGTTAAAACGTCTGTTTAACTTTATTCTCTGAGCTGACGAATTATTCCAGACAAGAAAGGCCAACGCGGATAAAAAATAACCCTAGCTGGATGAAGAGCTTAAGCAGAGGTCGTTTATATTTCGAAGCAAATGCTAGTTATATGGCGTATCAAATGTAATTAGTTTAAACTACATACGAATAAAAGTTTTTTATTTTTTTAAATTAAACACGGACCATTTTCTACCCAGCGCTAGTGGGATGAAAAAAACAATTCGGTAATAAAAATAAGGAGTGAGCCAAGCCGGGAGAAGATCTTGCGAGAATCATTAGGCAAATGGCGTTTTCTCGAATCACGCGGCTAAGGATGCGAAAGAAAAAGGCTACTAAGAAGAGGATGAAGGGGGGATAATGCGGAGGTAGTTAAGAAGAAATGGTGAATCGGGATTTAACAGCGGTTTGCCCATTAGAGACGAAAAACTTCGACTGCTATAAGCTATACAAAAAACTAAAAAAAATCTTCGATTTCTAAATACTTTTTATCAAGGGAAAGTGAAACCCAAAAATAAATTGCCTGATTGTATTCCACTCCTTACTTCACTTCTATTTAAAATTACTTTAAAAGCGATGATTGAGTATGATTCAAAAAAAATAGATTGGGCTATATATATTAAACTTATTAATTACCATGGTTAAGATAGTTGAAATCACGTTATTAACAGAGAAAACCATACGGTATTTATAGAAAAAACGTTATCGTCTGAAGAGAGGGCAAAGAAAGTTTTTCAATAAACACCATGTCGTTTTTTCTGTAAAAAAGTAATTTGAACTTTATTTATTAATCTTTTAAAATTGAACACTTCAAACGCTATTTGTGAACTTCTTTCGAAATAATTTCTTTCATTTTCAGATTCACCGCGATATTTTCTAAAATAACCTAAATGAGGGTTGTACTTTAAAATATGGTTTTGTAAAGAAAAATACGAAAGAACTAGAAATGGCTCGGATAAGAAAAGGCGCCTGAAAATATATTCTTCCATTTCCGTCCCCTCCTGCGCTTATAAAATATTTACGCAATCTGCGCCGCGCGCTAGAAACGGCAATATGAATAAATCAAAGGCCAAAGAGTTTATAAATTTGAAAGAAGAAGAGGCGGAGATATCTTACGGAGCGTTTACGCGGTGCTGAATTTTCACTATCATACGAAAAGCGAAGGGGAAATTGTGAAGTATGATTTCAAATCCCTCAGCCCCTTAAGTTCCAGCATGCGGCCTTTCTTTCCCGCTGTTGCCTGGTACAAAGCGCCATGATTTCGCGGTGGCGTTTCGCGGAACTACAACGTGCGCGTTCGACATATTTCAGTTAAAGCCAACGAAGTCGCTTTTTGCGACCTTCCTACCAGTAACAGCCTAGAGACATTTTCGTCCTTACCCGAACATAATTTAATTAAATCGAAAAGGTAGGGTATAATATACGACCGACAGTTTGCGCGAGAAATCATATGGAATGGAGAAATCATAGAGGAAGAGGAGAAAGATGGTAAACTGAAACGTAAGCCCTATTCGCACGATACAACCTTTTTAGTATACCATCTGGTTATCTTAAAGTAAAACTATTCGTTTGATATATTTGGTATCATTTTAGTTCACCATGGCACCCTCCCCGGCCGTTTGTTACTTACAATAAACAGCAGGGTGCGGCATAGCTTCATACTCATCAAAGGCTAAGTCGGCCTTTCGTGTTTTCTTTAACACATGCACGAAAAAAATCAGTTTATGTAAATTCTGCATTTGAAATAACTCAAATATTATTATTTCAATGACGATTTAGGTTCCTTCCAAGGTTCTAACTTATAGTTTAGTGGTTAAACAGTAATTTGTATTAACATCTCTAAAATTTTTGCTAAACTAACTGATCAATTTGAATTGATCAACTCAAAGTTTTGTACATTGAACTTGAAAAGGTGGTAACGTGTGAATGTGGCTTGATAGAAATAGTTACTGGTGCTGCTCTATTCCGCATCTCTCGTTGTATATTTGTAAAGGTAAAAGGTTGCGGGGAACTAGTTTTTACAGGTCCTTTCGTAATACAAACACTATTCTTATTTGAAATATATAACTTGGCAAAAATCAATAAGAAAAAATGCGAATAGTGTACGGGGTATATAAGAAAGCCCGAAGGGAACTGAGACTTTGAAAGGGAGTAAGTGTGCGCGCTCTGACTCGGGGTACGATGACTCGGATAATAACGGAAGACGTGGGGCTTCGCAAAAATTTCATCATACGAATAGAGTGAAATTGCAATATACTGGTCACGTTACAAAGTTTGTACCCAGACATATTGAAAGATCTACTTCTTGTAACTTATTCTGTACGTATGTAGAGAATGGAAGGGTAGATGAAAAACCAAGGGGTAGTTAAAATTTTGGCCATGCTGGAGAAACTGTTTTTCACAACCAATAAGTAGCAGTATCGGTAATGAATTCACCATGGTTAACAAACGTGACGTTGGTCCTAGTGTTTTTGGGCAACTAGATACCTCAGCTCGTCCTGACCTAACCCGAATGAATCTACCCCGAACAAGGGTTTGATAAAAAAATAGGAACTCTGCCTTAAAATTCAATTTATTTCTCTTGTTCACGTAGAATTCCGTATAAGAGGGCAAAAAAAAAATTCGGAGTGAAAAATTCGCGTATGGATCTGTCTCACTCTCTTTCGCCATCATATACATTGAACCGTTGTGAGGGAGGCCACGCTTCTTCTGGGAGAGGAAATGATCTAAATTTGATTTCTATAGCCAAAAAGAGTACGTAAAAGTACTGTTTCGGTGCTCCAAAACCAATTTATAGTTTTCAGTTCCACAAAAGAAAATATTGAACTATATATTATCTTCCTCGAGCAGTTTTCCACACTGCTTTCATCGTTTACGAGGTTTAACTTTTTGTTTTAATCCGCCTCCGCTTTTACTACTTTTGTTCCTGAACAAAAGATGAAAGGATTTATTGTAAGCCAATATATTTGATGAATATTAAGCTTTCGACAATATTTTTCAAACCATTCATAGTGAAATCAAAACAATAGACCAAGGATTCAAAATAGGAATCATTGACGATATTGACATACAACTTTAGTCTCATCTCCTTAACAAATGATTATATATTAGTACAAAATTATAATTTCTGAATGATTTAATATCTATTTGTAATAATAATATAAATATGTTTTAATTATTCAAAGTTTATATCTAGAGAATCAGAACCATGAAATATGTAAAAACATAATTTTCATAAATTTAAATACTTGTTAATCTAGGATTAACTACCAATTTAAACTCGAACCATAAAGGAACCGTAAATATTATTTTGAGCATTTAAATATTATTTGCCATTATATAAACACGTAAACGCATTCAGTTTGGAATAATAGACCATACCTATATACATCCTAATAAATAACCAGCCTATATTATGTAAAATTAATAATATTTTGATAATAATGGGAAATCTATTACAAGTTTGCAAACACGAGGGAGAAACCTTAAGCAAACCTTACGAAATATTATTTCAGTCCCGTATAATGTTAGCAAAATAGTCGGAGGAATGCTCCGTTAAAAAATAATAATAATAAATTACGTTAATATTACGGTAAAGGCAAATTTATGATATATCACGCTGAGTTCGTTGAAATCAACTCTTACCAAGTTAAATACGCAATTATTTCTTACGGGAAATAAATACGGGATTAACTTTCTACGTATTGAAAACTGACTGACGCGACCGGGTGTAATGAGAATCGCTCGAAGGCGGTCGTAAATATGGAAAATAGCCCCGAACACGACACTGGATATTGAAATTTAACGAGACCATTAATAAGCATCAGGAGGTCTTTCGTGATTGGCCATCCCCGCGCCCATCCAATATCTATAAGCTTATATATAAGAGCTGTATTATAAAGTTTGCTACATCAACAATACGCTATAGACTAAAATTTTACCCGAGAGGCCTTTTCGTAATCATCTGGGATCTCGATGAGCGAGAGCCATATTACGCCGCTAGAAATTCTAATTCATCCGTAAATAAACAAACTGATGTATTTTGACTGAAATAAACGACGATAAAGCCTAATTTTGTAACGAGTAAAGAATTATAGTTTACAGAGTAATCTACAAGATGTATCTTCTACCATACTAATGGGTTAATGGGATTCGCGCGTATTCTTTAAAAGCATGAATCTTGAAGTATGAGTACAAACAGAAGCCGATGAAACCCTCCTTTGAAGTCTATTACTCCCGGGTCTTGTCTACCCCTCTCTGTATGGGTTAGTTTCAAAAAGCTCGATTCGTACGCCTCCAAACGGTAGATATTTTCGGAGCGGGAGTTCGTCGAGCGAATATCTCCAGCAGCCTTGGAGTTCGTCAAAAAAACGTCGTCGTTTGTGGAGAGAGAGAATTTCCAATTTTCCGTAGACAGGGGTATGAAGTAGGACCCCCTCCGATTTACGTAAAATTGGGAATTTTACCCATACAGAGAGGAGCGCTATATGGAACATTAGAGTAGTAGACTTCAAAAGGAGGGTTTCATCGGCTTCTGGTACAAACAATTGTCTATCACGTTATTTTATAAAAGTAAATAACGCCCCATAGATATACCATCACTAGTACCAAGAATCCATTCAGGTTCCATAAGAATATGGGAGCATAGCTTTAGCCTCTGGTACCATCCTCCCAAACTTTGTAACAAAAGTTCGTCCGCAATTTTCGCAACATTTGTACGCTTAGATCTTTTTTCGGTCGGCTCCATTTTTATTACCCAAAATATTATGTCAAGGTCGTTAGTGGCGCGGGTTAATAATATAAATTTCAGGAGCGATTTACTTGAAAAATCGATTCGAAGTAGACGAACTTTTGCTACAAAGTTTGGGAGGATGGTTAATGAGTCGCGGCCCTCCCATATTCTTAAGGAACCTGAATGGATTCTTGCTAGTACATCACTTAAAACTAGCCAAAAGTCATCACCCTTGTCTGCCTCGAGTGATTTGGATTTTTAGAGGGATGGAATTTAGGCGGACCGCGCTTGGCTATATTGCCCCGCCCCCTCCCCCTATTTCACTATTTACACCGACGGCGGCCGCTAGAGTGTCTCGAATCAGAATCTGCCGGTACATTTACCTGGCCCTTTGATAATAGTATTAAGCTAAGGGGCGTTGTGGTAGATTTTTGGTACAAATATAAAGCCCGGTAACATATTTAAATGTTTTCACGCGCAGTTGCGTAAAAAGCCTGAATCCGCAAATAAACTATAGTATCAATTCCGGGTTAAGTCAAAAATGGGCGAGTAAAAAAACTGAAACTACATAGTGAATATTGATCCAAACTATAAAAAAACTAAGAAAAATAATTTTCCAGAGAGGGGAATTCACGGAGATCTGTATAACGACCCCATCTCTCGATCCTTCTTGTTAATTTCAAGCTGAGTCTGACGTTTTAAGCTTCTTTTAAATATTCCCAGGGTGAAAAGGGCGAAGGCGGTAGGGAAGGGGGTCGAGTCGAGGGATTAAGGACAGGCACGGGCTTATTCCCCGGAGATTATAATCCCCCGACAAAACAAGGAGGCTACGCGCGAACGAAAAGAGAGAAACCCTGTCAGAAATATGTGGGTGACAGAAAATATCCTAATTCTCTTTCGAACATCAACAAAAGAATGTCAAAGCCTGAGCGGGGAGAACGGGAACGTATACACGGATAGAAGAACCAACTAGCTAGCTAGCAACGATCGGGATGGAGAGAAGGAGAGAATACGAGAGAAGGAGAAAAGACGGTTTCCATAGCGACCACTATTATTAGTCGCGAAGAGAATAATTGGCTGGGAAAACGCGCCTGAGACCAAATTTCACCCTCGTGTCGAGTTTAATTTTCTCGACAGCAATTAAGCGAGGAAAGCTTCATTATTCCACCATCTTGAAACGCTACATTGCGAATCTATAGCTAGAGAACAGAGGATACGCGAAAGGGTATAGTTCGTCAGCGTAGCCCACATTTTGGAAGCCAGTTTTCGAGGAAGCAATTAACTAACGCTCACCCTAGTTACCCTTTTCCCTACTCGCATCCTCATCCTATCCTCGAGCACTTCATTACGAAGTTATCGGAGAATGACTTGGCCCAATTCCTCTTCATTTAAGTTTAAAATTATCAGATATCAAGGTGATTTGTACTAAAGAGAGTAATATAAGTTGGGTTAGTTAATAATGATCAATTTTTCAAATGTATATCGCATCGTAATGTTGTCGAAGCATTTTTTCAAGAGTTTAAGTTTAGTTCGAATAAAACGTTTTGAACATCAAGTATCAATTACTTTAAATAATTAACTAAGTACCCTGGACTCGAATTGTTTTGATCGCTCTAGCGCTCAACTACGCGGTTATAGGTAACTAATAACAGCTTTAGATGATAAATAAGCCCTCAGTTACAAAGTCAAAGCTACGATATTTTATGGGCCTTAGCTAAAAATAGGTGCAACGCGGTTGAGATTCTGGCTCCTGTAGTTCAAGGGCGCCTTCTGAAGGTAGTTTTTATAAACAGTAAATCGGCATTACTAACACGCTAAAACGACCAATTAATTTGACCCGCTGTGAATGTGTGAAATTAAATTTAGATATTTCGAACGTCACAAAATTTTATTTTGTATAGAGTTCTTGTTAGAGTTCTACATTTTAACCCGAAAGAAGTTGAAGAAAATCTTTCGCCACTTCGTCAAAATTGAGCTTTATCACTCGGTGTCCAATTATAAGTTTAAGGGGGCCCAAAAATCGCTGGAACCCGCAGCGAATTGGATGACGGGAGAAATGTAGTGGGCGTGGTTTATTTATCCGTACACCGAAACGCTCGAGTAAAATTATGACAGAAAGGCTGACACCAATTAGGGCTAATAATAAAGAGTGTACAAGCTAAGCAAAGCTATATATTGGTGACGCGACTAGCCATGAGGCGAACTCATTTCGCAGCACAGCGCCGAATTGGTAATATAGTCGTTTCTCTAGGCCATGACAGCGAGCGTATTAGTTAAATCGAACGTGCTTTCCATTTAATCAGCCCTTTGGCTAAATTACTGGGATATCGGACACAGCGGCGCGCGGAGCACCCCGACATTTTGACGAAAGGGTTTAAATTAAATCCAAATATCTAATTTCCAATCTAAAGCACGCATTCAATATAGCCATACAATGCCTGACTTAAGATATACGTTCGATTTTTTTTTAGTCAAAGTTTAAGATAGGGATTTAATATATAGTAACGTACAATCTGAATCTGAGAGGTGATACATCGAAACATTATATATTTTATCCAAATCCCAAGAATAAGCGAATATTCTTGGTCAATTAAATCGCGATTAAATTAGATTATAAATGGTCACTACAATATTATATTTTCCCGCATTTTTCACTTTTTTACAAGGAATATGCAAATAATGCATCTTAATGTTCTCAATTGTTATTATATTTTAAGATCGGTGTATATTTTTATAACTCCATGAATTGTGAAGGTAGTCTCTTCGATTTGCTTTGTTTTGCTCTATTAGAGCGGCATGAAAAATAGGTACACCCAAAAATGTGAAAAGGATATATTGATCATTATTCTCAATATAAGTTCATTGATTAATTTCTGTACTTTTCTCTAGTTTTCAATTTATAGTAGGTCAGAATGAATGGATTCGTCTACGTGGCCTTGGCATTGCACTGACTATCGCTTCTCGGGCAACCTCTAACTTGGCTCACTCTCCCTGAACTTTTTTTTTTTGGAAGAGGGGGAGCCCCGCTGAGGTCGAAGAACTGGGATCTTTTACTCTTTCTTCCATCTCCTCTTCTCTCCTCTCTATATACTTCCCATCAACATTTCCCATTTTCTTATTTTTTTCTTTCATTTTTTACCAGTTCCCAAAGAGAGTTTCCGGCCGAAACTTTAGCGTTTCGGGAAGGAAACGTCCAACACGAAATGGCGTTTTAAACAACTACCCCCCCAAAAAAAACTTCAACCTTCAATATTTTGACCTATATTTTAGGAGTAATATAGTAGGGGATAAATGGATTAGGTAATCCAATTTTTTTTTTTTTTATGTGAGGTTATCCATTGGGGGTTGAAAAGTTTGTGAATCTCGGCCTTGCCTGTATATTATGGTTTTTGTTTATGAGCAGAATGGGTTTAAATTTTTTTTGCCCTACATGGTCTAAAATCAATCGTCTTCCAAATTTCCATGCTTGTCACATTCACTGATTTAAGTTTTCTTAATGGTTTTTGCGTTTTTCAAGTAATCATACGCGACTACTTGTTTTTCGTCTTTTCCAACGACAGCGACGACAACGCCTTAAAAAAGTAAAACCTAGGGGAAAGTGTAGGTAAAACAGTTCTTATCTAAGAAGTAAGTTTGTACCAAATTACATAGAGACGATTGAAAATGTATGCGACTTAGATTTTACGATAAAAAATAAAGAGAATATTTTTCAAATCTTTGCTCTATTTAAGATCATCCCAACTGAATATACAATGTACCCAACAAATCTTACTCAACCAAAAAACGTAGTTACACCGGCGTTGTAATCTCTTACAAAATGCGAAATCCAAGAAACGCGAGAGATGCCCTTTCCCTTTCTCAAATTGTCACTTAATACCGGGGAAAATAGTTTAGCTACAATTCGAATCTCAAAAATGTCGCCGCAATTCGGAGAATTTCGATTGAAGTTAAAAGAGAAGAGAAGAGAGAGGGTGAGAGACGGACAGAAAGAAGGAGGAAAGACACGGTCGGCTTAAATTTGCAGCCGACAGCGAGGAAAAGAGAAAGAGCGGGAAAGAAGTTGGAACAAAAAGAACAAATCAGAAACCGTTACGGCCCCCGCGCGCACACTGCGGAGAAACGAACCTCGTATATTATATTTCCGAGCTTAGATTTTACTACAATTGAAAAGGAAATAATGGAAGAACGCTTATAAGGCTTCGTGTAAATAGTTTCCACCCTTTTGTCTATGGTCGTATCTCACGTCGCAAAAAAAAACATGTATATACAAGTTGGATCAGAGAAGGTTATTCCGTAGCTACAGGATGGTTCTATTTTTAGAAATAACTATACCGTCGTTTTCTCGTTTCAAGAGGTGTTGGAAGTAACGAGAAAACCTGACACGAAGAATACGGAATATTAAACCTAATAGGAATGAAAGTAGTTTTTACAAACTGTTCTCGGACACGTGTATAGCTAGATAAAGCGAGAGGAATTACAAGCGTACGTAGCAAAGGCCTAGCTCGTTAATAAAGAGAAGAGCTCGCAGCGTTGGATACGAGAAGAAGAAGAAAATGAAATTATCAGCGCCCAGCTTTCCCTGGTTCCTATTCTAATTAGAATTTTGAATTCAAAGGACCGAGACTAGTTTTAACCCCTTTCTCTCTATCTATACCTTTCAGAGCTCTTCCGTTTCACCCTTATTATCAAAAGGAAAAATTGGAGGGGGCACCGAGGGTTAGAGGCGCGCGTTTCTGATACGTATATTACGCTACACTTCGTCGCGGCTTTTAAAATAAGTTTATATAAAAGTCTGGCGAGCGAGATATAACCCAACACTCGCGTTGTATACGCGATCGAAACTAAACCAAGGGGGAAATAGCTAGGGCGATTGGATTATAAAAGAGAACGGGGGATTGTGAGGGGGTTTTACCCTAGAGCTAGTCGACCGGACAGGGTCGTCGCCACCAATCGATAGCCAATGGTCAATCTAAAGCTTTTTTTTTTTTTTTTTGCTTTTTCTATACGCTTCCCGGCCGGAGGCTAGCCAGGTTAAACTCTATCTTATATATCAGAAACGAACGTACGCGTGACTGACCGTTTACATTTAAGGGACCGTTAGAGAAGATTGAGGCCTTAAAACAGATAGATTTACGATACGATCCCTCAAATATAGGTTGACCGTGTATATTCGGGGATTTATTTGATATGGTGTAGTTAATATATGACGGAGCGTAACGGTATTGGTATCAGTGGCTAGTCGTTCATAGGGATTAACACGCGATTTTCAATGCACGAATAATCGTGAAACTGCATACACTTTACAATACGGGATAATCCTAAATTTGTACATTATAATAAATAGATGATCCCCAATTCATACATTCAATACGTAGACAGGCTCCCAGCCATTTTCTAAATAGGAATAATAGGATAAATGTCTTAAAATTATAGGAGTTTTATAGGATCGAAATCGTTAAATAATAAGATTTTATAGTATTAACGCGCTTTCTTATTGGTTTCAAAATGTAGGTCTAGGCTCGTACAGCTTTTGTGAAACCGATTTCCCTGAAATTTCCCGGTCCAAGACCACCGATTATATGAAGATAAACCAAGAGAGATAATCCCGCACTTCTGTCAATAATAACATTGGGTAATAACACTGGGACACCCTCGAGCGCATGCTTTTAGTCTATTTGATGAAACAACCTATTATACCAAATATACTCAAACCTCAAATTTCCCTGAATTTCACGAATTTCACAAATATTTTTAAATTTACCTTATATATATATTGGCTTCACATTAATGAAAATTATCAAATTAACAAGGTTTTTTCCAAATAATAATTATCTGATTTAATTCGTGGATAATTCTCGAATTGAATAAACTTATCTACTGAAAGTTGTATCACTTAACCGGCTTATATGAATAAGGATAACTTATTGTTTTTTCTAAACAATTAATTAATTTTTCGCTGCATGAATCCCTTAACGTTTTCTTAAGAGTATATTAGCTATCGTTGGAACTTTCTCCGCGTAACCTGCCACTTCCGCACTAAGGTATCTACATCTATAATTTAAATCAACTTAAAATTATTCTTAGTATATAATGGTAATCAAATATTCAATAAAACAAGTAAAAATGTGAAGCTAACAAGGATGACCTCGTAATTTAAAAAAAAAGAGTTGGGTATAAATTGGCAGTGTACACGGATCGCGCGATTCCCGAGCGGCCATTTCTTTCACGGTGGTTGGCTTATTTAAGGATTAAAAACGAGGCCCCTTAATGATTATCCGAAGGGAAAACCTCTAATTAGCCGCTCGCCCAGGCTACAAAAAGAACAAAAGGAGAAAAAGGGAGCCAGAAAGAGAGCGAAAAAAAATTGGAATAAGGGTAGAACTTGGCAGATACAGGGTTTTCGGGAACAAGGCTCACTTCAAAAGAAAAGGAAGATATATAGAACTAGGAAGGACTAGCGCGATAATACGGGTGAGGGGATTGGAGAGGAGTTTTTTAATTAAACAGATAAGAAAAACCGAACCGAGATAAGGGTTCTTCGTTTAAAATGAGGATGAAAAGAGAAATAATAAATAATAAAAAAAGAAGCTCTAACACGCTTGAATAATTAAACTTGACAAAAAACGGCGCCCAAAACCTTTAAATTCAAAATTCTGGAAATCAATATATGATAGCCAAAAGGTCAAAACCGACAGGCAAGTTATACTTCCATTTAGAAAGTACCAGAAGCCGATGAAACCCTCCTTTGAAGTCTATTACTCCCGGGTCTTGTCTACCCCTCTCTGTATGGGTTATTCTCAAAAGGAGCGATCCGTACGCCTCCTAACGGTAGATATTTTCGGAGCGGGAGTTCGTCGAGCGAATATCTCTAGCAGCCTTGGAGTTCGTCCAAAAAACGTCGTCGTTTATGGAGAGAGAGAATTTCCAATTTTCCGTAGACAGGGGGGATGAAGCAGGACCCCTTCTAACTCGTAAAATTGGGAATTTTACCCATACAGAGAGGAGCGCTATATGGAACATTGGAGTAGTAGACTTCAAAGGAGGGTTTCATCGGCTTCTGAAAGTACATAGATAGATTTGATATAATCTAATAGACGCAAAAATTAATCATGTTAATCTTTTTAATTCAATTTATATAATCACTATATAATCCACCAACCGTTATAATCATAAAATGACTCGCTCATTGGTCAAAACGAAGCCAATAATTTAGGGGCTTCAGGTTTTTATAATAAAGTATAACTTTCAATTTGATACATATTGTTAAATTAATAATAAAATAAATAAATAATAATAAAAACTGCTCTAAATTAGATATACAAAACTTTGAGCTACAAAGACTATAAAACTGCGATAATCTAAGGTTTTCAGATATATACTTAAGCGGACTTCAAAATTTTAAAGTTCTCATAGTGTGAACTTAGCCTTAAGTAATTGTAATTATATACAAACTAACCCGCATTATATAGAGCCGCGGTATAGACGTCTGAAGATGGTTTCTGAAACCGTCATTATACGAAATCGCAGACGATTCTAAGTACTCTCGCAAACTTATAATTTGGAATAGCTTCCAGATGGACGTAAATTGAAAGTCTAGAATTTTAACAGAACCTCTCGAAAAGGAATCTATATTCTCTCAGACATTAAAGAAAACTGGGTCGTCGAACTCGAATAGAGTCTTAAACACTCGTAATATTCAAATTAGACGAAAAAGCCAGCCCAATACTTATACACTTTCCAATATCAGGGGCTGTCTGAAACATCTTCACCCTATGTTCAACTGCCCGTTCTATTTACCAACTCGTCTTTAGTCCCAGAAAAGAGACGATTCGACTAAATTAAACTAGTACGAGGGTAAAGGGAGATGAATTGTATTCCCGAAGCCTCGCGATATCTCGCTGGGCCCTATTTCGATTTATAACGAAGCCCCGAAGGAAGGCAAAATAATTGGGACCTTGCTGTTATACATGTGTTGTTTAACCACAGTTAGCGTGTACAGAGAACACTTAGGCGGATGACTACACGACGTTAAATCTCGTATGAATTATAGTAGTTATTGAAAATTGCTTTTGAAGAGCAATATAAATGTATAATATCATCACGACGCTATTTATATTCGAGCTTAGAACGAAGGACGGATGGACTGGATAGGTAGGGAATGAGTTGGAGGGAGGATGCTATTAATTTAAACATTGTTGTTTTAAGGGCCGCCAAATTAAAACGCATCGATTCCCCGGTGATTCGCTTCATTAGGCCGGAAACTCGCGTATTTCGGCGATAAACTCGAACTAGCTATACAACACAGCCTTTGCTGGAAAGAGATCAAATCGAAAAAGAGACGAACGCGCGCGGTTTCCTTTTCAAAACTTTATTATACTCTTATTCAAGGATAGTTGGCAACGACTACAATTTTTCTACGCGGTTTAACATTGTGTATCAATCCGCGATAGTGTATTTACTTTCTTTGAACTCCTCGTGAACATAAATATATAGATAAAAAATAAATAAATTCGCTTTTCAAAAATGCTTATCGTTCCTAAATATAAGGGATCCAATATTGCAATCGCAATAAAGGGCTAACTTCGTAACAGGGGCAATTTTGTGATTTGCAAACTATGGCCTAAAATAAACAGGGTGTAAATATGGATTTCACTATTAATTATTCATCGACTCAAACCTATGGGGAGTGTAGAATTATTAAAGTGGAAATGAAATTTTTTTATAGAAAAAACGACATGGTATATTTAACGAAAAACTACCACTGATTAAAATTTAAAACGCACAATATTAACCTTTAAAAAAGTGTTGAAGTATCAATGTATTTTGAAATTGGGTAATTTTAGAGAAAAGTTTGCGTATAAGAACGTTTCTTCATAGAAGAAAATAAACTAATTCTAAAAAAAATTCGTGATATTTGCAACATTAACTATCACGCAACGAATCATATGCCTGTTTAGGCACACATCTTAATAATCAACTATGAATGTTTACACGGATAAATTCCGATAAACAATTGATATAAAGGTTATTCGCGGATTCGTTAAAATGTAAGGTTCGGTTCTGAAGGATTACGAAATAAGGCGTCGCGACACCCCGAACCGTGTTGAAAAGATGGAACTAAGATTCTTTCGAGCCAAAGACGGAGAAAGAGAAATTGGCGTTGGCTATGCGCGTCAAAAACCCCCCAGAAGTCCATTTTCTAGGCCGCCTACGCCACAGCCGAGTCGACCTCAAAAGCGAAACTTAAAACCGACGACCGAAATTCCGACAGTAAAGGCGTTCTTCCAGACGAATAAATTTAAAGACGTTTACAATCTAACGAAGCGTGGAGAAGGAGAAGGACGAGAAAGAGACGGAGAAAGAGACGAACGAATGAACAAAATGGACAATGTCAAAGGTCAAACCCGGCTTGACTAAAAGGACAGACTGGCGAGAAATACGACGGCGGAATTTCGATCGAGATAAATTACGTATACCATCGTTTAGACTTATCTACTTCGTGCGTTAAATTCCCATTTGAAGGAAAAAATAGTAAATTGCAATTATATTAGCGGTCCACCCGTTTAAAGGAAATAGAATGATGGAAGGCACTTTTTCTTTAATCCGTGTGCCTAGGACACTGTTGCATTCGACTAAAGCTACGTTCCCACTAGCGTATCCATAATCGATTTGAAACCGTCAAATCAAACCGATATTCAAATCGCCAAGAAAAAATGGTTTCACGTTCGCACGACTCCTGCGTATCGCTTTGGAAAGGTTTGTTTCCATTACAAGGCCTAGTATGAAAGCAGCTTTAGAAGTATGATTGTAATTGTTTGAGAAATCTGTTGCAGACATGTATCATCGATAAAATAAAGTTTAACATCACGTCATTTGCTCCATTTGACTAAGTACTTATCTAATTTATCTTTTGAAAATCGAGGACAAATCGGTTATTTTTACTCTATTCTACGCTTGTGGCTAAATTATTTAATCATTTGGCGATGATGGCGCAAGCGTAGATTTCGAGACCACTCGAGATAAAAACGGGAAATAATTCCTGGAAATCATTCGACTGTTAAAAACTTGTTGATCGCTAATTCCTTCTCCGTGTTTTTCTTTTACTAATACCTTGGCCCATACAGTCCCTTCTTCCTAAATCTCACCCAAAAACTGATAGAGCAAACTAACATCCCTTTTATCTATGACCAAAAGAGCGGATTACGAAATTTGTTGGAAGAAATTTAGGGGTGTATGGATCGGAAATATCAGCCTTAGATTTCATCAAGTTTAAAGACACGATTCCTTCCGTCTCTATACTATTTGTGTTTCTATATGAGATGGTTGGAATCTAGCTATTTACGAACTAAAATCTCTGACTGCTTCGAACTACAGAGGGGAGAAAGGAGGGAAATGTAGAGAAAAAGAGAATGAAAGAGAAATGGGTTTAATTGTTCGTGAAGAAAAGGTTGCGGTATGCGAGTGCACGGAGGGAAGAGAGGGAAAACTAGAGAAATAACACGCCAAAACTCCCCTTTACAGCACCACTTATTCTCTTCTACGATCCTATCTCTCTCTATTTCTCTCTCGCGCGTATAAGATTGCCAGATTCAAAGTGTAATTAGCTCCGCAACCTAATCGGCCATCGGCAAAAAGACCAAACCCGACAAGGGAGAAATGGAAACAAAAAGATGAATCTAAAGTTTCAAGGAGACAAATTTGCCGAGTTCAAATTTTAAAAATCTCTCCGTCGTTAATAATTTAAGTTTCTTTTTTCTTCAAATTAGTTTTAAAAATTTTAAATTATGTTTTTAAAACAGAAGTTAATCATTTGAAATATTTGAATTAATAAGACTGATATTTCATGGTTTAAAAATTAATTTTTTGGGTGGGCCTTTCGAACACAGCACTCTCTAAAAACTTTAAAGGTTTTAGGGTTTTTTAAGTCATGAAATATCAGTAATTAAAATATTTTAAATATCCAAATCCCCATACGGTTTGTTCCCATTTCGCCCAAATATTTCGCCCAAAATTATCTATTCCCATTTCGCCCAATCCTACTTCACCCAAACGTATTATCATTTGG
The DNA here is from genome assembly GCA_963920705.1 of Odiellus spinosus. Lineage (NCBI taxonomy): Eukaryota > Metazoa > Arthropoda > Arachnida > Opiliones > Phalangiidae > Odiellus > Odiellus spinosus. The sequence goes on along the minus strand of OY987228.1, from coordinate 16,777,974 downwards.
CCCAAAATTATCGATTCCCAATTCGCCCAAACCAAAATTTCCTTGTCCCAATTCGCCCAGTCCCACTTCGCCCAATCGTTTTATCAGTTAGTAAAGAATTATCTATTCCCATTTCGCTCAACCTAAAATTCCTTTTCCCGTTTCGCCTAAAATTGTTAGGTTGGGTTAGGTTAGGTTAGTTTAGGTTAGGTTAGGAAGAAATAATTAAACAGGACGAAGGAACCGATCAAGAGGATTTTGTTCGCATATGCCTTGGGTGTGGATTGGGCGAAATAAGAATTTGGCCAAAATGGAATTATGCGAAATGTGATTTGGCGAAATGGGAATTAGGGGAGCAAAAGAACTGAACTAAGACAATAGATATTCCGAGATATTATTCGCAAATAGCGTTAAAATTAGAATGATGATGTACAAGTCCTTATATCTCGAGTAATGCAACTAAACATAGGTTGTACGTGCATACGTACATAAACAATCATTATCAAAAGGTTTCCCACGAAGGAAAGTGAACGGTATACTATAAGAATACTGGTATGGCACCCTTAAAATAGATATTTCAATATCTAGTTGGAAAGCACTATTATCTATAAGCTGCAAAAGCGAAACGCGACATTATTTTAAAGATATTCCGGTAACGTAGTCGCACGCCTATCCATAAAACATTTGGCAGGCACCGCTGACACGATTTTGTCCCCTAGCTACCCCCCATCATCATTTTCTAAGGTTACGATGCTATCCGAGGTAGTAGGCGTATTGTCGAATGTCTAAAAATGACCCTTCCGTGCGGAAAAGGACTTAGAAAAACGACGCGAGCCCCGAGCTCTACCCAAAACGGGGAGGGGGCCATCGAAAGGACACGTAACCACGTGAAAAGTCCGGCAAGAGAAGGGTTAATAGGGTTGACAGCGCGTACCCCTTCGCACAGGTGTAACGCGCTGCGGATCGCGTGAACGGTTGGATCAATGAGGTTCAGACACGCGACTTAACTTTACAGACGTATATCATATTCGCGGATAAAAAGATAATGATGAGAAAACGAGGGACTATTATAAAAATCGCTTACGATAACAACCCTCCGCTTCATTCAATGGATTACCGCGAACGTTTTCCTATACATCATATATGGTATACCCAAAACGCGGTTAAAGGTTCTGCCTATAATTTGGTGGATCCTTAACCGACAAAACCACGCGCGCTTACAAGCACCCTACATGTTGAATTATAAGCTCTTCGGTATGTATAATATATACGATTGGAATAATAAAGCCATTCTTTACACGAAGGTACTCTAATTTAAGAACGTATAGAAGAAAAACAATAATAATTGTAAACGAACTCGGCGCGAGTTGATTGTAATTCAAAACAAGGTGTAGAATTTTACCGAAATTTTATGGTTATTCTGTCATTATACAGTGTTTGTCTTCGGGGTATACACAAAGATATAGTTCATTCAACTTCGAATTGACAACAACTACAAAGAGACGTTATCCGACATCTCTAATATTCGTTTATAGCATTGTCCGTGCTCTAAAAATTCGAGGTGGAATTCACTATACATGCAGAACAACGTCCCTATCCTTCACAACAAAGAAAATACTCTCACAACCTCAACACTTTTCGTGGTGGCCGCACTTAAGTTGGAAGCCGAAAATCAAACCTGGGTTGACTGAATAGTACTGACTGAGGTGAAGAGTTGGTAACGACTACTTTTATCACCAAATCGGTTTAATATTACGTAGTTTTACATAAAAAAAAACCCTGTTGACGTTCGTTCCCCCGCGGGCAAAAGCGTTTAGAAAATAGGGGGCATTCTTCCGAAAGAAATATACTAGCTGTTACCATTTTGGGAGGTAGGGACATTCTCAAGACGCGTACGAGAGTCAAAATGAAGAACTGTTTCTCTCACTGAATAAAAGACGACACATCTTTCTGATCTTGAAATAATTCAATGGATATATCTTTGAATACGACAACTGTGTAACTTAGAGATGATTAATTTATGCTACAAAGTAAACTGACATAGGAAAGAATGGGAGAAAATAGATTTATTTCATTAAACAATGAACTAACTACGCGCAGCCTAGGACTATAAACAATGGACACCTATCTTAATAGATTAAGACGAATAACAAAACTTGGCGTTCATAGCCATCCTCTAACGGCAAACAGTGGCAAAAGTAGAAACTAACAATGGATGCTAATGGATAAAAAAAGACGCGCGCATGGTTTTGTTAGTTACTACTTTTGCCACTGTTTGCCATTAGAGGACGCTTATGAAAACAATGTTTTGTTATATTTAAAATTATCCTAGATGGAGCCATGGAGGTTCTTAGAGCGCTTTAGTAAACTACATTTTTTCCGATAAAGCGCACTTCACTCTAATGTAGTACATACAATACATGAGAGGTTACATGAGGGCTTTATCGTAAAGCGCTGGCCGCTAGACTGATGTAGTTCAATGTTTTAAAAAATGGTATGTTTACATTGTAGCTTATGAAAAACTAAAAATATGACTGGACAAGCGGGAATCGCGCTTTTAAAAGTTATATTTCACAAAAACACGGTTCATGACAGCGAAATATCGTGCAAAAAATACTATAAACTCTACGTGTATAAAAAAAAATAACCATTTTCATTCGATTTAAACTGTGCCAAAGAAAAATGGGAAAAACATTGATCGAAAATGGGGACCAGATATCCGATAAAAAAAAAGCATCTAGTCCTTCCCCTCATATTCCATTATTGTAACCAAAGCTCCATTTACGCTAAAAGTTTATTTTTACCCCCGCTGAGAATCATTAGAGGAGGACTTTTCTGAATAGAAGAGGAAAAAGAAAGAAAAAAGTAAAGAAAGGGGTGGAAAACACCAACCGATAGACTTGATGACAAGGCGTATTGGACGTACAACTAGCGAGGTTCTATTGCTTCGGAGTTTACTGCACGCGTGTCGAATAAGTCAATATACGCGTCGTTGAATACTAAAACACGACGGAGATTCCTGATTGGTCGTCCCCCTAATACGATTCGATTATCGATTTAAGGAATATCCGCGCTTGGAGCTCGGTCTAAATAGTCTTATATTTACGGAGTCTTTAATTATATTTAACAGCGTTTGCTAGACGTGGAAGGAAGGAATTAAGTGATGGCGAATTTGGGGCTAAAAGCCCCGTACACGCTCGCGGGAACACTCTATTCCAAGGACTTGATTAAACTAATTCTTCTTAATTGAACTGTTAAACGTAGGTCTATTTAATTTATTATAGACAACAGTTTTGCGTATAGAGAATCATATTTCCTTTGGATTATAATTTTAAGAAACTTATCAACTAGGTAGTGTTTTAAAGTTGGCATATCCCTCGTAATAAAAATGGTTGATAAAACGTTATGGTATCCCTTTAAAAATTCATAATATTTAGGATGAAAAACGAAATGAGAAGCGAAGGGTTGGAAAAAGAAAGTATTAGAGGTTTTCCAAGGATGCGAAATAATAGAGCGAAGAAGTAGCAATCCTTTTTTTTTTAGAAGGGACTGCGGGTTTCGAGAAAAGAAGAACGAAGAAGGAGAGAGATCGATCATAAGGAGAAGCGGATGACAGTGTACACGAATAAGCCGAGCGAAACCGGCTTTGGCGCGTCTAGAGGGACATCACACACACATACATACGCATAGAACCAAACTAACGCCTGAAAATATCGCGCATGTATTACACGGAGTTTTCTTCGAAAGTTAAGTACGCGTTACTAATTCATTCTCGTTCAATTGGCTCAGTTTCGGAAAGACAGCGCCCTTTCTATAACCACGCACCAGACTCGATTATCCCATGCTAAACGAACCATACTACCATCCTCCCCACTATCCTCCTAGTCGCCCACACAATAAAAAAATGGTAAAAAGATTCCCTTTCGTATACGCTATATATTATATTTCATGTAGAGTTTGTTAAATATCAAAAGCCGACGCGTATTAAGTCATAATATTAATCCTAATAGTGATGAAAAGTAGTTAAGCAAACTTCTCTTGAACTAGAGACATACGTCACTCGCGTTCGTAGAAGCGAATGAAACTGACGTTAAAAAAACGAATCCGATATATATATATAACGTGAAAAGTTTATAGAGATGGACTTAGACTTGAAATTTAACTATTATAAAACTTTCCTGATTGATAAAATTAATGAAAATGTATAAATTAGGTTTCAAAATACAATTTAAGGTATTTTTTCAAACGGCTTTCTTGGGTTAAACTAAGAATGGTTCTACGCTGGTCTTTTAGTCATCTCTTTAAGAGGAAAATTTTCCCTTCTCATATTTCATTTTCTCTCTGCATCGTTTCGTATGGCAAAAACAATCCTTAAGAGACGAGAAAGAAAAAGAGAAAGAGACAGAAAAAAAAAACAATTGTTATTGTCTTTTTGAAACCCATTAATAATAGCGCGTGCTTGCGCCCATTTTGGGGTCTCAGAGAAAAATCTAAGGGGTAACGAATAAATGGTTTAAAAAATACGAAATGTTTTGACTTGGGCTGCCACCTATGTTTTCTATAATAGCTTTCGAAAGTTATTTTTCGTATATAACGATTATAAGCATTAGAAAAACATTAACTTTAGTTATCGGTCATCTTGTTCCTCTCCTTTTGAAATCTCGGGATCTTTTAAAAAAATCAACGCCGTTATGCGGAACGATAGAGCCAATCGGAAAGCTTGAATATTGTTATAATAACTTTAAATTTTGATTTTTTTTTTTGTTCGATATAAGATGTATTATATAAGATAAATAGTTTTTACGTTCTTGCCCGGATTGAGTAACGAATATTAAATTTCTTTTGACATTTTTAATCAAATTCGGATCGACTTTTCAGAACGTAAGAAGATAAGACTAACGTCAATAATCTCCAAGAAACCAAAATTTAAAGAAATAGCTAAGAAGTTCGTAGCATTTTAAACGTTGCAAAACCAAAGATAATTCTAAATCTATAGTGGGCGGAAAAAGTTTCGCAACTTCGATTTAGCCTTCATTTCAAAAGGATTAAGGAAAAGGAAATGTTTTGCTTAGATATAATTTATTGATCACGAATCTATGAAAGAAAACTTTCGTGACTTTCAATTCAAGCGTCTCAAAAAAGAGTTAGGAAATGTTTTCCTTTAAGATTTATTATTGAAATAATTTAGCTATCAACTTATTTTGAATGATAATTATTAAAAATAAAATATAAAGGCCGAATGAAGCCTAACAAGTGATTTATATCTCATATTTTTTATAATCAAATATTGAATTATATAGAAATCAACATTTAGCTTACTCGGAAAATAGGATTAAGACGGGATCATCACAGATAATTTAAAATTATACCGATAGCCTATTTTATAATGGAATGGAATCGATAAAAAATATTTTGTCCGACTTCATTCTACCTTTAAACGTATAATAAGGTATGTTCATTATTCGTTAAATGTAAATAAAATTAAATAACACTCAACTTAGGTTATAATATTAATTTAAAGGGATACTGAAACATATATTTCACCCAACCTTTAAAAATCTTACGTTACGTATATGAGATAAAAATTCATAATTACAAGAGGGGGAGTTGGGACACCATGGGCAATTTGTAAAGCAAAACCAAGAGAGGTTAGGGATATGTACGTAACCTAGGAGAGTGTTTTTATTACGATATGAGTAATAACATAGGAGTGGGTGCAGGGGAGGAGTTTCTAAAGGCTTCCTTATAACTATAACATGCTGGGAAAAATACTCTAGTTTCTGCGGGTTAATGAAAGCGGTGATTCGTTAAAAAATAGAGATACTAACGAAAAAGAAAGTTATGGCGCTGTTTATACGTTTGACGGTCAAACCAAAACGCAACGTCGCAACTGGGATAAAAATCCAGGAACTCATACGAGTCAGGAACCTTTTACTTGGGTAGTGTCAAAAGAGGGAATACTAGATTGGCGTCAATACGCTAGGATAACGTCGACATAAAACCAAACAATTTAGGAGACAAGTTTCCCACGGGGTACGCGTGACTACTGATGTTATAGTCATACAGTTTTAGCACTGTTGCGTAACTGGAATCTCCTATTTGTCGCTAAAGTATCTCCTGACGTGATCCAACCCTGGTACATTTACTCCGGTCGTCGTGGAGTTTCGGAGAAAGCGAGGGACGAACGATAGGGAAAAGAATTTCTTTGGGGTTTCATCCTCTCCCGGTCCCGCGGCAGGTGATGGGGATGAGAGAGAAGAAGAGAGAGGGAGCAATCCGATACGATGGCAGACGCGTGGATGAAGAGAGAAAGCTAGCGAGTACGAGCGCGTGGGAGTAAAAGAGGGAGATGGAGAGAAGCCGAAGAGCGGGGGGGGGGGAGGGATGACTCATCGCCATTCTACTCCCAAGCGGGGAAAATATCGGGTTCGGATAGAGGTTGGAGAAAGGCAGCCAGCCGTGCTTTTAGATCAAAAATGTCCCTCCTCCCAACTATAGCAACCTCTATTTCCCCGTAGCGTACTTCTCCGCGCACTCCGTCTCTAGCTCTCTCCGCTAGGCTACGGGCCCTTGTTTTAAGAACAGGGCGGAGGAAAGAGGATTCGACCATAACGCTTTATCCAGACCAGTAACGGGCTCCTTATATTTCTCGAAGGGGAATTATTAAGGTTCTTCTCTCTCTCCACCCTCCTATCGTCTATATTCGAGAGCGCGCTAAAGATCACCGCGCTAGGCTTGAGGAGGGAAGAAACGTATATATGTACGAGAGAACGCCAGGGAATTCTATAGCTATCTCGAGCTTTCCGCCAGGAAAGGTTATTATTACTTTCATAAGGTAGTTAGAAGCCGAAACCCCGTATAAAACTGCACCTCCCCACCTCTTCTTCTCCCTCTTTATACCCTTCCTTTTATCCTGAATATACCATATTCCATTTATCGATCGAATAGAACTTGAACCGATGGAATTGTACCAAGCCAGATATAAGAGGGGGCAAGATATTGAAATTTTTAACATTTTACAGATGTTCCAAAATTGAAAATTCCCGGTCCGGTTTTACAATTTATGACTATACAAGCGTATACACTGTTTTCATTTCAAATATATATATATATCTTATACATATTTGAAATTGAATCTTACATTTATGTGTATTTATGTTTTCTAATTTTAAAAAAAGCCAGTATATAAATTGCTAAAAGGAAAATATGAATTGCAAAAATTTCCAATTGACCTATATATTGTATTACGATCCATTTCTCGGCAACTAAATGAACTCTTTACATTTTGATTGATGGAGAAATCGAAATTAAACTCTCGGATCGATTCTTGAACAATAACATAAATTGCGCGTTAATAATTTCTAGTTTTTATTACAAAGTTAAAGGGGTAATAAAGCCGGAGATTATTAAAATAGTATACTTGACTAGTAAAAAAAATTTAAAAGCTTTTTATTAATATTATTAAAATTAATATTCTATTAAAAATTTATTTTCGAAATATTCAACTTTGGGTTGACGGCTTCAAAAGAAACTTTTAAATTCAACCGCCAAAAATAAATATTTGATTGTAATTTTTTTTTTTTAACTTTGAAATTTAAACCAATTTCAACGATAAAGAATCGAAAAATTAACCTTCATAATCCCTTTAAGGCGCAAAAATAAAAAATAAATCTGAAATATCAAAATACTAAATCTAACTTGAGTGGGAGGACCAACATTCAAGGGATCAATCAAAGAATTATGTCTCTTTAAAAAAACACGCGCGTGTAAGATATATTTTCTACAATATATCGGGTCTCATACTATTAAATAATATCCACATATGATACGAGGCACGCGGGTGTAAGCTGTCAAAATATAACGATATTTAAAATGCAAGTGGTTTTGAATTGCAAATTTTCCCATACGAATTATATATAAAATATTATTTAACTCGAATCAAAATCTACATTTCTTTCTAGTAATCATCATTCACGCGTTTAAACTATACAATATGAAGGAATAATTTAACCGAATTATATATAAACGATATTCAAATTGTTCGTTTCAATAGAGTTCGGAACCCCGCGCGCCCCTTTCCTCCAAACTCCCAATTGATGGATTAGAATAGGAAAAATAATAAGAATGGAAAAACCACGCCTCGTCTTTGTAACACTTTAACTTAATAATGGGAAACGAAATGGGTAGAGTTCCATCCCTGCACGCGTCACATTCAACCACGCCTTTCCAAATCTATATACGCAACTCCGCGTGTATGGGCGAGAAAAACGGCTTTCTTCGCGAAACGTTTCCATTTTGCGTAATGCCGTAACAATGACGAAACTTTTTTTATAGATTCGTTCGACGAGTAATATATTTAAAGGGAGGACAAAGAGGAAAATTAAGGGGAATTTTTTTTTATCGATTCTAGGCCTACTATAAAAACAAAAATAATTGTTTCAGTACTAAAACAGTCGGGAAATGTCTCTGAATTGTTCAAAAACTCGGAAAAGATTCGGAAGATTTTGGTATTTAATTAAAAGGAGTATCTCCGACTAATCAAAAAACTCCCCATTAAACACGCGCTGTTGCAAGACGATTGCGCGCGTGAAATAATAAGCTGCGTTCACACTACAGAATTTGAAAGCGTTTTAAACCATTTTGGAAAGGTCAAATTATAAAATTTTGGGGTCGCCCTTGTAGACCTTTGATCAAGAAACAAAAGTAATGCATAAAAAAGTCGATTTGAACACTCGAAACTGTTTGAAAACGGTTCCAAAGTGTCAAGTGTGAACGTAGCGATAGTGAACGAGATTTAGTGCGATTCATTAGCCGCGTTCATACTAGACCTAATTGGAATTGATTTAAACCGTTTCAAAACGATTCGCTTTAGTCGTGTGAACGGGAAACCTTCTTTTCTCGAATCGATTCGATTTCTTGAACCAATTTCATACCGATTCGATTTCAACAATCGATAGATGAAGCTACAATAAATTGATTTATAAAGATACACGTGTGAACACGTAACGCTTAAAACGATTCCTGGCGATTTGAATATGGGTTCGAATTTTGATCAATTTAGAGACACTTACTGAATGTTTTACTACACAAAAATTACTTATTTTTAGAAGAATCGGTAAAAAAATTGCTTAATTTTTCTCTTCATCCTCCCTTTAAGACTAAAACGGAGCGAATATATATCGATTATCCAAAACCTATACTTCCAACGCGCAATTTAAATACTATATACGCCTATAGAATACGGAATAATAATTGGACGAATTTACACGGGAGTTCAATGCCAAGGGGAGACGAGCCGAAAAAAAAAGCGTAAAAGGTTTAAGGGAAAGAATCGTATAATTTATATCACTTGGAATTGATTTTTTTATCCACCCGCCCAAAATACGAAACCAAGATGATCTACACTATTACATAATCTGTACGCGTTTCTTAATATGATTTATTGTAACGAGGATTGGTACCAGTTATGTTGATTTTAAGGTTCAATGTAATTGCTATCCTAGTAAAAACTATTCTCGAAAGTTTCTTTCAAACTCTTTAAACAAGTTTTTAACTCCAAGTGCTTCGGTTTCTAATGGAATTGCTATAGGGAGGGGTAGAGTATAGTTACAAATAAGTTTGACTATCATAATCACTAAGTACCATTTACAAATACACACCAAAAAATCAACTAACAAATCCAATCCGGTATACATTTTAGTATACATCATCCAAGTATTTGAGAAAACGTTAGCGACACCCTTTGGCGTAGAGGGGAATTCTGACCTTATTTATTACGTTCCAATCTCCTAGCTCAACGTTTTTCTTATATAAGTCCAAGTCCCGACATTCCCTGAATCCTAGAATCTCACCAGAGAGTCAGAGACTGAGAAAAACCGAGGAAAAGTTTCGTGACGAGAGTGTAGCCGAGTTAAAGCCATTTCCGAGTAGGTTTTAAAAGCATCGACCCCGCTATTAAAAGGGCTAGTTACTGTCGATGAAAAACAACGTAAAAAAGTCTAGGGTTGCCCTCAAAAAAAAATCCTTCTCCTCCATCTTATTCCCTCATTTCCATTCGAGAAAATAAAAATATCTCTCTTCCGACCGAGCTAAAAAAGAAAGAAATAAAGATCCAATATACATATATACAAACTTTTCCAAGACCCGTATTTTTCGCCCCTTCTGTTTCCACCTCCCCCGGGCCGGAAAAGCCATAAAATTTGCATACTAGCCGAGCTTTAAGAGGGCTACGTCAAATTCCCCTACGCGCGAAACCTTCTTATACGTCAATTTATACGATGGTGCCAAGAAAATAACTTACTTTCCAATCTTAAAAAGTGAAAAGAAAAAAAAAAGAAAAAAAAACTTAAAGTGATTCTAGCCCCGATTTATTACAAAAACAAAAAGGAATTATAGTAGCATTTTTCAGAAAGATCGTTAAAAAACGATTAAAAATATAGACTTATAACTTCATACATGACTTTGAAAAAATTACCGCAACTGTAATTTTTTTTTAATAAAATTCCCGACATTCTGTCATCAGCTAGGGTTCCGAAGTGGTCTTTACCAAATGGTAATTGTGTGGTAAATAATGTTATGGTAAAAGTGTCAAATTATTTATGGAGATCTTAATTTTGTAAATAATTAGCCTTAAATATAGAAATTAATTTAAAACCTTTGTTTACAATCTTAAAATATCTTTCGCGAAAGTGAAACACTTTTTAAATCGTATTTTAAAAATTGGAATTTAGTTCTAAAAAGGTTAAAAGCTTTGTAATAGGGGATTTTGTGATAAAACATAAATTGGAATCATTTTCTTTTAAAGTTTCTTCCTAATAACATTATTTAACATTTTACAACTTTTAATCGTTATTTAAGAGTGAGGTTACGTGATTTTTAATTAATTCTACTATTAAAAATAAGACTGGTTCACGTATTAAAACATTCAAGTTCTGCAAAAAATTCCCTACAATGGCTTTTTAATAGAATGACAAAACTAAAAATAGCCTTCGAATATAAAATGGTGACAGCCTTACTTTAAAATAATTTAAGATTCTGCTGTGTATAGCTTTAGAATTTATGCTAGTTCCTTTTCAACGCAAATATATAATCTATAAGTTCGTAATCTCAACACAAAGTTAATTAAATGAATTGCTTTTCCTAATCAAGCAATAGCAGTCTCGTAAACTATTTTAATTAATTTCTATAAACCATCAACCTTCGACAAAATGGTGAAAGAATCACTTTTAAATAAAAAAAATTAGAAAAAAAAAATTGGCGCTGAAGCAAAATACCCAAAATGATTTAGATGCCTGTAACGGACACTCTATCGAAGAATATATATTTTTTTCGCTTACTGGTTTCTTCAAAGGGTCGGAAAAAAGGAAATTCGGATCAATGTATGTATTAAGATAAAAGGTCGTGGATATTGGGAGCCCACCTAACTAAATTAGGTACGTTATTTATCGAAGGGAAAGGCTACAAGTTTCGTTGAAGTCCCCGTGTGGCCCTAGTTAATGATTCCTTCAGACTTTTATATAGAGTTATATAACGACCTTATAACCCTAAATAGACTCGATGTATGTATAGTACATAAGAGCATTGATTTTCTCATCAGCAAAGCAAAAATTCCTACTCGTGTGTACTTGGAACTTTTAAAATTAATTCACAATTAACCCGGCTTTTAAAGGGTCTTTAAATGACGTACTGAGAAGATTTATCTTAATCAAACAGAGCAGCAGATTTTTAAGTGAAGCCTGTGACAGATTTTTCATGAGATTTTCGAAAAGATAGAACTAGAAAAAGATTACCACGACAATGAAAATAAATATTTTATAATCGCCATCTTCGTAATTTTCAAAAACAAATATTCCTCGCAATATTTCGTCATTTTTATGGTCGCGTGGAGTTTTGTCACGTGATATGGTCGCTTTCACGAGGTCTTTTCGTGCAAAGTACTTAATCCAGAATTTACCGCTTTTCATTTTTGACATTTTTTTAGCAAGTTGCGTGTAAAATCTTATGAAAAATCATGATGACAGTCTCACATTAAATAATACCTCAAAATTAATTAAAAAAATAACTAAGGATAGCTTGCTTAGAGATTTAGTACTTCACAAAAGCTACGTTCACACTAGAAACCTCGAAATTGTTTTAAAACCGATTTCTATCTTAAAATCATCTTTTCTAGCTAAAAAATACCTTTTTTTGACAAATAATCTCGGCGGTTAACCCTCAAATTTTACAATTTAACCATTTTAAAAGAATTAAATCGGGTTCAAAGTATTTAGCGTGAACGAGTCTTTAGAACACGATATTAAAAAAAAGTTTTTTTTCCTAATATACTTAACGAAATCACCCCCATATGGGCAGTTATCTATACATTGTATATAAAATCAGAAGCCGATGAAACCCTCCTTTGAAGTCTATTACTCCCGGGTCTTGTCTACCCCTCTCTGTATGGGTTATTCTCAAAAGGCGCGATCCGTACGCCTCCTAACGGTAGATGTTTTCGGAGCGGGAGCTCGTTCGAGCGAATATCTCTAGCAGCCTTGGAGTTCGTCCAAAAAACGTCGTCGTTTGTGGAGAGAGAGAATTTCCAATTTTCCGTAGACAGGGGGATGAAGTAGGACCCCTTCTAACTCGTAAAATTGGGAATTTTACCCATACAGAGAGGAGCGCTATATGGAACATTGGAGTAGTAGACTTCAAAGGAGGGTTTCATCGGCTTCTGATAAAATATATTGAAGGTTTAACATTTGACAATTGTTGTCAATAGAGATTTAACCTCGCTTGCTCTCGAGAGGAAAGAATATTTTTTTTTTTCCAAAAACACACTTTTCATTGTGAATCTGATTCTTTATTTCTTTTCATTTAACGTGAAAAGGCGAAGGCTTCTTTCAGTTCTATAGTATACGACTATATAGCCGAAGATTTTAAGATGAATAGTTGTATACCATAGAATTCGTGAAATTTCTCGGTAAACCCGTTGTCGATCGATATCTTATAAGATAACTTATATATGTTTTTTTTTTATTATTATTATATGCCTATGTTTTTTTATATATTAATAATAAATTCATCTCGAATCACCGCTTCGGAATTGGATGATGCCACAGTTATCTATTTTTATATCGGCCTTCTACATTTATTTTCGTCGTATATAGCTAGTTTTTCTCCGAAGAAGGTTTTCTGGGCCATTTTTCATCTCCTACTCGTCTTTATAAAATATACATCTAGATCCTCAACGACAAGGTCCGCGGACCACCCTTGTTCTTCAGTAATTGAGGATTCGATTCCAGAGACAGATATATGGTTGGGTAACGGATATTGGGAACAAAAAATATAAAGAAATAATCCTATTTTTTTTGGCTGGGAAAAAGAATAGGGGAACCTCTCGAAATATCCGACTAGCAGCGTATCGGGGCAATAAACACTATATTTCTTTTTCCTTATCTACACCTACGTCATTTATCTGAAATATCACCCATTTTTTTCATATCCTAGAATATATGGGGAAAAGAAGATTGTGTTGGAGTAAATAAAAATTTCAGGACTTCGAAGTTTTTCTTGTATTTGAAAAACATATTCGTATTTTTCTTTGCAGTACGATATACCAACTTTATTTAGTACTTTACTGTTGATTTGACCTCGATTTTGGGGTTTTAATATCGATTTATCCACTATTCGTAGGATAGTAAAACCCAAGGACACCAACCTAACGGGTTTTATCTGTAAAGTTCGATTTTCATCAACGATATATTATAGGCCAAAACAACAGCGCTAATACCGCGAATGAATAACAATTGGAGAGATGTATATGTGTTCTGAAACCTAGATATCAAGAGAATTTGGCACGCGAAAGTTTTCCGGTTTAATTAAGCATTTCCAAAATTATCCATGATTAGAAAAATAAACTACATTTAAGCCTACAAGCCGTAATTAGTTTATATCAGTATTTTGTAGATAAAATCACGTATCCATATAAAAAAATCAGTTAAGACTGGGACTTAATTATGATAAATTTAATTTTTAAAACCAAATATAATCTTATCAATAACGTTTAGAACGAAAACCACGCGCATTTCCACTCGATCGGATTCTCGGAAAACGAATTACAAACTTAAAGACTATTTAACTTACATAAACTATCTAGAATCTAGATACAATGATATTCCAGGCCATCATAATTGGCAGCCAATTTCTCCTTTCCCCCAACATCCCTTCCGCTATCTTCTCAAAACGGGATATAGACGGTTAAAGAGAGGGTGAAGAGGAAAATTACGTTTTTTTTTCTGTATCCATTCTACTATTAAAAATTTGTTTCGCGTATTAAAACATTCGGGAAATGTTTCTGAACTGCGCAAAATATCGGAAAAGATTCATATTTTGGTATTCGCAATTAAAGATGAACCTCCGACTAATATAATCAATCAAAGAGTGTGCCACAACACGTGTCACGGGGATTTTGTTAAGCCAAGGGATTAGTCAGAGGTTTTCCTTTTAATTTTAGACCAAACACAGAATATTTCAGTTTTTTGAACAATTCAGATACACTTCCTGAATGTTTAACAAGTAAACGGGTCTTATTTTGGAAGCAAATAAAAAATAAAAAATCCTCTACACCCTCCCACTAAACACGTACACACTCCTTTAATTGAAAATCTGGTTGGAAATGGAGAATATAAGTTTAGATCTAGATATTGATACCGCGCCAGAGAAGTCGAGACGAGACACACACCGCGTCCTACGTCCCCCTAGAGTTAATTGAAATCGGTCGAGTGGGCATTGTGAAAAGCCTAACATTTATACATATAGTGAGAGAGATAGATTCCAAGATTCGGGCGTCGCATTGCGCGTCCCGCCGCAAACACTTGCCGTAATAGATGCGTTGGGTGGAGGGCGGAGGTATAAATCTATAAATGGAAATCTATCGAGAGAGAAAGAAAAAAAAAAAAAAAGAAAGAAAATATATATTGGCAAGGGGGGAAAATACTGGGCAAAGAAATGGAGGAAAAAAATGTATTTTTCAGAAAAACGTTCCAATTTCCTAAATGGATAAAGCTCTTACATCGTTATACGCGCTGGAGCGAGGAACGAAAAAAAAAAAAAATACTTCTCGTGTTCCAAGAACCGCGTAGTGAAAAAAAAAAAAAAAAATTATAGCTTGTCGCTTATTTGTACAGGGAGGGGAAAAAACAATATCCGATACTAAAACAAGATGATTAAAGACCAGGCACCCGCGGTTTTACACATATATACGATAAATATCTGAAGTGCTTTTATATACATTCTATACAAAAAGATATATAATATTTTTTTAGCCAAAAAAAGTCTAATATTTTGTCGTAAACATGAATTGTTTACACTCGTTTCGGATAAAATACTTTAGAGTTGGCCCATTAGCTCTATAAGAACCTTTTTGTCCTGAAAACCTTCTTTTCATTCTGTCTCAAAAGCAACGTTCGAACTGGACACTTGAAACTGTTTTCCAACCGATTTTAATGAAAAAATCGACTATTCAAGATAGCATTCTATATCTTCAACAAAGACATAATCGAAATTCTACGATTAGACTACGATTACAAAGTCCCTAATGTGAATGCGGCTTTTATTGACGAAAACGTAAAGTCTATCCAATCAAATCAAATCAACTAAACGATCGATTGATAATAATTATAGTCGGAGTTAGCATGAGAATAATTTTACTATCATTGGTAACTATCATTTAAAACTTTAGTAACTTCTTTTAATTCCCCCGCGGTAATTTACAGATTATTATCAAATGTGCGAACTAGACTTGATGGAACTTCAAAAAACATGCGCCGCCTGGCAAACGAACTGAGGTACTACGTATGAATTTCGTCTGCTAAACTTTGAAACTCCCAAAGTTTATGTAGTATATCAGATTGTAAGAGAAGAGTAGGATGTAATGGAAATGTCAGTGTCAATTTATGGGCATGCATAGCGGTTAACCAGGGGCCAGGCTTTAAGTGCCACCTCCTTGAGCTCTGCCTCGCAGAGAGTGGTTTTTAATCGTGGGATAGATGACTCTACAATCTTTGACCGTGGTAGTCAAGCGCATCTTGGGTAAAATACACTGGGGATCATGACCCACCCTGTTTACCACTCCAGAATCACGAGCAATCTCCTCTAAGATCTCAGTTCGTTGTCAAGGAGTGCATTTCTCATCTAAATTGTCTACTGCTGATGCCAATAAAATATAGTTTAAAAATGAACTAATTTAACACCTCTTTTGGTTCAGAACCAATTTCGAAGATTAAATTTTATTTGCATCAGCAATAGAGTCCTTTTAAATTAATCTGAAATTTCTACGACCCTCATATAGACAACCTCAATTATAAATGCGACCCCCACCCTGGCAACAAAACTGGGGTACTGCATAAACAAGAGTTTCGTCCGCGCATTTCCAATTGAAGTTGTCCATTTCTTCGAGAAGCGAGCGAAACATGAATATAAAGGGTATAGTTTAAGACAAGGGGTTTAAAATGAGCAGTGCTATATGGTTCGTGTTTGGTAACGATTATATTATCTAAGTTAGCTAGACTTAAAGGCGTACACAGTCACATTCACAGTTCATTTATCAGATTAGAAAATCGTACGAAAAACAAATACCTTCTACGTGATATAAATCGAAGTACATTTGGATTATAACCTTTTAACGTAGATTATTACATTAATACTTTCAATAATCCACCGATATTAAACTATACGGTAAGTACACCCAGAAACAACCTACTACCTGCCTTATCAACCGTGAGATTATTTGCCTACAAATAAAACGTACATGAATATACAAGAAAACTATATATTATCGACTGGCCTATACAACCAATCCATACTTTAACCAACGCAAAAAAAAGCGCAATCAGTTTAAAAACATACGCGGAATAAAATATTTACAGTACGAAGGGTGGTCTTTTAGTATTATAACATTATATAGAATATTTCTGAATAGATTGCGCAAAACCAGCTGGACCGAGGCTTAAATAACTAGGTAGTTGCGAATCCGTGACGTATTTATTTTTTGCCCCATCATGCACAGTTCGTCCTCTTAGTTTCCTCTACGATTCAATCCCTCCCCTTAGACCGATAACATAGACTCGTCCCTATCCAGCCGTATAAGCATAGATCTTCTTTTTTACTCCTCCTACTCTCCTATATACTCTCGCTAGAGCAACGGGAGGGATCCAAAGAGGAGAGATGAGGATGGAGAGTGAGAGATGGGGAGACGAATGATTAGAGTTACCCTTTTTGATTAGGACGTGTTGTATCGATTTGCCGGCGACATCATAATTTCATTCTTTCTTCCCCCCTTATTCCGCAGCCTCTTACCATCCCTAGAGATCTCCTCTTCTCGTTTTTTAGACCTTTTTCTCACTCCCCGTGCACGCCCCCTCTTCTCATCTCTCGTAGCGCTACTCTGCCTCAAAGAGGTCCTTTCTTTTTTAAAAAGAGTAGGTTCATTTCGGAGCGGGGTAGGGTTGACTGCTTTCGGCTCGTAATCATCATAGTAGACCGTTTCCTGGATACCCGGAGTTCCAGCATCATCTCTCCATCTCCTTGGTTCTCTCTTTCTCTTTCTCTCTCTCTCTACAAGGTTCACCAAGATTGCCCAAAGAACAAGTCTAACACAAATTCCACGTTTTTGACTAATAGAAAATTCATACGGAGATCCCCGAGAGAATCAAATTAACATAATATTAACCACGCACACACTCTGCACGAATTGACCGATTAATTAAAAATATAGAAATTTTAAGAGAGATTGGAATAGCGCAACTACCAAGGGGTTGAATACTTTCCAAAATTGTGTCAGGTATTTTGAGATTTCTATATTTTTTTCGACAATGAATATTAAAATCTAACGACAAACAAGAAATTTATGGATACTTGAGATTTGAAAATATATTTTAGATGAAGCCAAATATTTGGAAATGAGAAACTTCCTTATTTAATGGAACAAATTGGAAGTAAAATCAGGTAATTTGAGAATCTTTCGAAAGACTTATCCTTTGAGCTAGGAACTACACACTGTATCGTACGTATAATACACCGTAGGAAAAGGAAACGACCAGATGTAGGGCAGACAATTTTATGGCCTAAGCACTGTAGACGGGTCGCGCTTCAGTGATATTTCTTTATGGAAAAACACACATTTTTAAAAGCTTTTTTTTCTTTCTTTTTTCTTTTTTTAAGAAAAGGGGTTTGGTAAGTATGAAAATGTGGCTTTTGAAAATGGAGTCAAATGATTCGCGCACCAGGAGGCTAATCTTGGAAATTTAATATCTTTATTGCTAGCTTAAAAAATGGGTATTCTGATATACGGTGTAGTTTATTAAGTGTTTGTCAAAAATGGTTTTGTCGGGTACCAACTAGGAAAGTGTAATGGCCCAGATGGTAGATCCAACGTAATTGTCAAAGTTCAAGTTTAGAAAGAAATGGATATAAATTATACGCTTTTTAATTTCTAATACAAGTACCTATAAATAGGCGCTGCAAATGTTTTATACCCATTATACATGCTATTGCTTATTATTCCTACTTAGATTTTATTTTCTGCTACATAAAAACCAAGTGGAACAAGTAATCTAAAGTACATGTCCACACTGAGGTGAGTGTATGAGATATTCCTTAGATTCATATGGGAAATGTTTTTAAAGTATATTGAACCACCTTTGGCCTCACCATTTCTGTAAAACGTTTACTTTATATCCTTGAATTGGAACCATCTTTTCAGAGATTCCATGGGACTCGCGTTCAAACTGTTGGGAAACCAACTTGCGGTCAAAATAGTTAATGTTTTTTTATGACGCGCCTCTAAACCATATTTTCTATCAATTTATAGCAAGCTTCCCATTGGATGTGCCCAACAAGACTTATACCATCATGTTCATCGTAAAAAAGTCTCTTAACTAATTAGAATTAGTTTCCCACCAAAAACGACATGATCTGACTTCTTAATTTTTTTATTTAATTTAATATTATCGATGCGTGTTTGGGGTTAGGAAAAAATTTATGACGTGCAATTTAGGTTATTTGAATAGCAATAACCCTTACCCCGATTTCCTTTTGAATTATATAATTAAAAGCGCTATATGTTGGTGAATTCAGCTCGATGAACGCCGAACGCCATTATATTCTAATTACCATAACTTTGGAATAATGAGTAATTTTTCACGGAGGGCGATTCGACGGGTAAACGCCTTTAACCGACATTTTTATCCAATTTTTCTCTCACAGTCGCGCTATAAAAGAGGGCTTAGAATGTACGCGACGAGGCCTCGCGTTCGCTACTAATAATACGAAAAGTCGATCGAGATTCAATGTCATTAAGAGTAGAAAATAACCTCGTTAGATTAAACGGGCAATTTCATCAATTAAGATCCCAAATATAAGAGAATTTTAGGTTTGTTGGGCGAACAAAATCATTTTTAATGACGGTAAAACAACCCTTCAATGTGATCGCCCATCCGTCCAACGCCAATGAAACCTCTTAAGCCTTGGCGAAAAAAAAAACCTATAGGGGGCACGTGTCGACCATTTTTCACCACCTTTCCCCCTACTAATCTACCTGAACTTCATCTACACGTATAATAAAGGTTATAATAAAAAAATTGGAGAGGAGAAAAAAAAATGGCGTAGCGTGCGGACAGAATTACAAGGATTCGTGAATCGTGCAACCTCAACGCGCGATCACTCGAAATTAATGAAGGTCGAAAAATTGGGTATGTATAAAGGAAGAAGAAACACGCGTATAGACGAGGAGGGATATCTAAGTCTATAATGCTTGGGAAACTTCATAGGCTCATCTTTCAATTTGGCCCCTCGACATGTCAAAATTTTACTAATTAGGCCCTCTCACTAATTATCAATGTATCGCAGGGTCTATATAGTCACGTGACCTTCCAGTAATATGATATACTAGAAGAAAAAAACTCTTAAATAAGAATATGTTTTAGACGAATTCATTTACAGGTTATTCGTGCATTTTAGAGCCGAATAAGCCGGCTTGTACGATTAATTACTTTTATTAACAGGCAAGGTTTTCAACAGTAACTTCACAATGGATTACGGATTAACTTAGAAACAATTTATATTTAATGGATGATAAAAGGGTCGAAGTGAAAATTCTATCAATTAATAATATTTTGCTTTAAATACATTTATTTATGATACGTTTTAAATCATAAATCAATTCAAATTATACGAAATTGAATTAGTTTCGGCTTCAAAATTGTGGAAAGGTTCTTTAGGGGAAAATATGCCTCGAATTCGAGGAAATCCAGATGTTTTATAGAATCAGAAACATTTCCTCAGTGTATCAAAACTAAGTATAAAATTGTGGAAGACCAAAAAATTTCTCAATAAATATTGATTGAATATATAATTACCTTGAATTATATACCGTTGTAATGTTACTGGATTTACGTTTAAGTTTAAGTCTGTGTAAATAAGCGTAATACTAATTTATTTGGCAGGGTTAAACCCCCGTTCAGTTTTTTAAAGCTTCTTTAAAATTGATGCCAACTAGAAATATCTGTCATAACGCGTACGTGGTATATAGGAAAAAGGGGAGGTAAATCGTTAAAAAACCAAAAACTCTCCCTTAGGTTTTTAATACGGAGAAAATGGATATCTTAAAAATCCATAAGCGACCAAAGCCGCGTGCATTGAACGGAGAAGGGAGAAAGAGGAGAAATTTTAGGAACCGCTAGTCCTCCCCTTTGGGGTTTTATGGACCGCTCCATCGTCAACACCCCCGAAAGAAGGGGAATCTAAAAATAATCTGAAGGGTACTTTTTTTCTCTCCTTCTAGCGTTCTTCGGACTTCTTCCTTCCTTCCCGTTTCCCTCTCGCTAGAGTTCTAAGGATCCGAAGCTAGCTTGGCCTTACGTACGCAAAAGCGGTAATTTCTCTCACAAATCGATCTCTTAGAAGAAGACGGGCGGTGAGAAAGGGCCAGTTGCGCGGATAATTACAGTAATGAGGGGCTCATCCCAGTATCTTATAGTTTCGAGCCCACTCACCTCTCCCCTACTTTTTAACCTCCCACGCTACACTAGTAAGCCGAAGTGCGAGGCAAAATGTTTTTATTCTTTTTCACAAACTTAAAAACAGCTCTTTAAAACTATAACCACATGCCTATGAATGAAAATAGTGTTTATTTCGTGCCACGAAACGGTAGGAACGTAAAATTTGACAGGTTGCGTGTACACGTTATGCCTAGACAAAATATTGGCTCATAAGATAATGTATAAAGCGAGATGAAAATCCAACCCTGGTAGAAAACTTTATAAGAAAATAAAAATAAACAAGTGTTCAAAATCCCAAAGCTAATTTCTTCTTATTTGGATAATAATTGTGAGGAAAAAAAAAGAAGAGTTTGGAAAATACCAAAAACTAAAGCGGATTAATACCTAATGTTAAGCCTCATAGAAATAAAGTAGTATTTAAGAACTACATTCAATTAACAGAATAATTAAATCATCTAATGAAAATTCACTAATAAATATCTGTATATTGTGGTACACAATCAACTAGGGAGCTTGGCAATCTGCGCCTGTAGAAGTGTTCCAACCTTCGCGCTCTGGTGTTCGGGGCATAGCCCGCTACCAGGGTATTTACAAAAAAAAATTATTTTTCTTGGAACATTCTCAAAACTTTCAGTGATTATATATCCAAAGGAATGATTAAAAACAATTTTTTTATTAAAAGTTCGTAGACACTTCATTACTTAAAATAAAAAATAGCGAATAAATAAATCACGTATAAATTTCCGCGTCAACTGAAAAACATCGTAAATTTGAAGTCTAATTGGGACAGGCTATTATATCTTTCAACTCGCTAAGGGTTTTCAAACAAAAAATATTTATTTTTCGTGTTAGTTCGAGCCTTGAGAGGATATCAAAGTCCAAGGCCTAAGGTCTGGTGAAACATTCCACGAGAGTATAGGGTATCAAAATACAGTCGTTTCTTACAGAAAACTCGTTAGTCGCTAGAAGGGGTAGCAAAAAGGGGGGTGTTGTAGGAAATTCCGACTCGGTTGGCAACAAGTAATAGAGGTCCGAGAAGGATCAGTCTACCCTTATAATTTAGGGTCAGTCGGAAATGATACGACACGCTAATACAACCGCGGAGTAATACACTATTATATAAACTACATATCGGTATAGGAAAATGTAATACGAATCTTTTTCTAGAACCGTAGTGATAGATTTTGTTTACTAAGAAACACGAAAAAATAAGCGTGAATTGGAGAAATAGGACCGAGAAAACGAGAAGATATTGGAGACTAGTCTGAGGAGGAGTAATGTAGAGAAGGATAAAATTGGGGAGACACAAATTGCGAAAATGGAGAAAAAGGAGTCGAGGCGGGCATGATCTTGGGAAGCGATTCTTCTTCGAACCTTGGCTGGTTTATTCATTAAGTCACGACCGGGGTGGTCCGCCATGGAAAATCGTCTCTTCCATTGTTTCTCCCTATTATTTTTCCAAAAAGAAAATAGCGGAAAAGGGGTCACGTGATCGTTTCTAACCAATAAAAGGAGAGGTTTATCGCGCCGGAGGGAGCCCAAAGTGTAAAAGAAATCAACCGAGGATTGATTTACGAGGAAGGCGAGTTAGGGCGACCTCCCGCAAATAGCCGTTGCCATCTAAGGCGCGTGCTGGGGGAACAAAGGGGGTGAAGTTTAGCGGCCGCCAGAAACTATCCCCATTCTATTTTTATACCCCAACGTATACGTCGAGATCGCGACGTACCAATTTTCCTACTTTTTTTCACGAATCTTTCACCATCTTGGTTAAGGGAAAACATCCCCTAGCGGATAAAAAAAGAAATCTTTAAGATGGGGAAAGAATCAAAGATAAGGCGAGGTTGCAACGGGGTACGGGAGAGAAGATTCGAGAATAAGAAGAGAAAGAAAAAAGACACGGCCAGATTAATGGGCGCGAGTTTAGCGTTTATCGCTAACGACCCTTCGTGGCTTGTTGATGCGGCCTGTATTGGATAATAAGGCAACGCAGGTAATTCAACTTTCCCCTCTCTCGACTCCTTCATCTAGCCAGAAACGAGGATAAAGAACGATGAATCGAGCTACTACATGGGTGGAGGAAAAGTCCACTCTTTTCGATTTGGTAAACACGATCAGCCAATCAAGAAAAAAGGAAAAATAACGAGCCCGAAAGCTTATAGCTATAGCTATATAGTATATATATAGGTAAAGATCCCATTTGGGAACAGTCCATTAAACCCAGAACTAGCAAACCGAAATAGAATAGATTTTTAAACGAAAATCCAATATCGAAGCTCGCGACCCTGTAGGGAGAACTAAAACCAAACCGGAGTCCGCGCGGGAGAAGAAAATAGAGAAGTTCATCCATCTTCATCAGACTTTTGGGGGTTATATACTGGGAGAGATACTATAACGCACGCTGGCAGCTAGCGATTCGCTCTACACACGAATTTTCCTACGGTGATTTTAAAAAAGGGAGAAAAACTTGCGGTATTCATATTTCCAAAAGAATATATATATTTTTGAAATATAATATAGTCTATCCCTATATTCTCTAATCCACCTTGAATTGTCAGAAACCGTTAAATCTACACTACCTTTTTCTACGAGATTTGTTTATTTAAACGTGAAAGGATATTAGCTTTTAGCGTGCTGACATATCAAAGAGGAATAAACATTATAAGCAAATATTTCGACGAGTTAAGGTATGGTCTCACAAAATGAAAGGAAATCATATACTGCCAGATATGAGATTAAAATATGTTAATTAAAAGTCAACGAACTAAATTTAAATAATGAAAAGAACCCAAGTAAATCGAATGAAACGCCTTTACTTTTAAGAGTCGTATGAAAAAGAAAAGCGGACGACAAAGAATATGAGGATGATACCAGAGGCAAATGTTGAACTTCAATTGGTTCTTGGTAATACGCGTAAATAAATTATAAATAGAAGCTCTTTACATTAAAAATTTATAGGCTACCACATATATGCCCTTAACAAATGATGATGTACTTAACTTAATAAGAAATAAATGATAAACGAAGTCCTATCTCACGACAAACAAACCCGGGCAAAGTTAACAAACGACGAGGGAGAGTGTGAAAATGAAATCAAAGCTATATTTTACCATACATAATAAATTTTTGGTTTTGAGAAGGTCAAAGTTACAGCGAAAAGAAGGTCAATGACCGTCTAGGATTTTTAAACCAATAGCTGCTTGTAGAGTGGAGAATAGTCGGGAGAACTACAACAGCAGTCGCGTCTGGTGCGGGGCCCCTACAGCGGCGCTCACGCGGGTAAGAGGGGGCTTTTCCTCGGGGAAAGCCCTCCCGAGGTCTGCTTTTCTTTCCCCATTCGGTATCGCGATGACCGAGTACATAACGCGCGCGAAAGAGAGAGAGCTGAAGAGATATATATGGAAAAAGCAAATCGAGACGGAAACAATGCCCGATTAAATTGTACCCTTTCACTTTTTTTTTTCTCTCTGGTATGGATGTTGGGATATAGATTGCAGTTTATAAGATAAAAAAACAAAAAAAAAAAAGAAAACGAGACGTGTCTAGCTAGTTCCCTCTAGCTTGTAGAAAGAATGTTTCGTTTCCTCCCAGTTAACAAAAGACCCATTATTACGACGGAAAGTACAAAACTACAAAGTATAGAGGTTGATGCTGGTCCCTCGACGCTACCACAAATAATAATAATAAAAAAACTAAAGAGGAAATTCTTCCTTGGACATCCTAAACCAAAAACGGATGTCAAAACGTCATTTTTCTTCCTACTCCTATATAACTATAAAACTACCAAGCCGTCCAATTTATAGTTGGCTCTTTCCTCGCAGACTTACGCTCTTTTCGAAATGTTAAAGGTTACTATCGACGTATTTGCGTCAAATTCTGCTTTGTTTCAAGGGAAAATGAAGCCTGAGTATCGATCCCTTACATAGTCAAATAGATTTTAGATTTAATTTATATATATATATATATATATTTTTTCAGAGTAATATTCTTAAAGGCCTAGGATTACTTCTGCCTGTTACCCTGGAAACAATCTCACCCCCCAGGCTTTGTCTTGCCTCGCTACCCAAGGGGGAAGCTCAGAAGGTGAGCCCACTTCCAGTGAAACAGGCAGGTGACAGGCAGAAGAAATCCTAGGCCTTTAAGACTTGGTGTTAGTAAATCTAGGCTTATACGATAAAATTTATATTTAAATTTCATAAGCTTCGATTCTTTTTAAAGGATTTTGCACTTCACGGCTCCCAGATACAATGTATATTAGCAAGAATCCATTCAGGTTCCATAAGAATATGGGAGCATAGCTTTAGCCTCTGGTACCATCCTCCCAAACTTTGTAACAAAAGTTCGTCTGCAATTTTCGCAACATTTGTACGCTTAGATCTTTTTTCGTCAGGAGCGATTTACTTGAAAAATCGATTCGAAGCAGACGAACTTTTGCTACAAAGTTTGGGAGGATGGTTATTGAATCGCGGCCCTCCCATATTCTTATGGAACCTGAATGGATTCTTGATATTAGTAAACGCTCTGTAGCTTAATATTATCAGCAAAGGGCCAGGTAAACGTACTAGCAAATCACTTAAAACTAGCTAAAAAAGTCATCACCCCTGTCTGGCTCGAGTGATTTGAACTCTTCCTAGATATTTTTAGTCGTGAGTGAGGGACGGAATTTAGGCTATATTGTCTTCCCACCCAACTACGGAATTTCTCCAAAGAGTGTATGGCGCTTTCGATTTCACTATTTACATCAACTGAAGCCGCTAGAGTGTCTCGAATCGGAATCTGTCGGTACATTTACCTGGACGTTTGCTAATAGTATTAAGCTATGGGCGTTGTTTACTTTTATGGAATAAAATGATAGACTTTTGGTAAAAGTAACATACATCGAAGGTCTTCAGGTTTGTTTTTCTATAATAACCGATATATTTCAGCCCTCCATAACATTCATTTATAAATATTCTTTCATTTATCAACCCGAAACAGTCTTCATATTATTATAAAGAAAAATTGGGAAAAATGTCAGCGAAGCCCGTGTTTAATTTCATATATTGATTTTAAATTCCCAGGAATATAATTCCGCTCTATTATTATATCGAAAACAATGCGTTAGGTCTCTCTTTCGATAGAAAATAAAGAGAAGCGAAAAAAGAAGTTCCACGGGAAATATATATAAGTTTATATAACGCGGCTTTGAAAGCCTCGTGTTCTAGACACTGTATTACTCCTTCTACCCGTTGTGATTGATTCTCTAGGGTATCAGTGGATAAATTTCGCCACCTCTAGACCCGTATCAAGTCGACTAACGCTACCCTATACGAGCTTAAATTTTTTCAAAGGTAAAGTCTCGTGAAAATAATCATTATACACTTTACACAACACAATTAGATTTGCTTGCTTAACAAACGGTAACTATTAGTAGAATTTTCATCTTATTGCCTGATGACACTGAGCGTGTATTATTTTGTTACAGGTATATTTTTCCAACGCGAATTCATTCAAAATTAAAATAACTCTACGTTTTAAACTTATTTGACTACATATTGATCTAAATCGAAATTTTAAAACTAAGAACAGACGCAAAAATTTGAATATTAGACGGAAAAGTCGACCTACATTCCAAACAATTACATCGTGCAATCTATTGGATACAATTTAGATTAGAGCATGTAAAGCTAGCCAAATAGATCGCGAGATCAGATACAATGCGCCACCTTAAGGGCGGTAGAGAGGCGATCTGGGAATTTAAACTTGTGGCAATTTAAAAATAAAAATAAAAAATTGAAATTCAATTGTTGTTCAAACAAAAATGGAAAATTAATTTCACGAGACTATTCCTTTAATGGATAAAAAGTGGGAATCGGGAGCTTCGTGATCGGAATGAAAGGGTTGTGTGCGAGCAAGAAAGAGAGCTTCCGCCGCCGAAAGTCGAGCTTATAAGCCATGGGCTTCCTCACAAAACAAGGCCATCTGATAAAAAGTGTACAAAGTTGGGCCTGCATGGATTGGGGAAAAAAAGAAAGGGATTTCCTATATAAAAAAAGCAACGTGTGGCTTAGATGGCTAAATATAATAAAAGATCCTATCTTTTTTTTTTCTACTAGGTGCATAGCATCCCTTAAATAAAAATTGAGTTTTACTCTGTCAAAAAATTGAATCAGTATATAGATATAACACTAACAAGATGAGAAACACCACATAAGAGTAAAATATCTAGCAAGATTTAAAACTTTCAGTTCGTTAGGTTGATATTATTTAAAATAATGCTGTTAGAAATTTTCTTTGGAAGATTTATTGATTATAACTTTTAATTTTTCTATGCTTATAAAACCTATATTCCAAAGATTACACGCGTTTTTAAGAAACTTCAAAATTAAAATGGTAATAGATGAATTTAATATTATAAGGCTCTTAAAAGTTACTTAAATATGTCAAATTATTAAGAGCCTTATATAAATATTTTCGGGGTATTATAAATTACACAAATTACTTTCATATTACTTTCTAAAGGTCCCTAGAGAGCAAACGCGGAGCAATTACAAGCGTAGATCTAGGTTTCAAAAATAAATTTGAATTAGGGAGGCACCTAGATCTCCGGTTTTCATTACTAGACGTTCCAGTCTTTAGTTCAGGTTAACGTTAAAAGGAAACCAAAACTTAGTTAACTGCGAAGGGAGAAAAAGGAGAATTTATTATTCAATCAAATGATTTAGTCGCGAACAAATGGGGAGAGTAGAATTAACGTTTTTGATATCGTTTAAAAAATGTTCGGGGGGACGAGGAAGAAAAAAAGAAGTGAACCCCTAATAAGCTCGAGAAAATGAAAAGGTTTTTAGATACGGAGACCTTTCTCCCGTGGAATCTGCGTTGAGATTCCTGTTCAACGTATATGAATCAACGCCCAGAAGTATATTTACCACTATAGGACAACCTACCCAAATTCTCTCCTTTCAACATTGATAACTAAACTAACTCGAGTAAGTCGAACGGAATGAAGCCATTAAAATGTTTCTTCAAAATCAGTTTGCAAAACTAAATTAATATGATGCGGATTTATTCGCAATGTTAAACCTAAGAGGGAATAAAATTAGTTTCGAGAATAGATTATTAATATGCAGTTCCTAGTTTTTAGCACGTACAAAACTAGGATTTTCTTAACGTCTAAAAAACGGGGGTTTATTTGGGTTCGAGGGGAATCCAAGCCTTCTAGATGCTGAAAAATTGAACAGATTCCATCATTATATACAGGCACATTCTCAGCGAGCTTTCTCCTAGTTCTTCCCTCATTTTCGCACTTATGAAGTTTTGGGGTAATGTAGACTCTGTTACGGTTATGTTTCATCGTGTCAAAGATATGGAGGCAAGAAAAGGAGGAGCCTATAGAAAGCGAGCGGGCACTCAAGCAAGTAGACGAGGGAGAAGTACTGTTGAACGAAGCTCAAAGAGAGAATGAAATATGGAACCAATAAAAATTTGTCTTATATCATATGAATGGTGTATTTAATTTTTGACGCGGTGGTAAATAGGGAAAATATATATCTATTAACTTCGGACTTTTCATGAACTTTTCGGAAAGATGTTGTAGAATAAATGACCGGCACAGTAAAATGCATAATTTATAATCGCCATTTTCTAAAATTGAAATCCCAAATGTCTAAAATCTGAATTTGAAAGCAAATTTTTGTCTTGGACGCGGAAACTTCTCGGGACTTCGCGTTTAAATGCCAGAATAAGAGTTGCAAAATTCGAGTGTTAACGAGAATTTTCTCGTAAAATTTATTACTGACGTTAAGGGGTTCTTTACGGAGTATATATAATTAACTTATATTAGGATTTCATTCTCCCTTGATGAAATGGAAAGAAACACTTAAAAACCCCTACTCTGAAAAGCGCGGGAGAACCGTTATATTTTAATGGCGCGAATCTAAAATTGGGAAGGGGGATTTCACGGAGGGAGAGAGTGAGAGTGTGTGGGACCATTTATGGCGAGAAATATATAGAGGGTGCGAGAAAAAAAGAAAGAAAGAGAAAACTAGAAAGCACCGAGTCCGCCTACAAAGCACGGCGTGCTGTTTAAAAGGCGAGGGAGATCTAGCGACTCATACAAGCCCTCCCAAGAATTTCTCGCACGTTTTGCACTGCTTAAAAGGGAGATTGACACTACAGTGAAATGGTAAAATTAACTTCAAGTTTAACTATTTTTTGAATTATCTTTACATTAATTCATTTATGTAAATTTGATTTTATAATATAATAAAAACTTTTCCTCAAAATTTTGTATTCATCCAATTAAATCATCTCTTGTTGACTATGAGTTTGCAAAGTTTGTAAGGTAAATTTTATTAATTTTTATTTTATTAATAATATGATTTTTCATTAAATTTCTGTTCAGAAAAAATCCATAATATACTCAGAAATAACAGATTATTTCTTTCCATCTTCCTTTGAAAGAGGATGCTACGTCACGTTGGAGAAACGTGGAGCATATTTGATCGCCTAATGCGGACGGAGAAAGAGCCTGGTATCAAAAATTGGTTGAAAATAAAAAAAAAAAAAAAAGTTACCACGCTTTAAAATAAGCTGAAAGCGAAGTAAAGCCGGACAGAACTTGGAATGACGAATGTAAAGAATGTTAAGGTTAGATTGTCCTTATTCCTAGCTAGCCCGCGTGAAAGTATATAGGGCATAGAAAAGCGCCCGCATACACGGTTTATACAGTGTGTCAGTCGAATCCCGAAGAGATTCGGCTCTTTCAGCTTTACTCCTACGCTCCCCACTTCATCTCAGCAGTGCGCGAGGTTTTCCTCCGTAAAATTATATTCTCGGGGAAATCGCGAATAGAAAGAAAGGCTAGGAAAGGGGCATTTTCAAACATTCGTTAACCTCCTATATCTCATATTCCCCTCACTAAGCTCGTAGTTTCTCGTACAAACAACTGTCAATCCGCGTAGTAAACGCGAACGAAGCGAAAGGCTCAATGGCTTAATTTAAACAGCCTCGTTTGACGTATATCTCTCGATTGCTCAACGCAATTCGGCATTCTTTCGTGAACCAGTTTGAGCTTGTCTCCGCCATTCGTTCCGAAAATACGTCACTCTGGATCTAACGTCGGATTCATGGACAAGGGGTCGTGGATCTCGGAGAAGGGGCTTTAACGTCGAATGTAGCGGTTCTCTATGGCTAATCGATATATTTCGTGGGAGTAAAAAGGAGAGGGAGGGGGTATTGGGAAGGACGTAGCTACGGAAGAGAAAGAGAGGCGAGAAATAGGAGAAGACGTTGTCCCTATAAATAGCGGCAACTTTTATGTTGGACTATATAGGATATATAGAAAAAATATGGGGTATATGGCTGAAGGGTGGCATTAACCAGGGGGGAGGGGTATAGAGAAGAGATTCAGCTGGGGTCCCCTTTTTGGCTGGAAGGATAAAAAAATGCCCCTTCCACTTTTATTATCTAAAAGGAGGGCCCCCGCTATCTGATGAAGCTTTTAAGAAAAAGCGAAAGAAGCAAAAAATATATATTTTATATTATGTATTTTACTATGATAGACAAGGTGGGCTGAACTAGATACTGGTTTCGCAAAGAGACAACTGAATGCGGCTGAACGAAATACTCTAGAATTAGAATGCTTTTTTTATATTTTAAGTAAAGCAATTACAAGCGGGTTTGAAGTTTCGTATCTATTTAATCAAACTCATTTACAAGGTTGTTAATGTAGGATATGATTAGGTTATGTCAGCCTTTACATTATCTATCCGTTAGCCTTAATTGGCTAATGAATCCTCCAAGATAAAATATATACTTAAGGATTATAAAGTATAGCTATAAAAACATGGGCCCCTACGAAACTAGATATCTCGAAGATATTATTAATTTGGACAACCTTTTCGTCGAAGCAGCTAGAAAAGAGTGACGTATTAGATGGTATTACA
The DNA here is from genome assembly GCA_963920705.1 of Odiellus spinosus. Classification (NCBI taxonomy): domain Eukaryota; kingdom Metazoa; phylum Arthropoda; class Arachnida; order Opiliones; family Phalangiidae; genus Odiellus; species Odiellus spinosus. Next base: position 16,747,037 of record OY987228.1, on the reverse strand, counting down.
TTGCATTTGGGACCAATAATGGTCACCGGAAATGGAATATGTCCAGTATCAGTTTATGCTTAAATGAAAACAATATCAAGGTAAAACTTGCTAGCAAGAATCTATTCAGGTTCCATAAGAATATGGGAGCATAGCTTTAGCCTCTGGTACCATCCTCCCAATCTTTGTAACAAAAGTTCGTCTGCAATTTTCGCAACATTTGTACGCTTAGATCTTTTTTCGGTCGGCTCCATTTTTATTACCCAAAATATTACGTCAAGGTCGTTAGTGGCGCGGGTTAATAATAGATGTCAGGAACGATTTACTTGAAAAATCGATTCGAAGCAGACGAACTTTTGCTACAAAGTTTGGGAGGATGGTTATTGAATCGCGGCCCTCCCATATTCTTATGGAACCTGAATGGATTCTTGTTGCTAGTACTTATGAATATATTATCTATGGAATTAGAAACATTTCATTGGCTTTAAAAGAAGAATTACACCTGATGGATTCCTTTAAAAACCAAACTACAACGAAAACTACACAGTAGTAGAATACAACTTTTCATTGGGGATGAAACCGAATAATGGAAAACTTACGAAACGAAAGAAGAAAGCGGGCAGAGTGATACCCTCTAAAGTCTGGTAGAAAAACTAATAAAGAAATACGTAAAAAGTCTATTTGGAGGCGAACATAAAAAACATAGTAACAACTGTGCCACTATATATAACCCAAGCTAAAAAATAAAAAAAAGCTAAGACTCCAACTCTTTAAATCAGCTACTGGTGATTTTAACGACTTATAAATTCCCCTTAAAAATTGGGGTATATAACGGTGTTCTTGACATTCCATCGTATATTATTTAAAGTTTGGCCCGCCAATACTTTATCCTCAAAAGTTCTAAATAACGAGAATATACACGTTTTAGTACTTAGCTCATTCGTAATTATGATTAAAAAAACATTAAAAGGAATAAAGTGCCCCTGTAAAACAATTTTAGCTTCTAATGACAAGCAGGTATACGTTTGAAATTAATGCAATAACAAACCGTTGATGATTCACTTCAATTTAAATAATTAAAACGTTATAAACGTACGGTAAAATTCAGTTGTTTGTAAAATGCGTTACAAGGAGTCTAACCGTCAAGAGTTACGTCACTCAACGCGCATTAAGAAAATAGCATTAAAAAGCCAACCAGGGTCTTTCGATATATGTAAAAACGTAGGTATTTTGTCCGCGATCAAGAAAATTCCACCAAACGACTGGGTTCCTTGATTTAAGGCAAGGGGTTAACTACTTGTGTTAAATCTGTACATCTGACTATACGAAACTGACTACAGCCTTTGCGTAATACACACTCAGTTACGCATTCACTTTAATAGTCCTGGTCGATTTGCCGGAAATGGGCCCTTGTCTCATAGCCGCGCCGCCATCTTTTTGTAGTAACAGGTTTGCCAGACTATTTCTAATTTTATTTCCCACAAACCAAAATCAAGTTGTTAGTCCAACGCTTCCTATATGATAAAGTATAGGAGGCGTTGGTTAGTCTGTAGCTGTTTTCACACTACAAAAAGATGGCGGACGATCACGTGACAAAAAGTTTCCCCGCCAAAATTTTCGCGAGGTTCTCTAGACTTCCGGTTTTGGAAATCGACCAGGACTATACAGTCAAAACTACAGGGTTGTACACCGACCACGTGTATAAATATTCTTGTAGCGCGAATAATAATTCATTTTATACGAATTAGACGATATCATGAAATTTTTGCTTTTATGAATATTTTATACTTAGGAAGTTGAGGAACTTTTAGAGGCTTATAAAAGTTGATTCATTATAATGGAATCAAAATAACGAGGGATGCAGTCAGAGAGGGTAACACGCGCGAAATTAATCTTACGTCTTTCGATCCCAGAAGACCTATATCGTATTGAGAATATTAATGAGCTTAGTTTGATATACGTTGAAATCTCATAGTTAATATATATTATATTAAATATAACGAGAGCTCAGTTTTGGTTCAGTACACGGGGTCTTTTGTAATACTCAAATATTCCCCTCCTATCCGCGGCTATCCCCACAATCTCTATCTTATTAACGAGGAACTGGAGCTTACAAAGACGAGCTAATTACAGGGTGAATTATTATTAATTAGCGCTAATCCTTTTCCGGGCGTTCGCTTATTACTCGGCAACCCACTTAAAACTCTTAAAAACCAAATCAAAAGTTTTCCTTATTAAAAGTTTACGTATAATCTCGGGTACTAGAAGAGTATAGAATGATAATAAAAGAGAAAGCGTACTATATTTTCATTTTTTTAACCCTCTTTCAAATTCAAGCGATAAACAATTTAATACCGTAATTAAAATAAAAAGAACTATTTTTAATAATAACTCAGACGTTTTTTTAGATATACTTCATCTAAAAATTATGGAGCTACGAGCAAGGTAGCTTTCTACGGGTTATTAACGTTGAATTTTCTAGAATTTAGGCGGGCCGCGCTTGACTATATTGCCCCCACCCCCCGCCCCCAACGCTCCAAGTGTGGCGCTTCCGATTTAATTTTTTACAACGTCTGTGGCCGCTAGAGTGTATCTAAGTAGAATCTGCCGGTACATTTACCTGGCTCTTTGCGGATAAATTGATATACTTTTGCTAATACCAGAAGCCGATGAAACCCTCCTTTGAAGTCTATTACTCCCGGGTCTTGTCTACCCCTCTCTGTATGGGTTATTCTCAAAAGGCGCGATCCGTACGCCTCCTAACGGTAGATGTTTTCGGAGCGGGAGCTCGTTCGAGCGAATATCTCTAGCAGCCTTGGAGTTCGTCCAAAAAACGTCGTCGTTTGTGGAGAGAGAGAATTTCCAATTTTCCGTAGACAGGGGGGATGAAGTAGGACCCCTTCTAACTCGTAAAATTGGGAATTTTACCCATACAGAGAGGAGCGCTATATGGAACATTGGAGTAGTAGACTTCAAAGGAGGGTTTCATCGGCTTCTGCTAATACCCACTATCACAATATGACGATGGTCGAGAGGGTTTTATGGACGACGAAACAAAACTCAATTTTAAAGTTTAATATCTTAATTCCAATTTTTCTTCTATATAAAAGCGGTGTATTATCAAGAGGGCGGTATTATTGTTTCGTGGTTAGGGCCCCTACCATTATTTGTTATTATAATTTTATGGGATTTTCAATTTATGCGGGACAAATACATTGCAGTATATTTAGCCCTAGTATAATATAAAAATTATCATACGTAAACACGCCATAAATATTGAACAAGGAGGGTTTGTATACTTCCTTTAAATATTGATAAGGGTATTAAAAAAAATTTCGTTTTCGAAATACAACGTAAATAGAGAAAACAAAGAAAATGCACGCGAGAATAAAGTCAAAGGGCGGATAACAACAGAATATTTTATAACGTAATCATGTACCAATATGATAATATTAATTTAAAACCCCATAGCAATCGATAAGGTAAGAAATAAAGATATATATAATAAAAAATAACTGATATTATTGAGAAATCTATTTCTTAAAAAGTTCCCTTACACTCAAAATTTTAGGGGGTCCCTAAGAGCAACAAATAACCTTTATTCGGGGCACTTATGATGTGCATTTTACAATAGGGTCTCCCAAAATTCAACTTAAAGAGCCCTTAAATGCAGCAAATTACCTTTGACCCCAACTCCGCTTAATTCAGACTTGTTCGTAAATACATTCGTTCTTAAATATATAATTTTTTGTCCATAAATCTGTTTGCCAAATTTAACGCAGATAAATTAAAATATATTTCAATAAAATCCAAGTATAAAAGGGTCAATTAAGTATTTAAGAAACGAATTTCATTCAAGCATTTATAAAAAATGTTTTCAATGATATAGAATAATGAGAAAGAAAGTATAATAACACTGACTTATGGTGTACGTGAATTAGAATGTTACACTCAATTTTAGTATTCCAACACGCGAATGCCCCTGCTGGAAACGACGACCTACTGGCAAAAATATAAAGTTCTTTGATATTTAGGCTGGATTTGAATTTCTACCTCCCCTATTTCTATTGTTCCCCTGAAAACTTCAACGAATAAATTTAAAACCTGCTTACAAATCAACCCATGTGTCTTTTTTTAAAGTCAAAAACTTGTAGTATATAGAAAGTACTTGAATCTTTACGTTAATGAGTGAAATAAACATACAATTGTTATAAATAGAATAAAAAAAGTCGGTACTTCAATGTATACTTTAGTTTCTAGCTTTTAAAAAGAAATTACATCGTTTAAGCGTATAATAAAAAATAATATAAAATATACTTGGGGGTTAAGATTGCCACATTCGTGAGAAAAACTAGCATTTCTTTTCAATATGGTTAAAAGCTATAGCCCTTCTTTATATCATTAAAACTGTAGCTAGAGTCTAGTTCAGTACCCAGTGAAATTTCCCGTTGATTCTGACTGCGTATACTATTATAGACGTTGCAGTTTTCAAAGAACATTGTCATTAGGCAAAACGATGGTCGAATGGCACGCGATTCGCTCATTCGGCGCGCTTGGAAGAAATGTTTCTCGCGTTGCTAAACTCATCTCGAAGTAACTAGCGAGCAGCGCGGCTCCTTTCGGGCGTGCATAATCTAACCACCGCATCAAACACTGACAATTACACCCCTAATTACCGCCTTGCACCGACCGCGACGTGTAGTTCAGTGAGAATTAACGTGTTCTGACACTACACGATCGAGCTCCAAAGTGCATCTAGGTCATGTTGCGCGCACGATACGAAAAAGGTTAACGAGAATTTTCATTTGCATTTTTTTAATTATAGCTTTCCAATTATAGTTTGGGTTTCATAAAGCAAAAACTATTTACCTCGCAATAGGGGTTTATGGTCAAATCTAGGACTATTAACTATGAGGACCTATCTTAATAGATAAAGATAGAGTTCATATAACCATCCTCTAACGGCAAACAGTTTTAAAGTAAAAAAGTTGCAATACGCGCGCTGCAAATGACTTTTGCGTTTTTTCGTCAAACGAAAATACGCTATGTTTATGATTTTTTGGCTCTAAACACACTTTAAATTTGAGTTAATTTAGAATTAATTTTTAAAATCAAATCTTCCACGAAGTTATTTAAATAATGTTAAACTTGAGTTATATTTAATATTTTCTAATTTCAGAAATTTCTCGATCTTGACCCTAGTCTTGGTCCAAATCAGACCAATATTTTTAGTATGGTATAGCCTATGGCGCTGCCCATACTAAAGTTATTGGTCTGATCTTGACCTCTCTGTATAAATTTTGATCTTTAACCCGTCACACTTTCATATCAAAGAGAAATGATCGCGAATCTCCACATAGCCCCTTTAAGGTTTGCTTTTCTCCGAACACGAGTGTACGGCAGTTAAAGCACTTCTACAGGTGCGAGTAACTAAAAAGGGCGCGCGTGGTTAGATTGTAGATAGTTCAGAGTTTTTGGAGCAAAATATATAGGACCGGCCGGGCTGGGTTTCGCGTTTTTAGAATGTCATAAACAGTTTATGTTATTATACGGCCCTAAATATCCCTTCTCCTTCAATAAACGCGGGAAAAAAGCAGCCTGGGTGACGTATAGAGGATGCTAGATGTATAGGCTGCGAGGCAGGGCTTTTTATGTACGAGTCGCGAAATGTACTCGAGGCATCAAATATGACGGCGAAAATGGAAGATGCGAGCCAGGAAAGAAGAAAGAAAAGAAACCCTACTGCTTGGAATAACCCACCAGATCGATTTTCTTTTTCCGCCCAAAGACCCAACAAAAACTTCTACTTTTTACCGCAAGGGGGTTAGTTGGGTTTAAAGGAAAAGTCTCAGACTGTTTTAGTATAATAATAAATTATAATATTTCGTAGCTTTGTAGTCTATGGATTGATGGTAGTATTTAAAGGGGTCACCTATCTAAATATCTGGCGGTAAATTTATTATAATTGTTTGTGAACTTTGCAAAATCTCTAAAGTTTCTCAAAGGGAAATTGTAACGAGTGTTTTGGTGTACTCGTGAATCCTGTAACTTAGTGGAAAGATCCCCGAGTCCAGGGAAGAAATTTGCATCAAAATCTTATTATCCATGCTATTCGTAGCAAAAGTATTTCCATATACAATTAAAGGTCTCTATACGGTGACTGATTTTTGAAAACATGTGTCAAATAGATGTTATATATATACATATGTACGTACGATATAATCTAGCCTTACTATAAAGGGAATATTTAACACGAAAAAAGAGTTCTTTCAAAGGTGAGTTTCCAGAAATTATAAAATATTTCATAGCAGTTATTTGGAATTTACGTTATAATCTTGGGATTGAATATAATATTACTTAATTTTTCACTGTTAAACTCCTAAAAGATTATCTTCAAGCATAATGAACGATATTTTTCGTCAGACTTGTTCTTCACGCGATAGGTTAAAGCCCCGCAGCGTCTTTAACCCTGCAGTTCGACGCTGCATGGTGGAGTATACGTTTAGCTTTTAGCCTGGTAGGTCAACAAAGTGCGCGCGAAATCCACTTTTACCTCTTCTCTTTCCTTATAAGCTTTAAAATAAACTTGTTTAGATAAGATTATTACTATACTCATCGTGTTGGACGAAACCGACAAGTTATAATGCCTCGTGTGAACATTTTTAATGGACTTTTTGGCTTCGTCCAATATTTGTTTGACCATAAACGGGGTCCTGTTTCGGAGGTTACTAAACGCGCCTAGCGTAACCCGTATATAAACCAAAGCCGTTTGATATTTTAAGGGCTTTACTCTAATCGTTAAAAGAGAAGTGAAAATACATTTTCACGCCCCCGTTTTCGCTATTATAAGAAAGGATCATATTTAGGATTAAAAATAAGTGGAAATGTTGGAATTATTTTGGTAGGGAAATCTAAATTTTAAGAATAGGTAGATATTAATTTTTACAGCTTTAATCAAATTAAAAGTGGCACCCAATTATACTTTCTAAGGTTGGTTAAAGTTCAAGGGAATGATACACAATACTAAACCTTACAGGGCTAAAAACTGGAATATTTCTAACGGAATATGTTTGAAGATTTTTCAAATCGTTTCCAACTTTTATTTCTCCGTGCGGGCTATAAAAATGAATATCCAATTAACTACGATACACGCTTGTAGATAAAGTATATACGTATAAAAAAATATTTGGAAATTATCTCACTGGAAATGTTATAGCTTGAATAAGATCTTCATATATGTAGTTTGAAAATTTAATTAGTTTTAATAGGTACACGAAGCGTTCTGAAGGGAGATATTGGTGCGAGCATTGTTCAAGATTGTTGTTCTAAAAGCTTAATCTCCTGTTACTTTTACTCAGCACGTTTTCTCCTCAGATCGTCTATTGTAAACAAGCCTAAACCATAGAGGGTAGATAGGGGAGGAGTGGAAGGGGCTCTTAAAGAGTTCTCGTTTTTCATTTTTTCCACGGAACATCCGGTATATGCGCGCGTCGTTTTTTAACACCCGGTCATCATAGAGGGCTACCCTCTATGCAAGCAGTGAAGCAGACGATATTTTTTCTGAGCTGTAATTGGTTGTAACGGTTTCTAAATCAGCCAATAGTAAAACACAGGATGTTGAGAGGAAAATTGGAAAGGCAAAATCCGAGAACTCTCAAAATGCAGAGCCAAAGCTGTCGGTTTCCACTCCTCCCCTATCTACCCTCTATGCCTAAACTAGACTGATTGGTCAGGTGTTTATGCTTGTTACTACTCTGCGAATAATAATGATATCTGTATCGATTTTAAAATATAAAAATTCAAAATACTATCGATGATCTTTAGTTTATTTCCTTGAATATTGAAAACTTCTAGCACATTTGGCAATTATACGAGTACCATTGTATAGTTTCTAAAACCCATCCATTTAGGAACCTTCACGTTTAGGGTGTAAAACCTTAGTTACAATGAAAACTCGTAAAATTCGCATCACTCGTGTTCAAAGAAAAAGGATTGACGAAATATTTTTGGTAATGTCTACGTGAAAAAAACCCCAAAAAAGTACATTTATACTCCTTACGAGAATTACGCGCGTGCAAGGACTGAGCAGGAAGTGTAAGAGAAAGAAATAGTCAAATCAAAAAGAAGAGAAGGAAAGCCTTACTCTTCGGAAAAAGAATCGGAGAGGAATAAAAATCCCCAAAGTGGTCCTCGGGAGTAATAAGCTAATAACGATTTCTGAGGGGGGCTTCGGGCTCCTTCTGATTGGCCTATTTAACAATAAAGGCCGAGAAGACGGGAACCGGTCTGGCCAACACAACAAAGCAAAGATGGCTTTTACGAGAATTTTTATAGCCAGAACCTTCTTGGCCTTTTTACCCTCCTCCCCCATCCCTATAACCCCCTTTTTACCTTTAACTCTATCCTATACAGTATCGAAAAGGAGAGAACCGTCTACGTAGAAGATCCAAGAAGAGAGAGAAGAAGGGCGAACAATGAGGGAAAAGCGGAACTAAGGAGAAGCGAATTTCTCGGGGGAAATTACATCGATAGCCTTATAGGAGGCCACGCGCCTTTTACAAGAAAAACGATAAAAGTTGGGAGGCCTACGGGGTCAACCGGGGCGAACCAACGCCCAAAACTCGAGGCTATCACTTCCTACTCCATTCCCCTTCCTCCCTGGTCTAGGATCACCCCCCACAGAGTCCGACTGATGATGACGGATCTGGTAAGACCTCGTGGTACACTCGCGTTCCAAATTCGTTAGTGTGGGAGTTTAGATGCTGGATATATATAATATAATATAGTCCATTCGCGATAGCTTTTAAGACAAGTATAATGGAAAACTAGCGGTGATAAAGAGATAAGTCTAATGACGTCATTACTTCTATCTCTTATTCCCCGCCTATAACTATATAACATCTAAAGACGATAAGCCGGTTGCCACGCGCAATTCGCTAATAACTGTAACCCCTTTTATTTCTTAATTAACGCGTGGGATTCTGAAAGGCTCTTCCCACAACCAACTAGGGAAAGTTATCGCCCCGCGTGAGTCTTCCCTCGTCTTAAAAATAGAAAGAAATCGATTATACCGGTGGGGACTGCGAGCGAGAGAAAGAGATAGTAGGGAGGGTTGGGAATGGTACCTTTATTTCGCCCCTGTTATGATTTATGGAGAACCGATATGGCAACCGGTGAAATACGTATGCCGATCGACCCCTTCCTTGAATCATCTAGTATCACAATAGAAGAGAATTCGTATATCGTGTCATGTATGTAGGCTTTTCATAACCGAAAAAGATATATATTGCCAACGCTTCGAGTGATATTGATGATACATTTTTTCGCTCAAATGGAAAAATGATCATAAATTCTGACGAAAGGTTTTACCGCGTGGTATTACATACGTTGAACCCAAAAACCCATTAATTACTAATTATTATTTTGTTAGTTTTTTTTAGAACCGTCATCCATACAGGTATAAACTAAAGTTATTGGATTACAAATGTTTTTGCTCTTTAAGACTTAGTTTATAATTAAGATTACATGCACAGTTTTGACGCTGCATCTGATCTTTACGAAATGGCTCAAAAATTAGTAATTGGAAAAGCGGCTTAATATGTAATTGAATATATATTAACTAATGTCATTTGTCATATATGATAATATTGCGAAAAAATACATATGAATCTTAAATATTGATATTTCGCCCTAACATATATTTGAAGATGTTTCAAATGGCATTATCTAAATAAATTAAGAATTTTGAAAACAGGTTTCCCGCATGTTACCTTCAAGTTGGAATAAACTATATATTTAGTTAACAGACGGTATTGCCCAATACACAACTTCTTGTAATAAAGAAGGTTGCGATGTACAGTTCCCTAGGACTATTCCCGAAGGAGAAACGGCGGATGGTGCGCGCTGGACTCGATTATTTTCAAGCCGTTTTATTCTACTGTACATGTACAACCTATTGTGAAACGAAAACTATATAAGGAATAAAGAAAAAGACTCCATCCACGGAGCGAGGATTCGAGAAAGATGCTAATTGCGCCTCCGAGACGTTACCACGCACGCGATTCCACTTTTTACTTGTTTTTTGGTTTCTCCCGTTAGTTTAAGGCGGACTAGAGAAATATACTAGAGCAAGAGTCCAAGCTTCTTACGTACCACCCGCCCCTCCAAAACCGGACCAACGTGTTCCCTCTATTAAGGGAATTCGCCTAGGCGCTCGCCCGCGGAAAAGAATGGTTTACCAAACGGCACGTACGAAGATTATTTTACTTTCCCCCCCGAAATCCTTTCCAAACCTTCCAAATCCCTATATCCCCTAGTACGTAAGCTTTCCCTTTTTGGTCCTTGGCGCAAAACTTTGTAAATAAGTTATCTGATGGGATAAAACTAGATCCCGGTTTCTTTAACCGTAATTAAAGACTAAAAGATAAATAATTCGGATTTCCCTTCGAGTTCATAGCGAGCGAAAAGACCAAAATTACAGCGTATTATCAGACATCTAAGCCTAATACAACTTCTTTACGAAACTCTCGGGTTTCGAAATAAACTTTTAGAAAGAACTGCTCTAAATTCTTCGTAGAATTTTCTCTTAAAATACGTGTTTTTCGGGGAGAAAATGGAATTAGCGAGGTACTTTTTCCGAGAGAGTGAGGTTTCTTGGAAAACATTCTCTAGAGTATTTTGCTTTTTAGTAGAACAAGTTTTATAGAATTATTTCGAAGCGCAAAAACTCCCGGTTTTAAAAGGTTTATAAGAGGCACGATTTTCAATGTATGAAAAATAAATTAAATTTAGATTAAAATGGACTTACCCCGGGCAGAGTCTTCTGTTCATGAAGAGCGTTCTGAGCCTTGATGGCACTTTCCCTGGCGCAGTAGGTTAAAAAAGCACAACCTGTAAAAAAAATAAAATATTTATAATTAGATTATGAGCTTTTTTTTGTTAAAATAATTTTTCTATTTGTCAAAAATAAAGTTAAATTTTTGGAATAAAAGTTTTTTGTTGTTGTTGTAAATAGAACACATAAAGATTCCAACTGATAGTCAGAAAATAGTCGCGATATCTGAACTGACTAACTATGCCAGATAACTGATATCTGACAATTTCGGAGTAGAATAACTTGCCAATAAAGTCATAAATAATTTAACGAGCCTCGCTTTGTTCAAGAAATAGAGGGCACGCATACCATTGCTTAATCAGATCAAGTTACCTTAATATAATTATATCAAGAATTCATTCAGGTTCCATAAGAATATGGGAGGGCCGCGATTCAATAACCATCCTCCCAAACTTTGTAGCAAAAGTTCGTCTGCTACGAATCGATTTTTCAAGTAAATCGCTCCTGACATCTATTAGTAACCCGCGCCACCAACGACCTTGACATAATATTTTGGGCAATAAAAATGGAGCCGACCGAAAAAAGATCTAAGCGTACAAATGTTGCGAAAATTGCGGACGAACTTTTGTTACAAAGTTTGGGAGGATGGTACCAGAGGCAAAAGCTATGCTCCCATATTCTTATGGAACCTGAATGGATTCTTGATTATATATACTATTCCTATTAATAATGAAAAATATGTTTAAAATATATTTTATACAAAGGAAAAATGACCGACGCTGTTTAAGAGTATTGGTTTCAAAATTCTTGAAATATAGCCTTTGCGTAAACAACCACGCATAAACGTTAAGATTAATATATACCTTAGAAAGCGACACACTTTGGTGGTTCATAACTCCACTTATGGTTGTATACCATCTAATTAACCGCAGATATATCGTATATACTTGTATTTTAATTATCGGTTATAGATTGAAAATTAATAACCTCGATTTTCCAGTATCTATTAAGCTTTTAACCCGTTATATAATAATCAATATGGTTCGATATTAGGCTTAATCGAACTAAAGGAGGCCGGGTTTACCTACTGCATCGCGAAAACATACATTTTCATAATGTTATTCCGATAAATATAAACAAGGTATGATCATAAATTTTTACAATAAAAAAGGAAATCAATTTAAAGATAGAATGAAATGTGTTTTTATATATTTATTTAGCATTAAATAATTATTTCGTTAAGCCTAAATCTAGTTAATATAAATTTTTCTCTAATGAAATAACTTTATTATTGAATTATCGAACAATAAATGTTGTATGTTCTAATTACTGAACCCACTGTTCTAATTACTGTCTCAACCAAAGATTAAAATTGTGGTATTAGGGTTAATTTAATTATAAATAAACTAAGTTAATTCGTGACTGCGTCTTTTCTGTTTTTCTGTAAGATTGGGAAAAAAATATTTGTTGATATAATCCTTCCTTGGAATTTTGCAGCCACCACTTCCAATTAAAATAAACAAGACATATACCGAATTTTATTAAAACTACAAAAAAGTTTATCCTAAAACCACGCGACCCTGCAGCAGAATCTAGGTCTTTCTTTCAAAGATTTCGGAAATACTCTGGTATGGAAAACAACTACTTTACATAAACCAACTCGAATGCATTTCACATGAATTTTTTTCTGTCTTTTTCTTTCAGATAAATACTAGGGTTAGCAGAAACTAAGGGGACGCTTGCCATAGGTTAATATTTTTCCCCAAAAGCCGCAAAACTTAAAATATATATTTTTAAATTTCGATTTACGAAAAAGAAAATCTCATTTTTAATCTTCTGACTTTTAAACCCACAATTTACTTGAATGAATCGACTTAAAAAGTATAAAATTTAACGCTAATCTTGGCTTAAACTCAAGGTAATATTAAGTTTTTATTTTAAAAACAGACAATGTCGTTGCTATCAATTTTACCGTAGAAACAACGCGTGGATTTTGCTACAAAAACTGATCGACGAAAAGTAGCCTTTAAACAAAAAAGGGTTTCCTTAAATTCTCTATTGAACTATTAAATTAAGATGAACTAAATATAATTCCAATAGTGTTATTTAACGAAAGAATACGGGGAATGTTATTTAGTGGTTAGAAAAAATATTATAAAGATCAAACTACTCTATGTTTATTCAATTTCAGCGAGCGAATGAATATATTAAGAATTAAGCTAGCTGGTTTCTCTTTTCCCTTCAAAAAAAGTTATAAAACAGTCAGAGTAATTTTTCACCACATACAAAGCTACACTCCCAGTTTAACTCTAAAACTAAATTATTGAAATATATATAACCTAACTTCAAGTATGATGAAAACTGATTTTGATTATGAATATAATTTTTTTTTACATCTAACTCGTTCTTCTTATATACAATAATTCGTGAGGTTAAAAGAGAAATAAAGACGTTTAAAAAAACCTCTCCTTATAAGCCTTCCATTTCATTCAATCTTTCCCAGTGGATAAATTATGTAATATGCTGCCTATACTCGTGTTAATTCAAGATTAGCTGACACAGACTACTTTCTTCTATATGATGTTTTAACATTACGTATTAATCCGCCTCAAGTTTTACCATTACGAAATATATACTCTTAACAAAATAATAATATTATAAATTTATTTCATAGCAGTATCAAAGCTGTGGGCCCTCTTAGTAGATAAATAATACGAATCTGGTTACTTATCCAGGTTTGCAAGCGCTGTCAAGTTGGAAAACGTATTATATAAGCAGAAGTAGATGAAACCCTCCTTTGAAGTCTACTACTCTAATGTTCCATATAGCGCTCCTCTCTGTATGGGTAAAATTCCCAATTTTACGAGATCGGAGGGGTCCTACTTCATACCCCCTGTCTACCGAAAATTGGAAATTCTCTCTCTCCACATACGACGACGTTTTTTTGACGAACTCCAAGGCTGCTAGATATATTCGCTCGACGAACTCCCGCTCCTAAAATATCTACCGTTAGGAGGCGTACGAATCGCGCTTTTTGAAACTAACCCATACAGAGAGGGGTAGACAAGACCAGGGAGTAATAGACTTCAAAGGAGGGTACGTTTCATCGGCTTCTGATATAAGTAATATGCAGAGTACTACTAAAACTGGGGAGGATAAATACACAATGTTCAACATCTAAGTAATAAAATTAGTAATGGTAGACCGATTTTTACAGTTTCGTTTAATTTTCTGAAGAAACTAAAGGATGTTATAGGAAAAACGCAAATAAGTTAGTATACGCGTAACGTATGGGATATACGCAGTGATCCAATATTGCAGACCTTGTTTCTATCTAACGGACGATATAGGGGTATTTGGAGGAGACGATGCGGCGAAGGGATGCTGCGAGGTTACGTCCTTCACTTAAAAAAAAGAGGGAAAAGGAATAAAAAATGAGGCGAGGGTCTTTGCTCCCACCCTGATATCCTTTGCCCCCTTCCCGACGCTGCACCCTTTTAGGCTTTGAGCCGACTGCGCTCTGAAGGGATTTTCCTACAAGACACTGCCGCAACAGGCTCGGTATAAGGCTCTGATGCGAAATACGCGTTTGGAAGATGATGGTGAGGGGAACTGAGCGTAAGGGAAGGAAGAGGATAATATATATATAAAATTTTATTTAAGCTTCTTGCGGTGGGTTGAATTTTTTGGTCCTTAAAGTGCAGTGAACATGTTTTTCATATTTATATTTTTAAGCAGTGCATAATATAATTCCCTCGAGAATATATATATGGATGTATGTTGCAAATAGAGAGAGAGAATAGTTATTTATAAATTTTGGGTTGGACCTTTCGTTGGAAAGGAACCGCGTTGTCAAGCACGTACAAAAGGCTGACCAGTTTTAAATTTTGAATTTTCTTTAAATATATATATAGAGGCAGCAGGCGACCGTCCCATATATTTTCTAAATAATTGAGCCAATATTCTTATATTGAAGCCCTTATACCAACATGAATAATTTCACTATATAGTATTTTCCAGCGCAATAACCAATATATATTAATATAAATTCAATTGATCTTTGACACTAGGGATTTTGAAACGGTTTTAGAGCGTTTTGAAAAGGTCAAATTCTAAAAATTTTGGGGTTAAAGACTAGGTTTGAAAGTGTCTAGCATTATATTATATTATCTGTGCTCTCTAAATTGTTTAATTATTCTGAAATAACGTAATAATCTCATAATCTACTCAAAGTTTCATAATTGATAAAATATTAAATTGGAAAAATGTTTGAACTTTATATTCCATAATTAATAAGCTCAACCAACTTCAAAGAAACTTTTCCAAATATTTTAAATCAAAATTGGAAGTAAAAATAATGCTTCAAATTCCGAGTTAAGAAAATCTACCCATCTGTAGAATTCTTAGAGAATAAAAATACATTCCTATACATTAAGATCTCGCGAGAAAAGTTGATGTTATAATTCTAGAGACCTTTCCTAATTCGTTTTATATTTATAAGAATTTACGCAATGTATTAATCCGCCACAGCTTTAACTAGTTTGCAAACTGTTCTTCAACTAAAGAAAGATTGGTATATAGCAATTGCGTAAGAGAAGAGCGTGCGTAAGAATTTTTTTCTTTGGTGGGGATTTCGGAACCGCGCGGTAAAGGATGGGAAAGAAAACCCCCGTGAGGAATAGAGACGTAACAGGGTAGGGTTAGTACACGCGTGTTTTATACAAATAGGGCGGAGAGGGCGTATATGTATAAGAATATACCTAGGAAAGGGAGCAGGTGTGAGAGCGAGGCTCGGTCATTTGTTTCCGAGACGCAATCACGCCGCCCGGAAGCGCAATACTCTCCCTTTTATACCTGTTCATTTTTCCTACAAAACAATATGAAAATGTATCAGTCACAAAAAATAAAAATGTACGGAAGAAAAAGGAAGAGATAGAACCCGAGGATAACGGATTGAATAGAAATTCTTAGGGAATCGAAAAACAACGAGGCAACGTTCAAACCTCTCCTCCATATCTCGCAAACTTAAATATATTCGCGCTTCGATTGCAATAGCTTCATTAATTTATAATTTAACAAAGAATAGAATAGAAAACAGTAAAAATTTAAGTGACACTTTCACGGATTCTTCACGAGCTGCAATTAGAATTTTAACAGAATTTTCCTAAAGATAGTTAAAAAGAATTCTAAATAAATACCAGTACAGTAAAAATTTATATTTTATAATCGCCATCTTCTAATTTAAATTATCGGACTCTTTTTCCCGTAAAATCAGGTGTGGTAATTTCGTATCTCTGTGTCAAGTTTAAGTACAGTTAACTAATTTATTCAGCGTAACAGATAATTTATTAAATATATTGTTATTCAATTCTAAATTAATTCAATTTAGTTTTAAATACCGAAGGTTCAGTAAACTTACGGACTTAACCATCTAGGAGGTATTGCTTCGATACAATTCTTATACAATGTAACTTAATAAGATCCCATATCGATCTGGCTAAGATGTAGGACGACGAATAAAAAAAAAAACCTAGTTGATGGCTCTTTGATGTTACTACTATCGACTAGAATAATACCACATCGAAATTAAGTCCTTCCCTTTCATCATATTTATATATATTTTTTAAATCCCTTCTCAAGAAGTACGTTTTAAGTGCCGACTTAAATAGGGGCAGAGAAAATAAAATAGAGAAATAACGCTTGAAGAAGTTTTAGAAGGTTGGCTCGAACACACACTAAAAGATCAAAAGAAACTCTTCTCTATATACGCTTCTGAGAATCATTCCCAGTTTACGAAAGGTGTAGAAACTAGACCCCTAGTATTTTCTACGCGATTTCTTCTCTTCAATCTAGAATGAAATCGAGCCTTATACTATCGTTGAAATTTCAAATTGATTCGGATTGTCGGAAAGAAAACTAAGAAACGAAATAAAAGTAGGAGAGATGAAGAGTAAGGCAAAATTAGATACAGACCATTCGACATCTTAGAGCCAATTACGCGATGTAAGGGGAAGGATATAAAATGAAGCAATGAAGAAAAAAAAAAACCCAAAAAACTAAGGGATACAGCTTTGTAGTCGTTACTTCAAATCGAACGGACTTGAAGAGAAAAACCTATACGGTGGAAAAAGGAGAAATTTCGACTGCAAATATTGAAACTGCGAACGAGACACCGAAATCGTTGCGAGCTTTATATAAAGTACCGTAAGAGGATGGAAGAGGTAGAAAGAACGAAAAAATTCAAGCGCATTTTTCCCTAAGATAGGACGACTAGCTGGCGAGAAAAAGGGGGCCATGGCCTGTATATAGGATCCCTTTTAGAAGGGGCAGGTTTTCCTTTAGGACTTATATATATATATATATGAATGAGAGAACGAAGACCAAGAGAGGGTGGAAGATAAAACAAAGGGCCCAATCGAGATATTTGAATTTCTCTTTCTCGGTGGAAATTTCTTTTTTTCTTGTATAGTATATATAGTACGAGAAGAAAAAGAAGAAATTTGAAAGGCCTCCCTAGAGACGTATTAGGAGAAGCGGCATTCGTCAGCGCGTAAAAATGTTGAGAAAGGCCAGAGAGCGACTAAGCGCGGTGGAGAGGGGTAAGGGAGACTAAAAAGAAGTGGTTTCTTTCGAGTTTCGAAGCCCATCCTACCAACCACCACCGTGCACCGCGCGTTTTGCATATACAAAGATAAATCCTTCATCGTCCTTATTTTTATTCGCGCGCGAATGCAAAAGGATGATAAACAATATACATATACGTGGTTTTCTTTGCCGCATTCTCAATCCGAAAACGGTCAAAAAAAAAGTTTACTTTTTTTTTTCATATAGCTTGATTTTTAGAATAGTTCAAAAGATAAACATGAATAGATGATGCGTGGAAAATATGGTTTAAATTATTTTTAGTTGGATTGAATATATTTCAACTAAATTCAAAATATGAACTATTTTACTAAACCGAAATTGATTTCGGAACAAGCAATGTTAAAATATTTAATATAACTAAAATATACTTAAAGGGAAACTTGGGGCTAAAAATAGAACAGCTTTTGAATTTATTTTCGGAATCACCATGTCACAAAAAAATAAATAAAAAATCGAAAAATTTGTTGAAATTTTTACACGCGTTTTTGGTCTTTAAATTAATTTCTGACGTTTGATAAAATTTGAAATAAAAAGTAAATATGAATTCGAGCCAATCATATTATTACAGTCTTCAGTAGTGCTTGTAATGTCCTAATATTAAGAGAATAGGGCGGCGTTTGATGCCTAAGATCTTAGGCATAACGCAGGCCTATTCTTTTAATGTTAAGACATTACAAGCGCTATTGAAAGCCGAATTAATAGCTATGTTCATACTACAGACTTTGAAACCGTTTTAAACCGTTTTGGAAAGGTCAAATAATAAAATTTTGGGGTCACCCGTATAGACCTTTGATCAATAAACCAAATTAATATCTAAAAAAGTCGATTTGACGACTCGAAACGGTTTGAAAACGGTTTCAAAGTGTCAAGTGTGAACGTAGGTAATATGATAGGACCGAATTTATATTTACTTTTTTTTTCAAATTTTACCAAACTTTAGAAATTAATTTAAACATCTAGAACGCGTCTAAAACTTCCTAAAAAAATCTGGAATACGTTTTTTGCCATGGTGATTCCGAAAATAAATTCAAAAGCTGTTCAATTTTTAGCTCCAAGTTTCCCTTTAAGGATATCGAAGTACGGCGTTGATTTTGTTAACAGTGCCCATTAAATATTTGTATAAAAATTCTTAGTCCAGGTATTTACGACTATTTATATTATAATATAGGGAAAATAATAGTCAAAAATGAAATCAACATGTCATAAAAACGTATTTTGAAATTAATAAAAAATAAATTTATTTTCCTGTTCACCCTTCCCTTAAATCTCATCGGAAAAGTATTTCGTTAAAAACTCTATCTTCGCACAGGTTATCTAACAGGCAAATTGACCCATATTTTCGTCCGTTCGTCGGCCACCGCATAATCGGAAACGCCCGTATTAAAACTACATATCCTTTAGTAATTTCTTTATTTTTCAATCAAGCTCAACGCTTTCGCGACTTCATATCGTAACTATGCCTCAAAACCTCTATCCCACCCCGTTTCGTGATAATACCAGGCGAGATACGATACAAAGGAGGAGTTGGGTGGCGAATTAACGCGGACCGAAATTTATGAAGCCCACGAAGCCGGATAATTGAAGTTGGGGCCATTTTACAACACCGTGGTGGATTTAAGCGATAATTCCCATGAATATGTTATAAAGAACAACGCGAGCGATCTTAACCCCCTTCCTCTAGCTCCCCACTTGTCCCTTGATCTTAATATCTTTTGGACCAACTTTTGGCTTTAGCCATATATATATATATATAGGCTAATAACGAAAACCAGGGCTAATACTCGAGAGAGACGTGAAAACTGTTTGAAACAATTTTTGCACGCTCCCCCTCGACACTATAATTACACAACGCCCAAAAATATCATAAACTAGGAAAGATTTTCTACTATATCCGCTCTTCTAACAATTTTCACCCAATCTTACATATCTTTATATATATACACCATAAATATATATAAGAGAAGTTCAGAAATATTTAATCTTACACGATTTTCAGTATGTTGTTACCTTATAGATGGGATAAAAATGGGTTTCGTATACGAGTTTAGGTTCATTCTGTGGCGGAACAATCTTTAACGAGTGGCTCATGACAATTTTTTAATTTTAAATTAATCTAGGGAATGCCTTTTTTCTAATGGTGCTATCGGTTTATGCTTAGCTGCTAGTAGAGAAAAGTTACGGCCATTTTAAGATATGGGTCATTTTTGGATTTTTGCTCAATTTCTATCAGTGGCGGAATAATCTTTAACGAGTGGCTCATGTCAATCTTATTATTTTAAATTAAGCTATGCAATACCATCTTTCTAATGATACTATCGGTTTAAGCCTAGCTGCTAGTAGAGAAAAGATACGGCCATTTCAAGATAGGGGTCATTTTAGGGATTTTTGCTCGATTTCTATGAGTGGCGGAATAATCTTTAACGAGTGGCTCATGCTAATTTTATTATTTTAAATTAATCTAGGGAATGTCTTCTTTCTAATGGTGCTATCGGTTTATGCCTAGCTGCTAGTAGAGAAAAGATACGGCCATTTTAAGATAGGGGCCATTTTTGGATTTTTCTTCGATTTCTATCAGTGGCGGAATAATCTTTAACGAGTGGCTCATGTCAATTTTATTATTTTAAATTAATCTAGGGAATGTCTTCTTTCTAATGGTGCTATCGGTTTATGCCTAGCTGCTAGTAGAGAAAAGATACGGCCATTTTAAGATAGGGGTCATTTTTGGATTTTTCTTCGATTTCTATCAGTGGCGGAATAATCTTTCTATCAGTGGCGGAATAATCTTTAATGAGTGGCTCATGTCAATTTTATTATTTTAAATTAATCTAGGGAATGCCTTCTTTCTAATGGTGCTATCGGTTTATGCCTAGCTGCTAGTAGAGAAAAGATACGGCCATTTTAAGATAGGGGTCATTTTTGGATTTTTCTTCGATTTCTATCAGTGGCGGAATAATCTTTCTATCAGTGGCGGAATAATCTTTAATGAGTGGCTCATGTCAATTTTATTATTTTAAATTAATCTAGGGAATGCCTTCTTTCTAATGGTGCTATCGGTTTTTGCCTAGCTGCTAGTAGAGAAAAGTTACGGCCATTTTAAGATATGGGTCATTTTTGGATTTTTGCTCGATTTCTATCAGTGGCGGAATAATCTTTAAAGAGTGGCTCATGTCAATTTTTTAATTTTAAATTAACCTATAGGGAATGCCTTCTTTCTAATGGTGCTATCGGTTTAAGTCTAGCTGCTAGTAGAGAAAAGATACGGCCATTTCAAGATAGGGGTCATTTTTGGATTTTTGCTCGATTTCTATCAGTGGTGGAATAATTTTTAATGAGTGGCTCATGTTAATTTTATTATTTTAAATTAATCTAGGCAATACCATCTTTCAAATGGTACTATCGGTTTAAGCCTAGCTGCTAGTAGAGAAAAGTTACGGCCATTTTAAGATAGGGGTCATTTTAGGGATTTTTGCTCGATTTCTATCAGTGGCGGAATAATCTTTAACGAGTGGCTCATGTCAATTTTATTATTTTAAATTAATCTATATAATGCCTTCTTTCTAATGGTGATATCGGTTTAAGCCTAGCTGCAAGTAGAGAAAAGTTACGGCCATTTTAAGATAGGGGTCATTTTAGGGATTTTTGTCGATTTCTATGAGTGGCGGAATAATCTTTAACGAGTGGCTCATGACCATTTTTTAATTTTAAATTAATCTAGAGAATGCCTTCTTTCTAATGGTGCTATCGGTTTATGCCTAGTTGCTAGTAGAGAAAAGTTACGGCCATTTTAAGATAGGGGTCATTTTTGGATTTTTGCTTGATTTCTATCAGTGGCGGAAAAATCTTTAACGAGTGGCTCATGTCAATTTTATTATTTTGAATTATTCTACGGAGTACCTTAATGGAGCTATTTTTTATGCCTAGGTTATAGTAGAGTCCACTCTATATTAAAAATGAGTGGAAATGCGCAAATATTAATGAAAAATTGAGGAAAACTGAGAAAATAGGGGAAATTATAGGAATTTGTATAAGAAATATGGTCATCCTGTGAATGTTTTACCATGCAAACATGTCATTTTTAGAAGTAGAGTCAATAAAAGTAATCACTTCATTTTCCTCTTCACCCTCCCTTTAAAAGCCCCATAATTTTTGTTTGACAGTGTTTTAAAATGACTTCAAAATTTGTTTTAATACCTAGATTGAATGCATTAAAATTTTAATATTAAAATTATCTAATTTTTTTTTTTTTTTTTTTTTTTTTTTTTTTTTTTGTATGAAATAGGCTTTAATAATTTTCCTGGTTTACAACACCTATAAATTTAGGAGAAAACCTTGATTTCTAAGTGCTGATATCGGCTTTTATTGGGAATTTGGGATAATATAAAAAGTTATTTCAATAGGAAGTAAATATAGTTTTCCAAACATATCTTGAACAAAATGGATCGAATACGGAAAAGCTAAGTGAAATATTGCTGAAGAATATATTTGGAAAAAAAAAAATCTTAACGGATAACTTTCACCTCATTTCTCCGGTATAATCGAGGCTAGCTAAGGATTTAATTAAATTTCCGAGGCTTTCTGTCACGCTACGAATGAGGGAAAAGCGTCTCGAATAGCGCGAAAAGGCGAGAAAAATAATAAAAAAAATATACATGGGAAGTAATTTGGACGCGAAGATATAATTACGATTAAAGGGGAAAAAGTATCATCTTTTTTTTTCTTTTTTTTTTTTTTTTTTCTTTTGGTTTAAGAGGAACCAAAAAGAAAAGAAACCAAGTTATTTTCATTAATTATATACGCCACGGAGTTATAATAAAAACGTTTCTTTCTTGACGCAGTACCGATATATTTTATTAAGCATCGAGGGGCCAGTCTTTAATGTAATTTAGTGTACGTACGCGATCGAAAACCCCAAAATAATCTTACATATTTTGGCATAATTTAAAACATTATATTTACTCAATATGGAGTATAATTTTCCCAAAATCATTTTTCTTCGTTTGCTTATCGTTTAAATAGGCCTCATCCACCAGTAATTATTAATTTCACAAGACAGGGTTGCCACAGTTTTTTCAGATTCAAATTCCCTGACTTTTTCAGGTTTTTCCCTGACCTTTTCCAACGATTTTCCTTGACTGTTTCAGCTAATACTAGCCTAACCAATTTTTAACGTTTTATTTTTTATATAATTGTGTTCGCCAAACTTTTTACACGCGTATCTTTGTTCTAATCTATACAACTGACACGGTCAGCTTGAAATCTTTTTCTCAGATAATGATTGTAATTTCCTGGCTACTTGAAAAATCTTTAAATTCCCTGACTTTTCCCTGACCTTTTTAGTTCATTTTCAAATTCCCTGACCTGTGGCAACCCTCCTAGAAATAAATTTAAAATTTACTGGATTCATCGAGTCATTAAATGTTATTGGAAGTATCACGGAGATCTCGCCTTAACGACGGGCCTACGCTCATTGGTCGCTGACCCATCAATGCGAAGAAATTCAGGTTATCTCCATGAATCCAGCTAAGCCTATTTTCCGGGTAAGTTTTAAATTTATTTCTAGTTTAATATTTGTTTATAAAACTTTTTACTGGTGGATTAGGCCTATTTAAACAATAAGAAATCGATAAAAATAACTAGTTAGGTTACATTCTCCCTTTAAAAGAAAAACCTAGTTTCAATTTTCATCATACACACTCTTAAACACGAAGTAAGAAAGATGTGTACCCATTTTAATTTAGAGGTTGGTCCCTTGGAGATATAATATCAGAATTGGCGAGTAGCGTTCTCTAGTTACTCGAAATATGGATGTTATACTATAGGGGGTTCGAGAGAGATATAGGGAAGGGAAAAGAGAAACGGATAGGCGCGACCCAATTTTGAGTTATAAGGACTTTTGTCGGATTATGTTTCGGCTCTCGTATTTAGCCTGGTCTTATATACGTGTCTAAAAATAGATTTTGGCGCGAATAAAAACGAAACGTACGCGAGAAGGCCCTTAGCTTTTATTCCTAGAAATGGGCGCCCGCACCTATTAATAAATCAGAGAAATATACTTTATATTATAGAGATTAACTTAACGCCGTACTGTCATTAGTTATTCTAGGGGAATAATGGTTCTCTTGTTATAACTTGTTTACACTGACTTGTATAGGAGTTGTTAGTCTATTTGCGGGTTGTATCTTTACAACGTGATACTTTTAATTATAAAAGTAAAAGTTTTATATCGGAAATTTTTAGTTTTTGTTTCAACCGAAGAGAAGGTTAGTTCGTTTTAAAGTGTACATTTAAAAGAATTTAATCGAGCTTATATTATTAATCAAATTTAATCATGATTTAATCGTAGATGTCATCTGACCCAAAATATGTTGTTTCTAAAACATTTTGTTTATTAGAAATTCACTGTGCTAGCTGGGTTGGGGTTAATCCAAGGGGTCCGACACTCTTGAGTTCGCTGTACACCTGAGTTCAGCTTTGATAGTGCAAAGACTTCAAAAATTTCGTACACCTGAGTTCGTGAGTGTCAGCCCACTCGGGTTAATCTGCTCCTGATAAAACTTTATTTAAATATCTTGTTTACTATGGTTAATAAATTTAATATGAAAGATTAAAATTGCAGTCAATTAAATTTTTCGGAAAATATTTCCTACGTTCAATAATTCTTATTTTTCCATTTCACATTATGAGCCCCAACTTGTCACTCATTTAATTGGTCAAAATGAGTGTCAAGTCACTTATTTTCCAGCGCACATTAAATCGAATTTAATCAGGCTAATTAGATAAAATGAAATCGAAAATTAATCAATGAATTTTGAAGTACTGTATATATATATTGTAATAATGTTTAATATAATTTAATCATGATTTAATTGATCAAGTGTGTATTTAAATTTAATCAAGTGAGACCAATACATCACTGATAAGTGATAACCTAAAAGGCAAAATTTACTCTTTAGCTTGGGTTAGTGTTTTGTTAAAAAAAAATTATGAAAAAAAAAAAAAAAAAAAAAAACATGTGTACAATAACCTGAATAACATCTTACTTAACTCGAAATATAAATCATTGATAAAATAAATGACAAATTCATCACGATACTTTCTAATCTATAGTCTAGAAAAACTAGTTCTCGCACGAATCAAATATGGGTAAAAAAAGTTAAAAAGAGGGCCATTATCTTATAAGTAATTCCAGAAGCCGATGAAACCCTCCTTTGAAGTCTATTACTCCCGGGTCTTGTCTACCCCTCTCTGTATGGGTTATTCTCAAAAGGAGCGATCCGTACGCCTCCTAACGGTAGATATTTTCGGAGCTGGAGTTCGTCGAGCGAATATCTCTAGCAGCCTTGGAGTTCGTCCAAAAAACGTCGTCGTTTATGGAGAGAGAGAATTTCCAATTTTCCGTAGACAGGGGGGATGAAGCAGGACCCCTTCTAACTCGTAAAATTGGGAATTTTACCCATACAGAGAGGAGCGCTATATGGAACATTGGAGTAGTAGACTTCAAAGGAGGGTTTCATCGGCCTCTGGTAATTCAGAAACAAGGTTAAATACTCGGAACTTGTATTCCTTTTGTTTGAGAGCAGTTTTCACTTAAGTTAACCCCGAGGTATACATTGATACAGTTTCTTCTACAACTAAAAATTTTAAAAATAGTTTCGCAAACTAGTCTTGGAACAGTAGTTATACTTTTACATACATTCCCCCCTAAACCCAAAACGACACCTAAACTTTAAGAAAATATAATAAAAAAAATGAAATGAAAAACCTAACATAAATATATCTATACATTAAAAAAATGCAATTTTTGGTCGCGTCTTTTGGCAGCCTCTCAAAGACTGCGGGATTTTTATTATTATTTAGCTAGGAGCTTTTTTTTTTTTTTTTTTTTGGGGTATTTTTTTTTTTCGAGCAGGCGAGGACGAAAGAGGGATGAGGGAGGGCCAAACTGACAAAAACTTCCTCTATTAAAAACGTCGCATTCTATAGCCGCATTTTAGGACCCCCAATATAATGCGTATATATATGTATGTGTTAGTGTACAATCCGTACGTCTTAACTGAGTTAATACAGCCATTATAATGCGGGAAAAAAACGACTGCATAACTTGGTATTAAAATAATAACCCACTTTCAAGCTCTTTCCGCGTTAACTTCAATTATAAGTAGAATTAACTGTGTATTAGTTCAACTTATCCCTATTAACGAAGATGCTGACGTTTATAATCCAAACCCAGTACGATGAGTCAACTTTATTTGGTAGTGGTACAAAGTAATACAGTATGTTTTTTTTAACTTAGATATTAAGGAATACTCTAGCCTTACAGGCGCTTCCAAGTTAAATTGAAATTAACTATATAGTAAATCAACCCTGACATGTCCATCCAGTTTCGAGCGCGTTACCTCAAAGTAGTCGAATGGATTGTATAAAATACATAATCGAGTCGACATTTCAGAACGTACAAGTTACAGACTCGGTTTTATCTTGTTGAAAACCACGTAGAAAGATAAGATGGAGCTTATAGCCTCGTTCGTGATGAAATTTCGAAATGATTCGGTGACTGCGTTATACAGGGTGCGCGGGTGGGTGTTTCGATTCGACCCCATGGCGCATAATACGGGTTATAGAGGCGTAGAAGCTGTACATATTATAATGAAATAAAATGGGAGATACGGACGGCACCGAGAAGAGACCCGTTATATAAACGTAGTCATACTGCGGGTAAAACTTTTATTCGCTATAGCGAAATAGGGAAGAATGACCCAAATTTGGTTCCTCTAATAAACTTTTGGGACATTTTAAGCGAGAAAGTGGCGTCGAGAGAGAGAGAGAGAGAGAGAAAGGGATCTTAAAAGCTATATGCTCGGGAGAGGTCCGCAAAAACAAGTCCATAAGAGCTGCTAGGCTAGCTAAAAGAGGGAGAGAGCTATAGCTAGGGTCGAAACGAAAGGGGCTAATTACCGAAAGACCTTGTTATTAATCTCTACTTCATTAAACTGAGTGGAATTCACCCGCCTTCTCCTTTTTACTCCTCTTATCCCAAGCAGTTTTCTCTTCGCTACCCCGGGCATTACCATCTTTATAAAGGTGCCTCTACAAGACCCCTAAAAATTACAGAGAATAAGACCTCATTTTGAAACGAAAAATTAAAACATTTACTTATAAATTCGATGCTATTCAAATGACGACAGAAATTGAAGCCCCTTGCTTGGTTTTTGGTATTTTTTTGGTAAAAATTAGCTTTTATAAAGGACATTTTTTAATTTGCCTAACGCTGTTCAATAGCAAGTACGCGTGTTAATTTTCACTATCTCGCACTATTTAGATATAATTTCCTCTGCATCTCTAATATATCTTCGCTAGAAAAATTTCTTAAAATAACACGAATTCCAAGGGAGTTATCAAAAGAAAACATTCAACTTCTTCCTTAGTTAATTTTTTAAATTAAATTTTTTTAGATTTAATTTTCAGGAGATATTAATACGAAATTTTTAGGACAGTGAGGCTGTAACAGATTTTTCATTTGCTCAAAATTGAATTTGAGTAACTTTTTCGGAAAGATCATTGAAAAGAAATTCAAATGTCATATATAGAAATGGCATTTTAAAATTGAAGTTTGTTAAAAAACACGTCAGCGACGATAACACATATGCCTCATTTTAAATAATGAACAAAAACCAAAAACGAAGCGATAGGGAGGAGTCAATTCTGATAACTTTCAACGTCAGAGGCTTATCGCTCACCTCGTTGGTAGAATTATCGCGTTCGCCACCACAATCCCTCCTTATTAACAATGAATAATTAAACTTCACTTTCGTTCAGCAGCTTGCCTCTATTGGATATATTTTTTTATCAATTTTGTAAAGGCACATTTACCATGTTCCTTTAATCCTAATGATACTCGGAAGAAGCCGGGGCTCTGTCTTATACACCACACGGTGTATTTTAAAAGAAGCTATAAAGCGAGGGATTCGGTCATTCGAGGGATCTCAGAGAAGCGCAAACAATACGGGCGGGGTGCAAATGAAATTAGCATTCGAGCGAGTTTATTCGTCCGACTGCCTAAATACGAATACGTAATAAAGGCTATAATCAGAATCATTCGAAGATATCAGTCTCTACGAAGCTAAACTCGCTCCTTAATCCTTATCTCTTCGGAGTACAAAATTAAAAGAAAAGGGCCTAAGTTAGCTTTGGAACGTACGGAACTTTCTTCTCGGCTTTTAAAACTCTAGCTATATAGAGACAAAGAGACAAGTTAACCGGTTAAAGGGTATACGTGAAAAGCGGGATGAACTCTAGCTGGAAGAGACAAGGGCGTTAGTCATTAGTGACGTGGCTATATAGTCGCGAACTGTTTTGGGAGGACCACGCCTACCCTTAATGACGACCGCCCATCCCTCCACTAGCTGACTTCTCATTTTCTTAACAGCCACCCTTTTATTTTATAACAAACACGCGCGTATATTATTCAGGCTCATAAAATATGAGATCGACTATATCTATATTTTTAGATTGTTGCAAAAACAAGCAACGCTATAAAGCTAAAGGATATACTTGTGTCCCATTTACAGGCTTATGATATTGTAATGAGTTCAAAATTTTGAAATTAATTATAATAAACCGCGTTCATGTACGCTATAGGAAATTTCAAACAGTTTTGAAGGTCTAATTGTACTATTCAACGAAAACGCTTAAAATTTCTTAAATAAAATGCCACTTTTGACCTGTTCAACTCGTTTATGGGATACAGTCGTCACAGTAGACGTCACGCCTAGGGAGGATTCTGTTAAACCGAAAACAATTGGAAAAGACATTTCATATAAACAGTCGTATATAATCTATTAAAAGAACGATATTGTGTGAAATTAAAATTTAAAATTTTTGGATAAGATGATTTGAAAAAAACGAAAAACTCTACGTGAATCACTAAATAACTAACTATACGTTTAAAACATAGAAAAACCTGTTTTCGGAAGCCCAAAATCTATTGGGGCAATCAATTATTTACTGTAAATCCATCCTCCCTTACTTGATAAGGATTAACTATATTGGCGTGATACTACAAGGCTTAGCTCAGGGAATCAGCCTCAGGAAGCCTAAGTGAGATCTAGAAAGCGATTGGCATAGGAATTTTGACTGAATGAATTCTTGATATATAATTACTGACACTCAAAAACTATAGGTAAAGTAACAATGCACTAATAATTACGTGTAATACCATTTACATTATTATTAAAATTAAGGTTTTAAAGTGGGTGCCACAGGGTGTAACTGAAAGTTTTTGGTTCAATTACTTTTTTTTTAAACATAAATATCTAACGTACTTAAAACCAAGAAACGTTTGCAAAGAGGCTACTTTATTTTTTTGACGGAATAATTATAGTCGACTCGCGCCCAATTTTAAGAACAGAGAGGCCTGTAGACGCTATAGTGGGTCAAGGTATAACAACTTCAACCTAGAAACGGAGGGGGGACAGGAATGAATTTGAAACGAACGCCAACCGAGGCAAACTCGAACGAATTTAAATATCTTGGGTCACTAACCTTGATTATAATAATGGCATCCCCTCCTTATGTTCCTTGAAAACGGGAGGGTATGCCGTCCCCTTTTGTAAGAATAGGTGATGGGTGATAAGAAAGGTCCCCCCTCTACCGAAAATAGTTTCATAGCCACCCCGTTACTATATTATAGAAAATGTTTCTTTAGACTAGGGCTAGACTTAAGAAGTGGTATAAAGGCCGCAACATCACCGTTATAGCTCCGGGGTAACGTATCGACGCCTTCAATATTATAGGCGTCCGACTTTTTCCTTTTAGCAACGACTAATTATCTTAACATTGGAAGGAATGACTCGTCACGGCCTTTCTCCGCTATCACCGAGTAACAAGGAGGCCGGTAACTTAGCAACGGTATGGCGCTAAGTTGGGATCACGAGACGAACGTGGAGGTTTCCTATATAGTTACGAGATGGGAAAAGCTCGAATACGCGTACCACCCCCGTTTTTCGTGATGTAAAAATAAGGGGGGTGTTAGGAAGCTGACGGGGAGAAAACTCGGGGGCTAAACTGGCTTCCTCGGTTCAATCTCCCCCTCTCCCCTCCCCCGTCACTATCTGGCGTCTATTGAAAGAGCGCGGAGTGCCTGGCTTTCCCGCCTCCCTCGGTAGTCTGGCGATACGTGTAGTAGAGGGTAACTAGTAAAAATCTTCTTCTGGTACGCGTAGTTTAGTCTCCCTTCGGGGTAACTACGGCCTAGCGATGGAGAGCGCGTTAAGGGAGACTGGGAGAGTGAGAGCTAGAGAAAGAGGGGAAAATATATAGCAGCTGGATACGAACGCTTTACGACGGAGATTCCCGCCTGCGAAGCCCACTGCCACCGACAGAAGACGTCCCTGAAACGATATATAGTCCGCTTTCTCGCGTCCCCCGTCGTACACCCCCCACTTTCTGCCTCTCTTATCCCGTTTGAACAGTACCCCGGAAACCTGTATACGGATTTCAAGTCTATATACCGTTGCTAGGCAGCGCTTTTTCTTTTATTAAAAATCATATTTCTACATTACGCTTAACGCCGAATGTATATTGTTTATTTCGCCAAGATGGTGTTACGCTTGAATTTTATTTAGTGGGTGTGGGAAGGTTTCGGCCTATACGGGACTTAACGAGGAATTAAGCGAACGAGCTCTAATCAAACGCTACGAGAATATACGCGGAGGCTGCTTATATAACGGGAAACGCTTATCTAGGAGAGAGGCCAAAAGAGCGAAAGTAGTTTAATATGGCTGAGCTACGAGACAAAGAGGAAACCGAGAGTGAGAAAAGAGATGGCGGGAAAATATAGGAGGGGGGTGGGGACCTAGGCTTAGCTTCTGTCAAGAGAGTCGCCGCTACCATATGGAATGGAACGAAATGGAGGAAAAAGGGTCTCGCAGCCGCGAACTCGACGAAGGAGAAAAATCATCGAGGCGACAGTCGCGAGAATATGACGGTTATTCAAAATCATCCCAAAAGACTTTATGATTAAACGACTTTACGCGTTTAACGTTCTTAAATAACGCAAAAATAAAAATATATATTCGCGCGCAGTCATCGTTACCCCGGAGGAATTAAAACTGGAATGTTCATTTGACATTTAAGAAGGAGAAACGATATCAAATTTCCATCCTTTTTTAACCCCGGACGCCGGCGCGTGTAGCGTACCGGTATAAATTGCAAAATAGCTGGGAAGAAAGTAAGAAACAAAGAAGTCTTCTGTGTCCGAAGGTATAAAACACACGTTCGGTGGATGCTAGAGGGCAAAACGAAAAACAAGAATGGCGGGACTTCGCACGTGGGTGAAGTAGGATCGATACTTCGCGCGACGTCTTGTTGTTGGATTTGACCAATGGAGATAAGTAAGGAATGATGGAGCGACTGAAGAGGCTACTTTAACAAGGGCAACGAGAATCAACAAACGAGCTGGGAAAACATCGGATAATGGAAGTGTCAACGAGAAATTCGGGTTCTACGAGTTTACTATCAAGTTAGACAAAGGTTCGACACTATAAGGATCATTTTTCTTCGCCTAGAACATCGACTGTCGTAAGAAAACCGAATGATTGTCTCTAGAAATCTCAGCTGTAAGGTCAGTAATAGTGTGCCGATAGTAGGTGTTCTTGACTTCTAGACTGATGTCTTGGAAATGGTTCGAAACCCAACGATATATTCTTTAAATCCTAAATGGCTGCGCCTCTCGCCACGCGGCGGTTTAAGGAATAAAGCGCGACCCGCTGAGGGAAAACGGTCGCTTGTCATCTTTTATCCCGTTTCTCATCTATCAGAAAACGTCGTTTTCGGAACGGAACGAACCTTCGGAGAAGGTAGTTAGGTCGTTTTCCGCCCAGGATTTCGAGGAAACCTTCGTTAATCGAGATGGCTCCGGAAGGCGCGTAATATTTGAGCGCGGTAGCCAGAAAAAAAGGCAAAAATTGGGAAAGACAGTCGGCGAGAGCGAGTGGAAAACCGGAAGTAGGGGACAGGATGATGAAGGGGAGAGAAGAGGGGTGGGCGAACGATGAGGCGACGGTGAGAGAGATTTCGTGGGCGGGGGAAGGAAGCGTTGACATCGCGAGCGCGTGCGGACGTACGAAGAGACCAATTCAATCTTACCTTTATGCATGCCAGTGTATTTGTCTTTCAGCACTGTCAGTTCGTAGATTTTCCCGAACTGTTCGAAGAGCGGTCTCAAATCTTTCTCGTCCAGGTTACGAGGAATCTGTCCGACGAAAAGCTTGATGGCGTCCTGATCTTTGCCGGCGTTGAGACCCGGTTCGATACCCGGTCCGTTCTGTAGAAGATGCGACTCGAGTACTCCGTTGTGTAGCGTAGCCATGTTGCACGAGACTCGACTAACCGTGTGCGCCAGAAGGGGGAGACACGCGCGCTCCACGAGGAAAAACTCGGCTTGCCAAAGCTCGCGCGCGGTTTCGCCAGCGCCTTAGCGGTTCTCCTAGCTCGCCTTTCCTCCGAGTTCCACGCCCGCTTACGAGCTCCTATTTTTCTCCTAGTCGAGAGCTCCGAGCATGCGTCGAAAGCTCGCTTCCCCCGTCTTCGGCCTCGCCGCTCTTCTCTTTCTCCGCCGGCTTCCCCCCTCTCGCGGCGCGAACCCTCTTTCCAGTCGATACCCGGGGAACAACCCTAAAGAACCGATCGCGACTCGAACGAGACCGACGACCTTTTTCGCAACAGATGGTTGAACGCCAATTGTCGAGGGTTACCCTATCGGTCCGTCCGTTTTTGACTCCTTTGATCCGACACCAAAAGCGTCGACAAAATAACCCGAAAATCAAAAAGCCAGTCCTTAACGCGTCTTCTTTGGCAAAAACCCTTCGGGAAACGAATAAGAGGAACCAATCTTCTCTTCGGAGCTTGAAGAGTCCTCGTGACAGTTTTCGCGAACTAGTACGCCTTTCCGATCCTGGAAATCAATAGCCAATCTTCCAATCTAAATCAGAATTCCCGGGCGACTCGGACAAATACCCTTCGAATCAAACTAAGATCCGAACGAGAAAGAGGGAAAAGGTCGACCGTAGATTTTTCCTTTCCCTCCAAAATCGAAAACCATTAATTAGAAGCGGAACGACGTAAACTTTAAAACGTTGGGGATAAATCTCTCGTACAAGAGTCTCAGTCGGAGGGAAAGAAAGCGAAATTTTTCGAACGTGGCAATCCTTGACCCATTTTTCACGGCGTCTCGGAAGGGAACCAATAACCGCGTAATAATTTCTTGGGATTCATCCCCAGCACCTAACTTTTTTCCACAACGACCCATTTGCCTTCAAATTCCCGGAAGAAGGGGAACCTTCGAAACCATAGTCTTAATCTAAAATACAAAAGGAACGTATTAAACCCACCTATACCATATCATCCTAGCCTAGACTACACGATGTCAGGTTGAAGGAATGACCTAAATGAATCATTCGCGATTAATCCATCGGAGATTAATTTTTCTTTCGATCATCCTGAATAAACTGAAGGGATAGTCCCGATCCCAGTCTCGAGTTTCCAATTCCAAACCTTCCACCAGGGAAAAGTAGAAACGGGGGTGAAACACTCTCCCATCGTGTCGACCCTCCCCCCGAAATCCTCGGGCTAAGAGGGGGTGGTTCCCATAGTCACCACCCTCCCAACCAGACGCTGGCAAGGAGAGACCCCGAGCTTTAACTTCTACCATGCTAGTTCCAATCCTGTTTATTTTGTCGGCCACAGACTATATAACGGTCGGGAGATAAATGGACATAAAACCTTACGTAGGACTGAACCGAGAATCAACGCGACAAGCGAGGCCGTTGATTCCGTCTCTTTATAGAGGCCGAGTCAAAAGGAAAACAGATATAGACCCGTATTTTTTCAATGGGCTTTTTCGTTATCTTAAATTAAGCCCCGTTGATTCATTAAACCAAGAACTGACAAAGAATTGGAATTTACTTAGCAGCTGCATTTCAGAGTGGCGCTTTAAGTTAAAGAAGATTGCGTTGATTAGTCTAATTAGTGTTCAGGTTGATCATTCTTCCTTAGAGTTCTAAAATATATGCCGTGATACCTTTATTACTACGCGTTATTAAAAAGACTGCCTCGAAATTTTTAATTAGAGTTTTAAATTATTCATTTTTTAGGACGTTATTTAAGAGTCGAGTCCAACTAACTTAATTTAGTAGAGTTCATACTTCTAGTCCAATAAAACTAATTTTATCTTTCACACTTCCTTTAAAATTATCCTGTGTAGAGGGACGTCGGGCGGACTTTGGATGAAACCACATACCATTTTTATAATTTCGGTCAATAGAGCGAGGTTAGGGGAAAGTGAAAAAAGGGTAGACAGACGCGAAGAGAGACCAACCCCCATTCCAAGTTTGTACCCGGTAAATCATGTAAGTATAACGGGAATGTCGAGTCGCTGAAAAGGGTCACCCACGATGAAAGACTCGGGCATGGACGCGCATAACAA
The DNA here is from genome assembly GCA_963920705.1 of Odiellus spinosus. Lineage (NCBI taxonomy): Eukaryota > Metazoa > Arthropoda > Arachnida > Opiliones > Phalangiidae > Odiellus > Odiellus spinosus. The sequence goes on along the minus strand of OY987228.1, from coordinate 16,713,096 downwards.
TCAGCTAGTTTCGGAACTATCCTACGTATTTCGTGGAAGGGATACCAACAGCTCGCCCAGGCTCTCAGCTTCAATATACTCTTTTTCCCGTTTTTTAGAGGGTCTACAAAAACTACTTTCATTCATATTAGATTTAAAATTACGTATTAATCCGCATTAGATTACGCTATAACGCGAAGTAATCTTAAATAAAAGTATATCATCAGAATCGGATTTAAATTACATCACGTACGAAGAATAGGAACCCCTTTATATCTTTGAAACCAAAGAGTATTAGAAATACGATTAGGTCATTGTACTAGATGAAATTTCGTTTTGTTTCCAACTTTTTCGATTCTATACCCATCCTTCTTTTGTTTCTCTGTCAAAATATTATTAACTCTCTGTTATTATATCACTTAGGGAACGGACAGTAGGGTTAGGCCTCTCTCATGATGGCCAAATGACCACGTTCGCCTTGTCTGCGCGGAAGAAAAATAACCGAGAATCACAACACGGTCGGATCATAAGTCTTTACTATACGATTTATATAGAGCAACTATTATACTAAGTTCCTAAGAACGCTTATATTCCTTCGTTAATAACTAATGTATCTTTATTACGTCTCGAAAGAACAAATAAAAAAAAAAAAGTGTAGTAATAATCTTAGACTATTCGTGATTTATTTCTATAATATTGATTAAAGGGAGAATGCAATCTAACAACAAGTTATTTTTATTTATCGATTCCTTATCGTTTAAATAGGCCTAATCCAACAGCAAAAAAAATCTACAAACAAATATTAAACTAGAAATAAATTTAAAACTTACCATCAAAATAGGCTTAGCTGGATTCATGGAGATATCATGAACTCCCCATAAAAAGACTAGCGACCAATGACATTTATCATGGAGATCCTGCATTCCTTATATAAGAGCCATCGATCAATATCATTGGTCAGTAGTCCTTAATTTATACGGGGAAGTTCAGGTGATCTCCATGAATCCAGCTAAGCCTATTTTCTGGATAAGTTTTAAATTTATTTTTAGTTTAATATTTGTTTATAAATGTTTTTACTGTTGGATTAGGCATATTTAAACGATAAAGTATCCCTTTTTTAGGCTGCATTCTCCCTTTAATCGCCATTAATTAACCAATTTGTATCAATTTCCACGCAGAGTATAGTATAGCGCCAAAACAGGAGCAAAAGAAAGTAGATATATTTCTTTCTCTATAGCTCTTACTCAAAAATTACATCTTTTCCAGTATACTTTTCTGACAGAAAAGGAAAGGAGGGGAAAAGAGTTAGAATCGCTTTGGCGAATCTCACATTGTACGAAATTTCAAAGCGAAACTACATTAATGGGATCGAGGAAGTTCGCCAAATGCATATCCACCACTATTTCTTTCTTTTCAAAAAAACTAAGCTATTGAAAACGGTTTTTTATAACAAAAAATGCGTGAAATGTATGTCCGAGTAAATGTAAAGGGCGCGATTCGCGTGTATAGCCCGCTTTTTCTCCGCCAAGGAGAGAAATAATCGAACCCAGTAGGTTGTCGAAAAGAAAAAAAAAAAGAAAACAGGAAAAATAAATTTCCTAAGGAATATCGAATCGAGGTATCTAGGGATTTGAGGCTTTAAACCCACTAACATTCTTATAACGATACCTAGATTAAAAAAAGCTACGTAATATCAACTCGAGACTAGAATAGGGAAATAACCGCGTTTAAATTCTAGGCTTGATTTGAATTTCGACTGTAACTGGCTATAGTCATCACTCGGCGGGCGAAGGTGTTTTTGATTTGCCTCAAAAGAGGTTCTAAGCGGCGAAGGCGTACGTGTTAAAATGTAGAACGCTTCTTTTTCCCCAAATATACTCAGTTAGAACCTTAGAAAGGACTTAATTTTAGGTAAGAAACCGGTTTTTACGTGAGAATTTTGGTACATTGTACGTGTGCAATTTAGTATATGATATTAGGAAGGTTATAAGAAAAGGAAAAGCGAGAGAGGGTGAGAAATGAAAAAAAAGAAACCATGGAGGAGAAATTGCGCTTAAAAGAACAATTTCTGGCGCGTCCTGCGGGGGATATACCGCGCGAGGGATCGAAAGTGTATTACTGGACAGACAGCCTTGGGAAGCTCAATTATAGGCCCAATTCGCCAATAGTGTGAAAGCGAGCACCTGTTCCATTGGGACCTAGAATAGAGAAAACCCTTTATACCTTGCGGCCTGCCTATACCCTATAGCTTCCTGAACAAGAACAAGAAAACGCGTTTGATTTTTTTTTTTTTTTTTTCAATTCACCTTATAATCTAGGCCACGTTCGCACAAAGCCAAAAATTTCAAAAATAATCCCAAAGAGTAACTATAGTTTTGACTATAGGGGAATTTTGCCATTCATCCTCAATTCTCCCAGTATTTCCAGTACCTTTATGGGTCAAGCACGAAGCAGGGAGAAAGACGGGCGATTCCGATTGGATCTAATTAATTCAAACAGAACTCGATTCACGGAGGTTCTGTCAACACTGCAATAAAGGAAAAACTGAGAAAGAGGGATGGAATTTTCTCTTTCCCCTTGCAAATTGAAACTTTAGAATGGTCCAATTCAAAGCCGAAAACAATAACGGAGCCGTTTAGGTATATTAATTGAAAAAAAAAAAAAAATGTTGGAAAATTGAAATACATTTTATCTATAGTCGGATTTCAAACATGGCAAAACTTGTACCGGTAACCTAAGCGCTATGGGGGGTGATTACTCCTAGGACTATTAACAATGGACACCTATCTTACTTAACTTGTTAGATGAATAACCAAAACTGGCCGTTAGAGAACGCTTATGAACGCAAGGTTGATCTATTAAGATAGGCGTTCATTGCTAATAGTCAAAGGGGCTGATTACCTCGCGTAATCGGTATACAAGCCTGTAGCTTTGATTACTAAAATGATTATGTAACAATGCGTATTTTACATTACCAAAGGCTGTAATCAGTTATGTAATCGGTTAATCGTTGTATAGATTTTACGGATGTGGTTAACTTTTACTATTTTGAGGCATATACTATTTTTATACGAGGTTTAACATTGTGTATTCATCCGCCGGACCATAGTACGTACATGGTTTGCACATATGGAAGGCAGAAATACTTTATGACGACATTAACTGTTTCTCTTTATATCATTCTTTAATTATATCGCTCCTATAAAACAGTGGATGAACTATTCGTGGTTAGTAATGGGTTATAAAAGACACTCTGAAAGCTATACAGTATAGGCCTATATTATTAATAGGAACTCGACCGTGCGCGTAGGGGGATGAGTGTACGTGTCACGAGGCATTGACAGTTAAAGGCACGCGGCGAACCAGAAAAAGTTTCAGTTTACTTTATAGAGGTGGGGAAAGTGAAGGGGAGAAGGGAGGATGGGGGGCAAATAATTAGCTAGCTAATTTGTTTGGCGTTTCTTCCAATAAAAAGTATGAGAGCAAAGACGCCAATAGTGCTCGTCCCCATTCCACGTACGTTCCCCATATATTTTAAAGGGCGGGTCTCATGAATCTTTGAATAATAAATTCAGTTACAACCTATTTAAATATGTATCTAATTCTCTAAAAAGGGTCTATTTAAAATTTCACTGAAACATATTCAACCTTTGCTTAATCCTAATCCCGTCATTAAAGGAAAGCCCCTAATACACTCGTATGAATTCGCCAGCGAAGTTCAGTTCGTAACAGTTTTATCAAGAATAGATTCAATACCAAATCAGATTTTGGGGTATTCTCATTTAAACAAAACTCTAATTTCTTACGAGACTTGTCCTTTAAAAATATGGATCGTTCTTCCGAACGCGAGACAAATAATTGGGAAATTCATACGAACTACGTACAATAGTTTCTTATACTAGGTTTAATTTGCACGCTCTTGATACGAGAATACGAGGGTTAATATTTACAGGAAAGTCTCTCGGTCTCCATATACCTTTCTTGTTGAATATTTTAAAAGAGAGAACCCTCTTCCCTTTCTGCTCGTTAATATTCAAGCTTGGGATCGTAATTATTCTAAGTGATTAACATACACGTTTTTCCTCTCACGCGAAAAGGGAATCTCGTGGCGTTATATATATATATATATATAATAAGAACTTTACCCCCTACTGGCAAAAGTTTTATTCCCTAGCCTGCATACGCGTGGTTAAATATATAAGCGTATAAGATTTGGTTAGGTTCCACCAATTTTGTGGAAAATCTTTTAAAACTTTGAGTCTTTATATTACGCAAATAAACCAAAAAATATCACTGAAATTAAAGGGATAGTAAAGATAAATAAAAAATGATAAAAAGTAAATTTTAATCAAATGTGGATTTCTAAATATCAGAGCAAAACTCAATAAAAACTATTAAAAAAAATTTAAATGACATTTCCCTATGTTCCAGGAGCACCAAATGTTTTGTAAAAGCCGCCCCCCCCCCAAAACTAATATTAGCTGACCCAGAAGCCGATGAAAACCTTCTTTGAAGTCTATTACACCCTGGTTTTGTCTACCCCTCTCTGTACGGGTTAGTTTCAAAAAGCGCGATTCGTACGCCTCCTAACGGTAGATATTTTCGGAGCGGGAGTTCGTCGAGCGAATATCTCTAGCAGCCTCGGAGTTCATCCAAAAAACGTCGTCGTTTGTGGGGAGAGAGAATTTCCAATTTTCCTTAGACAGGGGGGTATGAAGTAGGACCCCTCCGTAAAATTGGGAATTTACCCATACAGAGAGGAGCGCTATATCGAACATTAGAGTAGTAGACTTCAAAGGAGAGTTTCATCTACTTCTGTCTGACCTCTTATACTTAAAAATGTTCCAGCTTTATATCAAGTTTTATAGGTTTTCATGCACACTTAAAATTCGAAATATAACACCTTTTTGACCAAGACCCCGCGTCAATAAATTAAACTTTGTAACGATTTATCCTAGACGATTTCTTTGATACGATTATTACAGACCACGCAATGCTCGCCTCAATGAGAAAAGAAAATAGCCACTTGGCAAACAGGGCGATTCTCTAATATTTTACCCCGAGAACCGAGGGAGTCGGAAACGAGAAAAAGAAAGAGTGGGATCGAGAAAGAGGAAAGCGAAAAAGGGTGAATCTTAGACATTCGTTTCGATGTTAAATGGAGCCTATTAGAACGCTAGTCCCTTTTCTAATAGACAAGCCGCCTAATTTAATGGTAACCATGCATTAACCTCTCGGAGTTCCGCGCGCCGCTAAATGATAAGGAACTTCAATCTCTCTACGAGATAAAGAAAACCGGCAAAAGGGTAAAAAGCTTATTCTTAATTTTGTCCATGTTCTTAATCTTACGAGAAGAGATTCACCGACCTTATTTCTTTTCGAATACCCGAAAGAAACCGTCCGAAGACTCTAGTTTCTTAGGTTGATCCAATTGAATGGCGAACCAAGCAAGGCAGAAGGAATGGACCCTGGGACTATTAACAATAGACACCTATCTTAATAACAATCCCCAAAACGTATTTAATTAAAATCTCCCAAACGTATTTATTTTAAATCCCCCCAAACGTATTTAATTAAAATCCCCCAAACGTATTTAATTCAAATCCCCCAAAACGTATTTAATTCAAATCCCCCAAAACGTATTTAATTCAAATCCCCCAAAACGTATTTAATTCAAATCCCCCAAACGTATTTAATTCAAATCCCCCAAACGTACTTAATTCAAATCCCCCAAACGTATTTAATTAAAATCCCCCAGACGTATTTAATAAAAATACCCTAAACAAATATAATTAAAACCCCCAAACAAATTTCATCAAAACCCCCAAACGTATCGTATTTAATTTTTCAATTTACAATCACGTTTAATTTGACCCCGAAATATAAACCCTTTAAAAGTTTAATTTAAAGGTTCTAAATACAGTCAATTAAATGCCTAAAAATGTTTCCAATACCCCCTTTCCAACCTCGCTGGTTTAAAGTTGAAAGCATTGTCAGCACTTTGACTCTACAAGCTTTCGCCGCGGGAAAAGTTAAACTTCCCTTCCCCCGACTATCTCCCCTCCCCCCGACTATCTCCCTCCCTTGCTAAAACAATGCGTTGTAGCCGAGAAGCGCTAAGCCTAACACGAGTCAACGACATGACATAAAACACTACCCGAAAAATAGCAGTTAAAATAAGACTCACCCAAAATCTGGACCCAAATGTTTCGGTATCCTTTAGTTCCATAGTTCAGACACATTTTGACAATAAAATCCAAACATGAACACTTGATTTAAATCCGATTTAAAGGAAATTAAAATTTGTCCAAATTGAGTTACACGGCGTTTAGCGAGCCGCGAGAGCCGGGAAAATGGAGGTCGCCCTCGCCTGTCTCTAGGCACTATGCTAGGCGTAAAGCGACAATAGCTAAGCCTAAAACGACAACACCAAAAATCTCATCTTGTCGTAATATTACGGAAACGCGAGGCGCTAATTTTGTCATACCATTAATCTTGGATATCTTAGGCTTCTTTTTGTTGTTAAATCCGCACATCACCGATAGTTTAAACGCGATTTAATTAAGATTTAATGTCCGGCCCAACGAAATGCAGTTCACGCGGCATTGAACTTTCGTCAATCGGCGCCAATCGGGGAAGGTAGGGGGGGGGGAGACTAGTGGTATACCTACTAGGCCTAAATCACAATTGGTAAAATGTACGGATTTTTCGTCAAATATAGAATTTTTAATACTATAGAGTTGGTGTAAATTACATATTTTCAAAATGATAAAAACGGTGGTTTTGGGTGGAAATGATTTGTAATAGAATATATTTATATACGTACAACGCGGAATTATGAAACCCTTTTTTCAGTAGGATATTTTTTAATAGAATTAATGTAGAATTTAGTGAGAATTCTTAAATAAAGTTTTACAATACGGTAAAGGAGACATGGTTTATCGTCATTTTTGATATAAATAGAGTGGTTTGTTTTATAAATTTGAGAATTTATATATTTTTGGGATAATTCTATACTGTTTATTTGGCGTAAATTCTAGGGGTTGTTTTCAGATAATTCAAGGGGTTGTTTTGGAGTGAGGTCAGATTATTATTTTTGGTTATCCAGGGTTTGTTTTCCCTGACTTTTCCAGGTTTTCCATGACCATCTTTACCATTTTTCCCAGACCAATTTAAAGGTTTAAATTGGTAGTAATATGCAATTTCAAGTGTAAAAACATTTTTATTCTTCAATAACTGTCCAAATAAACACCTTTTTGTGTTGTATGTTCAAGGTTGCTAGATTCGGGTGGGAGCTCTTCTTGGCGTGAATCACTTTTCCCCAAAAATAGGTGTTCTGTTTAGACAGTATACGGTGAGAAAGTATTCATAAAAAAAAAGGTTTTCTCAATAGGGACTTTCCATAAATGTTTTGAAGGCTCTAATCACATATAATAAATTTTTACAGATATTTATGGAAGCTTCCCTGGTCTAATTGAATCCTTACTATGATATTCTACAATTTTATTTTTGGATAATATGAAAATTTCCCTGACCTTTGAACAATTTTAAAATTCGCTGACTTTTCCCTGACTTTTTAGCCCAATTTTGAAATTCCCTTACTTTTCCAGGTTTTCCAGGTCTGTGGCAACCCTGAATAATGTGTACCTAAATGTTATATTGAAGTTCTGACTTTTAGATATTGGAAAGAGCAATATGTTTCCCCATTATTTGGTTAATATGTTTTACGTTTAGAGTTCATCGAGTAGGTAGAACCCTATATATACACGGGATATATCTTTTTTTTTCGATATCGGGCGTATGCCCTACCAAGCCCAGTATCAAAAGAGAAGAAAAGGGGGAGGCAAATAGGGCAGAAATCATTGCTTTGAGGAAATGAACTTCTTTCATCGATTTTTTTCTACTTCTCCTCCTTCCTCCTTCGTTCCGGGTTACACACGGTTTCCACTGGGCGATTTTCTTTGCGGATAGAATATTTAAAAGTAAAGTGGAAAACGGAAATTTCGCTTCAAAGTTTTCACGTGATGATAAAAATCCTCGGCCGAAATGTCTTAAGCCTTGTCACCGTAAAATTCATTGTCTAAACCAGCTAATTATAAAATGTTTCTTTTGTGATTTTTAATCCATTCATTATCGTTTAAATGCGCCTAATCCATCAGTAAAAAAATAAAAAGATAATATTGTACTAGAAATAAATTTAAAACTTGCCATCAAAATAGGCTTAGCTGATTTCCTCGCGTATAAGGACCAACCAATGAGTAAAGGAATGTGGTTAAAGCGAGATCTCCACGAGACTTTCAATAACATTCGATTGGTCGCTAGCCCTTATACTCGAGGAAATAAGGATCTCCGTGAATCCAGCTAAGCCTATTTTTTGGGTAAATTTTAAATTTGTTTCTAGTTTAATATTTGTTTGTAAATTTCTTTATTGATGGATTAGGCCTATTTAAACGATAAGGGATCGATTAAAAATCAGTTTGGATGCATTCTCCCTTTAAATAATTAGCCCTGTAATTATCATTTTAAAATAGTCGAGACTCAAAAGCAACGTGAACAGGCGCCACGTTACCAGGGCAAATAATTAATATGATGGTTCCTTTTTCCGCTAAAATCTATGCGAAAAACGCTCAAAATTCGACCAGTGGAAACCGTGTATTAGACTGCCCTTTTCAGAGACTTTAGCTCCTTATCCCTTCTTATTTTACTTTCGCTTTACTTTACCATTCGCTCTCCGAAATTTAAGTGGGGGCCCGTGTTTTCTTTCTTATAGTCGTTCGTTGTAAGACATTGAATGAAGAAAAAGCCTATAGAGTGGATTATTTTCTAATAATACCCGTTACCTATTTTATCGATTATACCCCAGTTTATTTTCATTCAATAACTTTTCATGAACAAAATTTACGACGTACAATATATAGAAGAGAAAAATGAAAGGGGGGCCAACAGGGGCGAAAGGTTGCGGGAGCATAGAAAGTAGAAAAGGAGAGTCAAAAATGAAATACGCGTTTTGATCAAAAACCTTTATATCCTCTTCTATACTTTCCCCCTATTCCTTTTCACATCGCCTTTTATTTTAGAGACACTTATTGCTATTGTAAGAAAAGCCCAACGATCAAGGAGCATCAGTGCCCATAATATATAGCCAAGGCCCAATTCCTACCCCTTTTTGATCCCCGATGACTGGGCACACATTTAGGCGCGAAAAAAAAATTTATACTTTATATCTTTTCTCCAAATCTTTTAAAAATGGAAATACGACAACTCGACTCTTTCCATTTACTGGACAAAGTTTTGATTATTGTTTCGCGTTAAAATATCGGATCTATACGTAACAAGATGGCCCATAGAGATAGCCACACCTCTCATGTTAAGTTTAACCTAAACTAGGGCGGTTGTCTCTAAAATGTACAAATAGTAATGTACCTACATAACCGTTTTCCAGCACCCCCACCCACATTTCCGAAATAATTTTCTACAAAAACCTAAAAAGAAAAATTCCCTGAAAAAGATTTCTACCGGAGAAGTAGAAGAGTGTGACAACCTCACTTTAAAAAATTTAACCGATTATGAAAGCAAATGTGACATTTATTGCGCAAATAATAAAATTCACTACAATAAAATTTATGAAAATTTGTTTATTTCATTCGAGTTAACTAAAAATGTATTAGTTAACTATTAGTAAATGGCTACTAAATAGCCACGCTCTCTCGCAACTTTTCTAATCTATTATACTAATGATTCTTTGTATAACAGTCGCGTTCTTGATTTAAATAAACCAATTTTCATCAATTTTAATGTGATGAATTTAATTAATTACTAGTACGCAATCACAACATAAAAATTATAATCCAGGTTATAAATCTGGCCCGGCCAAAGTAGGAGAAATATTTGATGGGTGGATGGATAGAGGATCAATGTAATTCATTAATTACATTGATGTAATTAGCATTTAAATTAAATCAATTAAGGTTATTTATGCGTTATTTTGTGGTTTAATCATACGTGACTACTTATTTTTCAACCAAACGACGTTTTTCGTCATTTTTGGGGACATCTGACTCCTCAAGTTCAGACAGCACGGTACATAGTAAGAGCCTACACCACTAGGAGTGGTGTGGCTAAAAATAAAGTCTTATATATATCGTAGACGAGACAGTTTCAATATAATATGTCCTATGATCTTATGGTAATTTAATTACGCTGTTGTAGGACTGATGTTGAAAATTTCGGTTAGTTTTCTTGTAAACTTATATACGAATAAACTGAATATCTCGCGAAATAAACCGAGTACCGAAACGTATATATTGTCGTACCTGAACATTAAATAAATAATATTAAGACATAGACTTACAGTAATGTAGAGTGAAGTAACTTCAGTCACGGAAGGTCGCGGTTTCCTGATGGTGTCAAGAGAAAATCTATAAAAATTGAATATAAAAAAGTTTAATGAGAATATATTACGTATTATCAAGAACCCATTCTGGTTCCATAAGAATGTGTGAGCATAGCTTTAGCCTCTGGTACCATCCTCCCAAACTTTGTAACAAAAGTTCGTCTGCAATTTTCGCAACATTTGTACGCTTAGATCTTTTCTCGGTCGGCTCCCTTTTTACTACCCAAAATATAATGTCAAGGTCGTTAGTGGCGTAGGTTAATAATAGATGTCAGGAGCGATTTACTTGAAAAATCGATTCGAAGCGGACGAACTTTTGCTACAAAGTTTGGGAGGATGGTTATTGAATCGCGGCCCTCCCATATTCTTATGGAACCTGAATGAATTCTTGGTATTATGATATGACATTAGTTAGGTTAGCTTGACAATTTCTAAATATATCAAACAGTATTTTTCTAATATTTTAATTTTCAATGTTTCTAGGAGATGATAGACTAATTAATAGAGTATATAATAAACCAATCTATTTTGAGAGGGTTAATAAATCAGATTTAATTTAGGTTCACATAGCCTTCTCAGTTCAATAAACCTAGGTTAAATTTGATTAAACTCAGCTAGTCATGGCATCCGAATTCTTCCCAAATACGATCGTAATTGTTCTTATTGCAAAATCATATCCAACCACGAAATGTGTTAAACATTTAAATTAACACCACTTAGGGGTCAGTTCAAAATGGAAAACTTAAATATTTAAGTCACTCGATTAGTAAACCAGTCCCACACACTATAGACACTTAGAATTATTTAGTTTTGAGTTAAAATAAGGGAGTACGAGTATTTTGTACGTTAAAATAAACATTTAAATTTAACTTCAAATACCTAAAAACACCAAAACTTCTATAAAATCTGATATTTTCTAGTATGTGAAAAATAAATTGTACGGTATGGGTGTGTTCAGAAATTAGGTTTTAGTTTCACATTTAGGACTACAGTGATTATAAAATCATAAGAGTCCAGGGCGTTTTAATATAGGCCATCAGTTTCCTTAAACGACACTCTTAGATAGTAGCGCAACTTTTGGGTGTAAGGAGGGGCGAGAAAGTAAAACATAATGGAGTACCTGGTGGGGGAAGGAAATGCTTTAGGGTTCATTCAAATTACAAGGATCTGACCTACTCGATCACGTCTTATTATACGGGACACGGCCCTATAAATCACTCGCGCGTCAGTTCGGAGACTTTTAATCCCCTTTGTTCTTGAAAGAGAACTTCTTCTCAAACCTTCCAGACACGATCGAGAAAAAACTAAGAAGTAAATCCTTTTCTTACTCATTCCGCGTTAAGGTACGGCATAACGTCAATAGACTAAAATAGGTCAATTTCCACTAGCCATGAACGTCCAATCAAAAAATAGCTCGATATTCTCCTACCAATATGCAGTTGAGCACGGGCCATTTGTGAATAAATAGCCATTGAATTACGCATTATCCACGCGTGATGTTAATGACTATTGGCCTTTTAAGTGAGTTACACCTGGTTAACCCGCAAACATTAATATAAATCTGTTTTCACGGTTTGAACAACTTCTCTTTCCACGCGTGCAGTGTTAACAGCGTGTATATTTTATGTACACGATATCATGATCATTAGGTGTATACAATAACAAGACAGGACCTGCCGACATTAATAGACACTCGGTCTTATTTTGTCATAATCGCTCGAGTATATCCCTCGAAAATACATTTGAGCAGGAATCCAAGCGTAATTTGATTGTACAATTACGCACCTCGGTGCAAAGCTCACACCGCTATGGATTTAATGTTGCTAATTATATACGATAGGAGATTATAATGTTTTTCCCTTCACATTAAACGTTAAATAGAAAAAGTTAAATGTACTTCATAATAGGAAAATGAAATGTTGAATCAAATGATTCATTTTAATTCATATTCTTTGGCTGATACGAATTACGCGCTATTTGTTCCAGGTTCAAAGGGAGTTGACCCGAATTGCGAGTTAATCCGCCTCAATTTTGACCATTGGGACAACTCTATTTGAATTGGAGTATTTGAACATAAAGCGAAAAATTAGTTTTGCCTCTAGATTAATAGATTATATTTAACATTATTAGTAGTTATCAAAATTGTGCTTTTCTACCTACGAACAACGTGTTCACGAATTACGAGCACGAGTTTAAACTTAATTTTGAACGTATCCCCCAAAAAATAGTACATAGACATACATCCCAACGCTTTTCATTGGCCATATTGACAAAAGCGCTCACTGGTATTAGGAAGAAAAATATATCCGGGAAGGATCGAAGCAATAATGTAAAGGATTAAGTTTACAGTTTGTCGTGCCGTCTGGGACATTCGGAGGATTTTCTTCTACCGTAATCTAAACTAAGATTTAGCTTGGATAGAATAGAATCCATACATAAGCTCCCCCAGCTAGAAAAAGGGGTCCGAAATTTATTTAAAACTGTACGGAATTTTTAAAATAAAATGGGTGATTTTGAAATCAGTTCAGTCCTAAAATAAAATCCGATTTCACACGGATTTCGAATTATAATTAGTTTATGATTTAAAATTTTGGTAATTTGGGTGATTTCTTAGAAAGAGTATTTACTATTATGTCAGACTCCTGACGACAGTAGCTAAAATTGTGGGAAGGAAATTGGGAAACAAAGTTTCTGGTTTCATTCGACCCGGGCGTGGTAGATTAAAAGTTTGTCTCTCTCCTCGCCTTCTCTCTCTCTCATCTACCCCTTGTTGACCTTGCCTGGCAGCGATAGTTGACGGGGCGAGTTGGGCATCGAATCGGTTCTGGTGGGGCGTACGGTTATAAGGGTGGGCTGTCGCCCTGGACGAGATCTTTTCGTTTATATATACTTTCGCTTCTTTTCGGGGGGAACTTGTTTTGAGAGTCAACAAGAAGCTGATTGGTTAGGACGCCGCGGCGATCGCTCAAACTTGGTTACACACGAGCGAAGCTCGCGGTGGCGGCGTTGGCGGCGGGATAGAGTTATATAGGGTTATGGCTCTGGAATTATATCCAGCGTTTGGATTGAATATCGTGTTATTACAGAACGAGTGGCTCTCCACCGTCGCCTGGCGGCTACTCTTTATACCCCTTCCTACGCGGTTAAAAAAAAGATTGGTAGAAAAATATACGAAGGAAAAACAATATGGTGAAGTCCATAATGCAGCTACACATTATTTCGAGTTACTTTAATACCCCAATGCAGCAACAAAAATCTAAAGGGCTGTTATAGTCTTCTATCGACATCGAATCTATCGCTATACGTCAAGCCTTTTTTGGACAAATTCCCATTCAATGTTTCATACTGAACGCAACCAATTGCTATAATGTAATGTTGCAAATGGATGAAAATCATCACAATAATCCCATCTCTAAAGTATCCCTTGTATTTTTGTTGAAATTTCACGGCGTTATTACCGCTTATCGTACCTTGGTCAGATGTCAATTAACACATCCCAATTGCATATTCATGATTGAATAAATTCACTGTTTTTTTTAGTTTACACATAAGATAAACCGTATTTTTTTTATTTTTTTTATTTTTTTTAATATTTTGCTAGTAGTAAAACCCCTGTTGGCGACCTGGATAAATACAAGTCGATAGATACACAATAGCTACGTTCACACTAGCGTATCCAAATCGATTTGAAACGATAAAAATCAAACCGATATTCAGATCACCCGGAATCGTTTCAAGGGCCATTTGTTCACACATCAGCTTCATAAACCATTCTATTATAGATTTATCCGAAGGTTGCTGAAGTCGATCGATTAGAAACTGGTTCCCGAAGCCATTTCGAGAAACCGATTCAAAAATTTCAAATCGATTTGAGAAAAACTATTTCCCGCGTTCTTACGACTGCAACGAAAGATTTGAATGGATTTCAAAGCTTAGTATGAACTTAGTATAAACTTCTTCTAGAGAACAAAATATTTTGCAGTAAAAAACAGTCTAGGCCTACTACTACTTTTATTGAACCCAAAGAAAGAGAAACGCGAGACAATAGCGGGGATGTAACTAAAATGGTATCCCACTCAACTACCCCTAGCCATTTTCTGTGGGCATCTTCGCTATAAAAACACAGAGTTGAAACTTTGATTAAAAGGATCTATCCCACCCCTCTCATCATCCGCAATAGAGCGTACGAGAGAAAAAGAGCAAAATAGAGAAGGATAAAAAAAGAAGCCAAAAAACTAATTCTCGAAATAGCTTCACCAACTATGGACCACAGAGTCGATATTGCCAAAGAAAATGATTTATTATTGTTATGGTTTTAACGGTTTTAGGGGGAGGGAGGACCGGATGGGGGCTATATATTTCGACAAAAAATCTCCTTGGGAGTGAACTTGAAATTTTAGTAGTTATAAATTAATGGGTGCCCATGGATATCCATAAAATTCTAAATATGGTTGAAAACTAACAATAAAAATAATTATGAAATGTCCAACGGACATTTAATCAAGATTAAATTCAAGAAATCATTAATTCATTCTATGAGAATGTCTTGAATCTCCAGAAAGAATTAAATTGGACATGTTACGTGTCCAAGCTCACGTCTTAATGAAATACCGTTCCTACTCTCGAGATATCATAAATTCATTGGGACTACGTCCTATTTCTCTGAGATTTGTCACGTCCTAACCAAATTTGTCCTCTGCTCAAGATATATCATGCATTCATTATAGGGCTAAATAAATAAAATATACTTAACCTATTTCTCTGAGAGGGTCCTCAACTCATAAATAAATTGGATATATCCTAGCTTATTATGTTTTTAAAAGTTGTTTTTACAGTTCTTAAATTTCTGGTAAATTTCATCTTAATCTGAAGTTAGTCTGTCTATAAGTTAATGCGATTATTACATGCGTTAGTACGATTCCGGAATATCAAATTTTCTATCGGTTCTGATTATTCGTTCTTTTACACGTTATTCCTATTATAGGTTGTTCCTGAACCCAAAATGTACCACGCGTAGTTCAGTTTATAAGTACAAATCTCGGTCTCTCTAAGAAACAATGGGACGCGAAACTAGCGCCATCTAGAAAGTGATAAAGATACGAAAATGGGAATGAAATTTTTCGAATCGATCGAGAACGAGCGAAGAGCGTGATGTTCCTAATTTGCCCACCTTCAATAATAAATGTATAAACCTCAGGAGTTTCGCTAATGAAAAAAGTAAAAAAAAAAAAACAAAAAAACTCTTTAACCAATCTTAATCATCGACTTAAACAACAACGAGAAGCGTTAGAAGAACCGATTCAATTCGGGGCCATGGCTAATAGAAAACACAATATAAACAATTCTGTTAGGATCAAATTAAATTAGAAAATAGAAAGCGAATCATTTGTAAAGGTTATAAGGGTTAAGTCGGGACTTTTGGTGGTCGTAAACAACGTGCCCTTTTTAAGTCTTAGCATTTTCTAGCTTAAAAGACTGTTGCCTCACGCTCGAAATTTCTTTTCTCTTCTTAGAAAGCCCATTTTCTCTCGTAGATCGAGCTATAGTTTCCTCCCTTCGTCCCATACCACTCTGTTCGACTGTTGCCACTATACCACGAACGTGCCGTTATGGAAGTTTTCCTTGGCGGGGGTTTAAGCCTCGGCACGAACTTTACCAAAGTCTTAGGGAGGAGAACTTCGTTACGTCTTTGGGTCCCTCAGTCAAAGCCCAAAGCTTCATCGATCCGTTCTCACTAGGGTTGCGGGGCATTTCATATAGCCGTAGTGCTAAACCACAATAACTCCATGGTAAAATTTTTATTCGAGACGACATTTAAGTGGGAACGGTATAAAATTTAGGTTTTTTTGGGATATCGTTTTAGTTAAAATGAAGATTCTAAATGTTATTTTATGTGTAATTAAAATAGGTGTTAATTTGGACGAATTAAAATACGATCCCAAAATTGTAATTGATGTTTTACACATGGAGAAGGCCCTATAGAATTTGAACCTTAATTTAAGAATTGTAAAATTTCAAATCATCGAAATTTTCAACCAATTCTTGCGTACAAAAGTCTATAATTATTATAAAATCCTTAAAATTAAGATAACAGCTTCAATTATAATTACACTTCAACTAATAAAATATTCTCATTAATTTAAAGGGAGGGTCAAGAGGGAAATATTGTTGTTTTAATGATTCTACTTCAAAAAATTGGACATGTTTGCGTAATAAAACATTCGGGAGTGTCTCTGAATTGTTCGTATATAAACAGAAATATTCATATTTTGGAATTCAATTAAAAGTAGAACCTTCGACTAATCAAGAGACGCCCCATCTTTGTCATGGTAAAATGCCAGCGACAGCTGTTACCGCACACTCTTTGAATCGCGCTAAATCGCATTCTTGATTATTTTCACGTTTAAAATCGTGCGTTTCCACTTTTTGAATCCAAAGCATAAGGTTCTCAATTTAATTGAATCTTTCCGATTTTTTGCCCAACTCAGAGACGATAATCTTAAATAGTAGAATCGAACTCTCTTTAAGTTAGGCACCATATGCCAAGTAAGATAGGTATTCTAAAATACATAAAATTACCATCAAATTCGATGTTTTCTAGTACTAGCCTAACATCCGCCGAAAAGAATAAGATTGATTAGCTAAGCCTAATTAATTACAATTGAAAGAAAGTTGCATTTGCGTGGTTATTGCGCTGGAATGACGAATATTTGCTTAAAAGAGAAGGGCCGTCTCAGCCGCCGAGAAACAGAAAAGGTGGCAGGGCGGAGGCGGAATATTTAGAAAGGTTATATAAATCGAGGGGGTTAGAAGAGGAAAGGGTTTGGAACGGCGCGTGGAGAGACAAACATCTTTATGATGCCTAGATGGGGCCAGGCTATCATTAAGAGAGTCCTAGTCGACGCTCGTGGAGTAGACTATAAAATAGAAAAGAGAAAACGTGATACGAATGAGGGCCAAAAAAACGCCCGATATATCCTTACTTTTGGCACACACACACACACACCCACCCATATACGTATATCCTATGCGCGACTTAATATATATATGGCGTTATAGCTCTTATAAACCCCAACCATATCGTTTCGATTTTATTGTTTCGGGGCAAAGATTCGATTTAAGGAATAAAGAAAAAGAAGGAAAGGAGAAAAAAAAGAAACAAAAAAAAAGGTCAAACGTAAATAGCATGCAGGCGGGAGGGAGGGTGGCTCTAAGCTAAGGGCGCAGTGAGCAACTGGCGCGTTTAAAATATATTTTCTATCTCGGTAATGACAGAGCTTTAACCTTTCTCCCGTCCCTCCTCAATCGATATAAGGGTACACACACTTTGGTGGCTCATGCTCGCAAACAATCAAAAAACAAAAAAAAAAAAAAAAAAAACCCGAACCAATTTTTTTAGATTTGTTACAAAGATAAAATGGAATGAGAGCTATAATGGTATAAAGTTAGCAAACAAAGTATATTTATTAGCTAATAGCATAGGTAACGTAATATCTCTAAGTATATCCCTTTAAGCAAGTTGAAACCTACTTCGTCGCGCAGAGCCCCCTGGGGATTAGTAGCACCGTACTTCTGTCACTTCAGGTGCCTCTCTACGCCACTGAGAGAGATATACTGTACATTACAGTGAAATTATAATTATACCATACGTTATAGTGAATTGTACCATACCCCCCCCCCCCCATATTTTTCATCAAGTCTGGTTTTCCCTTCTACCTTACTCCATGATGTATATATTTCCAAATACCGTCATATTTGTTGGACTGCATTCTATCTTTGAGTAAATTTACTAATTCGACTATATTTGTATGTTGCGTGCTAAGCCTAACTACAAACGGTTTTTGGTTGAATGCGGCAACGTTTTCCACTAGATACATCAGCACTACATCCCCGATGTTGCTAAAAACTGACGAGTTTTAAATTTAATTCTAGACTTAACTCGAAAAACATCAAGGTTTTTTTGTCTAGTGTAGTAGTAAAGACACTATAGGGGGCTAAATAGCATTTGGTCGATTTCCAATAATCGCCTTTTTTTTCTCGCGTAAGACCACAAAAACTATATATATCGAGTCTCTCTCTCCTGTTTTATTAAAGTTACGGCAATGGACGAAGCCACTAATGTAGCAGACTCCATCAATCGGATAACAAATGGTCAAAAATAAGACAAAGAAAAAAGTAAAACACGGTCAATATCCACGAGTTTTGATAATGTTGAATACCATTCTGATTTCCTCCCAAAAAATCTATTTTGGAATTTATTTTGCACGTGAACTCTCAAATTAATATTCGTGAGTGTTAAGTCGCTTTTCTTTTTGTTGTCGACATGTTTACACGAGCCTCTTATAAAGAACAAAGCAAAAAATAGATAAAATGGCTAGTGATGAAAATGAACGAGTCAGATTGTAATAGTAAAATAATCCTTTTGTTGGTTTGGGAGAAACAAAAAAAAGGCCAAGGTTTTTACCGAAATGGAAAGAGAGTTGTGAGAGAAACGGGGAGATGCATGGAGACAATTCTTTACCCTTTCCTTAATTGCCTATAAAAAGAGGGGGGGTTCTCGTAGTTTTGATCCTTTTTTCACATCGAAGCTCATAAAAGCGAGTCATTAGAAGAAGCCTCGAACGCCGCACGCGCATTACGCTACATTAATTTTTTGTCTTTAAGAATAGGTTTTTTTATTCTTTCTCTATCCCGAGCCATTTCCGTTTTTCTCTGGCATCGAGAGAAGATGAAAAGACGTCGTTCGAATTAAGGTTCGTTTCCATATCGAAATGAAATTTGAGAACCCGAAATTCTATTTAACTCCCCTTACAATAAGTCATCGATTACAAGAGCAAAGTATATAAATTTAACACTCATTTCTTTGCAATTTTTAACAAAAAGAATATATTTGTTTGGAAAAGTTAACAGAGAATTTGTAAGATCATTTAGATTAATTCTCAGGTTTAGGGAAGGAAATGTTTCTCAACAACAAAATAGGGGAAAAAAACTAATTGGGTTAATTGATACATGATCTTATGAATACGGTTTCGGGATCTTTAGAAACTGTCAAAGTTCTTAGACCTCGTAGAATGGTACAGCTATATTTAAATCTTCACAAAAATGATTTCAAAATGGAACATGGGTTATCGGTTTATTTGAGGGAAAAAGAAGCGGAAAAAAACCTGATTTGATCCATTTTTCTGACATTCATGAGATGAACTTTTTAATTTGTTCGAAAAACCTTATTAACCGGAATCAAAGAGAAAAACTGTCTTACTAATATTATTTACTTATTTAGTTATTCGACACTTGTAACTTTCAATACGCAATTAGTACCCGTTTGCGAATACAAATTATCAACGAGTAATGATTAACCGTACCCGCCCCAAAAAGCAAAATAACACTACCCGCACACCCTTAATATATATGTAAACGCCGCTTAAGATACCCGGACAGTGGTTAGAATTTTCTAATTCGGGAATGAGTTTCTCGAGCATTAGCATATTAAAGGCGATAACGGAACGCCACGGGAGGAGAACTTTTCTCTATCTCTCTCTTTACCTCCTAGCTTTTCTTTAATTTCCTGAACCGCGGGAGCGAAGGTTATTTTCTGCCCCGAAAATTTGCACCCGCTTATGGTCGCGACTTCTAAAAAAAAAAAAAAAAAAAAAAAAAACGGGGCGGGAAAGACTGGGATTAGAATTTGCGTTTCTAAAAGTTTTGCAATAACAAGGACTTCGAGAATTAATTCTCCCCTTCCTTAAATTAAATTACTTTACTCAACTATTTTCTGTCTGTCGCCAGCGAGTACTTTTCATTGACTCTTTCTGAAGTTTTTACTCCGTCTTTATGCTCTAAAAATTGTATTAATTAAAAATCTAGACAAAATAGGAAAGGTTTGAGAGTTTAAATAGAGTTTTTGGTAGAATTTGAATAAGTACTCTTTGGTTCGATTTGATTTATCACCGAAACTAATCGGAAGGAACTTTTTATTCCGATCAATTTCTTCCGCGATGGAAAGTTTCGACAAGTTCTTTTTGTTTAAAGCCAGAAAGGTCACTTTCCAATAAACTTAAAGGTTCCTATACTATAGAGAGTGAGAATAAGTTGCCGAATGTCTACAGTTTGAAATTTCAGAACGTACACGCTAAAACTTCCTCTAATCTCAATGCTTAACTTAAGCCCGGTTTTCGCTTTTCCAAGAGAAGCTTATATCAAATTAATATAAACGAAAAGTTTGATTTAAACGTCAACTTAATTTTGACGCGAAAACTTTCATTCTTGACTGAAAACGCGACTTTATCCTTGTTGATATTTCAACTTCATGAAAATATATAATTTACTACGTATCTTAAAGATCTCTGTTTATCCGACATTAAGGCTAAACTTTAAACGCTATAAGTTAACAAAAAAGAAAAACTGTACCTGTAGCAAGAAGGATCAGATAAGGAGAGGAAAAGTGGGAACGGCGCGGCTCCTACTGCGTCGGGCTAAACTCCCACTCGGGGAGAACGGGGGACAGCGGGGGTAGAGATGCTTCGTGGTAAATTGTTGTCACGTGGGTAAAACGAATCCTTTATGAGACGCCCTAGCTAGCGACCACGTGACAACAGTTTACCTCGAGAATTTCCTATCCCCCCCTTTCCACCCGAGTGGGAGGTTGGCTCTTCTCTCTCTAACTCAACGCAGCCCGACTTTTCCTCTCCTTATCTGATCCTTCTTGCTTGTAGTTCCCCTTTAAATCTTAAACTCCTACGCAATGATGGTCACGTGATAATAGTTCTATTCAAGTTAAGAATGCGGGCAATATTTTTTAATTCAAGATAACCAAACGACATTGTTTGCTTAAATTTCTCAGTCACTGTAACAAGCTATACTAATAAAAGAGAAATTGTATTTCTTGAATCGTTTCACGGAAGAAAAATTCCTTGTTATTTTAAAGATATATAGGGAAAAAAAGAGTTTGTTCTATAACCTAAAAGGAGCAATTTAATTTGCTATAAAATAAAATAAAAAAATCATTTCTGGAATAAAAAAAAAAAAAAAAAAAAAAAAAAAAAAAAAAAAAATAGGAATGAGAAGAGGAGCTACCCCTCAAGGCACATCTTTTTCCCTTCTTCGCTTTTGGGCCGGCATTTACATAAAAAGCGAATGTTTTCTTAGCGTTACAATTTCATAAAAAAGGAGGAGGCGTACCAGTGGCTCTCATCTTTTTTTAAGCGAGGAAAGCAAAGGCAAGAAGGAGAGAGAATAATTTTTCCTTCTGACTTTGATTATCTTTTCAGTTACGAATGTTGAAGACGTTTGGCGAGGCCTAGGGTTATATAGGTTAGAACCCGTTTCTTTTCCGCACACCGAGACGTCTCTTCCTTTTTTCTCGGGGCCAAATTGAGTTTACCATTCCATTGGAACTCACCATCTTTTACTTTTCTATTTGCTCCCAAAGGCCCACGCGCAGTCAAATTTTTGGTTTTTGATTGGCTTACTTTAGGTTATTACCCGCGCAACATCCCCTCGTGGCTTAAATTTAAAAAAGAAAAGTCTATTTCGGGTTTGAAATTACACGGACGTGACGTGGAATTGAACCTAGAAAATAATGAGCCACAAAGGACATTTTTGTTGATATATAGTATATAGATCATTGGATTTAAAATGATTTTGAGTTGTTTTGAATAATCGAAACTCCCCACCAAATTAGCGTTTATTAACCAAATATTAATTAAGGAATAAAGAACAACAGCAACTCCCCATAAGAGTCTGGGTCCACGTAATGTAAAAAATTTTCGTCTCTTTTATGATAAATTCGTATTATATTATTAAAATAGGGTAGTTGGGGGATAATTTAAAGCTAAAATTCGAGCTCACAACTGTAAATTTTGGGAATTACAACGAATGGAAGGTTTCTTCCATAATGTAAAGAATAGGAAGAATCTATGACTTCCGTGCCGGATATGAAAGCCTTCCCCCACACGAAAATCTTGAACGGTTATTATTTTAGATTCATAATTATGTTAGGAAAATATTAGAAAAGAATTATTTTGTAACTGCCACGGGTATAGTGCTGGCGGCAAAATGAAATTCGTATATTTTTGGTCTACTATGCCTCGAAATCCTCGAAAACGCCTGTAGAAGTGTTCCACTTGTCAAGCATTCATGCAGTAGGCTTTTGCTAGCTTTACAGGGGCCGTGCAAAGACTATATAGCTTACTTGAATAGTCTTTGGTGTATAAGAAACTCGAAAAATAAATAGAGAAATCATACGAATTAGAAGATACTGGAGTAGTATCTTTAATTTTTATTTCATATTAAACAAAACACACTTGTATAAAACGGACAAATTATTCATTTAACGCTAAGGTTTTCTACGTTTAACGTATGTCTGGTAGTTCAAGCTCAGTGGCATCTTCACACACTACACGCAATTTTGACTGGTACCAACTGCCTCGATCTTCATGGCGACGATAACCAAGATACCAGATTACGCTGCTAACGTGAACACAAGTACCTATCGTCAAACTACCACCTTTGCAATTGCAATACCAGCCTTTAATGGCATTTGCACCTGTCCCGTTCGGTACATAACGAATTAGAGCTTGGTGAACAGCTGAGGTGGAAAATTGACCAGGCACGCGTATACGAATTAAGTCATGTTCAACTTTGGACACTTCGACGCTGAAAGAGCCGGATTTCTCTATAGTCAACGCCACATAAGATTCAGCGCGTTTCGTTTTAAAGTCGCTCATTAGCGGAAACCTGAATTCCAGCAATTATTTCGGTGGGAAGCTCTCCGTTAACGAGATGCGTGGAGCACATTCGGTTGTCCCGATGAATAAATATGGCTCTTTCCACAAATATACTTGTTCTCACTTCGGCTTTTACCCTGGTTCGTGTACTAACACCGCAAATGAAGCAAGTCTTTGGCAGGGGCCGAACACAACTGTGCTTTATGGCAATAGTGTTTGATGACGTACGCTTTCGTGGTAATTGCGACGTAATCTGGTATCTTGGTTATCGTCGCCATGAAGATCGAGGCAGTTGGTACCAGTCAAAATTGCTAGTAGTGTGTGAAGATGCCACTGAGCTTGAACTACCAGACATACGTTAAACGTAGAAAACCTTAGCGTTAAATGAATAATTTGTCCGTTTTATACAAGTGTGTTTTGTTTAATATGAAATAAAAATTAAAGATACTACTCCAGTATCTTCTAATTCGTATGATTTCTCTATTTATTTTTCGAGTTTCTTATACACCAAAGACTATTCAAGTAAGCTATATAGTCTTTGCACGGCCCCTGTAAAGCTAGCAAAAGCCTACTGCATGAATGCTTGACAAGTGGAACACTTCTACAGGCGTTTTCGAGGATTTCGAGGCATAGTAGACCAAAAATATACGAATTTCATTTTGCCGCCAGCACTATACCCGTGGCAGTTACAAAATAATTCTTTTCTAATATTTTCCTAACATAATTATGAATCTAAAATAATAACCGTTCAAGATTTTCGTGTGGGGGAAGGCTTTCATATCCGGCACGGAAGTCATAGATTCTTCCTATTCTTTACATTATGGAAGAAACCTTCCATTCGTTGTAATTCCCAAAATTTACAGTTGTGAGCTCGAATTTTAGCTTTAAATTATCCCCCAACTACCCTATTTTAATAATATAATACGAATTTATCATAAAAGAGACGAAAATTTTTAACATTACGTGGACCCAGACTCTTATGGGGAGTTGCTGTTGTTCTTTGTAAAGACTATACACTTTTGTCGTTAATTTCTTATATCCTAAGGACAAGTAACGCCATCTAGATTCGTTTTTCGGAACTTAAATTTCCTTAAAATCCTTATCAATGGTCAATAACACTATACTTTTCGAGGGATTACACCGCGAGTTTCCTCTAAATTCTAATTTAACCTTATTTATTTAACAACCTAGCAACGGGTGATCAGAAATTTCGCGGAGGTCGCGTATTCTGTGTCAGATCGAGGTCGTCGTGGGGATTAAGAGCGAAAAGAAGGAAAAAGGATCTTATAAGACACAATAAGGGCTCTATAGGGGCCTGGATAAGACTATTTCGTCCGAAAAGTATCAACCGTACAGAGGATGAGAGAGAGAGAAAAGATAGAGTAATGTTAGAAACTTTTTCCCATCTTGCTAAATTTCCTCGGAGACTCTTGTTAGGGTAGAATAGAGGTGGGAAAGGGGAGAAGGGAGGGGAAAAGTCGTGGGTCTAATCCGAATATATCGCGTCGGACGAACACTCCCAGGACAGTCGAACGAATACACCCTCATTCACCCACCAACCATATACTGATAAACACGTCCGAAAAAAAAAGGAGGCTTTTGCTAATTTTCGACACGAGCTCTCCTGGCGGTGGCCGAGGGACCCCAATATTACCAGAGAGTACGAGGAAAAGGAGTAGTAGAAACTCACTTTAAATTTTTTCCAATCGTTTGGTCAAATAAATCATAATTATATTACTGTTAAAATCATCTTGAATTTTCAGTGCTTTCTAAAGAAAAGTTTTTACGGTCATCCTTCCGCCGTAGTTATCTTCATACTGATCTTCACTATAGGGTATTGACGTATTTTGGCTAAACCATGAACGTTAATTAACGTCAATTATACAGTGTCCTTTGCCTTATATAAATTAAGATACAAAAATATGCAAATATTTTCAGATAGATCGACTCGTGTCACATCAAACTAGCAGGTCGATTGATTTAATTGAAATTTGATTCAAAATTAACTTAATTAAATTAAATACCCTGAAATTGTTGCAATTAGCTCTATTTTTGTTTATTTTTCAATAAGCGACGATAACATCAATTATTATTGTGTTTTACAATTAAGTATGAGTAGGCTCTCGAGAGGTATATTTTATAACAACTTTCTACTCATTTCTAAATGCTCTTTGCGCGGTAGCTCGATCCCAAACGCGATAAGTAAGGCATTCACGTAGAATTTGTCTCGGAAAAAAAGCCCCGCAACGCGTTCCCCTCAGGAATATCGCTGTCACGAAGGAAATCACCACCCCACAACCCCTCCAACGCGGCGGCTGGCCACGGACATAAAGGGCAAGGGGTGAAAAGGGGGTATAGTTGTGTGAAGAGAACAATCAACTGGACTAACCCAATCCAAGCGTCATTTCCAACCAGATTCATAATTTATCAGATATATTTCTTCAACCCCAAATAATCAAGAAAAATATTCCTCTTCTTGGGATATGTGCCCCGCAAGCTCAATTAACTCTGATGGGTATCTGTAGGACTTAAGTACATAGTTTTGCTTCGAAAAGTTTTCAAATATTTTAGAGCAGGATTTTCATAAAAAGCTAAAGTTTGACCTTTGTATCAACTCCTAAAATGTTATCAAGAATGAGCTCAGACACAAAAACGCGCTAAACATGAATAAATAATAAACTCATGGTTATTAGAGTTTAGATTTTGTTTTCGATACTAATTTTAAGTTTTGTTAATTGCTCTTAATCAATTAAAATGCCAAATTCATATTTCGTGAAAACTGAGATGTGTCTAGAAAAGGTTTGAAAATAAAACAATGTTTTAAAATTAAAGCGTTTACTAAATATTAAACCTTCGTTTTTAAATCATTATTAGAAAATTAAAATCAAAGCTCCCTATTTTTCGGCTTTCCCTTGAACACCAAACCACTAAGGTTGGAACACTTCTACAGGCGTTACCGTAAAATTACGTGTAAAGAAAATGATATATCTATGGATAAGTAATACCAAGAGTAGCGTGTTCATGTTTATAATGAAAATTTAAAATAATTAGCAAAACTGCTACTACGCGGAAATAATTCGGGAAGCTTTTGAACGTAAGATTTCTTTTTCAAAACCCAAATAAGGCCTAAACCTTAAATTTCGTCGTAGATATAGAAAAATAATATTGCTTAAAAAGTGTCCCTTCCGCTATTAGGCATCGCTCCAGTAACTTTCAATTTAAACTCTAGAGTGGCGCGATATAGGGTAGACCACCGCGTCATTTTACTAGAACGACAATTGCACCTATTCAGTCGAGCGAAAGAAGCTAGGGAAACGAACGAGTACAAAGTGATTTTCTTTTTTTATATATGTATATATCAGTAATGGTAGCGCGCGTGCGCTGGAATAAACTCTTCCAATTGGTCTACTTGTTGCGTGTTTAGGCCTAAAATGGGAAATTGGATCGGTCTTTTTTTTTTTCTCCGTCTTTTTACTATACATTTGAACGAAGACGACCGTCATACAGTTTAATCTGTTCAATTTATTTGAAGCAACGTTCTAATGGATATATGAATGAGTTTACTAACTCTGCACGCGTTGCTTCAAAAAAAAAAAAAAAAAAAAAAAAAAAAAAAAGGGCAAAAATACTGTACACATCGAGGTTGGTGGGAGACGATATAGAAGAGGCAATTTCATTTATATAGACTCTTCCACTTATAGTGTCGCGCTAGTTTGTGAATTGTGACTATACCTAACACTGGTAGCTATATTCGCTATATATTTCGAAGGAGAGAGGCCGCCCGCGTTGCCATAGCAACTAGTCATTATCCCAGTGCCGTATCTCTCCTCTCCTTTATTGAGAGAACGAGCGAGACAGAGAGAGAGAAAGAGAGAGAGAGAGCCAACAAGTCAACCTATACCGTTACGTGAAAATAAAAACTTTAAAAAGGAGGGTGAAAATGAAAGCTATCTTTTTTTAATATCTTGTTTACGTTTATAAATAAAGTTAGTTGGCAAACTTTAATCGTTAGCCATTAATTAAGGAAAAATATTTACAATGGAGAATAGTAATTAACGTGGAAGGTAATTTAGACAACTATTAATGAGATGTCAATTTAATCTCCATTTGGAGGTCCAAATAGTGATCCTTCAAGATAAGTTCATTTCGGACTTCATAGCAGACAAAAATAGCCTGAGATTAATTATTTCTAAAAATAGCTACGTGAGCCAAAATGTACTAAAATTTATATTAATCTGATACAGCTTTAAGCGAAGAAGGGTATTGGTGAAAATCCTTACACGAGTGTTGGGTATACTGGAAGCTATAGAAACTTTTGACGTGACTAACCAAATCACTTCGTAATATTGAGTTATTCTACAAGAAATCCTAGATTCCTCCCCGCTTTACTTGGCCTTTAACAAACTTCTACCAATTGTACAATTCGAGAATTTGGATTAATAGAATTGTAGCGCACGCATTTGATTGGCTACGATATTCTTAGTACAACCAAGAATCCATTCAGGTTCCATAAGAATATGGGAGGGCCGCGATTCAATAACCATCCTCCCAAACTTTGTAGCAAAAGTTCGTCCGCTTCGAATCGATTTTTCAAGTAAATCGCTCCTGAAATCTATTATTAACCCGCGCCACTAACGACCTTGACATAATATTTTGGGTATTAAAAATGGAGCCGACCGAAAAAAGATCTAAGCGTACAAATGTTGCGAAAATTGCAGACGAACTTTTGTTACAAAGTTTGGGAGGATGGTACCAGAGGCTAAAGCTATGCTCCCATATTCTTATGGAACCTGAATGGATTCTTGGTACAACGAATTTATATAGAACTAATTTCAAAAACGTTTATCACCCGTATAACCAGTTCGATCCAATTGGAAATAATATAAAAGTAACAGAAATAAATTCCTATATCCTATTTATCTCACCTTTAAGCCGTATAAATGTCGGAAAGAGCTAGCCTATAGCTCTTTTGACAGAAACCGCCATTTATAAAACCTTCTGTTAGCCACGTTATATAAGCGTTATTTTATAAGTACAGGAGCGCGCGAGGCAACGGTATAGAATGACGCCTCCATCAGCGAAATATTTTAATGAATTTTTCTGCCCGGGCTGAAATCGTAAATGGAAGTTTTAAAAGTTAAGTTGGGAATTCAACGCGTCTTTTTACGAGAACGAAATAGTCTAGAAATTCTTAGCTTTATCGAATTAACGCGTAAGCTTTAGGTTCTAGCCGGTTTATTGTTTTTAAAAAACCCGAGTTTAATTTTAAATAAATAGAGGTTGGCTGGGAGCGGGAGGGTTTCAACAATGGGAGAAAGAGGAGGCGTAGAGGGAGGTCCGTCTTTATTCCTTCATTTTCCCAAATTAAACAGTAGTGTACAGTGTCTTTCTAGTGGCCCGAACTGGTGATGATAAGAGGGGTATAACTTGGCGTTATAAGGAGAGGAGTGAGAAAGGAGAGAGAGAGAGGGGGAGAAATAAAACAGAGACCAGTTATATACGTCGAAAGCGCAATGCGGATGCAGAGTAAGCTCGCTTAGAGGCATACTGTACGCAGCGTGAGAGAAGGCGCGCGTGCTAGAGATAGCGCCGCTATACAAGCACGCGGGACAGAGAGCGGTGTTGCGCGCTTTAACGACGACTCTCCTCGCGCCATTACTGACAATTAGAGTAATCGTTAGAGACGTTTTCTCTCCCCTTGCTCCCATTCCTTCTCTCTCATCACGCTACCCCTTTCATTCCAGGAACCCTAGCTCCTCTAGTTATAGCCATAGCCTCTCCCTGAGCTATAACGCGTCTCTGTTTAGCCGCCAGGTCTATTCACTCTAATTTCAACGGGCGGCACATATCGTCCACTAGCCCATAAATATGGAAGCCCCACCCACTCCCTCAGCTGGAAGGCCAACACGCCAAAGAGAGCTATAGGGTAAAGGTGCCTTCTGAAAAAGAAGTGCCAGAATAACTCGAAAAACTGAAAACGGAATTGGGGGTCTTAACATTAGGGAATTCGGGTTTAAAATTATTGAAATTCGCGCAAAATTTACCAAATATGATCTTATAGTATTCATAGAGAGTTCGAACTTTTTGAGCAACACCCGAGCTAACTCAAGACTTCAAAATGATTCGAACTCAAACCACTATCTCGGAGGTAAAATGAGTTGAAACTATTTGCACTCTCCTTGCACTACCAATGCTGAACTTAATACTTCAACTACCAAAATTGAAATTATATTTCAAATTCCAAGACTTTGCAGTTTGCACAATACACAAATAGTTCGAAATGCACACTTTCGAGGGTGAAAACTCAGGAAAACTCGAAAATTATGTACAACAGAGAGAAGATTCCTCATTGAAAAGACGATGACACTATTTGCATAGTTCTAAATTTTCTACCACGTGACAGAAATAAAACAAAATAAATCGGCAATTAAATGAGAAAATAGGAATGCGTTTAATTAAACGGTTGCCTGCGCAATAATACTTTATTTTTAAGAAATGTGCATAACGTAGATGGCAACATATTTAAGAAAAATGTTACGAAGGGTTTCTTAAACTTTCAGCTTCCGTTTTAAAAAATTATCGTGTTTAATTTGTAAAGGCACCTTTTAAGATAAGAATTTCCTTTAACAGAAGCGAACGCGCGCGGCCGGAACAATAGCTTTAATGAAGGTTGCGGGCTATAAACTCGAGATAATCTGGCGACCAAATCTCCCGCCAATATCTCTCTTTATCCTCCCTACCTCCCATTTCACCCTGGCATTAATTCCTTTCTTTATAACGTCCAGTTGAAAGCTCCGCGACATTTCAAGGCGCGTGCTGATGGTGGTACATAAAGCCATATATATATGGCCTAGAATTTTCTTGTTTTTTTAGGGGTCAAAGGTCAGATGTTGATTAAGACTTTGTCGAGGCCGGAGAAACAAACTTTAGATATAGGGATACAGATGGTTCATAATAATTAATTAATGAATGAATTTTGATGAAAAGTTACTCTCATCATTATCTTAAGTCTAATTCCATTCTTGAAATTAAAGTCACTGCCATCCTTTAGGTTCAAATTAAAGATAAAGCGCCAATTATCATCCATTGAAACTAAAACTAAAGTCACATCACCCACGATCTTCCCATTTGTTTCAAATTAAAGTCACCCCTCGTTTTGCAAAGTTTTGCCAATAAGGAAATTGATCTTTTGAATTTTAGAGACGATTAATCACCCTTAAAGTGCACTTGCGTGTTCATTCGCGCAAAACTTTCGAATATTAATCAACTTTAAAAAATACACTTTTGGCCCAAAATCATGATTACTTACATGATCAATTAATGCTGATACCGTCGTTGATCGACGTTTCGATGCTAAAGTGGGGAAACGCGACCTTTCAGAGAAGTTCTATGATGATTCACATGATTATGTTGTCATTCGAAAACATAACGTACCTGAAATTAAAAAATTTTACAAATCTTATTAGATTTTGATTCTTGAATTCAACGTTTTAATAATACTCTGTTCTAACATTTAAATTAAAAACTAATGAGCTTTGAACATATTACAATGTCACACTAACTTTAAAGGGACCAGGAAACCCGGGTTCGAGAATTTCAGGTTAAAATGTTTTAGGGCAGAAACTAGCGTTAAAAATAAATAAAACGCGAATTTTGGTCATAAATGGACCTATACCTTGTGTCCTAAAGTGATTTACCAATAAAGGTACTTTTTGTTGTCATTTTGAAAAGCAATTCAATACCAAATCACTTAATACAAGAGCTTAAAGAATTATGAAAGGGCCCCTTTGACCAATTAATTTACAGGTATGTAGGGTGAGTTTTTGGGAATCTAGTCCCCTCGCATTTATTAGACATGACAGAAGAACGAAATCTTAAGGAAACCTCACTTAGACATTCTTTATGAGATTCCTAACGTTTTTTTAAATATTATAAACAGTTAAATTTAGCTTATAATCATTTTTCAAATGTAACTTTACACCCCTAAAATTGGACAAATCTCCATTAATCCAGCTAAGCCTAGTTTCTTGGTTAGTTTTAAATTTAATTCTAGTTTAATATTTGTTAGGTTGAATTCTCCCTTTAATCAGTCGTAGTAATGAGCATGAAGACAAATGAACGGAGTGGATATTCCCACTTAAAAATCTTTTTTAATAGGCACTTAACGAATGTACTTCCAATTTTTTGGGGTTAATTGTAAATTAAGCAAGTTGCAAACTAAAGAGAGTGCTATAGGGATTTTTTTCCTTTTTCTTAAATCTAGGGAAAGAAATCTAATAGTTGGTTGTGCGGGGTGAAAAAGAAATACGGCGAGCGTCCAAATATATAAGTCACGCATGGAGTAACAATGAAAGGGGCGAGAGAAAGAGGTATAGAGCGAGACAGAGGGAGAAAGAATGGACATTACACGAGAGTATTATAAGCTCGGGCAAAATGTAGCGAGCAATTTAACATTTACGAGAGAAATTAATTATACCGTCGTTCGCGCGTTTCTTATCCATGACTACAGGCGTTTGCGCCAAGTATATAAGATAGGATATATTTACGAATTTAAAGCAGAAATAATTAGACCACTGCCCTCGTAAATATGCTAATGAGATTTCGTTAAATTCGTCTACAATAATAAACAGGCGAAAATAAGGATTATTTAAATGCGCGCGTGTAATAGAAACAAAATCACGTCTGACACAATATTTTAAACTGTTATAAAGGAAACCTCGGTTCGCGAAAGAGCTCCTTGAAAGTTTTAAGTTCCCTTCGTGACCTGATTTTATTATTAGTCTTTCGATACCAAAATCAACTTAAATTCTTTAACTTTTGAATTTATGCCTAACACGAATAGAAATACTTGGCGTAAAACATTCCATTTTTCCCTGGACGTTTCAAAAATTTCCTTTGAAATTCCTCAAAAGTCAAATTTATCCAAAAATTCTTCTTTCGGAATAGCCATAGTCCCACTCCGCGGGGTCCATTTCTAATAGTAAGTTAATCGGTAATTTTGCAAAAAGCGCGAAGAAATCTTTTTGAGAGAAGAAATGGACGACTTTTTCGTCTCAAAGGGAAGAGTTTTCTCGGGTTTGGTCATAAATAACTCGCCGGGAGAAGAGTAGATGACGGTTAAAACGTCGCTCGTGATTTAGACCAGCTACGGAAAGTGGTAGAGACGGGAGTGAGAAGGGCAAAATATATGGAAATAACTTTTGAGATAGGAGAGTAAATGCCCGGAGTTTCAGATTCGGAGGGATTCCGAGATGAAGAGAAACCCATCGGGGAGGGAGGAGGAACGTTCTGGAAGCATTATCCCGCTCGATTTATTCGGAAATAAAACCTCGCTTTCTCAGACAAGAACAAATCCTCGGGACCAAATCTTCCCGCCAGCTTACTCTTTCCCGAAAAATACACACATCGAAAGTCCCGGCCACCCGCGCTTTACTCCATCGTCTCGGCTCCCAACTTTTAAAATTTACGAGTCGAATTGCCGAAAAGCCTCGATAAATTTCCAAAACTATAAATATACTTATACCGCGCCCCCTCTTCCCATCATTCTCCGGGCGGCCAATCTTCCCCACCATAGCTAGATATACTAAGCTTAACCCACCCTCCTATCGGGCTTCCTTCATCCGAAAGTTTCCCTAAAACTCCGGTTTTAAATTAGAGTTTTAGATGTCGATTTTTAAAAAGACATTGTAGGTTTTCAAACGAGATAACCGTGTTTTCTCTTTTACGAAACTGATGGTTCGTGAAAAATAGCGAAATTGGAATCATAAATAAGAAATTCCCAACAATATATAATACAATTACTTCATGATTCACGGCCTTAATTAGGGTTCATTTGTCTACATTAACGGTTTCATGTTTTGGCAAAATTTCCATATACTAAACTATATAAATTTTAATTAATACTTTTAAACTGATATTTCTCAGGCTATGTTTCACGAATTAATTAGGCCTATTTTTAATTTCGATCTAAATCACTTGATAAAAGACTTCAATTTCCCTTACAAAGTAAAGCCAATATATTGAATATATAATGACACCAAAGAAGTGTCAAAAACAGACGATTTAAACAAAGTCCCATAAATTAGTCGCGGTCATAAGTATATACTCAACGTGAATTGGGTTCCAATGGAAAAAGTATTCCGAGAAAGAGAGACAACTACTTCAAACTTTCAAACAAAATAATAAGAAAAATGTTGTTGTTAGCTTGCTATAAAGGTGATCCTAAGAATCTTTTTTTCTTATATTATTCGGGATAACGTCTTTGGTAAGAGCCTAATTTCATTTTCTTTTGCGTTTTTTGTTACGTCCAGCGCAGCTGTTTTCCTTTCTCACCCTCTTCAAACTCAATTAAATAGGATCCCAATGTCTCCATGAGAGTATTTGATCACCTTATATACCAATAGTTCTTTAGATTACTTATACTGCGTACAATAAAGTCTCAAAAATCTCAACAAAAGACAACTTTTTAGCTAAAGTTTCATAGAAATTCGCAGTTAAGTATAAAATTTGTAAAATTCGGCTCAAATAAATTTCGGATTGAATAAAAAAATCATAAAAATTTCAGAAAAGGACCAATTTAGTGGTTTTTAAAATAGTTGGTTCTAAGATATTCATTCGCCGAGAATTTTCAGTCTCAAATTCCTTAGAGACATAATTCAGTTTGCGAATTTGATAATTAAACGTGAATTTATCTCTAAACCATGACAAGTTACGATAATATTGTGTTTCTATAGTATAGTATATATCTCTTAAAGACTACAATATCTTTTTCCTATAAGTATTAAGTCGTTTCTTTAATTTAATTACGAAGAAAAATAATTATTTTAATATTTTACGACATTATTGGAAGATAAGAGTTTCGTCTATACACGTATATGTATATTTAAATCGCTTAATAGCCGCAATTGCTCGAAAATCGGTAGTATACAGTACGTAACCTAATAGACGGGTAAATTTTGGGAGTTAAATAAATGGTCAGACCATAATTCATAGGGCAAACATTAATAATGCCCCCCCTTCCTTATACTGCCCCCTCTTCAAACGACTACCGCGTGGGATGTCGAGTCTTTTGACCTTATCGAAGCGGCTATTCAAAAGCGGGGGTTCTCCTTATTAAAATAAGATGGGACGTAATACCCCATCTTCCCTCGTACTCTGTCTCTTTGGCGATTAAAGCTTCGGACCCCGGGACAGCTTTGGCAGATAAGAATTCGTCGCTAACGACGAAACAAAGGAAAACGCTGGAGTCCACCCTCTGTCCCTTTTAAACCTCGTACCCCCCTCCCGCTTTCGCGTATTAAAACTCGCGCTTAAGCATAATCAAGCGCAATGTGGAAAATACGTATACGTATACGCTTCTATAACTGTATAGGAAGGAGGCATTAGTCGAACGAGGCAGCGGTTTAGTTCGTCGGTCCGTATCAAATAGAAGTTGAGCCTCATCCTAGATAAGGGGCTTGTCAGTGGGACTTCTCTATATATCCCATCGCCATTGAACTTTATACGGAAGCCCGCGTGTACGCGAAACCACGTTTATAAGAGAAATGTTAGAGGAAGGAGACGAAACGCCTAAGCTCGAGTTTATAGAAATGAACCAAGGAGTATGTAGAATATGAAGTAGAAGGCGCTAAACATAATTCAAAATACAAAGTAAATTATTATTAAAATGAAAATACTCGTGGAATTTATGAAGATAAAATATATATTATTTTAAAATAATGCGCGTTGAAAGTGAAAGACATCGTGCTAGATTGAAAAAGAATGCCAAACCGAAAGCTGCCCAAACTCGCTATATTTTAAACAGTTTTTCTTCATAAATCCAACTATTATCTTCATTAACAACTTTATCCAAACTTAACAGTCGAAATTCCGAATTGTATGTATATATGCATGCGCCGTGTTTAGATTACACTTTAATTCATAATAAAATTCCTTTTTCTTTTTTGGCTTCCCAAAGAGTGTCACGCAAACTTTCCACTCCTCATCCATATACTCTATGATCGCACCATCTACAGCCTTATACTTTATTCGGGCTAGTTTCGTGGATAGATTGTAGACGAATTCATCCTTATCAGCTTCGTAAACACGCTCAGTGACTATAGTCTTTTATAAACCCCTTTAACCCCCCTATCCCCAAGTTTCGGGTTAAGCCGACGGTCTCCCATACCACCAGCGCTGCATCCTGTAGCGGTATAATGTTCGACTTATACCAGTAAACGAAGTAATGTTAGAATAACGAGAAAAACGTGGTAAAGTAAGTTGTTTACGGATTAAACCTTCATCGGGTTGTAACGCGTATTAACTCGAGGTCAACGAACAGTGGTAACTATATATAATATGGCGCTTCCCGTATAGACTCGTCTATTCCTTTTACCTTTAGCAATTGGGGCGTAATATTGGCTTAAGCCTATTTGCTATGCAGAAAAGGATTCTCGGGTATGCGGGAACGATATATACGTCTATACTGTTTTCAGTGGACATTTTGTTAGACGATTAAAAACAAAAGTCAAGTATCTTTACCGAGGAAGATGGAGCGACTTCCGTGAGTTTAGAGTTAACAGGCGACAATTTTGATACAACTATATATATATATATACGAACCTTATTTAAAGGATGGTTTAGAAAGAGGATGTTTAATAGTAATAATACGGACGTCATCCCCATTTTTAAAGGACTTAAGCCTTATTTAGGATGTTGCCTCGAGCGGAATATTTTCCGACTGATTAGTCGTAAGGATGTTAGTTTTAGTTAAGCCAACTGTGACGATTGTCCGCATCTCGCGAAATTAAATTTTTTTAAGAAAATAATAAGGAGAATAATCTGCGTATAGTTTTATCAAAAAACAATAGTTGCAAACAAGTTTTTATTTTAAAATACGCGCCCAGTTTAAATTTAATTTTATTTTTTCGGGGGGTTCCGAATATTATCGCGAGATTCGAGTCAAGAGCTTTGTTTCAAATTATTTCAAGTATCGTTTAAGCCTATTTCGGAGATTATATTTTTTTGGGGGGTGGTTTAAAGTAGACACGCAACGTTAATTTCATTTTAAAGAATATAAAATATTACCGAGGCTGTTTTTACTTTAATTTGAATCATTTTTAACCAAATTAGAAGATTTTTCGTGATTGGGAAACTCAATTTATTTGGTTATTCTATGAATGGTTTGGAAGCACGTTGAAATAAATAGCAACTATATGACGTCACGCGCGCATGTCTACTTTAACAATGAGAGAACCGAAATTTCAATATGTTACGTATATCTAATAAGTCCGTCATTTTTGATGGGTAATAGCAAGAATCCATTCAGGTTCCATAAGAATATGGGAGGGCCGCGATTCAATAACCATCCTCCCAAACTTTGTAGCAAAAGTTCGTCCGCTTCGAATCGATTTTTCAAGTAAATCGCTCCAGACATTATATTATTAACCCGCGCCACTAACGACCTTGACATAATATTTTGGGTAATAAAAATGGAGCCGACCGAAAAAAGATCTAAGCGTACAAATGTTGCGATAATTGCAGACGAACTTTTGTTACAAAGTTTGGGAGGATGGTACCAGAGGCTAAAGCTATGCTCCCATATTCTTATGGAACCTGAATGGATTCTTGGTAATAGCTACTATATATATATATTTAATTATTATATTATTAATATATGCAATTATTCTCGGTTTCTACTGCACGATCCATATATCGAGTTCCAAAATTTCCCTTTAGCCACTTTGTAACGTTCCCCATAAGGGCTGAAAGTTGGCGCTGTAGCAGTATACCGATTTAATGGGCGAATTTGAATTTCAAAACCTGATCTCCAAACTCGCGAATATAAAAGTTTCTATTCTGAGCGACCGGATTCAAACTCGGAAACTATAAAATATAACAATGTAACATTTTAGACGAGAGCAGTCGCGTAAAAAAACTTTGGTGTTACAATAAGAAGAAATATATCGAAGGGAAAATGGACTGGGGGAAATCGAAACAAAAAAAGTCAATTGTAGAAGATGTTTTTCTATTCCAACGCTTTTTGTAAAAAAAAAAAAAAAAAAAATCTATATCGTTTCTCTTTTTTTTTTGTGTTCTATTCCATTTCGTCAATCCATTGAATGAAACTTTGGTATATATCATCCCTTTGATCCCCCCACGTCGCACCCTCAGCGCTCGCGTTCACCAATCGTCCTAGAAGCCCCGTGGAAGTATAATACTATTTTTATATCAGAGAACGGAGGTTCTATAAAACTAGGAGGATGGGGAAGCGAGATTGAAGAGTATACTAGAATCCCTCGGTACAGTTGTGGAAAAGGCAACATCGGGCCACTTCCTACAGAGCATCGGCTCTATTTCGACCCCCTTCTATTACGCCCCTCTCGGGTTTTTGGATGGGAGCGAGGTTATTTTGGGAGAGATATGGGGATGAAGGGAACAAAGAGGATAAACAGTCTGAAATTTCACAGCGTACAAAGTTACATTAAGCTTACATACAGGTTGGAAGAAATTAAATATCATAACAGACTCGCTCCAAATGGCTCAATAGATAAATCCTAAAACCTTACTAAAGTTGGTAAACGATCAATTACGCCTAACAATATTTCAGTCCCAGCTCTTTAAATCAAAGTTTTTACATTGGAATAATTTTATCAGGAGAACCCTTTCCTCCTAACTTTATTTCTTCTTCGTGACCATGATGACGGTTTCATTTAAAGTTTCGAACCAGAGTTTAAAATATGTAACATAATTAGGCCTACTATTAACTGCTTATTTAACTCGCTTTAAAATTATCACGAAGAAAAATAATACTTTATTCGATTCAATGAATTAGAATAAATTAATATTCCAATTTTATTTTCGGTTATTTTTGATTTCTTCCACTCTGTATTCAATTGAAGCTTACTCGGATTTAGCGATGGAGTTTGTACCCTCCGAAATTTCCGACTGTTTGGAAACGTCGAGGGGTCAGAGACTTGATGGACGACGTTGGTAAGAGGAGCCGCGGTTATGATTTATTCCCACTCCTTCACCAATATTGCTCCTCGCGTGAAGAAAAGCAAATATTTCCCAATATAGTATAAATATAGTGATGTAGCTACGTGGCACGAAAAAGGGCTGTTCATCGCGAGTTCGGTCAAAGACTACTACCCCCCTAAGTTGGTTCCCATTCGGATAAAAGCTGAAAAATAACCCTCTTCGGTTATCTTTACAAATCGCGCCCTGGTCAAATATACTACAACCAGCGAAATACACCCTGTTTTACGAGTGTTTTTCGCCATTTATTCGTATCGTAGCTCCCCAATGAAATATGAAAATCATCGTGTAAATTGTCATTTGAAAGATTTCTGTAAAGGATCGATTAAAGCTACGTTCACACTAGGCAAATCTTTGAAACTGTTTAGAATGTTTAAATCCATCTTTAAACTAATACTTTCATAATTCACAAAGGATCTATATAGATGACCAACAAATTTTAATCCTTCATAAACAATTAATACTGGGTATAAAGTCTCTAGTGTGAAGGAGACTTAAGTCGAGTTTTAGAATTCACCGATATATTTCTAGGTGCTGATCATATCGAAATAAAATTTGGCCTGAAACCCGCCCTTGTTTTTCTTAAGCACCATTTTCAATCAACGTTTTTGAAACTTTTGCGTTTCACTATTCTAAGAGAAACTCTTCTCTATCACTTGAAGCTTAGTAACGTGAGTTCAAAGAAAAGCTTGATTTATAAGCTTCAAATTAGTTAAGATGCGAATGAAAGATTCTCGGTCAAAACATTTTGATTGAAAACGCGATTTTCCGTTTGAGTAGGCGGTGTTTGAATGCAATTTTCAGTTCTATAGACAATATATTTCGAGTAGAAATATTTTTAAAATATTTTATAACGGATAAAATTTAATGATATACATATTCAGGGACTACTCAGTTTTCAAACTTTGAACGAATCCAAGATCATAGGAAAAGAAAAATCCCTTTGATTATTTGGTTATCTTCAAAGTTTGAAACTGGGACGTGTAGTCGAGGGGTCCGACACTTTTGAATTCGCTGTACACCAGAGTTCACTAAGTTCAGGTTTGACAGTGCATTGAGTTCGAACTCTTATGAACTCTTGAGTTCAGCTTTGATAGTGCAAAGAGTTCCAAAGTTTTGTTCACCTGAGTTCGCGAGTGTCTGCCCCCTCTCGTGTAGTTAACGTGACCAAAGCGTGGTAGACAGCATACGTAACTGAGCCCGTGTAAGATTTATTATAACCTAATCCCGATAGAGCAAGGAGAAACTTACAGATACCAAGGAGGATCAGAGAAGGAGAGGAAATGTGGGGACGGCGCGGCTCCTACTGCGTCGGCCTAAACTCCCACTCTGGGAGAACGGGGGACAGACGGGGGTAGAGATGCTTCGTGGTAAATTGTTGTCGCGTGGGTAAAACGAATCCTTTATGAGACGCGCTAGCTAGCGACCACGTGACAACAGTTTACCTCGAGAATTTCCTATCCCCCCTTTCCACCCGAGTGGGAGGTTGGCTCTTCTCTCTCTAACTCAACGCAGCCCCACATTTCCTCTCCTTCTCTGATCCTCCTTGCAGATACCCAACGGAATAGATAGAATTTTTCTGTATTGGAAAAACGAAGAACGTTTCGCCATCTTTCGCCTAGTCGGCGAACCCAGAATATGAAAAACTTTGGAAAATAATATATTTGAGATAGAAATATTAAGACTGATACGATTGATGGTATTTTAATACTAATCAAATCACTTAAGTACTTTAACAGTAAAATATTGACCTATAGTCAAATTTGTACCCCTTATTTCCCGAAAATATGAAGATTACGGATTTATCTCTTAGCTTAAGTAGAATTAGTTTAAATGACTGAAGCCCCCCCCCCCCTTAACTCGGGTTAGGACTATTAATTATGGACACCTATCTTAATGGATAAAGATGAATAATAACGTTTTCTAACGGCAAACAGAGGCAAAAGTAAGAGCTAATCAAAATTGATATGGATCTAACAAAACCACGTGGGCGTCTGCCCACGTGGTTTTGTTAGATCCTACTTTTCCCACTTTGCCGTTAGAGGACGCTTAAAAAAGGCAGTGTTTTATATATTTATCTGTTAAAGAGGGAATGCAACCTAACAACAACTGATTAATCAACCAGTAAAAAAATTACAAAGAAATATTAAACTAGAAATAAATTTAAAACTTATCCGCAAAATAGGCTTAGCTGGATTCATGGAGATCCTGAATTTCTTCGTGACGAGTCAGCGACCAATCGAATGGTATTGGAACTCATATGGACGGGCCTTTGCTCATTGGTCGATGACCTTTGAATGCGATGAAATTCAGGATCTCCATGAATCCAGCTAAGCCTTTTTCCAGATAAATTTTAAATTAATTTCTAGTTTAATATTGTTTTGTTGGATTAGGCCTATTTAAACTATAAGGAATAGATAAAAAAATCACTTGTTGTTAGGTTGCATTCTACCTTTAAGATACGTTTAAATTGTTAATAGTCCTAGATTGGGGTCAGGATTCGTAGAAAACTTACACAGCCTTACAACATTAAAGCTGAAAAATAAAACTTCATTCTTAATTTACGTGCTTATAAGTATATATTATATGAAATGGCGGTCTGGAAACTTTTTGGAAACTAAGCGAGGCTTTTTGGAAAGCAAATATTATAGGAGGAAGTAATTTGGGAAGAAGAAATAATGGAAAGTAAAAAAAAAAAAAAAAAAAAAAAAAAAAAAAAAAAAAACGTTGCCGTTCCCTTCCATTTTAGCAGCGAGATTTTATTCAAACAAAAGGGGCCGTAGTTCTAGCGAATAAAAGATTATGAATTTGGGAGAAAAAGGAATGAACGCATTATGGGTGAGAGAGAAGCCTCGGGTGCAATTTTAGTTTACTTAGGCTTCCGCGCTCCTGGAACTCGAGCAAAGAACTATAATCGAAAGATATTGTAGAGCTTTTGGATCAGAAAAAAAAAAAACAAAAAAAATCGCGAAGCTTTTCATTTCATGGAATGAAACAAAGATAGTTCAGATTATTGGTTCTATACTAGAGTTAAATGTATTTAGCAAGTTCAAACAGGTTGTAAATTTCTATGGCATATTTCATATTGGATTACACCTAGAACCAAGAATCCATTCAGGTTCCATAAGAATATGGGAGCATAGCTTTAGCCTCCCAAACTTTGTAACAAAAGTTCGTCTGCAATTTTCGCAACGTTTGTACGCTTAGATCTTTTTTCGGTCGGCTCCATTTTTATTAACCAAAATATTATGTCAAGGTCGTTAGTGGCGCGGGTTAATAATAGATGTCAGGAGCGATTTACTTGAAAAATCGATTCGAAGCGGACGAACTTTTGCTACAAAGTTTGGGAGGATGGATATTGAATCGCGCCGGCCCTCCCATATTCTTATGGAACCTGAATGGATTCTTGCTAGAACTAAATCAGACCATTGTCAGATACGCCTTAGGTTTTAAATTTTAGGTATAAATGTATCTGCTCATTTCAAATATATTTAGAGTACACGTAAACCTAGGCTATAAAAAAAAGTTATGATGATAAATTTTGGGCTTGAATTCAATCATAATTCAGGCTGTCACGATTTTTTGAAAAGTCTAGGGAAATGTTTCAGTTTGTAACAAAACCAAATAGAAATAAGTTATTTCTATTTTGGTTCTAAAATTATTAACCGATATTCAAAATTAAAATGCCATCGATTTTTTTTCCCGCTTATTGGCGTAGTTTGATTCTGGGACGTAATTAACGATAATATCTTTCCGATAACGCTACTCAAATACCATTTATAATTAAGATCATGAGCTAAGATAGAATAATGCAATATAATTTTTAACTTGGCGCCTGAATCAATTAAATAAAAAGAAAATCTAGGTTATGAATTTCAACTTGACTCGTATGGGAGCCTCGCTAGTCTCCAATCAATCACGGAAGATGGTCATACATTTTTTTATACCTCGTGTTCTCTCCCTTTTGGGATACACGGGTATTAGAGGTCCGAATTCCTTCCTTCTTTTCTCTTATATATATATACGCGGGGTCAGTTCGTGTCCGGAGAATTCCGCGAGTGACCATGATGGATGACGGAGATCGAGGCTAGGTCGAAGCCACCCCCGCCCCTTTTTACCTCTTCCTATCGACGCCCAGCCTCTCATATACTCTTAAAACAGCACCTCCCACGCTATAGTCAACATTATTTCGTACATCCACATAGCTGTAACACATTTTACCGCGAGTATCTAAAAAAGGAAAGGTGATTGATTTCGAAATAATAAAGTTGTTTCGGATCCGAAAATTATTTTATACAAGTAGATGGAGCGTATATTGATTAAGAACCATCAAATCTGCTCAATATTATATAACGAAATAATTAATTCTGAAGTATTTGTTGCGCAATTGCATCTACAAGTCAATAAAAACGGTATCGTCCCAATTGATCGACTTTTAAGTGATCGAAACCAGTTTTTTGGATTAAATGATCGAAATATTTAGGTTAGGTTAGGTTAGGTTAGGTTAGTTTTTTAACTCAATCGATCATATGAAATTCGATCATTTCGACCCAAATCAATAAAAACCTTAACGCCTCTTATAAAAGAATGGTTTCAAGGGTTAAAATTCATTAGGGTTAAATATAACGTTTAAAAACAAACTACACTTTTATGTCACTGATTTACCTAACTCTTGATTGGCTAAATTACTCTTTTCCTGAATAGTAAACCTGACTAAACTTTAGAAATTCATTTAAACATAAAAAGCATAGAGTTTAGTTTCCGTAAACAAATTGAAAAGGTCGTCCATTTTAACTATGATTGTTAGTTTCATTTAAATAAAGCTACAATATAATTTTTAACAATTCATCGATCAAGTTACCGGTTAAAAATGGTAAAAATAAAGTTTTCATAATTTCCAAATCAAATCAATTTGATTTGGATATTTATGGAGATACCATTTTGAGTCATATTTTTAGAAAAGTAGGGAACAATTGACGTATAACACTTTAACAATAGCCTGAAAATATACGAGAGTAAAGGCGACATTGAGTCCATTTCTTTCGAGTAAGCTTTATACGAGCGAATCGTAACCCAATCGAATAACGGCGCGTCATTCAAAGAGGACGGATGAATATTTCATCCCAACTAGACTTTCGATCATTTTCCGAGAAAAGTAAAGAATGAAGAAAGATAATAAATAAACAAATGGAGGGGAAAAATTGAAAGGAAAGTATAGATGGGAAACGGATCGATGCTGTCTCTCTTCTTAAAAAAAAAAAAAAAAAGACATGGAAGGTAATAAAGAAGAAGAGGCTAATTTATTCTCGTCAAATATAATTTTCTATATCGGCTGCAGTTTTCTAGGGAAAAAAAAAAAACGAAAAAGGCTAGAAAATCGAAAGGTCTTTCCTAAATTGTGTCATTGAGACGAAGCTACAGATGTCTTCTTTCTACTCTATCAGCCAACCTTATTTTTTTTTTCGTTAATACTCTTCGAGAAGGATATTTCCCTTCATTCCTTTATCGGCAATGTGGCGCCGACCGAAATGTCGAGTTCGACT
Source organism: Odiellus spinosus (assembly GCA_963920705.1). Taxonomy (NCBI): domain Eukaryota; kingdom Metazoa; phylum Arthropoda; class Arachnida; order Opiliones; family Phalangiidae; genus Odiellus; species Odiellus spinosus. Next base: position 16,669,441 of record OY987228.1, on the reverse strand, counting down.
TCTCCTTATAACTCTCTTCTCCTAGACTTTTTTTTAGTTTTTATTATAGTATATCTTATTTTTATTTTTTCCCTTCTTTCTTTGTAAAGACTATCTCTTAAGACCCATTCACGGGAAAACACGTATTGTTTACTGATTGATGAACAAATTGATAAACCTTTAGAGGATATTAATTAATTTCCATTACACTTTCTAGCGCAACTAATTTCATAACAACAACTTGTTCTATGACAAAACGGTTTAAAATCTTAGCAACTCATACAAAGTTGTACACGCTCCCAGTAATATCTATGATAATAACCGTGTGAATATAACTTGAAACGGGTTAAAGAAAAAAAAGGCTACATCTTCTCTCCATTCGTTTTTAGATAATAAGTTATTTCGGAGATCTTCGTCTCAGAGACCAGAGTTAAAATAAAGAGTGAAATAGAAGACAAAGAAAAAAAACGTTATTTTTTTTCTTTCTTCGGATTCTTATATAAAACTAAATTAGCTATTTCTTTTCTTAACATTCCGTAATGTTGAAAGTATGGGCTAATTTAAGAAGCCAGTCTTAAAGGAAATGTGAAAGGTGAAAAAAGGTTAAATGATACTCGTTTGTCTCAATATTAATCCCGAATAACCATTTAAACCTCTGACAAGACTCTCGTGGTTAATTGGATCTCGACATTTCGGTTTTCTTTGGTCTGCTCTAACTGCTCAAAAATCTGTAACACCCTCTTCAGACGAGGTGTAATTAGCCGTGGTTTAATCAGATTTAAACGAGGTTTACATAGCCTTCTCAGTTCCATAAACCTCGGTTAATTGCGATTAAATCTCTGTTAAATCTGATTAAACAGGCTAAAGTTACGCCTCGTCTGAAAAGGGTTTAATGAGATGTATTTTATAGTGTTCCGGGAAATGTTGGAGGAGCCCAAAAAATAAATCCGTGGAGTATATATTTAAGCCATAATGAACAAACTCAGTAATGACTAAGTAATGTAAGAAACTAATAGTGCGCAAGAAATCAATTGTCTACTCATGGTGCAAAGACTATCTGCGCAAGGCGGGCAGTTACGCGTAGGGATACATTACTCAATAGCTGTGTTCATACTAGGCCTTGAAATCGATTTCGTGTGAACAGGAAATCGTCTTTTCTCGAATCGATTTGATTTAATTTCTCGCAACTGCTCCGAAAACCGGTTTCAATGAAGCTACCTTACAGGGTCATCGATTTATAAAGATATTGCTTGAACACGTGACGCTTAAAAATGATTCCTGGCAATTTGAATATCGGTTTAATTTTACCGTTTCAAATCGATTAAGAAGTGATCGTAGCTATTGCCACTCGCGCTTACATTATTTCATTCTATGGGCGCGTAATTAAACTTGATCTGCAATTACAATGAGGTACATCGTACCTAAAGAGTAAATTAAACAATATAAATTATTCAACTTTTTTCCTTTTCACGTTCCATTTCAAAAATAAAATCGAAACGAATAGCGAGAGCGAGATCTCCTTTCTCTCCCATTAACTATATCGATAAATTAAATTGATCGACTACTTACAAATAGTTTTTGATTTAAGTAAAATGGGTTAACTCGATTACCGGTAGTTCGATTTATCGAATTAGCGCTAATTGGGATTATAAATATAAATGGTTTTTGAAGGGAAGTGATTAAAACATCGTTACAAGCAATCGTTTTAGCTTACTTTGTTACATAGTAAAGCAATTTTAATTCAAAGAGAATCTAGGTCTTTAAAGGGATCACGAAGTAGTAAAACAACTTTTATTTGATCAATAAATCTCATCAGAACATCCTAGCTAGTGCGGCCATTTTTGTAGAGCTACGGTCACACTAGCATTTCTTAATCGGTTTGAAACGGTAAAATCAAACCTATAATCAAATCACCAGGAATCGTTTTAAGCGTCACGCGTTCACACATTTCCTTTATAAATCGATTTATTGTAGCTTCATCTATTGGTTGTTGAAACCGAATCGGTACGAAACTGGTTCGCGAATCATTTTCGAGAAATCGAATCAAATAGATTCGAGAAAATACGGTTTCCTGTTCACTCGAGTCCAGTGAAACGTTTTCAAACGGCTTGAATCGATTCTAAGTCCTAGTATGAACGCAGCTTATGTCTAAAGACTTAATTTTGGAGTAAAAATATTTGACTGATGGAGGAATTCAATTTTTTATTACTGCATTTTGTTTTATCAACAAAACAATAGTTTTTTTCATTCAGGCTCCCTTTAATCGTAGTTAGGGGTAACTAAATATGATTACTATTTCATAACGAAAACTCTATTTCCTAAAACGCAAGAATATATCATTATCTTCATCAAACAAACAAAATGATTGTGAAATAGGAAAAATAATGATGTTTTTTTAAAAACGTTTCGCGATTAAATCGAATTAGCAAGAAACGAAATAAAATTTAAAAACCCTGCTAGGGTCTTTCGCGTATATACGCTACATGTAAAGAGAAGCTAAAATTATCGAAAGTACATTTTTGAAAACGAGCAAACAAGACAGCGCATCTCTCTCTTTCTTATAGGATTGGAGAAAGAAGGGAGACGATTGGAGGAAAATATTGGCGAAGAAGAGGAGAAGAAATGAAGGTTTTTATAAAGGGCGCTGTCACTCCGATTTCACGGCCCGTTGTGTTTAAATTATTAGGAAGTTTGTCGTTCTAGTCCAAAAATCAAATTTACGTCGATAAATCATATTTTTCCTTTAAAAAATAAAAGGGGAAAAAGCTCTTACAAAATCTATATACGCGTTCGTGTACATTCGTAGCGTCAAAGGGATTGAAAGAGAAAATCCTAAAGACTAGTTCATTCTTGGAAAACATCAAAGAAAACTCGAGAATTTAATAAGAAAAGAGTTCAAGTTAGTATATTTTAAGAGACGAAAGGACATCATAAAACCTGAATATTTATAACCTAAATATAAGACTAGTTAAATATCATATACTTATAAAAGATGTTGAAGTACATAATACCAGAGGTATATAATAACCCCCTTCGGGGGGAAGTATGAAAGCCCCTATACTACCAATGCTAAAAACCACGAACAACAAGAGCCCGCTGCTGACTATCTAGGCCACTAGCTCGCGCTGGACTTCTCAATGTCGCTACTCTAGTAAATGGTCTTTGTATAAACAAGACGGCTCGATTTGTCTTTAGAACTTCCTGTCTCAGGAGTCAGGCTGTCTGTTAAAATGGAGTCGAAGGTTGACTTCAGCTCGCAAGTTCCGGAAGTGTGCGTAGGGAATATTTAGTGAGGTTCAAAATGGTGTAACTATTTTTTGGGAGTAAAGCGGTGTGTCGATCCGCCGCGATTTACGCCGGGCACTTGTTGTTCGTCGATTTTGCCTACCTTTCATACTTCCCCCCGAAGGGGGTTATTATATACCTCTGATAATACGTTTTTTTTTTATTGTACAATATTTTTGGGCCATTCTAAGAATGAAAGCGTCATGAAAGTCGGAATCAGTTGAGATTGCAGCGCGTAAGAATCTATAACCGGTTATCATAAGCTAATAATGATTAAATACATCCGATTCTGAATCATAAAGATCGACTGTAATGTAAAGCGAACGTTACAGTTTCAGTGTTCTCCTAGAATACAATCAGCGTTCGACAAGGCACGTGTTGAATTACTTGGTACGCATACAAGATTAGTTAATAAAGTTAAATTCTTCAAGTCTTTAAGTCATCGTGACTTATGGAGTTTAACATAGGTCTCGTGGTTCTTTGAAATCGTCTGTTCAATCTCTTAACTTTGAGTTAAACTTTGGTAGTAAAAAGAGTTAAGGTGGGAAGTGGGTAGGATCAAGCCCTGACGTCACGAAAAGTGGATCTCGACCTGAGAATAGTACTTATAGTGTCATCTTTAACTTATGCTTTGATTAGATTTGATACTCCTGAGATAGAGGCGAATCTACGCATTCGTAAAACATGTTGAAATCTCAACCTGACCTTAGTGAACACATGTATACGTACTTCAAAGATAAAACTAGTGGGAGCAACCCTTTGCCCTTTTAGGATAGCGAACGAAACTCTATTATAGTCTATTACGATTTTTTCTTTTCCCAACCCAACGACATTTTCTTTTCTCTAAAGGTTTTCGTTTACTCTTCGGTGGCTGAATTGGTCACCTGATGCGCCACCTCGCGACGTGTCTCGACGAATTATGGATGACGTTTATCTGGGACGCGATGGAACAAGACAAAAAACTTTCCAACACCCTCATCTCCTTTCTATTTCTAACTCTCTCACTCCCACTTCTGAAATGTTTACGAGTAAAACAATATTCTTTCGGGTTTCCCCATAGTTTTTTTTTTATACACGTGATATTTTTGAAGTATTCGCGACGTAATGAGAAGAGAACATTTTGTAAGGTGACTTTTTACGGTTTTTGACAGGATAATGCCGCGACAATGTAACGATTGTGTCAATTTTAAAACTTTGGGCTAGGCCTATTTACTTTTTTATTACTTCAAAAATGTTGTACTTAAACCCTGCGTCTAGTAATACTATAACAAGCTTTTCAATGGCTAAATTTTTTAGTTTTAGTATATCAAATTTTGCGCAGAGATTAGACTGGCAGTGACTCTTAGATCTGTAGATATAACCCTCAAAAATTAGATGCATGTATAATTAAATAATTTATATAAATTATATACCATTATATTTTAACTACCATCAGAGGTATATAATAACCCCCTTCGGGGGGAAGTATGAAAGGTAGGCAAAATCGACGAACAACAAGTGCCCGGCGTAAATCGCGGCGGATCGACACACCGTTTTACTCCCAAAAAATAGTTACACCATTTTGAACCTCACTAAATTTTCCCTACGCACACTTCCGGAACTTGCGAGATGAAGTCAACCTTCGACTCCATTTTAACAGACAGACTGACTCCTGAGACAGGAAGTTCTAAACACAAATCGAGCCGTCTTGTTTATACAAAGACCATTTACTAGAGTAGCGACATTGAGAAGTCCAGCGCGAGCTAGTGGCCTAGATAGTCAGCAGCGGGCTCTTGTTGTTCGTGATTTTTAGCATTGGTAGTATAGGGGCTTTCATACTTCCCCCCGAAGGGGGTTATTATATACCTCTGCTACCATATAGATATGCCTTAATTCTGATGCTAATATCGCCCAACTCTGAACAGCAAAGAAGCAAAAACGCGTGTTAGAAGTCATGCCGCTATGCATCCTTGGAAATACTAATAAAGAACCTTTTTAAAAACGAGGCTAGGTAATTTATATCGACACTTCGCTTGTTTTTATATAAGCTGGGTTTTCTCTCCTTCATTTAATCGAAACTCTACCGTGATAAGATTAATGGATGAAACATTAACTACTTAATTGCATTAACGAACGCTTAATCATCATAACACGCACCTTAGAATGTCAGAAGTCAAATTCGCACCCATGCCAATGGTCGATTACCCTATAATTTTATTTAAAGGTGACGTGAAACGTACCTCAAATGAGCCACCAATTAATTGGTATAACTTAAATTTAAATTTTGAAATTTTCACGAACATAAGCTGGTGTTAACTTTATATAAGATCATTGGCGTATTTGTGTAGGTCTAAATAAAGTCTTACTGAAACTAGTAAAAGCGTGCGTTTAATTGATAATTTAGTTGGCATAACTTACTATTACTAAATCTTAGCTCGATTCTCAAAGCACCGGTATACGAATTGCTAATCTGTCTTACCACGAACGAATTGAAGTCCCTAAGAACCTTAAGAGATCATTTTAGCATCTGGTATCATTCTCGCGTACTTTATCGTAAATCGGAGTCTGCTTTATTTATAAATAATATGCACTATACCTTTAAAATGTATATTGGATTATACCAGGGAGTTGAAAAAAAATAATCAAAATATTTTACGGTACCTCCTAATATTACCACGGTGGAGGTATTTATTTAATTAACTTCTGCCCCCGTCTTGGGGGAATGGGGGATAAATAGAGCGAACAGGTAAAAAGCGCCGGGCAACGCCGTTTTCCCGTCGTTCCTTTTACGTTACTAATCTTTTTATATTAGAATTGGTAAAATCCATCCCATTCATATAAGCAACACGCTATTCTTAAGAGAAAAGGAGAAAAAATGCATTTTTCACGTATGGAACTTTCCACCCGAAATGGATCCTGTATATCTGAGGGACAAAGTACAACAAGATGGTCAAGCACATATGAAGAGCTAAACCTCTGACGGTTGTAAACTCAAGACGGGTTTCAAAGTATACAAGTTTTATTATAAAAACGTGGCATCCTAGTTAAGTAGTAAACAATTTAAAATTATTTTACTTGGTTTTATAATGAAAAATGACACATTCCCTTTGCCACAAACACTCATTCAAGTTTTCAAAATCAAGTTTTTTTCGCGTTTTTCAAGTAATCATAGCAGCAACGAATGTAATATCTACACCCCACCCTAGGGGGAAGTTGTACCTAAAAAACGAGCGTGGTTCCATACTACGGCCACGTGAACTCTTATTAGCCAATAAGCGGCGAAAGGTCATCTATTTCGGGGTCAAATTGCCTTCTCCAAACTCACCCCCAATTTTTTCCCTTCGTGTATTGGACATGTAGTTCCCTAGATGAAGACTAACGAGGCCTTAGTTCCGACAGAGAGCCCTATATCCTATGGCTGGCTTATTGAATAGCACCTCCCACGATTTAGAAGAAAGAAAGTTTTCCTATAACTACACGACCTTTATAGTATATTCAATTTAGAGCGGAAAGCTAAGTGATGTTCACGATAGGAGAAATACGTATAGAAGCGCGGCTAAGGTAACACCGACCTAGCTTTCTTGGAAATAAAATATTGGTTATATATAGCTCTATATTATAGATAATATACCGGTTGGGAGATCGTACAAGGGCATGAAGCTTCACTCTGCAGTGCTTGCCACGTGTTAGTTCTGTTAAACGGATACAAGACTCTAGAAACTAGTTATATTTAACCGGTTTAGACCTTTTGAGAGTTTTTAGACTAATTGTAACAGTCCAAATAATTTAAAAATAACTTTTTATTATCCCTTTAAAGTTTGGGTTATCGTTATTCGTACGATTTCTTAACCTCTAAGGAATTAAAATTATATCGTCTTTAAAGAAAAAGTGTAGCCGCTTATACCCTCTTCAGACGAGGCGTAATTAGCCCGGTTTAATCAGATTTAACCAATAAACCTCAGTTAAATATGATTAAACCTCGGTTAATTACGCCTCGTCTGAAGAGGGTATAATAATGCCACCTAAACCGAAGAATAAAATCGATATAGGGTTCTGAACTCGTGATGGTACGATTCCATTTTACAACAGTACATGTCTTGAGTTGTTTCTAATATTTCTCCTCAATAGACACGAAAGTTTACGAACTTTAGCAGGAAGTTTATTTCTGCTTTGGTTATAATTCGTCTTTTAATCATTTTTGAAGGTAACTTATTTATATACCAGTATATTTTTCCACTTGGAAATCTCGAGGAAATATGAGAAAACATAAATAAAGATGATATAAGATATCTCTGAAAAAAACCTTTTTACTGCCTTTCCCTCAGCCTCCCTCAATATTTACAGTTTTACACCCTCGATTAGCCGTCCAATATATCAATTTATAACGCATCTTTTTTCCATTTTTCCCGCTGGAGGTTTTTCTCATCCAGGACCATCGAGGAGCTCAAAATATTTGGCTCGCGCTGGTCCAGGAATGTTCCGGAGAAAAGAATTTCGCCGACGCTTCAGACATCGATAGATAAATGGTTATCCCGTAAATAAAAACCATCTTCTCTCCCCTTTTTGCCTTTTAGAAATGGTCCTCCATCCAGAAAAGGAAAAGTAAATGAAAGTGTAAGAAGGGAGAACCGATCCCTCAACTTCCTCCCCGCAGCCTCCACTCGGTTTCTCCGAAAATGTATCGAGTTTGGCCCCCCAAACTATAAAGCGCGCGGTATATAGTGAAATTAAAGGATCGCCCGCCCTTAAACCTTCCCTCTTCTCTTCGTAAAAACACTTGTCACCCCGCGTCGTCATTAATAAAGACGTCCAGAGGGGATGGAGATTCAAACCCACCTCGCCAACCCTTTTCCCGCGTAAAGCAGCTCTTAAAGAAAATTACAGTTTCAGTCATCTCTTCGAACAAAAATCTATAATGGCGAGAGACGAGAGAGTGGCAACTCGCGTATTTGGGAAAGTGAAAAATAGGTCGGATAAATCCCATCCAAGGTGCATAATGCAATTTTTAAAATTAATATAAGTTAAAAATTACTTTAACCATGCCTGTTTTTTATTGGATTGAAAGCTAAGATGTGCTGTGCTAATTTTTTATTGTAAAAGAATTCAATGTATTTTGTGTTTGTTTGGTTGTTTAGAATGGAATCGAATACATATTTTACCAAAAGAAGCTACAGAGTTTCCAAAAGGGGCAGACACAATTAGTGGACAAGAAAAGAAAATTCTAAATTTCTTCAGTAAACGGAGGCTTGTTGCTTTTCCTTGTGGGACCAGTTTATAACTAAACCTGGGACAGACAAAAGTATGGATTTAGGAAGGGGGAATTACGTAACCAATCGTTAACACTCCCAAAATACAAGTTTCCGTCCGTCTCAGGAGCGAATGATAGAACGATAATTGTTCGAAACCATTATGATAAATTAATAAATGTTAATACTTTAGTTTAAGTGTGTTTGCACAATGGGTAAAACCAAGGCGGATTGATATACAATGTTAAACTTAATAGGATAAAAAAGTAATTACTGCCAACTCTTCTCGTGTCAGTTAGAATAATTTATTATCATTTTTCCACAAGGTGGATTAGATTAAATTTATGGTCACTGCAGTAATAACAGGACTCTTCTACACCTTTGCCGAAATTTAGCATTACCAAAGGTTCGCTTTTATATCTAGTGACACAGGCTGCAGAGTAGATAACGATCAGACTCGATAAGTTGTAGCGACATTCATAAAACACGGAGACGCGAGGGACGGAAGAGAAAAGTTATTGCTTTTCTTTCTTTCTTTACTAGGATTCTTCTATTTTTAATCTCCGGTCCATATAGTCCACACACACACACTCCTTCCCACACTCTATCCCGAAGAAAATTAATAACTGGAACCTATTTCCAAAATATGTTGCCATATTTCTCCTTTCGGAAGTTCTTAGCTAGAGGCTCATTTATTATTTCATAAGCTCGACCTTTTTTCTTTTGGCTTTTTCTATCAGAACTGAGCTTTTTCTACGCTTTACAGAAGACGTGAAAGTCTTAGTTAATATTCCTGGTTCGTATACGTTTTCTACCCACATCAAAATTATCTCAAAATTACGTTAGGAACTGTAATTTGGACATACATAATTAATTGAATTTAGTAAAATGGTATTGAACAATAATAAATTAAAGGGAGAATGCAACCTAACAACCATCAATTCCTTATCGTTTAAATAGGCCTAATATCCACCAGTAAAAAAATTTTACAAACAAATATTAAACTAGAAATAAATTTAAACCTTACCCGGAAAATATGATCAGCTGGAATCATGGAGATCTTGAATTTCTAGACATTGATGGGCCAGCGACCAATGAGAAAAGGCCCGTCGTTAATTAGAGATCTCCGTGAGACTGCCAATAGCATTCAATTTGGTCGCTGACCCATCTATACGATGAAATTCAAGATCTCCATGAATTCAGCTAAGCCTATTTGGTTTACCCACATTTCGCCCAAAACATTTGACCCAATTCCCATTTCGCCCAATCTCAAATAATCTAACCTAACCCTACCTAACCTAACAATTGGGCGAAATGGGAATAGATAATTTTGGGCGAAATATTTGGGTGAAATGGGAACACACCGCCTATTTTCCGGGTAAGTTAATATTTGTCTGTATTTTTTAACTGCTAGATATTAGGACTAATTAAACGATAAGGAATCGATAAAAAAAATCACGTTGTTGTGTAGCATACTACATTTAATAAATTTTAATATATTATTAGTTTTCTAACGATCTTTCCGAAAATGCTACTCAAATTTCAATTTGGTTTCATGATATATGGTTTTTTCTCAGTAAGACGACTTAATTATACGTTAATTAGAAGTTTAATTTAGGTGCAGGTCACTCATCCACTATTGGATATAAATTTAGCCAGATTAAATACAGATTAGTATAGTATTCGATCAAATGAACCCAAATCTTAAGACAACTTAGTCTTTAACCCATTTATTCAATTAATTATTATTTCCAATCTTGATTTAATAGACCAACGGTGTACATCTAATCACCGGGGTGACCATTACCTCCAAATCGACTAAATTAAGTCGAAAAAAATTATAATGAACATTTAATTGCGTATCAAAATATTAATCTACATAAAATTTAAAACTAAAGCAGATTTTGGCTATACTCCAACCTCGCCCAATTTAAATTCTATAACCTTTCCAACTTGTTCATATCATCGATTGAAACTTTCTTGGCAGACTAACAATTTCGCGACTCTCTCCAATACTACATCTTACGTTCGTTTGGAATAACATTAATCCAGATTAAAACGAATTAATTTGTACCAAAACTAATCTACAATAATTATTTAAAACCCTATTGTTTTATATTAATCCAAGAGGAAAGCGAAAGGTGTGATCAAAAGATATTCGGAGCTCTTAATTCCTAAGGCAGAGTCTCCATCTGTTACAGGAAACTACTAATTCGTTGTAAAAGCGCATGCTCAGTAAAGTCCCGTTACAAGGGATGACGAAATTATATATATAAAAAAAAAACTCTCCAGGATCGTTTGGAGGGCAAGCCCAACTGAGAGAAATATATCCGCCTTAAGAAGAGTCCCTTGGAGGTAAGATTCTTATTTAAAACTCATTTTAGAGGTAAGATAATTACGAGGTAATTTTAATCAAATTTAAACCTTAATTTAGAACGTTATGGCTCCTTCGTTTAACCTTTAAATGTTGCTATAGTCTTGAGGAAACGTAGCTAGCGATCAATATCCCGGTTGCTAGCGAATATCCTTTAGTAACCCCTATGTAAGGTGCTCTAAAAATAGGAACCGTTACTCTCTGTTTCAGCTTTTTTGCGTTTAACTTAACAGTTAAAGCTTATAATCTATTTTTCTCAAAGAATATTTGTTCGATTAATTTTTTTAAGACGAAAACAATTTTGAATTAGATCAAGGTAACCTTTACCGTTGATAATAATCGGCACTTCGTAAAATTATTTCTATAATCCATAATATCAAAGTAAATAACTGTATACCGGCGTTTATCTTATCTACCAAAGGCTTATCCGTTTCGTAAAACAATATATAATAATGCAAAAGTACATGGACTTGCCAACTCATTCTCTTTAAATTATTTATGCCAACGGGAAAATGTATTTCGTCATACTTTCCACCCACACAACCATTACGGAACTTTTTGCTTTAAATTAAAACTGTTATTTCCTTTGAAATATAACCTCGTAGTATTTAGAAGCAACCAAATTTTGTTTTTGTAAGTGAACATTCTAAATTAGTAGCATAGAGAAGAGAAGTTTTATTTACTTATTTCGAATTAAAAATATTTTCAATAAAGATTATAGAAACCATCAAAGATGCAAATGATAGTTAAATTAAGCCTTTTCTCTGTATTTTGAAATCTCGTTCCCATGACCTTGTTTAACAAGTTAATTAAGACCAACACTACTTTTTGGAATATGACTTATTCATTTAAAGAATTCAATTTATTTTAAATATTTTTGAAAAATTGCATTTTTTTTTTTTTCAAATATATATTTAAAATGGTGATATATTTCGATCTAGGAATTCAAAGCCTACTTTATTTTAATAAAAAATCCCGCAATGAAATAGGATTTATTGAATTATATTCAATTTAAATTTATTTTACGATATTTTGGCCCAAATATTTTATTTTTACACACAAACGGGATTTAAAGTATTTGATATAATAAAAATCGATATGAAATCAGTGGCCAAAACGTTCCCAATTATTTCATTTGAGAAAATCTATTGAGGGGGTCGCGTTAAGGGGGAAGGCACTCACGAACTCAGGTGTACAAAATTTTTGAACTCTTTGCACTATCTAAGCTGAACTCAGAGTTCATAATAATTCGAATTCATGAACTCAGGGTGTCTGACCCCTCGGGTCGCGTAGCTTAGGGTTTAAAAACTAGTCAAAATATTTTAACTAATTTTCTATATTTTCAGATTGAATAAGTAAAAACAAAACCAATCAAAATGTCGGAACCAGGATTGAAATCATTTGGATTTGGATTAAATACCTTAAGGAAAAGGCCCGAGGTAAATAATGCACAGTAAAAAAAGAAGAATCAAAGCACATATAATGTTTAGTCCTTGTAAACTTATAGCCTCATACACTGATGATCAAAGCCCACCGTCTAAAAAATCTTTTACATCCCCCCTATGTCCATGAAGCAATAAAAATGGAAAAATAAGGAACTAAATATCAATCGTCAAGTGTTTACAAAAAATACGAATTGTACTCCAAATATCCATCTTTTTAATCTAGTGTTTGGCCAGTATTAACTTTTAATTTGGGTTCAGTATTCGATGATCAGTGGAGCCGGCCTAATGGACTAAACATTATCATTAAGATTACGATATATTTTGAAGCTAATTGGATGTTAAACTTTATTTTCACATCTATTAGATCATCCCATTAGTAGCCGTTATCGGCACAGCCTGCGTGGGCGTAGTGGCTTACTCGGTTTACTGCTTCGTACACAAATCCGACGTCGTGTAAGATTAATCTTAATATTATTCAATATTAAGAGGATAAGCACGCGTAATAATAAATAATTCCAATTTATGATAAAATTAGTAACATTGAACATATTTCGTATCAATATTGAAATTAAGTATAGTCTGGAGGTCACTCAGGTCAGACTCTTATTATTGTATAGTTAACATTGTCTGGAATTATCTTGAAAAATGTATTGAGGATAGCAAAACAGCAGGAAACTGACTGAAATGGCACGCTGTCATTACAAGGGTCTGACCTAAATTCCCAATTTTATCTCAATAATAATATTTACTGTCGCCTTCAAATTTTAACGCAGTTATCGTATTTTAGCTTGCGTGAGCAACTTTTGATCTAAGCGTATAATATTAGATTTTCTGTTTTTTTCATCGCAGATTGAATCGCAAGACTATCCCACCGTGGGAGAGGATTGATCCCGAGAAACCTCAAAAAGTAAAGCCAATTACATGCCAATTCCAAGCCCAATCAATATAACTATTGATAAGGGAACCCAAATTCAAACATAGCCCACTAGTTAAAAAATCATGGCAGGGCTCATGCCGGCTAGCATTCTTTGATTAACTTAAAGATAGCAATAACGATAAGCAGACGACGAGCTATATTTGCAAAGACCAAGACAAATTATAAATTTAGAAATCTTGTGCTAATTTGACAAAATATAGTAAATAACAACCAGCTTGTTTTACTGTTAGGTTTCTTATACAGAACTTCCAATGAACCAGTTTTCTTTTTGGGGGTGCACATGGTTTACTAAACGTTGTCAACACTATACTGCCCTAGTCAAGAAACAGTAAAACTTCATAGCTGGTTTTTAGTAAATCACCTATTGTTTTGTCAAGTTAAAAATTAAGATAAATAGAGCATTATATAGCGACTACTTTATTTGGTCAAGAAGGATCTTATCCTTCTTGATTTGGTTGAACTTGAAATTTATAAATATACCTAAAGGTTGATTTAATTCTGGGTTTAAACTGGTGTTTAAGAAGAGTTTTCACATTCCAACGACTAACTTTATCAGCACTTAGTTTTCACTATTTCGACATCTAAGTGGCGACCTCAATATATATTTTATCAGAAGCCGATGAAACCATCCTTTGAAGTCTACTACTCTAATGTTCGATATAGCGCTCCTCTCTGTATGGGTAAAATTCCCAATTTTACGAGATCGGAGGGGTCCTACTTCATACCCCCCTGTCGACGGAAAATTGGAAATTCTCTCTCTCCACAAACGACGACGTTTTTTTTGACGAACTCCAAGGTTGCTAGAGATATTCGCTCGACGAACTCCCGCTCCGAAAATATTTACCGTTAGGAGGCGTACGAATCGCGATTTATGAAACTAACCCATACAGAGAGGGGTAGACAAGACCAGGGAGTAATAGACTTCAAAGGAGGGTTTCATCGGCTTCTGATTTTATAAATTAAAAACTACTTTCTCAAAAATTAATTCCATTATCTCAAAAGAACCCGAAATGAACAGACTTTATTTGGATTAAATCAGCCTTCAGGACTAATTATTTTAAAAACTAAGATTTTTTTTTATCTAACAGTTGTTAGTCATCAATCAAGAATACAAGAAAATCCCCGAGGTGGAAGCATTGAAAAAGGACTTAGCCACTTACAACACGGCCCAAAAATAGATATTATCGGCCAGTAATTAAAAGATAAATACGATTAATTTATGAAAATTTTGGTATCGCGCAGAAATACTTATTTTAAAACAAAATTTCGTTTCGCGGATGTGAATCGGGGAAAATTATTTCCTAGTTTTGTCGTATTATTTTGTAGAATGGTTATTTGAAACTTCATTAAAATGCCATTACCCATGACATTCTGAATCCTAATTTAATTATCAATTGTTTAATTCAATAAGAAAGGATATTTTTGTCGGTCTCTTAAGCTGTTCTATAACTTTGAACTGAATTTTGGTTTCTCGAGTTTTACCTTGGAGGAATAGGGTAAGGGTTTCCGCGACTGATAGTTATCTCATATAGAAGATAAAATATTGAATTTGACGCCCGTCGTCAGATGGTTTTAATTAAACATTACTAATTATTAAAACTATATTAATAACTGCAATAGAGATACTATTATTTATAAAAACAAAGAGAAACGTTCTATCTATTAAATTTCTCCAGTAACTAGCGTTCAGGAAAATTAACCCATTTTAAAAATAAACTTCTTCCGTAAAGGGAGGATGTAATCTAACAACATATGATTTTTTATCGATTCCTTATAATTTACAAAGAAATATTAGACTATAAATCAATTTAAAACTTACCCAAAAAATAGTCTTAGCTGGATTGATGGAGATCCTGAATTTATTCACATTGATGGGTAAGCGACCAATGAGCAAAGGCCCGTCGTAAAGTCGAGATCTCCATGAGACTTCCAATGACATTCGATTGGTCGCTGACCCATCAATGCGAAGACATTCAGGATCTCCGTGAATCCAGCTAAGCCTAATTTCCAGATAATTTTTAAATTTACTTCTAGTTTCATATTGGTTTTGTAAATAATTTTTACTGGTGGATTTGGCCTATTTAAACGATATGGAATCCATTAAAAGTCACTTGTTGTTAGGTGGCATTTTCTAATTAAAGCTGTGGCAGATTTTTTTAATAATAAACCTGGTCGTCCTCTCCCTATCAACTGCAGGAGAGAGGCGACAGGTACATCATTTGACGTGTTGGAAACTTGGGAGTATGCTGATACTATCGTACCGCCAACTTCTTATAACAAAAATTGAAACAGTCGGGTATTCCTCTACCTTATCCCTCCTAGGATTTACCAACTATCGAGTGTCGAATGATGACAATTCAAACACCATATAGCCTATAATTTGATCATCTTATCCAACGCTTCGAGAAAACCAGCTGAAACCGGTACCTACGCGGTTGTTGAATCTCGATTAAGATTTAATATAAAAACTTTTATCTGTCCCGCCGAGCAGTAAGTTTATATTTCACAAGAAACGTGAGAAGTTAACGAACAAAATGCATTTAAGCTAATTACCGAAACCCACGCTATTATTTTAATTAAAGAAACCGAATATCATTATTTATCGCCATGATTTAAAAGGTTGGTTAATTTGGCGCGATAAGTATTATATTTTATTATAGAAATTTGATTATAATTATATGGAAAAAGGCTAATTTCTACAGTTTTCAGAAAGGGTACTTAAGTTTAAGTACTTGGGATATTGGGGTAAATCTAACATTACACTAATTATAATAATATCTCGCGAAATTTGAAATTTTGAACAAAATATCTTTAAAAACAACGAAGCCTTTCATCAAAAATCCGAAATCACAAGCCAGATTTGACCGAAAATCACCATATATACACTAAATTGATTTAAAATTCAGACGAAATTTGTTATAATTTCAATAAATGTCCGACCAATCGACCTAAGGGGTCCTATATTGAAATATTCCAGTAACTTGGAATGAGTTGTCACGTGGTAAGATTACTTTCGCGTGATCTTTTTCTACCTTTCATATATATATCTTTAACAGTTTGTCATTTTCATCTTGAAGTTACTTAAAAACACGTCAATCCAGGGATATAAAATTTGAATATGGCTTTTAAATATTATGAAAACATTAAAAATAAATACTTTTTACTCCGCTTAATTACTCCAAAATTAAGGTTTACTCCTCAGACTAATTTAAATCGTCCATCATCTAATTCGGTGTAGAAATGGGGATAACAGCCAATCCAAATTTTACTACGGAACTTGCCACTTTGGAATAAAAAGACGAGATTTGATTGGCTTGCATCCCCATCTCTCCGAATAGTATTCAAAATGGTGGTCGATCCGCAAAAGTTTAGAAATTTAAAAGTACTTAATTAAATATCGTTTTTAAAAAGGGTTCATCAATCATATAAAAGAGCCTATAGTGTCAGTAATTGTTAAATCTATCCTTCAAAAAGACCACCAATTTGTTTTCTCGTAGGCTTGTAAACAATACAATAATAGGCGGAAATTATATAATTCAAGGGTGGCTAAATAAAACGTTTTCAAGGTGAATGGAAACCTCGTATAGCCCAGCAACAAATATAAGAAATATATAAGATTGAGTCGATTGAAGTTTAAAGTGAGGCTGTCACAAATTTTTGAAACTATTAAAAAGTCATATTCAAAATTTTAAAACTCTGGGTACAACGTGTTTTTCAGAAACTTCAAAACTAAAATATCTTATGACTTAGTTTGTTCTGGAACGTAATTAACGTCAGTTTTAATATTTTATTATTGCTCCAGGGTATTGAGGAGCTTGGGCTAATAGCCATTCTGTTCCATATTTGAACAAATCCAGTAAAAAATTGTAAAACTTAAATATGAAGCCAAGTGATTATGAAGACAATTAAAAGAAAATGGTAGGCAATTTGGTTAAAATGGTAGACAATTAAGGTAAAATAGTGGACAATTAAGATAAAATGGTAGACTTTTAAGTTAAAATGATAGATAGACAATATCCACGTGACCAAAGTGATGACGTGGTATTACAGAAAATTTTGGTTTTAAAAACTCGAAGATGTAGATTATAAAATATAAATTTTGACTCCAACATAGTTTTCAGTAAAGGGGCAAAAGAAAATTCCACCCCTCTTACTCAGCTTTGCTTTCATTGCCAGGAGCTTGTGAGTGCAATTCAGAACAGATCAATTTCAAAACTGAACTGGTAGCCTTTCCCTCTGCACTCACAAGTGGTTGGCAACACGGGGGAACGGCACTTACCCCCTTTAGTGAAAACTATGTATAAAGAATCGTTTTTTTAACGATCTTCCCAAAAATGCTAGTCAAATACTATCTTAAGCTCATGAAAAAAATGAGTGACACCCTAACTTTAAATAATCAAAAAGATTTTATCCGTTATTCCAACAAGTCTGCGAACATCGTCGCGATAAGACAAAGTTACCTCACATTTTTCTTAATTGTCTGGTCAGGATTTTGGGATTCTCGATTTTTCCGCATCATCCCCCGTAT
This sequence comes from Odiellus spinosus, assembly GCA_963920705.1. Lineage (NCBI taxonomy): Eukaryota > Metazoa > Arthropoda > Arachnida > Opiliones > Phalangiidae > Odiellus > Odiellus spinosus. The sequence goes on along the minus strand of OY987228.1, from coordinate 16,651,668 downwards.
CTATCGTACGAAGAATGTTTTCTGATTGGCTGTCCCCGCCGAACGATCACGTGAAAGGATATGGGTGATTTGGTAATTTTAAAAGCAAACAGGGGCAAGTACAATCTCATTTCCAACACTAGATCCGTTTCGTATTAAAATGCGTTTAAGGGGCCCTAGCTTGGATATATACAACTAAATATTATAAACAAGTTTACCTAATAGAGAAGTGGGGAAGTTGCAGGGGGAAACTACGGCCTATCTTCTTTAAATATTTAAAGGGAGGATCAAATACGGGTTATTTCGTTAAGTAGTTCTTGGCTTTTCTTTAATTCGCCCGATTTGTTTCTTATCAAACTTGGAAATTGATTATTTTTATATCAAAGCATATTTTGGAAAATCCCAAGTTACTGTCAGCACTTTTTGCCGCAAAGCAAGGTTATATTTTATCTCCATCATGGATCAATAAACAAGGTGAAGAAAAAATGACAAAATAAGGATCTTGACAAATAGCGGGCTTCGATAGCAGACGCGTCAAGGAATTGTTTTGACCAACCTATCTCTTATTGGAGTGTTGTTACCATCGACTTTAGTCGTCTGCTTAGATTTATTACTACGTCGTCGGAGGCAGGGGTTCAAGATAGTTTTCCGCTTCCAAATCACCCATTTTCCCACGTTTTTCCCAAGGTCAACATCATATGTCGCTTATTTTTATCTTAATTACAATTCATTCGGTCTTTTTAGTTCAAAGATTAGAATGAAGACTTCTATTTGGCTTCTTAAAAATTCTTAAATTAATTAATGCGCTAGTTTTTAATTTTAAATGATTACTGGTGATCATCTTTTCTAATTATATTATAGTTATATCTAATTTTTACATTCTTCTATGAATCTATGTTTTTGTATTAAACTGGCAAAAACCTGCAGAATATCTTACGCCTCTGTAGTTGCCCGTATACTTGCGTTAAATTAATATTTAATTATTATTTTTGTTACTAAATTGAGAATTAGCGTACGTTATCTAAAGACCAATGACAGGCAAGATTAAAATAAGTGGACTACGTTGACCAGACAGCAGGGGCAAAATTTAAATCAACCGTAAGGCAATATCGAAGTATACCATTTTCGATTCTAATTTTTAATTGGAAATTAACCTTTCATCTTTTCAAGGAGATCTTGCTAACGATAAATGTTTTTTTTTTATCATTCCACTGTCTCTTTAAATCTTAATCCATCAAGAGAGAGCTTAACGATCATGGGGAAACACTCGACTATTCGAACGTCATCGGTTACACTCCTATATTCGATTTAAACGAATGAGCGTTAGGTCTCGAGAGCTAGAGAATTTCCTAACTAATCAAGATCGCCGGCATCGTATAAAAAATTTACTTTACTCTGTCTCGGTCATTTTTAACGTGACCGAGCAACGAATCGGATCAATTTTAATCGTCCCGCGTCCCTAGTTTGAAAAACTACGGATTCCAGTGACAACGGGAGTCCCGAATCCCAGAATCAACGACTAGAGTATGCCCGGTAACGCCTTATCAAAAAGAACAACGGGAATTTACTATCACTTACATCTTAAATAAGTTTAATCTTCGGAAGTTATAAAAAAAAAAAAAAGGAAATCTTGCAAAAATTCCTAATTATAACCCCGCTTCCGTTAAACCTAAAATAAACGACCCCAAGGTTAAGAGCTTCTCTAAAGAATTATACTGTCTTCCCTCGACTTGTTTGCTAAAATGATAATGTTGTAAGTTTCAAATCTTTTACAATTTACTTCTTCGAACGGATTATCCCCAAGAAGACGGAATATTTATGGATTAAATTATATTACAGAATTTTCTCGTGCGAATATTCTCGTAGCTTGCTAACGAGGATCGCCTTCTTGTGCGTAATTTGGACAGAGATTGCAGTTCGCGTCAACGCCGCACCAATGACGTTCAACTTAAATGTAACTATCGCTTAACTTCGCATATATGCTAATTGATATTAATATCTGTTGTTGAGACAATACTAAACCAGGGTTATAGTTAGATACCAATGTTTAAGCTGATAATCGATACAATTTAAGGAACCGAGATTCCTGAATTTGTTGTACAGCACCAAAGTTCACTGAGTTTAGCTTTGACAGAGCACCGAGTTCAAACTCTTACGAACTCTAGAATTCATCTTTTGTAGTACAGAGTTAAACATTTTGTACATCTGAGTTCGCGAGTGTCTGTCCCATAGCTTATCATATAGGCTATATAAATATAAAAATAAAGTTAAAATTTTGGATCAAGTTCAACTTCTTTTCTTTGCGGGGATCTAGGATAATAAACATTATTTTTTTAGTGGAAATAGTACTTCATAACACTTTTCCAAGCTTATATAATTTCTTCTTGTAGAGGGAAGAAACACCAAATGAGCGAGGAGGTATAGACACTCGCGAACTCAGGTGTACAAAATTTTTGAACTCTTTGCACTATCAAAGCTGAACTCGGAGTTCATAAGAGTTTGAACTCAAGGCACTGTCAAAGCTGAACTCCGTGAACTCAGTTGTACAGCAAATTCAAGTGTGTCGGACGACTCGCAAATGAGTAACCCATCAAACTTTCCGAAACCTTAATTTTTATGAGTAACTTAACCTGACATAATCAAATATATCTCCATATATACAACGAAAAAGCTACACCATTGTGTCTTACATCGAAATGATACATCAAACCATTTGGGATTCATATAATAAAATATGTTAATATACGTAGCATATGCTAAAATAGTATAATATGTATAGCGCGTGCTAAAATAGATTTAAATCTGATCATATCGTATGCTAAATTAGCTAATATACCGATTTGTTTTTCGCTACTATGATACTAGAATAGACTATTAAATCGAATAGGCCTATTTAATCAAAACACAAATTTAACTTGGAAATTCCACCGTTTTCTAGAAACTATACGTAAACGTTCCTGGCAATAAAATCGTGGCTTTGCATGCCGATCCTGACAAAGAATGCGCGGCGAGTATAAAGATCAAACTACTCGTGGCTTTGAAAGAGCAAAATCTTCGACCATACAACAAGAAAGATTGGGTTATGGACGAATACGTTTTGACGTACTATGACGAAACTATTTCCAGAGAATACGTTAAGCTATCAAAGTATCACGTGATCAAAGGTGGAACAATGTACTTGGTCCAAGACATTAAATACTGACGGGTCTCGACTCTTTGGTTCGTTCTCATTTTCGAAAACAGCGGCCTCACTTTCTGGTTTTACGGCAACAAGTTTTACTTTTATCTACACTGGCTTTTTGCCTTGTTTATTCTTTGGATTATATAATAAAGATTTATATATATTTTTACGATAAAATTCAAATGTTAATATCGTTAATTTTGGAGCTCTACCGTTCTCAATTTATAATATAGTTCGCGGCAAAATTTTCTTCAGCAAATATTTGGGTTCATGCAGCCTCAAATTCATGTACGAATGAATTAAAACGCAAGATTTCAAGCATATAGCTGTATAGAGTTATAAATTATTGAATATAATTCACTAAAAGGGATTTTAGTGAAGTATAGGGTTGCAGAATTTTCATTCATGCTGGTCGGGAGTTATATTTCAACTTTGATTTCACATAAAGAATGAAACTACAACATATATTTTCAATTATAAAGGCAATGACACACGTCTATATATATATATCCCTTTTCATTAAATCAAAATTATCAAGAAAATTGTGATTAAATTTTCTTTGGTACAGAGAAACCCTTTGGGTTTCTTATATACTCTCTTCGAGACTAATCAAGCATGGAGTAATAAATTAATAATATAAAGGAGATGGACTAACTTTTCAATGGTACCAGAAGCCGATGAAACCCTCCTTTGAAGTCTATTACTCCCTGGTCTTGTCAACCCTTCTCTGTATGGGTTAGTTTCAAAAAGCGAGATTCGTACGCCTCCTAGCGGTAGATATTTTCGGAGCGGGAGTTCGTCGAGCGAATATCTCTAGCAGCCTTGGAGTTCGTCAAAAAAACGTCGTCGTTTGTGGAGAGAGAGAATTTCCAATTTTCCGTAGACAGGGGGAGTTTGAAGTAGGACCCCTCCGATCTCGTAAAATCGTGAATTTTACCCATACAGAGAGGCGCGCTATATCGAACATTAGAGTAGTAGACTTCAAAGGACGGTTTCATGGGCTTCTGATGGTACTAAAGTTGAAAAGTTAATTCATTTTATCTTTATTATTATGCATGGCTCAAAATATATTAAGTGATTTCCCACCATTCGTATGGTGTTACTGCTATAGTCTTAAAAAAATGTCGACACAATCCTAAAAGTTCAATTAATAAACAGTATTTCTTAACCTTGAAGTAGCGGTCTCGTAAACTAATAATTTAGTAATATTCTAATGCCTAGGTAGTCCAATTTCCGTTTGAACAAAGTCTTTCAACAAGGGTGAAATGTAATGTGGCTCAACTTTTAAAAGCCATCACACCACTAAATAAATAACCCTCACCCAAAGTTCAATCATTTTGCTCTCACCAAAAGATATCCTCCCCCCAGAGTCACCCTCCTCACCCTAGAGATCAGTAAAACCCCTAATTATGACCACCAAGATCCTTCAAAACATCCCCTTCAAGGATAAGATCTTTCAAAACGAAAACATCCCCAAGATCTTTAAAAACAACAATCAATACAATAACTCAAAATATTCCACCAGAAAACACACGATTAATTACCATTATTAATGACAATGCCCTTTACATGGCTAGAGCGAGATTCTACAAAAAAAGGTAACAATAAATTGAGTACTCACCAGCTGGATCTATAATCCTGATCCTGATTACGTAAACGAAGTGTTTTTAACTTTTGAAAAAGGTGTTTTTCACGATCGCAGTTCAAAAACGAATGTACATGTACGTAACGCGGCGGCCGTAAGCCTACTTTGGCGGGAAGAAACGTTTCGATGAATTGGGGGAGGGGTCTAGCTGGCGTCACTCTTCTCCCCAATGATTCCCGTTCACTAGCAGGACTATTTTTTCATGTCCATTTATTGTCTCTAGCACACGACAACAACATTGTCCAAAATATTGACCTGAAAAGTTATTTTTCATAATTAAATTAACAAACTATTATTGAAATATTGTTCTTAATTATTTTCTGACTAAGCTCAGGTACGACTGTCATCTATTTAGGCCCTAAACCTGGCCTAAATAGCACCGCTTAAAGCAACTGCCGGCAAATAAATTCCCGCTTTTCTGCCACACAGTTAATTTACCTTACCAAAGCCAGAAGGGAGGGATTTATAAGTTTACGTGGGTCTCATTGGCTCTTTGACAAAACATATTTGGCGAAATTGGCGTGCATCAGGGGCTACTCCAGAGCGGCCAGTTGCTTTAAAGAGGTAGCTATTTAGGCCCGGTAAAAAGTGTGGGGCTAATTTACCTCCGAAACCAGGCCAAAATAAACACTTAAATCCGGAACATGGATTCATTATATTAAAAAAAAGGTTTTGCAACTTACCCAGAAAGTAGGCTTAAGATGGTTCCGTTTTGAAATCATCGCTGGCCAATCAAACAACTGTTTCTCTACTTAGGCCTGATTTGAAACGTTGAAGCGGCCTGTTTGTTGTTCCTTTTTCGTTATAATTCAAACAGATGCATGGTTGAATCCAATGACACTTATCCTCTTGCAGTATACGAATTTGATTAAATAGTATTTGAAGTAGTTTAAACACTTAGTGAAGGTGAAACTATGATACAAAGGAACGCGTTCCAACTCGTAACGGTTGTCTAGAATCCAAACCGCTAATGATGACGTCAAAAAAAGGGTGGAGAGGAGGGGTGAATGATGTTAATCGTAGAGCTGCTAGCTCCATCTACTACGAATATTTGCCAAGTTGTTTTATTTTCGGTAATGGGTCGATATTTAGCTATTGGCGCCATCTAAAAAAAAATATGTAAATATTTATAAAAGTATTTAAAAGTAGCTAACAAATAAATGTTACTATATCTGTCTCTTAACTTAAAATATATCTAATTGAATTATAATTTTAGAGAAATTATTTTCAGTTGATTAAATATCTATTGCAAATTATCATTAGTTATTATGAATTATTAAAATTTTCTTCGTAAATATAGAAATATATGTGAGACAAACAAGTTGTCCCATTAGAAACCTTCTTACTATATAAATTCTCATAAGGCTTTAAACAAAATTTAAAGAAATAAAATGAAGTACTAATGAAGGAACGATATTTAAATCTCAAAACTTTTGGCCCACGTATTTTTGTGACGTATTTTTTACGGAGATTTTTGGTCTCGAAACGCCTTAAATGGCATATAAGGAATGACGCCCAGTATTAAATAAATAACTTTGTACGCTTGCAAAATGTACGAAAGAATAAGGGGGCTTCTTCTACCCACGGAGTAAAAGGATTTCTCAAGGAAATATATAAGGAAATAACGGCAAAGGGAGGGAAAGGAAGAATAAAAAAAAAAGTTTCTTTTAATTTTTGAATTCGCCACCTTCTGGTCGAGTCAGACACTAGATAGTCTCTCATTGGTGCGCATTGGTTGCAGACGGCAGGAAAATGGAAAGAACGCAGGCCAAGCCTAGAAACACGTCAACCTCGTGTAATTTCTTAGAAAATAAAATGTCGCGCATTAAACGGACGATGGACGATGCGAGAACCCAAAATAATCCAGAAATTGACCTCGTGGACAAAGGAGTTACGAATTTTGAGGAATTACACGGACTCAGTAAGTTCTGTTTTCTTAAGACACACCCTGACTTCTTTCGTAAAATTTTGGGTTAGCTGCCAAATTTGGGATGGCAATATTTAGCTCAGGGACCGAGGGAGAACCGGTTGGCTTCTGGGTGGCTGGCTGAGACCCTCCCCTCCCTATTCCCCGATCTCTAATGTTTTCTCGGAGGGATTTTGAGCTGAAAATAGCCATGTGTTCCAAACTTCCAACCCTGAGAGCCTCTTAAAAACATCCTAACGATACATCCGTCATTTTCATCTTTGACATATTAAACTAGAATAGGCTACCGTTCTTACCGATCATTGACTAAATCTTTCGCGACAAATTGGGAATGACGCCCTTCTTTATAATTAGATAGTGTAGGTGTAGTTGTAATTAGCTCAGTCTTATTCTTTAGGGTTGTGAAAAACCTGAAGAAAACACCTACACGCCAGAATGTCGCTTAATAAAAAGAATGTCGCTTATTCTTATTGCAAAATTGTTTAATTTAAGCGTAATATTTGATCATGTACGTTTCAGTGGCCATGCAGAATATTACCAGGCTAACATTAAGTCACAATAAGATTGCCAGTAAGCGTTACGCTAAATATTTCATTCTTATAAACACCGTAATTAAATATTTTCCCCCTTTTAAACTAGACGTACCACCGAGTATAGCGAACATGCCTAATTTAGAAATTCTTAACTTGTTCAATAACAATATACAGGTATAAATATTAATAAAATAAAATTATGACTTGGTAAGATCCGTTTAAATATTTACACACCCTTTTAGGAGTTGCCAACGTCTTTATCATCGATGCCAAAATTGAAAATATTGAATGTTGGGTATATATAAAGCAATATGGTCATCCAGACTCTTAATTTTAACACTAATTGTAATTTCAGTATGAACAAATTAAGCACTTTACCCAGAGGATTCGGCGCCTTTCCCATGTTGGAGGTTCTAGATTTAACCTACAATAATCTCAACGAGAAATCTCTCTCTGGAAATTTTTTCATCTTGGGTAAATTAAAACGATTAGTTCGAGCTCGAAACTAAAATGAATAAAATCGCGATTCACCACCCCAAAAAATTGTATTTCAGACACTCTTCGAGCTCTCTATCTAGGAGATAATGATTTCGAAACTCTTCCCCCCGAAATTGGACAGTTGAAAAGTTTACAAATTGTACGATAGCGTGAGATTTAAAGATTTTAAACGTTATCCTTGCTCCCTTTTAATTAACAATATTTCCAAACTTAACAGCTTGGTTTGAGAGAAAATGATCTGATTTCGTTGCCAAAAGAAATTGGACAATTAATCCGTTTAAGAGAACTTCATATCCAAGGAAATCGCTTGACGGTTCTTCCCCCCGAAATTGGTCAATTGGACCTTCTAAGTCATCGCAGCGTCGTCAGGATGGAGAATAACCCCTGGGTTCCTCCTATCGCTGATCAGTTGCAACTGGGAGTATCTCACGTTATCGAATATATTAGAACAGAAACTTATAAATTGTGAGTATAAAAGCTTACACCTTGGGATTTCTGTAGTTTAAGTTAGTGGTATTTAAAAATTACGTTTTACCGTAAAAACCTTGTTATAACGAAACACATTATAATGAAATATTCCTTATAACGAATGTTTTTGAATTTTCTGAAATATCTTCTGCAAAGCCAAGGACTAGCAGCTATAACAAAATTAGGAATATAACGAAATAGTTTTTGTCCCCCAGAATGTTTTTACTGTCTGAAGAAGTATGAAAAGTATTGAAAATCTCAACAAAGTTTTGCAGTGAAACTTGACTTTACTCGCGTGAAAATAGTTTTAAGCACCCTATCACTTCCGGAACTATTTTCAATGTTTTTATTCGAAAACAATTTTAGCCGCGTGTTTGGCAAGTTAGAGCTAGGCCTTTTAAACTTCCTATTCAAAGCAAGAAGGATCAGACAAGGAGAGGAAAAGTGGGAACGGCGCGGTTCCTACTGCGTCGGCCTAAACTCCCACTCTGGGAGAACGGGGGACAGTCGGGGGTAGAGATTCTTCGTGGTAAATTGTTGTCACGTGGGTAAAACGGCTCCTTTATGAGACGTGTAGTAGCCGACGATGCTAGCGACCACTTGACAACAGTTTACCTTGAGAATTTCCTATCCCCCCTCTCCACCCGAGTGGGAGGTTGGCTCTTCTCTCTCTAACTCAACGCAGCCCCACTTTTCCTCTCCTTGTCTGATCCTTCTTGTTCAAAGTTAAAACCAAAAGACAGACCAAATATTGTGAGTATGACTAGTTAGGAAGTCCACCGCCAGGTTAGTGATAGTCAGCAGCAAAATCTTGTTGTTCGTGAGTAGTTATGGTGCTTTTATACTTCCCCTTAAACGTTGTTTTTTATATACTTCTGGTTATATATAGAACTAAAGTCGTACTGATAAAATGTTTTTTTCCCTGAATTTCGTTATGAAGAGGTTTTATTGTATTTTAAAATTTAGATTTATAGTTAATTTATTTCAGACCAAATTCCCAATAATTCTATACTTCATATAGTGTAGAAAAAATCAACTAAACATTTAATTGCTGCTAACTTCTATCCTAATTTCAGTTTATATGGTCGACATTCGCAAGCCGGCGCTCCTCCGCCACCAAAGAACAAAAAGAGCAAGAAACGAGACCATAATTAAACTATTCATTCATTATAAATAATAAAAAAAGAAAAAATATTAAACTGGTCAGCAAAAAAATTCAGTTGTAAGTAGCCTTTTAATACGGTCACTTTACGATTAAATACTTATTAAGCAGCCACGTTAAGAGACTTGGAATCAAAGAAAAGATCTTCCAATGCATTTATATAATTTTATCTAAGCAAACACAATTGCGGTGTTAAGCTTAAAAATCTATTTTTTGTCTCACAATTTTTATTTGTAAAAAAAAAAAACTAAGAAGAATTAAATCAAAAAAGTGTGTTTTTAATTGTTGTTAAACTTTAAGAAAAGAAGGAGATCGTAGATGAGTAAACTTTTCAACGTGAAAAAAAACTTAAGGATCGTTTTAATATAAATGAACTTAAAAAATTAAGAATTTTGGGGGTGAAGATAAAAAAGTGGGTTATTATTATTATTAAAGTTGAAAAAAGTAATTAAAGTTTAGCTTTCTATGTTATTAAACAAATGTTTTTAAAAATTTATGTATTTTTAACGTGTTTTTATCGCGTACCATATTGTATTTTAAAAATATTGGTATTTCTGACAGACAAAAAAAATCAGTTTGCTAATATTTAAAATGTGCCTTTTTCCGATTATCGATTAATAAATGAAACTTAAAAAGCTTTTAAACTTGTAGTTTAGTTAGCGCTATTAAAAAATATTAATTTTAATAGTTGAAACCGGTAATTTTTATGTATTTCATTACGAAACTAATTTAATATTCATAATTTATTAAAAAAAAAAAGGTTAATATCGGTAAATTAAAATTTTTATCAATTTTGGATATTACTGGTAGTAAAAAACTTTTATAGCGCTTCGGTTATCTTAGTTTTTGAAGGATTTTTGCAAATATATTACAAATATTGTATAATCAAAATACCAGTAACAAATGAGATTAAAATAATAATAATTTGGATAAAAGAGAGATGTTTAAAACAAACTCCGTATGTACTGCCTTTTGAAACATTTACCAGTATTTTTAAATAAATAAAGATATTTTACTAACGTGATATTTCTTGATAATTTGATAACTTGACCTTTTGCGTTGTTTGGGACTATTTTATTTCGAAAAGGGGGCTTAAACGATCTAAATAACACTTAAATGTCATTGTCAGGATATTCCATAGGCGAGGGCATTGACACTGAACTTGGCTAGGTGGGCATTATAACCCTACCTAAAATTTGTCTGTGGGACGCTTAAGTCTGGATTTATAAGGTGTAAAATTGTGGAAAACACAGAACATTTGGTTGGCGCAGTGATAAGGGGGTGTAAAAGATATTTTATATAACTGTATTTGATTGTTTAAGAAGTGGACTTGATGACGTGGCTTATTCATGAATACTGTTAAAATTAAGAGTATTCTATATTCGCGAACACAGGTAGGGCAGGGTGGGCCATAGCCCAGTCTGAAATTCGTCTGGGGCAAAATTATGCCACAAAATTATAGAGAGTCGCCCAATCTCACTTATAAAAGGCTATGATCTATTCCCCCGTGATTTGTCAAACTGTCAAAGCAAATTGTAGAGAAACTGGTAGCGTATATTCATATAGTAATGTGCTATTAATGTTATGGATTATCTAATATTGCTAATATCTCAAGCATCTTAATAAAATAGGAAAATGTTTACTATACCTTTCCTTCAAAAAACAAGCAATTTATAGGAAGATGTTAATTGCGCATTTCCCGCCAAAACTACAATATATAAGAGGTTTGCTATGCATTTCCTCAAAAACCGTCATATTATAAGTGGTTTACTATAACTTTCCTTCAAAAGTCCCAATATATTGAAAAATGTTTACTATACCTTGAAAAATTACACGTTCATCAGTGTCATGGTGAAAGCTGAAGCGGATTTATACATAATGTTAAATCTCGTAGAGAAGAATGTAGTCCAACTCATAAGGAAACTTTTAAACCTGATGAAAGAAAATTGGAACAATAAATTAATGCTAATAATAATATGATTATAATATTATATAATTACATAAATTTGATTTAAAATAATTTATATTATTAATTTCCTACCATAATCAAAAGGGTTTTTATTTTTCAAAAAATGCTATTGATTATCTTTTTACCCTATACCTGTTACCAGTAATTGAGATCATTATTTATTACAACCTTCAGTGTTTTATTTTTAGTGAATACCTTTACAACTTACATAAAAGTTTATTATTTTTTTGTTGCCCCAAAAAAATGGTATCAAAACGTTTGCATGTTTGTTTTTTCGTCATCATGATATTACAGCCAAAAGCACATAATTATTTCTTATTCCCTTCGATTATTTAATTGGATTTTTTTTTTTATCCTATTTCGTGATTAGTTGATATTAGAATTTTTCATGGGTTTTAAAAAAATTAATATTTTAAATACCCCGCGAATTATTTTCCCATATTATTTCAAAATAATCCTTGATATCTTTGATTTTCTTTTTCATTAAAATTTTATTTGATTAGTTATGTTTATTTTTGTGCGCCTTATACGAAGGAATTCCACGAAAATAAAACAAAAACTGGGATAAGAATAAATTATAAAGCTATAAAATTATAATATTGTCATTAATTTATAAATTATATTTAAAACTGTGGGAGAAATAAAGTTGATTTGCATAAAAATGTCGGAGAAATAAAGTTGCTTATCTATTACAAATTTTTAAAGGTAATGAGATTAAAAATGGGATGGGGTGGGGATATATTTAAAAATAAATATTCTAATGTGGCTCTATTCCTTCATTGCACTGTTAAATATGGTTAATTACTAATTAATTTAATCTGGTTCTCAATAAATTGAATTTTTCAAATACTACAGACACTATTCTTTATATTTTTAGAGTTCAGGAAGGTATTTTTCCAACAATAGCACCTCGACAAATTTTTAAAGCACCCACAAACAAAGCTTGATTTTACAAAGCATCTTTGTTTTATTTTATTCATTTATTTATTAATCATATTAATGACGAAATAAAAGTTAATTTAAACTTGGGGGTATTTAATAATTTCATTCCGTATAATATTACTCATAAATTATTTAATAATCATTGAATAATATTCAATTTGGTTCCCAATTTTTCATTATTATAATTAATAACTTAAAAAAAAGGTCTCTTAAAATTTTAATTTTCTCAAATTTCCAAATATTACGGGGGTTATTTTTTTATTATTTTTTTAGTCAAATATGAATTTTTTTGTTTTATTTTGCGGATTATGGTACAGTGCTAGAGATTAATTACTAATTAGCGTATTTATGTTTTGAAAAAAATGTGCTCTAATTAAATATCACATCTAATTTATTTATTTTTAAATAATTTCGTACCTTAATTACGAAAATTATTTTATTTAATTCGCTAATTTTCAAACGTGCTGAACGGCAATTCTCATATTCAACTCTTGATGTGCTTAATTGTCTTTTTAATTAAAAAAAAAACCAAAAAAAGTATAGTTGTTATCATATATTATCGTATATATATATTGAATTTGCAAACCCTGGAGTATATAAGAATGGTTTTTGAATATTTTTTTTTTTTTGGTTTTTTATAAGGCTTAGAATTTTTGGAAAAAGGTAGAAAAACCGTGTATGATACAAGTTTTATAGAGAAAAAGGTTTTTTTGGTTATATTTTCTTTTATAATTCAATATAGAAGTGGTTTTCAATAATTCTAGAGTTTTCGCTAACGTGTTGTGTGTTTGTTTTTGGTTATAGGTATTTTAATATATATTTTATATATTATTTATAGGTTGAGCAAAAATCGAGGAACATTTGTTCCAACAAAATAACGATAGATTTAAATATAAGTTATATAATGGGACGAGGAAAAGTTATTTTGTTTGTTTTGGTCCAAATTAATTTTAAATATCTTTATATTTATATCATGGGATAGGTTTCAGACCTAAAAATAGCTCTAAATAGCTCAATTTCATTACGGTATATTTTCATTGTGACTAGATATACTCATCAGTTTTTTTTTTTCTCAAGAAGTCTAGCTAGCTAACTCGTTTTTAAATTCATATTGGTTTTTTTTGTTGCATATATATCTTTAATATTTGGTAAAATAAACTCAACTATCCCTACTGTTAATTATTATTCTACTAATTTAACTAATAAATTGGCAGGTTTTTAAAACCAAATCTACATTAGGTCTAAATTGTTTTAAAGGTCTTTAAAAAACCACTTTTATTTATTAATTATATTGTATATAAGATATAGGCGTTGTTAATTTGGCATTGGGGTTAAAATGCATCGGTGTATTTGGTGGTATTTTGAGTGTTTTCGAATAAATTTTATATTTTATTTATCTCAAAGAATACGATGAAATTGTTTAATTATTTTAAATTCAAAATATATCCTTTTTATAAATTGAATTTAAAACTCACTTTAAACTAATTTAAAGGAAATAAATGGCTAAAGGAAGTCTTAAACCTAATCTAAATTATTCAACCTATTTTTGACATAAAAATATTTTCGAACACTGGATCTTTATATGAAACAATTCGAACAAAACACTCATCTTTTTTATATATTGATAATTTTCTTCGAATTTGTAAAAACTTTGGGAATATATAAACGAAAAATTTGATATGGAAGTTATATAGAAGTAAAGCTTTGGGTGAAGGATTTTTTTTTTTCTTTTGTTTTTTTTTTTTTTTTTCAAATACGAAAAAAATCTTATTTTGGGATTCAAATATTTATTTTGTTATTTTTGTATTTCTTTGTCAAAAATAACGCATTGGGAAATCGAATAGTCCGAGCTTTACGTCAACTAAAGAATATTAATCAATCTGATCTACATGTAAGCCTTTTTTTAATTTTTGTCTGAAATTCGAATTTTCGCCTAATATTTTATGATTATATACTATTTTTTCACTCGAAAATTCCCTCCCCCAATATAATGCGGGGGCCATGATTAGAGCATATTATAATTACATTTTGCGAAGTTACTTAATAGAGCTATAATTATTCGTAATAATGCATTTTTCGTATTTAAATCACGCTTGTTTTATGTCATATTAGGCGGGAATAATTGGCTACACTAACTACACTTTTTATATGAAATAATAAAACATATTTAGCCCGTGTCCCTTTAAAGTAATTATCTAAGATTGGAGAGTCCCTTTAAAGGAGTCCTTCACGGCCGTGGCGTCCCCCCCCCCCCCTGTTTTTTCAAAAATCGGTCTTCCAAAAATTGCCCATTGCATGTCTTTGGCGCCCCAGAAAAAGAGTTACTTTTCAAACCAAAAGTAGTATAGAAGGGAGGGTCGCTAAAAACTGAGGGGGGAAGCAGTAGACATGAGGGAGCCGCCAAGGCAGTGAAGGACTCCTTTAAAGTCGCCTTCTTTTCTTGCTTAGCAGACGACGTTGGCCATAACAAATTATGCATTTCAAAGCTAGTATGTGTTCATAAGGGAAGATTATATTCAAGGGGCAGATAGGGCCTTTAAAGAAACTGTCTGAAATGTTAGAGCCCCATTAAAGTCGCCTTCTTTCTTCCTTAGCAGACGGTTTTGACCATAACAATTTTTACAGTTCAAAGCTAGGCTGTGTGCGTAAGGGAAGATGATTTTAAAGGGGCAAAAAGGGTCATTAAAAGACTTAAACAATTGAATTGGAAATTATAGTACTAGTGGTTGTCGTTAGGGCGTCTTTACATCTGGCCTACTTCAGCATAACGTAGATTGCGTATAAATCTATCTATGACAATAATGTAGCAGAAACAAAACATCTTGTCAGAGCATTGTTCATCAATGCTATATTGGAAATATTCATAGTTTACATTTTCATTTATTAAAACCCCTAAAAGTGTAGTTAGTGTAGTCAATCACTTCGGTCTATATGTATTTATAGGCAACTATTTTCACTAAAGGCTAAACACCGTGCGGTGATTGGTTTTCTTATTATTAAAAAGGCTTAAAAGGATTTTTTTTTTTTTTTTTTTGGTTATATTTTCGGAGGTTTATCGAGAAAGACTTCAGCAGTGTTGAGTATCGATTTTTCTATCATATCTTTCATTATATTTATAATAATATCATTGGCTTACGATTATATGTTTCGTTATTTGTTTCGTTTTCAAAGCTGATACGAAATTTGCTTGATCGACGCGCGGAAATATGATACAGTGATTTTGTTTATATAATTTTAATTTTTTTTTTTTCTTGGTTTGATTTTCTTTAAAAGTTTAGGGTTTTTATTTACATTATTAACTTTATTAATATTCAGAGTCTAAATTTGTCGAGATATGTGAACTACAAACTTCCAAAATAGCATCGTGGATAACGCATTACCGTGTGAGTAAATCAGATTATGAAAAGTGAACCACTATTTCTTTATAAAGTAATATATATATAAATTATTTTAAAAACGTTTCAAGTCACGTCATGCTTAAATTAGTTATTGTTATACCTTTCCTAACTGATTAGCGCGACGTGTGGTATATATATACATAAATTTAAATATTCATACATAAATTAAGTATTTTAAAAATTAAAATACTTCAAATTTACATAAATTAAGGCTTTTTAAAGATTAAAATACTCCAAATTTACATAAATTAATGCATTTTTAAAATAGAAATACTCAAAATTTACATAAATTCGGGCTTTTAAAAAATAAAATGATCAAAATTTACATAAATTAAGGCTTTTTAAGAGTTAAAATATTTCAAATTTGCATAAATTAAGGCCTTTTAAAAATTTAAAATATTCCAAATTTGCATAAATTAAGGCTTTTTAAAAATTAAAATATTTCAAATTTGCATAAATTAAGGCCTTTTAAAAATTTAAAATATTCCAAATTTGCATAAATTAAGGCTTTTAAAATTTAAAATACTCAAAATTTACATAAATTCGGGCTTTTAAAAAATAAAATGATCAAAATTTACATAAATTAAGGCTTTTTAAAAATTAAAATATTTCAAATTTGCATAAATTAAGGCTTTTTAAGAATTAAAATATTTCAAATTTGCATAAATTAAGGCTTTTTAAAAATTAAAAATACTCAAAATTTACATAAATTAAGGCTTTTTAAAAATTTAAAATACTCAAAATTTACATAAATTAAGGCTTTTTTAAAAATGAAAATATTTCAAATTTACAGCCTAATATAATAAATGTTTTTTATTATAGCAAATTCTCTAAGACTAATTGTTTAAGAAAGTTATGCAAATTTTATGGTATCTCTTAAATGCTTCATATTATGGAAGTTTGTAGTTGTCATATCACATAATGATTCTAAAGACGAATAAAAATCAATTTTTAATTTTCATTTATGAAATATTTATTTTGGCCCGGTGAAATATTTATTTATTTCTTTCCCCCCAAACAAGCTCGTTTTAATTTAAAGCCTTGAAATCATTAATTTATTATTAATCTCTTTGTAATTTAACCGCGATATTGTTTTAAGAGATTTAATAATGGGGGTTTATATCAGCTCAATATTTTAAGCGCGTTATTTACAAAAAAAGGTTTTCCCTTAATATTTTATATATATAGAGTTATATGGGGTTTATATACAAACCTATCAACTTCTATATTTAAAAATCTTTTTTTTTCTTATATTTTTTTTTAAATTAACTACGGTATATATATAGAAACTAATTCAATCAAACCCTTTTTTAGGCAAACCCATCCCAATTGGGTATGCGTCGCGCGGAAAGCTGGCTAAATATATATTAACGGGATATATTTCTGGTGGTTTATTTAATTTAATTAATTACATCTATGGCTAAATAAGCTATTTCATTCGTTAATTATTTCCTTCATCAAAACTATTTGGCCAACTTTTTCGGCAAACACTAAAAAAGCTAATATAATATGTTTATTTTTTTAAATCTAAACGTCTTTAATTAGCGTCGAATTAATCTTTTTTATTATATTTTAACGAACTGCACACTCGCGTTACCGTTTTTTTTAAGTTTTAGATTATTTAATTAGCCCTTAATTATTTTTGATCGTATAATTAAAAAGAATTTTTCTTTCGTTAGTATAAAATATCGATTAAATTTACGTTTTTTTGTTTAGTTTGGGTACAAAATAAACACTTATGGAAGGCGATGAGGCTTATTTTTGGTTTCTTTTGTCAAAAAGTGCCGTTTATGGTCAAAAAGTGCGCGCGAATTTTATAATATCTATCGGTAATCATCATAAATTATCATAATTTATGTATACCGGTTTATCTGCTATAGAAAAGTGAGCTAGATTCTATATTTGAAGTATACTAATTTTTACCAACAAACCTTATATAAAAATCAAATTTGAAAATATTTTTTTAGAAATTTTTCAGATTCGGTTTTTTTCTTTTTTTCTTTTATATTTAAATATTTCTTTTTCTTAGACTTAAAAACTATCGAAATTAATTTGAAATTTGATTATATAAATACATTCATATTTTCCATAGATTTTAGGTCTAGTATACGCGTTATTATCCAAAACATAAATTAATTAAATTGGTGCTTACGACGATTCAGTGTTAAAAATTCTATATCTATAAAAGAAAAAGCTAAATATGGGATTTAATTTTTGGTTTTATCGGTTTTTGAAACTGCACGCGATTTAAATTTATTGGTATATCATGTTATATAAGTTAAATTGAATATCATTAATCATTTTTCTCCCTTTTTACGGTACAACCCCCTTGTTTTTAATATATTGAAGGTTTCCACGCTCTTCGAAGTCCCTTTAAACTTAGTGAATGATTAAATATTCATCTCTGAGATCATTCGAGAGAATATTTATAATTTAAATATTTTTGAAGTTCGTCGCAAAGTTTTTGTATCCTAATTATTTATTGTAATTAATGATGATACGGGCGTGTAGTTTCTTTATTTTTTTGGGTTATTTTACGTTTTTTTTTGGGTTATTTAATATCACTGTTTGCGTTAGGCATCCATGCCGAAAAGCCGCCCTGTGTATGTAGAAATAAACGATGTTGAAACATTGTTTGGTAGAGGATTGTTTAGACATAAAAGAGGAATTATTAGAGGAAAGTTAGTAGGTGGATGGATGGGTTAAAAAGATGGGATTACGAGGATTTGTTTTTAGGTTAGAGAACAACCTTTTTTTGTTTCCAATTTATAATTAGCTATGTATGAATTAAAAATATATAGAGAGTATAAAGTTAATTTTTTTAGACCCGAGTGGCTGAGCCTGGTGAATGGGCTTCCGAACTCGATCTGGAGTTGCTGATGTTAGTGACGATTATGGTCGGCGAATTCGGTCCGTTCTGAACCACGGACGCCTCTTTCACCACGTCCGGACCGGGATTGGTCGGTTTCCAATTGTCCTTCGTTAGTATTAATGCGAAATAGGATAAGAAAATAGAGGATAGGTTGAATTGAAAAGAGAATTGGTTTGGTAAATAAGTTTACAGGAAAGTATATTAAAACCTTGTTATAACGAAAAAAAGAATCCCCTAGGACCTAAATTACGAAATATCGCTTATAACGAAACATTTTGACTTCAATTTTGTTATATCCAGTTAGATATATGCCTTATAGCAGAGGAACTTTGGTTATAACAAAATTTACCTTAAATATTTTCGGTATAACCAGTCACCAATTTAAGCTTTAGCAGAAAAGTTAACTTTTTCGTTATAACCAGAGGCCTTGACCAAATATTTCGTCGTCTGCAATGCCAAGGCCTAGCAACTATAAATAAATGCGGATACAACGAAATGGGTTCTCCTCACCCCTATAATTTCGTTATAACGAGATTTTATTGTACTAGAAATTATTAGTAGGAAAATATGAATATTGAAAAGCAGAGAGTTGTCAGATATTCTACATGTATAGGCTCTATGAATTTTCTTTTCAGATATGGGGTAAAAATTAGATTAGGTGGTGTTCGTTAAAGAAAACTGGGGACAGAATTAGAATCTACACGTTGGCACCAACGCAATAGCTAAAACTCTAAGTTTATAACTTATCTTCTAGAACTTATCTATAAGATAAGTTATAAACTGTAGGACCCTATCCTGGAAACAGTTTATTAAATTGGCAGACCAGAATCTTGTAATAGAATGTAATTAATCCATGTTATTGCTATATTCAAGATATAATAGAATTTCTTGCTATATATATGTAGATTAGGTTACGTCTCTATCATTGCTTAGAAATGCGTGTAACGCTTTGAAAGCCAAATATTAGCATTAGAACTAGGTTTATTCAGGGCACGCGTTGTTCGATGAAGTTCCTATCGTCGGTTCCTATTGTAGAATTAGGTGACGTTTTCAGCATATACAATATAAGCTACGCACGCTCACGTGTTGCGTCCGAAAAATCGAATAGCAAAGGTTGAGAGAATCAATATATGCTTGTTGAAATCTGTGACTGGTTCTGACTGATACGTTTATTTTATATTTAGGTTAATAATACTATTCTATTCAACGTATATCGTGATGGTCCAACTAAATTAGTTCTTACTCTAGCACACGCTAGTAAACTTAACTTCCAAAATATTGTAACTATATGTCTGTTTACGATATAATGAATTTAGAAGTAAAACGAACGACGAATCGTAAATTTATAAAGTATATGGACAAAGACTATTTATCAGCGCGTGACTCAATGCGAGCTCGTTAATTCACTATCAAAATAAAAGACCCAACCCTCCAGAGAGTCCCAAAACAAGTCTATGACGTAAAAACAGAACTATAGATCATTAATGTCCAAAAAATATTTTATGCTAGAAATGTTTGGCCAAATTCCGATTTTTACCTATACAATATGACCACTGCCCTTAAATTCAACTTATTCACAAGCATATAAAGTATAAAGTCAGAATTTGACTACGCTTTCAACACCTACAGGTAGTTCTGTCTTTATCAAATAAAGTTTTACGGCCTTTTCCTCTAAGCAACGCTGCGAATTACGTATTGCGTAAAAATCAATTCATATAGCCTCCAACTATTGAGATTAAGAGTAGAGCCTAACGCGATATGCCCCGAGAAAAGATGGATATTACATTTGTTTACTGATATCGCATTCTCTGAGGTTGGTAAAATTCGCCCTACAATTGCCTAAATTCACGGAATAACTCTTTCGAAGTATTATACACTTCTGGTTAATTATTATTAAGGATTACGACACACAGCGGTGATTTTACGATTGTTAGTCATCTTCGTAATGATCATTTACGTAACAATAATTAAATACGAGCGGGCGAAGAACAAGACAGGAGCTTACTTTTTTGGTGTTATCGAAGGTCGGCGAAGTTGTTTCGTCAAGTTTGGCAATGGGGGCGCCCAATTTCTCGGCCACTCCTCTCTCCAAATCTTTCTGGTAACTGCGCACGGAGGAAGGACTACCAGTACCACTCGCTACTGGACTTCCTCGTCGGCTACCGGCGCGACTACCAGCGCGACTGCCAGCGCGACTACCTATAAATTCCATTCAATTAAGGATTGTCATAACCCTCTACACACCCGCGACTCCGCGGCTCGCCTCTGGAGAAAAATCTCTCCGAGAGACCGAGGTCATTATACTATCACGACGGGTCGAGTTCGTACCTGCTCGGGATCGTGGCGGTCCACTCACGGACAACTGCGAGCAAACACTGGGGTGCCTCGAGATTGGGACCTGCAAGCTAGTGTGACTCGCTCTTCGATGACCTTTCTTATCTTTACCCAACTTGATATGCATCAAACGGGGATGTGGCGAGTTGAAAATCGTCCTATGATTTCTAAATCGAGCTCTGTAAAAGATAAAAAATATTTATTAAACTATTTTTTGTTTAAAGACTCCGCGGGACTTTCGTCGAGAATCGACGAATTTAAAAATAATACGGGTTCTAGGAGTTTCAGAGCAACGTGCTCCGAGATGGTTTAGGAGTCAAGCTTGGCGATTTCAAATCAAGACTGACTTCACAAAATATCCGCGAGTCAAATTAATCAAGAACGAGATCTTTTGATTAGTCGGAGGTTCTACTTTTAATTATATGCCAAAATTAGAAGGCTTCCAACTTCCTATACAATTCAGAGACACCCCCTGAATGTTTCACACCGCAAACGGGTTTTATTTTTTGGAAGCAAAATCAATAAAATATCACTTCATTTTCCTCTTCAGCCTCCCTTTAACGCGAACATAATCATGTACAGGTCATCATTAAGAATATTTTGTAAGCTCTTTTCTTTATTCATCGACACCAGATATCAGAAATATATTTCACGAGATATTTACCTGCTGAACAAATGCAGAGCGAGGCACATACCAACAAACATAATGCCCATGACCACAATGATGATGATCATGTTGGTATCCATTTGGTACGGTTTGGGCCCTTGTCGACGGATTGTTCCCTGATTGTCTGTTGTTAAAAAAAGGAAATAAAGTTCAGAATTAATTAAACTTTCCTTGAAACGTTTCGTATATACGTTATATTATCTCAACGCCCCACGGGAATGGTACAATTAATAACGAAAAAAAAAAAAAAAAAAAAAAAAAAAAGCCTTTCGATGATTTGGATCATCGAGGTCGTAAAGGGTCACGTAGTAGAGCTTCAATAATCAATTTTACCAGATTTTCCCCAACACCCCCTTCAAGGAAAAAATGGATATTTTCATAGGACACGCGAAAAATGTTGGCGCCAAAAGTTTAAGAGGTATTTTTCTTTTCATTTTTTTTTAAGTTGGAAAATATTCATATAGGGATGGATACCCTATCTGGTATAAGATCCTGCGCTTAGTTTAGCACCTGTCAAGCGGCAGAGGAAAAAAAAAAAAAAAAAAAAAAAAAAAAAAAAAGAAGGGAGAGATCCAAGGAATTTATAACCAAATTCAAGGATATGTAAAGCCTTGAAAACACTGCCATCTTAGATCAGTATACCATCTCCTAGACTCAGTACGTGGTAGAACCAACCTATAATAATTCTATAACAAGAATTCATGCTTGCTAAAAGGAGATATACAGGGTGTTTACTCAGTGTCTGATGCTACCGGCAATACATCGATTTCTGTGGGATCAATCGCTTAATTTCTATGGGAAATTTCAATCATAAACCAACAATAGAGCAGTATATCTGGTGTTCTAGCGAATGAAGCTTAGTTTTCACTCTTTACCCTACTCTATTGTTTTCCGATTTTTACTCCAATAGGAAAACTCAAGTTACTACGGTTCGGACAGTTTCTATTTTTAAGATTTTGAGATTCCGTCCTAAATGTATCGGATTTCAGCAAGTGTCCCTGTTTCCTTCGTGAAAATGGCTTATGTTCACGGCTTTGTTTTGAATGCGAGGATGAGAAGTGGCAAGAAACGCCTAGCTGATAATCTTAACCCACGTGTTGTCGGCGTATTGCGGAGAGAATCTGTTCGTAGACTGAGAATTACACCCTGTATATTCAAGCCCCGAATTTCACAGGCAAGAGAGTGTACTTATGTAGGATATGCCCTTTTTTTCGATCCAAAATCGGTCCCCTTTAGGGAAAAATATCCTCTCTTTTGGATCGATATTACCCATTTCTTTAAGACGGCCTAGTATCAAGCGGCCACGAAGCTCATTACTCACAAGAGACCATTAAAACCCACGAATAATGTTAAAAGAATATTAATTTTGAGATAATCATGCTGGGAGAGGTATACGGAAGAAAAGCCAAGGAATTAGAATGAAATGTGAGGAAAAGAAAAGCGAAAACTGTTAAGGAAATTTGTAAGGAAAGTGATTTGGTAAATGTGTGTGTACTACCGTTGAGACAAGAGGTTTGGTTTGACAAGTAGCCCGGCTTGCAGGCGCAGTAGCCGTTCACGCAATCCGTGGCGTTGGGATCCAGACCCGGCGAACGACATTGCACCGCGAACTTGCACTCCTGCGACAGTGAACGGACTGAACAGAGAAATAGAGAGAGAAAGAGACAGACATTCAACGAGCGACAACGATCATTCAGGATAAACAGGGATTTTGATTTTAGCGTGATTAAGTGTGAATTTCATTTCTTCAACACTAACAAATAGAGGTAAAGCTCCAAAAGAGCTTTCAAATAGGACCAAAGGTTATATTAGATATGGACAGACTTGTACGAGTTTCTTGATTTTTTATCAGAATTGGCTACAAATATACTTATCTGTTACTAAATATCTTTTAGCCACTATGTTTAATCGTATCTGTCTGTTTAAAGAAATCGGATAACTGTAATTTATTACAAACTATAGCTAAACATTTGACAACAAATAAGAGAATCAGTTTGGCGTCCGATTAATATATAAATAAACTTAATATTACAAAACGTTGATCCAATACAGTGTTGGGTGGGTCGGCGTGATTCGGTGAAATTATTAAATGGTTTGGAAACAAAGAATTATACAGTTTGCCGCGGTTTGTCTTCATTCGTGAAAGAATCAGTAAGTGAGGAGGTCAATTGGGCGTTTCAATAAAGAAATAAAAATAAAAATAAAGCAAAATATAAAGTAAAGACACTTTGGTAAGTAAGAAGGCTCTCTTGGGGAAAAGGTTTGCGTGTTGACATAGAGCCTTTAGGGACTCACTCTCACTTAAAAGAATGCCAATCATTTTCTGGCGATTTTTTTAAACAATATAAGAAAATGAAAGATAACAAAAAAATTACATTTATAATAGAGCATTATGTTACCCCACGACCTTCTCGAAGTCATCACACTGATATCCGATCTACATGAAACAATGAGGCACAGGATTCTAAATCTCACACCGTCCAATTTTTAAGTTACATAAAATTATCTAGTTAACGAAACCACGCATCAAAAGCTTAAAAATAAATTGAAAACAATATTGCCTAAAACATTCGACCAAAAGTATCAATTTTATAGAATATTAAACCAAAAGAATCGAGCTCGGCCATTTCGGTTAGGCTATGACCCACAGCCCGCTAACCCACTACTGCTAGACGCGGGAACTTTAGTCTGCTTCATTGCTGCCCTGAACCGATTCGCTTCTCGTTAGAACAACCTGGTTACCCACGGGCTACCCCGAGGTCACCATATTGACGCCTGGCTTAGCGCGGACATCCGATCTACACGGGTCAATGAGCCATAGGATTCCCAACCTCAGACCGTTCAACGCTTCTAGCTTCCAAGTCGCTGGATTACAGGAGTTCGCCACGACTCCCAGCTGTTGAGACTTATCCCAATATATCACTTATAGTTACATAAAATTATCTAGTTAAAGAAATCATATATCAAAAGCTTGAAAACAATAACGCCTAAAATAATTTGACCTTCGCCCTTACGCCAGTCCAAAAGCATCAATTTTATAGAAAATTAATCCAAAAGAATCGAGTTCGGCCGTTATCGGTTAGGCTCTGACCCACAGCCCGCTCTCGAACGCTAACCCACTACTGCTAGACGCGGGAACTTTAGTCTGCTTCATTGCTGCCCTGAACCGATTCGCTCCTCGTTAGAACAACCTGGTTACCCACGGGCTACCCCGAGGTCACCATATTGACACCTGGCTTAGCGCGGACATCCGATCTACACGGGTCAATGAGATATAGGATTCCCAACCTCAGACCGTTCAACGATTCTAGCTTCCAAGTCGCTGGATTACAGGAGTTCGCCACGACTCCCAGCTGTTCGGACTGATCCCAATATATCACTTATAGTTACATAAAATTATCTAGTTAAAGAAATCATTATACAAAAACGTTGTTTTGCTTCGCACTTCAAAAAAGTGCATTTATAGGTAAGAATTTCAAACCCGTGAAGGGACAGAAATTATAAATTCACAGTGAAAGAAATATGAAAGTCACAGTCTAAGAAATCATAAAGCTATAATTATTATACAAAAACGTTGTTTTGCTTCGTACTTCAAAAATGTGCATTTAAAGGTTAGAATTTCAAACCCGTGAAGGGACAGAAATTATAAATTCACAGTGAAAGAAATATGAAAGTCACAGTCTAAGAAATCATAAAGCTATAATTATAATAATTAATATGAATAAAAAATTTACAAAAAAATGACGTATAAATTCGGCCTATCGAAACTTTTACTTATGTAGATTTAATGATTAGAAACTTTATAAAGAGGCGAATGTTTCCTTTTACTAACTGAAAACTGCAACCATCCATCCTAACAACTAAACATTTTAAAAACGCGGGCAGGAACTATTTGGTATTATGCTATTCTACCTTTCCACGCATAGTTGGCTTTTAGTTACCCTTACCAAGAGTGAATTCTACAACAGAATGATTTCTGCATAATTAAAAGTTTCGATAGGCCGAATTTATACGTCATTTTTTTGTAAATTTTTTATTCATATTAATTATTATAAGTATAGCTTTATGATTTCTTAGACTGTGACTTTCATATTTCTTTCACTGTGAATTTATAATTTCTGTCCCTTCACGGGTTTGAAATTCTAACCTTTAAATGCACATTTTTGAAGTACGAAGCAAAACAACGTTTTTGTATAATAATTATAGCTTTATGATTTCTTAGACTGTGACTTTCATATTTCTTTCACTGTGAATTTATAATTTCTGTCCCTTCACGGGTTTGAAATTCTTACCTATAAATGCACTTTTTTGAAGTGCGAAGCAAAACAACGTTTTTGTATAATTTGTGTTTGCTTTTGGAAAAATTAAACACTTGTAAATCAATTAACCCATTTTTTTTTAATTTAGTGGTAGGAATTAAAATTGCAAATTTACAAGTTTAAATTGAAATGATTTAATATATATGATTATTTTATATTGTACAAACTTTATAATCGGTTATTGTTGTTCTAAATTATGGGGCCCTATAACTGTGGTTTAAGATTAAATATCCTATGGTGCACGCGACATCTTTTTTAATCTCGATCGCAGCACGTTATTCGATCTTTTTAAAAGTAAATTGATTAAGTTCTTGTTTTTGCCATATTCAAAAATATTCCCTCGAGCTCCCGCAGAACGAACACGTCAATACTCTCAGCATAAAACTATAGTTCTTAAATTTCATTTCACACAGTTTAATTCAGAAGTGCTTTCGATTTAGATGAATATTAACATCGCTTAAGCCGTTGTTTTCATTTTGATGGTTTATACCGTTTAATTTTCATTTTTCACTTAGATTTAAAATGAAACCATTCAGTTTGTTTGCCGGTTAATGAAAATTATTAACAACACTTAATAAATACTGGTCTGCCATGGTGCACCTCATGGGCTATTAGATTAATAGTTTTGACCTAATTAATTGGTACCCTTTTAAAATAGCTTTGAACTCACTCGTTTTCCTGTGAGGACGGGTTACACGACGCGCACAAATAATGGTGGACGGACGCGCACAATTAAAGATTGAAATGTATACAGAATACTGGTCGCTGACGTCTCGTCATCGCGTGATTTCGAATCATCTGATTGCCCGGTTAGATTTTATTTTGTACATGGCGATCAAGCCTTTTTCTTACTCCGTATATTTAAACTCAATTTAAAAATTATGACCTCTCGCTTTTAAGTCTCCACTCCAACCTCAGGATACCAGTAAGTAGGAAAATATATAATTGGTACCATGACGCGGCATACGCGGGCATGGCAACTAAAAGGAATTTAAAGTTTTCTTAAAATTGAGTACACATGGGACCGATTTATAAAAAAAAGGAATCCATGTGCAAGAAAAACCATTACAACTCTAACCTCCGACCTCGCGCTAGCTATAGATACGCGTATCGGAAGACCTAAAAGAAAAAACACCCTACGACTGTAATTGTTCTGGGGGGGGGGAGTCTCTGCCGTTTACAAATAAAAGTATTTACGAATTAAAGGGTAGGAGTCAAAGATTTTAAAGGTTATATAAGAAATTATAAATAAAGTCCGAATTTGCCGTTACATATAACATGATGACTCTTTCTTTGTTTCCATCCATGTATTCATCCACTACGCTTAGTTTAGAATGAGAACGACGAAAGCGGCATAACGATGTTATACCTCAATCGCGCCATGGCTCTGGAAGATTCGCTTCAATTCCGAACTCGTCAATTATAAGAGAGAAGGGTGATACCAAGGGATTACTAGCTAAAGGGATATTGGCTAATTCGAATGATAAAATATACTAGCCTGACGTGACCTTACTAGCGTTGTTTTAATCTGCTAACTTAAAGATAACGAAAAGTGATTACCATGAACATCCACTAAGATACTAAAATATCTACTCGAGAATTAACGAGACGATCGAGACCAGAATAAACATTAAACTTTATTATTACAAGTATAATTCTCATAAATTCAAAGAGCCCTGCAAAAAAAAAAGCAAACGAAGTCGTAAAAACAACATCGCCTTAAAGAACATATTTGCAAAAAACTATGCCAAGTCCTCCGCACTGTTCCTAAAGAAACGTAAGTCTTCCTTTACTCTGCTGTCCAAGAAATGTACAGGATGATGGCCCCAGGCATCTATCCACTACTTGTCCTCTACTTGGCCTATCCTAATCCTTGAAGGCTAAGACATTCTAGGCGTCACCACGGAACTTCCACCTCTGCAGCAGGCTAGAGACGTTAACTTTTTTTTTTACACGATGTTGAAGGCATGAATGACAGAGAGAGAATGTGTTCTATCCATAGGCGCAAATGACTTTTATCTCTCGAAAAACTACGTCGACTTCCCTTAAAAAACGGATTTGGCCTACTGGCGATAGGCCAACTGACAAACGTATTTACATCCCATTGTAAGAATTGGACGACGAGTCCGAAAGTTCGTTATGTCGAACACATGATAGTACCGAAAGTTCGAATACTCAAAAGGGGCTGACTTCGCGTCGACTGCAACTAAATCAGACTGAGACTGTTGCACTCTACTAACGTAACCTTACCTATAATATTATAAGAGGAATGGGTTAGAGCAAGTGTTTAACTAGTTGGAGGGATGACGTAGTTCGAGTGATTAACTAACGTAACCTTACCTAAAATATTACAAGAAGGGCAAGGAAACAAAATGTCCTTTCGAGGTTGTGAACTATCGATAAAGATTCCACTTGAGATTATGTACATGAAGATTACGGTCTATCAAGATTGTGTTGCATCGACATTATGTTCTGTCGAGATTGCGTCCCATCGAGATTATATCCCATCGATATTGTGTCCTATCGCGCGTGTCCAATTTTGTTCTTATATCCGTATCCTTTATAGACTCCTTTAAATTCTGCAGCATCATTTAAATTTCCCGCCAACTTATAACTAAATCAATTTATTGTACGTCTGCCTCAGAGTCCATTTTCTAAGACATTTCAAAATCTCACCGTTATATACCATTTGGGCTAATGTATAATACCCAAGTTTATGTACCCTGCGGCTTATAATCATTGATAAAAAAAAATTCAATAAGCACTATAAACGTTAAAAACACTGTTTTGCATTTGACTCAATACGTAGAATTCTAGGCATCGTCCTATATCTTTTAAACCAAAACATATATCGTTTGTATCTCTCGCGTTCTGCTTTATTATTTATATTTAATTAGACACAAGTTTTTTATTCAACTGCATACACCAACGTTATCTTTTTATCCGTCTTCCTATCCAACGTAATCAAAGCTACTGTTATTCAGTCTTAGTATTCAACATAATAAAAGTATAATAAAAATATAATAGAACACCCTTGTAAATCTAACACATTTCTCTCTTTCTAATGCAAACTCCCAATGAAACGCCGTCTTTCACGGTGTTTCAACCTTATCTACAGCTTTTGTTATCTCAGTCTTAGTATTCATCCGAAACGTATAGAAAAATATAGAGTACCCCCACGAGCCTAACAAATTTTTCTCTCTCGAATGCAAACACTCAATGAAACGGACTCGCGGTCGGACGAAGAAGAAGAAGAAGAAGAAGGAGAAAACCTCAGTTATCATAGACAAAAAAGATTCCACCTCATAAGACAAATCTCCATAGACTTTTCTAATGAAATTTTGAGACACCTATAAATAAAACAGGCCAGCTGGCCTGTTTTTAATATATCAAAAGCTTGAAAACAATAACGCCTAAAATAATTTGACCTTCGCCCTTACGCCAGTCCAAAAGCATCAATTTTATAGAAAATTAATCGAAAAGAATCGAGTTCGGCCGTTATCGGTTAGGCTATGACCCACAACCCGCTCTCGAACGCTAACCCACTACTGCTAGACGCGGGAACTTTAGTCTGCTTCATTGCTGCCCTGAACCGATTCGCTCCTCGTTAGAACAACCTGGTTACCCACGGGCTACCCCGAGGTCACCATATTGACGCCTGGCTTAGCGCGGACATCCGATCTACACGGGTCAATGAGCCATAGGATTCCCAACCTCAGACCGTTCAACGCTTCTAGCTTCCAAGTCGCTGGATTACAGGAGTTCGCCACGACTCCCAGCTGTTGAGACTTATCCCAATATATCACTTATAGTTACATAAAATTATCTAGTTAAAGAAATCATATATCAAAAGCTTGAAAACAATAACGCCTAAAATAATTTGACCTTCGCCCTTACGCCAGTCCAAAAGCATCAATTTTATAGAAAATTAATCCAAAAGAATCGAGTTCGGCCACTATCGGTTAGGCTAACCCACTACTGCTAGACGCGGGAACTTTAGTCTGCTTCATTGCTGCCCTGAACCGATTCGCTCCTCGTTAGAACAACCTGGTTACCCACGGGCTACCCCGAGGTCACCATATTGACGCCTGGCTTAGCGCGGACATCCGATCTACACGGGTCAATGAGCCATAGGATTCCCAACCTCAGACCGTTCAACGCTTCTAGCTTCCAAGTCGCTGGATTACAGGAGTTCGCCACGACTCCCAGCTGTTGAGACTTATCCCAATATATCACTTATAGTTACATAAAATTATCTAGTTAAAGAAATCATATATCAAAAGCTTGAAAACAATAACGCCTAAAATAATTTGACCTTCGCCCTTACGCCAGTCCAAAAGCATCAATTTTATAGAAAATTAATCCAAAAGAATCGAGTTCGGCCACTATCGGTTAGGCTATGCCCCACAGCCCGCTCTCGAACGCTAACCCACTACTGCTAGACGCGGGAACTTTAGTCTGCTTCATTGCTGCCCTGAACCGATTCGCTCCTCGTTAGAACAAACTGGTTACGCACGGGCTACCCCGAGGTCACCATATTGACGCCTGGCTTAGCGCGGACATCCGATCTACACGGGTCAATGAAATATAGGATTCCCAACCTCAGACCGCTCAACGATTCTAGCTTCCAAGTCGCTGGATTACAGGAGTTCGCCACGACTCAAAGCTGATGGGACTGATCCCAATATATCACTTATAGTTACATTAGTTAAAAACCTAGTTGCCTGTTGCCAGGCCACTAGAAGGAACAGGTTATTCCTATCGTAAGTACTACTTTCACAGTTGTAATTACAACTTTGAATGGGCAGATATGATTATCATTCCGAGAACACCCATCACAACTTTCAATGGACATATATTATCATTTTAAATGGGAGTGCCATTGATCCAAACCTTTCACGAATAACTCTGCGAAAATTTCTACTTGGTCTATTATGCTGTACCCAAGACTTCCCAATCGCTTAGTTTTGGAAATAGTGGTGCTTGTTACATTCTATAACACAAATTTTCGCAGAGTTATTCGTGAAAGGTTTGGATCAATGGCACTCCCACTTAAAATGATAATATATGTCCATTGAAAGTTGTGATGGGTGTTCTCGGAATGATAATCATATCTGCCCATTCAAAGTTGTAATTACAACTGTGAAAGTAGTACTTACGTTAGGAATAACCTGTTCCTTCTAGTGGCCTGGCAACAGGCAACTAGGTTTTTAACTAATATTTGTCCCTTTGTAAAAAGTAGTCTGGGTGAACTGGTGAGTTAGTTTGTCAATAAACAAAATAGTTGCATTACAAAATTTATTTTAATGTTGAAAAAAAAAATTTTTTTAAAACGTTTTCGTGCAAAGTGACAAGTGTGAAAGTATCATTGTAAGCTGGGAAACCAAACAAATTCCTCTCCGAGAAACTTAACCTAACCTAACCCCGTGGGCAGCGTCAGAGGCGTAGCCTATTCTGGGTGGTTGCCAGAAGAAATACACTGAACTTTAACGTGCATCAAAAAAAGCGTCATGGGTAATCCTATGATTTTTGAGCTTCCCTAATGTATAAGAATCTCGGATCTTGGCAGCCCATGTTATTTCCCCATTGGAGTTAATACAGCCAAAACAAAGGAGCTGCTAGCCGTCTACGGAAAACTAGAGCTAGGAATAACAGATGCTGGCGACCGCCAGCATCTAATATTACTGGGGTGACACGGTAGGGGTGACACGGAGGTTTGGCTATACTTATGGGCTTTCCCATCTTGTTAGCACCTTAAATTGTGATTTTATTATTATTATTGATAATGTATTTCTAATATTAATAATACTGGGGTGACACGGTAGGGGTGACAAAGTAGGGGTGACACGGTAGGGGTGACAAGGTAGGGGTAACACGGTAGGGGTGACACGGTAGGGGTGACACGGTAGGGGTGACACGGAGGTTTGGCTATACTTATGGGCTTGACCATCTTGTTAGCACCTTAAATTGTGATATTACTGGGGTGACACGGTAGGGGTGACAAGGTAGGGGTGACACGGTAGGGGTGACACGGTAGGGGTGACACGGAGGTTTGGCTATACATAATATTAATATTACTGGGGTGACAAGGTAGGGGTGACACGGAGGTTTTGCTATACCTAATATTAATTTTACTGGGGTGACACGGTAGGGGTGACACGGAGGTTTGGCTATACATAATATTAATATTACTGGGGTGACAAGGTAGGGGTTACACGGTAGGGGTGACACGGAGGTTTGGCTATACATAATATTAATATTACTGGGGTGACACGGTAGGGGTGACAAGGTAGGGGTGACACGGTAGGGGTGACACGGAGGTTTGGCTATACCTAATATTAATATTACTGGGGTGACACGGTAGGGGTGACAAGGTAGGGGTGACACGGTAGGGGTGACAAGGAGGTTTGGCTATACTTATGGGCTTGCCCATCTTGTTAGCACCTTAAATTGTGATTTTATTATTATTATTGATAATGTATTTGTAATATTAATAATACTGGGGTGACACGGTAGGGGTGACAAGGTAGGGGTGACACGGAGATTTGGCTATATTATGGGCTTGACCATCTTGTTATCATCCTAAATTGTGATTTTATTATTATTATTGATAATGTATTTCTAATATTAATAATACTGGGGTGACACGGTAGGGGTGACACGGAGGTTTGGCTATACATAATATTAATATTACTGGGGTGACCGGGAGGGGTGACAAGGTAGGGGTGACACGGTAGGGGTGACACGGAGGTTTGGCTATACATAATATTAATATTACTGGGGTGACACGGTAGGGGTGACAGGGTAGGGGTGACACGGAGGTTTGGCTATATTATGGGCTTGACCATCTTGTTAGCACCTTAAATTGTGATTTTATTATTATTATTGATAATGTATTTCTAATATTAATATTACTGGGGTGACACGGTAGGGGTGACACGGAGGTTTGGCTATACTTATGGGCTTGACCATCTTGTTATCATCCTAAATTGTGAT
Source organism: Odiellus spinosus (assembly GCA_963920705.1). Lineage (NCBI taxonomy): Eukaryota > Metazoa > Arthropoda > Arachnida > Opiliones > Phalangiidae > Odiellus > Odiellus spinosus. The sequence goes on along the minus strand of OY987228.1, from coordinate 16,618,778 downwards.
TTTATTATTATTATTGATAATGTATTTCTAATATTAATAATACTGAGGTGACACGGTAGGGGTGACACGGAGGTTTGGCTATACATAATATTAATATTACTGGGGTGACACGGTAGGGGTGACAAGGTAGGGGTGACACGGTAGGGGTGACACGGAGGTTTGGCTATACATAATATTAATATTACTGGGGTGACACGGTAGGGGTGACAAGGTAGGGGTGACACGGAGGTTTGGCTATATTATGGGCTTGACCATCTTGTTATCATCCTAAATTGTGATTTTATTATTATTATTGATAATGTATTTCTAATATTAATAATACTGGGGTGACAAAGTAGGGGTGACACGGTAGGGGTGACACGGAGGTTTGGCTATACATAATATTAATATTACTGGGGTGACACGGTAGGGGTGACAAGGTAGGGGTGACACGGAGGTTTGGCTATACTTATGGGCTTGACCATCTTGTTATCATCCTAAATTGTGATTTTATTATTATTATGTATAATGTATTTCTAATATTAATAATACTGGGGTGACACGGAGGTTTGGCTTTACTTATGGGCTTGACTATCTTGTTATCATCCTAAATTGTGATTTTATTATTATTATTGATAATGTATTTCTAATATTAATAATACTGGGGTGACAAGGTAGGGGTGACACGGTAGGGGTGACACGGAGGTTTGGATATACTTATGGGCTTATCCATCTTGTTAGCACCTTAAATTGTGATTTTATTATTATTATTGATAATGTATTTCTAATATTAATAATACTGGGGTGACACGGTAGGGGTGACACGGAGGTTTGGCTATACCTAATATTAATATTACTGGGGTGACACGGTAGGGGTGACAAGGTAGGGGTGACACGGTAGGGGTGACAAGGAGGTTTGGCTATACTTATGGGCTTGCCCATCTTGTTAGCACCTTAAATTGTGATTTTATTATTATTATTGATAATGTATTTGTAATATTAATAATACTGGGGTGACACGGTAGGGGTGACAAGGTAGGGGTGACACGGTAGGGGTGACACGGAGGTTTGGCTATACATAATATTAATATTACTGGGGTGACACGGTAGGGGTGACAAGGTAGGGGTGACACGGAGGTTTGGCTATACTTATGGGCTTGACCATCTTGTTATCATCCTAAATTGTGATTTTATTAATATTATTGATAATGTATTTCTAATATTAATATTACTGGAGTGACACGGTAGGGGTGACACGGAGGTTTGGCTATATTATGGGCTTGACCATCTTGTTATCATCCTAAATTGTGATTTTATTATTATTATTGATAATGTATTTCTAATATTAATAATACTGGGGTGACAAGGTAGGGGTGACAAGGTAAGGGTGACACGGAGGTTTGGCTATACTTATGGGCTTGACCATCTTGTTATCATCCTAAATTGTGATTTTATTATTATTATGTATAATGTATTTCTAATATTAATAATACTGGGGTGACACGGAGGTTTGGCTATACTTTTGGGCTTGACCATCTTGTTAGCACCTTAAATTAGGATAAACACGTTCGTGTTTATCCCTTTATCTGAACTCGAATTTCATCAGAAACCGTAATGTCTTTTCCAATGGACCCGCGGCGCTTGATAACTGAAAGCGTCGTCGTCGTCGTCGTCGTCGTTTCCCTCTTCCCACCGTCCACTGAATTCGAATTAATACAGACAAAGGTACTTTTGAAAAAATTTGATAAGACTTCGATCAGGTACAAGAGTATCTCTAGTTAAACACAGATTTCAATAATGAAATGTTGATTAAGTATACGAAGTAATAGAAAGTAAGGTACCTGAATGGGTTACAAAAGGGTGAAATCTTAAGCTTAGCCGAGCTTTACTAATTGCTTCAAAATGAATAAACAAAAATTTTATTTCTTAAACAGTAGAATGATAAGGAATATCCATCGAATTCGAGTTAATAGAAAGTAAGGCGCCTGAATGGGTTACAAAAGGGTGAAATCATAAGCTTAGCCGAGCTTTATTAATTGCTTCAAAATGGTAAACAAAATTTTATTTCTTAAACAGTAGAATGATAATGAATATCCATCGAATTCGAGTTAATAGAGAGACAGATGCCTGTATGGGTGACGAAAAGGGTAAAACATATAACTAGCCGAGCTTTATTAATTGGCTTTAAATTGATAAACAAAAATTGATTTTATTAAACAGTTGATAAGTTTTTTTTAATGGCATTTTTTATCGTTAACGGAAAATTGCATTTATTGGGTTCTTTTACTAGGGTAGCCCTCTTCAGCCGTCTAATTTTGACTATTATGTCATATCATGAGTATCCCATTATATTCACCCTAATTCACCGTAATTAAAAAGTTGGAATGATTTTCTTATCATTTGATTTTTTAACTTTAATAATATATCTCTTCTCGGCCTATATAAACGAGATTTGCATATTCAGTACTCACAGATGCACTGTACCAATGCGTGGTTTACGTTAGCGTTTAAAATTGTGGCGAGCCCTCTCGTTTGTGCAATGGTGACGTCTTCGATTGTTTAGGCAATCGTTTCTCACCTATATTTCGGTGATAAGAGACTCATTTCTCACGATCTTTTGGGTAGAGTACTCGAATAAACCGAAGCGATTGAATGTAAATCGCCTTACCTAGAAATGTGGCCAATATAATATAGTAAGTCACTGTAAAAACATTTCACAATGAGAGTTCTAGGGATTAAATATCACTCGAGTTGGACTTCATATCCTGCCAAGTGCTCGATTACACATGAAATTTATAGTTTAACGTTTTCAATCTCTACTTTATTTTTTAAAATACTTGAGTTTTGCGACTAGGATGTGCTTTAGATCCACATTACAACTACGTAATAACGTTGCTATTAAGTAGTTGACCAATTATTGAAGTCTGTATCTAAATCACGTCTAACTCAATTATAATAAAAAATAAAGATTTAGAATTTTAAATAGGATATACGAAACGGAAATTGATGTCGGCGAGTTAAATAAACGGCCACATACTTCTGGTCTCCAGAATTATGTTCTCATGCTGCTTTAAAGAATTGTTTCGCTTTCCATGCTCATTTTTTGTCGATGCGATTCAATATTATAAATTTAATCTCTAGCTCGGTCTAGCCCGTCCCTCTTGTAATATTTTAGGTAAGGCTAGGTTAGTTAATCCCTCGACCTCCCCCGTCCATCTGGTAATCTTTAAGGTGAGGTTAGGTTAGTTAATCCCTCTAATTAGCCAATCCTTCCAACTAGTTAATCCTTAGCTCGGGCTATTTGTAATATTTTAGGTAAGGCTAGGTTAGGTTAGTTAATTCCTCGAATTAGCCCATCGTTCCAACTAGTTAATCCCTCGGGTTACCCATTCCATCAAGTAATCTTTAAGGTTAAATTAGGTTAATTAAACACTGGAAATAGCCCATCCCTCCAACTAGGTAATCCCTATAACTCGGGCTAACCCGTTCCTCTTGTAGTATTTTAGGTAAGATTAGTTTAGGTTAGTTAATCAATTGAACTAGCCCATCCCTGTTTTACAACTTAGGTAAGGTTAGGTTAGTTAATCTCTGCCTTTCGAGATTTGTACCAGGGTCTCAATTACGAATAGATTGAAGCCTCAATTAAACGCTTTAATTTTTATTCAGCATTAGTAAGAATTAAAGTTCAATAAACCTATAAAGCAAAATAGTGAAATGTGGAAAAGGTGTATATTTTTGGAGAAAAAAGGACAGAAATTATACAAAAAAGAGGTTGCTTCGCACCCTTAAAAAAACTCTTTATCTAACTCGAATCAAACCCGTGAAGGGACAGAAATTATTTGTTAGAGAAAGAGCAATTTCATATCTTTAAAATTATAGTTAGTAGGTTTAGTCTACTACTTCAAAGATTTTATTACTATTATATATTTTCCAAAAAACGGATAAAGACGACCTAGTTAAACTTCCTCTCCCATTGATGTTAATTTTAAATTCTATCAGTATCACTAATAAAATTAGCTAAAGATGGAGTTCCTTTAATGTATATGTATATTTATCATTAGTCCTAGGTCGTCTTTATCCGTTTTTTGGAAAATATATAATAGTAATAAAATCTTTGAAGTAGTAGACTAAACCTACTAACTATAATTTTAAAGATATGAAATTGCTCTTTCTCTAACAAATAATTTCTGTCCCTTCACGGGTTTGATTCGAGTTAGATAAAGAGTTTTTTTAAGGGTGCGAAGCAACCTCTTTTTTGTATAATTGTGATTTTATTATTATTATTGATAATGTATTTCTAATATTAATATTACTGGGGTGACACGGTAGGGGTGACACGGAGGTTTGGCTATACATAATATTAATATTACTGGGGTGACACGGTAGGGGTGACAAGGTAGGGGTGACACGGTAGGGGTGACAAGGTAGGGGTGACACGGTAGGGGTGACACGGTAGGGGTGACACGGAGGTAGGGCTATACTTATGGGCTTGACCATCTTGTTATCATCCTAAATTGTGATTTTATTATTATTATTGGTAATGTATTTCTAATATTAATAATACTGGGGTGACACGGTAGGGGTGACACGGAGGTTTGGCTATACATAATATTAATATTACTGGGGTGACACGGTAGGGGTGACAAGGTAGGGGTGACACGGTAGGGGTGACAAGGTAGGGGTGACACGGTAGGGGTGACACGGAGGTTTGGCTATACTTATGGGCTTGACCATCTTGTTATCATCCTAAATTGTGATTTTATTATTATTATGTATAATGTATTTCTAATATAATACTGGGGTGACACGGAGGTTTGGCTATACTTATGGGCTTGACCATCTTGTTAGCACCTTAAATTGTGATTTTATTATTATTATTGATAATGTATTTCTAATATTAATATTACTGGGGTGACACGGTAGGGGTGACACGGAGGTTTGGCTATACTTATGGGCTTGACCATCTTGTTATCATCCTAAATTGTGATTTTATTATTATTATTGATAATGTATTTCTAATATTAATAATACTGAGGTGACACGGTAGGGGTGACACGGAGGTTTGGCTATACATAATATTAATATTACTGGGGTGACACGGTAGGGGTGACAAGGTAGGGGTGACACGGTAGGGGTGACACGGAGGTTTGGCTATACATAATATTAATATTACTGGGGTGACCGGGAGGGGTGACAAGGTAGGGGTGACACGGTAGGGGTGACACGGAGGTTTGGCTATACATAATATTAATATTACTGGGGTGACACGGTAGGGGTGACAGGGTAGGGGTGACACGGAGGTTTGGCTATATTATGGGCTTGACCATCTTGTTAGCACCTTAAATTGTGATTTTATTATTATTATTGATAATGTATTTCTAATATTAATATTACTGGGGTGACACGGTAGGGGTGACACGGAGGTTTGGCTATACTTATGGGCTTGACCATCTTGTTATCATCCTAAATTGTGATTTTATTATTATTATTGATAATGTATTTCTAATATTAATAATACTGAGGTGACACGGTAGGGGTGACACGGAGGTTTGGCTATACATAATATTAATATTACTGGGGTGACACGGTAGGGGTGACAAGGTAGGGGTGACACGGTAGGGGTGACACGGAGGTTTGGCTATACATAATATTAATATTACTGGGGTGACACGGTAGGGGTGACAAGGTAGGGGTGACACGGAGGTTTGGCTATATTATGGGTTTGACCATCTTGTTATCATCCTAAATTGTGATTTTATTATTATTATTGATAATGTATTTCTAATATTAATAATACTGGGGTGACAAAGTAGGGGTGACACGGTAGGGGTGACACGGTAGGGGTGACACGGAGGTTTGGCTATACATAATATTAATATTACTGGGGTGACACGGTAGGGGTGACAAGGTAGGGGTGACACGGAGGTTTGGCTATACTTATGGGCTTGACCATCTTGTTATCATCCTAAATTGTGATTTTATTATTATTATGTATAATGTATTTCTAATATTAATAATACTGGGGTGACACGGAGGTTTGGCTTTACTTATGGGCTTGACTATCTTGTTATCATCCTAAATTGTGATTTTATTATTATTATTGATAATGTATTTCTAATATTAATAATACTGGGGTGACAAGGTAGGGGTGACACGGAGGTTTGGATATACTTATGGGCTTATCCATCTTGTTAGCACCTTAAATTGTGATTTTATTATTATTATTGATAATGTATTTCTAATATTAATAATACTGGGGTGACACGGTAGGGGTGACACGGAGGTTTGGCTATACCTAATATTAATATTACTGGGGTGACACGGTAGGGGTGACAAGGTAGGGGTGACACGGTAGGGGTGACAAGGAGGTTTGGCTATACTTATGGGCTTGCCCATCTTGTTAGCACCTTAAATTGTGATTTTATTATTATTATTGATAATGTATTTGTAATATTAATAATACTGGGGTGACACGGTAGGGGTGACAAGGTAGGGGTGACACGGTAGGGGTGACACGGAGGTTTGGCTATACATAATATTAATATTACTGGGGTGACACGGTAGGGGTGACAAGGTAGGGGTGACACGGAGGTTTGGCTATACTTATGGGCTTGACCATCTTGTTATCATCCTAAATTGTGATTTTATTATTATTATTGATAATGTATTTCTAATATTAATATTACTGGAGTGACACGGTAGGGGTGACACGGAGGTTTGGCTATATTATGGGCTTGGCCATCTTGTTATCATCCTAAATTGTGATTTTATTATTATTATTGATAATGTATTTCTAATATTAATAATACTGGGGTGACAAGGTAGGGGTGACAAGGTAAGGGTGACACGGAGGTTTGGCTATACTTATGGGCTTGACCATCTTGTTATCATCCTAAATTGTGATTTTATTATTATTATGTATAATGTATTTCTAATATTAATAATACTGGGGTGACACGGAGGTTTGGCTATACTTTTGGGCTTGACCATCTTGTTAGCACCTTAAATTGTGATTTTATTATTATTATTGATAATGTATTTCTAATATTAATATTACTGGGGTGACACGGTAGGGGTGACACGGAGGTTTGGCTATACATAATATTAATATTACTGGGGTGACACGGTAGGGGTGACAAGGTAGGGGTGACACGGTAGGGGTGACAAGGTAGGGGTGACACGGTAGGGGTGACACGGTAGGGGTGACACGGAGGTAGGGCTATACTTATGGGCTTGACCATCTTGTTATCATCCTAAATTGTGATTTTATTATTATTATTGGTAATGTATTTCTAATATTAATAATACTGGGGTGACACGGTAGGGGTGACACGGAGGTTTGGCTATACATAATATTAATATTACTGGGGTGACACGGTAGGGGTGACAAGGTAGGGGTGACACGGTAGGGGTGACAAGGTAGGGGTGACACGGTAGGGGTGACACGGAGGTTTGGCTATACTTATGGGCTTGACCATCTTGTTAGCACCTTAAATTGTGATTTTATTATTATTATTGATAATGTATTTCTAATATTAATATTACTGGGGTGACACGGTAGGGGTGACAAGGTAGGGGTGACACGGTAGGGGTGACACGGAGGTTTGGCTATACATAATATTAATATTACTGGGGTGACACGGTAGGGGTGACAAGGTAGGGGTGACACGGAGGTTTGGCTATATTATGGGCTTGACCATCTTGTTATCATCCTAAATTGTGATTTTATTATTATTATGTATAATGTATTTCTAATATTAATAATACTGGGGTGACACGGAGGTTTGGCTATACTTATGGGCTTGACCATCTTGTTAGCACCTTAAATTGTGATTTTATTATTATTATTGATAATGTATTTCTAATATTAATATTACTGGGGTGACACGGTAGGGGTGACACGGAGGTTTGGCTATACATAATATTAATATTACTGGGGTGACACGGTAGGGGTGACAAGGTAGGGGTGACACGGTAGGGGTGACAAGGTAGGGGTGACACGGTAGGGGTGACAAGGTAGGGGTGACACGGTAGGGGTGACACGGAGGTTTGGCTATACTTATGGGCTTGACCATCTTGTTATCATCCTAAATTGTGATTTTATTATTATTATGTATAATATATTTCTAATATTAATAATACTGGGGTGACACGGAGGTTTGGCTATACTTATGGGCTTGACCATCTTGTTAGCACCTTAAATTGTGATTTTATTATTATTATTGAAAATGTATTTCTAATATTAATATTACTGGAGTGACACGGTAGGGGTGACACGGAGGTTTGGCTATACTTATGGGCTTAACCATCTTGTTATCATCCTAAATTGTGATTTTATTATTATTGATAATGTATTTCTAATATTAATAATACTGGGGTGACACGGTAGGGGTGACACGGAGGTTTGGCTATACATAATATTAATATTACTGGGGTGACACGGTAGGGGTGACAAGGTAGGGGTGACACGGTAGGGGTGACACGGAGGTTTGGCTATACATAATATTAATATTACTGGGGTGACACGGTAGGGGTGACAAGGTAGGGGTGACACGAAGGTTTGGCTATACATAATATTAATATTACTGGGGTGACACGGTAGGGGTGACAAGGTAAGGGTGACACGGAGGTTTGGCTATACTTATGGGCTTGACCATCTTGTTATCATCCTAAATTGTGATTTTATTATTATTATTGATAATGTATTTCTAATATTAATAATACTGGGGTGACACGGTAGGGGTGACACGGAGGTTTGGCTATACATAATATTAATATTACTGGGGTGACACGGTAGGGGTGACAAGGTAGGGGTGACACGGTAGGGGTGACACGGTAGGGGTGACAAGGTAGGGGTGACACGGTAGGGGTGACACGGAGGTTTGGCTATACATAATATTAATATTACTGGGGTGACCGGGAGGGGTGACAAGGTAGGGGTGACACGGTAGGGGTGACACGGAGGTTTGGCTATACATAATATTAATATTACTGGGGTGACACGGTAGGGGTGACAGGGTAGGGGTGACACGGAGGTTTGGCTATATTATGGGCTTGACCATCTTGTTAGCACCTTAAATTGTGATTTTATTATTATTATTGATAATGTATTTCTAATATTAATATTACTGGGGTGACACGGTAGGGGTGACACGGAGGTTTGGCTATACTTATGGGCTTGACCATCTTGTTATCATCCTAAATTGTGATTTTTTTATTATTATTGATAATGTATTTCTAATATTAATAATACTGAGGTGACACGGTAGGGGTGACACGGAGGTTTGGCTATACATAATATTAATATTACTGGGGTGACACGGTAGGGGTGACAAGGTAGGGGTGACACGGTAGGGGTGACACGGAGGTTTGGCTATACATAATATTAATATTACTGGGGTGACACGGTAGGGGTGACAAGGTAGGGGTGACACGGAGGTTTGGCTATATTATGGGCTTGACCATCTTGTTATCATCCTAAATTGTGATTTTATTATTATTATTGATAATGTATTTCTAATATTAATAATACTGGGGTGACAAAGTAGGGGTGACACGGTAGGGGTGACACGGTAGGGGTGACACGGAGGTTTGGCTATACATAATATTAATATTACTGGGGTGACACGGTAGGGGTGACAAGGTAGGGGTGACACGGAGGTTTGGCTATACTTATGGGCTTGACCATCTTGTTATCATCCTAAATTGTGATTTTATTATTATTATGTATAATGTATTTCTAATATTAATAATACTGGGGTGACACGGAGGTTTGGCTTTACTTATGGGCTTGACTATCTTGTTATCATCCTAAATTGTGATTTTATTATTATTATTGATAATGTATTTCTAATATTAATAATACTGGGGTGACAAGGTAGGGGTGACACGGTAGGGGTGACACGGAGGTTTGGATATACTTATGGGCTTATCCATCTTGTTAGCACCTTAAATTGTGATTTTATTATTATTATTGATAATGTATTTCTAATATTAATAATACTGGGGTGACACGGTAGGGGTGACAAGGAGGTTTGGCTATACTTATGGGCTTGCCCATCTTGTTAGCACCTTAAATTGTGATTTTATTATTATTATTGATAATGTATTTGTAATATTAATAATACTGGGGTGACACGGTAGGGGTGACAAGGTAGGGGTGACACGGTAGGGGTGACACGGAGGTTTGGCTATACATAATATTAATATTACTGGGGTGACACGGTAGGGGTGACAAGGTAGGGGTGACACGGAGGTTTGGCTATACTTATGGGCTTGACCATCTTGTTATCATCCTAAATTGTGATTTTATTATTATTATTGATAATGTATTTCTAATATTAATATTACTGGAGTGACACGGTAGGGGTGACACGGAGGTTTGGCTATATTATGGGCTTGACCATCTTGTTATCATCCTAAATTGTGATTTTATTATTATTATTGATAATGTATTTCTAATATTAATAATACTGGGGTGACAAGGTAGGGGTGACAAGGTAAGGGTGACACGGAGGTTTGGCTATACTTATGGGCTTGACCATCTTGTTATCATCCTAAATTGTGATTTTATTATTATTATGTATAATGTATTTCTAATATTAATAATACTGGGGTGACACGGAGGTTTGGCTATACTTTTGGGCTTGACCATCTTGTTAGCACCTTAAATTGTGATTTTATTATTATTATTGATAATGTATTTCTAATATTAATATTACTGGGGTGACACGGTAGGGGTGACACGGAGGTTTGGCTATACATAATATTAATATTACTGGGGTGACACGGTAGGGGTGACAAGGTAGGGGTGACACGGTAGGGGTGACAAGGTAGGGGTGACACGGTAGGGGTGACACGGTAGGGGTGACACGGAGGTAGGGCTATACTTATGGGCTTGACCATCTTGTTATCATCCTAAATTGTGATTTTATTATTATTATTGGTAATGTATTTCTAATATTAATAATACTGGGGTGACACGGTAGGGGTGACACGGAGGTTTGGCTATACATAATATTAATATTACTGGGGTGACACGGTAGGGGTGACAAGGTAGGGGTGACACGGTAGGGGTGACAAGGTAGGGGTGACACGGTAGGGGTGACACGGAGGTTTGGCTATACTTATGGGCTTGACCATCTTGTTATCATCCTAAATTGTGATTTTATTATTATTATGTATAATGTATTTCTAATATAATACTGGGGTGACACGGAGGTTTGGCTATACTTATGGGCTTGACCATCTTGTTAGCACCTTAAATTGTGATTTTATTATTATTATTGATAATGTATTTCTAATATTAATATTACTGGGGTGACACGGTAGGGGTGACAAGGTAGGGGTGACACGGTAGGGGTGACACGGAGGTTTGGCTATACATAATATTAATATTACTGGGGTGACACGGTAGGGGTGACAAGGTAGGGGTGACACGGAGGTTTGGCTATATTATGGGCTTGACCATCTTGTTATCATCCTAAATTGTGATTTTATTATTATTATGTATAATGTATTTCTAATATTAATAATACTGGGGTGACACGGAGGTTTGGCTATACTTATGGGCTTGACCATCTTGTTAGCACCTTAAATTGTGATTTTATTATTATTATTGATAATGTATTTCTAATATTAATATTACTGGGGTGACACGGTAGGGGTGACACGGAGGTTTGGCTATACATAATATTAATATTACTGGGGTGACACGGTAGGGGTGACAAGGTAGGGGTGACACGGTAGGGGTGACAAGGTAGGGGTGACACGGTAGGGGTGACAAGGTAGGGGTGACACGGTAGGGGTGACACGGAGGTTTGGCTATACTTATGGGCTTGACCATCTTGTTATCATCCTAAATTGTGATTTTATTATTATTATGTATAATATATTTCTAATATTAAAAATACTGGGGTGACACGGAGGTTTGGCTATACTTATGGGCTTGACCATCTTGTTAGCACCTTAAATTGTGATTTTATTATTATTATTGAAAATGTATTTCTAATATTAATATTACTGGAGTGACACGGTAGGGGTGACACGGAGGTTTGGCTATACTTATGGGCTTGACCATCTTGTTATCATCCTAAATTGTGATTTTATTATTATTGATAATGTATTTCTAATATTAATAATACTGGGGTGACACGGTAGGGGTGACACGGAGGTTTGGCTATACATAATATTAATATTACTGGGGTGACACGGTAGGGGTGACAAGGTAGGGGTGACACGGTAGGGGTGACACGGAGGTTTGGCTATACATAATATTAATATTACTGGGGTGACACGGTAGGGGTGACAAGGTAGGGGTGACACGAAGGTTTGGCTATACATAATATTAATATTACTGGGGTGACACGGTAGGGGTGACAAGGTAAGGGTGACACGGAGGTTTGGCTATACTTATGGGCTTGACCATCTTGTTATCATCCTAAATTGTGATTTTATTATTATTATTGATAATGTATTTCTAATATTAATAATACTGGGGTGACACGGTAGGGGTGACACGGAGGTTTGGCTATACATAATATTAATATTACTGGGGTGACACGGTAGGGGTGACAAGGTAGGGGTGACACGGTAGGGGTGACACGGTAGGGGTGACACGGAGGTTTGGCTATACTTATGGGCTTAACCATCTTGTTATCATCCTAAATTGTGATTTTATTATTATTATTGATAATGTATTTCTAATATTAATAATACTGGGGTGACACGGTAGGGGTGACACGGAGGTTTGGCTATACATAATATTAATATTACTGGGGTGACACGGTAGGGGTGACAAGGTAGGGGTGACACGGTAGGGGTGACACGGAGGTTTGGCTATACTTATGGGCTTGACCATCTTGTTATCATCCTAAATTGTGATTTTATTATTATTACTGATAATGTATTTCTAATATTAATAATACTGGGGTGACACGGTAGGGGTGACACGGAGGTTTGGCTATACATAATATTAATATTACTGGGGTGACACGGTAGGGGTGACAAGGTAGGGGTGACACGGTAGGGGTGACAAGGTAGGGGTGACACGGTAGGGGTGACACGGTAGGGGTGACACGGAGGTTTGGCTATACTTATGGGCTTGACCATCTTGTTATCATCCTAAATTGTGATTTTATTATTATTATTGATAATGTATTTCTAATATTAATAATACTGGGGTGACACGGTAGGGGTGACACGGAGGTTTGGCTATACATAATATTAATATTACTGGGGTGACACGGTAGGGGTGACAAGGTAGGGGTGACACGGAGGTTTGGCTATACATAATATTAATATTACTGGGGTGACACGGTAGGGGTGACAAGGTAGGGGTGACACGGAGGTTTGGCTATATTATGGGCTTGACCATCTTGTTATCATCCTAAATTGTGATTTTATTATTATTATGTATAATGTATTTCTAATATAATACTGGGGTGACACGGAGGTTTGGCTATATTTATGGGCTTGACCATCTTGTTAGCACCTTAAATTGTGATTTTATTATTATTATTGATAATGTATTTCTAATATTAATATTACTGGGGTGACACGGTAGGGGTGACAAGGTAGGGGTGACACGGTAGGGGTGACACGGAGGTTTGGCTATACATAATATTAATATTACTGGGGTGACACGGTAGGGGTGACAAGGTAGGGGTGACACGGAGGTTTGGCTATATTATGGGCTTGACCATCTTGTTATCATCCTAAATTGTGATTTTATTATTATTATGTATAATGTATTTCTAATATTAATAATACTGGGGTGACACGGAGGTTTGGCTATACTTATGGGCTTGACCATCTTGTTAGCACCTTAAATTGTGATTTTATTATTATTATTGATAATGTATTTCTAATATTAATATTACTGGGGTGACACGGTAGGGGTGACACGGAGGTTTGGCTATACATAATATTAATATTACTGGGGTGACACGGTAGGGGTGACAAGGTAGGGGTGACACGGTAGGGGTGACAAGGTAGGGGTGACACGGTAGGGGTGACAAGGTAGGGGTGACACGGTAGGGGTGACACGGAGGTTTGGCTATACTTATGGGCTTGACCATCTTGTTATCATCCTAAATTGTGATTTTATTATTATTATGTATAATATATTTCTAATATTAAAAATACTGGGGTGACACGGAGGTTTGGCTATACTTATGGGCTTGACCATCTTGTTAGCACCTTAAATTGTGATTTTATTATTATTATTGAAAATGTATTTCTAATATTAATATTACTGGAGTGACACGGTAGGGGTGACACGGAGGTTTGGCTATACTTATGGGCTTGACCATCTTGTTATCATCCTAAATTGTGATTTTATTATTATTGATAATGTATTTCTAATATTAATAATACTGGGGTGACACGGTAGGGGTGACACGGAGGTTTGGCTATACATAATATTAATATTACTGGGGTGACACGGTAGGGGTGACAAGGTAGGGGTGACACGGTAGGGGTGACACGGAGGTTTGGCTATACATAATATTAATATTACTGGGGTGACACGGTAGGGGTGACAAGGTAGGGGTGACACGAAGGTTTGGCTATACATAATATTAATATTACTGGGGTGACACGGTAGGGGTGACAAGGTAAGGGTGACACGGAGGTTTGGCTATACTTATGGGCTTGACCATCTTGTTATCATCCTAAATTGTGATTTTATTATTATTATTGATAATGTATTTCTAATATTAATAATACTGGGGTGACACGGTAGGGGTGACACGGAGGTTTGGCTATACATAATATTAATATTACTGGGGTGACACGGTAGGGGTGACAAGGTAGGGGTGACACGGTAGGGGTGACACGGTAGGGGTGACACGGAGGTTTGGCTATACTTATGGGCTTAACCATCTTGTTATCATCCTAAATTGTGATTTTATTATTATTATTGATAATGTATTTCTAATATTAATAATACTGGGGTGACACGGTAGGGGTGACACGGAGGTTTGGCTATACATAATATTAATATTACTGGGGTGACACGGTAGGGGTGACAAGGTAGGGGTGACACGGTAGGGGTGACACGGAGGTTTGGCTATACTTATGGGCTTGACCATCTTGTTATCATCCTAAATTGTGATTTTATTATTATTACTGATAATGTATTTCTAATATTAATAATACTGGGGTGACACGGTAGGGGTGACACGGAGGTTTGGCTATACATAATATTAATATTACTGGGGTGACACGGTAGGGGTGACAAGGTAGGGGTGACACGGTAGGGGTGACAAGGTAGGGGTGACACGGTAGGGGTGACACGGTAGGGGTGACACGGAGGTTTGGCTATACTTATGGGCTTGACCATCTTGTTATCATCCTAAATTGTGATTTTATTATTATTATTGATAATGTATTTCTAATATTAATAATACTGGGGTGACACGGTAGGGGTGACACGGAGGTTTGGCTATACATAATATTAATATTACTGGGGTGACACGGTAGGGGTGACAAGGTAGGGGTGACACGGAGGTTTGGCTATACATAATATTAATATTACTGGGGTGACACGGTAGGGGTGACAAGGTAGGGGTGACACGGAGGTTTGGCTATATTATGGGCTTGACCATCTTGTTATCATCCTAAATTGTGATTTTATTATTATTATGTATAATGTATTTCTAATATAATACTGGGGTGACACGGAGGTTTGGCTATACTTATGGGCTTGACCATCTTGTTAGCACCTTAAATTGTGATTTTATTATTATTATTAATAATGTATTTCTAATATTAATATTCCTGGGGTGACACGGAGGTTTGGCTATACTTATGGGCTTAACCATCTTGTTATCATCCTAAATTGTGATTTTATTATTATTATTGATAATGTATTTCTAATATTAATAATACTGGGGTGACACGGTAGGGGTGACACGGAGGTTTGGCTATACATAATATTAATATTACTGGGGTGACACGGTAGGGGTGACGTTCATAGCAATGATAGAGCTTGAAGCTATAGCCTTTTTTGCCTAAGCGGGTTGTCTAAGCGGGCTGTGCAAATACTCTATGGGCGTTTATGCACTAGCTAGAGGCAACCGTAATTTCAACGCGTACAAAGCGAGCGACCATTCTGTATAACATAGATTTAAAATTTATTTTACTTTATATTAAAGTCTGATTGGGAAAAAAAAATGTCAAAAGCACACATATCGACATAAGATTAAACGAAATCAAACAAAGATCTTCTAAATTATAGATAGGCCGGGGTAATCGGCGACGCTAGTTACAGACACACTGAACTTTAACGTGTATCAAAAAAAGCGTCATGGGTAATCCCATGATTTTTGAGCTTCCCTAATGTATAAGAATCTCGGATCTTGGCAGCCCATGTTATTTCCCCATTGGAGTTAATACAGCCCAAACAAAGGAGCTGCTAGCCGTCTACGGAAAACTAGAGCTAGGAATAACAGATGCTGGCATTCGCCAGCATCTAATAAAATTATCTAGTTAAAGAAATCATATATCAAAAGCTTGAAAACAATAACGCCTAAAATAATTTGACCTTCGCCTTTACGCCAGTCCAAAAGCATCAATTTTATAGAAAATTAATCCAAAAGAATCGAGTTCGGCCATTATCGGTTAGGCTATGACCCACAGCCCGCTCTCGAACGCTAACCCACTACTGCTAGACGCGGGAACTTTAGTCTGCTTCATTGGTGCCCTGAACCGATTCGCTCCTCGTTAGAACAACCTGGTTACCCACGGGCTACCCCGAGGTCACAATATTGACGCCTGGCTTAGCGCGGACATCCGATCTACACGGGTCAATGAGCCATAGGATTCCCAACCTCAGACCGTTCAACGATTCTAGCTTCCAAGACGCTGGATTACAGAAGTTCGCCAAGACTCCCAGCTGTTGGGACTTATCCCAATATATCACTTATAGTTACATAAAATTATCTAGTTAAAGAAATCATATATCAAAAGCTTGAAAACAATAACGCCTAAAATAATTGCCCTTACGCCAGTCCAAAAGCATCAATTTTATAGAAAATTAATCCAAAAGAATCGAGTTCTGCCGTTATCGGTTAGGCTATGACCCACAGCCCGCTCTCGAACGCTAACCCACTACTGCTAGACGCGGGAACTTTAGTCTGCTTCATTGCTGCCCTGAACCGATTCGCTCCTCGTTAGAACAACCTGGTTACCCACGGGCTACCCCGAGGTCACCATATTGACGCCTGGCTTAGCGCGGACATCCGATCTACACGGGTCAATGAGCCATAGGATTCCCAACCTCAGACCGTTCAACGATTCTAGCTTCCAAGTCGCTGGATTACAGGAGTTCGCCACGACTCCCAGCTGTTGGAACTTATCCCAATATATCACTTATAGTTACATAAAATTATCTAGTTAAAGAAATCATATATCAAAAGCTTGAAAACCATAACGCCTAAAATAATTTGACCTTCGCCCTTACGCCAGTCCAAAAGCATCAATTTTATAGAAAATTAATCCAAAAGAATCGAGTTCGGCCGTTATCGTTTAGGCTATGACCCACAGCCCGCTCTCGAACGCTAACCCACTACTGCTAGACGCGGGAACTTTAGTCTGCTTCATTGCTGCCCTGAACCGATTCGCTCCTCGTTAGAACAACCTGGTAACCCACGGGCTACCCCGAGGTCACCATTTTGACGCCTGGCTTAGCGCGGACATCCGATCTACACGGGTCAATGAGCCATAGGATCCCCAACCTCAGATCGTTCAACGATTCTAGCTTCCAAGTCGATGGATTACAGGAGTTCGCCAAGACTCCCAGCTGTTGGGACTTATCCCAATATATCACTTATAGTTACATAAAATTATCTAGTTAAAGAAATCATATATCAAAAGCTTGAAAACAATAACGCCTAAAATAATTTGACCTTCGCCCTTACGCCAGTCCAAAAGCATCAATTTTATAGAAAATTAATCCAAAAGAATCGAGTTCGGCCGTTATCGGTTAGGCTATAACCCACAGCCCGCTCTCGAACGCTAACCCACTACTGCTAGACGCGGGAACTTTAGTCTGCTTCATTGCTGCCCTGAACCGATTCGCTCCTCGTTAGAACAACCTGGTTACCCACGGGCTACCCCGAGGTCACCATATTGACGCCTGGCTTAGCGCGGACATCCGATCTACACGGGTCAATGAGCCATAGGATTCCCACCCTCAGACCGTTCAACGATTCTAGCTTCCAAGTCGCTGGATTACAGGAGTTCGCCACGACTCCCAGCTGCTGGGAATTATCCCAATATATCACTTATAGTTACATAAAATTATCTAGTTAAAGAAATCATATATCAAAAGCTTGTAAACAATAACGCCTAAAATAATTTGACCTTCGCCCTTACGCCAGTCCAAAAGCATCAATTTTATTGAAAATTAATTCAAAGGAATCGAGTTCGGCCATTATCGGTCAGGCTATGACCCACAGCCCGCTCTCGAACGCTAACCCACTACTGCTAGACGCGGGAACTTTAGTCTGCTTCATTGCTGCCCTGAACCGATTCGCTCCTCGATAGAACAACCTGGTTACCCACGGGCTACCCCGAGGTCACCATATTGACGCTGGATTAGCGCGGATATCCGATCTACACGGGTCAATGAGCCATAGGATTCCCAACCTCATACCGTTCAACGATTCTAGCTTCCAAGTCGCTGGATTACAGGAGTTCGCCACGACTCCCAGCTGTTGGGACTTATCCCAATATATCACTTATAGTTACATAAAATTATCTAGTTAAAGAAATCATATATCAAAAGCTTGAAAACAATAACGCCTAAAATAATTTGACCTTCGCCCTTACGCCAGTCCAAAAGCATCAATTTTATAGAAAATTAATCCAAAAGAATCGAGTTCGGCCATTATCGGTTAGGCTATGACCCACAGCCCGCTCTCGAACGCTAACCCACTACTGCTAGACGCGGGAACTTTAGTCTGCTTCATTGCTGCCCTGAACCGATTCGCTCCTCGTTAGAACAACCTGGTTACCCACGGGCTACCCCGAGGTCACCATATTGACGCCTGGCTTAGCGCGGACATCCGATCTACACGGGTCAATGAGTCATAGGATTCTCAACCTCAGACCGTTCAACGATTCTAGCTTCCAATTCGCTGGATTACAGGAGTTCGCCACGACTCCCAGCTGTTGGGACTGATCCCAATATATCACTTATAGTTACATAAAATTATCTAGTTAAAGAAATCATATATCAAAAGCTTGAAAACAATAACGCCTAAAATAATTTGACCTTCGCCCTTACGCCAGTCCAAAAGCATCAATTTTATAGAAAATTAATCCAAAAGAATCGAGTTCGGCCATTATCGGTTAGGCTATGACCCACAGCCCGCTCTCGAACGCTAACCCACTACTGCTAGACGCGGGAACTTTAGTCTGCTTCATTGCTGCCCTGAACCGATTCGCTCCTCGTTAGAACAACCTGGTTACCCACGGGCTACCCCGAGGTCACCATATTGACGCCTGGCTTAGCGCGGACATCCGATCTACACGGGTCAATGAGTCATAGGATTCCCAACCTCAGACCGTTCAACGATTCTAGCTTCCAATTCGCTGGATTACAGGAGTTCGCCACGACTCCCAGCTGTTGGGACTGATCCCAATATATCACTTATAGTTACATAAAATTATCTAGTTAAAGAAATCATATATCAAAAGCTTGAAAACAATAACGCCTAAAATAATTTGACCTTCGCCCTTACGCCAGTCCAAAAGCATCAATTTTATAGAAAATTAATCCAAAAGAATCGAGTTCGGCCATTATCGGTTAGGCTATGACCCACAGCCCGCTCTCGAACGCTAACCCACTACTGCTAGACGCGGGAACTTTAGTCTGCTTCATTGCTGCCCTGAACCGATTCGCTCCTCGTTAGAACAACCTGGTTACCCACGGGCTACCCCGAGGTCACCATATTGACGCCTGGCTTAGCGCGGACATCCGATCTACACGGGTCAATGCGCCATAGGATTCCCAACCTCAGACCGTTCAACGATTCTAGCTTCTAAGTCGCTGGATTACAGGAAATCGCCACGACTCCCAGCTGTTGGGACTGCTCCCAATATATCACTTATAGTTACATAAAATTATCTAGTTAAAGAAATCATATATCAAAAGCTTGAAAACAATAACGCCTAAAATAATTTGACCTTCGCCCTTACGCCAGTCCAAAAGCATCAATTTTATAGAAAAT
Organism: Odiellus spinosus; assembly: GCA_963920705.1. NCBI lineage: Eukaryota > Metazoa > Arthropoda > Arachnida > Opiliones > Phalangiidae > Odiellus > Odiellus spinosus. The sequence goes on along the minus strand of OY987228.1, from coordinate 16,598,562 downwards.
TAATCCAAAAGAATCGAGTTCGGCCATTATCGGTTAGGCTATGACCCACAGCCCGCTCTCGAACGCTAACCCATTACTGCTAGACGCGGGAACTTTAGTCTGCTTCATTGCTGCCCTGAACCGATTCGCTCCTCGTTAGAACAACCTGGTTACCCACGGGCTACCCCGAGGTCACTATATTGACGCCTGGCTTAGCGCGGACATCCGATCTACACGGGTCAATGAGCCATAGGATTCCCAACCTCAGACCGTTCAACGATTCTAGCTTCCAAGTCGCTGGATTACAGGAGTTCGCCACGACTCCCAGCTGTTGGGACTGATCTAAATATATCACTTATAGCTACATAAAATTATCTAGTTAAAGAAATCATATATCAAAAGCTTGAAAACAATAACGCCTAAAATAATTTGACCTTCGACTTACGCCAGTCCAAAAGCATCAATTTTATAGAAAATTAATCCAAAAGAATCGAGTTCGGCCATTATCGGTTAGGCTATGACCCACAGCCCGCTCTCGAACGCTAACCCACTACTGCTAGACGCGGGAACTTTAGTCTGCTTCATTGCTGCCCTGAACCGATTCGCTCCTCGTTAGAACAACCTGGTTACCCACGGGCTACCCCGAGGTCACCATATTGACGCCTGGCTTAGCGCGGACATCCGATCTACACGGGTCAATGAGCCATAGGATTCCCAACCTCAGACCGTTCAACGATTCTAGCTTCCAAGTCGCTGGATTACAGGAGTTCGCCACGACTCCCAGCTGTTGGGACTGATCCCAATATATCACTTATAGTTACATAAAATTATCTAGTTAAAGAAATCATATATCAAAAGCTTGAAAACAATAACCACTAAAATAATTTGACCTTCGCCCTTACGCCAGTCCAAAAACATCAATTTTATAGAAAATTAACTCAAAGGAATCGAGTTCGGCCATTATCGGTCAGGCTATGACCCACAGCCCGCTCTCGAACGCTAACCCACTACTGCTAGACGCGGGAACTTTAGTCTGCTTCATTGCTGCCCTGAACCGATTCGCTCCTCGTTAGAACAACCTGGTTACCCACGGGCTACCCCGAGGTCACCATATTGACGCCAGGCTAAGCGCGGACATCCGATCTACACGGGTCAATGAGCCATAGGATTCCCAACCTCAGACCGTTCAACGATTCTAGCTTCCAAGTCGCTGGATTACAGGAGTTCGCCACGACTCCCAGCTGTTGGGACTGATCTAAATATATCACTTATAGCTACATAAAATTATCTAGTTAAAGAAATCATATATCAAAAGCTTGAAAACAATAACGCCTAAAATAATTTGACCTTCGCCCTTACGCCAGTCCAAAAGCATCAATTTTATAGAAAATTAATCCAAAAGAATCGAGTTCGGCCATTATCGGTTAGGCTATGACCCACAGCCCGCTCTCGAACGCTAACCCACTACTGCTAGACGCGGGAACTTTAGTCTGCTTCATTGCTGCCCTGAACCGATTCGCTCCTCGTTAGAACAACCTGGTTACCCACGGGCTACCCCGAGGTCACCATATTGACGCCTGGCTTAGCGCGGACATCCGATCTACACGGGTCAATGAGCCATAGGATTCCCAACCTCAGACCGTTCAACGATTCTAGCTTCCAAGTCGCTGGATTACAGGAGTTCGCCACGACTCCCAGCTGTTGGGACTGATCCCAATATATCACTTATAGTTACATAAAATTATCTAGTTAAAGAAATCATATATCAAAAGCTTGAAAACAATAACCACTAAAATAATTTGACCTTCGCCCTTACGCCAGTCCAAAAACATCAATTTTATAGAAAATTAACTCAAAGGAATCGAGTTCGGCCATTATCGGTCAGGCTATGACCCACAGCCCGCTCTCGAACGCTAACCCACTACTGCTAGACGCGGGAACTTTAGTCTGCTTCATTGCTGCCCTGAACCGATTCGCTCCTCGTTAGAACAACCTGGTTACCCACGGGCTACCCCGAGGTCACCATATTGACGCCTGGCTAAGCGCGGACATCCGATCTACACGGGTCAATGAGCCATAGGATTCCCAACCTCAGACCGTTCAACGATTCTAGCTTCCAAGTCGCTGGATTACAGGAGTTCGCCACGACTCCCAGCTGTTGGGACTTATCCCAATATATCACTTATAGTTACATAAAATTATCTAGTTAAAGAAATCATATATCAAAAGCTTGAAAACCATAACGCCTAAAATAATTTGACCTTCGCCCTTACGCCAGTCCAAAAGCATCAATTTTATAGAAAATTAATCCAAAAGAATCGAGTTCGGCCGTTATCGGTTAGGCTATGACCCACAGCCCGCTCTCGAACGCTAACCCACTACTGCTAGACGCGGGAACTTTAGCCTGCTTCATTGCTGCCCTGAACCGATTCGCTCCTCGTTAGAACAACCTGGTTACCCACGGGCTACCCCGAGGTCACCATATTGACGCCTGGCTTAGCGCGGACATTCGATCTACACGGGTCAACGAGCCATAGGATCCCCAACCTCAGATCGTTCAACGATTCTAGCTTCCAAGTCGCTGGATTACAGGAGTTCGCCACGACTCCCTGCTGTTGGGACTGATCCCAATATATCACTTATAGTTACATAAAATTATCTAGTTAAAGAAATCATATATCAAAAGCTTGAAAACAATAACGCCTAAAATAATTTGACCTTCGCCCTTACGCCAGTCCAAAAGCATCAATTTTATAGAAAATTAATCCAAAAGAATCGAGTTCGGCCGTTATCGGTTAGGCTATGACCCACAGCCCGCTCTCGAACGCTAACCCACTACTGCTAGACGCGGGAACTTTAGTCTGCTTCATTTCTGCCCTGGACCGATTCGCTCCTCGTTAGAACAACCTGGTTACCCACGGGCTACCCCGAGGTCTCCATATTGACGCCTGGCTTAGCACGGACATCCGATCTACACGGGTCAATGAGCCATAGGATTCCCAACCTCAGACCATTCAACGATTCTAGCTTCCAAGTCGCTGGATTACAGGAGTTCGCCACGACTCCCAGCTGTTGGGCCTGATCTAAATATATCACTTATAGCTACATAAAATTATCTAGTTAAAGAAATCATATATCAAAAGCTTGAAAACAATAACGCCTAAAATAATTTGACCTTCGCCCTTACGCCAGTCCAAAAGCATCAATTTTATAGAAAATTAATCCAAAAGAATCGAGTTCGGCCATTATCGGTTAGGCTATGACCCACAGCCCGCTCTCGAACGCTAACCCACTACTGCTAGACGCGGGAACTTTGGTCTGCATCATTTCTGCCCTGGACCGATTCGCTCCTCGTTAGAACAACCTGGTTACCCACGGGCTACCCCGAGGTCACCATATTGACGCCTGGCTTAGCGCGGACATCCGATCTACACGGGTCAATGAGCCATAGGATTCCCAACCTCAGACCGTTCAACGATTCTAGCTTCCAATTCGCTGGATTACAGGAGTTCGCCACGACTCCCAGCTGTTAGGATTGATCTAAATATATCACTTATAGTTACATAAAATTATCTAGTTAAAGAAATCATATATCAAAAGCTTGAAAACAATAACGCCTAAAATAATTTGACCTTCGCCCTTACGCCAGTCCAAAAGCATCAATTTTATAGAAAATTAATCCAAAAGAATCGAGTTCGGCCATTATCGTTTAGGCTATGACCCACAGCCCGCTCTCGAACGCTAACCCACTACTGCTAGACGCGGGAACTTTAGTCTGCTTCATTTCTGCCCTGGACCGATTCGCTCCTCGTTAGAACAACCTGGTTACCCACGGGCTACCCCGAGGTCACCATATTGACGCCTGGCTTAGCGCGGACATCCGATCTACACGGGTCAATGAGCCATAGGATTCCCAACCTCAGACCGTTCAACGATTCTAGCTTAAAATTCGCTGGATTACAGGAGTTCGCCACGACTCCCAGCTGTTGGGACTGATCTAAATATATCACTTATAGTTACATAAAATTATCTAGTTAAAGAAATCATATATCAAAAGCTTGAAAACAATAACGCCTAAAATAATTTGACCTTCGCCCTTACGCCAGTCCAAAAGCATCAATTTTATAGAAAATTAATCTAAAAGAATCGAGTTCGGCCATTATCGGTTAGGCTATGACCCACAGCCCGCTCTCGAACGCTAACCCACTACTGCTAGACGCGGGAACTTTAGTCTGCTTCATTTCTGCCCTGGACCGATTCGCTCCTCGTTAGAACAACCTGGTTACCCACGGGCTACCCCGAGGTCTCCATATTGACGCCTGGCTTAGCACGGACATCCGATCTACACGGGTCAATGAGCCATAGGATTCCCAACCTCAGACCGTTCAACGATTCTAGCTTCCAAGTCGCTGGATTACAGGAGTTCGCCACGACTCCCAGCTGTTGGGACTGATCTAAATATATCACTTATAGTTACATAAAATTATCTAGTTAAAGAAATCATATATCAAAAGCTTGAAAACAATAACGCCTAAAATAATTTGACCTTCGCCCTTACGCCAGTCCAAAAGCATCAATTTTATAGAAAATTAATCCAAAAGAATCGAGTTCGGCCATTATCGGTTAGGCTATGACCCACAGCCCGCTCACGAACGCTAACCCACTACTGCTAGACGCGGGAACTTTGGTCTGCATCATTTCTGCCCTGGACCGATTCGCTCCTCGTTAGAACAACCTGGTTACCCACGGGCTACCCCGAGGTCACCATATTGACGCCTGGCTTAGCGCGGACATCCGATCTACACGGGTCAATGAGCCATAGGATTCCCACCCTCAGACCGTTCAACGATTCTAGCTTCCAAGTCGCTGGATTACAGGAGTTCGCCACGACTCCCAGCTGTTGGGACTTATCCCAATATATCACTTATAGTTACATAAAATTATCTAGTTAAAGAAATCATATATCAAAAGCTTGAAAACAATAACGCCTAAAATAATTTGACCTTCGCCCTTACGCCAGTCCAAAAGCATCAATTTTATAGAAAATTAATCCAAAAGAATCGAGTTCGGCCATTATCGGTTAGGCTATGACCCACAGCCCGCTCTCGAACGCTAACCCACTACTGCTAGACGCGGGAACTTTAGTCTGCTTCATTGCTGCCCTGAACCGATTCGCTCCTCGTTAGAACAACCTGGTTACCCACGGGCTACCCCGAGGTCACCATATTGACGCCTGGCTTAGCGCGGACATCCGATCTACACGGGTCAATGAGTCATACGATTCTCAACCTCAGACCGTTCAACGATTCTAGCTTCCAATTCGCTGGATTACAGGAGTTCGCCACGACTCCCAGCTGTTGGGACTGATCCCAATATATCACTTATAGTTACATAAAATTATCTAGTTAAAGAAATCATATATCAAAAGCTTGAAAACAATAACGCCTAAAATAATTTGACCTTCGCCCTTACGCCAGTCCAAAAGCATCAATTTTATAGAAAATTAATCCAAAAGAATCGAGTTCGGCCATTATCGGTTAGGCTATGACCCACAGCCCGCTCTCGAACGCTAACCCACTACTGCTAGACGCGGGAACTTTAGTCTGCTTCATTGCTGCCCTGAACCGATTCGCTCCTCGTTAGAACAACCTGGTTACCCACGGGCTACCCCGAGGTCACCATATTGACGCCTGGCTTAGCGCGGACATCCGATCTACACGGGTCAATGAGTCATAGGATTCCCAACCTCAGACCGTTCAACGATTCTAGCTTCCAATTCGCTGGATTACAGGAGTTCGCCACGACTCCCAGCTGTTGGGACTGATCCCAATATATCACTTATAGTTACATAAAATTATCTAGTTAAAGAAATCATATATCAAAAGCTTGAAAACAATAACGCCTAAAATAATTTGACCTTCGCCCTTACGCCAGTCCAAAAGCATCAATTTTATAGAAAATTAATCCAAAAGAATCGAGTTCGGCCATTATCGGTCAGGCTATGACCCACAGCCCGCTCTCGAACGCTAACCCACTACTGCTAGACGCGGGAACTTTAGTCTGCTTCATTGCTGCCCTGAACCGATTCGCTCCTCGATAGAACAACCTGGTTACCCACGGGCTACCCCGAGGTCACCATATTGACGCTGGATTAGCGCGGACATCCGATCTACACGGGTCAATGAGCCATAGGATTCCCAACCTCATACCGTTCAACGATTCTAGCTTCCAAGTCGCTGGATTACAGGAGTTCGCCACGACTCCCAGCTGTTGGGACTTATCCCAATATATCACTTATAGTTACATAAAATTATCTAGTTAAAGAAATCATATATCAAAAGCTTGAAAACAATAACGCCTAAAATAATTTGACCTTCGCCCTTACGCCAGTCCAAAAGCATCAATTTTATAGAAAATTAATCCAAAAGAATCGAGTTCGGCCATTATCGGTTAGGCTATGACCCACAGCCCGCTCTCGAACGCTAACCCACTACTGCTAGACGCGGGAACTTTAGTCTGCTTCATTGCTGCCCTGAACCGATTCGCTCCTCGTTAGAACAACCTGGTTACCCACGGGCTACCCCGAGGTCACCATATTGACGCCTGGCTTAGCGCGGACATCCGATCTACACGGGTCAATGAGTCATAGGATTCTCAACCTCAGACCGTTCAACGATTCTAGCTTCCAATTCGCTGGATTACAGGAGTTCGCCACGACTCCCAGCTGTTGGGACTGATCCCAATATATCACTTATAGTTACATAAAATTATCTAGTTAAAGAAATCATATATCAAAAGCTTGAAAACAATAACGCCTAAAATAATTTGACCTTCGCCCTTACGCCAGTCCAAAAGCATCAATTTTATAGAAAATTAATCCAAAAGAATCGAGTTCGGCCATTATCGGTTAGGCTATGACCCACAGCCCGCTCTCGAACGCTAACCCACTACTGCTAGACGCGGGAACTTTAGTCTGCTTCATTGCTGCCCTGAACCGATTCGCTCCTCGTTAGAACAACCTGGTTACCCACGGGCTACCCCGAGGTCACCATATTGACGCCTGGCTTAGCGCGGACATCCGATCTACACGGGTCAATGAGTCATAGGATTCCCAACCTCAGACCGTTCAACGATTCTAGCTTCCAATTCGCTGGATTACAGGAGTTCGCCACGACTCCCAGCTGTTGGGACTGATCCCAATATATCACTTATAGTTACATAAAATTATCTAGTTAAAGAAATCATATATCAAAAGCTTGAAAACAATAACGCCTAAAATAATTTGACCTTCGCCCTTACGCCAGTCCAAAAGCATCAATTTTATAGAAAATTAATCCAAAAGAATCGAGTTCGGCCATTATCGGTTAGGCTATGACCCACAGCCCGCTCTCGAACGCTAACCCACTACTGCTAGACGCGGGAACTTTAGTCTGCTTCATTGCTGCCCTGAACCGATTCGCTCCTCGTTAGAACAACCTGGTTACCCACGGGCTACCCCGAGGTCACCATATTGACGCCTGGCTTAGCGCGGACATCCGATCTACACGGGTCAATGAGCCATAGGATTCCCAACCTCAGACCGTTCAACGATTCTAGCTTCCAAGTCGCTGGATTACAGGAGTTCGCCACGACTCCCAGCTGTTGGGACTGATCCCAATATATCACTTATAGTTACATAAAATTATCTAGTTAAAGAAATCATATATCAAAAGCTTGAAAACAATAACCACTAAAATAATTTGACCTTCGCCCTTACGCCAGTCCAAAAACATCAATTTTATAGAAAATTAACTCAAAGGAATCGAGTTCGGCCATTATCGGTCAGGCTATGACCCACAGCCCGCTCTCGAACGCTAACCCACTACTGCTAGACGCGGGAACTTTAGTCTGCTTCATTGCTGCCCTGAACCGATTCGCTCCTCGTTAGAACAACCTGGTTACCCACGGGCTACCCCGAGGTCACCATATTGACGCCTGGCTAAGCGCGGACATCCGATCTACACGGGTCAATGAGCCATAGGATTCCCAACCTCAGACCGTTCAACGATTCTAGCTTCCAAGTCGCTGGATTACAGGAGTTCGCCACGACTCCCAGCTGTTGGGACTGATCTAAATATATCACTTATAGCTACATAAAATTATCTAGTTAAAGAAATCATATATCAAAAGCTTGAAAACAATAACGCCTAAAATAATTTGACCTTCGCCCTTACGCCAGTCCAAAAGCATCAATTTTATAGAAAATTAATCCAAAAGAATCGAGTTCGGCCATTATCGGTTAGGCTATGACCCACAGCCCGCTCTCGAACGCTAACCCACTACTGCTAGACGCGGGAACTTTAGTCTGCTTCATTGCTGCCCTGAACCGATTCGCTCCTCGTTAGAACAACCTGGTTACCCACGGGCTACCCCGAGGTCACCATATTGACGCCTGGCTTAGCGCGGACATCCGATCTACACGGGTCAATGAGCCATAGGATTCCCAACCTCAGACCGTTCAACGATTCTAGCTTCCAAGTCGCTGGATTACAGGAGTTCGCCACGACTCCCAGCTGTTGGGACTGATCCCAATATATCACTTATAGTTACATAAAATTATCTAGTTAAAGAAATCATATATCAAAAGCTTGAAAACAATAACCACTAAAATAATTTGACCTTCGCCCTTACGCCAGTCCAAAAACATCAATTTTATAGAAAATTAACTCAAAGGAATCGAGTTCGGCCATTATCGGTCAGGCTATGACCCACAGCCCGCTCTCGAACGCTAACCCACTACTGCTAGACGCGGGAACTTTAGTCTGCTTCATTGCTGCCCTGAACCGATTCGCTCCTCGTTAGAACAACCTGGTTACCCACGGGCTACCCCGAGGTCACCATATTGACGCCTGGCTAAGCGCGGACATCCGATCTACACGGGTCAATGAGCCATAGGATTCCCAACCTCAGACCGTTCAACGATTCTAGCTTCCAAGTCGCTGGTTTACAGGAGTTCGCCACGACTCCCAGCTGTTGGGACTTATCCCAATATATCACTTATAGTTACATAAAATTATCTAGTTAAAGAAATCATATATCAAAAGCTTGAAAACCATAACGCCTAAAATAATTTGACCTTCGCCCTTACGCCAGTCCAAAAGCATCAATTTTATAGAAAATTAATCCAAAAGAATCGAGTTCGGCCGTTATCGGTTAGGCTATGACCCACAGCCCGCTCTCGAACGCTAACCCACTACTGCTAGACGCGGGAACTTTAGCCTGCTTCATTGCTGCCCTGAACCGATTCGCTCCTCGTTAGAACAACCTGGTTACCCACGGGCTACCCCGAGGTCACCATATTGACGCCTGGCTTAGCGCGGACATCCGATCTACACGGGTCAACGAGCCATAGGATCCCCAACCTCAGATCGTTCAACGATTCTAGCTTCCAAGTCGCTGGATTACAGGAGTTCGCCACGACTCCCTGCTGTTGGGACTGATCCCAATATATCACTTATAGTTACATAAAATTATCTAGTTAAAGAAATCATATATCAAAAGCTTGAAAACAATAACGCCTAAAATAATTTGACCTTCGCCCTTACGCCAGTCCAAAAGCATCAATTTTATAGAAAATTAATCCAAAAGAATCGAGTTCGGCCGTTATCGGTTAGGCTATGACCCACAGCCCGCTCTCGAACGCTAACCCACTACTGCTAGACGCGGGAACTTTAGTCTGCTTCATTTCTGCCCTGGACCGATTCGCTCCTCGTTAGAACAACCTGGTTACCCACGGGCTACCCCGAGGTCTCCATATTGACGCCTGGCTTAGCACGGACATCCGATCTACACGGGTCAATGAGCCATAGGATTCCCAACCTCAGACCATTCAACGATTCTAGCTTCCAAGTCGCTGGATTACAGGAGTTCGCCACGACTCCCAGCTGTTGGGCCTGATCTAAATATATCACTTATAGCTACATAAAATTATCTAGTTAAAGAAATCATATATCAAAAGCTTGAAAACAATAACGCCTAAAATAATTTGACCTTCGCCCTTACGCCAGTCCAAAAGCATCAATTTTATAGAAAATTAATCCAAAAGAATCGAGTTCGGCCATTATCGGTTAGGCTATGACCCACAGCCCGCTCTCGAACGCTAACCCACTACTGCTAGACGCGGGAACTTTGGTCTGCATCATTTCTGCCCTGGACCGATTCGCTCCTCGTTAGAACAACCTGGTTACCCACGGGCTACCCCGAGGTCACCATATTGACGCCTGGCTTAGCGCGGACATCCGATCTACACGGGTCAATGAGCCATAGGATTCCCAACCTCAGACCGTTCAACGATTCTAGCTTCCAATTCGCTGGATTACAGGAGTTCGCCACGACTCCCAGCTGTTAGGATTGATCTAAATATATCACTTATAGTTACATAAAATTATCTAGTTAAAGAAATCATATATCAAAAGCTTGAAAACAATAACGCCTAAAATAATTTGACCTTCGCCCTTACGCCAGTCCAAAAGCATCAATTTTATAGAAAATTAATCCAAAAGAATCGAGTTCGGCCATTATCGTTTAGGCTATGACCCACAGCCCGCTCTCGAACGCTAACCCACTACTGCTAGACGCGGGAACTTTAGTCTGCTTCATTTCTGCCCTGGACCGATTCGCTCCTCGTTAGAACAACCTGGTTACCCACGGGCTACCCCGAGGTCACCATATTGACGCCTGGCTTAGCGCGGACATCCGATCTACACGGGTCAATGAGCCATAGGATTCCCAACCTCAGACCGTTCAACGATTCTAGCTTAAAATTCGCTGGATTACAGGAGTTCGCCACGACTCCCAGCTGTTGGGACTGATCTAAATATATCACTTATAGTTACATAAAATTATCTAGTTAAAGAAATCATATATCAAAAGCTTGAAAACAATAACGCCTAAAATAATTTGACCTTCGCCCTTACGCCAGTCCAAAAGCATCAATTTTATAGAAAATTAATCTAAAAGAATCGAGTTCGGCCATTATCGGTTAGGCTATGACCCACAGCCCGCTCTCGAACGCTAACCCACTACTGCTAGACGCGGGAACTTTAGTCTGCTTCATTTCTGCCCTGGACCGATTCGCTCCTCGTTAGAACAACCTGGTTACCCACGGGCTACCCCGAGGTCTCCATATTGACGCCTGGCTTAGCACGGACATCCGATCTACACGGGGCAATGAGCCATAGGATTCCCAACCTCAGACCGTTCAACGATTCTAGCTTCCAAGTCGCTGGATTACAGGAGTTCGCCACGACTCCCAGCTGTTGGGACTGATCTAAATATATCACTTATAGTTACATAAAATTATCTAGTTAAAGAAATCATATATCAAAAGCTTGAAAACAATAACGCCTAAAATAATTTGACCTTCGCCCTTACGCCAGTCCAAAAGCATCAATTTTATAGAAAATTAATCCAAAAGAATCGAGTTCGGCCATTATCGGTTAGGCTATGACCCACAGCCCGCTCACGAACGCTAACCCACTACTGCTAGACGCGGGAACTTTGGTCTGCATCATTTCTGCCCTGGACCGATTCGCTCCTCGTTAGAACAACCTGGTTACCCACGGGCTACCCCGAGGTCACCATATTGACGCCTGGCTTAGCGCGGACATCCGATCTACACGGGTCAATGAGCCATAGGATTCCCAACCTCAGACCGTTCAACGATTCTAGCTTCCTATTCGCTGGATTACAGGAGTTCGCCACGACTCCCAGCTGTTAGGACTGATCTAAATATATCACTTATAGTTACATAAAATTATCTAGTTAAAGAAATCATATATCAAAAGCTTGAAAACAATAACGCCTAAAATAATTTGACCTTCGCCCTTACGCCAGTCCAAAAGCATCAATTTTATAGAAAATTAATCCAAAAGAATCGAGTTCGGCCATTATCGGTTAGGCTATGACCCACACCCCGCTCTCGAACGCTAACCCACTACTGCTAGACGCGGGAACTTTAGTCTGCTTCATTTCTGCCCTGGACCGATTCGCTCCTCGTTACAACAACCTGGTTACCCACGGGCTACCCCGAGGTCTCCATATTGACGCCTGGCTTAGCACGGACATCCGATCTACACGGGTCAATGAGTCATAGGATTCCCAACCTCAGACCGTTCAACGATTCTAGCTTCCAAGTCGCTGGATTACAGGAGTTCGCCACGACTCCCAGCTGTTGAGACTGATCTAAATATATCACTTATAGTTACATAAAATTATCTAGTTAAAGAAATCATATATCAAAAGCTTGAAAACAATAACGCCTAAAATAATTTGACCTTCGCCCTTACGCCAGTCCAAAAGCATCAATTTTATAGAAAATTAATCCAAAAGAATCGAGTTCGGCCATTATCGGTTAGGCTATGACCCACAGCCCGCTCTCGAACGCTAACCCACTACTGCTAGACGCGGGAGCTTTAGTCTGCTTCATTTCTACCCTGGACCTATTCGATCCTCGTTAGAACAACCTGGTTACCCACGGGCTACCCCGAGGTCTCCATAATGACGCCTGGCTTAGCACGGACATCCGATCTACACAGGTCAATGAGCCATAGGATTCCCAACCTCAGACCGTTCAACGATTCTAGCTTCCAAGTCGCTGGATTACAGGAGTTCGCCACGACTCCCAGCTGTTGGGACTGATCCCAATATATCACTTATAGTTACATAAAATTATCTAGTTAAAGAAATCATATATCAAAAGCTTGAAAACAATAACGCCTAAAATAATTTGACCTTCGCCCTTACGCCAGTCCAAAAGCATCAATTTTATAGAAAATTAATCCAAAAGAATCGAGTTCGGCCATTATCGGTTAGGCTATGACCCACAGCCCGCTCTCGAACGCTAACCCACTACTGCTAGACGCGGGAACTTTAGTCTGCTTCATTTCTGCCCTGGACCGATTCGCTCCTCGTTAGAACAACCTGGTTACCCACGGGCTACCCCGAGGTCTCCATATTGACGCCTGGCTTAGCACGGACATCCGATCTACACAGGTCAATGAGCCATAGGATTCCCAACCTCAGACCGTTCAACGATTCTAGCTTCCAAGTCGCTGGATTACAGGAGTTCGCCACGACTCCCAGCTGTTGGGACTGATCCCAATATATCACTTATAGTTACATAAAATTATCTTGTTAAAGAAATCATATATCAAAAGCTTGAAAACAATAACGCCTAAAATAATTTGACCTTCGCCCTTACGCCAGTCCAAAAGCATCAATTTTATAGAAAATTAATCCAAAAGAATCGAGTTCGGCCATTATCGGTTAGGCTATGACCCACAGCCCGCTCTCGAACGCTAACCCACTACTGCTAGACGCGGGAACTTTGGTCTGCTTCATTTCTGCCCTGGACCGATTCGCTCCTCGTTAGAACAACCTGGTTACCCACGGTCTACCCCGAGGTCACCATATTGACGCCTGGCTTAGCGCGGACATCCGATCTACACGGGTCAATGAGCCATAGGATTCCCAACCTCAGACCGTTCAACGATTCAAGCTTCCAAGACGCTGCATTACAGGAGTTCGCCACGACTCCCAGCTAATGCGAGTCATCCAAATATATCACTAATAATGTTTGTTTCATTTGCTCATATTTTCATATGATCATAAATGTTCCTATGTGATATGATCATATGTTCATATGTCATACGTTCATATGCTCGTATTTTAATTTGCTCTTATGTTCATGTCCATAAACAAATTAAACAGGTTTATTTTGCCTTGTCACTCGTCCAGCGGCGCTGGTATTGACGAAACGTTTCGTAGATATAGATATCCGATAGAAATGTAATTTTTTGGCTACTTAGAGATAATAATAGACTTATGGTAAAAGGATGGAGAAAATTTTGATCTACATAAACCATCTGTTGCCAATCCATTAGATAGGCTAAAGGGAAAATTGATCTCTACGGTTTTTTAGGAAACTCCTGATACTGGGAGAAGGGAGTTTTTCATTTCCGTCATTCGTATTCTAAAAGAAATTTCCTCCCTCGGAAATCGGAGAAGAAATACCTCGATGTTTTCCCATTTCTGCGAAGAAAAGCCCACGGAATTGGCTTATTGTATTTTCACTATACATGTATAGTGCGATTGGAGAAATAGACGTAATAAAAGAAATGGTTCTCGCCCGGGATGTGAGAGTCGAAGCGTGGAAGAGGAAAGAGGATGAGACTCTTTATGGCTTTTTTTTTAGCTTTTTGTATGAATTATTTATCCCGTGCGTTAAAACCTAATCAAAAGTAAAAACGAAGAAACGACTCCCTCGCCCCGAAAAAAAAAAAAAAAAAAAAAAAAAAAAAAAGGAAAAAAATTATCATTTTCGTCGGCCGAGATTCTTTCGAAAATTCTTTTTTTCGTATAGAAAGCTAGGAAATATAAAATCTTTGGGAAAGTCATCTGCTTTATGGCATAATTCCGGTTAATATGAGAAAAATCTATTCACTTTGAAAGCGCGCGTTGATTGGTCGTCACAAAAATAAATATCTGGCTACAGATGCAATGATCAATCAAAACAAGCTCACTCTGCCTTTGATAGACATTTGTTTCTAATTAAAACATTTCTCCTAAGAGTTTTTTTTTGGGTTTGACTTGATACAACCAAAAAACATTGATTAAGTTCAGTTAAGATAAGCGCAGTGAGCCAAGTTTCCTACTACATATGGTATAAAAATACTAAGATTAAAATCTAATTTAAAATCTGTCGTAATACAATGCAGTGATCCGCTATAAATTTAACTTAAATCCAAGCGAAATTTATAGAAATATCACTAAAACATTGTTGGGGCGATAAAATACACTCTAGTCCAAGCAAGACGGTACTGGGGTTTGGGTCAAGGCTAAGTTGACCTTTTGAAGTTTCGCATAGGGTTACTTAACTAAAATCCGCGTACTAAATTCAGGGACCTTCAAAACTTATCCACGATAATATATCAGAAGTTTAAGCTGTCATTTAAGCGAAGATATCGTGCCCCCAAGTGGCCCGAGTCTTTCAAAACTCTGTCAAATTCTGGTTGTCTATAGTCGCCCTACGGGTAAGCTTTTTTCTTCTTTTTTTTTTCCTTCAAAATCTCTATACATTATGTAACTGCCGCCTTAAGGCTTAAGCCTTCTTATATACGAAGCGGCTAGTGGATATTTTTCATTCCCGAAGTAAACGGCATTGTCGTAAAAATGCCAAGTGTTCCTAGCTAGCCATAAATCGCTCCCCTTTACTCTATATATTCGAATCTTCTTTCGTCTCTAGACTTCAAAAATATACCTTGAAACCTCCTGCTATTCAGAGAAAGATGTCAGTACGCCAAGAGCTACGACTTAACTAAATTCAAGAACTCAAACTTCATAGAAAGAGAGGGAAGTAGGTTTAGAGGTGTCGCATTCTCCAACTGAAAAGATCTTCTAACTTCCCGCTAGCCAAAAATCTTTTCAAATTTGGGACGAAAATGAGCGGAATACAAAAATGATAAGGATCATAAAATTATGAAAGAAAAAAAAAAAAAGCGTTTTAGGTAAAAGACTAAGGGATAAGGTGTTTAAGTACTGTCTCGTCGTAAAACTCCTCGTTGTTGTTATATTGTATTAAAGTTTATAGTAAGATTATTCCAATTTTGTTAAGATATAAAGTTTTAAAAGCTATAGTTCATATAAAAATATATTCAAAGTACATGGGTTTTTGGGGAATCCCTATGTACATAACACACGTGAAAGCGATGATTAATGAAGGTTTTAAAACCTTGCGCTGCTGCATTTTGTTAATTTTTTAATGTACTTTGACGTACGGTAATAATATAAATCCATTATCTAGGACTAAATTTGCTCCAAATAACTAAGTCTAACGGTTGAAATTAATTTTTATCGATTTTTATCGGTTGAAATTAATTTTTACCAATTTTAATAGGTTGAAATGATTTTTTATCGATTTTCATAGGTTGAAATTATTTTTACCGACAGGACGCCGAGTCGGACAGATCGCCGAGTCGGACAGAAGGTCGAGTCGGACAGATCGCCGAGTCGGACAGAAGGTCGAGTCGGACACAACGCCGAGTGGGACACAACGACGAGTGGGACACAACGACGAGTCGGACAAATGAAAAGTTTTACAAACAAAAAGTCAGACATTGGTTTGAAGTGTAATTGGTGTAGCTATAAATATGTGCTTAGCCATCTTGTTCAGTCAATATTCACATTCACAACTGTTTCAACCGAAAGTCTGGGAAAACCGTCTAAGGTTTATTTTTACATACACAGAATTTGCTTTTCTATATTGGCCGTTACACGCTAAATTTTAAAAGGACAAGTCTGATTTTACAATTCACGTTTTTCCTAACAAATAAGTATTTACTAAATACGAGGGATCGGACAATTGCAAGACTTTGGAAACCTTTCCAACGCGCTTGGCGTAAATGTATAGCTTATGTATTTTTTATAAATGTACTAAAATATTTCCAGTTTATGCCAAAAAAGAAAATTGAGACGAATTAACAAACTTTTAGTTAAATTTTAAAATTAATTAGTAACTTCGTTACAATGTATGGAATAATTTGCCTCAATTAAAGGTCTTTTTTTGGTTTTATTTGAAAATCTTTTAATCATAGTCAATAACGTGAATTTAAACGAGATTTGTCCTTTAAAAAATGTTTTAAACCAACTGTTTGATCGATTTTTATAAAAAAAAAAAAAAACTAGCGACAAAATATTATATAAGGATTGTATAACATTTGCGAAATAGCTGCGGTGCTTGATTCTCAACAAATATTTCCCCTTCGGGAAAATTGTATACAAGTTGGCAACGTATATAACTCTCGTCCGTTCCATTTTCCCAAAAACGAGCTCCTCGGCTTCCTATCAACTTAAAGGCACGATATATACTTTAAGTGTGGCTGTGACAAGTGCCTCTTTTAAACGGAGATAAGGGGGGTTTTGACACACCACAGTCGAGAGAAGAGTTGAAGAAGGGAACCTTTATAGTTATAGTTTTGAAGGGGAACAAGCAACGTGTATATCTATGGTGGTCATCCAAAAAAACCCACCCTACGCGATTCCCAATTTCGCTTTGCCCGCCGGCCTTTCAATTGCAGAATGAGACGAAGGAATCCTTCAGAATTGGGAGTACCGTTTTTAGGGTTTTCCCTACAATAGTAGTCTGCCACAAACAGAGGTGGTGAAAATCAAAGCGAAATATCAGAACTAGACCGAAATGCAATTAAACAAGCATTTTTTAGGTTTTATATTTGAAAAATTACAAATGAAAGAAATATTTTTTTTTCTATTCTATGCTTGTTGATATTTGGGTGTAAAGGGAATATGTTCTTCAGTTTTCTGCTAATTTGAATAATTAGGGCTGATCATAGGTTGAACTTAGAAGAAGTAAAACTCACCACCTCTCGTAAGAAGTTACTTTTAACTGACGTGCACATGATTCGTTCTCTATACATTTTAGAAAATAATTAAAATTCTCTGCAAATCAAAAATATTACAGAAAGATGTACCATTTAAGCCGCGTTCACACTAGAAACTCAGAAACTGTTTTTAACCGTTTCGCAAAGGTCAAATCGTATAATTTCGGGGTCATCAGTGTAGATCTTTGAATAAGAAATACAAATAATATCTCGAATAGTCGATTTGATCCTTCAAAACGTTTTGTAAATGGTTTCAAAGTGTGAACGTAGCTCAGTGTACATGTACAGCGAATTACACGAATGGTTGATCCCTTGACTATTCTTCAATACCCTGCCCTAGCTATATGTTGTAGAGATAGTTCGTCTTTATCTAGCACCAGAAGAGCGATCAGAGTCGTGGAGTGCAAAATACAGGAGCAAGAAAACAGAGAGAAAGAGTTCTCAGCAACTCCCGAGAGACAATGTCTGCTCAGAAACAGGCCTAATGAAACCTTCTTCTCGGAAAGTAAGGCTTAAAAAGGAGAAGAGAAGGAGGGGCAATCCGGAGACGATATTCTCGTTAAAAACGACCAGAGAGCTAACCGACGTCTTCCTTCGATGGATCTATATAGCTTCTTTTCTATATATAGGCAATTTAAAGAAGCAAGGGTACAGGATGAAAACTAGCTTCATTCATTACGATTTACTAGCGACAAGAAGAAACTAAAAAAAAAAAAAAAAAAAAAAATCCCCTGGCGCAAAATTGAAAGAAAGAAAAGCACGAAGGCTCGATGTGAGTATTCTTTTACAAAATAAAACTAAGAGAAATTATTTCCAATACCCTTCTTCCTTTTTCGAATTTTTTTTTTAAAGAAATGTTACTCTGTGTAATTAAAATGATTGTGTAAAAAATTTTTAAATGTATACATTTTATTGGGCAACCTTATAAAATAAAAAAAACTTGTAACTTTGTTACGTATGGTAAGTTATAATTAATTCAAGCGTGGAATTTCTGAGTGATAGATAATGTTTTACAAAACTGTTGATTTTGTTAATACAATATTGATTGAACGTTTCTGGAATCGAAATTCAAATTGATTTAAAAT
The DNA here is from genome assembly GCA_963920705.1 of Odiellus spinosus. NCBI lineage: Eukaryota > Metazoa > Arthropoda > Arachnida > Opiliones > Phalangiidae > Odiellus > Odiellus spinosus. The sequence goes on along the minus strand of OY987228.1, from coordinate 16,580,063 downwards.
TGAAGTTAATTTTAGTTCCGTTCTATTCAGATATATTTGCAGTTTCGATTACCATGTAACGAAAATGAAAATTGATTTTAAATTGAAGAGTACTTCATTTCAAATCATCAAATCTTTCAATATATTACAATCTGGATCATAAATTAATGTGTTATTTATGCACTAATTTGAATAGCCAAACCCAAGACATCTCTAGTTTAAAAAATAATGTCCACAAAGTAAGCCCACAATGGTCACTAGCAATGGTCGGTATTTGTTCGGTTTTATTTAAAATAAAACATTATTACGCTGTAACAAAGTTAACAACTTCATTTATTTAAAAAGGTATTGAAAATTGATTTTATTCAATTTTCTACCAGATAATAAAAGGGAACGATCCATGCAAAGTGACGTATTAATCGTAGAGGAGGGATCGAACCACCCATAAAAAGCCATGATCAGAAAAAAAGAGGCAATAGCTTATCAGAGCGAAGGCCGTTTACGGGGTAAGGTAAACGGTGACGCAAAAAGGATAAAGCCCTAAAACCACTTTAGCGTGATTGATGAGTGAATTTATCTCAAAAGTTTCTGTGGCTTTGATCCCGCAATAAGCCTTGTCTGGCTAGGACAAATTACCATTGATTTGACCCCTTTATTGGCGCCTAAAAACCCTAACCTAACGTTTTCATTATAGTCGAGCCCAAAAATAGGAATCATTTTCACAACTTTTGGGCTCGGTATCAATATCCGGCCGCCTTTTCTTTGAAAATTGAGACCTTGAAACACGCTTAAATAGGGATTTGTTACGAGCTGAAAGATCAGCACTAAGATATTGATTTCACTTTAGAGTGAGAATGCAACCTAACAACAAGTGATTTTCTTTATCATTATTGTTTAAATAGGCCTAATCCACTAGTGAAAATATTTACGAACAAATATTAAACTAGAAATAAAGAAAGGGGGATAGGAAATTCTCGAGGTAAACTGTTGTCACGTGGTCGCTAGCTAGCGCGTCTCATAAAGGATTCGTTTTACCCACGTGACAACAATTTACCACGAAGCATCTCTACCCCCGTCTGTCCCCCGTTCTCCCAGAGTGGGAGTTTAGGCCGACGCAGTAGGAGCAGCGCCGTTCCCTCTTTTCCTCTCCTTATCTGATCCTTCTTGATAAGGTCTAGCGACCAATCGATTGGAATTCTCGTGGAGATGTCGCGTGAACGATAAGCCTATTGGTTGCTAGACCTTACACGGAGGAAACTCAGGATCTCCCTTAATCCCGCTAAGCCTATTTTCCGGATAAGTTTTAAATTTATTTCTAGTTTAATATTTGCTTTGTTAACTTTTTATTGGTGGATTAATCCTATTTAAAAGATAAAGAATCGATAAAAAAATCACTTGTTAGTAGGTTGCATTCTCCCTTTAAAGGGATAATGTAATATTTAAAATTCAGCACACAAATTCGACCATAGAAGATGGCGTTTATAAAATATTGCGGTAATTTTATGAGTCATTTTTAAAGATCTTTCTGAAAATTCTAGTCCGATTTAATTTGGAACTGATTTAATGGCGGAGGAACCAAAGTGCATTGGCTAGACCATTTCTACCGGGGTAATATTGAAAATACGTGATATTATTTAACCCTACGTGTTGGCTTCCTCTCGTACACCAACGCCCGACACTTGGAACACTTCTACAGGCGTTGAGCCCAATATAAGATTTTATACGGATTATTTAATGGGCGATAAAAAGAGTTGGGAATCGAGATATAATTAGGGGTTATTTTGGAGAGGAGGAAAATGTGGCCAGGAAGCGATTATGATGGCACTTTGTGACTTTTCTCGAGATAAAAACGTTGGAAAATACATTTTATCATTTAGAGCGAAAGTATAGTAAAGCATTGGATATATTTATAATTTCTCTTCCAGCTCATTCTTTAATGTATAAGGCAATTACTTTCATAGATTTATCAAGAAGTGACCTCGTAATCCCTTTTTCTAAACTGGTAACGAATTAATTAATTTATTTATATGATTTATTTATATGATAAATACAAATTTTTACTGCAATTTAATTTGTTTTCTAAAATTAAAAAATAGTTTTCCTCAATGTTCATTGATAAAAGCTAATTAGGGATGCTTTCGGGTATAAACTGAAGATTTAATGAACTTAATTTTAATCTCAAAACACTTTAAACTTAGTATACGTGATTTCTACATCATTTTTGGCACTTAAGGCAGTTTAGCTCCAAAATATCAATTTGCAGAGAGCGAGAAAAGCGAAAGATAACGGTAATAAATCGGCGATAAATGTAGCGAAAAAAAAACCTAGATTGTCTCTTTTAGCGTTGGCTATTTTGTTGGTCCATATTAAAAATATATACACACCTATAGTCGTAGCGAAACCCGAAATAAGGAATAAAATATATATGAAAATAACAATAAAAACAGTTGGAAGAGAAACCGAGATTAAATAAACAATTCTACGATCCCAATCCCAATCACACTTTGCTTTTTTTAGCTATTTTCTAATATTTATTTAATTCTACCTATAACTAAATTTTCCCCAGCACTTATAGTCTTGGTTCTATTTAGCGCAAATAGTTTGTTGTGGCGGGGTTTTTTCGTAAAGTGTTGGGAAATAGTATTACATTTAATTTCGTAAATCTTCCCATATTATCAATTTTGTAAAACTTTTACAAAACGTTAGACATTTATAGAAGTATCTACAATAGGAACGCTACTATTGGATAGATAGCGAGACGAGATGAAACTCGTTGCTATGGCAACTTCAGGTATAAACGAGGTAAAAGGGATAGTCGATGATATAATTGGGTTTAGACCGCGGAGCTGTATTGTGTACGAAGTATAAACCTATTTGATCTCTTATAGAGATAGAATGGAGTTCAAGTTCGTACACGCTGTTAACTCTGGATGAAATAGACAATAGGGGGAGTGAGAGTCAGTACGGCGCCTTTGGGTAATGCCTTATACGCGCGGCGGTAAATATAATAACAAAGCCGGCCTCACGAATAGAAACAATTTAAGTCGAAAAAGGCACGCGAGGTTGCGCGTCCAAAAGAGGTTAAATATTAAATAAACTACGCAAAAGGGGACGAGAAACTCAGGGGTTGGAAAATGTTCCCTTTCTTTACTTTCCACTTCGTTTCTCTTCGGTCCATTCGCTCAGAAGCGATAGAGTAAAATTTGGAGATAAGGATATTGGAGCATTGACGTCATAACACTGATATTATTTCCCAACCTTACAACGTATTATTTCTAAATCAGTAAACGAAATATGTCCTATGATATATTGATTTCACCAATTTCAAAGACCTCCTATGCTAAGATACAGTCTTGGAAAAGAGCTTAAATTCAAACAGTAAAACGGCCTGATGGAAATTCAGGTCTATTCCAAAAATGCAATTGAGTGTAACCAGAGGTATATAATAACACCCTTCGGGGGGAAGTATGAAAGCCCCTATACTACCAATGCTAAAAATCACGAACAACAAGAGCCCGCTGCTGACTATCTAGGGCACTAGCTCGCGCTGGACTTCTCAATGTCGCTACTCTAGTAAATGGTCTTTGTATAAACAAGACGGCTCGATTTGTGTTTAGAACTTCCTGTCTCAGGAGTCAGGCGGTCTGTTAAAATGGAGTCGAAGGTTGACTTCAGCTCGCAAGTTCCGGAAGTGTGCGTAGGGAAAATTTAGTGAGGTTCAAAATTGTGTAACTATTTTTTGGGAGTAAAGCGGTGTGTCGATCCGCCGCGATTTACGCCGGGCACTTGTTTTTCGTCGATTTTGCCTACCTTTCATACTTCCCCCCGAAGGGGGTTATTATATACCTCTGGTGTAACAAACTATTTTTATTTCATATTTTTATTCAGTCGAGCGATTATCGAGAAAACATATTGGGGTAAAAGTATTGATTTAAGCCCGGGAAAATACCTTCTTCTAGTTAAGTTGAAAGCCAAATTTTGACATTCTCGCGAGATGTATGTAAAGCATATTTCCAACAGAATTTGGGTATTTAGATTGAAATGCCGATTGTCAAGCAAAATCGAAACAAGCAGTTTGAGGTGCTATTATAATTAACAGTATGTTATTGCGGCCATGCTATAAAGACGAATCGGAGCGGGAGGGGAAAACTAAGCCATAAGGCACGCAAATGAAGAATTGGGGCTCGAGAAATGATTGAATTTCCAATTATTCCCCCGCTTCCCATTTCGCGTCATCATAACTAAGTTATGGCGCGAACTTGTCGAAGGGGGAGAGATCGATCATTCGGATTTCCTTCGCGAGAAAGGGAACAAAACTGACTTCCCAGAGGCAAATACATCGATCGGAATAATTTTCCCTACATATGGTTAATCGGCCACTAACGACCGCGTTCTTTCGTCCTAACGAGTTAGCCTATTTCACACCATTTTTTTAAGATTCGATATAAAGATTTTAGCGGCATTAAAAGATTGTTTTATTTATCTCGCGAGCATCGTGATTCTTATCCAATAGTTTATCGGATCTGAAATGGTCCAAGTGGACGGCGATAAACCTTTTTGATTTAATTTTCTAAAAAGCTATTTTCAGTTAAAAAAGACGTTTCGATGCAAATATTTGTTGTACTTGAATGTTTTATTGCATAAATTATGCAGCTAATAAAAATACTTGCCAGTTGACTTAATAATCCCTATAAATATTGTAGTTGTTGTTTAAATGAAAATATTTTAACTTGTATAAATATAGACGATCATACAAAAATAGAATCAAATTAGATAGGTGTGCGATGGGCCTTATCTTCTTTTAAACTCGATTATGTAAGACAGAAATTCGGAAACACGAATTCTAATTCCCTGTGGGAATAGCTTAGAAGTTTGCAACTAATGGGGCCAAGTTTTACTCAATTCTTCTCCTGGAAAATAAGATTACATAAATAACCAATTATCCCCCACTAATGAGATGGTTCCCAATTGCCTTAATTAAAACGAAAATAAGTTCCACGAAATTAAAGCCAGTCCAAAAGTATAAATTTTATAGAAAATTAAATCAAAAGAATCGAGTTCGGCCATTATCGGTTAGGCTATGACTCACAGCCCACTCTCGAACGCTAACCCACTATTGCTTGACGCGGGAACTTTAGTCTGCTTCATTGCTGCCCTGGACCGATTCACTCCTCGTTAGAACAACCTGGTTACCCACGGGCTACCCCGAGGTCACCATATTGACGCCTGGCTTAGCGCGGACATCCCATCGACACGGGTCAATAAGCCGTAGGATTCCCATCCTCAGACCGTTCAACGATTCTAGCTTCCAAGTCGCTGGATTACAGGAGTTCGCCACGACTCCCAGCTGTTGGGACTGATCCCAATATATCACTTATAGTTACATAAAATTATCTAGTTAAAGAAATCATATATCAAAAGCTTGAAAACAATAACGCCTAAAATAATTTGACCTTCGCCCTTACGCCAGTCCAAAAGCATCAATTTTATAGAAAATTAATCCAAAAGAATCGAGTTCGGCCATTATCGGTTAGGCTATGACCCACAGCCCGCTCTCGAACGCTAACCCACTACTGCTAGACGCGGGAACTTTAGTCTGCTTCATTGCTGCCCTGAACCGATTCGCTCCTCGTTAGAACAACCTGGTTACCCACGGGCTACCCCGAGGTCACCATATTGACGCCTGGCTTAGCGCGGACATCCGATCTACACGGGTCAATGAGTCATAGGATTCCCAACCTCAGACCGTTCAACGATTCTAGCTTCCAATTCGCTGGATTACAGGAGTTCGCCACGACTCCCAGCTGTTGGGACTGATCCCAATATATCACTTATAGTTACATAAAATTATCTAGTTAAAGAAATCATATATCAAAAGCTTGAAAACAATAACGCCTAAAATAATTTGACCTTCGCCCTTACGCCAGTCCAAAAGCATCAATTTTATAGAAAATTAATCCAAAAGAATCGAGTTCGGCCATTATCGGATAGGCTATGACCCACAGCCCGCTCTCGAACGCTAACCCACTACTGCTAGACGCGGGAACTTTAGTCTGCTTCATTGCTGCCCTGGACCGATTCACTCCTCGTTAGAACAACCTGGTTACCCACGGGCTACCCCGAGGTCACCATATTGACGCCTGGCTTAGCGCGGACATCCGATCGACACGGGTCAATAAGCCGTAGGATTCCCATCCTCAGACCGTTCAACGATTCTAGCTTCCAAGTCGCTGGATTACAGGAGTTCGCCACGACTCCCAGCTGATGACACTAATCGAAAGATATCACTTAGTTGACATAAATCTATTTAGTTTAACAAAATCATATATCAAAAGCATAAAAAATAACTTTAAAGGCAGAATGAAACCTAACAACAGGTGATTTTTTTATCGATTCCGTATTGTTTGACGCGAATTATCGCCTAAAAACCCAAGTGGAACAAATTGGTGGACGATTTAAATATGTCAAAGGTGTAAAACGATGACTTTAAACTTAATTTTGCTTGATTAACTTTCCTTTAATCCACCATAGCTTTTCTTATTAAATCAAGTTTCAAACAGAAGTAAAGCCGTACTCTGCTTGGAACAAAATGAAACTTTTGTTCGGATTATCTACAAAGGGAGGAGGCGATCCCGATCTTTTAAAGTCAGTCAGTGGCTTTTATCGGTTCGTTTTCATTCCCCTTAGTGGGTGAATTAAGGTATTTGTCATTACAAACACTCCCTCGTTATGGGAGTTGCTTGATGTCAGGTGTTCTTTCCCCCTTGACAGTTTACCCTCTACCTATTGTTAGTGATTTAAATAGAAAGTTTGTCGGTAAATCAGAAGTTGTTTGCTTTTGTTAATGAGCTCACGGAGATAATTTCGGGCTCGTCTCTAGATCCTCCCATCTCTTTAATAAAGTCACCTTAGTTTGAACAAACGAAACGAGGAATATAGCTTCAGTGGAGGATGAAGGAATATAAATCATTTAGAGACAAACACACGGATATGAGGCGACAATCTGGAAAATCGCGATTTTTCGACTAAAATAGATCATTTATACCAAAAGGGCTCGGCATTTAATTAAAACAGTAGAGAGAGATAAAGAGATGGTTATTCTCTTTTAGATAAGGAAAGGTAAATGCGCATTCCCTACAGGGGCTCAATGTCATTCTATATTCTACACGAAGAAACGATACCGAAAGAGAAAGGATACGCCCTTGATGGAAACTTCGACGGTTTGCTTAAAAAGTAATTGTCATTAATCGGGGCGATACCAGAATCTGGTAAGAAATATGTCCTTGCCCTTAATATTCAGTTTGACCCTCATATTCAAGGTAAAACATATATTCCAGATGCTCAAGCATAAAATGAAATTGAGGAAAAATAACTAAAAATTACATCGGTTCACTTCTGACCTAGAAAATACAGTCGCAATTCATATTATCAAGAACGAATTGAAGCCTCTAAGAACCTTGAAGAAGACTACTTCAGTCCGCACGTCTTCGACTACTTTATCTTAAAACATCTGATAATATATTGGTCCCGCCTCACCACGCCCAATTTAGATCAACTTCTCCGTCGATTTAAGTTGGTCGTGATATCAGGCGGGGCAATAAATCAGCAGACGCTTTTTCACAATAAGGGCAAGTGTGCGAGGATGATGTTAGAGTAGCTTCAATACATTCTTGACTTAGGATAATTTGAAACCGTTACACTAAATTAATCGCGTTTCCATATTTCCGGAGATTTACGAGTTAAAAGAGATATATAAAGAATAGATAATATGAAGGCTAGCGCTTTTGAGTTCTCGTTTCGTATTTTCTCTCATACTTCTGGGTGTTTACAGGCGTTATAGCCTACATAGTAGGTAAAATACAAAATAAAGAAAAATAAATGGAAAATGCAGCTCCATAACGGTCATTTGTACCACAAAAATTTACTCAGATCGTAGGCTTAACAAGGATCCACGGAGAGTTCAATATCTTACCGTTAACGAGTCTCCTGTTAAGGCCTACTTTCCAAGTAAGTTAAAAATGGTTTTCTAGCTTAATATTGGTTTATGAATTAGACCTGTTTTAAGTATAACCAGAAGCCGATGAAACCCTCCTTTGAAGTCTATTACTCCCGGGTCTTGTCTACCCCTCTCTGTATGGGTTATTCTGAAAAGGCGCGATTCGTACGCCTCCTAACGGTAGATGTTTTCGGAGCGAGAGCTCGTCGAGCGAATATCTCTAGCAGCCTTGGAGTTCGTCCAAAAAACGTTGTCGTTTGTGGAGAGAGAGAATTTCCAATTTTCCGTAGACAGGGGGGGATGAAGTAGGACCCCTTCTAACTCGTAAAATTGGGAATTTTACCCATACAGAGAGGAGCGCTATATGGAACATTGGAGTAGTAGACTTCAAAGGAGGGTTTCATCGGCTTCTGGTATAATGCCGCTGAAGAAATTACCAATTAAATTCGACTTAATGTTCGAAGATCACTTAAAGTGAATGTTCCCCTTTTTTGTTGCAGTACACAAGTACCAGAGTCGTCGTGTGCGAGGGAATTTATCGACTTTAAGCAAAAGGGTAACGAATGAACGAATCTAACCCAATTAATTTGATTGGGGAGAAGTTTCGGAACGAGAACTATGCACGCGATGAAAAGAAGAGATCAAAAGAGATGGGAAAGTTGAGAGAGTAAAAACAAAAAAATAATACGAGGCGAACGAAGAGACACTGATGGATGAAGGAATGTTCGGTGAAGACGCGAAATACCCGATCGAACTATAGACGGGGGAGTGGGAACGTCAGAGAGAGAGGAGATTCCGGTTAAAGAAAAAAAAAAAAAAAAAAAAAAAAAAAGAAATAAAACTGCTTCAAAGGAAGTCTTTACGATCATAAATCGCTACTTGTTTGCCAATATCAAAATTTAGTACTGACAGAAATCGCTGCTATTATAAAATTCTGAGCGACCTTATATTTAACTGAGGAAAAGACAGCTTTGTGACAAATAATTACCCTATAATTTCTCAAATTGTTAGAAACGTTTTATAAATTTGAATAGGGAGATTATTTCGTTAGACAAGCAGGAATTATAAAGAATCTTCCCCGCATATTTTTTGGTTTAACTTCAGTTATCTATCATATTTTAAAAAGAAAGGCAGCCATAAAACAACCATTTCAAGTGCCGGAAGGTGTTTGAATCAGCCTTGGATTCTTTAACAGGTCACGCGATAGTATTGATGACGTAGAATGTCGTTTTTTATCCGCTGTCTCTTTCGTGAAAATACTTAATCCAGAAAGCCCTACAATAAATTTTATATAGTCCAACAATTAATTTTATATTGTGTGAAAATTTCCTGCATATTGAAATGAACCAATAAAATTCCTAATGAATATAACTTAATTGAGGAAAAACGAATGAACGAAAAATAATATATGGAAGGACGCGAAATTACGAGTGCGGGAAATTCCCGACATAACCACCGAAAGGTTTGGCTTTTCCGTTTATTAAGGGGAAAACAAATAATTATTGTTCCGCGTATGACGGGAACGCGCTTCGGAACCAAATGCTGCCACAGGAATTGGAGCGAATGAACCGCGAGAACCATATATGTATAGATATGTATAGAGAAACGTTGACATCAACGTTATATAAGTTATGGAATTTGAGGCATTTCTTATTAAAGGTCCGCGTGAGATGGATTATGAATAAACGCGCGATATTAAAAGGAAACCCATACGGACATACGTTCATATAAATACCTATTTTATGTTCTAAGTAAAGCGAATACATGATCGCTCAAGTTCTAGGTTAAAATTATTTGTTTCAAACTTAATATTAAATTCTTTTTATAAGATTAATGAGATTAATTGACGCGTTTAAAAAATAATAAGTCTTTACTTTTACAACTTCAATCTTTTTAAAATTAAAAGCGCCTTATTCTAACCCGATTCTAAATCACACTTGATTAGAATTTCGTCATCCAAAATATTTCCTCAAAAACCTTTTCCGTTATTCGCTTACTGATTTGAAAAATCATATTGTAGCTAAAGTTCATTTTGACTTTAAATTAAGAAAGTTGAAATTGGAGATTTAGTTCATAGGTCAAGGAGGATCAGAGAAGGAGAGGAAATGTGGGGACGGCGCGGTTCCTACTGCGTCGGCCTAAACTCCCACTCTGGGAGAACGGGGGTAGAGACGTTTCGTGGTAAAATGTTGTCGCGTGGGTAAAACGAATCCTTTATGAGACGCGCTAGCTAGCGACCACGTGACAACAGTTTACCTCGAGAATTTCCTATCCCCCCCTTTCCACCCGAGTGGGAGGTTGGCTCTTCTCTCTCTAACTCAACGCAGCCCCACATTTCCTCTCCTCTGATCCTCCTTGATAAGGTCTAGTTTTAAAATAAATTTCTGTCCAATTTAACGTATAAAATGCTTTAAAACATTTGTTTTAAGAAACAGAAATCTTAATTTTATTTGTAAAATGAATAGACATTCACTTAGTTTTACAAATTGACTTTTCAAAAAAATTAGGCCTAAAAATCTTAGCGAAAACAAAAGTTTTATTTCGACAGATTGTCCAGACAAACTACACCCAACCCCCAAAACTCCAAAATCCGACGGAAAGTCATTAGTACGATACTTAAACCAAATCTAGGGCAAGTTACCACCCAATCCAAAAACAAAGAAGAAAGGAAAAAAAAAAATAAAAAATGCTTTAAAAAGTTGAAAAAAATTCCAAGGAGTAAATGAGCACGTCGAGCTTGACGAGCGCCTCATCACCCGAAAGTGTTTAAAAGAATGAAAGCTTTCAAGAATTTTCATTTTCTATATAAAGATGAGGGGCAAAAAACCCTACGCAGTCGATTAGAGGTTCCACACTATCCCATATGTCTTAGAAACCTTAAGGAAAAGGTTGAGAGAAAGAAAGCTCGTGATTACGTTCAGCAGGAGTTTCTGTCTTTCAGCCTTTCACTTTATTATCTCTATACATGAACTTTAGTCAAAAACAGTTTGAAATTTCAGTGCACAACACATCTCTTGATTTCTTATAAATATAGAGGGTATTTTACCCTTTTATACTCAATGAAAACTGATTTTGGCTTTAGTCACAGGCACCCCAGGCCTTTGTTTGAGAACCTTAATGCGTCGATTTAAGGAAAACAGAGTGGAGAGATTCTCTTCCCCTCCTTCCCAGTTCTTTACTTCTTAATCCGCCTCGCAGCCTCGCTCGCGTGCGACCCACATTACCGGTTCAAATAAGGAAGGACTTTTCGTGACAGCGCCGGTGACCCAACGAAGAAAACATTATCTGAAAGTTACATTCTAAGTTATCCATTTTTACAGAGTCACTCTAACACGCTTTTTAATGTTACGAAGATAGCAAATATAAGCAAGAAGGATCAGATCCTTCTTGATATAAGATAGGTTTCTTAGTAGTGCAAACTTACTCTGAATTCTATATGATCTGAACAGTACCATAAGAAAGAAAACGGAATAAAATATATGAAATCGTTTGTCGCGGCGCGGGTATAATAACCCGAAAAACTGTAATGAGAATGTATATGTGGAATCTTTTTGAGTTTACAATATGTACTAAACAACAAATCGCCTTCATTTAAAATTAAAAAAAAGCGAATTGAACTAGAATACTAGACGGAAGAATTTCTTTGTACGTTCTGAAAATTCAAACTGAATTGAATTCGTCATTTGATTCAAATAAAGTTGGTACTATGCCTAAGTTCTTCAATAACCCGTTACTTATATCGTAGGAAATACATTATGATATCTTTCCTTCTAGTGAAAACCTTAGATGATTTTAATGTAAAACACACTCAGTCTCTCTTTCGTTCCTCGGTAGGCTGAACGGCGCCACTGATCTACTTTTTTTATTATACCTTTTTTTCCACCCTTTCATATTTTTAAAAAGGATATATAGGAAAATGGAGAAAGCTGTGTTTTCCTAATGACAAATCTGACCAACTTCCTTGTTGGCTTTTCTATTAACAGGTAAAGAAAACTGTGAAAGAGTAGCTAGTTCCTTAATTTGGAGGCGTTATGAACGATTATAAAGAATCCAACGATTCGAAATATGATGAAGGAGCGGCGAACAACGCTTACTCGCAACCAGAAACAAAGGGATTAAAATTAACCACCATCGGAATGTTTCTTGTAATCATCAGGAGCTCATTTTTGGTTACCTAGATTGCCAAGGTAGGATGACGATAGTGAAATTAGTTTATTTCGAATGAGCATTTTTTTATTAAATGGCAAATTCGATTCGACGATTCAAATAATAGATTAGAAATAATCCCTTCTCCTATTATCTCCTTCTGATAATATGTTTATGTATGTATCGATCCTCAATGCAGTATATTTCAAACTCTTAACCGCAGTAGGCATATTTCGAATCAATAAATTTTTACATTAAGTATACATAATTGGAAATATTATGGCGTAGTGGCGCACAATGTTAACCTCCATTAATAAAAAAAAGTAGTACGTTGGGAATATTTTCCCCATTAGCGCGACGCGTGGAATCAGTATAGTTTACGGGTTTACAGGGAATACAATAAAAATGAGAAAATCGTCGCCCGCCAATTATCTATTTTTGGTGTCTGAAAGAACGGGATCGGACGTGAGCAAGGCATAATAACGGACTAGGTAAAGGATATTAGCCTACATCGCGTCGTTAAATGTATATAGGTCGGGGTTTTAATACGGGGTCAAGGTGATATCGAAGATGTGAGAGTTGGTCTGCGAAATCGACCACGTTGAGTTTCTGTTAAATGTTATTAGCGGTTTTGGATTTTCAAGATAATAATTCCTCTAAGACGATCTGGGATCTTTAGACTAACCACCCGCAACAAATTACTAATTATTCCCATTAATTAGAAGTGTTTCACAGAGAAATTTAAATATACTTTCTTAATCTCACTAAATAGATTATATAGGGGATATTTACGAAGGGCTATAGGCACTTAAGATATCAGGTGTACAAGCAGCGAGAATTATATTTCTGTATTTCTGGAAATCCCGAAATCCCAAAGAAATCGAGGATAATATTAGGAATCAGAAGAAATCTAGGAAATATAAGAAATCAGGTGTTCATTTTTCGGGGAAGTGGGATAGTCCCTCTTATATTTCACCCTATCAAGATTAAATTAGATCAAACGTAACAATACAGATTAAATCACACATTAGAAGTTCAAAAGTACAATATAGTGATATACCCCATCCACAATACAAATTTATAAACTGATTTACATCCTTGAATGGGCCCAAATTTCCAACGTAAAACCCTTTTTTCTATAGAAATTTAGGTCAATTTCAAGGTTGTTATTAATGAGTCGTGAATTAGTAGACGTTTAATCTTTTAACCCCCTATCTAGAAAATAAATGCTGTCTGAAACTATCCCCGTTATGTCTTTTTCATTATAATAATTATTACTATTATTATAAATATAATTATAGCCTCATACTTCCTTCTTGAAATAATAAATTTAAATTATAATTTATTTAACCTCGAGTTGGCAGAAATTTGAAAGCTATGATCCATTCACATTCAAGTCAGCAAATCATAAATATTTTAAGGATAACCTATAGAGCGTGATATGCCAACTCAAGGGAGAATTGACTATATTTATAAGACGTTCCTTCCAAACACCTGCCTATGTCCAAAAAGCTAGCTTTATAAAACGTATTAAAAGTTGTCAAAATTTTGCGAACAGCGAGTTCAAACAACCATTATTCACGCGCATATACTTTAGTTCAAGATTGTTAAACCCAGATTTTAAAGTTATTCGCTTATACGAAGTATAGTACACAAGCGTAAGAGTCTAGTGCAAGATCATAATTTATGGTCAGTTTCAACCCTGTTTTCGAAACAGACGATGCGGAACATCCAACGCATTTTGAATATATTTTCCTAAAGTATAGAGAAAATAAATTCTCGAAGCTTCAGACTCTATAATCTCGTATCCGGGAAAATAGAACTAACGGATGGAAAATAAGGACGTTAAACCTTAACGCTTCGAAACAACACTCGACAAACAGGCTCGGACTCTATTAGATGAATTTTCTTGGACTAAATGTTACCGAGAGATTATATGGGTATATAGTTCGGCTAATTATTTCAAACGCGGTCAGAAATAATTAGACAGGTGCCCCTAACCGAGTCAATAGGCTATAAATATCATACCTAGCTTTAAAAAAGAACCATCGTGTTGTTTAAACACCTTTAAAGGGCAAATAAAAAGGAAAAACAAGAAATTTTAAATGGTTCCTTAAAAATTTGTCCAGAATTACAGGAAATTAATATAGCTGCGTTCGTATTAGGCCTTGCAACCGTTTCAAAACGTTTCGATAGAGTCGCGTGAACAGGGAACGATTTTTCTCTAATCGATTTGATTCGATTTCTCGAAATTGCTTCGGGAACCAGTTTCGTACCGATTCGGTTTCAACAACCGATAGATGAAGCTACGATTAATCGATTTATAAAGATAATGCGTGAACGCGTGACGCTTAAAACGATTCCTGGCGATTTGAATATCGGTTTGATTTTACCGTTTCAAATCGAATAAGAGATGCTAGTTTGACCGTAGCTTATTTAAGCCGATAAAAATTGATTACTTTAAACAGCGAAAATTTAAACACCTGATTTTGAAGGTAACGTTAATTTAGTTTAGTTAATTTTTCCACGATTTTGACGTAGAAAAATTACAAACGACGTGAGGTAAGGACAAGGAGAACTGAACAGAGTACGAGTTAGAAGTGAAAGGGATATTTTTTAAGCGGCAAAATATTTTCAACCCCTTTTAATTTTAGCTATGCCTGCCCAAACCTTAATTCTTTTTACTCCCCATTTCGCTATGTCTTTCGTCCCCTGTGTTTATTATTCCATGGATTTTTATTGGTTTCACTTAGATTACGTCACTAAAACAACCGAACTAGATCGAAATGCTAATTTGCTGTCATTAAAAATTAGCAGTGATATGGTTTCATTATTTCTAAATTAGATTTGCGAGTCTAGTCTAAAATTTAGACTAAACTATAATTTAATTTTACTTTTCATACTCTCTTTCTATTTTATCTTTTCTGGTACTTTAAATAAATGACACGTTTCAAGTCACCTACATTGAAGAGTTAATTAAGCCTTAAAAATGATTTTTTTTAATGTTTTACGGGTATATGAAGGCCGAGCAGTAATTGAACTAAGCCACGTCAAGCATATATAACTTAGCCAAAAAGCCTTCTAAAGTGACTAAACCTATCATTATTTTCATAATAAAAAAGAAAAGAAAATATAAGTATTATGGTACTTACTTAATAGACATTTTCCTTCGGGCGAGATAACTTTGTTTTCGTCTTGACAAACGCATTTCTGTGACGTCACGTCGCAGATAAGATCCTTGTCGGTAATACATTCTTCGTTTTTCGAACAGTTATCACCAACGGGAATAAGGGCTGTAATAATAAATAACAGAATATAAGCTTAAAGAGAGTAAGAAGGATAAGATTCGTTGCTACTAAAATAATAAAAATATGATTATTTATTCAACATCATTTCGCAACGAAGGGAAAGTTGAGTCGGATTAATACTCAACGTTAAATCTGACTAGGGATAAAAATAGTTTTTGCAAACAATACAAGGATATAGATTGAAAGAGCGTTGTATGATTAATATAATGTAAGATTCCGAAGTATTATCATCCAATGGGGATAAACCACTAAGAAATTTTGCTTTCCGTTTCAGATTAATGGGATACTGAGCCGCTACATGAGGATCAGAAGTCAAAAAAAAAAGTGGTTGTACAGCTCAATATGATGCTTGTAGTATTAATAACGCTAATGGCGAAGCGCCAAGTGAGCCTACTATATACGATGTGTTTAGACTTTATCATAATGTTCCCATGATCTTAACTCCAGTTTTAAAGGACAAATTAGGTTTAAACTCTCATTTTTGGTTATCGAGATATTTAAATAAACAAGTCATTGAGAGCGAGTGATAAAAAAATACCAATTACAAATTATTTTAAAATTTTGTTAGGTGTTCTTTTTTTTTTTTTTTTTTGATTAAGTGTAATTTTTTGATAATTGTTATTTGGCTTTGGTTAAATGTTATTAGGTTTAAACTGTCAAGGGTTATTTGTAATTTAGTTTTTGTAAAACTGATGTCTACAGATTATATTTTAAACTTTCTCGTACTATGAAAAATATATATAGAAATTTTTACAACGTTTTTAAGAAACTTTGGTTCCCAAATATTTCGAAAAGACCTACAACAAAATATTTTTTTACTATTGTAGTAATTTTTGTATATTTCTAATAGTTTTGATTTGTTATTCCTAGCCATTGTTAATCGCTTTGTTAACCTTTGGTGGGTTTTTTATTAGGAAGGTTTTTGTTAATCGTTTGATTTTGTAAATCGTTTGTTTCGATTTATCGTACGCCTTAACACTTCATAGAAAGGAGATTTTTCAAAATATACTTTAGAACTAGAATATATAATCGTACACTATGGACCAAAAATAGGTTGAAAATAAACACCATTTAATTTTTTGAGGGAATATTGAGACTTAAACTTCTTTGAAAGATTTCGGAAAAACTATTAAAATGAGATTTGGGGCCAAAAAACGGTATTTTAGGGCCCTAAACATATAAAGAAATAAAAGGCCCAATAAAATTTCTATAATATCGACCTTAAGGTTCAGTCTAGGACATGGCTAGCTGGCCCAGTTCAAACTCGTATATAAGGTCACGATCACCACACCGAAGCCTCATCGGATGTATAGTTTCATTTTGAAAAAAGGCGCCTGGAATCCGCTTTATGGATCCATCACGACTATATCCGGAAATGCTTTTTACAAACTCTCCTCTTATATCCGTTTTTCTCCGAATGTTTTTTTTTTTTTTTTTTTTTTTTTTTTTTTTTGCTTCTCCTCATAGAGACGTGGATTGAGGGTCTTGGGGGTTACGAATGGTAGTATACAGTACACCATTCGAAATTTATATAATGAGCAATACTACGGCGGAGAGATACATACTGTTAAAATTCGAAAAGAAAATGTAGTAAATTCCTTTTTGCAACGCGTCTAGTATTCTAGGATCGCGTACGGATACTAACAAAAACTACATAGTATTTACCATTGCCGAGAAACCTCCATTAGGCGCGACTGACCCCTCCCATATAGCCTCCCACTTTGCCGATGTTAAAGGATTGTAAAAAAGGTCAAAATAAAGTTATTCCAAGAACCTATTGAAGTACACAAGAAATATAAACCCTTACAAGCAAGTTTTTAAATTAAAAAACATTGATATCCTAAACTATATATTGGCAAGAACTCATTCCAGTACCGCATTCATACCGCATCTACCCATGGTACCATCCTCGCAGATTTTGCAGTCAAAATTCCATCAGATCTTTAAAAAACACTACAGATTTGTTTTTTTTCCATCCGAGGTTAATTTCCTAAGCTAAGCCTTGTAAAATTGAGAATAGAACATCTTTGTATTCATGTTTCTTGGTAAATAAACTACAAAACTATAGCTTTGGGAATTAACCCCTGCAGAAAGAGATCTACTACTTGTTAGAAGTGTATGAGAGAGAAAATCAAACTCATTTTGATAGAGCATAATTTGCAGACAAAAATCTCGAAAAAAATTTGCAATCAAAGCCAGTAGACTTATTAAAACTTTCTAACAATTGAATTTTAAACTTCACCCGGCTAAATTAAAAAAAAAAATGTTGTAAAATGTTCTAATTATTAAATAAATTTATTTTTAATCTAAATTAATTGTTTTTTGTTATTATTCAAAATAAAATCTCAGTAATAAAATCCTTTAACAATCGCTTGCTAATTTTTAATGTCAATTGAGGAATCGATTCACAAATAACTTGATTATTTTCACTCTCCCTTTAACGACAGTCTCTTTACTCCTTCTTCTAACTATAGGATAGAAACCGGTCTTTATGCTTTCGTATTGCTATATATAAGAAGCGACTCAAACCATTGGCAAAGGGCCATAGATTTCGGGGTACTTGGAAAGAACGTTGAAGAAGGAAAGAAAAATAAAATCCAGAGTGTCCCCTCACTCAGATCTTTCGATCAATAAAAAGGCGCCTTACGCTAGAGTAAGTCTCGCGCGCATTTTTTGATGGGATATATACAGTTGAGCCAATAGCAGAAAGTGCGTAACAACCTATAAGCCGCTAAGATGCTATTTCTCTCTCGAAAACTTAAAACTTTAAAAAATAAGCAGTCGTGAAAACTTTATTCCTTTATTATTGTTACGGATTTATAACCTAAGATAATAAAACTAAGGTGTAAAATTGAGTTTCTCTGACCTTTTCCAACGATTTTCCCTGACCATTTCAGTTAATTCTATCCAATTTTTAATCTTTTATTTTTTAGATAATTGCGTTCGCCAAACCTTTTGCACTGACACGGTCAGCTTGAAATATTGTCTGTAGATAATGATTGTAATTTCCTGGCTTCTTGGAAGATCTTTAAACTCCGAGACTTTTTAAAATATCTTAAAATTACCTGACTTTATATAGGGCTCATTTTTGGACTTTTTGCTCGATTTTTATCGAGTGTCGAAGCAACTTTTATGAGTGGCGAAGCAATATTTTATGATCTTAAAATAATATGCGGAAAGTCTACTTTCTAATGGTGAAATCGGTTTATGCCTAGGTGGTTGCAAAGAAAAGTTATGGCTTTTTGCATTTTAATATAGGGCTCATTTTTGGAATTTTGCTCGATTTCTATCGAGTGGCGAAACAACTTGTATGAGTGGCGAAACAATATTTTATGATCTTCAAATAATATACGGAATGTCTACTTTCTAATGATGCAATCTGTTTATGCCTAGGTGGTTGCAAAGAAAAGTTCAGGCTTTTTGAATTTTAATATAGAGCTCATATTTGGAATTTTGCTCGATTTGTATCGAGTGACGAAACAACCTTTATGAGTGGCGAAGCAATATTTATGATCTTAAAATAATATGCGGAAAGTCTACTTTCTAATGGTGCAATCGGTTTATGCCTAGGTGGTTGCAAAGAAAAGTTATGGCTTTTTGCATTTTAATATAGGGCTCATTTTTGGAATTTTGCTCGATTTGTATCGAGTGGCGAAACAACTTTTATGAGTGGCGAAGCAATATTTTATGATCTTAAAATAATATGCAGAATGTCTACTTTCTAATGGTGCAATCTGTTTATGCCTAGGTGGTTGCAAAGAAAAGTTATGGCTTTTTGCATTTTAATATAGGGCTCATATTTGGAATTTTGCTCGATTTGTATCAAGTGGCGAAACAACTTTTATGAGTGGCGAAGCAATATTTTATGATCTTAAAATAATATACGGAATGTCTACTTTCTAATGGTGCAATCGGTTTATGCCTAGGTGGTTGCAAAGAAAAGTTAAGGCTTTTTGCATTTTAATATAGAGCTCATATTTGGAATTTTGCTCGATTTGTATCGAGTGGCGAAGCAACTTTTATGAGTGGCGAAGCAATATTTTATTATCTTAAAATAATATACGTAATGTCTACTTTCTAATGGTGCAATCGGTTTATGCCTAGGTGGTTGCAAAGAAAAGTTATGCCTTTTTGCATTTTAATATAGGCTCATATTTGGAATTTTGCTCGATTTGTATCGAGTGGCGAAACAACTTTTATGAGTGGCGAAGCAATATTTTATGATCTTAAAATAATATACGGAAAGTCTTCTTTCTAATGGTGCAATCGGTTTATGCCTAGGTGGTTGCAAAGAAAAGTTAGAGCTTTTTGCATTTTAATATGGGGCTCATAATTGGAATTTTGCTCGATTTGTATCGTGTGGCGAAACAACTTTTATGAGTGGCGAAGCAATATTTTATGATCTTAAAATAATATACGGAATGTCTACTTTCTAATGGTGCAATCGGTTTATGCCTAGGTGCTTGCAAAGAAAAGTTATGGCTTTTTGCATTTTAATATAGGGCTCATATTTGGAATTTTGCTCGATTTGTATCGAGTGGCGAAACAACTTTTATGAGTGGCGAAGCAATATTTTATGATCTTAAAATAATATGCGGAAAGTCTACTTTCTAATGGTGCAATCGGTTTATGCCTAGGTGGTTTCAAAGAAAAGTTATAGCTTTTTGCATTTTAATATAGGGCTCATATTTGGAATTTTGCTCGATTTGTATCGAGTGGCGAAACAACTTTTATGAGTGGCGAAGCAATATTTTATGATCTTAAAATAATATACGGAATGTCTACTTTCTAATGGTGCAATCGGTTTATGCCTAAGTGGTTGCAAAGAAAAGTTATGGCTTTTTGCATTTTAATATAGGGCTCATATTTGGAATTTTGCTCGATTTGTATCGAGTGGCGAAACAACTTTTATGAGTGGCGAAGCAATATTTTATGATCTTAAAATAATATACGGAATGTCTACTTTCTAATGGTGCAATCGGTTTATGCCTAGGTGCTTGCAAAGAAAAGTTATGGCTTTTTGCATTTTAATATAGGGCTCATATTTGGAATTTTGCTCGATTTGTATCGAGTGGCGAAACAACTTTTATGAGTGGCGAAGCAATATTTTATTATCTTAAAATAATATACGGAATGTCTACTTTCTAATGGTGCAATCGGTTTATGCCTAGGTGGTTGCAAAGAAAAGTTATGGCTTTTTGCATTTTAATATAGGGCTCATATTTGGAATTTTGCTCGATTTGTATCGAGTGGCGAAACAACTTTTATGAGTGGCGAAGCAATATTTTATGATCCTAAAATAATATACGGAATGTCTACTTTCTAATGGTGCAATCGGTTTATGCCTAAGTGGTTGCAAAGAAAAGTTATGGCTTTTTGCATTTTAATATAGGGCTCATATTTGGAATTTCGCTCGATTTGTATCGAGTGGCGAAACAACTTTTATGAGTGGCGAAGCAATATTTTATGATCTTAAAATAATATGCGGAATGTCTACTTTCTAATGGTGAAATCGGTTTATGCCTAGGTGGTTGCAAAGAAAAGTTATGGCTTTTTGCATTTTAATATAGGGCTCATATTTGAATTTTGCTTGATTTGTATCGAGTGGCGAAACAACTTTTATGAGTGGTGAAGCAATATTTTATGATCTTAAAATAATATACGGAATGTCTACTTTCTAATGGTGCAATCGGTTTATGCCTAGGTGGTTGCAAAGAAAAGTTATGGCTTTTTGCATTTTAATATAGGGCTCATATTTGGAATTTTGCTCGATTTGTATCGAGTGGCGAAACAACTTTTATGAGTGGCGAAGCAATATTTTATGATTTTAAAATAATATACGGAATGTCTACTTTCTAATGGTGCAGTCGGTTTATGCCTAGGTGGTTGCAAAGAAAAGTTATGGCTTTTTGCATTTTAATATAGGGCTCATATTTGGAATTTTGCTCGATTTGTATCGAGTGGCGAAACAACTTTTATGAGTGGCGAAGCAATATTTTATGATCTTAAAATAATATACGGAATGTCTACTTTCTAATGGTGCAATCGGTTTATGCCTAGGTGGTTGCAAAGAAAAGTTATGGCTTTTTGCATTTTAATATAGGGCTCATATTTGGAATTTTGCTCGATTTGTATCGAGTGGCGAAACAACTTTTATGAGTGGCGACGCAATATTTTATGATCTTAAAATAATATACGGAATGTCTACTTTCTAATGGTGCAATCGGTTTATGCCTAAGTGGTTGCAAAGAAAAGTTATGGCTTTTTGCATTTTAATATAGGGCTCATATTTGGAATTTTGCTCGATTTGTATCGAGTGGCGAAACAACTTTTATGAGTGGCGAAGCAATATTTTATGATCTTAAAATAATATACGGAATGTCTACTTTCTAATGGTGCAATCGGTTTATGCCTAGCGGTGGTTGCAAAGAAAAGTTATGGCTTTTTGCATTTTAATATAGGGCTCATATTTGGAATTTTGCTCGATTTGTATCGAGTGGCGAAACAACTTTTATGAGTGGCGAAGCAATATTTTATGATCTTAAAATAATATACGGAATGTCTACTTTCTAATGGTGCAATCGGTTTATGCCTAGGTGGTTGCAAAGAAAAGTTATGGCTTTTTGCATTTTAATATAGGGCTCATATTTGGAATTTTGCTCGATTTGTATCGAGTGGCGAAACAACTTTTATGAGTGGCGAAGCAATATTTTATGATCTTAAAATAATATACGGAATGTCTACTTTCTAATGGTGCAATCGGTTTATGCCTAGGTGGTTGCAAAGAAAAGTTATGGCTTTTTGCATTTTAATATAGGGCTCATATTTGGAATTTTGCTCGATTTGTATCGAGTGGCGAAACAACTTTTATGAGTGGCGAAGCAATATTTTATGATCTTAAAATAATATACGGAATGTCTACTTTCTAATGGTGCAATCGGTTTATGCCTAGGTGGTTGCAAAGAAAAGTTATAGCTTTTTGCATTTTAATATAGGGCTCATAATTGGAATTTTGCTCGATTTGTATCGAGTGGCGAAACAACTTTTATGAGTGGCGAAGCAATATTTTATGATCTTAAAATAATATACGGAATGTCTACTTTCTAATGGTGCAATCGGTTTATGCCTAGGTGGTTGCAAAGAAAAGTTATGGCTTTTTGCATTTTAATATAGGGCTCATATTTGGAATTTTGCTCGATTTGTATCGAGTGGCGAAACAACTTTTATGAGTGGCGAAGCAATATTTTATGATCTTAAAATAATATACGGAATGTCTACTTTCTAATGGTGCAATCGGTTTATGCCTAGGTGGTTGCAAAGAAAAGTTATGGCTTTTTGCATTTTAATATAGGGCTCATATTTGGAATTTTGCTCGATTTGTATCGAGTGGCGAAACAACTTTTATGAGTGGCGAAGCAATATTTTATGATCTTAAAATAATATACGGAATGTCTACTTTCTAATGGTCCAATCGGTTTATGCCTAGGTGCTTGCAAAGAAAAGTTATGGCTTTTCGCATTTTAATATAGGGCTCATATTTGGAATTTTGCTCGATTTGTATCGAGTGGCGAAACAACTTTTATGAGTGGCGAAGCAATATTTTATTATCTTAAAATAATATACGGAATGTCTACTTTCTAATGGTGCAATCGGTTTATGCCTAGGTGGTTGCAAAGAAAAGTTATGGCTTTTTGCATTTTAATATAGGGCTCATATTTGGAATTTTGCTCGATTTGTATCGAGTGGCGAAACAACTTTTATGAGTGGCGAAGCAATATTTTATGATCTTAAAATAATATACGGAATGTCTACTTTCTAATGGTGCAATCGGTTTATGCCTAAGTGGTTGCAAAGAAAAGTTATGGCTTTTTGCATTTTAATATAGGGCTCATATTTGGAATTTCGCTCGATTTGTATCGAGTGGCGAAACAACTTTTATGAGTGGCGAAGCAATATTTTATGATCTTAAAATAATATGCGGAATGTCTACTTTCTAATGGTGAAATCGGTTTATGCCTAGGTGGTTGCAAAGAAAAGTTATGGCTTTTTGCATTTTAATATAGGGCTCATATTTGAATTTTGCTTGATTTGTATCGAGTGGCGAAACAACTTTTATGAGTGGTGAAGCAATATTTTATGATCTTAAAATAATATACGGAATGTCTACTTTCTAATGGTGCAATCGGTTTATGCCTAGGTGGTTGCAAAGAAAAGTTATGGCTTTTTGCATTTTAATATAGGGCTCATATTTGGAATTTTGCTCGATTTGTATCGAGTGGCGAAACAACTTTTATGAGTGGCGAAGCAATATTTTATGATTTTAAAATAATATACGGAATGTCTACTTTCTAATGGTGCAGTCGGTTTATGCCTAGGTGGTTGCAAAGAAAAGTTATGGCTTTTTGCATTTTAATATAGGGCTCATATTTGGAATTTTGCTCGATTTGTATCGAGTGGCGAAACAACTTTTATGAGTGGCGAAGCAATATTTTATGATCTTAAAATAATATACGGAATGTCTACTTTCTAATGGTGCAATCGGTTTATGCCTAAGTGGTTGCAAAGAAAAGTTATGGCTTTTTGCATTTTAATATAGGGCTCATATTTGGAATTTTGCTCGATTTGTATCGAGTGGCGAAACAACTTTTATGAGTGGCGAAGCAATATTTTATGATCTTAAAATAATATACGGAATGTCTACTTTCTAATGGTGCAATCGGTTTATGCCTAGGTGGTTGCAAAGAAAAGTTATGGCTTTTTGCATTTTAATATAGGGCTCATATTTGAATTTTGCTTGATTTGTATCGAGTGGCGAAACAACTTTTATGAGTGGTGAAGCAATATTTTATGATCTTAAAATAATATACGGAATGTCTACTTTCTAATGGTGCAATCGGTTTATGCCTAGGTGGTTGCAAAGAAAAGTTATGGCTTTTTGCATTTTAATATAGGGCTCATATTTGGAATTTTGCTCGATTTGTATCGAGTGGCGAAACAACTTTTATGAGTGGCGACGCAATATTTTATGATCTTAAAATAATATACGGAATGTCTACTTTCTAATGGTGCAATCGGTTTATGCCTAAGTGGTTGCAAAGAAAAGTTATGGCTTTTTGCATTTTAATATAGGGCTCATATTTGGAATTTTGCTCGATTTGTATCGAGTGGCGAAACAACTTTTATGAGTGGCGAAGCAATATTTTATGATCTTAAAATAATATACGGAATGTCTACTTTCTAATGGTGCAATCGGTTTATGCCTAGCGGTGGTTGCAAAGAAAAGTTATGGCTTTTTGCATTTTAATATAGGGCTCATATTTGGAATTTTGCTCGATTTGTATCGAGTGGCGAAACAACTTTTATGAGTGGCGAAGCAATATTTTATGATCTTAAAATAATATACGGAATGTCTACTTTCTAATGGTGCAATCGGTTTATGCCTAGGTGGTTGCAAAGAAAAGTTATGGCTTTTTGCATTTTAATATAGGGCTCATATTTGGAATTTTGCTCGATTTGTATCGAGTGGCGAAACAACTTTTATGAGTGGCGAAGCAATATTTTATGATCTTAAAATAATATACGGAATGTCTACTTTCTAATGGTGCAATCGGTTTATGCCTAGGTGGTTGCAAAGAAAAGTTATGGCTTTTTGCATTTTAATATAGGGCTCATATTTGGAATTTTGCTCGATTTGTATCGAGTGGCGAAACAACTTTTATGAGTGGCGAAGCAATATTTTATGATCTTAAAATAATATACGGAATGTCTACTTTCTAATGGTGCAATCGGTTTATGCCTAGGTGGTTGCAAAGAAAAGTTATAGCTTTTTGCATTTTAATATAGGGCTCATAATTGGAATTTTGCTCGATTTGTATCGAGTGGCGAAACAACTTTTATGAGTGGCGAAGCAATATTTTATGATCTTAAAATAATATACGGAATGTCTACTTTCTAATGGTGCAATCGGTTTATGCCTAGGTGGTTGCAAAGAAAAGTTATGGCTTTTTGCATTTTAATATAGGGCTCATATTTGGAATTTTGCTCGATTTGTATCGAGTGGCGAAACAACTTTTATGAGTGGCGAAGCAATATTTTATGATCTTAAAATAATATACGGAATGTCTACTTTCTAATGGTGCAGTCGGTTTATGCCTAGGTGGTTGCAAAGAAAAGTTATGGCTTTTTGCATTTTAATATAGGGCTCATATTTGGAATTTTGCTCGATTTGTATCGAGTGGCGAAACAACTTTTATGAGTGGCGAAGCAATATTTTATGATCTTAAAATAATATACGGAATGTCTACTTTCTAATGGTGCAATCGGTTTATGCCTAAGTGGTTGCAAAGAAAAGTTATGGCTTTTTGCATTTTAATATAGGGCTCATATTTGGAATTTTGCTCGATTTGTATCGAGTGGCGAAACAACTTTTATGAGTGGCGAAGCAATATTTTATGATCTTAAAATAATATACGGAATGTCTACTTTCTAATGGTGCAATCGGTTTATGCCTAGGTGGTTGCAAAGAAAAGTTATGGCTTTTTGCATTTTAATATAGGGCTCATATTTGAATTTTGCTTGATTTGTATCGAGTGGCGAAACAACTTTTATGAGTGGTGAAGCAATATTTTATGATCTTAAAATAATATACGGAATGTCTACTTTCTAATGGTGCAATCGGTTTATGCCTAGGTGGTTGCAAAGAAAAGTTATGGCTTTTTGCATTTTAATATAGGGCTCATATTTGGAATTTTGCTCGATTTGTATCGAGTGGCGAAACAACTTTTATGAGTGGCGACGCAATATTTTATGATCTTAAAATAATATACGGAATGTCTACTTTCTAATGGTGCAATCGGTTTATGCCTAAGTGGTTGCAAAGAAAAGTTATGGCTTTTTGCATTTTAATATAGGGCTCATATTTGGAATTTTGCTCGATTTGTATCGAGTGGCGAAACAACTTTTATGAGTGGCGAAGCAATATTTTATGATCTTAAAATAATATACGGAATGTCTACTTTCTAATGGTGCAATCGGTTTATGCCTAGCGGTGGTTGCAAAGAAAAGTTATGGCTTTTTGCATTTTAATATAGGGCTCATATTTGGAATTTTGCTCGATTTGTATCGAGTGGCGAAACAACTTTTATGAGTGGCGAAGCAATATTTTATGATCTTAAAATAATATACGGAATGTCTACTTTCTAATGGTGCAATCGGTTTATGCCTAGGTGGTTGCAAAGAAAAGTTATGGCTTTTTGCATTTTAATATAGGGCTCATATTTGGAATTTTGCTCGATTTGTATCGAGTGGCGAAACAACTTTTATGAGTGGCGAAGCAATATTTTATGATCTTAAAATAATATACGGAATGTCTACTTTCTAATGGTGCAATCGGTTTATGCCTAGGTGGTTGCAAAGAAAAGTTATGGCTTTTTGCATTTTAATATAGGGCTCATATTTGGAATTTTGCTCGATTTGTATCGAGTGGCGAAACAACTTTTATGAGTGGCGAAGCAATATTTTATGATCTTAAAATAATATACGGAATGTCTACTTTCTAATGGTGCAATCGGTTTATGCCTAGGTGGTTGCAAAGAAAAGTTATAGCTTTTTGCATTTTAATATAGGGCTCATAATTGGAATTTTGCTCGATTTGTATCGAGTGGCGAAACAACTTTTATGAGTGGCGAAGCAATATTTTATGATCTTAAAATAATATACGGAATGTCTACTTTCTAATGGTGCAATCGGTTTATGCCTAGGTGGTTGCAAAGAAAAGTTATGGCTTTTTGCATTTTAATATAGGGCTCATATTTGGAATTTTGCTCGATTTGTATCGAGTGGCGAAACAACTTTTATGAGTGGCGAAGCAATATTTTATGATCTTAAAATAATATACGGAATGTCTACTTTCTAATGGTGCAATCGGTTTATGCCTAGGTGGTTGCAAAGAAAAGTTATAGCTTTTTGCATTTTAATATAGGGCTCATAATTGGAATTTTGCTCGATTTGTATCGAGTGGCGAAACAACTTTTATGAGTGGCGAAGCAATATTTTATGATCTTAAAATAATATACGGAATGTCTACTTTCTAATGGTGCAATCGGTTTATGCCTAGCGGTGGTTGCAAAGAAAAGTTATGGCTTTTTGCATTTTAATATAGGGCTCATATTTGGAATTTTGCTCGATTTGTATCGAGTGGCGAAACAACTTTTATGAGTGGCGAAGCAATATTTTATGATCTTAAAATAATATGCGGAAAGTCTACTTTCTAATGGTGCAATCGGTTTATGCCTAGGTGGTTGCAAAGAAAAGTTATGTCTTTTTGCATTTTAATATAGGGCTCATATTTGGAATTTTGCTCGATTTGTATCGAGTGGCGAAACAACTTTTATGAGTGGCGAAGCAATATTTTATTATCTTAAAATAATATACGGAATGTCTACTTTCTAATGGTGCAATCAGTTTTTGCCTAGGTGGTTGCAAAGAAAAGTTATGCCTTTTTGCATTTTAATATAGGGCTCATATTTGGAATTTTGCTCGATTTGTATCGAGTGGCGAAACAACTTTTATGAGTGGCGAAGCAATATTTTATGATCTTAAAATAATATACGGAATGTCTACTTTCTAATGGTGCAATCGGTTTATGCCTAGGTGGTTGCAAAGAAAAGTTACGGCTTTTTGCATTTTAATATAGGGCTCATATTTGGAATTTTGCTCGATTTGTATCGAGTGGCGAAACAACTTTTATGAGTGGCGAAGCAATATTTAATGCACGCATATTTTTGTTCTAATCTATACAACTGTCACAGTCAGCTTAAAATCTTTTCCGCAGATAATTATTGTAATTTTCTGGCTTCTTGAAAGATTTTTTAATTACCTGACTTTTTAAAATATTTTAAAATTCCCAGACTTTTCCCTGACTTTTTTGGTTCATTTTCAAATTCCCTGAATTTTCCCTGTTTTCCCTGACCTGTGGCAACCCTGAAAAATAATAATAGCGAAAAAAGAAGCTGTTTGCACGCATTTTCTATAAGCGCCTGTAAAAGTGTTCAACTAGTCGCGCATCAGTGCCCATAGCAAAGACAGTCAACAGGGGCTAAGATATAATGATAGAAGCGTTTCAGCCTTTGAATGAATCCCTCAGAGCTTCGCGAGTATTATACCGAAATAACATCGGCCTACACTTTAAACAATGCAACGTAACATAAAATGAAAAAAGGAAGCTAAAATATAGTGTTTGAATATAAAAAATACTAATCAAATCAAAAAATATTTTACACGGTAAAAAAAAATTATTTTCATTTTTTTATGGAGCTAATATTCGATGGTTCATTCTATAAAATCCTTACTAGGCCTACACTTTAAACAACAGAATGTTTCGCACCCAATTCCATTAAAGTGGGAATGAAGCCCAACGATTCAAACGATTTTCAAATCGTTTCGAATGTTCAAATCGATTTTTCAAGCTAACAAATGTATTTTTACACAAAGGATCTCTACAGGTGACCTCAATTTTTTTCAATATTGACCTTACCAAAACGGTGAAAACAATTTGTAAGTCTCTAGTTTGAAGTAGGCTTAAGTAAATTTCAATCCATTCTTTATCCTTAAAATTGGCCTACTTCACCATTAAAAAAATACAAGTTAATATTAAGCTTGGAATAATTTTTAACTAAATGGATCAATGGAAAATTTGAAGTATCGTCCTTGAACAGCTTAATTTCCGGCCAATCAGGTGCGAAGCCCGCTTTATTCCGACGGTAAAACATTTCAAACTATAAGCTTAAGAGGCGCACACTATTGTTCATTAGTCAGAGACTTTTCAACGGCAAAAATAAATTTTTTACGTATCCTCGTTATGTCTACTTTCCTAAAAAATTATAAATTGATTTTAATACATGTTTTTCCTGTTTTTTCTAGTTTATAAGGCCTATTTTATCGATGAGAAAACTATAGGCTAGCTTTTATTGTTGGGTTTAATTGTCACTTTAAGTAATTTAAATTAAAAGCATAAATTTTAAATTCATTGCCATTGTAATATAATCAATATCTTGATTTTTAACCACTAGTTTTACACAAAATATGCAAATTTATTGAATGAGACTAAAAAAAATTGAAACAAATCAATTTATCTCCGATTATAAAAAGGACATAAAGGTTGCTACCAGGATTGGGTTAAGCAATTTGAGAAATCAAAATATGAGATCTAAATCTATTGGCACTTAAGAAGGCCATCGAGTGGGAAAATTGCGCCCATTTGCCCTTTCAGGAATGATTCCAACATATCACTTTCAATCCTTTCTCGTTGTAAGGGTTTTTCCACGATTCGAAGCCCATTCGAACGGCGTTAGATTGACTGATAGCCCTACAAATCGAGATAGAGAGAGCGCTTTCTCGAGCTTTCTACTAACTCCCATTCCATCCCTATATCCCACTCATTCACCCCGTTTTTTCTCCGAATGCTAGACCGAAAAGCAAAATAAGTTTTGACCAAAAAGAAAAAACCCCTGAAAGAACGAGTGTGACAAAATTCATTTTTGCTTCGGTTCGTTGAAACGAAGAAGATCAGAGCACAACGCGTAAATGAAAACCAATCTCTTTGGACACAGAAATACTAAACTAACTTCGAATTTTGTTTCTCGTTAACTTCTTCAATTACAATTTGTTTTTATTTAGGCCCAGTCTTTTGAGTCTCGAAAAAAAAAAAAAAAAAAAATAAAATAAAATAAATAAAATCAATAGTAGCCTAATATGTTATTCTCAGTTGCAACTCGGAAGCCTCTCTAAAATTTTCCTAGTAATTTTATTAAAAAATTAGGGCATATTATAATTGCTGAAAAATGAAATTTAGAGTTATACATCTATAGATAATTATGCTATTTGTAGTTTGCAGTAGCATCCCAAAGTCGTACCAATCTGCATGAACTCGAATTGTGCATGGGTATAGCTTTATAATTGTAAACAATAGTTGTACAAAACGCGCCATGTTGTTTAGTAATTTCAAACTATCATTTTTCACCTCTACACTCTAGAATCACCCTCCCAGCGAAAAAGGTCGTCTCTCTTCACAATTCGAGTCTACAGGATACGTAGTTGGATTAAATTGCATTAAATTATACTCTAACTTCCAGGGTTGGTTTCTATTTATAAATCTATTTTAATTGTCTTTAGAGGGATTTTGTTTTCACTCAACCTTTAATTTATATATCGCCCAATTAAGCGTACGAAAATCCAATAGTTTCCGGTGTATATAAAAGATTTTTAATTAACAAAGACCGTTCGACGATCTCCTATTTCTAAATTAGACGGGGGAGTGGTCACTTCTACCATATACGAGGACTAACGAGGAACTTTCATCCCCCAAACACTTAATTCCCCAGAGGTATTACGCGTCTTTCCTAGCTAATTTATTTTCAGCGGTACTGGTATATATAAATATATATAAATACTTCAGTTCAAGAACAGTTTGCCCAATAAAGAAAACTTGGGCGGATTAATAACCAATGTCAAACGTTGTGGGAAAAAAGGTAGATGTTTCAAATTGTACGCTCTTGTATACTCCGCTTCGTTATTTATTCAAAAAGGAATTATTCATTTTGATCAAAACGCCGAAGGTGAAGAAGGTATATGATCAATAAGCTTAGAAGAAACTTCTCGAATACGCTTCTAGACATCGCGGACGCTTCCTTTGGACCTTTGCGAGATAGCGTGACGGTTTTTCGACGCTTTTAGCCTTGCTTTTCAAACAAAGCGATTTCTGACAAAAGCATTCCTAACATCGTGAAAAGTATAAGGGAATCTCGCCTCAACGCCTTTGAAACTTTATATGATAAAAACTAAAGTGTGCCGCGCCTTTCTGAAGGAAATCAATCGAGTTGTCGAGAACAACTCGAAAGCGAAAGAATATCCAAGATTGCTATAGTTTCTTTTTTTCTTTAATATTTTCTCGAATGAAACGTAAATAATAAATAATCCCTTTCTGACGTCGAGCGTGGGGGACAAATAAAAACATTCAAAATTAAAATAGTTTTATCGATTTGTGACGTCAGATTGACAACATATACTGATAAATAGTGATACATTTTAAAAGAAGATATATCTCAAAAACAACTTTTTTTCAGTTTTTGATTAAATTAGCCTTATTTTTAAATTATCTTTGAACTTAATATGAAGCTCTTAAACTATCTTAATTTACTTAAGACTTTTCTATTAAAGGTTTAAAGGTCACGTGCTGCTGGATCAATCTTAAGCATTTATATTTAATTATTATTTTTCAGACCAACGAAATCCGAGGTATAATAACGCCTAATATTTAACGCGCATAGGGGATAAAAAGTTTCACAAACTGTCAGTGAACTGGTGTAGTTAAATATAATTTATGTTGCAGGCTAAAAATGTCTCTTGAAATGAGGATAAAATAATTTAAAGCAAGCTATAATCATTGCAATAAAATACATTATATAACTTTCCATTTTAAGAGAAGTACCGTTCGAGGGGGAATAAACGTCAGACGTGTTCTAGCCAATGAACTGGGCTTAATCCGCATTGAGACACCCACTGTAGCTATATTAAGAGCCCATGTTAAGATTTGTTAGGTGATAGTCACTATTAAGTATTCAATCTAACTTGATATTTGTAAAAAATAATTATTATCTAAAAAGTTAATTTATGATACTTGTCCTTTAAAATATTATTATTGGATGTAAATCTTTCTAAAGATATCATATTTAACTTTGTGATTGTTAAAATATAATTTAGATAAACCATATAGTACTTTGTGTTTTCAAACTGAAAGATTGCGGTAAAGCAAGAGGTCCGTTGGTCTAGGGGTATGATACTCGCTTAGGGTGCGAGTGGTCCCGGGTTCAAATCCCGGACGGACCCGAAATATCTTTTGCGCTCCTTTTAATAAGGAATAAAGTATAATATGATTAATTAGGTTTTTCCATCATTTGGAATTCTATATACGGGATATTATATAATTATTATAATAATAATAGAAATAGTAACTTTATATGTTATAACTGTAATTTATATATGAATACTTTATTAATTTTACTTGTATATTATAATCTATTGCACGAAATAATTGACCTTAGTGATTACTTAATAATTTAAATAATTAACGAGACTGTTACTGGTTTTTCTCAACCATTATGTATCAATATCGTTAATTAATTTAATAATATTATGATATATTATTTATTTAATAATATTAAACTGTGTAATAAAATATTAATAGCAATAAATAATATAAATTTCAGTATAATTATTATTAATTAAACAATTATTAAATCATATATTGCAATATAACATTATAATATCGTATCAGATGCTACTATAGCGTGCAATTTTAGTTTTAAATCATCGAATCTGAAATCGAATGGATAATATTTTTGTCAGATTATATCCCAAAAATGTAAAATATCATCAACCCAAGTCATCTATAATTCCTTTATAGAATAGGAAAGAAGGTTGCGTAATTTACATTGTAATGGAATTTTGACCATCGATAAGCAAAATATATAAAAAATATTCGACGACAATACACTCCCTCTCCTATCAAACTATATAAAAAATGAGACCAAAACGTATCAAAAACTTGGTTGGGCACAAAACTGGGAGGGGAATAATAATGAAGCGACTGTCAACCATCGTAGATGATTCCAAAACTTCATAGACTAAGGACAGTCGCGCACCAGATAACTTTCAAATTAATTTCGCAAAATTTTATTTGCAATACGAGATGTATTCTGTAGAGAGCTTGCCACCACGAATTGAAAGCGCGCATTAATAAAATGAATTAATACTAATATAATTTAAAATTTGATGGGTATTAGTTTACCCTAATAGGTCAAACTTTTAGATTTAACTTTCGTTGAATTTGGTTCGTGATCCTGTCCAAAGTAACTCTCGGATTACGATATAGTATTAAGCTACGGGCATTTTTCTCAAGATATTTTATCATATTTTGTACCTAGTAGCAGAAGCCGATGAAACCCTCCTTTGAAGTCTATTACTCCCTGGTCTTGTCTACCCCTATCTGTATGGGTTATTCTCAAAAGGCGCGATTCGTACGCCTCCTAACGGTAGATGTTTTCGGAGCGGGAGTTCGTCGAGCGAATATCTCTAGCAGCCTTGGAGTTCGTCCAAAAACGTCGTCGTTTGTGCAGAGAGAGAATTTCCAATTTTCCGTAGACAGGGGGGATGAAGTAGGACCCCTTCTAACTCGTAAAATTGGGAATTTTACCCATACAGAGAGGAGCGCTATATGGAACATTGGAGTATTAGACTTCAAAGGAGGGTTTCATCGGCTTCTGCTAGTAGTCATTCCAAAAACTACGATTGTGCGCGATTGGTCTGTCAAGGAGACGAGACGAAAAATATAGAGAACCAAAGAAGGAAATGTTAAAAAGAGGAAAAGGAAATAAATGAACGAAAAAACCAAGAAAGAAATTCGGCCGTTTGCGGCCAGGACCGTATTCCCCCCGCGGAAACCAAAAATATTAAAGATGTAGATGGAATGAAAGGAGGAAAGCGGAAAAATGATCGAAAGCATCGATTTTTTCGGGCCAGGATGGAGGGAAACCAAATTTGGCATAGGGGAAACGTATACCACCAGCATTACTATATTGAACAAATCTAAAGGGTTGGTGAAACATTGCAATATATATTTTTAGTTTTTGTACCTGAATTAAATGCGAAATAAAAAAGGGCAGATATTATTCATATTACCTTATACGTAATTCAAAACATAATTACTAGAACTTCCCTATAGCGATATTCAAAAAATGAAGCGATACATTTATTTATCGTCCTAAAATATTCAATAAACGCGACTCAACGCTGCCGTTTTTGGCATTAGATTCCGAGAGAAAATAAAACCCTCTTGGCTTTGTATTTGTTTTCCGGGTCACGGTATTTAGCCAATGGTAGACATTCCTCCGGAAGAAATATTCCAGGTTATTATTTCGGGAGGTACTGGTTCATTTTTCAGAACCGCGAGTCAAAAGGAAAAACTGTATACGCTATCACTGAACAAAAGAGGGCACCTCAATCTTATCTTGAAATAAATATAAATCGCTGGCTACATTATTTGATACGATAGATATGTAATTTACAGATAATCTACTTATTTGGCAGAAACAATAAAAAATCTTTGAAAATATTTCTCGAAATATTTGCACATTTGATAAGTACTCTCCAATGCGAGGACAGCTCTGTACAATTATACAATCACTGACTTTTGTAATGCTAAATAAGTTCTAAATGACATAAAAACTTTAGTACAGTTAAACCTACAGGCTAAAACAGCGATTACGTGGAATGATCAGTCACTCGCCCTATTCTCGACAATCTTTATCGTTATATTTCACATTCCCTTGGAAACGGAAAAAAATAAAAAATAAACGGTTCGATTAACTATCGAAGCGGAAACGAAGTAGTACAGTTTGGCAAAAGGGTCGGTTAAGATACTCTTAAGAAATTCCTTAAAGAATTAATTCGAAGAAATATATTTTACCCCAGGGAAAGATGAAGATAAAAATAAAAAAACTTTTCATTTCCATCAAATTCAATTGTAACAGATTTGGGGGGGCCACATTTTCACCACCTTTATGAGAAGTTCTCGATAAATTGTCAAAAATTAATCTTTAACCTTATGACGTTGTCATTAGGTTAACGAAGTTAATTGTTAATCATTTTTCAAGCTCAATATAGGGCCTAGCTCATAAAAAATGTAAAAACAATTTTAAGAAGATTGTTGCCGAAAATAAAAATATATATTTCATATATATATATGTTCAAGATTGTTTAAACATGGATTAATAAACATCTTCCCTATTAATTAATCAAGGTTTAAATAAACTACTTAATTTCGACATTTTAATTATTCGAAGGGTAATTTTTAACACAGTACCTTCCGTATTAAATAAATCCTACGCCCCGAGACCAAGTTTCGACAGACTAAATCCGATAAAACTCTATTTTACTCTAATCAATATAAATTTTGAATCCCAAATTCTGAGAGTTTGCAAAGTCTTGAAATTTTTAAAATTCTTAATTCGTTTTAATGAAAATTAATGAGTTTTTTTTTTAAGTCGGGCATAGCTCCTTTTTCTCAATAAAATTTTGAAATGGCTTTAAAATTTCAGGAATGCAGATGGTTTATATAATTAATGGTTTTAAAAATAAAAATAAATATTAATAATCCTTCTAAAATTAACGACGAAAGCCAGAAACCGGCTTCTTTCTTATCTTATCTCGCTTTACGAAACAAATTAACTGTAGTAGTAATAAAAATTTATAAAGCTATAAAGAAAAGGTCCAATATTCCTATCCATTTCTAGAGTCATTTTCACATCATTGATCGAAGAAACTAGAATATTTAAAAGAAGAGAAAGATCTCGAAACTATTTTACGTGAATATAAGAGGAGGGTTTTTCCAACCAAGAACAATTTCGCCCGAGGAGAAAGTCTTATAAGGATTATTTTTCCGTTCGAGTTATTCCAAGATATACACCACCAAATTTTCCCACTCTCGGATAGGTTTAAGCTTATGGCCCCATTGACTTTGAACGTGATGTGGGTTCAAATCAATACTTTAAACAGGATTAAATGGATTCACCCGAGCGTGCGGTATATTTAGTTATACGTGTATAGAGCCCTTGTGTTAATTTTCATCTATTAAATAGTGATGTTACTAGTTTTAGACCAAATTCTGTAGTCACTCCACCGTTTTTGTTATAATTCAAGCCCTTTTTTGTACAAAAGGTGAGTATGTCTTGAAGGTAAATTATTACAAATAGTTAAGTCAAAAATAAATTAAAGACCAGATGAGCCTTCCCGCCTCTTCCCGTAATCCGTTTCCCTTACGAAACCGAGTTCTTGAGAAGTTAATTAATTTTACGATGATTACGAAACCGGGTTCTTGAGAGGTTAATTAATTTCCTGAGGATTTTTTATTAGTATTTAAATTTCAAAAGATTCCTTCGTGCCAGTTTTAAGTTATCAATACATCCATATATCCCGGATTATCCTACGCCATATGGCATTTTTTTTTCGATGAAAGCTCACCTTGGTATAATTTTGAAAGAGATTATTGAAATTTACTCTTCAAAAGTGTAGGAATTACGGGATAATTAGAGAAATGATAGGAAATACATAAATCCTTGATAATTTTACACATATATAAGGCGCAAAGCAGGAAAATATACCTTTTTACAATGAGCTGAATATGACATGAATCTTTTAGAAAAAAAAATATATATATAGTTAGATAAAATATTTCTAGTTTGATAAATTATTTCTAGTTTGATAAATTATTTCTAGTTTGATAAATTATTTCTAGTTTGATAAATTATTTCTAGTTTGATAAAATATTTCTGGTTTGATAAAATATTTCTAGTTTGATCAAATATTTCTAGTTTGATCATATA
This sequence comes from Odiellus spinosus, assembly GCA_963920705.1. Classification (NCBI taxonomy): domain Eukaryota; kingdom Metazoa; phylum Arthropoda; class Arachnida; order Opiliones; family Phalangiidae; genus Odiellus; species Odiellus spinosus. The sequence continues at coordinate 16,543,197 of OY987228.1, read as the reverse complement.
TTTCTAGTTTGATCAAATATTTCTAGTTTGATCAAATATTTCTAGTTTGATCAAATATATTGAAATTATTTGTTATATCGTTTCAGAAGAAACGAGTGACCCGATAGAAAAAAAGAAGTATCTTCTTGAACGCATGTTCTACAAGAAGTAGGCATTAGTTTGGTTGATACTGAACATACTCTTTGCCATGAACACCAAAGCGCGGCAGTGGGAACATTTCCACAGGCGTTCCGTAGGAAATACATTATACTGGTCGAGCCTTAGGTATGGCTTTTCTGTGAGCTCAGTGTTGGCGCAGTGTTAAGAGGGCGAAGGACAGTCTGAAACTTTGGGCCTCTCTCAGACTTACACAAGGTACTAGTTATCTCTAATTACAATCTTTGTTGTAACTTTAAAGTTAAGAGTTAGTATATTACAGTTACTATACCGGTAATTTTACTCTACAAACATTATTATTTAATTATTTAAATTTATTCAGTTGTGAACCTTTTAAGGGCTTCTCTCGGTTTCAAAAGGGAATGCATAAATAGGAGCAACTATTCATTCTACCACGCGTCAGATAAAACATTTTTAAAGACGTCCATTCGGTAAACTAAAAATATAAATTTAATAACTAGAAACATAGACACGTAATTATACTATTTTACTAAACTAGAAAGATATTATCTAAACTAGAAAAAAATATTCTCTAAGTATCCTGAATTACGTCCTGCTTGATTTCGATGATTTTGAGCCAAGAACTCGAGGCGCGAATAGAATACAAATTACACTTTGGGTTTAACCGGGGTTAAGTGTAGATACACTCTTGACAATTGGACCGAGTCTTTTCCTAAGCCTACAAATTGCTATAGTTGGTAAGATTATCTTTGCGCAATCCTCGGTTCTATATCGTATCGCACGTAGCCGCCGGGTTTTGATACAAAAGCTCAAACGGAGAAAATGTTTACGCTGGCGAAATATATCCTAAAGCTTCTAAAGCCACTCAAAGGGAAAGTCTGCAAGGGGAGGGGGGAGGAATTCGTGAGTTCTAAGAGAGCTCAATTGGAGCTTAAAAATAATATTAACGAAGAAAAAAATATATAATAACAACAAAAGCTCCCGTAATATGAGAAAGTTAGGTATTTTGTAAAAATAACTTTTCCGGAACTTTATAATATAATAATGTGGAAGTAACGGTCAGCGCCTTAAAATTATGGCTTCAAGTTTTCGCACGTTCTGAGAGAATTTTAACCGTGAGATTTGTTCTTTAAGCTTTAGGTATAGTACACGTAAGAGATACGGAACGCGCGATTTAGTTGGTCAATCTCTAATGGTAGCGAAGCCCCTCTAGGGCTGACTAGGCTTAATATTAGCTCGAGCATTAGCGGTCACCGCGTCGACCGTCGATGATTCATAAATCCTTCCTAAGCCTTCCCGCGGCGTTAAAGAACAAAAAAAAATTATCTTTCCCTCTTATATATACTTTAAGATACCCTACGTATACGGACCCAGTTTTTCAGATAAGAGGAATTTTCGTATCCGAACGTTCGTTATAATCAATGTGGCAGGTGTTGGTTAAAGCGAGCGTCGGAGCGGACTTTAATTATCCAAACTTAGCCGCGGCACGAACCAGAACGCGTTTCGTTAACAATATATAGGTCTATTACCCTAGATTAAATAAAAGTAAAGGTATCTTTTATAAGTTAGCGTTATTTGTATACCGTTGCTAACAACAAGTTTATCCAGAATATCAAATTATAAAAAAAGAAATATTCGGTAATGATTTGGGGAAATGAGGTTATTATTTATAGTAGAATGAGGTAGAAATGTTAGAAGCCCAAGAGTCATTTTTAACTTAAGCCGCGTTCATACTAAGCCTTGGAATCGATTTAAACCGTTTCGAAACCTTTCGCAAAAGTCATGAGAACGGGAAACCGTCTTTTCTCGAATCGTTTTGATTCGATTTCTTGAAACTGCTTCGGGAATCATTTTCATACCGATAGATGAAGTTACAATAAATCGATTTATAAAGATAATGCGTGAACGCGTGACGCTTAAATCGATTCCTGGCGATTTGAATATCGGTTTGATTTTACCGTTTCAAATCGATTAAGAAATGATAGTGTGAACTTAGCTATAATTATGGTATAATCAAGGGATAGAGATTACGGTTGAGCATATATGCCAATTCGAAGTGGTATTAACTGTAGTTTTCGTAGTTGGAATTTTAGAATTAATTTAAATCGCATGATGCGGTATAATTCTCGAATTAACGACCATAATGTTCATACACTCTGTCCATTAATTTGGAGTACGGAGTGTTAGGAAGTTGACAGACATGCAAGTAAAATCTTAGTTGGCTTAGTAACATAGGGATTTATCATCATTCCTCCAAAATGAGGTTCTTGTATGAGGCGGTATAACTATTCTATGACTATGGTCAGAAGTATATGAAACCCTCCTTTGAAGTCTACTACTCTAATGTTCCATATAGCGCTCCTCTCTGTATGGGTAAAATTCCCAATTTTACGAGATCGGAGGGGTCCTACTTCATACCCCCCTGTCTACGGAAAATTGGAAATTCTCTCTCTCCACAAACGACGACGTTTTTTTGACGAACTCCAAGGCTGCTAGAGATATTCGCTGGACGAACTCCCGCTCCGAAAATATCTAGCGTTAGGAGGCGTACGAATCGCGCTTTTTGAAACTAACCCATACAGAGAGGGGTAGACAAGACCCGGGAGTAATAGACTTCAAAGGAGGGTTTCATCTACTTCTGCTATGGTTTTGAGTAATATGAAGTAAATAGTTATTAAAAATGAGATCATCGTGGTAACATACGATGAATAAAAAATAAAACTATTTATTTTGTGCAATGTTTGAAAAATAAATTGTTTTATTTTTTCTTCATTTATCAGGAACTCATTCGAGCACATAAGAGACTGGGAATACCACATTATCCCATGGTACCAAGTATTTTTAGGAGCCTTGGTACCTTACTGGGTACGTTGTAGCTGAAATTCGTCTGCTCATATATCTAAAAAGTATTGAAACGCACTATGGCGTTTCATTTTTCTTCTGAGCTATGATTTCGTGTTTAACGACAATATTTTCGAATATTTCTGTACTATTTTTGATTTAAATCTTTCACGAATCATATCAAGTTCGCGAGGATCGGTTAGGAAAATCTTTGCACTATGAGTATAAGTTTTTATCATTATTAAAGGCGCGTTTTCAATCAAGATGTTTTGGCAAAAATAGACACTTTTTCGTCATAAATTAAATTTCTATAGTTACGACGAAAAAGTTGCTTTTTCGGCCACACAAAAAAACCTAGTTGAATACAGAGCTTAACAAAATAAACTTCCCTACCTGTAGGGAAGATTATAACGTTACTCCTGCTCTTACTAATAATTATCTTCGTTTAATGCTTCGTTCATAATGCTTAAATTAATACATTAATTTTGGCGTAATAAACGTGTTAGATAAAATACATAGCTTCGACAATAATGGCAACTACAACTGGAACTAATACGATATAACTAAACCGACTGCTTCAATATAAAGGTCATTTCATGCACGACTAAGGTCATACTCGTACGAGTATGGTGTAATAATTAATAACTCTGGCACCATGTTGAATGTTATGTATTAAAAATAATAGCTTAAAACGTGATTTCGATAAAAAAAACTCCCAGACCCAATTACATTAACGTAACTTAAAATCTTTGGCCTGCAGCGCTGACCACTATCGCCGTAAAACCACGTTGCTGATTCAAGAAATCTGGGGGGTATAATCTATAACAATACCAAAATCTTGTGTATTAAAAATGTTACCATAGATACGTGAACTAGCGAATATATAACCACGCCTTTGAAAACAGACTTTCCACCCCCACACACGCACGAAAAACTGGACGAAACTAAGCTAATTTCTACAATATTCCGCTTAGACGTCGAAACTAAATGTTTCACTAACACCAGCGTCACCAAACATTCACTAACCCTTTTCACGGAAGTCTATATTGATTTTAGGCGTCTACGCGTCGGCAGACTTCGAAGGAAAACTTTGTATTCTTATATCATTTTTGAGAGTTTTCTTCAGAATACCTACTTCTAAAAGTCCCTTCTTAACTCAAAAAATTCAAAGGGAAACTTGGAGCTAAAAATGGAACAGCTTTTGAATTTATTTTCGGAATCACAAAGCCAAAAAGCGTATTTGAGAATTTTCAAACAATTTTTAGACTCGTTTTTGGTGTTTAAATTCATTTTTTTGGAAAAAAAAGTATTCGGTTCAATCATATTATTTCAGCTTTCAACAACGCTTGTAATGTCCTAACATTAAAAGAATAGGTATCAAACGTCGGCCTATTCTTTTAATGTTAGGACATTCCGAAAATTTCTCGAATACATTTTTTGGCATGGTGATTCCGAAAATAAATTCAAAAGCTGTTCCTTTTTTAAATAGTTTTTGTTCGCCTTAATTAAGAAGATTCCTAAATTAGAATATTTAGAGCTTCATTAACGTAGAAATTCCATATTTTGACTATTTAAATAAGTGTGTAATAAAAATGAACTGGATTTGATTTTGCCATAAATATTAAATTAATTTAGAAATTAGCTAGTGGAGATGAAAGTAACATAAGCTACGTTCACACTAGACACTTTGGAACCGTTTTGAAACCGTTTCGGATATTCAAATCGATTTTTCAAGCGAATAATTCCATTTTTGGACGATAGCTCTCTAAATTTGACCCTAAAATTTTCAATTTTGACCTTTACCTAACGGTTAAAAACGGTTTCAAAGTCTCTAGTGTGAACGCGGCTTTAGTATTATCTGGAACCGTCCCTAAATACTATGTCTACAAAAGTCGTCTGCTTTTATTTTTCTATACACCTCTTAAAAGTGAAGAGCACACCCTGGCGTTTCATTTTCCTCCTGACGCTAATTGTTAAGCCTTGTAGTTTCACGACATCAATGATTTGATTTAGATTTTAAATTCTTCTTTGATATTTGATTTAAAAGTTTACGCGAATCTATTTTAAATACGCGAAGAAGGGTTTACATTTTACAAAATCTTAGCCCCGACGTTCTTGGATACTTCAATGGCTTCTTGCTATATTATGAAAGAGTCTGTTTTACTGTGACTAGCCTTGGGTTTTCGCGAATCTATTTTAAATACGTGAGGAAGGGTTTAAATTTTACAAAATCTTAGCCCCGACGTTCTTGGATACTTCAATGGCTTCTTGCTATATTATGAAAGAGTCTGTTTTACTGTGACTAGGCTTGGGTTTCCCCGTTTCTCTTCAACAAAATATTTTCTTACTAAAGCGGTTGGATCATTGTATTTGCTGACTTAACAAAACCAAGTGATAAAAAAAGAGAAAGTTAAAGCAAAGCGTACCGACATATAACATAATTGTAATTAAGTATAACGGTAAACAAATTACCCTTCCGAATTTGAAGGACACGCCTTGATAAAAATATACAAGAAAAATGTATGATGAGGAAAAAAGCTCGGGAATGGATGAGGAGTAATTATTAGGACAGAGATATTAGAGGCATTCTGTTACCTAGCAACCAGGCCAGCGCGTGCTTAGAGAGGTAGGGTGTAGCAAAAATTAGAGGGAAAATGAGATTTCAATAGATTTTAAGGTATATGTTGTGGTAAATTAGTTTTAATTATTCTTAACTGTTTGGAAAAATGCTTAAAATCATAACTTTCCATTAAAAAATAACCGAATTACGCCACTATAGTCTGATTAAGGTAGACTAAGGGACTTAATGAGATTTAATTTAATCAGATCAAATTGTAATTTTACACAGGTGAATTTATATTAAAACTTATGAGCTTATATTTGAAGTAGTGACGTCACTGTACAATCGTTTTCCGATACTTTTCATATTTTTTGCCCAATTTTGGTGTACTTGGTCTTAATTTGAAGTTTAGATTGCTCTTTAACCCCATACTGAAAGAATGGGGATTAACTCTCCCCGCTAGACACTCGCTCGATCAGATTACCCCTTTGAAAGGTGACTTACTCGTGGTCTCTAAATCCGCAACGTTTACGGGTAACGGCGTGGTCTGTTCGGGCGTCGGCAAGGCGCAAACGAACCTCTGCGTCCATAGCAACCAACCGGCGATTAGTGCCACGAAATTTGGACTAACGTAAACCATTCTACTGAAGAAGTCGCGCTTGTATAAAAGTAACAAAGTTTCTTTTTAATCGCTTATCCTGATTTATCTACGAGATATCAAAACTTTCTTCGTCTAAAATCAATCTAGTAAATTAAAAATAAAGATATCGACGCGGGTTGTCAAAATAATTTGATATCAAAACTGATGCGCGATAAAATCAGGGTATACTCCATCATTTACTCATCTCGATCCGAACGCGTGGGAAAATATTGTCTCGAGACTCTTACAGAAAGTTGACCGTGACTGCACGGAGTAAAAATCCATCCGTGTCACTATCAAACCCCTCCGAAAACTTCTGCACTGCGGGTAAGTCGAACCAGCGCGCGCGAGACTCTAGCCAACTAGAATACGCGGCCCTTTCCCTCCTTTAAACGTAACCCCTGTAAAGTTGACTATCGCGACCCTAGCGGATATGCCTAGAGTACCCTGGCCAATCCATGGCCAAACCGACCAAACATTTTAACAGTTCAGTTTCTACCGTAAATCTACTATACCGGTACGGAAGCGCCCTCTGTCGAACGAGTTAATCGGGAGAGAGGTAATCGACTAAACTATACCGAGTATTTTTTTCAAAAAAATCATTCGGTACGGTTACCGTACTCTCTCAGGTTTCAAAACGTTAGATAAAGGCACACCTAAATTGGGAGAAAAATATTGTTTCCATGACAACCGTTGTGTTTTCTTTCCTCCGATTCTTCAAAAATCTGGCGATAACGTACGCGCGAGCCGCACGGTCGGGTATATAAGGGGGAAAAGACAGAAATAAAGGAAAAACTAGTACGACTAAGTAGAATAACTAGTAGTAACAGTACCGTATACCCAAAAAAAAGAAAAAAGTTATACAATCGGCCCGATGATCAAACATAATCGAAAGTGGAATGGGAGTCCTAGATTCAAGAACCACTAAGGAAAGAGCGTTTGTTATGAAAAGAAGTCAGCTCTTTACAATTTAACAGCTGATATATTTTAAGAGTCTGGTGTGCCTTACATTGAACAAGAGATACGGGTAAGTTTATCTTTTCGCAAGAATTATTTTTCAAAAACCGAAAACAATAGGATAACAGTTTTAACACTGATCACTAATTATTACCCAACAACAAACGTTATAAGATTTGTTCGCGCTATACAGTTTTCAAAACCTGATTTGAAAACGGTTACTTTTCTATAGTCTAGAGATGGCAGCGTCAGAAATATACCATTCTAAGAGAAAGGGTAACATAGGTTTGGGCGTAAAATAATGTGAACATGGCGAAATATTACTAGTGCTCAGGGAGAATATATCTTGTAGGGGCTAAACTTGGAAGCTCTTTGAATTCGTAACTAAACTAATGATATAAATTGCGTTTTACACGGAGCGAAGATGAAAAATACCACGGCGCAATAACAAAAGCCGCCTTTACACTAGAGACTTTGAAACCGTTTTGGAAAGTCAAAATTGACATTTTTGGGGTCAACTGTAGAGATTCTTTGTCAAAAAAATGAAATTTTTTCCTTGAAAATTTCATTTGAATATTCTGAACGGTTTGAAAAGGGTTTCAAAGTGTCTAGTGTGAACGAAGCTAAAGAGAGTCCCAGATTTCCATAACGATTAGGATAATTATTAAGGAATCAAGATAACCATTTTTTATTTTTTAATATTTTATATTCACCCCAAGGTTAAATCATGTCGGAGTGTGTAGCGATATGGGAAGTTCCCTTGAGCGATAGGGTGTACAAAATAGAATTCGAACACGGGACAACCACGGGCCGAAGAGTAATCAAAGTAGATGGAAAGGTTAGTAACTAAATTAAATAACAAAACCCCTTAATTTGGTTCCCACTAATAAAATAAATACATTTGTCTAACTAACAAAATTAGGATGTCATTAGAAAGGATTTCATGTTCAAGTTAGTTGGGACAGAAAACTTCGAAATGGGAAAACATAAAGCTTCGATTCATATCCGCGCTGTCAGCGGTTTCACGTATCAATACAGCCTTACTGTGAATGGAAAACAACTACAGAAATTTAGGGAGAGACAATCCAAAATTATGAAAACTTGGACTCTGATGGTAGAAGGAGAAGAAACGAGGATAGTTCTGGGTAAGAGGGTCAAGTGATTCAGTTATTTAAGATCATATATCATTTTTCAAAGAACTCGAGTGCTGTCATTCGTTCTGTTAGTAAAAGTTTTCTCTACAGAGATTAACAAATTGTAATTGGAACCTGTACGGTTACGTAAAGATAACTTTAACAGAACTATTGTCATCACGTGACAAAAGCACCGTAAAACGTAGCTTTACGTAAGCTCGCGTTCTTCGTACGATTTTTCAATCAGAACACCTGACATCTACTCCTGCTAGTACCTGACGTCGTCACCATGAAAAGCATTATAGACGTTAGGTTCACGTACAAGTATAATTACGAGGTTTTCAACCTATCTTTAACAAAGACGCGATATGAAAATGAGCTATTTATTATTGTTCCAGAAAAAGATACTTTGGATGTCTGGGTCAATGGAATAGTGGCTGAAACGGCGGTAAGTATATATGGTGAGAAAAACAATCTCATTGGAATCTTCAAATTTAGGGTTCTTTACATAGGGCGAGTTTGTCGAAGATGGTACGGAAACGCATTTTGCTTTGGGACCTCATCAAGCCTACATAAAAGCTATCAGCAGTGGGAACAAAAGGGAAGGTCTGATCTACGCGCTGATTGTGGACGATCAAGAAATTCCTGAAAGCGTCGATTAATGATATAAAAATAATTAATATTTTTAGCTATAAACTTCACCTACGCCTTAAAATTTCTTGTTACTATTGAAGGATAAAGTACAAAGTTGTATACGGCTTTCAAGTACAATAAAGCACGCTCGTTTAGTTTCCTAAATATATTTAAAATACGAAATAAAAGATTGGGGTACGCTTTCTACTTGGTTCAACTTCAAACAACATTCGGAAAACCAAATTCCCGGATATTTCCAGGGCACCAAACATTACATTTCCGTTCTCAGTTTTAAAAACAGATAGGCCAGTTAGTACTTGGCTTTCTCTTACTAGTCATTAAAGGGACAATCTGAGATTTTTAAGTCGCCTTCTTTTATAGCTTAGCAGACGACGTTGACCATAAGAAATTGTACAGTCAAAAATAGGCTGTGTGCATAAGGGTAGAGCAATTTAAAGGGGCAAATTTCGAAGCACTTAGTGACTTTAAAGCAACACTCCCAGATATTTCATGGTTTTCCATGTTGGTACGAATTGTCATCTTACTCTGGACACAATAAACTAAGTTTAGACACCATAATCTAACCTTGAACACCGTAGTGTTAACTTTGAACTCTTTATGGGTAACTTTCAGCACCTTAAGGGTAACGTGTACAGTACATAGTGACAAGCATAGAGTTTCCCATTGGCAAAACTTAGCCATCCCATAAGCCTGTCCAAAAATGTTTGACCAAGAAGGATCAGACAAGGAGAGGAAAAGTGGGAACGGCACGGTTCCTACAGCGTCGGCCTAAACTCCCACTCTGGGAGAACGGGGGACAGTCGGGGGTAGAAATGCTTCGTGGTAAATTGTTGTCACGTGGGTAAAACGGATCCTTTATGAGACGCGTAGTAGCCGACGACGCTAGCGACCACGTGACAACGTTTCACTACAATCTCCTAGACCCAAACAGATTGCACCGTTAGAAAGTTAATTCCGTTAATTAATTTCGAATAATAAAATTATGCCTCGCCACTTGAAAAGGATGCCTCGCCCACATATGCAAATTGAACAAAAGTTCAATTTTGGAATTTCATTGTTATTTTGTGGCTAAAGAAAAAATTGTTTTAAAAGATTTTAGATAATTTACCTATTTAACCATCAGAGACAATTAGGCACAATCCGTTTCTTGATGCAATACACTCCTGATTATTTATCCAACCACGAAACGATTTACACATTTAAATTAAAACCACAAAGATTCACTCGATTAGGCTCGCCGCGAAAACCGATCTCACACAGTTACAATCAATTATCCCGTTTCCGGTTTTAAAAAAGTGAATTACGAGCAATTTGTGCGTTAAAATAAAATTAAAAACATTTAAATTTAATTTAAAATACTTAAAAACACGAAAACTTTAAATGTTCCACCCGTTTTGAAGTCGGCAAGTACCACTACACATTACCGCAAGAGTTGTTCCCGCGCGTTTAGGCTTAACTAAAAACGTCAATTTATGTTTTCGTACAACGCCGCTAGATGGCGAGTAGGGTCCCATTAAAACAATTTTTCGTGATTTAGTTTTCTCAAATAAAATATATTTTCGCTTTGAGGGAATGGAAGGAAAATTTACTTCCATACTTATTTATGGGTGTTCGGATTTTAAATAGATGGACTAAATAAGAGACTAATAAACCAACCTATTTTATTTAAGAGGGTAATTAGCCGGTTAATTAGATTTAACCGAGGTTTACATAGCTTTCTCAGTTCAATAAACCTCAGTTAAATCTGATTAAACTGGCTAAAAGATGGGGAAATTTACTTTGATGGCCTGATGGCCCTAGCTCTAAAATAAAAACGAAAAAGAAAAAACAACAATTTTCCAAGACAGCTTACCTTGTAGTAGATAGTCATGACATATAATTATGCACGATTTCAGTCCGATTCTTGACAGATACGATCGTAATTGTTCTTGTTTCAAATTATATCCAAACACGAAACTTTCTAAACATTTAAATTAACACCACTTATGTACCAGTTCAAAATAGAAACCGATATTTAATTCACTCGATTAGTAAAGCCGTCCCTATTCCCTAACACCACACACAGTTTGAATTCTCTCGTTTTGAGTTAAAAAAAAGGGAATCAATAGTATTTTTTACCTTAAAATAAACTTAAAACATTTAAATTTAACTTCAAATACTTAAAAACACGAAAACTTTAAATATTTCATCCGTTTTGAAGTCGACAAGTACCAATACACATTACTCCAGCAGTCTCTCCCGCGCGTTTAGGCTTAACTAAAACCGTCAATTTATGTTTTCGTACAAAGCCGCTAGATGGCGAGTAGGGTCCCATATAAACAATTTTTCGTGATTTAGTTTTCTCAGATAAAATCGAATATTTTCGCTCGAGCATTTGGATGGAAAATTTATTCCATATTTATTTATGGGTGTTCGGAGTTTAAATAGATGGGTAATTTTAAAGATTAATAAATTAAAAATTGTAATTTCTAAATTTAATAAAAATTAAATACTAAATTATTTTAAAATATATCATGTAGTATTTTTCTGGTATTTTAATTTTCAATGTTTTTAGAAGATGGAGACTAATAAACCAACCTATTTTAAGAGGGTAATTAGCAGGTTAATTAATTAGATAGCTTTCTCAGTTGAATAAACCTCTAGATTTTAATTATTTTATTTTGACAAAAATTATAAACGGATTGGTCTCAAATGGTCGCTTTAATGGGGAGATTTCCGTTAACCGACCCCCCACTAAATAACGATGATTATAGACTATTTAGGACCTGGGGAGTTCAGAAAAAATAATAAAAAAAATCTCCGACCACCGGAAGTTTGAGAATAACGTATTTGAAAATTTGAAATTCCCATGCTAAAATCACATAGAATGCGCCATAGGTTTAATTACCACGAAGATTTTTAAGTATAATACTTTGGTATTATTCCAAAAACATAATTATTAAAGATTAAAGACAAAGACGAGAACTGAGCGAAGCCGGAAAGAGCCTAGACTAGTAGCAAGGAAAAATAAGCTTATTTTTCCATGCTAGTAGCTTCCCACTATAGAGTCGGAATTTTGACCAGTCGGATGCCGGTTAAAGCGGTCTAAGAAACGTGACGCACCCAAAAATAGGCTTTCTCTAAATCCCATGTTATTTTATGCAAATTAGCTCCGTATAACGTGAGATTTCCAGAATGGGTATTTTTTTGGCGCGTTCTACCACTAGTACCAATAAAACCAGGAATTATGTAGCTGGAAATGGCTTTTCGATGTAAAAATCTTATTGGCGAGTCGCTCTCGCGTCGTTAATTTATCCAAGGTTTTTTTTACATAATTAGCATTAATTATGTAAAATTAAATCATATTTTTAGATGTAATTAACTTTAGTAAATAATTTCAATATTTGAATCAATATTTGTAAAATTTAATTTCAATCTTTGAATCAGTATTTGTAAAATTTAATTTCAAAACGTAATAAATATAGAAATATTTTTCTATTTTATAAATCTCGACATATTTTGCATTAATAATACGTATAGACTTTATAATGATCCTTAATTAAAGCGATAATTAGTGTTTAATTATGATAAATTTGTAGGTTTTGATGCAAAGTGGTGCAAATTTTTCTAAAAAATTGAATTTTAAATAATTTTAAGCGTAAATTATATCATAATAGCTTTGTAATTAAAGTTAATTGACAGAATTAAGTTAATTGAAATATTTTTTTCGCTTTTTGAGGTTAAAAAGTGTTAATTTCGCTATGTAAAAGCGCGAGGAGTGTTTTTAAGCGCTTATATATTCCTAATCAAGTTTAATCGCGATTAAAATTAAATTAAATTAAAATTAAAATTGCTCGTACCTTCTCAAAAATATTTTTATCAGATATCCCGTGTCCTAAAACCTAAGAATACGTATTTTTCTTTTTAATTTATCTTAATTAGGGCCCGTAATAAAATTAAAACTAAAATTAAATTGCGTTAAAAGTTGTAAAATTAGATCTATGGAAATACTATGGCAGCCTATCTTGTCTTGAAAGTTCAGTTTTAAGAAAAATGTTTCTCGAACGAGTCGCTTCGCTAAACCTAAATATTTGGCTTAATTTTAAAGAATGTTAAAACCAAAACTATGTCATCTGATAGATTAGAGTACGAGAAATCCGCTGGTGTTAGTATAATTAACGTAGGACTAATAGTTAATTAGTTATTCAATTAGAAAGTTAAGCCTAAATCATTTTTCCGTTCAGAAAACTGGATTAACGCTTATAAATAGATTAAATCTCGATTATATTTAAACAAATCATACTTAATCTAATCAATTAACGCTCGAGAAACTCAAAAATGTTAATTTCATTATCCTGGGAGAAGCGGTTAATTATTTAGGTAATTAAGTTCAACGATTTTGACCAATTTTTTTTGTTTCGAAGTTTTTAAATATTTTTCCCGGCTTGAAATTAAGTCGCGTTTAAATACGATATACGTAAAAAGGTCAATTAAGATACGGAGAATAAAATAAAATTAGACTCTTTATCCTACGACGATCCTTTAATTAGTTATGAAAGAAAGTTTGGGACTAATTAAGCAATTTTCTTGAGTACTAAATGTTTATAACGTTACTACGGCTTTAAAATAAAACGTAATTAAGAAAATTAAACGTGTTTCGATAGATTCGCGCGCAAGGATTTCAAAAATGTTAGTTTCAACGCTCAAAAATAAGTATTTAATATAATATTTAATTTAAATCAAACCCCCTCCGCATTTTCTTCAATTTTTTGGTTCACGGAGCTCGTTGTAATAGAGCGGAGCCTATAACCGAGAGGAAAAGTGTTTCTTTACTCCCTAGCCGCATTCGCATTCTTCCACGAACTATAGAAGTTACTAGCGTTTACGCTAAAAATTGAATAGAGCGAAAACGCGATAAAGGGGAAATCTTAACCTCAGTTTTTCCTTTAGTTTTAATAAAGCTTCATTCGGTTTTTTGGATAAACGGAGGAAAACTAAAGAAAAGGGGGGCTGAACTTGAGAGGGGAATAAAATCCCCGGGGAAACTGGGCGCGCGCGGAGTCTGCTTTCATTTTCAGCGGGAGAATGATAAACCATAACCTTTTTCTGTAGAAAACACTCTGCAAATTACGGCTAATCTTAACTCCAAAATTGAATACATTAGAAGACCCTAAAAAATAGCGAAAATATGTATGGATTATTTCATTTTAGAAAATTGGGGGAGTCTTGGTTTTTCTATATATATTTGTACAGTCCTAATACGCTACGGATATAACTCAACCAAAAGATTAGTATAACAGCTGGGAAAACTCCGACTGTTAGAAATTATAATTTAAATAATTAGGCTAAATTAACGAATTTAATTATATTTAAACGAATGAATATTATTGTAGGTATTATTAAGCATCGTTTAGGCGTTCAAATGTTTTATTACGGCTTGGATTAATGTTATAGAAATTGAATAAATTAATAATGAATTTAACGTAAATTAATGAAATTAAGTGAAATTAAGAATCCATTATTTAAGTCTATTTAAATCGGTTTTAAACTTAATTACAACTGTAACAAAATTCAATTTTTAAAGAGTTCCGTTCTAAAGTAATAAATAGATTTTCAAACTAGATTCGTAAGTGAAGTAGCGTTTTTCTGGATTATTAGTTAATTAAATGTAATATGTGTACAAAATTGATGATTTTAAACGTATTTAACGCGAATAAATTGTATTAAGTAGTTTGTTTGGTTTTTAAAAGCGATTAAATTTTAAATGAAAATAGTGTCCTATATGTTTCAAAATGTGGCGGGAAATCTCCCCTGAAAGGTCGTAAATATATCAGTTTCTTCCCCTTATGTATCCGTAGAAAAATAATGTTTGAAATTTAAAATTAGGCCCTTTTTTTTCCTAAAGTCAAATTCAAACGGATTGACCGTTATACTTCAAGGATTTTAAATATTTTGTTTTTAGAAATCTAAACAGATTCTTTAAATAAATTTAAATTATTACTAATCTAGTTTGTAGATTTTAAACGCTACGTAAAACTATGATTAATATTATCCTCTAATCGTGATTTAATTAATCATTAAAACCAAATATAATTTGAAACTCAAACGAGATCGAAAATTGATCACCACTAACCTTTATTACCTATTAAAAAGTGAAACCATATTCAGTAAATTATATTTAATTTTGCATAATTTAAAAGTTGGAAATTTAACATGGCGAATCTGGATTTTATACATTGTATTTTGACAAAATGAATGAACTGATCGCGCTCAACTTGCTTTAATGTAAAGAGGACCCCAAAACCAGCAAAAAAAGATTCAAATTCGAAACTTTATTTTTGACATTTTCGAACTCGGCGAAAATCACAAAATTTCATTGTCCCTTTTTTTCGCTTTTTCGTTTTTTTGAAAATGGCCAAAAATAAAGTTTCGAATCTGAAACTTTTTTTGGTGGATTTCGGTTGGTTTTGGGGTCCTATTTCCATTAAAGCGAGTTCAGACCGATCAGTTCATTAGTTTTGTCAAAATAAAATGTTTAAAATCAGATTTCGCCATGTTGATCTCCATAGGGCCAACAATTAATGTTTTATTTGAATTATTTGGTTGATTTTAACCGGGTTTTTTCTCGTTAAAAGACACTTAAACGACGGAATTATAATTTGCGTAACTAATTACGAGGAAAAAACCCGGTCAGAATGAATTAGATACTCAAAATAATACATTATCCGCGCCCTATGGGTTTTTATAATGGGGAATCTGGATTTTAAATATTTTATTTTGACAAAACTAATGAACTGATCGGTCTCAACTCGCTTTAATGGAAATAGGACCCCAAAACCAACATAAAACCAGCAAAAAAAGTTTCAAATTCGAAACTTTATTTTTGAAATTTTCGAACTCGGCGAAAATCACAAACTTTCATTCTCCCTTTTTTCGCTTTTTCGTTTTTTTTTGAAAATGGCCAAAAATAAAGTTTCGAATCTGGAACTTTTTTTGATGGATTTCGGTTGGTTTTGGGGTCCTATTTCCATTAAAGCGAGTTCAGACCGATCAGTTCATTAGTTTTGTCAAAATAAAATGTTTAAAATCAGATTTCGCCATGTTGATCTCCATAGGGCCAACAATTAATGTTTTATTTGAATTATTTGGTTGATTTTAACCGGGTTTTTTCTCGTTAAAAGACACTTAAACGACGGAATTATAATTTGCGTAACTAATTACGAGGAAAAAACCCGGTCAGAATGAATTAGATACTCAAAATAATACATTATCCGCGCCCTATTGGTTTTTATAATGGGGAATCTGGATTTTAAATATTTTATTTTGACAAAACTAATGAACTGATCGGTCTCAACTCGCTTTAATGGAAATAGGACCCCAAAACCAACATAAAACCAGCAAAAAAAGTTTCAAATTCGAAACTTTATTTTTGAAATTTTCGAACTCGGCGAAAATCACAAACTTTCATTCTCCCTTTTTTCGCTTTTTCGTTTTTTTGAAAATGGCCAAAAATAAAGTTTCGAATCTGGAACTTTTTTTGATGGATTTCGGTTGGTTTTGGGGTCCTATTTCCATTAAAGCGAGTTCAGACCGATCAGTTCATTAGTTTTGTCAAAATAAAATGTTTAAAATCAGATTTCGCCATGTTGATCTCCATAGGGCCAACAATTAATGTTTTATTTGAATTATTTGGTTGATTTTAACCGGGTTTTTTCTCGTTAAAAGACACTTAAACGACGTAATTATAATTTGCGTAACTAATTACGAGGAAAAAACCCGGTCAGAATGAATTAGATACTCAAAATAATACATTATCCGCGCCCTATGGGTTTTTATAATGGGGAATCTGGATTTTAAATATTTTATTTTGACAAAACTAATGAACTGATCGGTCTCAACTCGCTTTATTGGAAATAGGACCCCAAAACCAATATAAAACCAGCAAAAAAAGTTTCAAATTCGAAACTTTATTTTTGAAATTTTCGAACTCGGCGAAAATCACAAACTTTCATTCTCCCTTTTTTCGCTTTTTCGTTTTTTTGAAAATGGCCAAAAATAAAGTTTCGAATCTGGAACTTTTTTTGATGGATTTCGGTTGGTTTTGGGGTCCTATTTCCATTAAAGCGAGTTCAGACCGATCAGTTCATTAGTTTTGTCAAAATAAAATGTTTAAAATCAGATTTCGCCATGTTGATCTCCATAGGGCCAACAATTAATGTTTTATTTGAATTATTTGGTTGATTTTAACCGGGTTTTTTCTCGTTAAAAGACACTTAAACGACGTAATTATAATTTGCGTAACTAATTACGAGGAAAAAACCCGGTCAGAATGAATTAGATACTCAAAATAATACACTATCCGCGCCCTATGGGTTTTTATAATGGGGAATCTGGATTTTAAATATTTTATTTTGACAAAACTAATGAACTGATCGGTCTCAACTCGCTTTAATGGAAATAGGACCCCAAAACCAACATAAAACCAGCAAAAAGAGTTTCAAATTCGAAACTTTATTTTTGACATTTTCGAACTCGGCGAAAATCACAAAATTTCATTCTCCCTTTTTTCGCTTTTTCGTTTTTTTGAAAATGGCCAAAAATAAAGTTTCGAATCTGGAACTTTTTTTGATGGATTTCGGTTGGTTTTGGGGTCCTATTTCCATTAAAGCGAGTTCAGACCGATCAGTTCATTAGTTTTGTCAAAATAAAATGTTTAAAATCAGATTTCGCCATGTTGATCTCCATAGGGCCAACAATTAATGTTTTATTTGAATTATTTGGTTAATTTTAAACGGGATTTTTCTCGTTAAAAGACACTTGAACGACGTAATTATAATTTGCGTAACTAATTACGAGGAAAAAACCTGGTCAGAATGAATTAGATTCTCAAAATAATACATTATCCGCGCCCTATGGGTTTTTATAATGGGGAATCTGGATTTTAAATATTTTATTTTGACAAAACTAATGAACTGATCGGTCTCAACTCGCTTTAATGGAAATAGGACCCCAAAACCAACATAAAACCAGCAAAAAAAGTTTCAAATTCGAAACTTTATTTTTGACATTTTCGAACTCGGCGAAAATCACAAAATTTCATTCTCCCTTTTTTCGCTTTTTCGTTTTTTTGAAAATGGCCAAAAATAAAGTTTCGAATCTGGAACTTTTTTTGGTGGATTTCGGTTGGTTTTGGGGTCCTATTTCCATTAAAGCGAGTTCAGTTCATTAGTTTTGTCAAATTAAAATCCATATTCCCCATTATAAAAACCCATAGGGCGCTGATAATGTATTATTCTGAGTATCTAGTTCATTCTGACGAAGATTTTTCTCGAAATTAAAATTGCGAATGGGGGCCATAGTGAATGGGAACCATATATAGATAGGGGGCAATAGAGGAAGGTGGGTAAAGTGAAAGGGGCGATAGCTTTTCAGTGACTCCAAAGACGAGCTTCTCCCCCGTTTCCCCCAATTTTAGGGTTAAATTAATTTGATAATATTTAATTGGAACTTGTATATTTGAAATTTTCTACTTGAGCCACTGTCTACCTTAACTGAACAGTTCATGCTTTGCGCTGAATCCTTTATTTAGGTCTGTAGTCTAAACATATAGGGGCATCTGAACTTGATTTTTGTCGTCAACTTAAAAGGTTAAATTTAAAATTTCTTGATTTGAAGTGACTTCTACTTCAGAGAGGATAAAAACTTATAAATATTGAAAAAAAAAAAATATTAAAATTTAATTCTAATATTTCTCATTGGAATTCACTTTATTTACACTAATTATACAGCTTTTTAACTTAACAAAAATAATTATATGTGCCATTTTCTTGTCAATTCTCGTTCTATAGTTTCTTTATCTATTTTAACTTTGCTCTTAGGGTCTTCAATTAGTCTTTGAGGATCAACTTTTAATTTCTTTGACACTATAAATTCTCCATTTTGTTTCAACATAGTTCCTGTAAATTCTCCGTCATTTGATGGTTCTCCGAAAGGAAAAACCACCGGTTTAACTCTGATCAAATGTTTAACTGACATCAACATTTCACACATAGAAGGGGAATTTTTAACAATAACTGGTTCATTTATCTGAAATAAAAATGATTTAGACATAATCTTAAAAATTGTAATTATTAGTTCAATCACTGACTTTCAAATCAATCCCCAATGTCCTGATCATATCCTTTTCCCAATAGGGTCTGTGTTTAACGGGTGCCACCCGCCAAACCATAAGCAATTTAGACGGCTTCACAGTTTTTTCTCGAAAATCATTGACTTCCTTGAACAGATTTTCTATGGCTAATCTAGGGTCAGTTCCAATCATCCTCAAAACGCTTGATGAAGAAGTAAAAGCACAACATAGCTGAAATAAACATTTAGAAAGCAAAGGCTTATTAATTAAGATTTCAGGAAAACACCAAAAATTGATCATTATAAAAATTTTTTAAAAAATAAATACCTTCTTGGGAAAAACAACTAAATTCATAATTATAATTTGAATTTTTTAAACTTTTACGAAACCCACGTGAAGCATCTATCTTATTTTTCCAAACTCTGGTAAAATTAAATCTTTTAAACGATTACACTTTGACCCCGAAGATGAAAATAATATTGCGATTTAACTTCCGGTATGAAATCTTACGTAATATTCAAGTAGCTGCCTATAGTTATTACCTTATTAGCTATTTTTACTTCATACTATTACTTTTAGGATAATTTTAAATATTAGTATGGTAAATTAGATATATTTATCTTTTTAATTAAAAGTGGGCTTGGAAAATTAATGATTCCTGGTAAACGACCAATAGGAAGCCTTATAGTAAAATGACGCCATCTAATATGTAAATAATGTACAAGCTGACAATCCTGTAAAATTCTGTTGTCTGCAGAGTGCAAAAAATAGTATGTATGGGAAGCCGTCCGCCATTACTGCGGACTGATAAATTATAATACTGAACAATGGATCGAAAGGGCGAGGCACGGTTTAGCGTTTGTTTTTTCGTTTCTAAGGGTATAGTTTAGGTTTTGCTATCTATATAAGTAAATATCGTTTAATAAGCGCATCTCTGACGCGACAACCGGCGATGTATCGATGAATTTGGTGAGTCTTTTGTGCGCCGAAAAAAGTTCCCCGAATTTCTTAAGCCTACAAAGGCATCACGTTGCTTGGCTTGCGAACGCATCGTTCGCCTTCGCATCGCGCTTTTGATCACGTGGTGATGAATGCCGAAGCGGTGTAATAACAGATCGAAGTTGCAATCGTAAGTGAAACTTTGGAATTAAACATATTCTTAACGCGTGGACAATGTGGTTTTGGCGGTAATTGGCCGTAGTTACGCGGTAAGTGTCATTATAACAAGATGCAGGCTTTTTGAAACATTACAAACGGCATATCTAGCAATCGAACCAAAATCTAGGACAATGACTTTCGAGAGAACAGTATAAAGCCACCGTTGAACGCGTTGCCTTTGTATTTACTCTTCAAAATGATCTTTAGCTGACCAACTTTAGAGAAATTGAAACCAAAATTAACTCTAAATGCCTCACTCCACTCGCTTCCTTTAACGATATTGACTTACCTTTGTTAAATGGAGTCTGGATGACCATTATATCTTCTAAGTCATTATTTATTTCCTCAGTATTTTTTGTTTTTTTAAATTTTGTTCTTCATTATTATCGAAGCCCATGGGATCGTTTGCATGTTGTCCCCAGTGTCACTTAGAATATGTTGGGTAGCCACTATGGCCCCAGCTCTAACCGAGGCGGCCAGTCAGGCTGAAGGTTTCAATTTACCGTGCTCACCAACCTCGTCTGATAAAGAGTTTTCAACGTCCCCTCTCAATCTCATCAAAAGAGTCAAACACGGACCAATCCTGGGAAAATTTAGGCTATCATCTCTGCGTAAAATTGCCCAGAGTCCCGAACTGGACTTTTATCCAGTAGCCGATTCGACAGTGTCATCTACTCTTACTGACAGTTCGGATTCTGACTTGGGGAATGACTTAAATCAAGATCAGTTTAGATTCGATGCCGCTGGCATTCTAGGCCTCACGCTTTCTTTTAATGGAAGTAATTCTAAACAAGACCAAGTGACCTTAAGAAGCTCCCCAACCCGTTCAAAGCCTTTGGTGGGTGGTGTTGTTCGGGAACGCCAAGGGGATATCGGTCAAACCTTCGCTCAGGACCATACCATGAGCAAAAACGAAAACCACTTACCGGGCACCATGGGATTGTTAAATGCAAACGCGTCTTTGGATTGTGAACTCAAAAGTAAATTTCCTGTGCAGCGCGCGGAACAATCTGCGTTCAGCAGTCACGAACAGATGTTGCTATTTAGCGACCCTGAGAAACAGGAAAGATGCACCGATCTACCGCTGGAGGTTGATGATGATAAATTACCAACAGAAATGACAGAAGCCCTGTTGAATCGACTAGTCGGAAACGCATCTTCTTTGGGTTTGATCGAAGATGATAGAAAAGCAGTTCCTTTAGGTAACGGAATGGACAATGACTTTCGTTGGTCAGCTTTGGAAAATCCACCTTCGGAAACCAAAGCGGCCATTTCAGAGAAGAAAAACTGCGTTCTTAAAAAAAGAACCAGTCATCTTCTCCGTCGTATCCGTAAACTACAAATGAGGCAAGTTGAATTTCACACGCAAGAACAACTACAGCTCTTCGTTGATAATCAACGAAAAATTCAACAAATAGCTTTACAGAAAAATAGGGCCAGGCTTTTGAGTAGCGCAGCAAAGATTAAGAATGCTGAAGATTTTCTACACAGTAAAGACGTGAAGAATTTAACGGCAACCGCTCTCATAGACTTGGTTAAAGAACTTGAAACCTCAAAAGCCAGTCATAGAATGGCAGAATCGTTATTAAACTCTACTGACAGTGGTCTTATGGAAGAAATCAAAGACGATCAGATAAGCAAATTCGAAATGAGTCGAGCCACTGTCACGCAAACAGCTGGTACTTTAAAGGGGGTTCTTCATCATCTCGAGTCATCTGTGGCAGATTCTGACGCTACCGAGAGCAGTTCCGGGGGAGAAAGCGGAGACGAAGCCGTTGTTAATCCTAGGTTAAATAAGGGACAAGCTCTGCCCCTGTAAGATCAGTTTCGCCTTTTTTGACTACTATTTGAGTTGAAATCTAAAGCCATTTGTTTCCAAATTTACAGTCACAAACGAGCCTATTGGAGGTGGACCATTGACAGAGCTGCCGTAGCTTCTAGATGGGCTTGGCTTCAAGCTCAGGTTTCAGATTTGGAATACAGAATTCGGCAACAAAATGAAGTTTATAGACAGTTAAAGCTTTCAAAAAGCCCAGTGAAACTCGTTGACGAATCTTCACCGCGCCTGAACTCGAAACCTGAGGTCGTTGGTGGCCTTCCGGCTTCGTTCAATCAAATGAGGGAGAAAGCTCCTCAAGATGGGGAGGTTTCTTCATCCTCCACTTACCAAGGAAATCTTTCGCATTTTCAAAACAAAGCGGGAGTGAACGGTTGTTGGCCAATCGAGAAACCGGGTAACGGGTACAATTTAAATAAACTCGGTGAAAACTCTTCTTTGGACTCTCGGGATCGTTTTACATCCGGAGATGATGGAAAAATATCCACAGAAAAGTCAGAGTGTTGTCGAACTAAAGCTTTAGTTAACTTTCGAAAGCGGAAACTCGTGAAAACTATGGGAATGCATCTTGCGAAAGGAAAAGCTTCGAAGCTCACCTCGGTCAGTTGCGATTGTAACTGTCAGAAAGACTTTCTTCCTTGTATTATGTGTAGCGGGCGTTACAACAGTGTCCAAAGTCTGGATCCCGAAGTCATGCCAATGTCTGAAAGAGTTGCGTTATTAGATCAGTCCTTCCATCCTCGCCTATCTTTCAAACACAGTAATTATCTATCACTTCAATTATCTAGCTATTTGCTCGTGTGTTCTAAGTCTACCATTTATATACCCGCAGGCACAGCTACTGGTATTCAATACGAGAACCTCATCCGGAGAAACTGGTTTAACAAAATGGCGAAACTAGCAGCGAGCGGTTTCAAAAAGTACGTTAGTTTTACCATTTCTTCTTCGGTACCTAATACGGCTCTCGCTTGTAGGAAAAAACACGGAACTGTTGCTCCCCTTGGTCTTTCGAATCAAGCCCAAAGACATAGCAGGAAATTGACCAAAAACGCTGCCCAAACTCTGCTCACAGCCAGTAAGATTCATTATACTTCGTACTTTATTTTCGTTGAAAACGAATAACCTGTATATCTTATAGGAAGCAAAGATACTTCTAAAAGAAGACGGATAGTGAGAGCGAACAAAAATGACGAAAATTGTCCAGAATCTTCGGATTCTTTAAGGAGGATTCGAGAAAGGCGAAGGAGCGGATCCATTTCAAGCGGAAGCTCGAAGCATTGTTCACCTAGTCCCTCTCCCCTTCCGCCGCAAAATGGAGAATCTTTCGATCCAACGGCGTCTTCTGGAAAGATTGGAGTTTCCGAGAATAGGCGAAAACGTCTCGATGATGCCTATGACATAAACAACATCGTCATTCCCTACAGCATAGCTTCAGCCACTAGAGTAGAAAAATTGCAGTACAAAGAAATTTTAACACCAAAGTGAGTTGTTTTCTGAGTAAAAAAAGTAACATCTCTTTCATTTTTCACATAGTTAAAATTTTTTCTAATAGGTGGAGAGTTTTGGAGACTGAAGCCAATTTAGCATCACCCATAGTCGAGGATGTGAGTTCATTCATTATTATCATAATATTTAGACTTGGGTGAATACCGCTTTTAGGGTTTCGAGTCAAGTATCAAATACCAAAACATTTCCTCAAGTAGCGAATTGATTTATTTTATGTGAAGTAGAGTGTAGAGTATTAGTATAATAGCCCAAGTACTTCCTAGAATTGAGGCCCCCTCCGCACAATTTCATGTTTTTAGTCGCATTAAGGTCTACTGTTGTGAGTTTCTAGTGAGTAGTATTTTGGGGTACTGAGGCAAATATCAAATTAGAGCACCAAAAATTTTCGTTTTCTAGCATTTTATTTACAGTTGAGTTTCAAGTAGTTGGTCCTTAGTTAATTTTAAATTAATTGTCAAATTAATCTTGTGTCAAGCTCGCAAACTTAATTTCTAGATGCTGTTTTTACATACTCTTGATATCAGGTTATCTTTAAATTTCAATGTGCCCTCATGAAAAAGGCTTTTCGTATCTAGAAAATCTGTTTTTGGTTAGAAATGGTCTATACACCAAATGAAATAACTCTAAATCAACAAAACTGAAACAAAGGGAATTTTAAATTTTGGGTCCACTTTTGTTGAATAATGAATTAAGGTTATTTCATTTAGTCGAATTCTGTTGGAATTTTCCAATTCTGACCAAATTAGAAGACTTTTTCCTTGATATGGGAAGCTGATTTATTGGGTTATACGATGGGACACATTGAAATAAAAAGCAACTCTGACGTCACGCGCATGTAAAAACACATTAAGAAAGCCTCGAGATTTGGCGCGAGATCAATTTGACAAAGTGTGAATAGAGTCCTTGATACCCGACTGTACATCAAATACTTAAATAATCATTATCAATAATGGTCAGAAGGTTAATAACGTTGAGTAAAATCTTTCAGAATGAAGATATTTCCGACGAAACTTTCCTAATCCGTCATTTAAAGTGCGAAGAAGAAGAAAAGCGCAAATTCCTTAGTTACGTGAATGTGCAGGGACGATCTCGGTCTCGTAGCGTTCGAATGGATAGCCGAGCGGATAGTAGCGGAGCTAATACACCTGATCCGATGTCCCCAGCACCTCAAGATCTAAACGCTCTAGATTCTTCTCAAAGCTGGAACTCTCCAGTGGCTTCTCCGCCTCCATTTAGTTGCTCTAATTTGTCTCAAAACAATCCGTCGGACCCAGTTTCGTCAATGGCATATGGGGAGGAAAACTCTGCGGCTTCTTCTTCCGCTCGTTCTGAGAGAAAAAGAATTCCTTCGATTTCTAAAAGAAACTCTGAAGAAGATCGGCTACCACCACCACCGCCTCTGTTTGGCGAAGACTTCTCTACCATGCCTTACGAAAGCCGCTCTTTTCCATTAACCGTAGACGAATATGAAGAAATGATTAAAGTTTCTACCCATATTGAAAACAAACCTATAGAAACGATGGTCGAAACTGTCACTGTCGAGATTGAAAGTTCGAAGGAAGTGGCTGAAATATTTCCACCTACGCCTTTGATTGAATCGAGTGGTGGTTCCGTTCCCGATGACGATGATCCAAATGATCCCGAATGGGTTTCTACGCTACCAGTGTGAAATTGTGTCTCATTGTTATTCGTTTTGAATGGAAGGTGAACAATATCTTTTTTATTCGCTTTTGTTTCTTGGATATCGTCAACCGAAACATTACCTTAAAAAAATGGCTATAACTCTAATTAAGAATACATTTTTTTTTTCTTACTAAAACTACTCGTGAAAGATTAGAACCACGTCACAAAGAGTTAAAAGGATAAAACCGGTTATGTTTAGTTATAGTTACTTATTCTTTAAAAACAAATTTTCTCGTTTGTTGCCTACAAAAGTTCACCGAGAAAAAATCTTACGTTATTTAACAAATTCAACAATGTCTTAAATGATGAAAATTAAAATTTAAAAACCAAGAGTGTAAAGTTAAGAAATTTTTCTAGAAAATTGGGGGGAAATATAAATTCCAGTTATTCCAATATTACGTGCAAAAAGAAAATGTTTAGGCGCAAAAATTTAATTTGCTCGATAGTGGGAAATATAAAATTATAATAAGAAATAAAAAAAATATAAAACTAGCCAAAAAACCAAAAAAAAAAAAGTTATAATTTTAACCTTTACATTTAAAAATAAGAAATAATCATTAAATGTTTTACTCGCTTAGCGGGTTTGTGTAAATGTAAATATGTATTTCAATTATAACCCATTCATTTTCTTTTTTGTTTAGCTCATATTCACCCTCCTTACCCATGTTAATAAATCTATGTTCACTTATCTATAAAATTCTTCTATAGATTGATAAGGAAAAAAAATCTAGTGTTTTCTAGATTGGTTTTTAGCTCTCGTAATTTTTTTTTTTTTTCTTTTTGTCACTCGCATTTATATAAGAGAAAAATTCATCCAGTGTACAGCTTTAGAATAAGAGTATCATTTTCCATCTCTCCCTTTCCTTAAACACACTTTTTTTTTCTTTTATTTTAGAAATTCAAATCGCGAAAGAAGTGTATAACTGGTTTAATTGGTATACACAAATAAGTTTTTTCCTATGGAAAAAAAAAGAAGAAAAAATTGAATTGAAACCCTCTAATCCCCCTAAAACAAATTTTTAGTGAGAAATGTAATATGTTAATTAACCACCTGTTGTCACCAATTTTCAGTGATAACCGCAGCGAGAAAATAAATCCTCTGCGTGCCTCAAATTTTTTTGGATTATCATTATTTTATTACATTTTATCCGGGTAGATGTCAAATTATAAACCTATCTTACCATCTTGCGTAATCAATCACTTAGAGATAGAATCTGAAGGGTTAATGACACAGTTAAGGCAAGCTAAAGGGAGTATGAAAATTCGTTTTAATATTTTAGTTTAAGTTTAATATTTAGTTTAAGTTTAATATATTAGTTTAGTTTAATAACAAAGTTATTAAATTAGTAAATAAATTATGTGAAAAGAATCTGGCCCAAAGGTGGATGGTGTAGCTTGGTATAGGCGGATTATTATAGTCCTATACTTCTAGTTTGACCTTGAGTTTTCGGGTGGTTTCGCTATAATATTGGCCATAGTCTAACCTATCATCAGGTGTCAGAGAGGGAAAGGAGTGAGTGGTCAAAACACTGACTAAAATCCTTTTTAATATCTTTCGAAATCTTAGAATCCCAAATTCCACTTCCATTTAAAATCCTTGAAATCCCATGTGGCATATCCCAAAATACCGGCTAAAATCCTAAACACCAGCCAAAACTTCTAAACACTTAAATTCCTCTCTTGGTCAGTTTCAGCCACCATCTACTTCAAATATATAATATAGTTATGGTCAATACGGTTGAAATGAATATACGCATAGTTGATATGAATATATTCATAGCTGAATTGAATATACGCATAGTTGATATGAATATATTCATAGCTGAATTGAATATATGCATAGTTGATATGAATATATTCATGGTTAAAATGAATATATTCATGGTTAAAATGAATATATTCATGGTTAAAATGGATATATTCATGGTTAAAAGGAATAAATTCATGTTGAAATCAAAATATTCTTGGTTGAAATGAAAATAGGAATATATTCGTGGTTGAAATGAATATATTCATGGTTGAATATATGCTTAGATAAATATAAGATAAGGTAAAAAAATATATTCAATCCAAGAACTGTTTTATTTTTTTCACTTTTAAATTACGAAGAATGTACATTTATATTATTGAACAAAAAAAAATATAATTTCCCTTGACTAGAATATTTAATCAGTATTAATTTTGCATGATTTAAAAGTACATGTACATGGTTTGGAAAACAATTCATTTTTTTTATAGTTTACGCCATTACGAAAATTTATGGGTTTCAAAATTTAAAAAATGGAATGCTTTAGAGGAAATAAGTAGTCCCTTTTATAGTAAATTAGACTGAATATTCTCGTGACATGAGATTTATCATTTAAAGGTACTCGAGCTAGGGGGACAAAATCCACTGCCTTAGCTCAAGTTCCTTTAATTTAAATTTGATAAAAAAATGTAAAAGAAAGTTTTTTTTCCAA
The DNA here is from genome assembly GCA_963920705.1 of Odiellus spinosus. Lineage (NCBI taxonomy): Eukaryota > Metazoa > Arthropoda > Arachnida > Opiliones > Phalangiidae > Odiellus > Odiellus spinosus. Next base: position 16,515,544 of record OY987228.1, on the reverse strand, counting down.
CAAAAATCAATTTAACCTAATTTTTACAATAAATAAATGCTTAATATACAGTACAAGGTATTGGCACATTTAAAAGAAACTATTAGGGTCGGCTAGAGGATTACGTAATTTCCTATAATGATAAGCCAACCATACACTGATAATCTGTAAATTTAAAAGGTCATTTCATAAAATTAAGTAAGGAATTTTAGTAGGCTAAAGGATGACACGCAGTGAATTAAATTTTGTCCTAACCTATTGAAATCGATGCAGTATTATCTCTAAAGCGCCAATACAAAATAGGGCAAATCCGTGATAGTTCCCAATTTTGTGATAGACCCCTATAAAATTTCACGGAGCTTGCAATTTGCAATATTTTGATTTTAAGGTTTAAAAAATGTTTATTTCTGAATGATTTTTCGAGCTCTATCGAGCCTAGTAAAAATATTTTTTTTTACTTAGCTACGTGTGATCCTTTAAAGGGAGACTGCAACACGACAAGGGATTTTCTTTAATTTAAAATATCCTAATCCATTAGTAAACCCTTACCGAAAAAAGTAAGTCTGATCTGAAGAGGTCCTCAAGAACACTACAAAAGTCTTGGGGAAGTCTTTAAGACTTCCCCAAGAGTTTTTGACATAATGAAAGACCTCTTAAGACTACATAAGACTTCCCCAAGACCACTTAAGACTAACTTTTTTCGGTAAGGGAAACAAATCCAATAAATTTAAGCTTGAAATCAAACTCTCCATGGATCTCTGTTAAGCCTACTTTTCAGGACAGTTAAAAATTGATTTCTAGCTTAATATATTATTTGAAAATTTTTTTATTAATGGATTAGGCCTATTTACTTTTTAGACAATAAGGAATCGATATAGTGTTTATTGTCGGGATGCATTCTCTCTTTGACAGAAAATTAACACAGAAAAAAAAAAGGAAAAAGAAATGAGAAATGGTTAGTTAGGAAGATTTCTTTACCTCCCAGACGAAAAGAAGAAAAGAGTACATGTACTACAAGAGTGTTAGTTAAATCACAAAAAGGCTGAAGGATTGGCTCTAGGATCTTTTTGATTTCGGTATCTTACTGTTAGCCATACACCCACAAACTGAAAAGATTAGTAGCGCTAAATGTCTAAGTTTCGGATTAGTATAGGTTAGTTTTGTTGATCTAGTAAAGCAATTATAACTATCGGCTTAAACAAAATAAAAAAATATTTACCTCAGTGAAGCTGAAAAATAACCCAATTCCTCCGCTAATTTTCAATGCATTGTCAATAGCCGTGCTAAGTAGTCTCCAACAAGGTGGACAGTTACAATTTTCTTCAGATGGGCAACACGAAGTTACCTAAAAATGCAAATATATATACAATTTTTTCGATTGTCTTTACAACAGAAGAATATTTTATACCTTGGTACACGGAGGACCTTGCATATGTTCGTCAATTTCCGTTCTATTCATAAATCCGCAACATTTGAACATATCTTGAGTATCTCCTTTAAGATACATAGGAGCTCTTCGCCAACCTTCTTCGGCTAATTCATGCTGCTGTTCTTGATTAAACGCTAAACACGCGCAGGCGATAGCGAATTGAGCCACGAAAAGGAGAAACAGAATTACCATGTACTGATTTTTTACAATAAGTTAAGGAAGGTATCGCTTAATAATACAGCAAGTTTGCGACGAGTTACTGAAAAGGATACGAAAAAAAGCAGCACTTGATGGTGTTTGATGGCTCCAATTAACCCGAGTAACGAAAGCAGGAAGAGGAACACTCCACATGCTATAATACCGCCTATTATCGCGATATTTGTGACAAGGGTGGCCACCCTCCCATAAGCCGCTACGCCGATGAGGATGAAGGAAACCAGCTTAAAAAAATTGGTGATTAAACTTAGATTAAAATAGAAGATAATAGCCTAAGTAGTTGTAGTTTTTTCTTTTTTTTTAGTAATGGGGCAGACCCGTTATTCCTGTTGTAAGAAACTTTTTAGTGGAGTTATATAGAAGCTAACGCCTAATTAGCCTAATATTAAATGACAAAATATCCAAGAACTATTTGTACTAGTAATATCCATGGTATAGAAGTAGTAGAAGTAACAGTCAATAAGGTAAACCTGGTAGTAGGCTAAGTAGCCTCCGTAGGGGTAAAAAGGCAAAGGCTTAATTTTAAAAAAAAGCAAAGTTATTTTATGAAGTTGATACTTACAATGTAAAGGAAATTAAGCGCTGTTAAGGCGTTCTTTGAGCACGTAAAACCGCCACACATCTTCCTCGTTGTATTTAAATCACTTAAATAATATTAAATAAGGTGAATATTTAAGAATGAACATTGGCAATGACTGGTTTTGCCGAGTCGTCAATATGGCTTCTTTTGCTTTTCAGCTTTCAAGCCACAAGGATGACGTAAGTGGGGAACGAAATGGGGGAAAAGAAAATTTTCTTCCCTTTGGATCCCCTTCAAAAAGGTGATTAGACCCAGTATTTTACCCAAAAATGAAGATAATTCAGCTAAATTTTATCAGTAATCTTAAATTCTTGAGTAATTAGATTATTTTATCTTAAAAAAAAACTGCATTTAATCATTATTATTTACAAAAGTTAGAAAAAAAGCTGGAACATTTGGAAATTTTTAGTAATATCTTCTATTATCGTGGTAGCTTGGTCTGTCATACGAAGAGCGTCTATCTTCTCGGTCTCTGTATGAATTTGAGCTTGACTGATGGTCGCGTCTACCCCATCTATCATCTCGGTTTCTTCCATGGTTGCTATCGCGGTGGTCATCTCGTCTGTTCCTTTGATTTTGATTCCTTAATTAAATTATAGTGATTAAATTAAGCAGAAATGTAGGAAGAAAGCCAAATTGAGGGGTAGTACCAGTTTCCGCGTTGACGTGGGGGTCTGGCATCCCACGGATAAACAAACGGTGGTTTTGGAGCCGAAGCTGCTACAGTTTTTTGGAATTCTTCATCCTCTTCTGTAAATCTATTCTTAAATTTTTCTTCAATGAGACTTTCTTCCTCACTGAGATCTTGGATACAACTTCCCAAATCCTGATTTTCATCACCACTGTTTGATGAATTATTTTCAGCCATAATTAAATGAATTTGATAGATCTGAAAAACAAATAAATCATTATTGAAATTTAAAACAGAAACCCCAACCGCTCATTCAAAATTACTTCAAAAACACACCTGCTAATTTCTTCCTTCTCCACGTCGTTGTGTAACTGCAAAGGACAGATAGACGGTCATAAACTTTATTTCATTACCAATATTCAATACGTATGAGTCTATACTTAGAATCGTATTATCTCTGGTAATATAAAGGTAAAATATGTTTACTTCAACTGACTATTCAGTGTGAAAAAATATATTACATCTTTGATAAAATGTAGATGGCATCAGTGGCTTTACAAAAATATGTTTTTGAATCAATAGACTAGCACGGAAATAAGCACAAGTCACTGCACATTGAATGATAAATTTTCCAAATGTCTCAACTTTTTATTTTTGAAAGGAGACACTGGGCATTTGTCCGATAAGAAAAAGTTCTTATTAATACCAGAAATCTAGCAATATATGGTAATTTTTTCAAATGTCCGATAACTTTGAATTTGTTAAGGGGGAGGTTGCTGGACATTCGTCCAATTGGAAAATTTTCTTATTTCCGTCCCTGTCAATAGACCTTTTCGCAAATTTATGCGCGCAATGCTGGGAGAAAGGGGAAGATCATGCTATGATGCTATTTATGGCCTTATTTATTTATCAGCGTAAAGGAAGTCTTTCACGTGAGTAGTGCACGGGGAGGTGAATCAAAGAAACAGTTTTGGAAGATGCTATAATACAGACATATTAGCGGGTACCCATTGGCTCCAAAAGTACTACATTATGACACCAGCGTTGAACCAGATTTTTTTCATACTGGAAACTTTAGGCCAGTGTTTTTAAAAAGTGGCGCCCGAGTCAAGGAGGATTAGACAAGGAGAGGAAATGTGGGGCTGCGTTGAGTTAGAGAGAGAAGAGCCAACCTCCCACTCGGGTGGAAAGGGGGGATAGGAAATTCTCGAGGTAAACTGTTGTCACGTGGTCGCTAGCTAGCGCGTCTCATAAAGGATTCGATTTACCCACGCTACAACATTTTACCACGAAACGTCTCTACCCCCGTTCTCCCAGAGTGGGAGTTTAGGCCGACGCAGTAGGAACCGCGCCGTCCCCACATTTCTTCTCCTTGTCTAATTCTCCTTGCCCGAGTGTAGCCTTAAATCGCGTTGAACGACACCAAAATCAAGGAGGATTAGACAAGGAGAAGAAATGTGGGGACGGCGCGGTTCCTACTGCGTCGGCCTAAACTCCCACTCTGGGAGAACGGGGGTAGAGACGTTTCGTGGTAAAATGTTGTCACGTGGGTAAAACGAATCCTTTATGAGACGCGCTAGCTAGCGACCACGTGACAACAGTTTACCTCGAGAATTTCCTATCCCCCCTTTCCACCCGAGTGGGAGGTTGGCTCTTCTCTCTCTAACTCAACGCAGCCCCACATTTCCTCTCCTTGTCTAATCCTCCTTGCCAAAATGAAACCATTGGATTTCCCGGAAAGTAGAACACTTCTAAAACTTGTCAATGGTACACTGACTTTGGATAGCCCTAGTGGAGCCAGTGGTCCAAAATAGTTATTTTAATTGTTGTGCTTTTTGGAACTGTAATGGCCATTAGGCCCTAGTTCGTCACTAAACGGAGCAAAAAAAAAAAAAAAAAAAAAAAAAACCAAAAGTCACTCCAAAGTCCAAACACTATTTTTCTGAGTCGCAGCCGCTTATTTATGTTAAGCAACTTAAGCCCCTTAAGGGGATCATGGGGATGTGACGTCATTAATAATGACATGCGACTTTATATCCGGTCACTCTAACGGACACTCGGTTTTAAAGTCAGTAACTGACTGTTCGACGTGTTGGTATCGGAATCGGATTATCTTTTTGTGATTAGGTTATAAGATTAAAAACGTTTGAGAATAAATTAGAATAGACAGTAAATAAGAAAATCTACCAAAAGAAATTGGAGTGAGAGGTCACGTTCTATTCAAAAAGTTATTACGGAAGCCTCAACCATTGAGTTCTCAACAAGAATTTGTGAAGTGAGTGACTTTCGCCAGACAAAAGGTATAGGATTATCATCATCGCCTTTGAAATGGATTTACCAGCAATTTTCCCTTTGAAGTCCACAATGTTAGATTTTGGATAATTGGTGAGTGTTAAAAATGTTTCTTGCCATTGTAGCATGGCTAATTCTGTTCAATAATATATTGTATTGTACATCAAAAAACCTAATTTCCCCAAAAAATAATCAAAAGTGAGTGATCTTGTGCTACGTCAAGTTTCGTCAAGACTAACAAGTGATTAGTGACTAAAAAATTTATAATAATAACCAGAGATTATAAATCATTACTATGTTGAGGAGTAACTGGTCTCGCACTGACTCGATTGTGCCTTCAAGACTAACCAAGCAGTGATTTACTAATGATCCGCTGTCACCAATATGCCACATCTTTGGCGACTAGTGCAACTTACTAGAAACTATAAACCGTTAAATTTAATAGCGATTATTAATTTATTATCAAGTTTAAGTGAATAATGAGATTGACTTTTAAAAAGTTGAAGAGTCATTTCGCATTTGCCAGCAATACTAATCAGTGATTCGGTGTTATAATTAGCAATGATTCAGAGAAACGGAGACTTTGATTTCGCTTCTGATGTTCTGTGTGACCAGAACCTACTTCAAGTTTATCAAGTCTAACTAAGACTGCGCCAATATGTGTTTTCTCAACAAAATATTATTGAACTAGAGAAAGTTTTATTTTCTACTTTCATTCCAGAACTTATTAAGGACGTCCCATTCTATCCTTCATATTGTTTTAGCTTAATTTCCTATTTTACCATTTTTAGATTAATGGCCTTTTGCCAACACTCTTTAATAATCACAACCATTTAACTTCGTGTACCAACTACCTCTTGAATTAGTAAATGGTTGAAAATAAGCTTCGTACTGAATTATCCTAGTTGGTAAACGGAAACCTAACATTTTTGCCTACATCACTTAGAAATGTTTTCAGGCAAGAAGAGGAGAAAAGGTTTTTGATTATGTCAACCAAAATAGATCTCTATCTGCCACTGACTTCGCTGTGAAGTGAAATTATGAAGACAGGTTGAGAACATAATCAGAGACCTTAAAGATATGCGTTATACTAATTCATACTTAAAATTTAATTAATTGTACGAGTGTGGAGTCATTAGTCGCGTTTGGGAGAGATCGTATGTCATTCGGAAAGTCAGAACTTGTGACCGACTCAAACGTTTACTCTCCCGGTCGCAGGACCTTTGACCCTTAGAGAAACGTTGACTTCTGACTCCGCCGGGTCAACAAGGACCCCGTATACCCTGTAATTAATTGCTGGCGCCCAATTGAGGGAAGGAGCTCGCGAAGAGTCACCTAAGGACTGTTAGGACAAAGTGGGAAGGTGGTAGTTTAAGTGTTCTGCTTTGCGTTGCGCTGATATTTTTCACAGGTTTTCACCGTTTGTACATTTTTTTCGTTTTCCGTACTGTTAAATACATTTTTTGGACTGTGGGGGGTAATTGACTTTAAGACATCCTTTAAAATTTAAAACTTTATTTTGTAAGATATTTGAAATTCCCGCCGTTTTGAGTTCTTCCACTTGGGCTATAGTGGTGGCGCGATTTTGTTTACGTTATTATATTGCGCAATATAAAAGATGGAAGAAGTGTTTCTTTATTTGGATTCTGACACTTTAAGGGAAGAAGTATTAATTAAAACAAACAGAGTTGCCAATTTAAAATCTAAGGGAAAAACAATAAGAACCGTAAGAGAGCAGTACTTGAGGAAAGACATTCATTGTAGGAGTTTATTATGTTTGCACGTAAAACGTTCGAATGATGAGAACTGTTGGAATAGAAACGCTGATAGAAACAAAATTCGTAAGCCCCCATACTCTTTCTTGACTTTAAGATTACATTTAAATCACGATTCGGTTTTCAGATGACAGGGGAGGATGTTTACCCATCGGATCCACCCATTACATAATTCCTTGTTACGATATTGTCAAAAACTATTTAGAAATATTTGAGCTTCCTGATATAACCGGAATCATTTTCCTTCAGTCCATAGCTAGTTTGGTAATTCATTTCTTGCTGGGTATTCTGACCTAATAACCAAGAAATTTTAAATTAAGATGATCAATGATGTTGGGAAACGACAGTATAATAGAATTTTGAACGTAATAAGGGATGGCACCAAAAGCTCCGCTGTATTTCTCAATGAAATTGGTTACGATACTCACGTACCTCGTGCTACCGGAGAATCTATTAATGATTGGTTAATGAGGTATAGATAAATTTAATATAAATTATTAAATTGTTGCTCAATTATATATACGATTATAGTCTTACATATAAATCTGCAAAATGGTTCATGGAACATTTGCACGGACTAATGCCATTAGTCCTGGTTACTGAAAATCAAACTGTAAGATCAATGCGTCGTCTATTCCATTTAAATGTTACTAAATTGGGTTATATATTCATTTAAGATGATTGAAAAATATCATAATGATACAAAAAATATCTTTGTAATTCATTTGAAAACATATCTGGAGAATTTCTGGCCCGATATTAAACAAGCCCAAGAATTATACGACTCAATATCGATGAATTTAGAAGAGGAATCTGGGAAAGAATCTGAGAAGGTTTATTCTCCGTACCTTTCAGCTGAGTTAGTAACTGTGGGGGTGAAAACTGGACGTTATTTTGAAGGGAGACTTCGTGTTAACAAATACAATGCCCAGGAGGAAGCCTTCGTATCCATTTCGAAGTATAAGAGAATTTTTTTTTTACAGCAAAACCTTGTTTTAACAAATAAAATCACTTGGAGTATTAAAAATATTTTAGAATTCCCCTTTGCCAAAAATACAAAAGTCATATCTGAAAACAAAACTAAATATAGCTTATAATATAAGATATTGACTCCTATTTTGGTATATCTAGTATTCTAGTTCAATATAGGCCTAGTTTTAGTCGACGAACTTTGGTTATAACAAAATTTACCCTTATTCTTGACTTTTCGATATAACCAGTAACAAACTCTGGTTATTCCGAAAGTTAAAGAAAATTTACCTTTCGTTATATCCAGTGAGTGACCAAAAACTAAGCCAAGAACTAGCAACTACATACTGATAAAACGAAAAGTGCCTTCCTCCCCCTATTTAGTTAGAACAAGGTTTTACTGTATTTGCGCATATTTTTGATTTACAAGGTTTTAAATCACATTAGAATCGGGACTAAAGACTCTGCCGATGTTATTATTATTGGAATGAAGAATAGAAATCGTGCCATTGATGGCGATGATGTTGTCGTTGAAATTTTAAGGGATTCCGAAATTAAACTAGCCTCAAATATATTCAAAGGCAAAGAACTTTTAGTTGGAAAAGTAGTTTCCGTAGTTCAGAGAAGGTGGAGGGACTACGTTGCCGTGTTTCAAGATGATGATGTTAGTTATATTTAGTTTTGAACTTTACTATCACATTTTATATCAATTGGCTATTTTTTGAAGGGTGGAAATTCAGTAATTGTCGTACCATATGATTACCGAATTCCAAAAATTAGAATCCGAACTACCCAAGCTCAAGATTTGCAAGACCATAGAGTTGTAATTCGTATTGACCGTTGGGAAATAGATTCAAACTATCCTCAGGGACATTTTGTAAAGACTTTGGGAAAAATTGGAAATTTGGAAACCGAAGTTCAAACCCTTTTGATTGAGCACGGTGTTTCTGTCCTACCATTCTCTAAAGGATTGGTTCGTCAAGTTTGACTTACAAACAGGGTTCATACGCACTTTGAAAAATTCATTGGAAAACCTGGAAATATCAGGGAAATTAGTTTTAACTATGATGTTTCTTTGATAAGAAATTTTTAAATGTTTTAAGAACCTCTTAACTGTACCTATTTTCCAGGTTAATGTTAATTATTCAATGCATGCCTCTGTTGAGATGAAAAGATGACAATTGCCTCGGGGTGCACCCGTTACACGCTCAAATCAACTGAGCTACCGAGGGTAGCAAAGTTTCAGGCTATACAACGTTCGAAAATTTATTCATGTATAAATCTGTCCCTTCTCCGTAGTTGATGGAAGGCAATTTTATTGAATAAATTGGTATCCCGATACGAAAAATACATCACACCTTGGGGTGGATTTGAACCACCAACCTTTGGGTGCTTGGGAATGAGACCCAAAGGTCGGTGGTTCAAATACCACCTTAGATGTGATGTATTTTTCATCTCTGGGTTCAATAGTTATGAACCTCTTAAGCCTTAATTCTGCCTATTGATGAAGATTATCCATGCCACCCCAAAATAAGTTTTCCAAATGTTATATGAACCCTGACTTTAATTTTTAATCAAGCTTAATTACAATTTTCTTATTACAAAACTAGCTATCCCAACTTCCCGTAGTAACTCCCGAGAAGCCATGGTCCGTTGATAAAGAGGAAGTGGCCAAACGTAGAGATCTGAGAGACACCCATTTACTCTTTAGCATTGATCCAAAAGGCTGCGAGGATGTTGACGATACCTTATCTATTCGGTTCATATTTAGTTTATACCTTTTTATCAAATAGTTCCTCGGGTTGCTATGTATTAAATTTCCTCCCCTTAAATATATTAGAGAGCTTTCCAATGGCAATGTGGAACTTGGGGTTCATATTGCTGATGTAACATATTTTGTACCGATGGATTCCTTAGCCGATTCCGAAGCCAAAGCTAGATCCACTACAGTCTATTTGGCAGATCGCCGTTACGACATGTTACCGGCAGTTTTGAGCGCCAATTTATGCTCCTTATTAAGCGGAGTCGATCGATACGCTGTTAGCGTTTTATGGGAATTAAACGATAAATTTGAGGTTGAAAATGTTTGGTTCGGAAGAACGGTTATAAAATCGGCATACAAGCTCTTTTACGAGGTAATTGGGTAGTTTTTTATTGGAGATTTTCCCAGGCCTGGATTAAGTCTAGCTGGGGCCCTGGTCAATTTGTTAGATATAGTTCTAAAAATTACCGAATTTTAGAAATTGGTAAACTACCGCATTAAACTTTGACCTCTTCTATAGCAATTTGCTTACTTATAATTGAATAAGTTTCAAATCATAAATTACCAGAGCAAAACTTTTAAATTACCAATTTATAACCCTAGTTACACGAAGGGGCCTTGAAAAAGTTTATTTTCTGATTTTCAAGGGCCCACAAAAATGTGAGAGCCCCTGGCACTTGCCCTTAATCTGGGCCTGAATTATTTTCTTAAAATCATCGTGTGTCTAATAAACATAAATGTTTAGGTTGCTCAATTGATTTTGGATGGTAAAACCTTTGTTGAAGTTAGGGAAAGTATAAATGAACTTAAAGTTCTAACGTACGAGGAAGGGAAGAAGAAATTTAAACAACTTAAGGGAACGTTAGAATGTTTAACTATCATAGCGAGAAGTTTGAAAAATAAGCGTCATAGAGCTGGAGCTGTTGAACTGGACAGTTTAGAGGTCCAATTTGAATTTGACGACGTCCGACAGAATCAGTTAGACACTCCCAAACCCAAAGAGGTTAGTTTAGACATGAATTTTTGATTATTCAACCCAGAATAATATTTATTAACCCTACATAAAGCATTTGGAAATTCACGAAACTGTCGCGGAATGTATGATATTCGCAAATCATTGGGTTGCTAAGAAAATATCTGAATGTTTTCCACACGAAGCTATTGTAAGACGAATATATTTTAAGGATATTCAAACTAGATTATAAAAAAAATGATTTTTTTTATAGTTACGTCATCACCCCCCTCCTCGAATGAATGATTTGGAAGAATTGAAAACTATCGTTCAATCTTTGGGTTTTAACTTTGATATCTCTTCTAATAAAGGGTTAAACGATTCATTGAATTTGGTCGCAAATCCAAATGACCCTCATCTCAATACGGTAGTAATATTTAGATAAGTTTAGTAAAACCTCGTTATAATGAAATTCTGGGGAAAAAGAATTCATTCCCTTATAGTTTCTAGACCATGGCTTTTGCAGACGACTAAGTATTTGGTCAAGGTCACTGTTTATAACGAAAAAGTATAACTATTCTCTAAGTTTTACGTAATGTTCATGCGCTGAAACTAGCCCCAAAATTTTCGTCTGCTTAAAAAAAGGTCTTTGGTTATTACGAAAAAGTCCAGAATCAGGGTAAATTTCGTTATAACCAAAGTTCGTCTGCCAAAAACATAACTGGATATAACAAAACACAAGTCAAAATAGCCTTGTTCACACTTGAGACCTTGAAACCGGTTTCACCCGTTTTGAGAAGGTCAAATAGAAAATTTTTGGGGTCAACGGTCAAATTCTGGGGTCATTTGTCAAAAAAAAAAATTAAAAAAAAATTATTATTACTAGGAAAGTTGATTTGAACATTCAAAACAGTTTGAAAACAGTTTCAATGTGCCTAGTATGAACTTGGCTAATGTTGAAATATAAGCGATATTTCATTATAACGGTTTTTTACAATTTTTGTTATGAGCGATTTTTCGTTATAACGAGGAATTACTGTATAAACACTCCCCAATTCAGATTCTTCGAATGATGACAACTAGAGCCATGTCAGAAGCCAATTATATATCAACAGGGTCATTTTCTAGCAGCCAATATTATCATTACGGCCTAGGGTTAGACAAATACACCCATTTTACATCTCCAATCCGAAGATACGCGGATATTATAGTTCACAGACTTTTATTATACGCTGTTTGCGAAACAGGTTCTTCAATTAATATTTTATCTAACGATGAACTTCAAGATCTTTGCGGCCATATAAATAACAAACATAAAGTAATTAATTTGTATTTAACTATTTTTAAAATAATTCCGGGGACTTTTGAGTAAATTAACTGTTTATTTAAAATAGGCGGCCAAAAATATTCAAAAAGATTCGGCTCAATTATTCCAAATATTGTTCTTTAAAAATTTGGAGGTTGATGACCCGAGGAGAAACGCCGAAGGTGTTGTTTATGATTTGAGAAATAACGGCGTAGTTGTGATAATCCCCGAATACGGGATGAAGGGGATGGTTTTGTTGAAAAACAAAGAAAATCAAGTGGCAGTTATTAAAAATGGTCTAGTAACGTGGGAGCCGGGTCAGTGGGTTCAGTCAGAAGGGAAAATTTCCGTTCAAAGCGAAGGATATCATCAAAGCTACACCTATTTTGATAATTTGAAGGTTAAAGTCAACATCAATGAATCTAGAGTTCACGCCAACAAATTTTCGTTCGAGATAGTGGGTCTTAAATCAAGCGTGTCTCAAAATTTTGCTACTAAAATAGATTTAGTTACGGTAATACAATTTATTCATTAATTTCTGTACCATTTGCGGCTTTCTAAATTGAATTTCATTCTTTACTAGGAGGTAAAAAGCAAATTAGCTGATAGCCAAGACGAAAAACCGAGTGATAAAATTGAGTCTAAAAAAGAAACTAGCTTGTATCAACTCATTTTAGAAATGAAAAGAATGTCTTTAAAAGTTCCATGAATAATATAGGCATACTTTTCAATTTAAAATCATGTTTTTGTAAGGTTTATTTAATAAAACCATAAGTTTTAACTTATCATATAAGATATCATAAACTTATGATAAAACGAATTTTAACTTGATGTCTTTACTTGGGAACTTCATTACCTCTTAATTGATGTAGAGTAAAATTTCGCTTCACTTTCCCTTTAATATGAACTCTCAACTTCGTAAACTCGCCCTTTAACCAAAAATAAACTACTTTTCAATAATTCATTGCACTTTAAAATAGATTGAATTGCCTTAATTTAACCTAGATTACATTTCGTTTAACAAGCCCTTTAGCTTAAATATAAATCTCGGTTCACTCGACCTTTAGCCCAAATTTAATTATTGGTTCACTGGCTCCTTAACCTAAATTGAAATCTCGGTTCACTAACTTCACTTGCATTCTGGCTTAAATTGAAATCTTGTTTCACTCGCCCTTTAGTCCAAATTCAAATCTCGGTTCATTTGCACCTTAGCATAAATAAATCTCGGTTCATTTGGCCTTGAGCTTAAATTTAAATCTCGATTGACTTGCACCTTAGTTTAAATTAATATCTCAAGTTCACCCACTTTATAGCCTAAATTTTAATCTCGGTTCACCTGTCCTTTAGCCGAAATTGAATCTCGGTTCACTCGCACTCTAAGAAGGGAAAATGGGCGAAGGGTGGTGATATAAGCAGATGACATTGATCAACCAAAATCTAGGAGATTGGGTTTTTAATTTTGATTTTCATAGATTTTTGACCCGTACGGAATTTTCGTTTCTGTTGCCATTTTATCAAGAATAAACCTCGCTGTGATATGTTTCACTTGCCCTTTAATCCAGATAAATTTTAATGTTACTTGCCCTTTAACCTAGACAACGTATCACTTGCTCTTTCGTAATTAAATTTCATAATTGATTCCATAATAATTTTCACAATATCAATGGTATAACTTACATTTTATTACGCTTTAAACATACTCTAGACCCAAATATTATTATGGATAAAATTTATAATACGACAATTGATATATTTATTTATATATATTTAAATCAGCCTAAAATATGGGATGGGAGAAGATTGAGAAATATGAGTGGGGAGAGAAAAACGCGCGTTTATATTTACATGAAAGTCGTAAACACGTCGATAATAATAAGATAAGAGATGCCCATTTTTTTTTATTTAACACTTGAACATGTCGCAGAGTAGTTTTTCCATAGGGGTGTTGCCGATTGTCCTGTGAAAGAAAAGCATCTCTATGTGGTCGGCGGCAACGTAACGCAATAAGGGTAGCATCAAAAGTAAACGCCCGAATCTGCGAGAGAAACCCAAACTATTTCTTATATTATATTTAATCGTGTCTGGTTTGAGACTACTCGCCTAGGATAAGAATAACAAAAGGAGAGGCAATTTCAAAATTAGAGGAAGTTAAAGGTTGATGGACTATTAAAGTGAGAATGCAACCTAACAAATCATTTTTTATCGATTCTTTATCGTTTAAATAGACCTAATCCAACAGTAAACGCAATTTACAAACGAATATTAAACTAGAAATAAATTTAAAACTTACAATCAAAATAGGCTTAGCTAGATTCATGGAGGTAACCTGAACTCCCCGTATAAGAACTAGTGACCAATGACATTGATCATGGAGATTCTCCATTCCCCAAATAAGAGTCATTTATTGGTAGTCCTTATTTGGGGAGTTAAGGTAATCTCCATGAATCCAACTAAGCCTATTTAACCGACAAGGAATCGATAAAAAATCACTTGTTTTTAGGCAGCATTCTCCCTTTAAGAGCTGATTTATAAGTTTAATTGGGACCTCTCCTTTTCCATCTCGTTTAGAAAGGCTACGTCTCGTGGTTTTCCAATTAAAATTAGTTTACCTGACAGGGTGGGTTGGATGTTGATTTTTAACGTGTTGTTGTAACATGAGCTGAGCTTGATCTTGTAAGTTTTCTACCTGATGGCAGTCTTTAAGTCCTCTGGCGTCTGCCGGAATAAAATGGGGTATATCGTTAGAAATTGGTTCCCAGAATTTGTTCATTTGATCTCTCGACTTATATAAAATATTTTAATTCCTCCGTGTTATTCTTCCTTTAAAGGAACACAAGCTAAAGTTGCAGACCCAGTTTGAAAACCGTCACATACTTGACTTCATGTATTGTGTTGTGGAGAACTTCTTTGCGCCAAAAACATTAACCTACAAAGTAACCTCAATCAAGCTCCCTGTGACGATTTTCAAACTGGGTATCTTGTGTCCCTTTAACAAAAATTTAAAAATACATATTACTAGGACTGTAATATCATGGGGTAAAACTTTTTAATCATTCCTATACCATCTTTAATTATCGCACACTTAATATCTCTAATAGTATTTTTGTGAAATTAACTTGAAAATCCATTGATAAACTAGCTTTAGAATATTAACTATTGAAAAATAGACGAACCAAATTACATTCTTACCCGATTTAAAGAGAACGATAGCTTTAAGACAGGCGAATTCCGCGGGATCAACACCGACCGTTTTAAATCTGGAAAACGCTTCTTGCAAAGTTCGAACGTCAGCGAGGGTACAAGCCGCGGCTTTTCCATTCGACGGGAGTCCGCTAGTAACGTGCTCCGATGGCGTGAAGAGAGGACTGCTTTCCAGGGGCATGCACCACTGAATGGCGCACAGTAGAAAGAGCTCCGCCCAAGTTTCCTCCAATAAAATAACCTGAAAAGGCAAAAGTCATCCAATCAGAGGGGGAAATGAGAGCCGCAGAGAGGAAAGATCAGATTGCATCCCTCCTCTCGGAATCCTCGGGGTGATGGAACGTTTCCATAGTAACGGATATTATAAAGAAGGAAGCTATTACTTGATCTCTGAATGGTAGATTGGCGAATGAGGGTAGATTTTTGGCCCATTTCACCGCCATGAAAAGTAGCCTCGCCGACGACTCGTATATAGTTTCTTGGTGGCCAGCGTGCGGGGAGCAAGGATACAAGGCGATGTCCCCGTACGACGGGGCCGCCACTGAAGGGTGACTCATAGTCGTAGCTGGGTGTATGGCGGCGATGGGTCGTTCGCCCTCCTCGCGGACCGATTCTCCCGGACTTCCAGAGTCTTCTAGTTTGAATGAATTGTAAATCAATCGCGGGATTAAAGCGAATATAATATTCAAAACTATTTAGTGATGAACTCCATATATTTGGAAATTTAGAACAACTCAAATTAGCACCAAAAATAAATAGGCATGATACCCTCTTCAGACGAGGCGTAATTAGCCGTGGTTTAATCAGATTTAACCAAGGTTTGCATAGTCTTCTCAGTTTAATAAATCTCTGTTAATTGTGATTAAACCTTGGTGAAATCTGATTAAACCGGCTAGTTACGCCTCGTCTGAAAAGGGTATGAGAGAAAAATCAGTTCAATACTAAACCTGTATTTAAAGAAAAACATGGTAAAACTAACTCCCCATATTACTCTTTATATACGTATAGTCTCTTTAAAAAATATTTACCTTCTTTGGTTTCGTCCCTCTCCATTTTGGGTCTTTCGGCCGCGGCGGCTGCCGCTAACATATTAGCTTGCAGTAAACTTCTGTGTTGAGCGGCAAGAGCGGCTGCCGAACTTGGCGGGAAAACTCCAACCGTCGCGGCTACTCCGTCTCGTATCATTCTTTCGCTGTCCATTTCCGAAAGAGATTCTGGTCGTATAGTCGCTGTGTTTCTAGGTTGCCTTTCGTTTTGAACAGCTATAGTATATTTTTAATGAAAGATAAAATAGAAACGGATCTTAAAATGACGTTATTTTTAAAATAATCAGCTTCTGTCGAGCTTAAAAAAATAGTATATCAAGTCTCTATTGTAGGCAGTCCAAATTAAATTCGACTAAAATAGTAACGTCGATTTAGAGGGAAAGTTTAATAATATTTAATTCACGGTGCATGGTTTTCTACGTAAATTACAATCACTTACACGTACCGTCTTTATTCATGCCCATCTGCAAACACTTCTTAAGTCTGCAAGCCTGACATTGATTTCTGTGAGCTTTATCTACCACGCAGCTTCCGGTTCCGGCTTGGCAACTGATTAGAAAATCCACGGTCGCGTATTAATTTATTATGGAAAAACTCAAAGACCCGTTTGGATATAAACCTCGCTCTGGAATCTTACCGATAGATGAGTTTTCTTCGAACGCTTCGCTTGAAGAAACCGCTGCAGCCATTGCAGGCTAAGATTCCGTAATGCTTGCCGCTCGAGGTATCTCCACATACGACGCAAGTTAAACCCGGCGAGGGACGATGCTTTAAAGGTCCGCCCCCAGATCCGCCTCCGTTGTGACCCCCGTTTGACGGCCCCCCTCCAACGTGGACACCCCCGGAAGAACTGGCCGAAGATACGCCGCTTCTAGGACTTTCCCGATTTCCGGTCGTGCACAGCGAAAGAGGTCCGATTTGAGTCGGATGGTGTAATGACGGGGAACCATGGTGCGGAATGGGCTGAAGGGGTAGACCCCCGTGGGGACCCGGGAGGAAAAACCCGTGCACGGACACCGTGGTAGCCGCTGTTGATCCCGAAGCCGCTGGCGAATGTATTCTGGTACCCGGATCCGAAAGGGGTGAACGATCACCCGCGTAAGAACTCGGAGAATGAGAGGAATCGGCCGCTACGGAAGAATATCCTATAATAACGATAAAGATACGTCAAACCCTGAATGGTAGCTTCATCAAAAACTCTAATGCGCGGCGGGAAAAACATTTCTACTGGGGTCTATGGGAAATTACATTATAAACTTGACCCTGGGATTTTGACTTTGCCCTTGCACATTGATGCCCAACTGTTGAAACACTTCTACAGGGGCATATATATTTTTATTATCTCGATAAAAATAAACTCAATATTTAACTGATTTTTACCATGGTGAAGATATAGTAGAAATTATGCTTTTTTTATTTATAGATAACTTTATATTAGTTCGTTAGTTTTACTTGGAATTAAAATTAGATCTCAACGCCAAAATCACGTTAAATAATTTTCAAATTCTTTTCCAATTATAACAATTTCACGCGCTTAATAAAATATAACGGATAATTCTAAAGTACATATATGTTAATTATAAAAAAATTAAATTTAAATTTTAATACATGTTTTTATAATTACCACATGACTTACATGTGCTTTAGAAATACCCGTTGCATTGATTTTATTAAGGGCGTAAAATTGTTATAATTAGAAAAACGTGAGTTTGGAAAATGTTTGAATTTGGTGCGAGATCTAATTTTAATCTAATTTATATCCAAGTAAAACGTTTCTTTTGAAATTAAGTTCTCTATAAATACCATGTCGTTTTCTCTGAAAAACATAATTTCTGTTATAAAATTTGTGTTTATCACCTTTTTTTTTTTAATTTCGATTGAAAAGGGATTAAATTTTCGTTTGATAATTTTCTGATTCCGCATGGATATCAGGCACCCTTTCTGAGAGGCAAGCTATAACGTTTATACTCTTTCCCTTCGCCCGATAGAACTACATAGAGGAAATGATCGAAACTTCAATCTTCGTAGAGTTTTTAGCTTAATGCTATTTGTCGCTTGACGGCCTAAGAAAGAGACTCCCGACCCCGCACGACCAAAAAAAGCTTTTCAATTTCAACTCGACCGAAATCCCCTCGTGCCGTCTCAATTCGAGAGCTTTAACACCACACCCCCCCCCCCCCCCACTCCTCTTCAACCTCGGGGCTCGGGTTGAAAATATATTTTGACCCTCTCTGGTGACTGTAGTATAACAATCAAATAACAGGAGACGTTGACTATATGATATACAAGATCTGTTTCGATTAGACAAAATTTTCTATTTGCTTCTTCGCTGCTGGGACTGTTGATAAAGTTCCAAATATTTCAGTTCTCGAGCGATAATTATTAGTTTTTTATTCTTAATTATTATTATTAGTTTTATTTAAATGTAGTGTTTGAATTAGGTAGATTTAAAGCTGTCAAAGTTTAGTTTATACAGAGCGATCACATTTCCTTTTTATTTTCCCAAAATTTTACATCCCTCCTATTTTCTCCTATATTTTTTTAATAATTCCTATAATTCCCTATATTTCAACTCAAAACCGAGTATTTTTAATATTTCAATGAAGATTACCTTTGTAAAAATTACAATGAAGTAATAAGACTTTTCAGTAATTATAATTAAATATTATTTGATGTATATTATTATGCCACATGCTTGCAGTTGATTCTCACGCATTATGGCACGTCATATGGTTGTTTTCACGAGATATCTTTCGCGGAAGTATTTAATCACAAACAGTCATCGTCACAAAGCGGAAATAATAACATTTATAAATTTTTGCCATCTTAATTTGAAAGTTTCTTAAAAATTCGTCAACCCACATATGTAATATTTTGTAAAAACTAGCAGAAAAACATATATATTCGCTTTAGACTGAAACGAATAAGAATACCCCTGAGCCCGGAATATTCTTTATAGGAGGTCCCTAAATCCTGACTGCGGTATACAGTCCCGCATCCATATACGTATATAAGAAACTTATAAAAATCCGTCACGTCCTTTTTAAAGCGCCCGGTGTCTAGGTCCGTGTTCGCGAAGTTAAGTCGGTTCCGATTGCCTTATATATGTATATAGAAATCGGGATCACGCCCTCTCTTTTCATTCCTATAAGCTATAAGGGTCCCAGAAGGAAAGTATCCCTTCTAGATTCGCCCCGCTCTTTTACCAATGATCCCCGGTTCAATTTCCGAAAGCGAGCTTAACGTAAATCACTAGAGTCTCGCGCGTGCAGCTACTAAAAATCTATATAGATAGTGATGGTGGTCTGAAACGTGCTCTCCGTACTCTCGATCCCTAGTGGCTCCATCCCCTTCTTCTTAACCTCCTCTTCTTCTTAACCTCCTCTTCTTCTAAGGTTTTTTTCTTCTCCCACACCACCGGGAAAATATAAGAAATCGGGAGTTCAGGTACTAAGCCCCGAACTTTTTCTCCTACACGTCCAAAGAAAGTGGGTCCCCGGGTTTGGTAGGAAGAAAAGAATGAGCTCTGCCAAAAAAAAGGGGCTTGGGTTGTTTGATCTGATGTCTTTCGTGTTCCTTTTGTTATTATTATTTCCGGGGAGGAGTGGGTGCTGTGGGTTGGAGGGGGATTGACTCGGCGTGGCTTAACTTTTCTAACAGTGGATCTACGATTGGAATTTTCTTATTCTTGGCGTATATATCTAATAATCAAATTTGTTTTGGATTCTTTCGCTATAGCGTATATAATTGAATTAGCTTTTTATTCACTAGTAAGAAAGATAGAAATAAATTTATATGGGCGTAGAGTATGCTTAAAAATGATCCGTGTGAGAGTTTAAAATCTCGCCGCTAAATAACTTCGGCTAACAGCAAAATTTCTATACGCAAAAATTATTGACCAAACGCAAAAAAAAACAAAACGTCAATCGCAACTTAAAAAAGTTTGACGCAATTTTTTTGCGTTTATGAATTTCTCTTAATGTATGAGACTGGTTAGAAAAAACAGTTTATTTAATAAACATTTTCCAAGAGCTTTCGGACTTATAATACCTTTTCAATCCATTTACATATACTAAAATAAATCTAAGTAGTTGGAATATTTTTGCTTTTCTGTCGGAATAAAGCGCGTGATTGGCCGAAGACTGTTTATCTGATTACAAACGCTCTATGTATCCTTGCTCATAGCCTACTTTTCAGGGAGTAAGCTCTGTATGCTATAGCCTATGTGTAGATTTCAAACGGGTCTCAAAATCCTCTCAAAGGGAGCCTCAAATTACTGTAGAGCTAAAAATAAGGGTCAGCGATGATCTAAATAGGGGCCTCTAAAAAGCTTCAGGCTATTGGGGTAATAACTGTGATATATACGAAACTTGTAAACTCTAATAATTAGCATTTATGATTTGAAAATAATTATACGAAATAATAAATTTTGAAATCACTCAAACAGGTAATTTGTCAGTCTGAAAAGTTTTATCCAACTTGTAGAATAGTCTTACAATGATTAATATTATGTTTCCACAACTGTTGTTTTTAGCATATTATCCTCGATCTGAAAATATTTATTTCTCTGTACTATATACGGTAGAGGTTACGCGATCAATTCCCGAAATTTAATTAAGAACCGTCTGCCCACGAGACAAAAGTTTGGTTGTCCTTCGATCGAAGTAATGTACTTAAAGATTTCGCGCTCCGTATGAAAGGAATTCTATTGTTCCTTATCCTTTCTATTTTGCGAAAATCGTGGAAGCATCGCGTCAAGAGCAAATTCATCTCTTCTTTTTAATTCTTCGCGTCCTCTTTTAATTCCAAGAAAGGGAACGGAACAAAAGGACGTGGAGTGAAAATGTTTACCGAATAAATTACGACCCTCGGTTCGTGTAATTTATTTTGTTTCTCGCGTATGAATAGCTTTTTTTTCTTTTAAACATAACGAACATCATAAACTATAGAAAATTTTAATAATATCAACCTTCAGAGATGGCCCACTGCACTCTTACCCACTAAATATAAAAAATTCAAGCCTTATGATAGCTACAAAATATTTTAACTTTAAGTTTGCTAAATAAAGTTGCAATCTCTAGTAACGTTAATTTCTATAAAATTTATATCCAGAAATGAAGAACTTTTTTTTTTTATTTAGCCGCGTGAAATCCTTGAACGTTCGAGTTCTTTTAAATTCTTAAACTTAAAGAATTTATAAAAAATTGCTATCAATTGAATGTTATAAATATTAATATGTTATGAATATGAAAATAATTCCTAAGGGGCGGGGAAATAATCCTCTAAATGTAACTTTCAGGGACAAAAATATGACCATCTTTATTCCTAAATCAGAATCATTTTCAATCTATCTAGCCGGGAAGTGATTTCGGTATCCTTTTAAGCGACGTAACGCATTTCGCAGATTGCTTTTTATCGCGACGTTCCGTAAAGTTGGGGAGTCGTAAAACGCGCGCGAGCCTTCAACCTTTTGCCCGCGTCATATCGAGCTTTTATAGACGTCGATCGGGGCGGAAAATATCGTCCTAGCTATATAACTCTTAATACGCCTTGTTGGGCTACGGGGGTGAGAAGCGGATTTAGCTCTATAGGTCTCCGGTATCCTCCGAGGTCAGCCATAAAGGCGGAAACTAGACCCGAGTTTTAGGGAATCCGCAGAGCGGCAGTTATAACGCGAAGGTTAGCCGCGGGGAAATTTCCCCCGGCAATCGAAAATTAATTACGTTAACTGCTTCTATCTCAATGAGTCGGTTTAGGTCGCGGGAACCCATCCATCCATCTATTTCGCTTTCTCGGATCCTTTTAACAACATTGCCTCGTTTCCTCCCGATCTCTCTCATTCCCCCCCCAACCATTCCTATAAGATAATAATTTGGTTCTGGCCTTTACCCCTAATCCGAGGAGAGGGGATGACTTTAATCCGAACCGGATTCTCCCCCTTCAATTAAGCACCCTTCCTCCTTTCTTTATTTATCCTAAACCGAATCTAGTATCGGATTTGTTCGGTCTTTCCATCTCACCCCCTCCGTTGTTTGTTGACCCGATTTACTTTTGGGCTTTTTGGTTAGCCTACTTTTAGGAGTACAGGTTGAATTTTATATAATGGTGGTTTTATATATATGATATCTGGTTTTAATTTTACGAAAATTTGTTAACAATGATAAATTGTATTAATATGTTTTAGTCGAGTATGATAAAATGTAGGGAATTGTGATTAGAAAATTAGTAAACTGTGTACGATATGATTGGTTTTAGTAAAATATATATGATGATTTTTAGTGAAATATATGATGAGTTCTAGTAAAATATGTATGATCAATTTTAGTAAAATATAAATGATCAATTTTAGTAACTCCAGAAGCCGATGAAACCCTCCTTTTAAGTCTATTACTCCCGGGTCTTGTCTACCCCTCTCTGTATGGGTTATTCTCAAAAGGCGCGATCCGTACGCCTCCTAACGATAGATGTTTTCGGAGCGGGAGCTCGTCGAGCGAATATCTCTAGCAGCCTTGGAGTTCGTCCAAAAAACGTCGTCGTTTGTGGAGAGAGAGAATTTCCAATTTTCCGTAGACAGGGGGGATGAAGTAGGACCCCTTCTAACTCGTAAAATTGGGAATTTTACCCATACAGAGAGGAGCGCTATATGGAACATTGGAGTAGTAGACTTCAAAGGAGGGTATCATCGGCTTCTGGTAACTCTATTGCCAATTTCAGTAAATATAATTACAAATATCAATTTGAGGAAATTTTCGATCAATTTTAATAAATATACGATCAATTTTAATAAATATACGATCATTTTTAGTAAATATACGATCATTTTTAGTAAATATACGATCATTTTTAGTAAATATACGATCATTTTTAGTAAATATACGATCATTTTTAGTAAATATACGATCAATTTTAGTAAATTTACGATCAATTTTAGTAAATATGTACGATAAAGTTTAGTAAATATATGATCAATTTGTGTAAAGCTGCTAATAATACTTAGAGAAATAATATCGAAATATCCTAAATATTAGAAAATTTCCAATTAATTTATAATTTACATAATAATGTTGTAAATAAGATTCTTAGTTTCCAGACTCCCAACACGCAATTTATTCATGACTCCAACTATATAGACCAACAATTTGTTTTCCCAATTCACCGATTGACCCTTCGCGGGGCCCAGTATCGCGAACAGAAATGTTAAAAAGCTTTCTCCCGTTTCTTCATGCGTGTATAATGAATAGGAATTAAAAAGGGTCCTTTATATACCGATTCGCCCTCTAATCCCGGCGATATAAGCTTGGCCGTTCGATCCCGCGCGCGAAGCGTCTCACGATGGCCCTATAGCTCATTTGCATATACGGGAAATGCTGGCCAAACTTAATTTCTCCGAGTGGTCTCGACCAAAACTAGTCCGCGGGAAAAGGTGTAGGACACTGTATAGTTTTGTTTCAAGAACAGTTTGCAATCTAGCGAAAAGCTGCGGCGAACTGATAAACCAGTCAAAAATAAAAGTAGTTCTTGAAGAGCGCCCTTATTTCCCCCTTCTAGTTTAGTTTCTCTTTTGGCTCCCCAGGTGGCCGAGATGTTGGAGAAGCTGGAAAGCGGGTGTGTTTTTGCCAGAACAGTCAAATTTAATTTTTACCCCTCGTCTGTCGATATAGGGCTGGGAAAAAAAGGAAGAGATAATTTCTAGACGGAACGATTCTAGAGTCAATCTTAGTTCTCAGTGCGTTTAGAAGGCAAGACGAAATGAAGGATTCATTTATAGTTACTGGCAACTAGGGTTGACTATTTACCCAGACCCCAGAAGCACTTTGAATGTCGAGAATGGGAAATTTCGCCAGCGTAATTCCTGATTAGCATATTAGACCTTTCTCTTTTCCCCTCCCATCTTTACATCTCCATCTTAAAGTGGGGCCAAGGAGGGGGGTAAAATTTGGGGAGGTAGAAAGAACGGTATCTCTAGGAAAAGAGCCAAAAATATATTTTTACGAATAAAAAAGGCAGCAAAACTTTTTGGCTTTTTAAAGGAAAGATTGTTTTTTTTTTTTTTTTTTTTTTTGCCTCTCTCGCTTTTTCTTTTTCATCATCATCCGGGCCATCCCGAAAATGGGTTTATGGAAATACCCAAAACGGCGATAAAAGTTTATGCTTAGGAAAAAAGAAGAAAAATCTAGCTGTTTAGCATATTAAGCCCCAAGATTTGGCCCATCCATAGGTGACCAGTTAGATATTTTGGTATAGAATATTTTCCAAATTTTTTTCTTCATTTCAAACTGATAATAATAATTTAAACACTTTGTTACTTTTTATATATAATACCAAAAGTGGAGAATTTTATTTATTTAAGCAGTTTTCATTTAATTTACCATGGAAGAATTATTCCCACGAATCAAAAGGATTTTTATACATCCCTATTACATATTATGTGCAACTATTTTGTCTAGATATGCCCAAATGTATTAATTACATCATTATTTCTTAATTATATGATATATATTTTATTCGCTTTATGTGGTACATCGCTCTGGAGGTCAATTTGTTGTCTTATAATCCTTGATTTTAAATTATCAGTTATATTTCCATTGTTTTTATGGGTAATTTTCGAATCCTTAATTTATATTACTTAATAATAATTTTATTTACTTAAAGAATCGAGGCTGGCTGTTAATTTGAAGACAATAAGCCCGAAATTTCACTCCCCTCTCCTCCCTAGGATACATCGCGCGCCCGTTATAATTTAGCCGCGACGATTCAACACTTGGAGATAGAAACAGGTGTTTTTGTTCGTAACCCGGGAAGCCATTTTCCTCCTAACAATCGAAGCGACCTGACAGGATCGCGAGCTAGGGGGTCCCCTTGACAGATTTCGGTGTTAAAAGTTCGGCAGGTGAGCTCACTTTCACTGGCTCGTCATTTCCCCCACCCTAGATTGACCCCAACGCCCCGCGAATTCTATCAGATCGGAGAGTCGGCTTCGTTTTTTCTCGCTCTTTCTGGGATTCTGATTTGCTCATATTCTATTCCCGACATCCCGACAGCTGAGTAAACGCGAATACAGAAAAGTACTTTGTCATCTTTCAAACGATGTCGTTCGTGTCAAAACTGCATTACGAATAGGATCATCCTTTTTTGATTTTCACGCGGGTACAGGGTAGATAAGATTATTATTTTGCCTTGAAAAAGTATACTTCTAATAGGAAGAAGGCCATCCTGAACTTGCAACGTCAGAGGCTTCTATCTCTCACCTCCGTATTAACCCCTTTAAGTGAGGGAACTATACTGTATTCCCTTTTAAAAACACTCCCCCAGTAAGTTCGTTACATGACGTCAAGTGTTCTTTCACCCTAGGCCGATTGCCCTACAGAGTTTCGTACTAAAGGTTTCTTAAAACATGGAAAATTAAATTGTTTCCTTGAACGAGCTTTAAAGTGTATCATTATTTCAGTCTCGCAAATTTGGTTTTAGCTACAAAACTGGTGATCCACTGTACATGATAGTTTTCTTAGGTTTCTCGTTACGTAGATTCAATAAATTAGTTTCCATTTATTCTTTAAAACTTTAAATTAATCAATATTATTAAATTAATTAAGGAGACTAACTACTTCATGACTGCGAAAAACAGTTTAGTAAATGTTTATGGAGAGCTAAAGTTGATTTAGTTTATAAATGGATTGAAAGCTCTCCAGAAACCTTTATTTAATAAACTCTTCTTTGCAACCATGAAGTAGCAGTCTCGTTAATTAATTTAATAACGTTAAGTTATTCCACCGTGATCAACAAATGTCTATACTTCTTTAACAATCCAAAATTTGTAATCATCATTAAATCGTAACTTGTGGATTATATTTAAACAATTATTACGTGGCCCTTTAGCTCTCCGTGACATATTGGGAGGAAAAATGTCACGACTCGTTTTCTCTTTCTTTTTTTTTATGTCGATCGTCACCCTCTTTGTTCGCCGCAACCGTCTCTATCCTTGCGAGTTGGAAACGTGTTTTCACTCTCGTTTAAACTATTTGACATCCTCCGATTATGTTATTTTTTTTATTCGATTATTCGAACACCTTTAGTTGACTCTCTTGTGGCGTGAAAGTCTTTTGTAAAAAGCTTGACAATTTACTTCTCATTATTTTTTAACCGACGTTTCTGGCGCGAGTTTGGCTGCCAGATTTACCTTCGAAAAATGCCCGAGTAAACAGCCTCATTAATTAACAGAAATTATTTATTTTTTCTTCTTATATAACATATGTTTCGAAAGTTAAATTACCTAACTTGACAATTTAAGCAATTTATTGATCAGAAAATTACGGCTTGCTGTTTCCCTTTCGTGAAACTGATTTTTCAGCCGTAAATTATCAGGGTATTGGTAGTTTACGATTTGTTCTGTTAGAGGGTTTCCATAAGTCAGGGAAAGTCAGGGAATTTGAAAATTAACCAAAAAAGTCAGGGAATTTAAAGATCTTTCAAGAAGCCAGGAAATTACAATCATTATCTGCAGAAAAGATTTGCAGTTGACCGTGTCGGTTGCAAACTTGCATAGATTAGAACAAAGATATGCATGGAAAACGTTTGGTGAACGCAATTATATTAAAAATAAAAGGTTAAAAATTGGGTAGTATTAGCTGAAACCGTCAGGGAAAATCGTTGGAAAAGGTCAGGGTAAAACCTGGAAAAGTCATGGAATTTGAATCTGAAAAAACTGTGGCAACCCTACTTGTTAAAATGACCAAAATGGTAAAATTTATAATTTTAAACTTTTTGGATGAAAAGTGAACAAATTGCTTAAATCGTCTACAAGTTTACTTTCGGTTTGGTGTCATGTTAATGTATTTTTCATGTCTGAGTAACTTTGCCCTAACTATGCAAATTCAAATGGTCAATGGGAAAACATTGCATTTTTCACTTTTTCAGGAATTAAGGGGGAATTGTTTGGTCAGTTTTTTCCTCCATCGTTTAGAAACTTTTCATTTATTTTATCCGTTCATTCACATCGAATATAATATTCGTGATGCTGTATATAAATTAAATATTAAGTTAGTTACCCTTCTACAATTCATCGGTGACGTGACGTCTTTAATTCTATTTTTGATAGTGACGTACTTAGACGTGTAACTTGCACCATTTGATCTACCGATATAGAACGTATTGCTCACGGCACGTTTATCAGTATACATAGAAGGCGTACGCGTACGTAACGCTAGCAGAACTATAACGTTTTCATGTGACCAAAGCCCTGCTGAAGGTAGCATCACGAATACGTTTTTGACCACGCGATTTCTCAATATAAATGAACTGAAGAAATATTTTCATCTCCCCACAAGTTCTTAGAGACTCAAGCTTAAAGGGTTTGCCAGTTTAATCGATTCTTAAGGAAGTCTTTCGACTTCTGGTCATATTCGGGAGTCTTATATACTCGCTGCTTGAAATATTTCTGCTATATTCGTATTAGCTTATCATTAGGTGAAAAACTTTCTTTGATCACCCACGGACTACAACCAGCTTGGAGCAATGTTTCTTCAGTTATTGAATCATTGTTTTACTTTTGTTATTTTTCCATGGATGGAGGCAAAAGTTTACACCTATCAATCCGCTTTATATTGAGCTCGGCATTTGTACAAGAAAATATCCCTTTGTTTTATCTTTATTTATAATTTGAAATTATCCACGGGGAGTCTATGATAAATGCGTGTTATCGCGAATAATTAACTGATTATTATTGATTATTATTCACAAATAAATGATTAATCAAATATTTATGGATTATCTTGTCCAAACTCCGAGGTCTAATAGGATAGCATCACTTTAAAACGGATAAACTAGATTTATGCCCTAAATTCGTACGGAATTACCATTTCTTTGTAATGAAACAACTTTGTAAGAAAAGTTTTAATGTGGTTTATTTTTTAAGTGTTCAGCAACATTT
Source organism: Odiellus spinosus (assembly GCA_963920705.1). NCBI lineage: Eukaryota > Metazoa > Arthropoda > Arachnida > Opiliones > Phalangiidae > Odiellus > Odiellus spinosus. The sequence continues at coordinate 16,487,480 of OY987228.1, read as the reverse complement.
TCAATCCATAATTATGGACCAAAAGATTAACTTTTTCGTCATAACTAAGTTAAATTTCTATAGTTAGGACGAAAAAGTTACTTTTTTTGGCCAAAAAACATTGATTGAAAATGCGCCTTTAAAAATGACACATTCTTTATTAATACAATTTTACTAAATTAAATATCATCCAAAATTTCAAAACAACTGCATAGGGATGATCTAACCCGCAAATTAAAATTTTTATATTTCGTCAAATCATACATGCGCTAAAATCTCTTATCGTATGAATTAATTATCAAAATATTTACTATAATGTTCCAAAATTAACCCCTTTTCATTGTGCATGGTTCTAGCTAGCTGCCAATGCATTATTATACCAGGAGAGTCTAAAAGAAAACGCTATGTCTACGGCAAAGCTCTTTATTTCTTCATATTGAGACTTCATGTTTTACTTAATGATCTTAAATATCTACATTTCTTCAATAATTTACTTTTATATTAATTTCTTCTATAGAGTTCAGATATTTTGATAAAATCTAAATCGAAAGAGATACGCAGGCACCCAATCTATTTCTCAAGCGCACAAACTTGTGTTAGATTAAGTGAAAATTAGTGTAAATATATTGTATTCGAGCAAGTGTCAGACCCTTCGAGGTAATTTAAGATATCCACGCAATCCAAAAGTAATATAAACTTACCCCCAATTGAAGAAGTTGATTCTAAGCTTTCGGGTCTTGGTGGCCTCAGGTTCGCATTCTCGCTCATGTCTTTTTTAAATAAATAATAAACGAAAGGAGTAGACGAAAACGTTTCGAATTGTAGATTACAAAATTTTAAGTTCGATCTTCGATGATTGTAGACGGCGGGGCGAGTTTTCGACGCCTTCTCGCTTTGCTAGGGATACGCTCTCTTATCTGAGCGTTCCTTGGTCGGGATGCTTGAGTTAAATATCAGCTACTGGGGGTCTCCTCCCAGATCAAGGCGCGAGAGAGTGCCGACGACGATCGGGATGAGGAAGAGTATAAGGAGGATGGAGACCCAAAGAGAGACGGAGAGAGAGAGGGAGATGGAGGAGAAGGGAGGGAGTCGAAAGATGATGGCCTCTTTTTCGCCCCTTGCTTTCTATCACTTCTCCGCCGCGCGAGCTGTTCGATTCCCCATTTTCGCGTCTCGCGACTTATGCGAAGCGCCAGCGCCTCCGATATTCCGGGGCTGTGGCGCTATTCGCCCTTCTCCGACGCCTTCCGGACTTTTCATTGGTTGACGTCAGAATGATCCGTGACGCGTCGCTGGAAATGGGCGCGTCGTCAAACGCCTCCGCTTCTCTACTCTCCGCATCTCCTCTTCTTTATCCCCTTCCTTTTACTTCTCCCGCAAGCAGCTTCGCTCCTTTTCGACTGAATAATCAAAGATTTTTTTTTTCTCTCTCTCTCCATCTCGACCCGCCTGTAAGAATGAGAAGCCGGGGATTTATAAATCCGTCTTTTAGGGTTAGGTGTGAGGCGGGGGAGAAAACCGAAACTAGAGTCTAGAAGGAAGGATTAAATGTTAAGAAGAAATGAGATGGAAAATTCCGTAAGGGAATTCTTTTTCTCGTTGTTATACTTATATTCTTTGAAAACACACCAGTTGTTTTAAATTTAAAGGTTTGTTTTAACACTTCAAAATCAATCATATATTTTTGGGTTAATAGATTTTTGAAAAGGTTTATGTGAAATTATTGGAGATACGTTTGCGCGGCTATGTTAAGTCGTAGTATATCAGACGATTCGATATTGCGCCTCTGAACTGAGTCATTATAGAATCTAAATTATGATAATCCGCATTATGGGTATTATTGTTTCACAATATATATATTTTTTTTATTAATCCAAATGATAAAGAAATTGAATTGTCAAAATAATTCTGTCTTTACCAAACAAATATAAAAATAAAAATCTCTTGTATTCATCTCATGCTATATAGTTCATAATCCCTCCGGATATCTGGAACTGATCGCTGATAAACGGAACATTCACACACGCGCGTAAACCAAATAAACATCCTGTGAATATATAAGCTTAATTTATATGGAATAGATTCCATCATTGGTTCATTTGAATGTCGTACGTGGGTATATACCGCGTTTTACGTAAACCAATTCTTCTTCTTACATAAACAGAGAATTAACACCCAACCAGCGCGCGTCTAATATAAGTTTTTCCACTGAAATATTGAAATTGGCTCCGTGCACGGCCACCGTGGGTAGGATCGACCCCTACCCTGGTCAGTAATTGGTAACGCGCCTGGTCTCCTTCCGAGAGCCGGTCCCGTTGACAGAGCCTGTCAACTACACGCGTTTCAGTGTTTCCTTCTATTGCTAAAGGGGGCGTGAAAAGTACAATGAAGAACCAAATTTTGATTCAATTATTTACCTATAAGGGCTACCTCGGACGCGTTTCGATAATCAATAAATTAAACAAAAAGGAAACGTTTCTTTCAAATAATAATGAAACAGTACTTTCTTTTTTAATACATATAATCACCCAATTTACTAAAATATTAGAGGATTGATTGCTTAAGAAAAATTTAGTTAGATGGTTAACCCACTTAAATGGGCTGTTAACCCACTTAAATGGGTTGTTTACATTGCTTAAATGGGTTGTTTACATTGCTTAAATGGGTTGTTTACATTGCTTAAATGGGTTGTTTACATTGCTTAAATGGGTTGTTTACATTGCTTAAATGGGTTGTTTACATTGCTTAAATGGGTTGTTTACATTGCTTAAATGGGTTGTTTACATCTGCTTTAATGGGTTGTTTACATATACTTAAATGGATTGTTAACATCTGCTTTAGTGGGTTGTTAACATCTGCTTTAGTGGGTTGTTAACATCTGCTTTAGTGGGTTGTTAACATCTGCTTTAGTGGGTTGTTAACATCTGCTTTAGTGGGTTGTTAACATCTGCTTTAGTGGGTTGTTAACATCTGCTTTAGTGGGTTGTTAACATTTGCTTTAGTGGGTTGTTAATATCTGCTTTAATGGGTTGTTTACAACTGCTTCAATGGTTTGATTGGTTATCCCAAACCAATTGTTTAGTTACTCAAATGAGTTGTGTACTTAACTCACTAGCTTTTTAGTTAACCCAAGCCGAGTATACTTAAATAGGGTTTTTAGTGAACTCAAACCAACTGCTTTTGTTAACATAAACATTGCTTAAACTAACTGCTTTAGTAGTGGGTTGTTTTTTTGTTAATCCAAACCTCAGCTTTGCTGTTTTATAACCCAACCCACTGTTGTAATTCGTTTTCTTGGGTAACCCAACCAACTTCTTTAATGGGTTGATGCATTTCCTTGTCACTTCGCCTTTAACAGACATCCCTCCTTTCTTTTGACTGACCGGTAAATTAAAATAATTTTGTCGAAAAGGTCCAAGGAAGAGAATGGGAAAAGCATTCATTGCGATGTCTCTACCATTTGGCGGGAGATTTCCGGCTGTATGTAAAGGTCTATATGTATATATATAAGTATAATACAATGCCGCATACAGGGGAAAATGGAAAAACTAAAAAACGCGCGTCGTTTCCGAGAGAGCTTTTTCCGCGAGATTTATCTATTCAGTTTATGTAAAAAGTTTTTCCCCTCTCATCTCTAGACCTTTTTTTCTCTTTCATTCTCGGACAGTTTTTCACGGTTTATTTACGTTAGAGTTCTTCTTTCCCCGCTCACGCGAGTATTCACCCAAAAAAGTATCTTTATGAGAGAATTTCGGAAAGTTAACTCTGAGACGCCATTTTTTTTTGTTATTTTTTTTTTCGTTCTTTTCGATTTATAAGACGAGATTTTTCTGTCGACATTGGAAACTCTTTTTTTTTTTATAAAATGTATCGAATCTTCGGATTTGATTTTAAATGACTTCATTATTCGAACTGCGAATAGGGGACCACGCTTATGGGACCTAGTCTACCAGACTGATTTAATTTACAGTTTTGCTATTTAGTTGAGTGTTAAAGTAGAGAGGATGGGTCTTTTTTTACTCGTTCAAACCCAAAACAATTTTTTTTTTTTCCACGAGTTGTTTCGACTTATTTTGGTTAAAGACGTAATAGTTTCGAGGAAAAGGCTATTTTGGTTAGTAGAAAATTCGGAAAAAAACACCCACTTCGCCTTTGTACGGTTTATCAGGTTAAACTGAACAAAATGTAGAACTTTTAATAGTTTTTTTTTTATACATATATAAGATTTAAGATTGTGTAAAGAGAAAATTATATAAAAATACGAAATCTTTTTAAAGAAATTAAATACGTTTAAACAAGAACGAAAGTAAGTTCTAACAACCGTGAGAGATAGCTTTAGCCTATCATCCTAGCTCCGTGAAACGGGTCTGCTTAATTATTGGCCAAGCTTTACCGAGGCAAACTTAAATTGATGGAGAAGCTGATATAAGTTGACAAAAAATAAGAAGCCCTTTTAAGATAAAGTATAATCGAGGACGCTAATTGACACAGTATCCTTCAATTAGTTCTTAGTTTAAAGGATAATCAAAACGAGTATATGTTACTTTTTTTTATCAATTATGAGCTTTAAATATATTCATGATAAAGTTTATTTTCAGTTAATTATCAATATTTGCAATTCGGGTCAAAACCTAAGTCTATCCCAATTTTCATACTGATAAGAAGAATTTATATAAATATTATAGCTAAGGAATGGAAACTGTGACTAAAAAAATCTTTAGATTTAGGATGTCTTCCGATGAAAATCACGCGATTAGAAATATCTTTCTGTTTGATTTCTATCTAAACTATATTCAGTGTATTATCGAATAAGAAGTTTATCGAAGTTGGCTGCAAGGTCATAGTGATGGGGTATGGAAAATGTACGTCATTTCGCACCCTGTTAAGTTGCTGGGTTCATGACAAAATTAACATTACAAAATATAAACTTAAATCGTTTTCCAATTTAATATTTTAATTGCAAACATGGAGGAATGAAAACTCGAAATTAATATTAATTCAACATTAAAAATATGTAGTAAATAAACATTAACTTCTCGTTGTTATTACTTCATGCCTGTTTTTCGAAATAATGTAAATTTTTAAAATAATAAGCGTAACCTTGGCTCTATGATTAATTTTCGCTTATGGCCAACTTAACTATTGCGCATATGGAACATCAGCATACACTATACATTAGCAACATTAAGTATATATTATAACAATGCTCCGCGTTTATACCCCATAGTACAAGAGGGTTGTAAAGAATTCTAATATTTACCTTCTGTCCCCTGAAATAAAATTTATTACTTCATTTAAGGTTAAAAAGGCAATTCTATACGTGTCCTGGATTATTTTACAATATATTATCGCGATGGTATACGTACACTTTCCTCTATAGGGCGGAAGAGTATCATTTATAAAAAAAAAACAAGGACAGAGACGATTAAAGAATATTGTCACTCCCACCTTCATAACTGAAAAGGAGAGCCGAAAGTTATTTGAAATAAAAAAAAAATTCGGGGAGTAAGGCTTATCAGTATTATAAGGCTAAAGAAGGTCGATTTAGATTCAAATTTAACCCGATTGTCTCCTTCCCCTATCATACCTTCATTAACACTCGTTTCCCGAAAGAACTCCAATATGCATATTCTGTTCAGGGGGAATTGTTTAATACGGTAGAAGGCGCAAATGGGGTTTATTTCTTAGAACAGCTTTACTCAAATATCTCCATACTTCCTTTAATGTATTATCATTCACCCTCGTTTCGCCTATATTTATTATATTGTATATTCAAGGGCTAAGGTTGAATATTGTTAAAGGGACAACGTGGTTGATTTCTAACCACTCTTTTAAAGGGAGATTGAAAAGGAAAATAAAAATTATTTTTTATTGAATTTTGTTCGTTATAGAGTCAGATTTTGCTCGCAACAAATTCATAATTAATAGGTAAACCAGACGGGGTACTTTAAATATTTGTTTCGCCTCGTTTATGTAACAGAATCGTCATTGTATTAGACATCATACTTTCTAAACTGGCTATTTGCCTGGGCCCTATTTTTCACATTGGGTTTCTTAGCGCGTATTTAAAATTGCATTCGATATAGCTTTTTTATTTCTTTGGAGTAAGAATTCCCCAATAACTTTCACTTAATTTTATTTTTGATTCTCCCTTTGCTATATTGTCTCCCTTCCTTAACGCGGCTTCAATAAGCCTAGTATCGCGTACGGTAGAGCGCGAGGTATACGAGATAGCCGATAGGACTCTGCTCTGGCGGAAGACTCAGGTGGTGGCACCGGGACCAGGGATTAGAGGAGATTGTCCCGGGGATGACGAGGGATCGCGACCGAACCGTTCTCTTCCCGCTCTTCTGACAGTAGCCCCATCTGTTGGAGTTACATCACGGCAAAAGGGACTCTTCTCTGGCTTCGTTTTCCAGCAAAGGGGAAAATATGGCGAGAGGCTTTAGGCCTAGCTAGGACTTCAAAGGAGAGAGCGAGAGAAGGAACGTAGAGCGACAAAAACTGTTTTTGGCCCCCGTCGTTGATCGGCGAAACCGGGATTATGGATGTAAAACGCGGAGAGACGAATTTACATACGCCGGGATTTTATACCAAACCACTTGGTTTTTTTTCTCTCTCCGCCTCCTTTGCCCATTCTTTGCCGCCTCCTGTAAAAGAGGCTTCGAGTATAGCTCGGGGAAATATTGTATACTTTTGGCTTTGCTTTCCTGGTCTATTTCGTATACTTTATACAACACACACCTCTAACAGTTTACTCTGACGATGCGAGCCTAACCTCTCCCATTTTATTTCCTATTCCGAATACTTGTCTTTTGTGGACACTACATCGAGAGGGTGGTTTTGTTATAGCCATGGATATGGTTTTTATTTGATAAAGTTCGCAACATGGGGCGATTTTTAGTTACGTCTGTACATATATATAGTTTAAAGGGATTAAAACTTTAAAATGAATTCGATTATTGTAAGAGGTCTACTGTTTTGAAGAGAGTCTTTTATTGTGGACTACTTAAATCAAGGTTCATTCATGGATTTGATATAAAAGATTTTTTTAGATGTTAAATAGTTTCATAATATTAAATAATGCCACGTGATTTATAGCCCTAAATAGTTAAAATATTATTTTACACGAAAATGAACATATATGAAAATGCTCATATAACATTTTTTAAGTTGATGTGCAATCTATTTTTATACTCTATGATGATTAACCTTGTAATAATAGTCCTGGTCGATTTCCAAAACCGGAAGTCTAGAGAACCTCGCGAAAATTTTGGCGGGGAAAACTTTTTGTCACGTGATCGTCCGCCATCTTTTTGTAGTGTGAAAATAGCTACAGACTAGCCAACGCCTCCTATACTTTATCATATAGGAAGCGTTGGACTAACATCTTGAATTTGGTTTGTGGGAAATAAAATTAGAAATAGTCTGGCAGCCTGTTACTACAAAAAGATGGCGGCGCGGCTATGAGACAAGGGCCCATTTCCAGCAAATCGACCAGGACTATACACCTTACTTTACAAACTCATCATTAAAAGCCTAAAAAAGGTCTTATATCAAGATCCTAGATGACTGAACTATGGCGCTAAATAATCAAGTTAGAGTTAAATCTAATCTAAATTAAATTAAACTTGAAAAGTTTTGTTTACTAAAATATATAACCTTAAGTTTAAAAAAATCCCATTTCCCCTGTAAGGCAATTGACCAAACACGTACATTGGAACTTCTTGGCCAGCCCACTTCTAGGCGTAGGCGCCTATTCATATTTCTATTTTGGTTTTCCTTTCGTAGAAAGTTTTAAAACACGTCAAAATTTAAATTAACCCCCTTTTCTTGATATAAAAGTATTTTCTTTGCGTAGGTATATAAACCTTGCCGTTTGGGAATCGAATGGGCGTATAGGGCTTTCTCCGTCTCTCTCTCTCCGGGTTCGGGTTTATCAACTTTGCATTTTCTATGGCTTGCGCTCGCTTTTCTCTGTTTCTCATCTCTCTTCTCTTTTCTAACTTTATGAATTCATCGAATACGCGGGTTCGAGGTAACTTTACAAGCTTTGAAACTGACAGAATTATTATTATCGAAGTGGTAATTAAATTCTAAATATTTCATTTAGTCAGGCTGGGAGTACGTAACAAGGAGTTTTAATATAGTTTAAAAGTTTGACAAATTGTTTTAATTGTAAACTTAAAAGGTACGCCTATACGAAGCCACAATTAAAAAGTCAGGACTTTTTATCAGGTTAAAATATCTGGGAATTATCATATTTTTATAATTACCGGTAAATTAAAACTTTGATTTGGGCCTCTCTAATTTACCGCGGTAATTTTCTTTAATATTTGCTAAGTTACGGATTGTAAATTACCGACTCACACCTCTAGATAAAGGTTAAAAAATATCTGGAAATTCGGTGTCAAACAACATGGTACCTGTATAGGTGTTAGGTAAAGTAAATTGAAAATATTTAAATTTTGTGACGTTACCCTGAGATATTGAAAAGCGACGTGAGGAGGTACGAGCTAGGGCCAAGGGGCTATAAGATTCCTATTACCTCGTGCGCGCTGGCGGGCGGTTTACTCGCGAGAGGGTTTTCGATGTTGGAAATACGCATCTCCGTATCTCTGGGGTCTTCATCTATCAAGAAACGTCTGACACCCAAGACGAGAACCAGAAGAGAGAGGGATAGAGAAGGGGCTCAAGAGCTTCATCCCACCAAGGTGGTTACTCGCTCGCGGGCCGCGTTTCGGTTCTGATCTGGCGCGAAACAATTAATAGCCTCTCGCTCGAGACCACCGCTCGCTCGCGGTAATCACGTTTGACGAATCCATCCATCTTGTCAGAAGTCTTTCCATACTTACAACTCCGGCAAAAGGGAAAGAGAAAAAACCTCCCGCGGGTACGCTCTTCGCTATCCCTTTTCTCTCTCTCTCTCTTATCATCCCTTATCCAGCTTCCATTTCCAATCTTTATCCGGGTTATTTCGCGCCACAAGCTATACGACGGTGCAACCAGAAAACGGAGAAAATTGTTTTCTTACTCCCTCATCCCTCAAAACGATTCTAGCATTATATCATAGCCAAACTCGAATTAAATAGGACTTATACGGATGAGAATATTTACCGCCTAGTTTCTCGGTGTTTCCGATATAACCACTCTTCCCTTTTTAACCCAAAATTGATTCGTAATTGAGGTGAGCCGTTATGCTGAAATTAATAGGGAAAGGAACGAGATACTTCGATCTCATTCCTCATAAGTCATACAATTCGTAACGAAAATCCTTAATATTTGCGTTGTATCGTGAATTCGTGATCTATTCAGTTTTATATTTACAATTATTCAACAAATAACAGCTTTTGTTCGCGTGTAAATCTATAAATATTTTCGAATTAAAATTAATCGCGCTACTGAATTTTAAATATTTAATAACATTCTACAAATATATATATTATTTGGTTAACACTACTTTTCTTCGTATATAGTTTAACATTGAGTATCCTTTCGCCTCGGCTTACACCATTTGGTAAACTATTCTTGAATTGGAGTATATCTCTTTCGCCTTTAAAACTCGATTCGTATTTCGTGTATCTCGCGTAGGATTTTAGCCTCCATTCCCCCCTAGCTTCGTCGACTTAACTCTCAGTTTCTCCAGATTGGCGGAATCAATTAACGATTTTGATCCCGGAAAGCTTCGGGGAGGAATTAGGGACTCTGCCGTTAATCCCCTTTTCCCCCTTCTAGGTTGGGTTACTCCACAAGGGGTGAGGTGGTAGAGGGAGCCTAGACATCGTCTTCTCTTCGAATCCAACGCTTTTTAACCGTCAGGTTTTTCCCTTCTATACCAAATTCCACCCATAAAACGCGAGCCACTCCTTTTGTCTATTCCAATTTGAATTGGCAGAGGGTACAAAGCCTAGGCTACCCGTTATCTCTATAAAATTTATTTATTTGAAATTCGAGGGAACTTGTAGCTTTGTTCCTGTTACCAATTCAAGGTGTAATAGACAATACATAAGCTTTATAGGATCTTCTCTATGTATTCCTATATACATATATATTTCTCTCACAATTCCCGACGTCGTGAGTTTATCCTCTATATATATATATATATATAGAATCTGGTTGCTCGTTTTCCGAAATGGCCCCATCTCGGGTCGGGATGGCTCCCCTGGCCTTTGACTCTGTCGTTCCATCCGTATATGTATAGCTTGGATTCTCTCTCGAGCTCTATACCTCCTCTATAACGTCTCCCGTTCTAACTTTATCGGGATTACTGGCCCGCGCCTCGGATTATTGCCGTTGAGGCCTAAACCGTTTTTACTTCCTTTTTATGTTAATCTTTCCCCAGTTCGTGGTCTCCGCCTTTAATTCTAAAGGTAATTTCCTAAATTAAATTTCGAAAAGTTACTTGGTCGCTTTTTGATTTCATCATTCGAACTGTGAATTTTAAGGAAAAGTCCTAGCGAGAGTGCGGGATAAATTTATTAGATTTGATAGTTCCTAGGTGCACCTTTTAAAGAACAACAGCAACTCCCCATAAGAGTCTGGGTCCACGTAATGTTAAAAATTTTCGTCTCTTTTATGATAAATTCGTATTATATTATTAAAATAGGGTAGTTGGGGGATAATTTAAAGCTAAAATTCGAGCTCACAACTGTAAATTTTGGGAATTACAACGAATGGAAGGTTTCTTCCATAATGTAAAGAATAGGAAGAATCTATGACTTCCGTGCCGGATATGAAAGCCTTCCCCCACACGAAAACCTTGAACGGTTATTATTTTAGATTCATAATTATGTTAGGAAAATATTAGGAAAGAATTATTTTGTAACTGCCACGGGTATAGTGCTGGCGGCAAAATGAAATTCGTATATTTTTGGTCTACTATGCCTCGAAATCCTCGAAAACGCCTGTAGAAGTGTTCCACTTGTCAAGCATTCATGCAGTAGGCTTTTGCTAGCTTTACAGGGGCCGTGCAAAGACTATATAGCTTACTTGAATAGTCTTTGGTGTATAAGAAACTCGAAAAATAAATAGAGAAATCATACCAATTAGAAGATACTGGAGTAGTATCTTTAATTTTTATTTCATATTAAACAAAACACACTTGTATAAAACGGACAAATTATTCATTTAACGCTAAGGTTTTCTACGTTTAACGTATGTCTGGTAGTTCAAGCTCAGTGGCATCTTCACACACTACACGCAATTTTGACTGGTACCAACTGCCTCGATCTTCATGGCGACGATAACCAAGATACCAGATTACGCTGCTAACGTGAACACAAGTACTTATCGTCAAACTACCACCTTTGCAATTGCAATACCAGCCTTTAATGGCATTTGCACCTGTCCCGTTCGGTACATAACGAATTAGAGCTTGGTGAACAGCTGAGGTGGAAAATTGACCAGGCACGCGTATACGAATTAAGTCATGTTCAACTTTGGACACTTCGACGCTGAAAGAGCCGGATTTCTCTATAGTCAACGCCACATAAGATTCAGCGCGTTTCGTTTTAAAGTCGCTCATTACCACCTCACGTACATCACTTTCACGAAGTACAGGGAAGTCTTGAAATTCACTATCCTCAATTCGTTGCCATTTAGACGGTTTGCGAAGCAGATTATCGCGCTCAACTACTTCCTTAAGAGGATTTTCTTTCGTAGAGACTGCCAGCATTTTTTCGACGGAGAGCTTCCCACCGAAATAATTGCTGGAATTCAGGTTTCCGCTAGATCAACCATTATGACTGCCACGGACATTGAGCAACTATTACAGGACCTCAGGAAATGTGTTAACGACCTACGGACGCCGAGCTTTGACAACTTCATACAAAGTGATGAAGACTATAAAGTATTAACTTCATTGTCCCTGCACGAGTTCCTAGAGTTGCATTCGACTATTGAGGACATTATTCGTACCATCAGATGCTGTTCGTCGAAGACAGCTCTAGCAGTATTATTGGTGAAATTACGATTGGGTATCTCCAATAAGGTGTTATCAACTTTATTTCATTTAACTGAAAGATCGGTATCAAACACGGTAAAAGCGGTTATTATGACTTTATCGGAGCATTTCGTGCCACATCATTTTGGCCTGCAACACTTATCACGTGACAATCTGATAACAAACCATCAATCTGGAGCAGCAGTAAAACTCTTTGCTAACAACAAGCCTAATTGTCTTATTACCATTGTAGATGGCACCTATATCAAGGTTGGAAGATCCAAGGACTATACCGTTCTTCACAAATCCTTCTGTGTGCACAAAGGCCAGCATATCCTCAAGCCAATGTTAATGGTAACAACTACGGGTTACATAATAGATATAATCGGACCCTACTTTGCTAATGGTCGCAATAACGACGCGCGCATTTTAAACCATTCTATCAAAAAGAGAGAAGAACTCCAGTCTTTCTTTCAAGTTGGTGACGTTGTACTGGCAGACCGCGGTTTTCGAGACTCCAACAGCGTACTGACTGAACTGGGTGTGGATTTACAAATGCCTTCGTTCTTGTCTAAAGGCGAGAAGCAAGTAAACACGCAAGAAGTTAATCGTTCCTGACAAGTAACGTACCTCAGGTGGCCGGTTGAAGTTAGGAATGGGCATTTGCAGACGGTGTATCGTTTTTTTCAAAACCGTATACCTGTGCATATGTTACCATTAGTTCCGGAACTTCTTCAAATTGCTGCTGCGCTGTTGAACGCCTACCACCCGGAGTTACATCTTAAAGGTTCCTGGGAAGACTCCGTCGAAAAAATGCTGGCAGTCTCTACGAAAGAAAATCCTCTTAAGGAAGTGGTTGAGCGCGATAATCTGCTTCGCAAACCGTCTAAATGGCAACGAATTGAGGATAGTGAATTTCAAGACTTCCCTGTACTTCGTGAAAGTGATGTACGTGAGGTGGTAATGAGCGACTTTAAAACGAAACGCGCTGAATCTTATGTGGCGTTGACTATAGAGAAATCCGGCTCTTTCAGCGTCGAAGTGTCCAAAGTTGAACATGACTTAATTCGTATACGCGTGCCTGGTCAATTTTCCACCTCAGCTGTTCACCAAGCTCTAATTCGTTATGTACCGAACGGGACAGGTGCAAATGCCATTAAAGGCTGGTATTGCAATTGCAAAGGTGGTAGTTTGACGATAAGTACTTGTGTTCACGTTAGCAGCGTAATCTGGTATCTTGGTTATCGTCGCCATGAAGATCGAGGCAGTTGGTACCAGTCAAAATTGCGTGTAGTGTGTGAAGATGCCACTGAGCTTGAACTACCAGACATACGTTAAACGTAGAAAACCTTAGCGTTAAATGAATAATTTGTCCGTTTTATACAAGTGTGTTTTGTTTAATATGAAATAAAAATTAAAGATACTACTCCAGTATCTTCTAATTGGTATGATTTCTCTATTTATTTTTCGAGTTTCTTATACACCAAAGACTATTCAAGTAAGCTATATAGTCTTTGCACGGCCCCTGTAAAGCTAGCAAAAGCCTACTGCATGAATGCTTGACAAGTGGAACACTTCTACAGGCGTTTTCGAGGATTTCGAGGCATAGTAGACCAAAAATATACGAATTTCATTTTGCCGCCAGCACTATACCCGTGGCAGTTACAAAATAATTCTTTCCTAATATTTTCCTAACATAATTATGAATCTAAAATAATAACCGTTCAAGATTTTCGTGTGGGGGAAGGCTTTCATATCCGGCACGGAAGTCATAGATTCTTCCTATTCTTTACATTATGGAAGAAACCTTCCATTCGTTGTAATTCCCAAAATTTACAGTTGTGAGCTCGAATTTTAGCTTTAAATTATCCCCCAACTACCCTATTTTAATAATATAATACGAATTTATCATAAAAGAGACGAAAATTTTTAACATTACGTGGACCCAGACTCTTATGGGGAGTTGCTGTTGTTCTTTAAAAATACTATTTGGAACCTTTTTCAATGTCACTTTAAATTCTTAATATTTATTTTATTTGGAATTTATACTGATATAAATTACTGAAAAATTAAAACACCTTATTACGCTCTATAACTAAATGTAGTGAAACGATAACAGATGGTTTTTATTTTGACGCCAATCATTTAGAGCGTGTATTTCAAAGTCAAGCAATCTAATCACGTCTTATTGGCCTCGTAAATTCAACTCTGATCATTCCCCATCAGCCACGTTTCGCCGTTTAATCCCTTCTCGCCAAATCCTGGCCGCGTGCCAACCGTTAATCCCCTTTTCGGACTAGTCCTTCGCGTTTATAATACCCGATCGCCGTTCGTGCCAAATCGACGTCTCACTTTCACCAATTCTCCCGCGTAAACTTTTTTTAACTGATCTTAATCAATTTTAATTTGATTTATTTTGACATCGTGAATCCAAGATTAATTTATTTTCGTGAATTTGAGATTTTGGCGGAATATTTGAGAATATATATTTTTAATAGTCTTTTTTTCTATATGGATGAAACAAATGAATTACTATAGGTCTCCTTCCACGATTTCAGCGTTTGTCTTTTTTAAGATAAGACTATAGAAATAGGCGGCATGTTATTTCTGGAAGAGGCATAAAGGATCTTACATTGATATACTTCTAGAATTTTTCTAATGATCTTTCTGAAGGCTATTAAAATTCCATTTCATTTTTATTGCAAATCGCTGAAAGAATAACTTAATTTTACATCCTTATTAACCCGGCGCTGAAAAATCAACCTCGAGTCCGTAAATTGGAAACTGTTCTTTGTTAGAAATTGTTCCATCAATGTTCCTCCTCGGCTGTAGTGGAACGTGTCGGGTACCGAATCACTTTGCTTTTATTTCATGAATAATGCAGAAAATATATATAAAGAAAAAAAAACGTCATTCTATACAGTCGACCCCTATTCTGACCCCGTTCGCCGCTTTGACATTTTGGTACATTTTTCTGAAGGCGCAGCCTCATTTCTCTCCATCAAATCTCGAAATATTTTTCTTCCCCACACTTCTTTACTTTATATAGATTCGTTTCATTTCCTCCTAGCATTGACAAATAGGCTAGTGAAGGGTTTTCATGCCTTTGATATTAGTAACCAGTGATGTTATTCTTAAATATATAGATTTTTCTCAGCGTTCGCGTTCACTCCGGCGTGCTTGTCGATTCTTTTCTTCTTCTTCGATGATTGCTCGTTTTCCCTCCGAAAAACATTTTCTTTTGCCTCCTTTGGCTTTCGGCTATCGTAAATTCCGCCTTTAATTTGCAACGCTTTACGAAGTTTTTCTCCTCTATTTATCTACTACTTTTATAACTTAGATATCCAAGGGGATTCTGACTTCGTACGGCCTGAGTATTCAACACGGAAATTACTATACGTCGATTGACTTGGAAGTGGTGGTGGAACCATAAAAAAATAAAAAAAATCTACTCGTTTTTCGTGGCGCCACCATGCACTCTTTTCCATCAAAATCTGTCTCCTTTTCGATTTTCAATATTATTCCGTACACTCCCCCCTGGTTAATGTCGAATAAAGAAATGTTGGGGAAGGAGGAAAGAACTGAACGTGAAATAAGATAATCATTGGTTTATTCAATCCATAACTCTCGCGCTGCCTTCCATTTCATTCGCTTTTTTTTTTCTCGCGATTTGACTTTGCTAAAAGGAAATTTCGTTTTTATTTTTAAACGTATTTTCTTTTGAGGTTATCTTTTATCCATAAACTTCCATTTCTCCGGAAGAAATAATAAATCAAGCTAACGAAAGTAAAACTTTGAGGTTTATTCCTTACCTTCCCCAAACCTCAATCAACATTACGCGCGTATAACTCTCTAAACCAAGGCTTAAAGGAGAAAAAAAAATATCCAATCCGATCCGTGGAAAAATAGTATTATCATTAAAGATTTAAGACAGTCCCCCTTGGTTTCTTTTCTAAGATGAGTGTCATTCGTACTTAAGAAAGAAATCTGGGCAATTTATGCCGGCTTACGATTCCGAGGGAAGGGCCAGACTCGTTTAGAAAGTTTTAAAGGGAGGATGACAAGAATAATTTAGATCAAAATACATAATTCTCTGTGTAACATATCCTAACCAACGCTTATACTTCATTGTGAAAAGGTAGTCCATGCAAATTTCCAAATAGAAGAGTGAGTTTTTATTGCATACGTGCGGCTTTAAATTTAACTTTTATAGAATGACTATAATATTGTTTACCATGTTTAATAATCGATTAATTTAAATAAATTTAGTTTTGCGAATTATATTATCTTTTTCGAACAACTGTGGTCACTGTAAAAGGTAATTCTGTAAAGAACTGAAATCTTTACTTTCATCCTTCCCATGGGAAAAGGCGGTACTTTCTTTCCAACCCTATGACTCTCTTACAACTCCCTCTTTTTTTATTTTTTGACTTATGAATGTTTAGTTTAAATTAATTATAAATTAGAAGACGTTCGTCGGCGAATTTCGATATCATTCGGGACCAATTTAAGAATGAAGAATCCAGTAAAATAACTGAATTATCTTTATACTCACCCTTTGGAAAGTCGGGAAGAGGGTAAAGAAAGCTCCTCCTTCTAACTTAAAGAGGAAAAGGAAAAAAAAAGAGAAGTAGATTTTATGTCGTTTAAGGGCAATAGGCGACCCTAGGAGCTTCTTCCATAACTCAGGGATCTTCGGGTCGCCATTTCGAGGCGAAATCTTCTTCCAGGAGTAAAGGAGAAAAGAAAAAGCTTTATAGAACTAGGCCTGACCATTTCTGAGAGCCGGGAAAAGAAAGAGATCCGAGTAGATATAAAAAAGGAGCCCGGGGAGGGGATGGGGGGCACGAGAAAGACGTTCTTTAGCCTTAAAAGCCTCCGAGCCTCGAGGTTTCGCTTTCTTTATAGCGAGATAGACGCCATAGAACAACGGCTGTTAAGCTGATCCCCGTTCTCTGATTGGTTCTTTTTTATGTTCCTATTCCTAGCCCGGGTACTTTTCTCTTCCCTATCTATACTTACAGCTGAATTTCGAGGGAGCGTTCATCTACGCGTTTCAACCCTTTTTCTTCTCGGGGAAAAAAGGACAAACGTGTATTTTCTTGGCAAACCCTGTAAAAGTGCTTTAACTCTCGCTCATCAATGTGCGAGGGTGAAGACCCCATTGCGGGTTTAAGTAAATAATTTTAAAATTCAAATAAACGTAACCTTTGGAACCTTAAGATGCTGAATACTTAGGTTCAATAGGAGTTGGCTTTACAGGAAAGTTGAGGTTGATAGATACGCAATTTTAAGCCTCGCGGAGAAGAAAATAGACAAAGCCTACTTCTTTTGAACATGGACTGATATTAAAGTATAAATATTGACTCCTCGTCATAAGACATCGATAGACCAAAGATCAAAAACATCTTATATGTAGTACCCTATATTATGAGGGGAAATATTTTCTATTAAGGCGATATCCCGTATTACAAGTAATTTCGATATTCAATAACCTTAAATTGAATTTCTTCTTGTCTTTTATATTCTATCCCCGAGAGAACTATATAGGGATGGGGGTTGGTTTTGTCCTTGTAATTGTCGCCACTGCGAATATTATACTAAGCTTTAAAAAACGAAGGGAGAGAGTATAGACGATATATAAATCCTATTGTCGTAAAACTGGTAAAAAACGAGGATGGTGGGGAAGAGTAAAAGCGAAAAAAGCCTTCTTTCGAAATCCAAACTCATTTGGAGGGGTGCATGGAGGACGGAAATCGGATCTATAGCTCTGAAAAACGAAGCTACAGACACTCGGGAACCGAAACCAAAGTTTTTAGTACGAATTCATTAATGCCCATCTTTTAATATCATTCAAAATCCAAGAATAATGCACCAATTCGTAGCAATTGACGCCACCTGTGATTAAATTGGAAAAATCTTCTAAAATACCATAAAAAGTTAAATTAATTTATTTAGGCTCACCGCGCCTGGGGTGAAATGATATAATAATTCTAATCTAAATTACGATAGTTTTACGTGATATCATTAAGTGCTCGCATAATTTTACATAAGTTTATCTCATCATGTGTCTCTTTCTTTTACGACCTGTTTAATACAATTAAATTGTTTGGTTTGTTCATTTAAGTTAATTTACACCTCTAGCAATTTCCTTAATGATCCACCTTATGTTACATATCGTAAGGAAAATAAATGAGGATATGTATGTTATTTATTTCATTTTGCCCAATGGAACATAACAAACTGGTTACTGGTTTAAAGGAGTTCTATAACCTTTCAATAGCAGACGGCGGATATGCAACCGAATGTCCCGTTACTCCCCTGATCTATAAAGCCTAATGTTATCTGCCGATATGGAATAGGGTAGATTGTTAAATTATTATAATTCTATATCAGAAATTAAAGTACCGGTAACTTAAAAATCATCACCGCTTTCTCTCCTCTTTATTTGACACGCACTCTTATTATAACCAAATTTGTTTTGGAAAAACGTAGAACCACTCGAGTCGAGATCTAAACGAGGTTAGTTCGAATCAGCTTCGGGTGACTTAATCTTTCGCGCTGCGGCTCGTTTCCTAATTGATTCGAGCACTAACGGTTCCTATTTATTGGTATAATAAAGAGAGAAAGAGACTGCTCGCGTGAGAGAGAGAAAAAGAAGTTTCGCTATTTCTGTTACGTCTCAACGCCTTTCCCTCAATCAACGAGCTTCCGATAGCCAAATTGACTTATTCCGCGCCCCGAGGCTTCGTCTAAAAGTTTTTCTCTCGCTCACTCTTCCCCGCAGTCTCGTTCTTTTTCAGATGGATCGCACTCTGAGATTTCCGGGAGTAAAGAGCTATGCTCCACACTACTTGAATGACTGAGTTATCCAAAGGGCAAGTCTTAAAATATAATTTTTAGACAGATTCGGAAAGAGTTATTAAGATCTGGCAAAAAATTTAAGCTTACAATCATATAATGATGCAATTGACCAACTAATATAAAAATTGTTTTCCATAAATTTTTAATTTAATTAAATTCATGTCTCTCATGAATTTGTTTAATTAAATTCAGGTTTACCATGCATTTTTTTAACTATGCATGAATTGACGTCAGGGTTAAAGATTTTGGACTGAAAAGGTTAGAAAAATAAGGTCTTTCATCAATCCGTCATATCTTAAACATTAATTCATTTTAATTAAAATGAATTAATGTCAATTTACTAAAAAAATATTCCCACGAAAAGAATGCTTTTAATATACTTTTATCCTTTAATGAGAAGAATTCTTAGTATTTTGACGTGCCTATGAAAACGCATTAGCTTTTGTATCTTTTAAATGTGTTGGGGATCGTTTTGGTCTTGGTGAGTTACTTATTAAACATCTCGTTATATACTACAACCTATTTTCACGAGACATGTCCTTTAAAGATAGAATGAAGTCTATACTTCTACTTGTTGAAATCTCTGACTGAATCTATCACTGTATAGTCGCGCTCTCACTCTTTCCTTTATTGGGGGCGCAGAGGCACTGCCATGGAAATTGATTGTTTCCAAAAGGCAACTCCCGAACCCGTGACCGTTACTAACAAAGTACCGCGACCTTTTATACAAGTAGCGAATTCGCACGCGCCCACCCCAACAGCGTTCAACGACGGCCACGAGATGAAAGGGGGCATGCATAGAGAGATGGAGAGAATAATACCACCCCATTTCCCTACTGCGCCGTATCCCTAAGCCTAAATTCTAGCACGCGTCCGCCCCATTGTTCGCCCTTAACTTATTGACGGTGTTCTGTCTTCTCCTACTAAATGGAAACACTCTTCCACGGCGTACGTCCTTCTATGTCTGATTTGATTTGCCTAACTTTGTAACTTTCCCTACTTATACTTTAATACGATTTTTTTCATCATAACCTTTAGGCCATCCTAGCTGACGATTAACGTAATAAGATGATTTTCGAGCTTAGATTAAATTAATATCAACTTCACAAATCTGTTATTTCGTTATCTCTAATTAATCAGGAAATGTAATAAATCTTTAAATAAGACCTTCGTTAAAATCTCAACATGGAGAAATAAAGCTATACGAGTTACGCAAATGAAAAAGTGTTTAATACAGCTCTTATTGGACACTCCTGACATACCAGGTATAATTACTCCATATAAAAGGTTTTAATTAAATAAATTTAAAACATTTCGACAATGATTGCGATTATTTTTATTATTCTTTTATATAGACCATTTTTATATATCAACTCTCGTAATAATTTACCTATTGATTTTTAAAATAAATTTTAATCATTCAAAAAAAAATTTATATACATTGCTTATTGATTTAATTATGTATTCAATTTTTCTAGACTAGTATATATGCAATAATAAATTAAATATAGCCATAACCTGGTTAAATATCACGGGTTAAATATTTGGTATTCGACTGGCGTTTTAATTATAATTTTATAAGTACCGTACTATCACTCGGTCTATTATAATCTCAGTGAAATATAAATTATAATAATATTCCTTAGTCGGCTAGTCGGCGTTTAATTTAAATGTAAATTCGGGGCTCGGCTAGTCTGGATGAGCAGGACGAACGTTACAGCTGAGCCCCCTCCTTCGTTTATTAAGCCCCTCATTGAGACGCTACCCGAAACATTTCTTCCGCCAGAAGTCTTAAGCTTATTAATTAATCTCGATTCGCCGTCGACGGAATTCTAGCCTTCCTTAGCATCTTGCAAAATTTACTATATCTCTCTCTCCATTCCCTCCGCCCAAGAGTCCAGACAGAAGATGCCTATATTTAAAAACAAGAAAAACCAAAATAAAACTATCTTCTCGCGAAATATTATTAGCGACGGAAACACAGTAACGAAATTCGATTGTATTTTCTTAAGATTTCCGGAATCTTCCAGCACACACACAAGGCTTGGCAATCCTTATACATTTTGTATCAGCGGTAACACTGTCACGGGCGTAGAAGTGCCATTACTTCGTACACAAACCCAATTTTGAGATATATACCGTGGACCAAAAAGAAATCAAACAACCTTAGTCCTCCTCCTAATAGAACAATAGTTTTATATACAATCCAAGCTTTCTTTTTAGGGGGATTCGGTCCTCAATCGTCTTTTTGGCCGCAATGCGATTAGGAACTACAATTTGTTTCTGAAAGGGGATGGACAACTAGTGGGGGACTCATTTGTGGAAGAAGTGGTGTTGGCCTGCTAGAAGATTGTCCATTATTTGGCACAGAGGGGAGGGGGATAGTGGTCGTAAGGCTTTAACTCCGGATACTATCGAACGCCAAGCTCCGAAGCTCTTTGTGTATTGATGGCCCGGGATTGTGTCCTTTAAAATTCGTTAGTGGTAATTGGCGCGCCGTGACCCGGACCCTCGCCATCATCTCCGATGATTGCGCCAATTTGGGGAAACAGGCGCTCTCTTTCTCTCGTTCTCTTCATCAGGGGGTCGTCTGCTCCCTCTGCCGGTCGCTCAGCGTGTAGCCTCTGTTCGTACACCACCCACGCCCTTACTAAATCCCACGGAAACTCTGGAGGAGGTTGGAGGAGCGATTGTTGCCATCAAGTCGAAAAGATTCCGCTGTTTTCTTTCTTTTTTATTTTTGTTTTTCCATCCCCCTTAACGAGACGGTCTCGAAAGCGTTCATCGATTAGACTTAGAGGCTGAAACAGAAGGAATGGGACCGATAATCATTCGTTTTGATGAAGTCAATCATTGAACACCTTGCTTATACTTTTGTTCAAGATGAGTTGGGAATAAAAGCTGAGGCGAACTGAGACATAATATTAAATCTAATGTGCAGGAAATTAAAACTAGTCTTGAACACGAGTAAAGAAAATTGTTTTTCCCAGGAGAGGTGGGAGGTTGAATGGAGGGTAATTGCTATATTCAATCAAATTAAAAAATACGATAAAGTACATATTCAATGCTATTTACCGAAGTTTATGTGATGTCTCTTATCAGTTAATTTAATCTTAGACCAACAATACTACTCTTAAAAACCTATTTGAATAACAAAAAACGTCTGAAACATGGTCGAATTAATCGATCTTCTAGGGAATCACTTGTAAATTCGAAAGAACTTTTTATTCGTAATTTCGCTTAAAAGGGGTCTATTTTTTATTACGCGACCACCTATAAAAGCTGTTTACGAGTGCATGGGTGGTCTGTGGTTTTATAATTTCTCAAAGAAAGTGTGTTTAGCTATAAAAACAAAATTTTCTCGGAAAATGGACTTTGGTTCACGTCATTGTTTGATCTTATGACCTCTGTGTTACGTCGATATTCCTGGGGGGAAAAAGTCGGTTATGTTTAACCTCAATTCCTTATCACGATTTAATCGAGTTGTCTGAAATGAAAATGGTATGTAGGCATTTTCTGTTAACTCGAAGTTTATTCGAAGTCATTTGATTTTTAAAACTAATTACTTTTAGAATAAATTAAAATTATGCGTCGTCGTCATTCTGGTTTCATCACCCGTCTGTTTCGGTTTTCCCTTGGTAAACGACAGCAACCTTGAATTGGACATTTTCAACATTACTGAACTAAACGATTTGGAGAAATTTGTAGACGTGATTAATTTCTACCGATTAGTTCGAAGCGATGTTGAAGATGTTTCGCAATTTCACGACCACGACTATGACCAAGAACTACAAGGACGGGGACCAAATTGCGGTCGGTGCAATCGACCTAAAGTCCACGACACCAAGTACCTAGCTAGACTCGAGCTACCGAGCAGAATACAAACCGGCCGGAAACCCGCGAAACCCGTGTCTGGTTACAAAGTCAGCGCCGGAAGTCGACGTGGTACGTTGACCAACATCAAGGAACACAAGGAAAAGAAGAGAGTTCATTGGGCCGAAAAGGTGGGCGCGAGTGTGGAAGGTGGCTTGTATCTTTCCGTCGAAGACGCTATTGAATACGACGGGGGTATCGTGGTGCCCGTTTACGATTCGGCCATTTTGAAATCTAAAGAATACAAGAAGTACAAGCGAACGAAAGACTTGTTAGCGTGGGCGGATAGAGTCGAAGAAAAAACTGAAGATCCTTGCGTTATTTACGCAATTTGTCAGATAGGGTTAAGACCCAATGATTTTGGACGACTTGGAGATGATCTCCGACGACTTATCAGGTAGCAAAAAATACGTCAAAATTGTTTTCTTAAATTTACTGTTTCTTGGCTTTCGCTCTGAATAACAAAAGCAGTTTTGACTGGTTTTTTTATGGTTACATGAGGGTTCGACGAGCGCTGTACCGAAACGGCTTTCCGATAAGTCCCTCTTCAACCTCGTGTAGCACCACTAAAGGTGATTTTGTTGCGTGATGGTGAAAAGCGCTATATTTAAAAGTGCCATTCGATTTTCCAACCCTCATATAACCAAGATCTAAGATACCAGAAAGGAGCAAGCAAAACTATACTGGTTACTGTTTAAAACCATTTTACTGTAACCTTTGTTTACTTATCTGTTATTAAGTTTGGTTTATGTTATTTGAACCAGAGTGAAATAGACCGAGTGGGGAAGAAGAGTCACGCTAGATAGAATGAACAGAAGAGATTAAAACGCGTGGGTCTAGGAGCTTAACTGGTGAAAAACAGTATAACTGAAACGTGATCCGATCACGTGGCTCTTTTCCCCACTTGTCTAATAGACAAATAATTCGGAAACAATGAAAATCATTAAATTCCATAATTTTTAGGAGACCTACAGTTTATTTAACCAACATCATTAGACGATATGCTACAGCTATAAACTTTCAGTTGGGAAGCATAAATTTCGGTGCATGTAAAGACGAATTTCAAGCGTGCTTGATTTCATCCGACAAACAGCACCTTGTGGACATTGGGTTCCCCTTACGCGGAGTCTTCACTAAGTAAATCCCCTTCTCCCTAAACCCTTGTAAATATTGTATATATTTATGTGTAAACTGCCCATATATTGAAAATGAAGTTCAGTAAAAAAATCTACCGTGTATATATGTATATATTTAAAATGTCACAATGTCTTTCAATTTTCTGTATTTGAACGATGGGTTTTCGTAATCTTGACTTCTCTCGATATTTGGTGGTACGTAAATGGTTTTTGTCGACCGTCCTACGACCAATAAGGCTGTGATAAAAATAGCACCGAAACACAAGAAAAGGCAAAATATTATGAAGAATTTCCATGCTGTTGTTAAGTCTCTATCCTCTTGACTCTCACTCGCGTTTTCGGCGCATTCTTCTGGGACGCCATCCAACTCTGGAAAGATAAATTATTATTTATGCCTGCTCAGACGATATAACTATTCCACAGCACTCGAGTTTGAATATATAACTTGGAAGAGTTGAGTCACCAAAAATGTTACATTTTTGATGAGTCATTGAGTCAAAAGGTTTTATCGTCTGAACAAGGCTTTACCCATATGGACCCAGAGTACCTGGTTAAGGCAAAAGTTTCGTCTCCATAATCGAGGCGTTGGACACCTAATATTTTTTATGTAACGGATTTAGGGATTTTTTAGGGATTATAAGATTTCGAAGCTAATTAGGGAGTTTTTAAAATTCAAACACTATAGAGAAGGATCTTGCGGTGCGTGGGGTATTATAGATTTGAAGAAATTAATCCCCAAGTGCCAGAAGATACATCTCAGATCGTTTAGTACGTAACGTCAAACTGTATTGTAAACGATAACTTACTAGTCGTAACCACATTAGAAATCGCCACAGATTCGTTGGCTTTAACGTAGGCCACGAAAGAAAGCTTATCGATTAAAATTAATTAGTCTTAACAACAAATATACAATACTGATCATTATAATCAAATATCTTACTTGAAATAGTCGGGGTAAGTTTGGAAATTGACAGACAGAAGGCGTAATTACCGACTTCCATGAATTATCTATCGGTATAGAAGTTACCGAAATATCTATGGATACCTCAGATTCTATCGAAGTCTTATTAAAATCCAACGTCGAATTTTCCGAATCCGACATTAGGGCTTCTCCCTCCGCTAGGTCACTGTTGGACGACCAGATAAACTTGTGTCCGGAATCACTGAGGATGTAGAGTATCAAACTGGCGTCTCCCGTCGTGACGTAACGGAAACTGACCGAAATCAACCTGGGGTCCAAATTAGTAGGTGGCGAACTTAGAAATGTTCGAAGATCATCTCCACCCGCGGCGTAGGCAAAGCGCTCCCCTAAATATTACGAGTTTATAATCGAGTTTTATAATATGAAATTTAGATTTAAAATTCAATACTACCGTTTGGAGGTATTTGAAATTGCCCGCGATCTAAATGAGGACTGTAAATTCTCCAACCAATGTCGAATTCCGACGGATTCAAAGCGTCAGTTTTTGTTGTCCACTCGCAAAAATCTCGGGTGAAATTGCAAGATAACTCTTTGATATGATTATCTGAAAATATCGTGAAATAGTATTTTTAAATAAGTTTAAATTCGATTAAATCAGATAAATTTTTATTAACTGCTTCTTTTAAAATTTATTAATGCCAATTATAATTCAAACTAAAGTATTATTAAAATAAATTATTAAATTGACCGCTACTGCGTGGTTATAAAAACAGTATATTACATAAACATTCTGAGGAGCTTTCAAACTCTTAAAATTTTAACAAATTACTTTTCAATCCAATTATATTTGGTTTTCAAAAATACTTTAATTTCATCACCATGGCCAAGAAGTTTTGTGTAAAACGTAATAATTCAAACTGATTTCCAAATGGGATAAAGTGCGCAATTTGAACTTACCAGCACTCGTCTCTCGCAAAAACCATCCTGACAACAACACGCAAAAACTAATTAGTCTTCCGTTAAAATTCATCTTTAGTCGACCCTTTATTCAAAAGTAATATAAAAGCGTGACCCTTTGTTTTTGCGCGTTACATTTTACGAGCTTCGCTCCGTATTAAATTATTCAATTATGGTTATGGCTCCTTCAGTCGTTCTAAAGTCCATTCGTTATCTTAATCGTGAAAGGTTATTGCGATACGAAATCGAGCTTAGATGATAAATCTCGCTTCAAATACTCTCTTATAAACCTCTGTCCTACTTAAAACATCTCGGGGAAATAAACCTTATTCTTATTATTTATTTATTCCTGAGCTTGCTTGCTAGATGTTTATATATCAATTATACCTTAGTTGAATAGTTGAGTTCTAAAACAAAGTAATATAATGAAAGTTTTAGTCAAGAGATACTTATTTTTGGATATTAGATAAAGGTTTATTGACTTTAAGCTTACAATGACTTTCCGATCTAATTTATTGATAAATAATTAATTTTATTAATGACGGACGATGATCTTGAATTGCAAAAATATTATTGAAAGGTCAGCTTTGTTTTTCAAGTTCGTTGGTATTTAAATTTAATTGTTGTATATAATATAATTCCTATTACCAGAAACGTATGAGATTAGTCGACTTCATATTTTAGCCAAATAAACCGAACCTTGAGACTAACGCTAGCCCCCCCCCCCCCCCAAACATTCGCCTTCCTGAACCTACCTAACTTTTTCGACTCCCAAAAGGAAAATTCGCACTAGTTAGGCTGGCTTGGTAACTTCGGGGGTTTATACGTTTCTGCTATAGCACAATTATTTTGTTTTCTAGTTTTAAATTGTCGAGGGGTTTACATAATTAACTGTGTAAGGTCTGGTTGAGTTCTGATCTATTGATTTTTGTAATTATATTTATGTAAAGATGACACCGTTTCTAATCCGTCGAATAGAACCTCTTCCTCGTCGTCTGGCACGATTTTGGATCGAACTAGACAGAATTTTACAATCGAGGCAATAATAACAGACCCGAAAAATACCGATACTAATATGGCTACGACGTTTTTCCACCCCAAATCTCTTAAAAGCTTCTCGACACCTTTTAGTTCATCCGATTGGCTGTTGGGAAACTCTGTATTCTTTTCTAGTGTACTATTGTCGACTGGAAAATCCGTCGTTTCGTTTTCTGAATCAGTTGTAATAGTGGAAGTATAATTTAAGTCGTTGAATTTCGAGAAACTAGTGACGGTAGTGGATTGTTCTGTACTTTCAGTTCCATCCGAACTGAACGAATCGTCGGTAGTTTGAGTTGTGAAGTGTCTTAGGGCGAACCACGTGTTATTTAGGTTTGCTTCAATGGTCATCTGAAAGGGAGAACCTTATGAACATTGTGGAGTTTTACCCCCGAGGCCTTGAGTTTCTCTTTCCTACAAATATTTACAAATATATATTCTATGGAAACCCAAGAAGGGTGAAACATCCAATAAGAACACTTCTATTTAAAGGTCGCTGTCAGATAGATTCTGGGATCGAATTAAAGCGACTATAAACCTAAAAGATTTTCCGCTATCGCGTGCGATGTCTTTTTTCCTAACTTTAAGAGAACATTGGATAGATATAGTGACAAGAATGTCAAGTTGTTCCGGACCCACCTTTGGCCAGAGGTTTATAAAATATCAGTATTAGTAACCATCTCTATTTGCATGTAGAGTTATTTAAAATTAGAATTATTCTTATTATTATGGTAACTTACACTATATTGTCCTTCTCTGATGTTGAAAATTGATCCTATATCCACTTGTAACGTCTTCCACTGATCATAGACCGTTTCGTTGTCTTTCTCGGAATCAAATATTAAATGCTTCATTTTACCATTTAGATGTATTACCAATTCAGCCCCAGTGTTTAAAAAAAATTTGAATTGTAAGAAATTGGGAAAATTCGTCGCAGTTACGTTTGCCACGCTTTTCAGAATTCCTTCTGTATTTATTTGGGAGTAAGCCAGAAGACAATCTTTGTTTTTAACATCTAAAAATCGCAGTTTTTAATTACGAAGAAAGGAAAGCTTTGACAGAAGCCTACCATTCGATAAGTTAATATTTGTTTCTTCTTCCAATGTTAAGTTTGATCTTAGTTTCCACTGGACTGAATCTGTAAGAATGTTATTTATCTCCCAATCGCAAAGATTTTCTTTGAACTCGCAAGAAAATTCGGGTATTTCGATTCCTAAAGTAAATATTCTATTCATTTTGAATTCTTAATTATAGGTAATTTAAATTTACCTAATACACTCGCTTGTAATGCTACAACTGTAATTAAAAAGTACTTCATCTTTGATTCTTTTTAGGCTATAAACGCGCGAAACTATAATATGAAAGGCAAAATGCGTAGCACGGTAGTAATATACACTTTTCAACTTTATTATCACATAAAATAACATTATCAATCAGGTTTTATTACTAATTGGCCCAGCAGTCAGGCAACATCGGCGCGATAATTAGTGCGTTCAAGATTACAAGACGACTTTTTATAACCCTAAATGACAAAGACCACGTTCGGAATCCCGCCTTCCGAGTCCTTACTCGGCAATCGGTAGTAATTAGGTTTTTCGTTTTCTTCCTGCTCTCTGCGCACTCTCTGTTGTTTCAACGCATTTGCAGCCCCAATAATTGTCACGGTAAGAATAATACCGAAGAAACAAACTAAAGCTGGATAGAAAACTCCCTTGAAAGCACCATCGTCATTTTTGAAAAAAGGTTTCTTATTTCTATCCAGGTATTGATAGTTTCCGCTGCCCTTTTTCGTCCCTGTACTTGTTGTTGAAGTTTCTTCCGTGTTTTTTGTTGTTCTGAGGGTAGAGGTAACAACTTTATTATCGTAGTCTTTTGACGTTCCTTGTTTCTGATCTTTGAGGGTAGAAACAGTGACTTTACTCTCTTTGCTCGTGGTCGTAATGAATATTGTAGTTTGATCTTGGACTTTGTTGGTAGATGTTCCTGGTTTCGTGTCTTTAGCGATAGTATTGGTTTTGCTGTCCATGTCTTTAGACGTGGTAAATTCTGTTCTAGTTTGATCCTGTTTCGCTGTCGTACCTTGATTGATATCTTCGTGGGAAGTGGTCGAGGTTTCGCTGTTTATAAGTGTAGTTTGGTCATGGTAGTTGTTGGTCAATGTTCCTTGGTTGGTTAATTTAGTGGTAGATGATTTAAGATTAGTGTTTCTTGTAGTTTGGTCGTGGCCTTGGTTAGTTTTAGTGCTCTTATTTATATCATTGGGAGAAGACGTAGATGTTTTCTGGTTGGTAAATATGCCTTTATTGATGTTATCAGTGGTAGAAGCTGGACGGTCGTCAATCTTTATCGTAGACTTGAATAGTGTCGCTTTTTCTTGGTTCTTATCGTTGAGAGTTCCTTGGAAATCAGTTGTAGTAGTTGATGTTCGGTGAACAAAGTCGGTGGATGTTGAGGTTTCCTGGTCCAAATCCCCAGTAGCGACGTATGTCATAGTTTGGCCCTTCTTCTCGGTGGTGTATTCAGACGGTATGTTCGCGTCTTTGACTGTAGTTAGGTCCAGACTTAAAGTGGAAGGCACTGTTTCCAGACTTGAGAAAATCATCGTGGTGGTTTTTAAGTCGTCCGGATACGTAACGTATACTAGTAAATTCTTTATAGCCAAAATGTCCTTAGTTTTTGTTACGTTAGCCTTGAAAACCAGCTTAAATATTCAAATATACGACGATTTAATTTCATATAAGTTTGATTGTTGAATAAAATATTATTAGGCATTTTTACCTTAGCGCTGTGAAAGTTAAATCTGGTCACATCCGGAACATGATCGATGCTAAACCATTTATCGGCTTGAAAGTTAGCTTCTAATATGGAACTATAGACCGGCATGGGAATGTCAACTTCTTTACCATTCTTCTTGGTCATTTTTCCATATAAATCTATTACGAAATCAAACTTATTTGACATGAATATATCCGTTTTAATATTAATCGAGTTTTTCGTGATGGGAAACGACGGACTAGCCATAACGACGTGAACCGGCGAATCAGAGAACGCCATAACGAATCCATTACCCGTCAACCCTAAATAGAATTTAAAAACTTTGCAAAAGATATTTAGTTTTAAATTATCATTCTTACCTTTCGGTGGTTTCAGGTCGTGAAAATTTTGATCTGTCATTTCATTTCTAAACAATAGTTTAACCGGTCCCTGTAGGTTCTTAATAGCTTCTCTCCAACCTTGGCAGGATTTTTCGAAAGAACAGCTCACTTCGTTGACCACCTTAACTGCCAACGATAAACTTATATAAAATCTTATCAATTTACATTTAACTAAAATTATTTAAAACCTTACCATAACATTTTGTGAATGGAACAAAAACAGTAATTGGAATTAAATAAAACGTAATAAGATACCTCATTATAAATATTCGTTATTGATCTAAACCCTCGTAAAATTTAGTTTTTAGCTCGAGTTCTCGATTAGAAAAAGAAGAAATTTTCTGTTCTTTATTTTAAGGTTCAATTATCGTTTCTCCACCCACGTCATTAACTACAAATAACGTAGTGTCAAATTTTATCTTGATTGACTAATGACAGGTATTTAAACAGCAGAGATAGGGTCCATCATACTTGCGAAATTAAATTGACATTTAGGAATTTAGAATTTGCATTTTCAAAGACCTTACTTTCTCTATATCGGATTTTATTTGAGCATTTAGATAAGTTTCCGAACGGTTTCCGTTACCCTTCAATTTAAATATTGATAAAGCTGCTAATGTCATAATTATGTCAATTAACAGCATAAATGAATCGTTGACAACGTGTACTACGAGATATCGGGTATACTCCTAATATAGCTACCACCGGCTTTGGCTGAAAATAGCAGTTTCCAAAAACAGCTGTGTTTCCTGCAAATCAGCTTAAATACAGTTTTAAAAAACCGATATGACATATCACCATTACGACATTAAGCCGCTGAGATCTAACCCGCTCTCGCTACTTGCTTCGTTCGTTTACTTTATAATCATCCTCTTGATATATGGCTCTTTATCCTTGTGTGGTTATGTTTGGGGACAAAAGAACGGTTTTCGACAACAGCGGTGGTTTAAGAAACAGCGGTCATCCGCTGAATCAGCGAAATCGCTGTTACGCTCGCATCCCGACATTCGGCTAAATAGAAACTTTTAATTTAAAAGGAACATAACCTCCAAGGGAAATATTTAGGAATAATACCTACATCTTTAGGATGAACCCCCCTAAAGCTACTAACAACTATATAGATCTAAAAATAGGAAAAGCCATATATGATGAGGATGTAGGAATAAGTCTGGAATAAACCGGAATAAACGAATGAAAGCAGTGGGGGAAGATTAGGGTTATCGATTGGAAAATACTGATATCGATGATAATTATGCCTTTGCTGAACTTGTACTTTTAGTTCCTTAATAATTAAATAAAGTAACTACGATCTATGCGTGATTCAAATCAATAGGAATATTTTTAACATTTTTTAATGGTTCTGTTTAGTCTGATTATAATTTATACAAAAATGTTTTAAAGAAATGCCATTTAAGTTTTAACTTCTTAAAGCTGGATTTATTTATAATTTGTATTTTTTTAAATAATATTTGACAACATTACTGACTTCGGAAAAATGCAAAAATACGCCTTTTAAATTATAGATCACCAGTTTCTAATACACGTTCTTCATTGTTATTATCTTTAAATAAAGACTAAACTATTACGAAAAATTTCACAACCTATCCATATTTAAGTACGCGCCTAATAGCTGGCTTCTATCTAACGAGTTGGGTGTAAGACTCATCCGCCATTCGTCTTCGCCGAATATAGTATACCAAGGCTCCAGATGCTACGCCGAAGATAATAATTATAAAGATGACCAAGGCCGCTATTTCTCCTCTGGAAAGCCCGTGGTGAGGAACGGGTGTTGGTGTTGGTTTTGGTTTGGGAGTAGTAGTCGGTGACGAAGTTGGTTCGGTTGTTGGTAGCCTAGTTGTTTCGGATGCTGGTGACGTTGTAGTTTCGGGTGCTGGTGACGTAGTAGTTTCGGATGCTGGTGACGTAGTAGTTTCGGATGCTGGTGACGTAGTAGTTTCGGATGCTGGTGACGTATTTGGTTCTGTTGATGGCTGCCTAGTGGTTTCGGATGCTGGCGACGTAGTTGATTCGTTTTTTGTAGTGGTATCTTGGGTTGTTGGAGCTTCGGTTGGAGCTGTAGGTAGAATCGAGGCTTTATATTCTATAAGGCGCAATGGTACTGTTATATTTTCTGCCGTAACATTTTTCAGAAGGGTTTCCAATCGACCAGACGAATACAATCGAACGAACTCGCTTTTATTCGCGTTTACTATTTTTATCGCTTCGCTCAGCAACATCCCTCCCATGGCTAAATCAACCTTAATTTCGCTTTTGTCCGACTGTCCGTTTGTAGCTTCCGTGACGTCAGCTTCGTTAGTCGAGTTGGTGTTTAGGCCTAGAATCTTGGATTCTTGGCCTGAAACGAAAATTCCCGCTAAATCGACGATATACGCAGTCAGTACATAGCGAGTAAAATATGAATTTGAATATATTTTTACGTACCCGTTAATAGAATCGTGATGAAAATTATTTCTTTAACGAAAATCGCCATATTTAATATTTTTAAGATCGAAATTTAAGTAAAGACAACGCCTTGAAGGGTTAACATACGTTGTATAAAAGTTTTTTTTTTACCTTTTGAGCTTATCTTTCGACTGCGGATTATTGCTTAGGAGGCTACACCAGCGATAAGATAAGCTGATGAACAGTGCAATTTATTTTCTTTATCATTGAAACCATGTACATATGCTTTTTGAAAAAGTACTTTACGCCCCTCATTAGACAAGACATTTATTTACTTCATTTTATTTCTTAGAAATTCAATCAAATTTTTTAATGTACAAGTTAAAAATTGTCCGAACATGAAAAACCTTTCATAGAGACTTAAAACAGAAACTGTATCATACAGTTATTATTATACCATAATATATATTATTATATATATTTTTTAATTTAAGGATTACTCTGCAGTAACTGAGTACGATCTCCTTGACGCTGTTGTAATTTCTTTTTGTACAAAGCGACCGCAATACCGACGATAATGGCAGAAGCAGCTAAAACTCCGATGACAATACCAGCAACGCTACCTCCCGAAAGTTTGGTAGAGGGCGTCGTTGTTGAGGGCTTCATGGTTGTGGGCGTTGTTGGATTGGGAGTTGTTGGATTGGGAGTGGTAGATGTGGTAGCGTCAGTGTTATTTCCTGTGGGTTGCGGTTCTTCCGACGTAGCGTCAGTGATATTTCCTGTGGGTTGCGGTTCCTCCGACGTAGCGCCAGTGTTATTTCCTGTGGGTTGCGGTTCTTCCGACGTAGCGCCAGTGTTATTTCCTGTGGGTTGTGGTCCTTCTGACGTAGCGCCAGTGTTAGTTCCTGTGGGTTGAGGTTTTTCTGATGTAGGGCCAGTGCTAGTTCCTGTGGGTTGTGGCTCTTCTGATGTAGCGGCAGTGGGAGGATCTGATTGTTTTGATGCTTCAGATGTAGAGACAGTGGGAGTTCCCGTGGGTTGGGGTCCTTCCGATGTAGGTTTAGGAGTGTTTTCAGTGGTAGTGGTGGGAACATCAGGCTGATCAGATGTAATAGTTGGTAGCGGATCGGTAGGTTTACTCGTAGTTGATGGTGGAAACGTTGGGCCTGGATCAAATTTTACAATATATACATATATTATATAAACGAATCATAATCCAATATTACCTTCAGCATTAGCCAAAACGAGGAAAAGAGCCATAAAGGCGAACATGAAAATTTTCGAATCCATTTCTACGCGTGTGAAACTTTTTTAACTCGCGTCTGTAACGAGTGAAAGTTCGAATGAAAAGACCCTTTACTAGAAGCGAAATAATATACGTATCGTCTTTCGAATCTCTTCACGTGATAAATGATTCGAAGAGATTTCTAGTTAAATTACGACCGTCTATCTATAGGAAGAACGCCCCTCTTTTTACTTTATTATTAGATAATTTACTAGAGACTACAATGAAACGTCACGTATTTCCAAATATTATTATATTATCGATTTTATTAGGAAAATACAAAAAAGAATTACAGCGTTTTATCACAATGATCGTTGTTTTAATTAAAGGACTAATAAACTTTCGTATTTGACCTTTTCACAAGGTCACGAGCATAGTGTACAAGAATATCGGTAGGACCAGGTTGTCCACTTGGGTCGTGACTCCTTCCAAAACGCAACAAAGACAGGTAGCGATCACTAAATGCACCCCATTCAAAAGAAACCAAAACCACGAGGTTTCCGCTGTTGAAAATCATATTTTCGTTAAATGATTTACACCCTCTTTTGGTTTAAAGTTCAAAGTTCAAAGTAAAATTACCAATCCAAAGCAAAATTAAAGATACCACCGACTGCACGGCGACGGCGCAATAAGTTCCTTCTAAACTTTTCTTGGAATCTGTCACGTAATAAATAAAGATGGTCGTTAAACCTTTAACCACGTGGAAATCAGTGGCAAACCTAGCTACCTGGCCATTTATTTTTTCCCCACCAAGTTCCCCCCACGGAAGCCGCCGTGTCCCCGAACCCTAGAGCCAAAATACCCGATATGGTCGCGATACGAAATCCTGAAATAAAACTATTCGTTACTCTTCTAAATAATTATATTTAACGAACTTTAGCCTATGACCTGCGTTTTTAAAGTTCAAGGGCAGTAACCATAGGGAAACTGAGGTTCCAAAGAGAAGATAGACGTGGGTTAGAATCAAAGTCCCTCTGTCCTTCTCGTCCAAAAATATTTGAAGACTGGAATGTAACACGGAACCAAAGGGTGGAATGTCCAGTACCCGAATTAGCTGTAATAAGATATGACCTTTGACCCAAGGAAATGACTTTCGTGGCGAAAGAGGGCTAAAATTAATCATACTTCCAAAACGACGAAAACGCCAAAGGCCACGCAACTGGCCAGGTATAACAGGTCAGCTTCCCAGACTAAAGCCGGTAAATATACCATGATGACGATGATATGAAAGTATTTACGAACGATGGTCGTTACTCGCGCGTTCGTTACGTTATACCAGGCTACTATAGCCAAGGCTAAGACGGAACACGTTACCCAGTGGAATATCATGTAAATCTATTATTGGTAAAGATATACCTACCCTTAAGTAAAAATTCGCCTTAAAGTAGAGAGCGCAACCTCCTCGATTCGGGCCTTGTCAAATTGACCTAACGCCAAGCTCACAAATTTAAAAATTCGCGGGGCTGTTTTTACATACGCGTGACGTCGGTTTTACTTTTCATTTCAAAGTGATCCCATGTAGAATAACGAAGAAAATCGACGCTCCCCATGTGGGAAAAATTAAAACATTCCAACAGAAATCGCCTTAAATTCAAATTTTTGTCCACTTTTGTTGAATTCAGTTCATTTTGTTTGGCGTATTTGGTTAAATTATGTTGGAATTTACCAATTTTGAACATTTTCGACCAAATTAGATCTTTTCTCATTGGGAAAGCCGATTGAAATGAATAGTAAAATCAGCTTTGGGTTTTTTTTTTTTTTTTTTTTTTTTTTTTTTTTCTAAAGATTAAATTCGCAAGCTTGGCACAAGATCACTTTGACTTGGCCTGAATCAAGTCGAGTTGAAACTAGTGTCATTTCTTACCTTTGGTGCCGAATTCAATGCGAATTCTGAAATCCACCAGATAGGGTCGCGTTCAAAAACTGTGTACCATGATGGGTACATGACTAAGGCCCCTAATAGACCAGCTAT
Organism: Odiellus spinosus; assembly: GCA_963920705.1. NCBI lineage: Eukaryota > Metazoa > Arthropoda > Arachnida > Opiliones > Phalangiidae > Odiellus > Odiellus spinosus. The sequence goes on along the minus strand of OY987228.1, from coordinate 16,451,955 downwards.
GAGGTAGAACGGTATCGCTTGGCGGGCAAATTTAAAGTACGTGGGAATGACAATGAGGGCGCCACAACCAATAGCTAATATCTAAGGTATGGTATTACCAAAAGTGAATTTTTATCCTTTCAAAGTTCAAAAGGCATTGCATACTTCTACAATTGGAATAATATACTTTTGGTTTTACATGTACTAAAATACTTATATATCAATTCAAATCTAAAATCCTAGATAATCAATGGGCTTATTAGATAATTTTACCTATTTTATTTATAAATTATCCTAAAAATTTAAAAGATATTTTAGTGTAATTTTATTCAAAAACTTACCACAGAAAATTGTGTGGTCTCTTCTCCAAATGATATTGAGAAGTTAGTTGGATAAATATCAAAAAACTTTGAAAAAGATTTAAGTTAATTTTGAAATTAATTAAAAAAAAACACAAATTAGTGTAAAAATTGGTTATACTTTGCTTAGGAACCATATAATGCAAGTTGTTATAAGTGACGCTGTGGCTAGGACCACTGTAAATGACTCTCCTATAGAAAAGGATTGAGAATTTCTTTCCGCTATTTGATTCCATAAAATTAAGTAGACCAACTGTGAGATGAAACATAATGCTCCAATCGCCATGTAGCCTTATAATTTAGTCAAATAAATTAGACAAATTAGCTAATTTTACTCTTCCTTAGATTGCATTGTGATGAGGGCTGAAACAATCAAACTCACTGAGTGATATTAATTGGCTTAAAATTAAAGCATCTTGCGTAACGACACCGATAGTCAATAAGATGTAAAATCTGAGGCTTGGTTTTAGGCTTTTTGTCTTGCTTAGTTTCCATAAGAGAGCAATACTAGACACCAAGTAGCCTTGACAGATTACTGTAGTCGTTGTATAGATGTCTAAAGACAAATTAGTCGATTTTAGACTCATTTTTATACCTTTATTAGATTTGTAAAACACCTACAGCTTGATCGGTTGTAATGTGTAAGTAAACCAAAGAGTAATGAGCAAGGAAATAGAGGAATTATCGCTAAGCCGAGATCAGCTCCTAATCTACTATCCCACAAATCTTTTCCACACGTCTTGATTTTGGCTTCTAGTTGACTTTCAATGTGTTGTATACATGACATTAACGCAATTACGATACCTTTAAAGTATTTAATACATAAATAAACTAATTAATTTAAAATAAATGTTATAAACCTACTTGATATGACTAATAAGATTAGGGAAATGTTGCCCACAATTTCGTTCGTTTCTAATGTTTCTAATTTCCAGTTTATATAGCATCGAATTGACGTTAATAACAAACCAGAGCCAATCGCGACATATTCGATAATTCTTCTGTTTTCCATTTCTTTGGTTGATTTCATATTTTGAATACAAAATTTAAAGAGCCGGTGAATGTAAACACCCTAAGCCTAGGCTTGCCGACATGGATGACGCAATATCTTAAGCAGACGATCCATTTTCCGGAAAAGATTATAAATTCAGTGAATGTTGGCAGTAACTACTTTCTTACATAAGGAGTTTAACAATTTGTATTCATCCACTCTCATATTATCTATTGTGACAATCTTTGCTGAAGCAAAGTATTTTGCGCATGGCGGTCTCTATCGGGCACTTGAAACTTTTTTCTTTATTTTCCATTGATTGTTTTTTCGTATCCGCAAGCGTACTCTGTATTTCATCACGCCGATAATAATTGTAAATTAGTTAATCTCTTGTTGAGACTTAAATTAATTAGCAACCAAGATGAGGCTGCTACCAAATATTCTAGTTACAGGTAATTTGATTAATTTGATTGTTGTATACCGTTTGTACTGTAACTTTTAAAAATACTTTTAACTAGATTACCAAGGCCTAAAGTAAAACGAAATTAGTTCACATGATATTTGCCTTCTGGCCACGTGTTGAATTATGAAACCGATAACATGTGTTGCCTTATTTTTTTTTCCCATATCAAATTTTACAACAATGATATTTAATGGGTGCAATATGTAATTAGGAACTCCCTGTACTGGAAAGACAACTCTTTGTTCCGAATTAAGCGAAAGAATTAATTTGGAATGGATTAATGTTGGAGAAGTTGCAAAAACTAATCAATTATATGATGGATATGACACCCAATACGAATGCCCTGTTATTGACGAAGATATGGTATATCCAATCACGCCGCATTATATTAACAAATATCAATAAATGTAATTTTTCCATTAGGTTGTTGATGAGCTTGAAGAAAAAATGACTGAAGGTGGAAAGATAGTCGATTATCACAGCTGCGGTTTTTTCCCTAAGAGGTGGTTTGATATTGTTTTTGTTCTTCGTACGGATAACAAACTCTTATTTGACAGGCTTTCTACTAGGTAATATTTCAAAAAAGGTTCAGTGATACTGCGGTGCTTCTAATTTCCTTGGTATTTCAATTTAAACAGAAATTATAATAAGAAAAAGCTTGAGGATAACTTGCAGTGTGAAATATTTCAAGTCATACTCGACGAAGCTAAAGAATCATATGATGAGGAAATAGTTTTTGAACTTCCCAGTAATACACCCGATGATATGGAGGATAATCTGGAACAGATTTGCCAATGGGTAAAGCAATGGCAAATGAACCACGAAGCGAGGGACCGGTAGCTTTCAGGGAACTTGGCGTTTTTGCGTTAAAATTGTGTTCCTAAATATTTCCACTATGCCAATTACCATGGCTCTGCTCGCATTTCCTTGTAAATATTCTTAACATGCTTATTTTGAAAATCAGCTTGACACATTTCGCTTGAAATATGGTATTACTATTTATACCATGAAGTCTTCCTATTATTTGGCAACTCCAAATTTTAAAAGAATGATCATGAAGTTATTGTAAATCTTTAGTGATTATATAAATTCAATACCTGACATAATGCCAAGGAAGAACTTTTTGTAAGATTATATAATAAATAAAGTTATATTATCTTTGTAAACAACCTTTTTTATTTTCAAGTTGAGTAATTGAAATTAGTTTAGTCAACAATGATTATCTAATAATGCTAAAAGATTATGCGTAATTCTGAACTGTATTTAAAAATAATACTTGATAATTATATTAAGTAGGCTATTTGATAAAATAAGTTGTATTTTTTGGGAGTTGGTTGGAAAGTTATGCCTACTCTCAAGTTTTTCCAATTAATCACTGGAATTTACTCATTCAAGGTTTTTTTTTTTATATTTAGCGCCGAATCTGATATTAAACAGATCCTAGATAGCGTTTGAAAACAAGGATTTTTTTTTTTTTTTTTTTTTTGCTCCGTTTAGTGACGAACTAGGGCCTAATGGCCATTACAGTTCCAGAAAGCATAACAATTAAAATAACTATTTACACATTAAAGTTATGATATACACAATTTACACTAAATTAGTGCCCAGAAACGAAAATAAGAATATATCTTTATTGACCTTCACAAATTCATTTATAGGACATTTAAAATAAATTATCAGTCATTGCTAGATAGATTTCCTGTACCAGAAAGTACTTTTTCTTATCCAGTGATCTGTCTAGTCAATGCGAGTAACGTATGCATTGGTCCATTAGATGTTTCTGTTCTGTCCTTGCAAATTAGGCGACTGCTCTGAACTAGACTGAACTGAACTCTATAGATCCGTCGTCTGCAGAATTTTGAATCTTTCGGATTCTCCGAACCTGAAACTCAGACACGTGTTCGTATATAAACATGAGTTATTTAATTGCCAGTAAATTTTAAAATTAATTATTAAAATGGAGAAACGGAAAATAGTGCCTATATGGACTACGCTGGGATACAGGGAGCTTATTGAAGGCTACAAATATACTTTTGATATGGTCACCATACCGGACTATGGTGGTGTCGGAGTTGATTTGAAAGCGAATGACATTGACAATGAAGTGGAATGCGTGAAGATAAAGATTGAAAATGAAAACCATTTTCTTGGGTTTCAAGCTAAAACTTATTGTTTACCATTTACCAAACCTAATGAAAGTAATTATCAAATGCCCATAATAAGTTAACAGCAGTTGATCGTATAAGTAATATAATCCTTTTTATTATTTTTTCCCTTCAGTTAATTACTTGTCAGATCCTTGCCTAAAAATCATTGATAGATATTTACAAAATCAAAGCACCTTTTGCACAAAACTTTCAAATTACCGAAACTTCAGTCGTAATGTACAAACGCTTTACTTTTTGTTCGTCATTGTAACTAAAAGTTTTATGAATCTTAAATTTTACAATTTGTTCCTTTCTAGACAAAAAAACAACCCTTAATTATCGAAGCTTATGAAACTCTGAAAAAACTTTTAGACGAAACTACGATTCCTGAGGAACAATATGAGATTTACATACCCAAGCAGTTCACTGATCTTCTAAAGCTCTATCCAGAACCCTTTCCAACTCTAGTAATAAAACACATTAGAAAAAAATCACAATAATGCCAACAAATTGATAATTTTAGAACTCCAATTGGTTGTACACTGGTGGATGTTTAACTTCAGTTGATGATAAAATTCTTCTACATTCTAGTGGGCAAAGATTCGAAAATTTAGGTTTGAAATTTTTAAACTTAAACCAAAATATGATCAACTGTAAATGATTAGCAAAATTTTATTAACTTTTGAAACTGAGGTGGCAGACCTATTTTAAAAATATCCCATGGTTTCAATTTTTGGCCTTTATAAGTGCTACGTAATTCCCCAAATCACTATCACGTAGGTGTGACATCTAATTGGGTCCATCGCCTCAGCTTGTGTCTCTTTAATATCTCTATATGTAAATGGTTTTTGCTTGATACAGTTTCAACCACTTTGGAAGAGAAAGAAGACAGTGACAAAATATTTAACGTTAAAAACCAAAGTACTCTTAATATTAATGATGGAAGTAAAATTCATCAGATTGTTTACCAGGAAACATTGAAAAGACGTAAGAATACTAGAATAGGTTGAAAAATTCAAATATTTCCTCGTGATCATTATTGGACAATTCAATTGTTTAGGTTTCTGCGCCATTCGTAAAAAATGTCATTGTGATATATTTTCCGTGACTGAAAATGATGAGACGCTCGATTATAAATTGTTGAAAACTAATTATTCAAAGGAGTTACTATCTTCAGTCGCAATTAGCCCCCATATACCCGGCGAAATTTTAACTTCTAATAATTTGGGCTACATTCAACTTCAGTCATTAATTTCTAAGTAAGAATTCCACGAGTAATTACCATTAGTTTTTATTTAATTATTGTTACTTCAAAGTAAGCTCATTTGGAAAACTGAAGATGATATCTTGCACGAAAAAGTATCAGATGCAGCAAATGATTGGTGGGTTACCGATTTTGGACCCCATCCCAGATCATTACTCTATTTGGATAGGACTAATTTCATGAAAGCCGATCTCAGATCCAAAGTAATTATCAAATTGTTTAAAGGGAGAATGCAACAAGATAACAAGTGATTTTTGTAGTGATTCCTTATCATTTAAAAAGATCTAATCAACTACTGTAAAATTTTTTAAACCAATATTAATCTAGAAAACAATTTTTAACTTACTCAAAAATCCATGCCAAGTTTGATATCTTGTCATTAACTAGTCAATGGCCAGTCATGCAACAAGCTCCTTCTTTTTCTCATTGGCTGGAGGTATTAAATATCCTGTGGATCCCTTTTAAGCCTACTTTCCTATTTAAGTTTAAAATTTCTAGCTCGATTTTTAATATTGGTTGAGGCCTATTTTTAAATGTTAATCAATTGGTAGAGAAATTCCTTGTTGCTGGGCTGCATTCGCCCTTTAAATTAATTATAATGAAACTGATACTAAAGTAAAATTCTTCGTTTAAACTCTTAACAGGATTTTAAAAGTCAGGCCCTCTTATCTTCGAACAATCAATACATTCAGGGTGAAGATTTAATGTTATTCAAAGGAAACCTTTTAAACCCGTTGCAGTACTTCGTGGCAACTTCTTATCATTTAACTTTAATTGATGAAAGATTTGCGCAAAAACCTCTTCATATCTGGAATCACCACTTGCAGTCACCTTCGTTATATTGGAGCCAAACTTTAATCGAAAATGAAAATCAATTTGTATTTCTTCTATCTTCTCAAAATTCTAAAGAAACTTCTTGTTTACAATTGGATTCCAAAACCGAAGGAATTCAACCAGTATCGTTAGGCTCAATGTGGCATCTCTCTTCTCCGGGTGATTTTGTGAAGGTATTAAACTTGCAAGGAGCTTCCTTGTCACCCGAAATTGAAACCAGAACATCATTGCCCCTAATTGGTGTTGAAGTTATCTCGCGTAAGAAGAAAAGTGGCTTCACCGCCTTTCAATTGACATCCGTCGGTGATCTTTATTATCAAGACTATTTCCCTCAAAGTACCAGGGGTGAACGAAACTACCATTACGGAGCTGGCTGCGAATTTCTTGACGAGAAAGATATACTTGGGCAATATTCGGATTGGTTTAAGGAAGCTCATAAGGAGGCTAGACCAAATAATGAAGATAAATCCGTGATAGAAACTCAAATCAACATTAATAATTTTGTTGATAGTGAGATAAACATCTTTATTATATACATTTGATATACTTAAGACTAATAAATCTCAATTTTTAGAGATGGAAGCTGGTCCATCGAGTTCAGATTCATGCGCAGTTTGTTGCAATTCCAACAATCCAAATCCATCCAAGAATGAAATTTGCCCCGGTTGCGGTTGTAACGAAATTATAGCTTTCAATATTTTAAAAGCTAAAGAAGAGGTTTGTTAGCTAGTTTTTGTTTTGGCTTAGTAATGGGTTTTACCATAAGTTAATAAATTATATTTGCTTCTAAAAAACCAATGTTCTAAGATAGATGGCGCTCGTGAGGTCAGTTTCTAGGCGCGAAAATCTAAATTTTGGGTCAAAAATATTGACCAACTCTTAGTTTTTTCCCTGTTGCCTGTTTTCATCAGTTCTGAAATGGTAGTTTCATTTCAGGGTGGCATTATTTCAAAGTTCATGTTACAAGAAACTGACCGACAAGAAAATACTGAAAAGGATAAACTAAGTTTGATAGATTTGGATCGCCATTTTGATCCATTTAGCCAAAAATTATTGTCCATGTGGATTGGAAATGACAAATCTCAGTTATCTGGTCCCGAAAGTCAAGATGAAAGGGAGGATGAAGAGGCTGAAATTTTTGCATCAATTTTACAACCAAAAGTTTCTTTTTACGTAAAAGAAGAGAATGAACTCGGTACGGTTCCCACAGTCCCTGTGCAAACGGATAATTTACCACCAGTACAAACAATAGTTGGTGAGGTTCCTGTCTATTCCCAGGATACACCTAGTCAAAGTCAACCCGAAAGTGCTGATGTTGATACTGACTGGTTCTTTCAAAGCCCCAAAGTTAACAAAAGTAAAACGAAAATGGGAAGTTCAAAAAAGAATTATTCCGTTGGATTTTGAATTTCTTTCTAAATTTTGAAAGCAATATATAAAAAATTCTAAATATAATTTCATAGGTGTTTTTTTTTTTTTTTTTTAATTCCATTTTATAATGTTATCTAAAATTTTAAATATTTTTTGTACATAGCCATGACATTAATAAAAGCATTTAGAGACCGTTTTGCAATACAACTTTATAACTTATTGGATGACCCTATTCATTTTATCAAGCCACTCTTTGATCATTGGGAACAAACTGATTATTCTCTATGTTTTGATCAGCTGTAGATTTTCTGTCATTTTTATCCAGAAATGGAGTTGGCAACTAACTAGAAATGATAGAAGTTACGCAACTTCTATCCTTGATGTTACATGTCTTCATCATCCCTTTAAAACAAGATGGGATTAAGTTCACGGGACAATTTTTCATTTCAAAATGTATTTTCTCGTCATAAGGTACGCTAGACTCAATTATTTTTTCCTTTCATTGGAAAAATATCAAATCGATTTCTTAAGAATCGTTTTCCTTGTAATGGAAAAGTTGGAACTTTTGAAATACGTAAACAAAAGTCAACTTCCGCCTATGCAAATGATATCATTCATAGGCTCTGCCCACTTAACAGTTTCCTTCAGGGTTAATTTGCTCGGGTTACGACAGGAAAAAGAGCTTCGATCAAGGTCGACTGGGGAAAACACGTAATGTTAAGGGAAATTTTCTATAAGCTAAGCTGAACTAAAAGCCCGTAAATTTTTATAGTACGGCTGCGGGGCGCTTAGTGAAAACGGACCTTTATTCCCAACGTATGTGGGATATTTTCATGTGCTCCTGTCCATAGCCTCCTCGATCACGCGCTTCGGCTGCGCTCGCGCTATAGAAGCCCCGGCAATCGGCCGAAAATCGCGAATAAATGAATTCTCGAGATTTACAAAACTCCCCCAAACTGATACACGTCTCAAAGGGGGGAAACTGACCAAATTTGAAGGGTTCTGCCCTTTTCAGGTCTTTAATGATTTTTAAAAGCCACAATTAAAATTTATGTTTTGCAAATTAGTTTATTTTATCTCCCTAACCAGGTTTCATAATTTTAGGGTGATTAGTTTTTAAGTAAAAAATTAAATATCAACGTAAGATTGTAGCGTGTGCAAAGCTTTACCGCGTACAATTTGGTGCTTCAACCATTAACTCGGGTAAGTTTTGAAATTTTGGGAGAGAAGTTTTCCTGCCATTTTCCAAATGCCATACATAGTATTTAACTACAATGATAATATATTAGTGTTAATCTACTCTCATTATAGATAAATAACTATGTATGGCGTTTTGAAAACGGCAAAAAAAATTCTCTCCCAAAATTTCACAACTTACACGCTACCACCTTACATTGATAATTAATTTTTAATTTAAATTTATCACCCTAAAATTACGAAATCTGGTTAGGGAAATATTTCGCCTTACAACCCTAGATTAGATTAAATAACTAGGTTTGGAAAAAATTTTGTTCGGGGCAATCTTATATTGGTATATAAATATATTTTTTACAACATATTGATACTACTACTATCTGATCATAGGTTAAGATGGTGGTGAATGTTTTAAATTTAAAGAGAATCTCAAATTATTTGGGGACTCTCATTCCATAATGCTATTGTTTACGAAAATATTAAGGGATTTCTTACAAGTTAGTGTACAAGAATGTGATGTACTACTAGGAAATAAATACCCATCATATTAATTTAACGGCTCTTTTTGTTAGTTTCAAGGCTGGAAAAAGTATAGAAAATCCTATACTTCGTACCAGCCTTGAAAAAAGGGACCATCTTCAATACAAACGGGTGCTTTTTAACGGTTCTTTTATTCGTTTCCAAGATTATTTTATAATAAGGCCTATTACACGGCTTCAAAATTTAGTAATTTCTCTCTCTTATCAATTCTCACAATTGCAACCTTATTAATTTTAACACTTGTTTTTGAGTAAAATAGTATATTGTCATAGAATAAAAATCAAATCAGAGGGTGAAATTAGAATATAAGTTTATAAATAGCATCTACAGCGTGACTGCACTGCAGTGCCTGTGTTAATGGATCAAGGCTTTAGATTTAAAAAGAACCCCGCGCAATAGGTGAAAACCGCAAAAAGCTCCGTCAGTAAAGAAAAATAATAGGTTCGCTAGTTTCAACAATTATTAACGCCAAATCTGTAATTCTCAAAGGCTTGGAATTAATTTGTAAATTATCCGTACATAATTAATTAGATGTGGTTAAAAAATCAGTAAGCTGGAGCGTAAATTTAAAACTTTAGACAAGAATTTGTTTCTCCCCTCGACTTTTCCCCCCTACATTTTAGTGCTTTTTCGCGCCGTCTTTTGGGGGAGTTTTAATTTCCCATTTATTCTCTCAAACACATGTAAATTTTTACCTCCCCGACTGAACTTTAGTTCAGGGGGAGGTGTTACACTGGTCGTGTCTGTGTGTCTGTCTGTGTGTGTAAGCGGATATCCTGTGTAAACGGAAGTCACGTGACCTAGCTCGTGGAGCCAAAAGTCTAGAGACGTAATCATACCAGCTTATCGTTCAATTCCGGGGAATTACCTCCTTTAAGCGTGGCTGCCACATTGAGTTTCAAGTGTCGTGCAAAGACATACAACAGGACGTCTCCCATTGCACATCATCGCATTCCACCATCCACTTTACGGTCGAACCTCGATGCTGAACAGCCGAAGGCGATTACAAGCAATGGGACGTCTCCCACTGTCATAATCACCTCCGACCATCCCCACAACAAGGTCCAACCTCCAGTTTCCGATCTCAGCGTTCCATACTAGCGAGGCGTCCCCCACTAGTACAGTTCACATCAACCTTCCACTGACTCCAAACATCGCCCCACCAATGGGTAAATTGCGTCGCCAAGCGCCTAGAGATCAAGAATCAGCAAGACATTGAAAGGGGGGGGTTTTCCCCCTAACTTCATGGCCACCACGCACGGTTACTTCAATTAATATAGGCCTTCGAACGGTTTATATAGCATCTTTTTGGAACGAATGCAAATTAGCCTCATGGTGTGATATCGATAGGGAAATGAAACGCAATATTAATTTATATTATAAATAAAAATATCGGGATGGTTAAATTTAATCTAATTAATAAGAAAGTCGAAAAATTAATTTAAAATTCGAGATAGTTTAGAAGTTATTTGAGAATTTGTGCAAAAATTTAAAGAAATTTGACCGATTAATGGCAGTTTGAGTTGGCAGCATGCGCCCAAGCTATTTTCCATATATATCATTTACTCGAAAAAGCAAAGGTATAACGGGTAGTATAGGCTTATCTCTGGTGCAAACTTAGGGTGGATTGAAGAATATAAATAAAGGTGCGTTTACACGGGTATGGAAGATTGAAATGACATAATTTAGATAAGCGATAAAGGCGCGTTCACAGGGATAAATTTATGATTATAAGGACATTGGAAATTGTTATTAATATATTTTTGGTTCATTTCGATTGAATTATAAGGGAATCAGCTTTATTTACCGGGATAAACTGTTTTCTTCTAGCGAAGTTGGAAACAGTATGTAGGAACTTGGCTATAAAAAGAAGTTTCTAGCTCGCATTTTCAATTAAAGTTTTTCAATTTCTCGCCCGTTTCCGATACTGCATAAAGCACTAAAACTTCGTTAATGAGTTCGATTTCTCGCTCATTTGCGAAAATGTCGCGTGTACGTGAGGGTATAATTCACGAGAAACGCTGGATTTGCAGTAAATTCTTCATTAATGTTTGTAATTTCTCGCCAGTAAATGTCTAAGTGACTTCCTTGCCTCTATCTGTTCATTAGTATGCGCAAAATAAAGTCGCTTAATCTGATTGGATATGTCATAAATTCGCGCCAGACTTTTATTTTGACGTTTAATTTCAACCTTTAGAGTATACTTAAAAACGAGGCAAATGGTGAGGCAGGGTTAAAATTCTAATTAATTGATTGGAACTTAATAAGAGCTTCGATTTTACTCGATTCAACTTTAACCAGTTCAAGGGGAATTGCAATACACCATGGTGTATAAGATTTAAAGGTGAGGCTGATTGATACAAAATGTTAAACCACTTAAGAAAAATTATAGTCGTGAAACTCTCCTTGAACAGAAGTAGAGTAGGTTTCACGTGTATTTGTGACTAGCGTAAAATCGAGTTTGCCAGCACGCGAGTATGTTTAACTCCCTAAATTTAAAGTCGGAAACCCTTTTCCCAAGAATATCAAAATCGCTTTGATATTCTTGGGAGAATCAGCTTTATGTATGGGGAATTACTGTAATCTTTGGCAAACTTGCGAACAGTAGCGTAAGAATTGGTTTTAAGAACTAGCACGGTCTTTCAAATTATTTTGTAGAATTCTCGCGCGTGTGCAGATCGAACCAGGTAATTCGTGCCATAATTTACAGTTGACGAACTTTCTTAAACCGGATTGACATTGAAATTTCTCGTGTTTTATTTGGTATATCTGATATGGTTGACCATAGAGTGAAATGTAGAAAGAGTGGGGAAGAGAGTCATGTGATTGGATCTCTTAATAAGTTTTAACTAAATTTCATACATTTCTGCACATGAATTTAATGTTAATCTCAGTAGAACACGGCTTTTAAGGCCTACTGTCGTGTATTTCCGGGAACGTTTTAGCTAGTGTGGAGTCACGTAAAATGACATTTGTTTCACAACTTGGTATATTTTTACTCAGGTCCACCCTGTCAGGCCAAAAAAGAGACACCCCTTCCTCACTCAAAGCATTATACCTCAAAAACATGCGTTTTAAGACGTGGGCTTATAAGGTATCTGTAGGTCGTGTAGCACCAAAAAGCGAAATTGTACGTCACAGTCCGTAGTATAGCGTGTTATGCGGAAAGCTAATTCGTTAATTGTTTTTTATTGAATGTGTTTACTTATTGTTATTTAGGCGATACCGAGGTAAAACTTGATTTTGATCAAACATTTTGCCTAATAGCGTTACTTGGGCGACAAATACTCTAGTTTTCTAAACGGCGATATGTTTTTACTGGAAGACCTTGACCTTGCTTATCTAAATTTAAATTTATTGAACGTTAAATCGTTTCATTTTTTTTTTTTTGAAATCTTCGACTAAGCTTGTTCTCTCGAGATGCCGGGAGTGGTGGCGCACTCCTGTAAACTGGCGTCTCAGTGGCAAGGTCTGGGTGTTGTCCTGCTCGAATCGCAGGTCCCTTGCCCATAGGGAATGATGCGAATGGTCCGCGACGGAATGGTCCTTCCTCTTCCCCATTCCCATCTCCTTCCGTCGCGTGGGCAATTCCCAGTCCTCATCCCTGCGTAGTTACTTACCATAACTGAGTTGCTCAAGGCCTTACGCCTTGGCGCCACACCTGGTTCGCAATAGCGGCCGCTGTCCGGGCGTAAAGACGTTACGTTACACGCCGAAAAAAAAAAAAAAAAAAAAAAAAAAAAAAAAGTTCTCTCGAGATTTTGCTGGTTGAAATTTTAAACTGAGTTTCATTGGTTTGAATACGATTTATTGGTAAGAAAAAATTTTGAATTTGAATTATTTTTTTTAATGTTATAGATTTTAATACATTAAAATATCCATTTCTTAGGATATTTTCGTTCAATCGAGTTGTACAAAGATTACCCTTTATTGAAAAATTTAAATTTGTTATATTATTATTCTATTGTTTTGAACTCACTCTTTAGTAGTGGTAAGAGACATATTTTTGATTTGTTTTACTTCGTTCATTTGATATTTTATTTGATAATTTTTCTGCGCTTAAATTGTTTCGTGTAAAGGCTAATTTTACACATTACTGAAGATTGCTAATTTCATTTGTTTAGTTTTAATATTGTTTTTGGGACTGGAATATTTATTTTGAAATCAAAGCGGTTATCCGATTTATTTTTCCTCTTATTTTCTAGTTAATTTTGGTTTTGCGTAGTCAGTAATTTTACGCATTATTGAATCTCCGATTTATTAATTGATGGATTTGAATATTTTACCTCAACCACCTTGATAAAATAGTAGGCAAGTTTTTCTCCTATTTTGAGATCATTTTTTTTTAACTTCTATATATTAGCGAGATTCGGGACTCCCTGACTTAATTTCGCTGTAGCCGAGGCGTTTACGCTAGCGGTGAACACTCTCGCTTGTGCGAGAAAAATAAAAACTTGCTCGCTCCTGCCAAGCGAGATACCGTTTTTATTAAAGCGAGTTTTGTCAAGGTTAGTTAAAACCTTTTTGGCTTCCAATGTTAATCTTGCTCCCTATGCACAGACACACTTTTCGTCAATTTTAATAATGTAGGTAAGGTTAGGTTAGGTTAGATCACGTGGGTGTCGGGGAGGTACTATTTTGGTTTCCCAACTTGTTTTCTTTGCCGGGGCTTCTATAGCGCGAGCGCAGCCGAAGCGCGTGATCGAGGAGGCTGTGTCCTGTCCGAACCCTACCCAACGCATACTTTCTTGAATCTTCTACAGTCTGCAATCTGCATATGGCATCATCGGGTAAGGTCGGTGCGGCTATAACCGGCTGTTATATGCCAAACAGTATTGACCGTGAGAAATAATATTGAATAGTCATGTCTCTCGTTTAATTTATTCAGTTAGTTAATTTTTCGTCTAGTATTTTGTTTTCTAGTAAAATTAGTAAATTTATCTCCACCATGGGTCAACTACTGTCGAGAGTGCGGGTAAATATCCTTTTAGGCTTAGGGTTTGAGGGTGACAAATTTCAAGTGCCTAATGGATATGATACACTTTTTATATGTTTAGAAGAAGCCCTCGACAGATGACGTATTGAAAGAGTTAGAAAAGGTATTAAATTTTTTTATGGTCAAACGTAAACGTTACACTAACATTACCAAAAGACAACATTTCTTATATATCGTACGTATGTAGGAGCTACAAAAGCTAGAGGAACGTAGAAGAGTGACTGAACAGAAAAAGAAGCGTCTTTTGGGGACATTAATTTTCTACTCGATTTTAATATATAGTCTAGCTGTGCTGTTGATATACTTTTATTGGTATTCGAGTGACTATCAACGAAGATTAATTTTCGCAGTACCAATGGTGATATTTCCCTTTATGTAAGTCTTCGTTAATTGCAAAATATTATGACTGATACATTCTACACTCTAAACTTCTCAACTCCTTTTGGTAAAAGGATGTGGGGCCTTAAATTATTTCTACAATGGATTTTTCAAAGGAGACTAGAATCAAATCTAGATAAATTAACGGAACTTCATAAGAAGAAACGTACTATTTTAAATGAAGTCAAAGAAACTGAAACTTACTCGAAGGCCAAGGAGATTTTAGAAAAATATGACCCAGAATTTAAGAAACAAGTATGAGCTTGGAAACCTGATAAAATTTCGTTATAAAGAATTAATAATTAAAATTTATAGTTACAAATGGAAAAAGAATCCGCTCTTAAAACTGAAGAAATTAGAAGTAAGAAGACAGTTGGGTTTTGATTATATTCGAGTAATTAAGATATAATCTTTCGTATTCAATTCAGAATTACGTAGGAGATCTTTGGGACCCATGACTGGAGTTAAAATGAAGCAACCTCCCAATATAGGAAGGACTCAAACCCCCGGAAGGCCAAATATGCCATCATTACCCAATAATGGGCAATTTTATCCAAGTATAAATTGCCTTATAGTTATTAAGATTATAGTTGGTGAAACCTTTTTTGTTCCCTAGTGACGAGGGCTCCAGGTCCGCCTTTACCCAGACCAATTTTGCCTCGAGAGACTGGTGTCGTTGACAAATTTATAGATTATATAATAGGAGATGGACCTTCTAATCGTTACGCTTTAATTTGTCAACAATGTTATTCTCACAATGGAATGGCTTTGAAAGAGGAATTTGAATACATTGGTATAAATTAGATCGGGCTGGGCGAGTATTTTATTATGATTAGAAAAATACAAGGAATCAAAAATGATTCTTAGGCCTAAGCTTGATAAAGACTTGAATCCAAGTTTTTGCTTAACATCTTACCATTTTTCGAGAATTTTGGGTTACGAAATAGGTCAGAATGTTTTAAAATAGCTTAAGACAAATTTAAGTTAAAATTAAATAAAAGTTTCAATGCTCGAATTTGGCTCAAAACCTAAAAAAAGTACTCGCCCAGTCCTAATTAATAAAATTTATTATTATTGATTGAGAAGAACCACAATTTACAAAACTTCGTAGGTTTTAGATGCTGCTACTGTTACGCTTTAAACCACGCCAAAAAGGTTCGACCATTTGCTCCGCGCCTCCCTATTTTGGAACCTCCTCCTCCTCTGCCCATTAAATCTGGGGAAACTAGCCAAGAAAATGTCACATCCACCGTAAATGACGCGGGTTCCCAAAAAGGTGAATAGTCTCGCCTTAAAAATTAAGTTATTTATATTGAAATAAAATATACAATTTAGCAATAGAAGAAATTTCTGATAACGAATCAACTAAAGCTTCTTTCGAAGCTGGAGTTATTGAAGAGGAAGAGCTCTCTAAAACTTTACCAGCGGAAGAAGTTGAAATGTTTGAAAACGAGTTAAGCGAGTTGAACGAGGAAGAGGAAGAATCAAAAAAGAAAGATCAATGATAAAGAAAGGCCTTGCAATTTTTTAAGAGTCAATTTTTTTTTTTTTTTAATTACTTATAGGCCAAATGAGTTGTTACTTTTTAAACTAGTCTTTAAAGATTAACACATTTTCTATTACAATTTTTTTTAGAGTTAATTATTCTTAAAACACAAACAACTTTAAATTTCATTGGTTATAAACTTAAACTTGTTTATTTTTCCCATCGTAAGTTATTACGGCTTCTCGATGGTTACGGGTAGTGAGAATTGGTTTCATCCAGCATTAATATAAATTATTATGGGAGAAGCTATTAGGTTAATCTTAATGAAGGGGGTCAATCTATTAAGTTGGAGTGGTACAATCATTGTTTTCCTTATTAGACTTAAAAGGGAGAATGAAGTGGTCAAATAATTTGTAAAATTAGTGATGAATCCGAACTTATATGATATTGATACCAGTTTTGCGTCTATATAAATGATCATGGTAGAAAAATTAGAATTTTTTAGTGAAAATTCTTAATTTCTCGCAAAATATTTGGTTCAATTTTGGTTAAATTACAATTAAAGCCAAGACTGCTGTTTGTCTAAAGGCAAAAAATAAACACCTAGAGAAAAACTTAACCTAGGCTTGTGTTAATCTAAATCAAGCCTAACTTTATGATGGATAATTGTATATTAAATAATTCTAGTTCAACCTTTTTAGTTTATCATCATCATTCTGTCATTGGTTTCTAGTTCTTTTGTTGCAAATTAGTTTTTTATTGATTGACTATAGGAATTGAATCGGAATTGTTTTAAAATTTAATCCATTGTCATAAATCAGAGTTTAGTCTTTTTAATGTACATGAATTCGTGAAGCTTTCAAAATTTACGGTTGTTTAATTTAAACACGTGTATGTTAAAAAATGGTCGGACTACTTTATTCTCTCTTTAATTATTTTTGACTGAAATCTTTATAAGACTCAATTTTCTAAAAAAAAAACTATTGAGAAACTGTTAAATATATATTCTATTCATTTAAGATTAAGATAAGGCATTTGACATTTTTTTGAATGAATCCCTGATAAACTTCAGTACAATTTTTTTTTTTTTTTTTTTTCAAACTTTTAGGTTTATTTTGCAAATTTCTAAAGCATAAAAAATAATGAATCATCTTTTAATTTATTTTAACTTTTTTTTTTTTGGAAAAATTAGTGAGGATTCATCAAGTGTATATTCGTAAAAATAGTTAATTAAATTCACATGGAAAGTTTAAATTCTTTTTCATACATTTCAGCTCTAAATCTTTTAGATTTTATTATTTTACATTATGAACATAGGGAACTCAATTGTCGTAATAGGAACCGAATAGTCATTTTTTTCAATGAATATAGGATCTTTATCGGTAGCAAAGTAATGCTTGCCTTTTAGGACAGCTAGGTGGAGACCCCTTGGAACTTTCCTCTTCTCTTCGTACTCCCGAGAAGTGAAATAACTAGAGACTTAAGTAACTAGGACATCTGTAAAATGGGGTGATTTAGGAACTAAATACTGATTTTTAGGGTTTCGAAACCTAGCAAAATCACAAAAACCAAGATTATGTGCTCAAGAATAAATATAGAAATATATTAGTTCAAAAATGTTTCCTACCCTTAAAATAGGTTGAATATTTTTTAAATTTTGTATGAGGTTTTTGTAGACCATGCGATTCCCATTGCATTTTAATTTCGCACCAATTTATTTCGCCAATAATTCCGCTTCAATTAAACACCTCCAACCATCCGTATTGAATCCAGAGTTATAAAATATAAAACCTTTTTAGTATCGATATAAAAAATTTATACTACAAAAATTAAATTCCTTTATTGTAGTATTACATTTCAAAGAGGCCTAAACTTTTATAGAAATTATCAAATTATAATTAACAAAGTAACAAATGTATTAGGGTTGTGGAATATTTCAACAAGATGGGTAAAGAATTAATACAAATATCAAAATATTTTAAGATTTTCGGTTCTGAGAATCTTGCAGGAATTGGTATATTGAAGAGAAATCTTTGTTACTTAATCCGCTGTTGCATAATATTCTATAAAGTTGATGAGCCAGAGAGCCCAATGGAGTAGGAGATGCTGTTCTAGTCGCCGCAGTTTGCGCCAAACCAAGATCCTATTATAAAATAATATTAATTAATTATTACTTTGTTACCAATTAAATTCGTACTGACTTTTAACATAAGCGATGATCCAAAACCTCCTTCATAATTATTGCTAGCAGGAACATTGGGGAGAATTCCAGGTACTGGATTATAAACTTCGCTAGACCAACTGCGTCCGGAACTAATATTTAATATATTCGCTAATAATTTGGCATCCATTCCCAGTCTAATCCCTAAATTCATAGTTTCCGCAGTTCCTATCATGCTAATTGCCAACCTGCAGATAGAAAGAGAAATTTTGTAAATCTTATATCAATATTTTTCCACGTTGAAACTTACATCATATTATTGCATATTTTGGCAGCTTGACCACTTCCTACATTTCCACAATGAATTATGTTTGTACCCATACTCGTTAATAGACCTTGCGCAGCCTGGTATTCTTTCTCTTTCCCACCCACCATAAATGTAAGAGTACCATTTTTAGCGGCATTAATTCCTCCTGACACTGGAGCGTCTAGAAATATTGCCCCTTTCTTTTCCGCTTCGAAAGCTAAATCCTTTGACACAGAAGGATCAATTGTGCTACTATCTATTAAAAGAGTTCCAGCTTTGACTGACCTTAAATGATAAAATATACGCATTAGAATGATAACTGAAGGTCTTTGTTTGTTAAAGTCTCACTGAAAAATCCCATTTTCCCCTTCGTAGACTTCTAAAACATGTGGACTAGATGGTAGCATAGTAATTATTGTGTCACATTTTGAGGCAAGTTCTGCTGGATGTGGGGAAACTAGAGCTCCTTCGTCAGATAACTTACTCATGGC
The DNA here is from genome assembly GCA_963920705.1 of Odiellus spinosus. Taxonomy (NCBI): domain Eukaryota; kingdom Metazoa; phylum Arthropoda; class Arachnida; order Opiliones; family Phalangiidae; genus Odiellus; species Odiellus spinosus. The sequence goes on along the minus strand of OY987228.1, from coordinate 16,432,994 downwards.
TTCTGGATATACGTCATAAACAACCAGTCTATGGCCTTTTTTTACTAAATTGCTAGCCATGTTGCTACCCATATTTCCGAGTCCAATGAACCCAACTGACACTTGAGAAGTTTCCTTCGGAGAAGACACTTAACCATGGTAAATTTACCATTATGTATACAGTATACACTTTTAAAATTTTTCGAGCCATTAAAATGGTTTATTTCTTACCTGAAAACATTCTCTGGAAAAATTTCTGGTTCGCATTTCTTTGCTTTGATAAAAATACGAAATATTTTGCATAGCCTGTCTTGAAAAGTGCCATTTTTTAATGAAATTTACACTTTTTCACTTGACTTGACCCCAAGTCCCTATCTAAGCCTAGCTGTCAGGTTAAGGTTAATGTCGTCTGATCACTCTTAATGAGCACCGCTCTATACCGTTTTCCCTTGGGAAAACTTTATTGAAACGACGGAGCAATGAAACTGGGAGACTATAGTTAATACATCTGTTAAGATTTTTGTAAAGAAAACTTAAGCACCATTTGATGTTGCTCCATGGCTACAAAAATATTTTCCCATTGGAAAACAGTATTTGGTTATGCACAGCTCTGTTGGCTGTTGGCGGCTTTGGCCTCAAGTTCTTCACAACGCCCGGGAAACTTGAGACGCAAATTTCAAGGTTCACATATTTTTCACGTCAGTAAAATCAAAAAGGTAGCTTTAAAATATTTTTATTATACTCTTGGGTCTAGATTCTATATATTTTTTTGTTACAAAAGGTACAATTGTGTATAAAAATTTGTAATACGCTGACGGAAACGGGTTTGGAATCTTCAATCCGTAATATGTTTCCAATTAGCCGGAAGTCCTTGGGCTCGTCTCCAAAATGCAAGACGGTTTTCAAACCACACCTGTAAGTTGATTAGCGTATGATTATTTGAATTTAATTAACCCGGTAAAAAGAAGAGTTGCAAATTTTTTAACCAACCTTGATATCGTTCAATGGCATTCCTATTTCGGCGGCCATGATCACCAAATCGCTAATTCTTGGATTTTTGTTTCGGGTAAATACCGACTCCAAGTACTCATTTTGATCCCGATTGATATATGGTAGCTTGTAATAAGGGGAAAGATGGGCTTGCAGCATAGAAATGGTAGACATATCCGATTTTTTTTCTTTCTAACCCAAGTCCGATTCAAAGTATTACAATTTTTTCTTGAATTTTTGCGAGAAACGTCCGTTTACGTTGAGATCTTCCGAATAAATACGCGAATCTTATGACGAACGCCCCCTTTATAAGTCAAGGTAATTAGGACTCCCCAAGATAAACCATCCATTTCATAACATGCAATCCTTTCCCCCCTCCCCCTGCTACTTTACATTATTAACCGTGAACGCGCAAATCCCGCTTTTCCCGAGTTAAAAGCAACTGTGATGGGCTTGTTTTTAATCAACACCCACACTTGCTGGCTTCTTTTTCATATGCTCGACACGTGTTTCTTCTTCGACCGCAATTATAAAGGGTTAAGGCGTTTTAAAACTATTGCAAAATATGTTTTTTTTTTTTAAGTTTCAAAATAGCAAAGTTTACGCAAAACAAAAACTACGCAAGCTAATGGCCTTTCTTTTAGTGATATCTATTTTGACTAAGTTTTCATTTACTATACTAATCCCGTTTAATTAAATGTTTTAAATGTGCCCACTGTCACTTGGAAACATTTTTAATATTTAGTTTGTCACTCCCTTTCAAGTCTTTAAATTAAGTGGTCACGGGAAACCTTCCTAGTCTTAGAACGAAACTCTCAGACACAAGGACTTGAGTTTTTAAATCCAATATGTGTGTTTCATAGTGGGTTATATTCTTCTGAAACTTAAGTAGTTTAGTTTGTTGGCTTGATATATTTAAAGATTAGATATTCATAATAAATTTGGAAAATTACAAGGTGTGGGTTGATTTTGAGAGTTCCGACTTTGAATAAATTATAGTTAAATCAAGACCAGAAAGAAAAAAAATGTTAAGATTTTTTATTTTTATTTACATAATTTAATGGCAGTATATTGAAATGTTTCAATAGCGCTTATTTTACCAGATGACACCAGGGTGGGCGCCATATCCCAAAGCCAAAGTATTCACTCCTAATAGTCCAGGATGAGCGAAACCCAAACCAGCAGCTACGGCAATTCCTCCTACAAAAATATTTAAGTTTAATAGATCGACAACAATAAAAAAAAAACTTAGCAAAGCTGTTAATTACCGTGGGTTAGTTTGCCTTGGGCGTCAGCAACCTTTCCTTGAAAATCAGCATATTTTCCTTGGGCGTCGGCTACCTTTCCTTGATAATCGGCGAATTTTCCTTGCGCATCGGCAGCTTTTCCTTGCAAATCAGCGTATTTTCCTTGTTGGTCAGCAACCTTTCCTTGCAAATCGGCAAACTTTCCTTGAGCATCAGCAACCTTTCCTTGATAATCAGCCCACTTTCCCTGTTGGTCAGCGACCTTTCCTTGCAAGTCAGCGTATTTCCCTTGGGCATCGGCAACCTTTCCTTGATAATCGGCAAACTTTCCTTGTTGGTCAGCTACTTTGCCTTGCAAGTCGGCGTATTGACCCTGGGCGGCGGCGATAGGTCCCGTGATATCTACCGTAGTAATTGGTCCCGCAAAGCCAAGCCCCAATGGCGATATGATTCCCGCGTAGATGTTAGATACGCAGGCCAAAAGACCCAAGCAAACCTATAGCATGTAAATATGAAATATTTTGACTTATAATTAATGAATCAAATCGACGTGTAATTCTCAACAACGATGAAGTTTTACCAGTGTCTTCATAATGAATATCTTAGAAATAAGGAGCTGAACAGATGAGCTACCGAACAAAATTGATTCTGCTGAGTCTATCAGTCGAGTCCTGGTTTATATACAACACCTTAAAAGTAATTATATTCATTTAAATTGTTTTCTAGTTAGAAGTTGAACTTTGCAATGCTGTTACCCTTGGGATTGTTGTACCACTTTTTCTACTATCGCGCAAACATGATAATAATTTAAATGGGACGTGAAAATCCTTACAACAAAATTAGACTCGAAAAACTTATTTTAATAACACTTTTAATTAAAAATGCTAGTTCACGAGAATTGGGCTGATTACTTTCACTAAATTAAAAATTACAATAATCAACTAAAACTATTATAATTATATTTTGGCGTAATATGGAACCTCAAAGATTTATTTAAAATAATTCACTAAAGAATAAATATATTTCCCCATTTCACGTTCTCTTTAACGCGAAATTTTGAAGCCATTCCAAGTTTTCTAAAAAAATATTTCGTCCGCGAAGGTGTCGTGTTATATTTTTTTGTTTAAAAAATTCCTCGTTGTGTATTATAGGTTTCAGAGGCGTAATTAAGATTTAAAATTATTTCCCCTAGTTATTTTCTTCCGCCCTCCACCTTGATAAACACTCGCCAAGTAACCCCACCCTTGACAAAAGATTGAATTCCAACGTATTAAAAACTGGATGATAATTGTTAAAAAACTAATTTGTAACTGGCGACTTATTGTCGATCGTTGTAGGTGCCACTCCGAGCTAGATCTGCACTAAACTTTCCAATAATGTATTCCTAAAGACGTAAGAAATATGTTATAGATATCAGTAAACTAAATTACGATTGGGGCTTGTCAAAAAAAGCAATTACTTTCGATTTGAACGACGTGCTTTATTGATAAAAAAATAAAGTCAAGGGCATTGTGAATGAGAAATAAATTACTCCTCGGAATATGTTTTAAATGACTAAATTCTGAGTAATTGGGCAATTTCGAGCTCAATTACGTTCTGCAATTTTTAAATTACGCGTTAAATTTATATGATAACCACGAGAGTTTTTATTATTATTATATAAAGCTTATGGGACATTTTAGAGAGTCATTCATGTGTCAAAAAAGGGAGGATTTTAGTTTTTTTTGTTGGAGAATAGATTTAGAAGTATATCTTAGCGTTATTCGATACCTTTAAAGGGAGTAAGAAGATCTTGGCAAGAAGTGGAAGGTACAGCTTGACATTCCTGTCACTGCGTCTAACAAATCTTCTCTCAAACCGGTAATAGTTACAGGTAATAGTTAGTGGAAGCTGGAAACTTGACCCTTGACCTTTCAAATCACTCCCTATAATTGTGTGTACGTACTTTATTTGCCCTTTGAAGGAAGTATAAATTGTAACAAAAACTCGTCGGCTCGGTTTCTGACATAACTTGCTCCGATTTTTGAGAACATTTGTAAAATGTTGAGGCAGTTTTTATCGACAAGCTCCGGACATCGTAGCATTGTAATACATTTCTCAAGATCATTGAGGTTGATTTGTGGGGAAAGTTGGAAACTTAATTTATTCAAATTTTTTCCCTTTGCTTATTTTATTTTTCAATTTTCTCTATTCTTTATATATCGTGTAATTTTATACAGTTAATTAGGGCGAACAGAATATTAGCATTTAAAATTAACCGCCATCAATATAGTTCATTCTTATCATGATTTTATCGACATTAAAGTAAAAACTGTGTTTCCAGGGGCTAAAAGTTTGGGATTTTATCTCTCTCACTAATCGGTGCATAATTCTGATCGTTTCGAAACATGTTGCTGACAGAAATCATGAATCATTAGTGTAAATATATTATTTAAAATGATAATTAGATCCTTATCTACGTGATATAATTCATCCATTGAAATTTCCCCCTATTCATTTCGGGAGAAACTGTATAATTGCCTAAATTTAATTCAATTAAATATGTAATTATATGCTGATCTATATAAACTCTTGTTCAAGAGTAGTTTTACTCTTGAGGTTTAATATCGCATGATTGTATGGATTGTAATTTAATTATTATTAATTCTAGAAAAGTCAAGAAAACCAAATTCATTTTTATAATAGAAATATAATTTATTATTTATTTACATAATAATCTTAGAAGCACCGTTACATAAATTCGTTCCGGAAGAAAAAGTAGTTGGTCGAAACCAAAGGATTAGAAGAAAGGGTTTTAGGTATAGACATTACGTTTAATTCATTCTTTTAACCGATGATCTTTCCGTGACCGAGAGCTCCGTATCCGAGACCGGCGTATCCCAAAGCTGGGGCGCCAATGATACCAGCGTGTCCCAAACCATATCCGGCGATTCCGGCGGCTCCCAAACCGTATCCGGCGATTCCGGCGTGTCCCAAACCATACCCGGCAATTCCAGCGGCATGGCCTAAACCGATACCAGCATGAGCGATTTGTCCGAGTGGAGCGGCGATGGGAACAGCAACGCGGTTAGCCAAGTTAGCGGCCTTAGCTTGAGCGTCGGAAACTTTGCCGAGATAGTCTTGGTACTTTCCTTGAGCATCGGCCAACTTTCCGTGGTAATCGGCAACCTTTCCTTGGGCATCGGCGACCTTTCCCAAATAAGCGGCGTGTCGACCTTGGGCGATTCCGATAGCTCCGGCGACATCGGTGGTGGTGTAGCCAACGGCAGCTGGTCCGGCCAATCCGTAAGCCCCGACTCCGGCGAGTCCGAGACCGAGAGGTCCGACGACTCCGGCGGAGGCGAAAGCGGCCATGCCGAGGGTAGCGAGGACAACCTAGATAAGTAAAATATAAAAAAGCCAATTTAATACCGTTAAATTTGATGCGAATATCCACCTCGCGATCCACGGTTTAAATAATTAGAATTTTACCAAAGCGTTCATGTTTAGTACTCGAAGATCGGTAGCTCTGATCTGGAGAGAAGAATGAATTGTAATGTGATGTTTGTTCAAATTTGGGCTCTTATTTATATACCCAGAGAGTTGGTCACCTTATAAGATCCTTGCGGGAACCCAACCCACGAGCGGAATGTCGACTTTCCCTTGTAGAAAATTAACCTTCGCTATCTTGTTTACGAGTTAGTGTACTTCCCTCTTATTCCATTCTTATCTTTTTAATTCAACGAGAAAAAAGAAAAGAAAAGGAAAACCTTTTTTTTTTTTTATTGGCGTAAACTTAATGGACCGGCCGGAATCCAGTTTGTAAATGATTTAAGGGCGACGGGATTTCCAGCCTCCAGAAATTAACGGTATATCTTTCGAAGTGAAAAATATACACCCTCGGGCTAACGACTTTATCATATCATATTCATCTTATTCGCGATTGTTTTACCGCGTGTATATTTTTCGTATAAGCCTCAATGAAAGGTAGAATAACGAGTTCTTTAAACAAAGTTTAGAGGTTTTTATCTTTTTTCTTGGATTAATCAAATCTTAGAACCTCGATTCGGGTATTGTTCACTTTAATTTAAATAATGTTTCACCTTATCATCGTTCATGAATGGGAATCATGATGGGCGTTATCAAGGCTTGAATAGGAAGTCATGCACTGTAAGCTTAATATTTGTACCACAAGGAGCTTAGAGTGAGGAAGGTACAGGTGTTACTGAATGTGGTTTTATACCCAACATTGTATTGTTTCATGTTTTTGTAAAAAATATAGGTGATATGGTTTATTCTTCCCCCTTCCCCCTCCTTTTTTAAAGGTCCTATCTGCTCTGTTTGCTCCTTTAAAATCATCTTCCCGTATGCACAGAGCCTTACTTTGACTGTACAATTTGATATGGTCAATGTCGTCTTCTAAGCAATAAAAGAAGTCGTCTTTATAGCGGATTTAAAATCGTAGATAGTCCCTTTAAAGACTAGTTTCCACTTGGCTAAGAAACTGCATTAGTCGCAGCGCTACCATTTGATCTAGAATAAATATTAGTTCCCACTTGCGAATTTTAGCGGATTTTCGTCGGCGATTATAAATTTTTCGTGAAAATACAGTTTAATTTGCGGTTGTGTTCAATATTTCGCTGTAAATAAAGTAATTTTTCCCAAGTAGAAACTAGCCTTTAATCTCACCGCCCTCCATAAATTCCCAAAAGTTCGCGCAGTGGGAACGAGGCTTTACACACGAACCTTGATTTAAAATTATGGCATAATGAATAGTGTTCAACTGTTCGTAATCAAAACATTTCGTGACTCAATAACTGAAGTAGTTATGGTTAAAATACTTTAAAATAATTAATATATATTAAGTCAGAAGTAAATGAAGCCATCAGATATGCCGTCAATTGATGAAATTATTAAAGTAAATTTATTTGAAATTACAATTTGCAAATACTTAATAAAATTAAAAGGAAAGTGCAATCTAATTAAATAGTAATACAATAAATTTAAAGCGTAATCTTATATACCAATGATAAAAATGATATAGGAAGTCTAATCCAATTTACTAATTATAAAATTTAAAGGGAACTGAAAACCAATATTCCAGTAATAAAAACTAAAGGAAAAGTGAAATACAATTCAAATTTAATCTAAAAGTAGAAGAGCTAAGAAACCTTGCGGTTGCATAGAGATCCATCTAAATCTTTCTCGAGGCTGTTACGCCATTTAATATTGAAATACTTGACAATCGTTACGTGTACACTACGACAAATACAATTGCGTGAAAGGTAGCAGGCTTCGTGTTACATTTGTAACTAAATCATTTGGTAGTGCACCTATAAGCTTCCCCTAATATATCTTTCTGAGGTATGCCTTATTATGACCCCACATTTATCATTCAAAGCAAATGGAAAATTGAAAAGACAAAAAGTTTGTGTTAAAAATATATTTAATATTCTTTATTATTTTATAACTTAGTTATTTACACGGTACTTGTTATACCATTGCGCAAATTTAACAGAAATATAAAATAGTTGATTTTAAAACATTTTAGTGATTTAATTTAACACGCGATTTTTACCAGATTCCGCGAGCTCCGATTCCAGCAAGACCGAGTCCGTGAGCTCCAACTCCAGCAAGACCGAGTCCGTGAGCTCCGACTCCGGCAAGACCGAGTCCGTAACCAAGAGCTGGGGCGGCGATGGGTCCGGCCAATGGACCGTTAACTGGAACTAAAACTCGGTTGGCGAGATTGGCAGCCTTAGCCTTAGCGTCGGAGAGTTTTCCAATGTAGTCGGCGACCTTTCCCAAGTAAGCGGCCTTACGACCTTGGGCGATTCCGATAGCTCCGGCGACGTCGGTGGTGGTGTAGCCAACGGCAGCTGGTCCGGCCAATCCGTAAGCCCCGACTCCGGCAGCTCCGAGACCCAATGGTCCGGCAACTCCGTAAGGTCCGACTCCGGCTAGTCCGAGACCTAATGGTCCCACGACTCCAGCGGAGGCGAAAGCGGCCATGCCGAGGAAGGTGAGGGCAACCTAGATAAGTAGAAAACAAAAAGGCGGGTTAATATCTTTATATTGTATCCAGTTCCTTCGATATATATATTTCGTATCAGTGTTACGATACGTTATTTGATAGCGAGGGCGACGTAAAGGAAAACGAATTATAGATTTTTGCGGGATGAAACACCTGGTTTGGATAAGTAACGCGTTAAAGATCTAAATACTTACCAAAGAGTTCATTTTTGATTCGAATTAGTTTCCGAGGAAGTAATCCTTAGAAGTTTAAAATTTTGATTGTGATTTTTCCAACGTCTGACGTCCATATTTATACGCCACCCAAAACAACTATTTACGGACCAAGCCCAATACAAGATTTATAAGAAAGACCTTCGGATCTAGTTTATAGGATATTAATTATAAGCAATTTGTTTTTCCGTCAAGATACCTCGTAAATACGAGGAAAAATACATAATTATTTTCTTATTTAGTAAAAGAACCCAGTTTTATAATGTTCCTTGAGATTTATGTTTTACTCTAACAATAAAGATATGGCTCGGGGCTATACAGATCCAGTACCATTCTGGTATTGAGACTCAGGGTCAATATGGCGTTAAAATTTCGAAAACGGGGCGTTATGGCTTTTAATTCTCGCTTAATTGGAGTTATAATGAGTTATGGAGAATACTTTTTGTTGAATTGACAATGCAAACTTTGCCTGGTAATAATTAATAGATAAGGTGTTTCGATGTCTACTGTAGAAATATTTTCCAAATAGTGTGTTATAATTTTAGGTTTTGTATTAACTGGATCCCAAGCATTTTTTAATATTCACTTGATATGAAATCACGAGGGTCCCAGTAAGCAACAATACTATCCATGGAGGAGCACTATAATACATTGCTAGCAAAGAGCGCAGCAAATATTTCTGTTGACCATTATTATTGAAATAATAATATAAAAATTCAATGTGTCAATCGATTTAGTAAATGTTTCGCTCATATCTTACTCAATTTAATTTCAATGAAAAATACTTATTGAAAATAATTTTGTATTAGACTTGCTCTTTAATTGTTCGAAACGCAATATTTTTTTGTTAAGGCGGATTTATATACAATATAAAACCTCACAAGGAAAAAATAGTCCTTGCCAACTATACTGTTGAATAGCCAACATTTGTTTAAACACGCTGCATCCTAAACCAATTTAACTCAAATTAGAACCAAAACTATTCGATTACATTACAATGATCCACTCGTGTTTTGCTCCAATTAACCCGAAGAATTCTTACACACGAGTAGTTTCGTGGTTTAGTCAAGCTAACTTCGCTTCTGTTTTATAGAATCTCGTTAAAAACCGCTTAGACACTCGAGTGCTTGTTTTCTTAATTTGGTTCGTACAAGAACAAGGGATCTTTTTTGTTACATCCTAAAGGAAAATAAGAAGTTACGCAACTCAAGAGACCTTCATTCGTTTTGAACTTGAAATCGAGAGAAACGCGTATGTGGGCTTTCTCAAATTCTCATTTCTTATAAGATTAAGCTTAGTCGTCGCATCTTCGCGTAACTTTGAACTTTCCAAAAAGAGTTGAAGGTAACCGTAGCCCCAGGGACGCGGAATAATTTCGAAAAACAACAGACACCCTCGTGTTTTTGCTAATTTCTTAAACTTCGTAGGCACAGCCTGTGTAATAATATGGATTTTATTCCCATGTAAGGAGGATTTAAACAAATTGAGAAACTTGTCACGTTCCTAGGCTAGCGTTACTCCTACCGCGTTTAACAACAACCTACGTTATTTGTTATATCAAGAATATGTTATAAAATTATGCTAGGAATGCCCAAAGTAATCATAAGCCGTCTAAGGAAGTGACCGGTCCAAGGTGGAGCCGAATGCATTTCCACGGGCAAGGTTTCAAACACCGGCTACGAAATCCCACCCATAACCGATGGTTATTCCTAGTGTAATTTTCGATCATATTCTTGGTAATACATTTTATTTAAATTTAAAATAATAAAATAAAAAACTTTTATTTGGTCTAGGCTGGTCGATTTAAATCGAAACATACATACTCGTTTTCCTATATCTTTACCTTTCTGTCCACCTCACCTTTAGCCATTTTGCCAATTTATTTTCAAACAATTTCTTAGTTGTAAAACTCATACTTCAGATCATAAGTTATAAACTATTGTTCAGATGAATAGTAATTTTACAAGCAACGAAAACTGTGACAGAATTAGGCAAAATGATTAACCTTCATCGAGATAATCTTTTATTTTAAAAGTTAATGCTGTAGTAGTTTTATTTTCGTGTAAAGATATATAAAAATATAGTGGTAAACTACCTTACTTGCGAAAAAAAAAAAAATATCTACGGATAATTTTTGTTCAAAAGCTACGTTACCACTAGGCACTTGAAATAGTTTTAAACTTTTCAAGCTAATCATATATATATATATATATTTTTTTTTTTTTTTTTTTTTTTTTTTTTTTTACAAATAATTTCGCTTGTTCGGATGGTTCAACTTGACATTCCTGCCACTAAGTATTGACATATTTATCTCTAAAATCGGCGTTACGTTAGGAAACACGAAGTCGCGCGTTAGCAGTCGATTTCTCGTTTCGGTTCATACTCCCTTTAAGTTACCGCTATATATGGACTAATTAATATAATTATTTGGAAATTGATTTAAAGGGACCATCTGCTTTAGCTTCTTGGCAAATTTTTAAACCGTTGATTGATCAACATTGGCTGATTATTTGACATATCCTTTCTTTGGTCTTTTGAGGTCAAATACACAGCTTTAGTGGACGACCAACCGAGATAGTCCTTTTAACCTTTTCGAGTGGTCTCTGACAAATTAAATTATACGAAATTTTTTTGTAACAGTTTTATTCAACGTTCAACATCATCGAAAATAAATCAGATCTTATTGCAATTATTTACACGTTAAAAGGTACTTTTGTAACAAATCTTAACTAATTTTTAATTATGTAGAACGTATCTTAGGATAGAATTTGATTCGGTTGTCGGTTTTCTTGACTTAGAGGATGAGTGGAGCGTGAGCGTATCCGAGACCATGGTGAGCGTATCCGAGACCATGGTGAGCGTATCCAAGACCGTGAGCGTATCCGAGACCGCCGAGACCAGCGGCGTAAAGACCAGCGTGGGCGAGGGGAGTGGCGGCGGCGATGTATCCCTTGTTGGCCAAGTTGACAGCCTTAGCTTGAGCGTCGGAGACCTTGCCGAGGTAGTCAGCGTACTTGCCTTGAGCATCGGCAACCTTTCCTTGAGCATCGGCAACCTTTCCCAAGAAAGCGGCTTGATGGCCTTGGGCGATACCGATGGCTCCGGCCAAATCGGTTCCGGCGGCGTAAGACAATGGGGCTCCGTACAAACCGAGTGGGCTGACAATGGCACCGGCAGAAGCGTAGGCGACCATGCCGAGGAGAGCGACAATAATCTGTTAAAACAAAGAAATGTATTTTTTATTAGAAAAGTCGACGCTTTAAAGCTACGATGACAGTTTTCCACTGGGTATCTGGTGTCTTGGTCTAATCAGCGAACTTAAAGGTAATAGCTATAGGATAGCTAAAGAATCTATGTAGAAAACCAAGGGCTGACTTCAAGCATAAGAACTTAATCACTGAGAATATAACTTATCGTTTTCGGGAGTAGTCATACATTTTTTAATTCACAGGAGCGCGAAAAATTTCTCCACACAATTGTCAGTTCCATCCAGTGCCCGATTAAGACCCTTGGGGCCCATAATCGGTAGAAGCAACGGGACCCATATCCCCCTAACATAACTTTGTCTCGGCTTCCGCCCGGCCCTAAAAGCCTCATGCCCATACTGCCTACTATGCCTAATTAATGACCCAACACTGGTTCCATCAGTGGAGTAGCGAGTGGCTGCTGGAAAAACTAAATAATGAAGAAATACTTTACCATGGAGTTCATGTTGATGGTTTTAAGATTTGCAGAGGATGTATCCTAAGCGAGATGAGAATGAGGAATGTACTCTTTCCAATCCCATCCACCCCTTTTTATAGTAATCGCTTTTTTTTTTTTTTTTTAACTTAACTATATTAAACTACTATTTAACTGAGATACATCTAGTCACTCCCAGCCGAAAAGCACCTGGGCAAACCCATGATGGGAATGCTTATTAATTTTTTTCATTCGTAACCTTGCAAATTTTAGGGTACCGTTTTTGTGGGCAGACTATCATAGCGTATTTTTTCTTTATTGGGTTATGAGGATTATATATTAAAACATGTGGTTTCATATTTTTGGTTCTGATTCCATTTTAAATCCATAGCCCGAAGCGAGATAGTTTTCGCGCCCCACCCATTGACGACCGTTTCTTTCGGCTGTCCTTGAATAGAAATTTAAAAACGTGACCAATTAAAAGATTTTAATCGAGAGAATCTATAATTAGTAAGGGCTAACTATTACTCGAATAACTATTTTAATATATAAAATTATTTTTACATTGTTTTTGAAAATACAGTTAGAATTTGAAGGAAGTTTCTAAACAAAAGATTGAGCTATCTTTGTTCTTACGAGCTCTAATTTCTTACTAGTTCTGATTCTAGGTGATTGTTAAAATGTATGAATAGGACCATACCACTTGATTTGTTGGGAAACTTCACCTGACATATTAGAAATAATATAGTGAAAAGTAGGCAAAAAGAAAGGAAGGTTTTTAAAACGAGAGTATATCTATACTCGACCTAGATTGCAACCTATCCTATAGACCTTTTGTCGGATATGGCCTACTTAGGGTGATTATTATCTCACGACCAATGAGATATAAGTGAGTATGTCACCTTTTCTAGCTTCATAACGAGTAGAGATTTTATACCTTCTTCGAAAACATGGGGATTGGTCAAGCCCAGCCGCAAAAAGTTTGATCTTAGAAAACATACAGCTATATGAACATTGTGAAACCAAGGATAATACCTTGTATTATCCTTAGTGAAACATTTTTTGTATGAGAATTTGAATCCCTTCGAAGGCTGTAATATGGTTATATAGCTTCTGACAAGCTTTTGGTGATAGTGATAATATGTAAATTTTATGGTGAAACTATAAGTAGAGAAATTGATCAAAAGGCGTCATCATAATATTAATTCCACAACAAATTAAAGTGATAGGCAACCACAGACGTATAGCCTATTCTGGGATGGTGCGATTAGCCCTTTTTTCTTAGTTTAAGCACTATGATTTATATTAGGCGTTGAGAAATGTTTATAGAAATTGGAAAATGTATAATACGATTAATTCTTTACTTCCAAAGAAAACTGGTGAAAATCTGGTTTTTGTAGGATTTTTTTGCAAGTCAGGGTGTGTTTATTCACACCCATATTTTTCCTCTATTTATGAAGGTTAAAGTTTTAGGCGTTTGCACGTCTGTCAGAAACAGCCCATTTTTATTTTCAAGTGTAAGGTTGTTTTTTAATATTGGCAGCTTTTCAAGGTTAAAGACTATGTGTAGTTAAAAACCTCTATCATATTTGGTATTTAATATCCCGAAAGACCTAAGGGTATTCAGAAAAACTAACGGTTTATAAAGTAAAAAGATATAAAACTCACAGGGTGTGGCTGGTTTTAATATATGAACACTTTGTATTTACATTTTCTTATAATTATTAATATAACAGCGGTACTTTGGATTTAAACTTATGACATTACTAGTTTTAAGACTCGAATAGCCATTTATTTCCAAACAAATTTTAAAAATAACAATCAAAGTTTGATCTTGGTCGGATATTCGATTAATAATAGAAACCATAATTTCCCTTTTTTAATCCAAGGTTAGATAGTGCATTTTTAATATGGCATGGAATTATAAGAAACTTTGTTCATCATTTATTTATTTAGTGGTGGGACAGCATATAAGAAACCATGAGAGCCATGGATAATACAGAATAATTAAAATGGATCCAATAGTTGAATGCAGATGGCGTGTACTTAAAGACCGCAAAAAATAATTAATTTAAATGAACTTAATATTGGTTATATATTTACATGTTCCTAAAACTAATCTCTTTTACATTGAGAAACAGCAAAAAAAAAAACAACCTTTTGTTGATGTCATAAAAATACATTCAAATTTAGCGGGCAGTATGGAGTATGGACATAAGCTGATAAGAAGCGGATTTCGCGCGCTTTTCTCTGTTTTCCCGCCTTTTTTTTACGTTGGTGCCTTTTAACGCACGTTGTGTATTAATGGTGGTGATACCGATCGATTTGTAAAATGCATGTGATGAATTGTTAAATATAGTTTTATCAGAATTTTTAAGATTTTATTGTTTTTAATTTAGTGTAAGTACTGTTAGTGTTTAAACATGTGGGTTTTAGTAAAGTATATGGATGGCAGCAATAAATCGGTTGAAATTGACAAACTGTCAAAGTTAACCCCCGTAGAAAATTTCAGAGAATTAGTGTCCAAAGAAATTAATGTTCCAGCTAATCGGATCCGATTCTTCTATCGTGGGAAAGAAGTAAGTTTTTTATTACCGAATAATCAGAATCTATTTGCCTTAATCATCGTTATCAAAATCAAACAGGTGGTTGATGCGTATGAAGATGTGGATGGTAACTCTAAGAAAGCTACGTTATTTGATTATGATGTGCAGAATACCAATACCGTGCAATTGATGTTGACACCTGATCCTAAAGATTTTAAACCAGAAAAAAAATTCAAAGATGATAGTTCTACTTGCACTAGCAGTCCTATTGAAAACTTTGCTGCGAATAACGTTGTAAGAGAAAGATTTTCTTCATTGTTTCCAAGGAAAATATGCCCTAAGGTTTTTCTGTTTTGCAGAAAGAGAACTTGGATTCCTCATCCACAACCTTAGAACCAGCTATGAGTAGATACTTTAAAGTTGGTGATTTAATCGATGCAAAAAACTTTGAAATTCAAGGAGCTTGGATGGAAGCTAAGATTGTTGGAATCTCGCGTAAGATTAGTCTCTCTCCATCCTCCAGCACGTGTAGAACAAAAGGTTCACCAACGAAGTCCGCTGGCAATGTGGAAGAAAAGAATATACTTTCTTCCATCAATAATCCAGATTCAAACTTACCCGGAGATGATTTGGTTTACACGGTTGAGTTTGAAGAGTAAGTCGAGTGAAAAATTGAATCAAGTTGAACAAATTCTAAACTGAAGTCGCATTTTTGTCATTTTAGCAATGTTCGCAGTGATGTTACTTTAAAAAGTGTACGCCCAAGAGCTCGAAAAAAGGTTCCATTTGACAATGCTCATATAGGAAAGAAGATTATGGTCAATTACAATACTGAATATCCGGAGAAAGTTGGATTTTACTACGATTTCCAAGTGATGGATGTTAAAAAGACTCGAACTAAGAAAACTGTGATTGGCACTATTTTCCTCGGGTAATTTATTGTAACTTATTGTAATATTCCACACTTTCGTAAGTAAAACAACCCTTCGTTGGCTTACAGACCAGATGAAACTCCGGTACACGAATGCACCATCCGTTATATCGATGATATGTACGAAATTGAAAAGACCTTGCCCATACTCGCTAGAGACGAATCCCAGAAAAAGCTTATGATGCTTGGACCACCTGAGAAAAGTAAGCATTTTCAAAATAGTTAAATAATTTAGAATTAAAATATCTCTTCATAGGAATGAAGAAACCAGACTGTGATGCCTGTCTTGACAAACCCAACGTGACTTGCAAGTATTGTTCGTGTTTTGAATGCGGTGGGAAAGATGAACCAGAGAAACAACTATTATGCGAAGAGTGCGCTCGCTATTTCCATCTTTGGTGTCTAGACCCTGCTCTCGAAGACATTCCAGAAGAACCCGAATGGTTCTGCCCTTATTGCAAAAATAACGATGACATAGTGAAACCTGGGCAAAGAATGAAAAGCAAGAAGAAAGATAAAATGCCGTCTTCCAAAGAAGGGATTACCAGAGATTGGGGTCGAGGAATGGCTTGCGCAGGTCGAACTAAGGAATGCACTATAGTTGAAAAAAATCATTTTGGACCCGTTCCCGGCCTCGAAGTAGGTATGTGCTGGGAGTATAGAGTTATGGCTGCGGAAGCTGGAGCTCATCGTCCTCAAGTGGCTGGAATTCACGGTCGCGAGTCAGAAGGAGCCTATTCTATCGTTCTCTCCGGTGGTTACGAGGATGATGTTGTAAGTTATATTATTAGTGTTTTCTAAAGTTTTCCTCATTTTAATTTTCTCGAGTAAATTTAGGATGAAGGCGATCAGTTTACTTACACGGGAAGTGGTGGACGAGACTTGTCAGGAAATAAAAGAACGGCTGCTCAGTCTTCTGATCAGCTTCTAACAAAGATGAATAAGTACTGGCTTTTATAGTTTAGTTTCAAATTGTACATTTACGCTAAAATTTAATTTTCTATTGACAGAGCTTTGGCTTTAAACTGTGCCGCTCGTTTAAATAGCAAGGAAGGTGCGGAAGCTTTGAATTGGAAGGATGGGAAACCGGTCAGGGTTCTACGGGGCCACAAAGGTCGTAAATACTCTCGCTACTGTCCTGAAGTTGGTGTTCGCTATGACGGGATTTACAAGGTTGTAAAATATTGGCCTGAAAGAGGTCGATCCGGTTTTATTGTATGGCGATATTTGCTCATGAGAGACGATACAATCCCAGCGCCTTGGACTGAAGAAGGTAAAAAGAGGATTGAAGAACTTGGTATCAAGATGGAGGTAAATATTAAAATAAAATTTCATCCAATTTTTTGGAGTTCTAAGATTGAGCGAGTAACTATAGTTTTATTCACATACATGTAATTATATCGATTATTAATTACAATGCAAGGTCTCTAGTATTTTATAACGAATATTGAGTACCCGATATTTTATCAGCGGCACATGTCTTAGTAACTGAAAAATTTCAGTACTCTCATTATCGAATCTTTAAGAAAAAAGAGACCCTGCTCAACCTTCATAAGTGAAAATATATTTTGTTTATCATGTGATATTTAATTTTCTAATTTGACTAGATGTTAAAGCAGGCCAACACTCCTCAATCTCCGTTAGATAGATTGAAAAAGGGTAAAACTGCTAAGAAACGGAAGAACACTGAATCCATACAAGATGACGATTTGGATCTCGATGGAGAGTCACCCCAAACCAAAAAATTTAAAGCTTGCGCTTTTCAACCACCAAAAATCATCGAGGTTCTAATTGAACAAGATTCTGCCAATGAAAAAATCTGGACAGAATGTAAAACGTTCTTCGAGCAAGGGGAATTGGTTAGTAATCTTATATCAAATTAGTCGTTACAAAAACTTACTAGATTACTTCTTTCAGGCATTTAAAAATAAATTGAAGGAAACTTTCAACTGTGTCATCTGTCAAGAACTAGTCGCCCATCCAGTAACCCTAAATTGTAGCCATACTTTATGCCAAAAATGCTTGGCTCGTTCCTTTAAGTCCGAAGTTTACCAGTGTCCCACCTGTCGCTTTCAGTTAGGAAATGATTTTAAGCCAGTCATTAACGAAGCCCTACGCGAAATTTTGAGGAACCTGTTTAGGTGGTACGACGTCGATCGCGGCTAATATTTTATTTGTAAGTATAAGTAATACTAAGCATGGTTGTGATTACTGAATACATGATATCACTTTTGAGTCATCGAAGGACCAAAAGTTTTCTTTGAAAATAATTTGATATATAGGAATTTTGACCTTAAAGGAATACTAGACTTCTCGTAACAAGTTAATTGATTCAAATGTTAAAATATGCTTAAAAACCATATCAAAACTCACCAAAAGTTTTGGCTTAATCTTTTTCAAGAGTCCAGTTTCCCTTTAATGAGTATTTGTCGCAATTAATGACCAATACATCTGAATGAGTACTCGATTACTCGTTTGAATTAAGTAACTCTATAATTATAAGTAATAATAATTGGCTAATAGTTAACGACTAATCCAGATAAATGTTAAAAATTGATTGATTAGAGAAATTGGAATAATATTGTAAAATACGCAAAATTAATTAATATTTGTCTTATCTTTAGTTAATAAAGTAATATTGCATATTTGTTTTGGATTAAATTTTTTTTTTTGATAATCCTTGATAAATTACCGACTGGTTTATGTCCAAAGCGCTGAAGAGGTCACAATACTCGATAATAAATTTAAAAAGAGTAAAGGAGTACTGATATCAGAAACCTATAACTAAAATTCCTATAAATAATGATTAAATAAATTCACTGAAACGAATTGAGCAATGCCATCATTACTGTTTCAATATATAAAATATATTTTAATACTCATTTGCCACCAGAGTAATTGATTTCTAAATTTTAAGATGGATGGAGTTCATTCTTAAACTTAAAAAAAAACAAAAAAAAAACCTAGGTTTCACTCTTGAAAAAAGTTATTTTGTGTCAATTTAGACTTAAAATAGGCTGTTAATTATCAAATTTGCAAAATCTGAAATATGATTTATTTCCAAAAGGCTCAATGAGTTTGTCTTTCAAATGATGCAGAGCTGAAAGAAATGTTTGTTAGAAATAGTGTGTGCTACACCGTTTGTTACGATATTTCATAGACAAGTTCTCGAGAAGAATTTTTGTCTAAAACTAAATCAATAGATTTAGGCTTAACGAGTTTAGTTCTTAACTATTATTTACCGCGAAACTTTGATAACAGAGTTTTTATATATTTTTTAAGTCTATTTTAACACTCAAAATTGATTTTAAAAAATAACACGTTATTAATGTAGTAGTAACTCGTTAATATTTTTATGAAATAGTATACAAAGATTTTTCCACTATTACTTTATACAATATGGAATTGTTTCTTTTCAGGATTTTTATTCGCCAAAACTGTCAATATTATATTTTGAAAGTTACGAAACTATTTTCATGGCAATTTTTGTACACTTTGTCCATGGACTTATTATTTTAACACAAAATTAAACGTTGTTTCCTTTTAAAAGATAAACGCTGGTTTCTTTCGAAGAAGTTTTATAATTTAAAACTCAAAATCTTTCAAAAGAGATAAAATTTAAAACGATATTTATATGCTGGTTTTTTTTCGAAGAAGTTTTATAACTTTTTAAAACTCAAAAGAGATCAAATTTAAGTGTTAAATCTATGAGCTCTGCGGATAAAGGCCTTCATATCCCAGTCGGAGCTTCCTAGATGAATCTCGGGTCCATTATTAATGATATGAACCGTCATTTGTTCCGAGTATTCCAACTCTGGTAAGAGCTACGAGATAAAGAATATTTTAAACTTTAATTAGCAGTTTTTTCGCTAACCGAGTTAAATCTTACTTTTGGCGTTAATAGGAAATACTGAGAGGTGGTTCGACAAGCGGTTTCAACTACAAATTCAAATACTTTACGTTCATTTTTCGAGTCCATGCCCTAGGAAGATGAAAAATTACATTTAAACATTGGATTGAAACTTAACGATTATTATATATGTATTAATTTTCACTTGATTTATTTCATCAACGCAGCGAAAAGGCACTGAAGTTAATTCTTGGAGGGCCATCATAAATAGAACTGTTGATACGCTTTTTTCTCCTCCACTTTGATGACTAGCCGTAAGCTCTTGTAGTTTCTCCGAATCTCTGAACTTTACTTTGATACATATTCCGTACTTGTCAAAGTCAAGCTAAAGGTAAACCAAGACTTCGTATTAGGTTCTAATTCATTTCTCATTATTGCCGGAATGATCTTACAGGGTTTTCGGCTTTTTTGAGGGAAACTTCTCCCACGCATTGTAATCTGGAGAAAAAGGCTGAAAAATTTACGTTGATTCTCTCCATTAAATCATTGGCTTCTTCTAGCCACTGATTTTGTAAATCTTCAATTTTTCCCAAATAAGTTTGAAGAGTTTCTTCCTTGTTTGCGGCTTCATTTTCCATTCTTTCAATCTCTATTTTCCTCGCTTCGAACTCGCGAACAACATTCTCGTCAACTTGAAACATAAGGTCCAGTCTAGCTTGTTCTAGCGTAATCTGAGCTTCAATCTCTTCTAGAGTGCCAGGTAAATATCCAAATTGCTAGAAAATAAGGGATCGGTTTAAAATCAATCCAATATTACGACGGACGCGAATATCATACATCGTTTATTGCTTGAGACAAGTTTTCGTTTTCAGCTATGCCTGTTATTTTTTTAGCTTCTTGCATCAGTTTTTTGGCTTCGTTTCTAAGTCTCGTAAAATCTTCCTTTATATTGTTTAACTCTTCCTAAAATATCGTAAATGAATTGTATTTAAATCGTATTTTGGACAATTGCTTTCCTAAAATGAAAGAGTAAGCGTACCTTCAAATCGTTTGTTTCTGCCATAGCGGCTTCGTATTTCGCTTTTGATATAATTTTCTTCTTTTCCAGAATGAAAGCTTTGAAAGAAATCACGGTTAAAGCTTTGGTAAATTCTCTGACATCCTGGAAATTAAACGTTTTAACTTTGAGTATCCTACGAGAAATAACTCAAAAATGCACCTTAATAAGTTTTGTATATTTTTCTAAAGCCAAAGATCTTTCAGTATATATTCTCTTGATTTTGGCTCCAGCTGCTTTTGTTTCTTTCACTAAATCAATCTTGTTTCTTTCGTTAGTAGCGATAGACTTTTTCCTCTGGTCAATTTGAGCCATTATATTTTTTCTATAATCTTTTTTCATTTGAAGTTCTCGCTGCAAAAACAAAGTAGGTTAAACTCCTAAATGTTGAACATGAATAGAATCCAGATTGCTAGAATTTACTCATGTATACAGTAAAATCTCGCTATAACCAAATTATTTGGGAGGAAAAGAACTTTCTCATTTTGTTATATCCATATCTCATTATCGTTTTGCTAGGCATAGCTTTGCAGGCAACAAAGTATTTGGTCAAGATCATTGGCTATAACGAAAGAGGTAACTATTTAGGGCTAAAATTTTTGTTCGCTTGAAAAGGTTATAATTAAGATAAATTAACTTAAAATCATGATCTGCTAAAAACTGGATATAACAAAATAGGGGTCCAAATGCTACGTTATAAGCAATTATTCACTATATCAAGGTTTTACTGTAAAATGTTTCACCTTCTTTTCACGCAACTCTTCTAGCTTCTGAGCTTTTTCCTTTTCAGTATTTTTCAACTCTTCTAGTTCATTGGATTTAACCCGCAAAGATTCTTCGTTTTGCTGAAAAAAAAATTAACAATTAGTTCCAATTCATAGTTACAAAAAAACTACGTAGTTTGGTTAAATAGAGAAACCTGAATTTGAACTTGTAGAGCTTGTATGGCGCGATCGTTTGTAGAAATGACTAGATTTCGAGCCGGTCTATTTTCAACTGACATTGTGGTTTTATTTCTCGCACCATATTTGGAGATTTTAATCGTATACTGAGACGAAAAAAAAAAAAAATAATAATAAAATAAGTCATCTAAACGAGTCATATGGAACTTAAGTACTAACCATGCGATCAGGGGTGTAAAAACGACAGAAATTTGTATCTTGCAAAATTCTTTCTACGCAATTGCTGCTCATATCGTTTCCAACTGGAGTTCTGTGCAAGTTATAAAAACGACACAGGTACCGCATTACTCCATCCGGAGCCGAAAAAGTGTCTTTCAAATAATTCTCGAATCCATAACGATTGAATTGATCAATCGGTCTCTCTGGTTGAAACATATCGAGGGTTTCTCTAGGCACCATCGCGGCATTAACTCGGAGTTTCATTTGATCTCTAACTGTTTTCATGAAATCTTCCAAGTCATCGGAATCCTCAAAGATGAAGGCTACTAGATCCCGATAACTAATTTGCATTTCTATGAATTTAGCGTATCTAGGATCATGAACGTTTATCTGTAATAGACCGATTAAGAGTAATTACTAATTGCGTTAGGTGGTTTCTAAGGATTTTGCTTATGTACCGTCAGCATAATTGGGTCATAAACAGTTTTCCTAAACTTATGTCTGTTTTGTTGAAGCCATATTGTCGCCTGATAAGCGTCGCGATTTGACTCTTTCAATAAATCTAACTTTTTATTGTAAGTATTCTGTTCCTTGGCCAGATCATCTCTATCCCCTGTGAAAAAAAGAACCAAATTTAGCTACGATTTAGATAATTTACTACTACTGTATTTGAAAAGCCTACTTTTTGTAGCTTGATTGATAGCTCCACATTCAGCTTTAATGTTATTTTTATCGTTGTCAATTCTCGTCATTTCTTGATTTAACTTGGCTATATTCACCTGTAAATTTGCCAATTCTTGTTGTATATGATCCGTGTTCTCTGGCAATTTGTTTAAGTTTTCCTCCAAATCTCGCAGTTGATGGTTCAATTCTAACAACTTATTTTCTCGCTGTTTTTCATCTTGTTCCTGCCCTTTCAGCTCACCCTCTATTGCCTCCACTTTTGGTTGATATTGTTCTATCACTCGTCTCTGACGTTGCAAATCCTTTTTAAGGCTGGTAAATCGGTTTCGGGATTCCACTAAGTCATTCTTGGTTTTATATTCTGCCTGTTCGCACATTTTCCAGTCTTTATAAAAGGGTTCATTCTCTTCTTCACTCTTTTGATATTTTTTTTGCAATTCCGAGAATTGTGCCTTTTTTTTTGCAAATTCGTTTCGTTTTTCAGAATACGCCTATATTTTAGGATTAACAGTTTATTTCAAAATTTAAGACTGGCGGATTAAATTATTCTACTTACCACCCAAGCTCTTTTTTTATTTAATAGAATAATTGTTTCTTGATGTTTTTCGCGTTCGTGATAATTTTTTACATCATTTTCCAATTGCTTGTTCTTTTCAATTTCACTTTCCAGTCTTTGTTTTGCCATTTGAGTGTTTGACTCCAAAGAAATGTGTTCTTTCCGTATTTTCTTTAACTGTTCGTGTCTTTCATGCATTTCATTATTACCGACAGCCTTCTGGGTGTTGGCCAACAGCTCCTGAGGAGTCATCTTTACAAAATCGGCTACCCTATCTTGAGGCAAAAACTGGCACAAATTGTCAACTTGGATGTTCAACTTCTTGATTGTTGTTTCAATCTGAAAAATAGGTGTCAGAGATTTAAAATTTATACAAATTAATAAAAAAAAGATCCATATTGAAAGAGACTCACAGTTTTTAAATTTGAAGACTTGTTATTTAATCTCCAATTGGAAGAGCCAGACTTGTGAATTTCTCTCGAAATGCGGATTATGCTTGAGGAGTCAACGTACCTGTAAGATTTGTTCAATACATTTTAACATTTACCATATAAAAAGTACATTTTGATTATACTTACAGATCAGTTTCTATGAGGGCCATTTCTTGTTCGTACTGAATATAATCTTCAATGTTACCTGCGCGACCCAAAATGCTAGGTTTTCCTCCAAGACCCAAGCAAATGGCGCAAACGATGGTGGATTTACCTAAGACATTAATGATTTAAATTCATTAACTTATTTCATAAATGACATGGAGGATAACGATTTACCAGATCCATTAGGACCCAAAATCAGGTTTAAATTTGGCCCAGGTGTTATCACAACATCAGAATAAGTTCTAAGGTTCAAAGAGAATTACTTTAGTAAATTTAATAGCTTTTACACTTATAGAGGGAATTCTTTCTTACAAGAAATGCTTGATTTTAATTCTTATTATAGAGCCTTTGAGATATTCACTTTCATTGTTTGTTTTCTTTTTAGTTTTTGCCAAACTTTCGGACTCACGGTTAGAGTTTTGGTTCTCTTTATTACTTGCCATAATTAAATATGTTTATATAATTAATCATAAAAAATTAATTACACTGTATTACTAGTTACATTTCCCGCCTAAACCTTCTCGACATCGACAGACGACGACTGGTGATGACACAAAGCATGGAGACGAAGAATGGACTAACAATATAACAAATAACAATTTTTTTAAACCCAAGGTTACTTTTATTATTAAAACACGATATGGTTAGGGTTATGTGGGCATGTTATACGTTAATTGTTTAAAATCAACCGCGAACCCGGCTGGATCAAGAAAATTATAACGCAATGCTATTTGACTGAATTTCCACATGGACAGTAAAGTTGAAAAAAAAAAAATAAAAGATTAATAGAGCAATAACCTACGCTTATATCCTGTTCTGAAATTTGTGCGTCGTCTGCTTTTAATGTGCGGCAACTTTTGCAACTAGTGGAAAAACGAATGTTAGTGAAAGAAACAAGTCATCGTTAAAACATACAATAAATAGTCAAAGTAATTATTACAAACTAATTTTTTATTGAAACCATATATTTTAGTTAATTACGAGGGGCTACTGTTGATAGTTTGAACCCAAAATACTTTCCAAGATCAGTTGGGGAGCTGGTGGGAATGTAACGATTTCTTTTTAAAGGGCATGTGAAACGTGTTTAATTGAGTTTAATTTAAACTAATTAAAGCTTTATGTAAATATTTAACATAGTGGGGAGGCAATAATAAATGGTCAAATGAGGATAAAGCCATTTAATAATTAATTTTATAATCAATTTAATTGATAAATGAATTATAAAGGGATAATGAAATGCAAAAGTACTTAAAGGGACACTGCAGTTAAAAATTTTCAAAATGGTGTATGAAATTTATTCCTTCTTTCTTGTTTAGTTGATCGCAAGCTTCTTGGACAGACAAGGTCATCGGCGGTGGCCCGCATGAAAACACACCAACTTTGCTAATCTACGCAGTTTTCAGGTAAAAACTTTTTCTTTAATCTTAGTATTTAAATGTTTCTAAAACCGCGTTGAGAGAAAGGGGATTACTTTGTGGCTATACGCTTGCTTCAATGAATTTAAAAACTCCTTCATATCCGGTCTATCAAAGTGCGTAATGGACTGGAGTCCGGTAAATAAACTTCTATTCGATATCTTCTGAAAATGCCTCTCACAAATATACTAAAAAGGGTGAATGAATTAATAGTTTTAGATTTTGTTTAAGACACCCTTTGTTAGGATCTTACGAGCATCGTAGTTCTCAGATCGAATTTGTGATAAAATTGCGTGATAAATATATGACACTCGACCAATTTTTGAGAATCATTGTTTTCTACGTAACGAATAATGTCCGTCATCCATTCAAAATGTTTCTGGGTCCTGATAACCAGTCGGATTGGGGTATACCATATCAGTACTTGAATAAAGTTTAAAACTTACCTCGTAATCCATAAAAAGTATATCTAAGAAGTGGAGTAAACTGTAAATGCCAGAAAATTAAATGGCCTGTCTGCTACTCTCTCGTACCTTCTTGCAAGTAATTGCCGTATTAGAAGATGCCTTGTGTACCACGTCCTTTAGAATAGACGCGAAGGGTGTCACCCCGATGCCCCCTCCAACCAACACTGAAACCTCGTACTGATACCAATCTTGGTGACCTTCTCCAAAGGGTCCATCTAAGTAAATCTGTATAAATGTTTAATTAGGACGTAAATAGACGAATTTTCCATTTAGAACAATACCTTTGGGTAGGCGTGATATTGGATATTGTTGGGGTCTAACAACTGGCGTATATTCATTGTCCACGGACCAACAGCTCTGATATGCAAGGAGATATTCTCCTCATTAGGGGCGGACGAAATAGTGAACGGATGGTATTCGTCGCTGTTTAACAATGGGCAAGCAATTCTGGCCCATTGACCACTGCGGTATTGAAAATTGGGTGGGCGTTTCAATTGAAGTTCCAAAACATCTAAAGAAAACTGATTAGTTTTACATGGGGATCGAGTGTTTTAAAATATTTAAGCCTGTTAAACATATTTATTTTAATGTTTCAATTAATAGTGCTATTATAGGGTATATAATTATAGAGGCAGTATAATTCAAAACGAACAATCGTCTGCTATCGTGGGCAAATTCTTGTTTCATAACATAACACGTGTTGTGAAATCCAGGCGTGTCAAAAAGCGTGACATAGAGTGAGCTAAGAATATTTTATTAAAGGGATCCAGGGTTGTGTAAGTAGGGGAAGGCCCTCTTCAACTAGCATCTACTTGAAAATTTTGACTTGAGGATATGTATGTCCTGGCTCCTGGCCATTTCATTACCAACTATGGATGATCACTTTAAAGGCCCTATCTGCTTTATAGATTTCCACTTGAAAATTTCATTCCCTTATTAACTTTCTATGCTAAGCGAGAAATGAAGGCGACTTTAAAGGCCCTATCTGCTCTGAAACTTGCCCCTTTAAAATGCTCTTCCCTTACGCACGCGGCCTAGCTTTGACTGTAGAATTTGTTTTGTACAACGTCGTCTGCTAAGCTAGAAAAGAAGGCGACTTTAAAGGGGATTTGAAAATCGCAGATAGTCCCTTTAAAGGGGCTGTACTAATCGCAGATAGTCCCTTTAAAGGGGCTGTACTAATCGCAGATAGTCCCTTTAAAGGGGCTGTCCTAATTGCAGATAGCCCCTTTAAGCCAAATACTATGGAGTTTTATCATTGGTACGATGGTTGTTGGCAAAATTTTAATATTTTCCAAAAAATAATCGCCTAATTCAGGGAATATTTTATTAATTATTAGTATGGTAATCGATAAAATAAAATGATGTACCGCCTAATTCTCCCTTTAAAGGCTCTATCTGCTCTGAAACTTGCCCCTCTAAAATGATCTTCCCTTACGCACGCGGCCAAGCTTTGACTGTACAGTTTGTTTTGTACAACGTCGTCTGGTAAGTTAGAAAAGAAGGCGACTTTAAAGGGGATTTAAAAATCACAGATATTCCCTTTAAACGAACCATCTGTTGTAGAGACTATACATTTGGTGCGCGGGCCACCGACTATATAGACAACCTATAGCTTACCGGACGGATGAATTATGGTTCTGACAACCGATATTTCGATTTTCTTGCGACTAATGCTGATCATTTGGTCGAGGACGAATACGCACAAGGGTCCCAAAAAGAAGTAGTAAAAGAAAGGTCGCTGTACAACTCGACCCAAACCGTGCAGAGTCATTAAAATGTAGAAAATTGGATAAAGATTATGCGTGAACCAGAATGCTTTGAACACGTTTCTGCGGGCGAATGGTAAAGCGAAAATGTATATCACCGCTAACACTAACACCAGAAGAACACCCGTTAAACCTATATATTTAGATAAATTGGGAGAAAAATATTAGACGCCTATCTAAATATAGCCTATAATAGATGGATTAGATTAGTTACCAGTTATGGTTCCGTAACACCAGTAATGAAATTTAGGCAGTTCGTCAGTACTGAAACCAATTCAATCAAAATATGCGCAACTTTACATACACAATTATGTCGTATAACTTACGCGTGATAGTAGTCTCTAAATAAGCAAGTTAGATCGTCCGCAGTTTGGGTGGCGATGTGATAAAAATTAAACGCGTGTCCAATAGTATGAATAACTAGAGAAATAATTTAAACACAATCGTTGAAAGAACTTAAAGGGACTGTAAATCATCGGGCGCTCAGTGAAATATCAACCAAGTGGAAAAGAGAGGTCACGTGATGTGACGTCACACTACCAAAAATGTTTCTCGAGATAAACGACAAGAAGAGTTATACGCGTGAATCTGCGGACTTAACAGCCAATCCGATCAAGTGGTTATTTTCCACACTCAGTCTATATTTCAGAACTAAGCAAATGTAAGATACTCTGACGACGAGTTTGACGGCAAACTCGTCGGATGTGTGACAATGACACATAAAAGTGAAGATAAATATACAGTCCCTTTAAGTATTTTATAAGAGAAATTTAAAAAATACCACTAACTTGTAAAAATGAGCCCCCAAAAGGCGATATATTTATGAAAGGTAATAAAGTAATCGAAAGGTATGTAGTTTTTGAGGAAGGTTTCACGAGAAAATGTAATCAGATTACGACACATCGTGAGAAGGATGGAAGAGTAGGTAAACATCATAACGCTAGCGGCTCCCCTGGTTACGCTAATGCCATAACCAGCAATTTTTCTCAAACCACCGTGTTCTCGTTCCAAAGAATAATCTTGGGAGAAAACAGAGTTAAAGGAGTTTTTATTTTAAGAAGCCATTGGTTCGAGAATTCGCTTACAATACATTCGTTCGATGAAAATTCCGAATAAAAGCATGGTGTAGAGGACTAACCAGAATATATGAAGTTTATAGTTATCGCAATACCGTTTCAGTCTTAGAAACCACGAATCTTTGGTGATAGGTTTAGGCGTCAACCCGCTTTCGATTTTAACCGAACCCCATTCATTGTCTCCTTCCATTTCCAAGTCATTCGTGTAGCTAAGCGATACAATTTTATTCCTTTAGTCTTTGCTATTAATGTATTAGCTTTTTACCGTATACTAATGGATTACCTGTAAGCTCTGTGTAGGTCAACGTGGGCTTTAATAATGGCGCTTTGTCTCGCTCTTACTTCCGTTTGCATAGGAGCTTTGATTCCTCCGATACACAGTTGCGCGTATCCCAGTTCCGATTTGTA
Source organism: Odiellus spinosus (assembly GCA_963920705.1). NCBI lineage: Eukaryota > Metazoa > Arthropoda > Arachnida > Opiliones > Phalangiidae > Odiellus > Odiellus spinosus. Next base: position 16,404,396 of record OY987228.1, on the reverse strand, counting down.
GTCCGCCATCAATCTTTTAAAGTCGTTTAAGGTCAGATCTTGTTTAGAATTCAAGCCTGCTTTTTTAAACATGGTCGATAGCAAGATGTTCAGTTGGTCCGATGGTAGGCTTTCGTTTGCCAATTCTATCATTGAACTTAGATATCCAGAATAGAATATGTTGCAATATTATTTCGTTTTAGTATAATTTCGAACAACTCACCTAATCATATCCGAGAATTCTTCGGAAGTCAATTTACCACTCCGATCAATGTCGTACATACTGAAAGATCGAAAATCGTATTAGAATCGTAGTTTATCGTGAACAAGAGTTAGTTCTGATGTTGAAATCGCATCTCGAATGGTTACTGAATATCGTCTGATTATTTGATCATTCCTTTCATTGGTTTCTTCATAACTTGATATGAGAAAGAACTAAATATTTTAGATATTTGTTCGTATATCTTCTGTTCTTTATCACGACGCCAATGGAAAGCGAGATCTTATAAATGAACGACTTTGACCAACCAACTGGGAAGTAACTTTTCAATGGGCTTTACCAAGAAAGGATAGAAGTGTAATAGCTTCTATCATTTCTTGACTTTACATATTGCAGATATGGCCTCGAATTGTAAGCCAATAATTATAGTACTGTATTCTTACTCGAACATTAGCTTAATTTTGTCTTCCGGCGATCCTTGGGCGAAAATAACGATTATGTCTAGAAACTCTCTAAACGAAATGTAACCCTTATTTCCCTTGTCGGCCAAGGAAAACATTTTTTCTACAAAAACTGAGTCTGGTCTGAGGGACAATGCCTCCGAAAATTCAAATAGAGTTATTTCGGTATTAATGACATTTCTCGCCTGCGAGGAATCAACTTGCAACAATTCTTGGGTATTGTGCTCAATTCCGAAAGCCTGAAAGTATTTTCGTCAGTTTCTTTAAATCTTGTAAAATCTTAAAATGGTTTCAAACCTGGGCAAAGACCACCCTAAAAAACTTTTCCAACTCTTTTTGCCGGTTAGCTTTAGTATTTGCTCCGTTGATTATGGCCGGGACGGTTACTTCCCTTCGTTGGCGACCCACTCCGATGCTACCTAAATATTCTTCCAATGATCGAATAAAGTTGTCCCTTTCATTGGCGTTGTCAAACTTCAAAACCTTTCCAAATAATACATTTTTTAATAACATACATACTGCACGTGTTTGGTCCGTAATAAATCTTTAAAGGGTTTTTAAATTAACTACTAACAGATAAAACAAGCCTCCCAGATTCAGACTATATCAACATGTAATTTGATGAAAGGTGCAATATGTTTGGCTTCACCCTGAACACCGGAGCGCGGAGGTTGAAACACTTTTACAGGCGCTTAACCAATTTATATTATTGACAGTATCATAAACATATATCAACACCCCGTTGATTTTTCGCCGGTTTTTGCTAGTGTACATTATTTTTTTAAACTTCAGATTTTGAATCCCTATCTCAAAGAATAAATTCGGCGGTTTCAATGACGTTTGGATTACATTACGCGTCCATGATCGCGCGCTACTAAGCTTCTTTTATAAATTGTATTTAGGCTTAGCACTATCCCCTACGACATAACTAACATTTGAGAACCGGCTGTTATCGAAGTTTATTATTGACGTCACTACGATTTCGTCAAAATGTTATTTTATTAGTCTGGAGAGAATTTTCTTGACCTCTCCAGACTTCTGGAACCTTCTAGAACATTCTAGAAAGTTACGGACGTACGGATATTGTAAATTATTATATGTTGATTATACCGTTGATAATATAATTTGGTTAAGCGCCTGTAAAAGTGTTCCAACCTCTGCGCTCCGGTGTTCAGGATGAAGCCCAACCTATTGCCCCTTTCTGGAAAAAGTTACCTGTAAATTATAATATGTTGATTATTACAACCTATAATTATTATTATTTTTCTCGCCGTTTTACTTGGGATCTATTGATTTTCGTAACATAATTGATATTTTAAAACCCATTAAAGAGAGAATGAAGCGCCAGTGAAAACCCGGCTTGTAGTATTTCTATAAATTTGATATACAAACCAGATCGTATTCCCTCGCCACTCTAATAGTAATGTAGTAATGGGATTGGTATCCGGCTGTAACGGCCACTTGTAGTTCGATTGTTCCCACTCGCGTCAAATCAATGAATCGAACCTTCTCGCCGTTTAAACGATGAATAGTTATAATTTTGTTCTCGTTGAATTTGAGAACGACTTGTCTCGTCCCTTCTTTCTTTCCGATCCATTCCACCGCTGACTTTGTATTATTTCCCAACTTTTTCATTGTTCTTTTCGTATTTCTTCCCCTTAAATTGTTCAGTATCTTTTGTCTTTTCTTCGTAAGAAGAAACACGGCGACGAAGCACCCTAAAACCAAAATTGCGTATCAGTACGTGAAAACGCAATTCTGAGTCGTGTAAACCGCGTGGACAGCGGGGTCCCTTTCTTTTTTACTCTCGGATTTGTTGACCCCGCACTTTTTTTAATATCGCTGGTGTCTTTCGATACGCGAAGGTGCCCCTAAGTGGGAATTCTCACTTACCAATTACGAATAGACCAATCCCCGCAAATGTAAAGGCGTACGATACTTCGCTACCAGAGAAATAATCGAAGTTTTCGGGCAGTTTACATTCACTAACCAAAGGCGGTGCCAATGGTGGTAAATAAAAACACGTATCATTCTGTTTTGACGTGACGTTATAGCAAGTGTAATTTGACATGTTTAGAGAGATTCGGCAGGTATCTTTCAATCCAGGATTAGCTAGAAATGGAGCGTTGATTATTATTAATCCTATTGTTTTGTAAGAAATCTCTAGCGGTTCGGGGAAGCGGATTTATGATAAGACCGCTCGAATTCACACGCGTTGAATCAAATTAATTGTCCCTAAATTAAAGCTATTCCCGAACACTTACGCGCTGTGTCTAGACCATCAATTTCTACCGACAACCATAAAAAGTACATTATATCGCTTGCCCATTTTACCATAGTGCCTATAGTGGTCAGCGTGAAACTCTCTCCGAGATGAAATTATGTTCCCTCTTTTTGGGTTTGACCCATAAATGATCTCCGCTTCTTTGAACCGATTTGATTCTTTTTTGGTTTCTTACTATTTGCTGGTAAACGGAATGGATTATACTGCAGATCACCGTGTTCAATTTCCGTGATGGCCCAAATTAGTCTGTACATGTTAATTTTCTTAATTTTTTCGACTTGCTTGTCGGTGAAAAGGCTTTGTAAATTCAGGGCTTATTAGTTTCTATTTCTCGAAGCTAACTGATTTAGTTTATTACCTATTTCCTTTATTTTCAAACCAGAACCGATCGCCGTTTCTGATTCGTCTCATTTGATCTTTTATTATAGTTCGGAATAATTGCCCCGGTCTTGTCGCTTCAGTCTCTAAAATACCTCCTACCCATATATCGATCAAATCCGTATTGTTTCCGTAGATTTTTGGTAGAATTGTATCGAAAATCTGCAATTTAACCCGTAATTTAAAATGACGATATAAATTATTTTTTGATTGGAGCTTTTAAACAAACTTCAGGGTGTAAATTATGGACGTTGGAGCATATTTTGGCCATCTCGGCAAAATTGTCAAACGTTGTTAGTTTCAAAACTCTTCGGGCCGTTTTATAATCGGGCAGACCGTGATCTCGGGCTCTCTGGATATTTATGGCCATCAAATCTCTTCTGGAAAACTCCAAAGGGCCGAAAACGCGACCCCTTAGGTCCTCTACAATAACGTTGTCCTCCTTTTCGCTCGGTTGAGAAGCCAGTCCAAGTAGTAAAGCGTCTATATCGTGTTCTTCCACCGCTTCCTATTGTAAATTAAAACTTTATCCGCATTACGATCGCGCGACGGTTATAATTATAATAATATCTACCAACCTTTGGGTTCCAAAAACTATTACACGTGCGAACCGCTCTATGTCCAGAAAACTTTGTTTTTCCAGTTGTTTCGAATACTTTACAGCCCCCCTTTTGACCAGATCTTTAAGGAGAGTTGAAACATTTGGTTACGGATTAATTGCAATAAAGCCACTGAGATCTTTGAAATGAGTCCATTTGGCTCATAAATATATTAAAGTTACAAATTTTCAAAAGTGATTAGAGTGGCACTCATTCAAAATATTTGAGATGGTTCATTGAAAATAAATTATTTTTAATCATTTAGGACGGTTAAAATATGCGAATCTTAAACTTTGAAATTTCTTAGAATAGGATTTAGACTTAGCGAGTCCAGTTTCAAACTTCAGTGAGTAAAAACATTATCAAATTTCACCAAAGGTTACGGGGTTAATTATTGAACATTGGGCTTGATTGAATCCATTATTCATCAAAACATAAATTTAAATGAGAATTATGTTTAAAGGATTAATAACTAAAAAGATTCCTTTTAAAATCTGTTTGCAAATGTTTGGACTTCTACTCCACTCGCTATATCCTCTATGGAAGGTCCGTGTATTTATAATTGACCCACCCCAACATTTAAGGTCTTTATTAAAGTAACTGAACATTTATAAAGTAATTTTCAATTCTTCCATGATGGTCACCCCTTTTATTAATAATTACCTTCTGTAACCACCCGATGTCACCAAAGTGTGCCCGAATCTCATGGCAGTTGTTTGAAATTCGTGGGCTATTCCCGGGTCGATGCTTGGGTCGTAACCTTCGTACGGTGGTAAATCTTCGCCTAGCCATTCCGGTAACCATTCGTTAATTACCATATGCTGTAAACGTGAAAACAATGGGACCTTAAGCAATTATTCAAAATCAATTAAGTTAGCTAATGGGGATATTTATTATTTAGGCTCTATATATGCTCTTGTTGAAGAGGTCGTCAATGACCATTTTTTAACATCCTGGGAGGTTTATCATTGTGTATCAATCTTCTTAAAGGGATAATAAAACCGCACTACAAGTGATTTTTCTATAGATTTCTTATCAAACAAATTACATTCCAAAATTAAGTTAGAAATATGTTTGGATTTACTCACTCGGAAAGTAGGCTTAACGCGGATCCACGGAGAGTTTTAAATCTAACCACAATTCGGATATTAATGTTGTAAACTATAGGATAAAGCTTAATTTCCACTATAGTGTGCGAGATGCCTCGTTGTTCATTACACACGTTAAAATTATTTGCAAAGTTTTTACGCACGCGCGCTAGTGGAATCTAAACTATAAGAGGCAAGCTCTATTGTTTATTAGCGGGCGACACAGATTCGGAAATTTCATAGTATCCGTGAATCCGTGCTAAAAATTGATTTCTAACTTAATATTGGTTTGTAATTTATTTTTGTTATTAAATTAGATTTATTAAAATAATAAAGAATCGATAGAAAATTACTTTTCGGCTTTACTGTCTCTTTAAACAAGCTCAAGAAAATGAAGAGTGTATTGTGAACTACCTGATGAGTAGCTATGACCCATTTTCTAGCTTCGTTGAATAACCTTTCGTCAGCCCATTTGGGGTGTTTCCTCTTCAGAGCTTTGGCCACCTTGTTATGCCAACGGAACCAAAATACCCCGAACGTTAAGAGAAATGGGTTTTCATTGCCTCTAGGGTTACCCAGTCCTGTTTAAGATTTAATTTGATATTTGAGGTTAAATTTTAAAAGTGAGCGTCAAGCGTTGAATTTGATAGCATACTGAGAAATCAATATCATTATTAAAGCCTACATATTTCTTAATTTCAATTAATTTTCACAGTTTTCGTTACTAAACAAGATTATTTCGTGTAGTTTCGCGCGTGATTTTATTGGTTGCTTTTCAGAAATACTGGACAGTAACCAATCATCGCGTTTTATGATCAATGTACTGTTATGAATATACATGTTTAGAACGAAAATTTCTAGGAAGCTGTTTTATTGCTTTATATGAAAAATTCTTATGGAGAATTTTTGGTTTAGATTAATTAATGACACGAAACATCTCACAGCTATGACTATTAACAATGGACACCTCTTTTAATTGATAAAGACAAGCTCCCTCTAATGGTAAAAATGCAGTGACAAAAGTGGTAACTAACAAAAACCTTGGGCGTGTTTGCTATGGATAAAGACTATACTGGCGCGCACAGAGTTTTGTTAGTTACTATTTCTGCATAAGATAGGTGTTCATTGTTAATAGTACTAGCTCACGGTATAATTAAGAAAAAGCAGCTTGTTTCGTGGCTTCATACTCCCTTTAAGTAGAACTTACGATGAAATCTTTCAACGGGTTCCAATTTATGTTGACGGGGAGGAGGTGGGTTAGCCATGGGTAATTTAATATCATTGTAGGCGGGATATTTTCCATCCGGAGTACTGGCTAAAAGCCCGTCCTTAAACGACCTCAGTCCGTCCGACCAACCTTTGGAAACTCCGTACATTAGACCACCGTCTATCCAAGGGGTGATTTCGTTGATCTGTAAATAATGTTCAAATTAAAGTTACACCAGGGATAAATATGGTTCCGAATTTACCAACCTGTTGTCTCGGGTTATTCGGCGATTGTCCGGTTCGAACGTCGTACCGGCTTCTCAAAACGGGCATTTCCTTAGGACCATTAGTTTTGTAATATTCGTGATGTTCCGGTATTTTTATATTGAAATACTCGGGAGGACATCCCGGTCTTTGAACATCCAGTAGTTCTTCCACGACTTGTTGTCCTATATAGAAGACTCTAAATTTGTAAGGCCAGTTTGTTACGATGAATATTTTCCAATTACGATTATTACCGAAAAAAACTAAGAGAGCCGTTTTTCCGGTATTGGACATTTTCCCGCTTGTTCCATTCATAAGCATCATACTAAGATCAAGAGGATTAGGTCTATCAGCCCCTGATGGCGCGTACACTCCGTCGGCGTAAGCCGGTGGTAGAAGTCGAACCAGTTGACTATCTAAAACATATATCGAGCTTTTACGAGTAACTTAATGGCGTAACTTAGTAAACTCCGAAAAAATTTAAACCCAAGATGTGTCTAACAATTTAGAAAATCTAAGAGATGCTGGTCTAAGATTATTTATATTTGAACCACCTCTCATAGGTGGTGTGATTTTTACTACTGCTAGATTAGTATCAAAATTTAAAAATAAATTTTTCCTTAATTACCAACTGATCCCAGTTCGGGATGGGTGGGATTATTATACCATCCATCGTAACCTTCGTATTCCACGTGATGATCATCTCTGGTATCTTTAACTAACCAATCCAGAAACTTATCTTTATCGTCCAAAGGTGGCTCGCTTGGATCAACTTAATAATGAAATTATCTTAGAAACAAAGACTATACTAGCTTTTAATTATCATTTAATATACCAGTGGGCACCGGTGTACTGGGTGTTGTCTCGCTCCCGGGATCTAAGACTGTAACGTTAATTTGACCACGCGACGAGGTCAAAATCGTGGTTATTAGTATCAAGCGGAACGCTCGCTTCCAAGACTCCATTATTTGTGCGCGATCAAAATTAACCTTAACCGCTAGACTAAGAGGAATCGTGCGTAATGTTCCATTTATTTTTCAAGGGGACAATAATCCAAATAGTTTCGTATAATCTTTAGTTTACGTTCGGCGGAGTTCCGCGTTAAACGCGGGGGATTATGCTTATGTTAATCAACTTGTTTCCGGCAAAATTAAAGATAAGGCAACTGTATATCCTATCCAGAATTTATTTGCCGGATGGTATTCGCTTCCGTCGTGTTCTTTTCGCAGGAAGTTCCTTCTGGGAAAAAATATTCTTCCGCTTAGACAATCGTAAAAGTTTTGCCCAAAAAAAGTTCTTTAATATACATTAGATAATGTACTTATACAAAAACTACAATTACACAAATATATGAAGAATAATAATATAGCGTGTTATTGGGGGAATTTTTACTTAAGATCCCTTTGTCGGATTTGAATTATTATAATTTGTCTTTTGTACAGGCACCTTTATCATCAATTTTAATAATTTTGGTAAGATTAGGTTAGACCAGAGTATAATATAAACCGAATTTGGAAGACAAGTTACGTCAGTGGTGACGTTTTACGATCACGTGGCTCTTTTCTCACCTCGGTCTATATTGCACGTAATACTCGGGAAGTTAAATTTGGTTTTCCCAACTTGTTTCAAAGTTTTATTTCGGTTTGATAAAACTATAAAAGAATTGGGGAACAACTAGGAGACTTAAAAGTTATAAAGTTTAAGTTTAAATAATGTATTTAAAACGTTATGTATTTAATTGATACGGGGGAGGAACACTGGTCCCCCGAGGAGGATAAAATCTTTTGGTTATGTAATGTAAATAATGAAAAATGGATTTTAAAGGGGTCATATTTCTAAAAATATTTAAAGGCAAACTGAAATCAAAAATTTTCGAAGTGGTGTAAAAATATCATTCCTTCTTGCTTGTTAAGTTCTTCGCACGCTTGTTGTACCCCAAGCGTCATGGGGGAAGGTCCACAACTAAATACTCCAACTTTTCGTACCTGTAACCCATTTACGCTTAAATTAGAGAAGTTGCTTCGAACTTCTTATTTTTATAAGGTCTTAATTTTTGTTCCACGGTTATTGGTACAGTTCACGCTATTTTCGTAATAAATAATAATTAATTAATCTTACATCCGGATATTCCTCTTCCAAAGAACTTAAGAAGAGTTTAATGTCTGGTCGACCAAAATGGGTGATAGACTTGAGACCCGTGAAAAGACTTCGGTTCGAAACACGTTGAAAATGTCTTTCACAGATGTACTTAGGGAATAAATAATTCATTTAATTTCCTAAAACGAAAACGCTAATTGGTAAATCGTACTTACGAGCATTGTAGTTCTCAAATCAAATTTCTGATAGAATTGGGTGATAAAGATATGTACCGAAACCAATCTTTGTTTGTCCTTCTCTTCGACAGATTTGATGATATCGGTTAACCATTCGAAATGTTTTTGGGTACGTGTTACCCAAATAAAATATACTTTTTTGCACGGTATATTCGTATTCAACGCGGATTTGTGTGCAATGTCCTTTAAAATCGAGGCAAAGGGGGTGACTCCGATTCCTCCGCCAACCATAACAGACACTTCGTACTGAAACCAGTCTTGATGGCCCTCCCCAAATGGCCCGTCCAAGTAGATCTGAAATTAGTTCTAATTTCGCTCAGTTATTCAACGGTAGAAAGTTCATAATATTTAAGATATTATACTAGTTTACATAAATTGCTTTCCCTGATATGTTCGAACCTTAGGGTATGGATGATCTTGTATATTATCTGGACTCAGTGTTTTTCGTAGAGCGGTGGTCCAAGGACCAACAGCGCGTATGTGAAGAGATAAATTTTCTTCGTGAGGAGCCGACGATAATGTGAACGGATGAAACTCGTTGGTCCTTAAGATAGGGCAAGCGATTCGCACCCACTGTCCACTCTTGTATTGAAAGTTTGCTGGTCGTTTGAATTCCAGTTGCAAAACGTCTATAATATTAATCCATTATAGCTTCAAATTCTTTAAACTTTCGATATGGTGGTACTGACCCGATGGATGAGGTATGGCCTTTATTATGGAAATCTCCACTTTCTTCCTACTGATACTAATCAGCTGATCAATGACGAAAATCAGTAAGGGTCCCAAGAAAAAATAGTAGAAAATAGGATCCTGCACCACACGACCCAATCCGTGAAGAATCATCTACGTTTCGAGTTTATATTTGTGTATATAAGAAATTAGGGTTAACTATATTAATTACTTACAAGTATGTAGAATATTGGATACATGTTATGAGTAATCCAAAACGCTTGAAAGACGTTACGGCGCGCGTAATTATGGGCAAAAACGTACATTACCGTCACCACCACAACGAGAATTACTCCCGTTAAACCTTTTGATAGTCAAGAATTTTATTCAAACTGCTATGGTATTTTGATGTCTCCTTATCTTACCCGTTATTGTTCCAAAAGCCCAGTATGTTATTTTGGGTAACTCGTGGCTTCTGTAAAACATTTTTTTCGAGTAATTAATTATGGAATAGGATTGTAAGGGGTTTCAGAACCTGATCCAATTTTGATATAGACAGTGTATGAAACCCTCAACGCCAGAGTTAAATTTCTATTAATTCTAATACTTGGTTTTGGGGTTTTGCTGGTGGGACTTTCTACCGTTTCGTTCACATGGTTAATTGCTTATTATAAAGAATTAAGAATAATTATGAAATTTTTTCCTTACGAGTGAAAAAAATCTCTAAATAGGCAATTCAAATCATCGGCGGATTGCGTCGATATTTGGTAGAAGTTAAGAGCGTGTCCAATAGTGTGAACAACTATATTTAATTATTTTCGTTAATTCCCGTCATTGGTCAGTTTAATCTTAGTTAAATTACCGGAAAATATGATTCCCCACACGGCGATGTATTTGTGGAACCAAACGGCGCTGTCAAAAGGAATATACATGTGCAAGAAAGTTTCTCTGAGAACGGTGATAGTATTGCGACACATGGTTAATAGGATAGTCGAGTAGGCAAACATAAGACTGCTAGCGGAGGATCGCGCTACGCTGACCCAATGACCCGAGATTTTACGAAGACCATTGTGTTCTCGACCCAAAGCGAAAACTGACAGGGGAAACATTTCGATTTATATCGTGAGAAAAAAATTGGTCGAAAAAGCATACAATATCTTTCAATGAACAGTCCAAACATGAAGAGCGTGTATAATGTGATCCAAAAAATATGCAAGTAGTAGGTTTCGGCGTATCTTATGATCGAAGTCCATAAGACGTTCCTCGGATTGTACTCTTTCGATAAGGCTTCTAATTTAATGTGACCTTCTCCTTCGGGTTGGTTTTCCGTCATTCCCTTTCGATATCTGTTAAGTTTTCATTTAAGTTATTAATCAAATGTGTTAAGTCCATTATAACGACCAAACACTTCATGTAAAACTTACTCGAAAGCTTTTAGTACAGTATCCTCGGCTCTCGTGACTGCGCTGTGTCTTTTTTTCGGGCCAGTTATCTGGGACGTTTGAATGCCTGGACCTCCACCTTCGAAACGATTAGATAACTTTACATTCTAATGTAAACATTAAATTGTTAACAATTTAATTACTTTCTAACGTTAATTGGGCGTATCCCAATTCTTCCTTGTAATCGGACATCAAATGTGTGAAGTCTTCGAATGTGATGGTTTCCTTGTTCTCCAAATTGGCGTTTTTGAACATGGACGTTACTATGGTTTTCACTTTGTCTTCCGAGATCGTGTGATTGGCTAATTCCAAGAGCGACCTAAAAATGAGATGAGAAATTATATATCTTTGTTTTTATACCTTTGATTTTATAACTCTTATACTTTATCATTGATGCAAAGTCGCATCTTGTTAGCATCCCTTCTCGGTTTATGTCGTACATATCAAACATAAGTTTCATTTTCTTTTCGGCGCAACCTACGAACGCGTATACATTAGGTTGAAACCCATTTTAGATTAAAATCCGAATCTTACCGTTAGCGAAAATAACGATGATATCCAAAAATTCCCTGAAGGTAATATATCCCTTATTACCACTGTCCACCAAGGCGAACATCTGCTGGATGAATACAGCGTCAGAACGCAAAGAGAACGCGTTTGCAAATTCGTGGATAGTTAATTCCGTGTAAATGATATCTCGAGCCTGATCCGCGTCCAATTTAACAACTTCGAATTTCTCTTGGTTGATGTTGAAGGCCTAAACCCAAATAGATTTCTAATGTTAAGATTTTATTATTTTTATTGCTCATTCTCTAACAGAATTATGGTGTTGAGCCACAGTTGTGTTCGGAAGATACAGTGAAGTTTGCAAAATAAATATGGCAAACCTGCGCGAATACAACCCTGAAAAATCTCTCCAATTCCATCTGTCTGTTCGCGTTGGTCACCGAATTCTTCAAGAGTTTCTTGGAGTTGATTTCCTTTCGTTGTCTTCCGACACCAATGGAGCCCAAGTACGCTTCCAACTGTGCTATGACCGTGTCTCGTTCCTCGCCGTCGTCGAATTTTAGAATCTATATAGATGACGGCATTTGTCATTCTTCTAAATTAAATATTTAAGATTTAAGTTCGTATACCAAATCGCACTCTCTCGGTACTCTGATGAGCAAATAATCGAATCCCGTTCCAACTTGAATCTCGATCGATTCTGCTCTCGATAAATCGATAGATCTGACTTTTGGGCCGTGTAGTTGTCTAAGAATGATGCATTTCTTTTCGTATTTTAAAATAACCTGTCTGGTGCCTTCTTTTTTCCCCATCCATTCCGTCACTGTGGAATAATTTTATTTATTGAACACCAATTGTTCAAGGTCTCAGTTGATTATATTACCAATGATGCTATCGGGGTCCAATGATTCCTTCTTTTTACGAAAACTCGTTTTTCGAACTTTACTGAATTCGCGACGTTTTGTTTCCACCATGTAATATAAGATACCGATACACACTGAAAAGATAGACGCGCATTAGTTCCGCATTTACACCAATGGTGCAAATAATTCAAGGTTTATAAACCACAATTCTAAAGTATACCATCCATTTGACCATCATCATATACGGTGAAGGCCTAATTATTCTCACTTTTCACCTCTAAGGGCTGCGTCCATATTTTGGCAAGAAAAGGGGTCTGTTCAATAAATAAATTGTCTTACCAAACACAAACAGAACGGGCGATATGAAGGTAAGAATAAGGGCCGCAGCGCTTCCCTCGAAGAAATCGAAAGATGTTGGTGGCGTGCATCTACTTAATTTACTGCCCGTTAAGTTGTAGAAAAAGTATGAATAGCTCCTTCCGTTTGCCATAGCGCATTGGTAGTTAGAAAGACCAAGTTTTTTTTGGCATTCGAGATTAAGTCCAGGATTCGCTGATACAATTTGATAAAATTGGTAAATATAAAGTTTATTGGATTTTTTTCGTAAATAGGCATACTTTGAGAAGGTAGACGGAAAACGTTGTCCTGAACTTCAACGTTGCCTTCGTCCGAACTGGTTAAGAATCGTAGCAAATGACTCAGACGAACAGATTTTATCGCCCGAATTTGTGTTGCGCTGAATTGCCTACATTTGATTTTTAAGAGGTTTTTAGCTCTATAGCTGTTAATACTCAAAAAATTCCATAAGGCTTTACTTGTTTCGTTCATTTTCGAACCAAAATCTATCTCCATTTCGAATTCGTTCGAATTGTTCTTTGATGATAGTCCTAAATAGCTCTCCTGGTCTTCCATGTTCAGTTTCAAGCATTCCTCCTACCCAAAAATCAACAGAACCCGTATTGCCATTGTACAATCTTGGCAAGACGTCGCTAAATAACTATTTTAAATGTTTTTAATATCGTATAAAATTAAATATAATTTTAAAATTCAAATCTTACCCGGGGATGCGTTTGAGAAATGTTGGAACAAATATTGGCCATTTCTTGGAAACTATTGAAAGATTTCAAACCCAATGAGAGTCTCGCTGTCTTGTAATCGGTCAAACCATGGTCTCTGCCAAATATAATGTTCAACGCTACCCGATCCCGTCTCGTAAACTCCGGGGGTCCGTGGTAGAAAACTATTTGTAAAGATGCTCTGTAAATTCAATAGAGCTATACTTCTTCTTTAAATGTACCTCTGTAATCATCAACCACTATATTATCATCTTTCTCGGCGGGTAGCGTTGTTAAACCGAGCAATATTGAATCCGGATCGGTCGCTTTAGTTATCGCTTCTTCGGATTTCCAGAAGTAATCGCAGACGCGAATCGGATTCGATTTGAACATCTCGCAACCTGGGTTTCTATTAAAAGCAACGCGAATTGATTATAATTTTGATAATCAACAAAATAAAAAAAAACTGTTAACACTTTACCTTAAAGGTAACTGCGGTGTCAGTAGTGTATAAATGTAATATTTAGCAGCCGCCAAAAACTCTTGGGTCACGGCAGGGTCCATATTGGGGTTGTAATCTGCAATAGTTCGTTAATAATTAGGGTTAATAACGATTTAATATGATTATTTAAAAGATTACTTAGATTTGTATACGGAGCTATAGTTTCTCCTAAAAATGATGGAAGCCATTCGTACATAGTGATTTGCTGCAAAATTTTACATCTATTATAAATGGTACAGCACCAAAGTCATTTGACGTACAATAAACAATATAAAAACCCCAACCTGATATATAGCAACGACTAATTTCCTGCTTTCTTGAAACAGTTTTTCATCGTTGAGATTTGGATGTTTATCGCGCATGGCTTCCGCGATCTCATTATGCAAACGAAACCATAGTATTCCCAATGAAAGTAGGCCTGGGTTTTCGTTCGAGTTTGGATTACCCATACCTGTATAAACAAAATAGTTTCTCAAATTAACGGCATCATTTTTTTAAGTAAATTCATCTTACGATAAAGACGACTCGCGGGTTTAAGTTGACCATCAACCGGTCGAACAGGGTTATTTAATGGTAATCTAACTTCGTTCAAACCGGGTAATGATTTTATTTTGGGATGACTCTTTAATTTTCCATCTTTGAAACTTCTCAACGAATCGGACCATCCTTTAGAAGTCCCATATATCGCGCTACCATCAATCCAAGCTGTTATTTCGTTTAACTAAATAAAATTACAGAACGCGGTTATTTTTTTAAACTGATCCTTATGCGTATACCATAAGTGTATAATTTATATTCCATAAGTGTGATTCTTTATTCTCGAGTCTTAGGAGAGGTTATACAATATAATACAGGACAACAACCTAATTGCAAATGTAAATGTTATTAGAATCGCGAAACCATATACCAAAGATGACGCGCCCAAAACATTAGTTAACTTGATACCGTGAATAGGTTCTTAGTCTTATTTAGTCGTTCCTGTCTTATATACGAAACGTAAACTTACGGTATATTGAACAGTACCAAGATACTTACGTGTTGTCTTGGGTTATTCGGTGAACTACCAGAAGTGGAATCATACCTATGCCTTCGGACGGGCATTACGCTATGTTTGGTCTGTTCTCTATAAAAGTGACCAGGCGGTAGGTAATAATAAATTGCTTCTGGTGGGCAACCGGGACTTTCGGCCCCCACAATCTCGTCAAACACGTGTTGCCCTGTTCGTACCCGAGTGATTGCGTAAGTTAAGGTTAAGTCAAGTTCAACGAGTTACTTACCGTAAATGGCAACGAAGATGGTTTTTCCTGTTTCGCAAAAGTTCCCCGGTGATCCCTTGAATACTTCTTCGCTGATCTCGAAAGGATTTGGTCTTTTACCAATCCACGGTTCGTACGCCCCGTCACTGTAGTAAGGCGGTAGCCAGCGACGAAGTTGGCTGTCTATGATGGCCTCGCTGTTTTAATGAATTGTCGAAAGCTGGGTTTGGTAATTAACTCACCAACTGAACCGAATTCAGGATGAGACGGATTGTTATACCAACCATTGAATGATTGGTATTCCGACGGCGGACCATCACCTTTTCCTCCAATTAACGCATCCAATAGCATATCTTTTGATTCATAATCGAACTCTGGTTTTTCTGCAGACGGAAAATATAACTATGATATTTTATTTACGATTTTATCATATTTTTATCATAAACTTATGAGTGGAAGATCCCCGGCGAAATAAACATACAATTAAGTGTCCACCCACGTGGACCAGTAAAAAGTAAACAAATAGTTTGCACGAATTTTGAGCAGAAATTGGAACGATACAGTAATTTTAATACATTGCTCGAAAAAAAATTACATGACCAGATTTGAAATTTATATACTTTTGGTATTAAAACAATGGTTATTAAGTCGTTGAATGTTTATCGTAGATATTCTGAAGCCACGTTCACACAAAAGACTTTAAACTGTTTTTAAAACTTTTTTAAAGGTCAAATTATGAAATATTGGGGTCAACCGTAGAGATCCTTGGCCATACAATATAATTATTAGCTTATTAAAGTGAGGTTGTCACGATTTTTAACACCACTACCACTAATGCTTAAGTTTTAGCTCAAATAATTCTAATGATAATTATTTTTTTGGCATTTTGGAAAGTAGAATATTGGTAATTTTTCCAGAAAATTTATAACTTGTACAACACACGGTGATTTAAGATAATTTTTTCTCAGGAAGTACCTACCTGTTGTTTTGGGTTTTGGTATAGGTGTAACTGTTGCAATAGTTGGGATATTTTTAGTTACTACGTTTGTGGCATTGGATACTGTACTTGGAACTAGAGTTGACGTATCCCCTTGACCATTAACTACAACAAAAACTAAACCCAAAAAAATTGAAAAGATATTCATTTTCACATTTATATAACGAGATGATTTTGTTCCTACAACTAAAGACTGTTTGAAGATGAGCAAAAGAAATAAATAAAAGTGTCAATTTTGTGTACAAATTTCGTTGGTTAAACAGTTCAAGATCAAACTAGCGATTCCGGTGGGGAAATTTATTTATTTCTGTTTAATTTCCGATTTAAAAAAAAATGGGAGCGTTATTTCACTCGAATTTGGCGGTTGCAACCGAGCGGTTTAGTTCCCGGAAAGAAAAGTATAGAAACCCTCCTACTATATAAAAACATCATTATTAATGTTCGTCACGTGACGTCCAATATACCTTACGTAATCTACAGGTTATTGTAGGCATATACGAAAAAGGACGCTCTTAGGTATTGGAACAGGAAACACTATAGGCGCGTTAATTCAGCAAGTATACCTGGATTATTTAGACAACGCCTAAAAACGTTGGTAGACCCATATCTATCAAATGATATTAAAATTCCTTCGATAATTGATATTATTTTTAACCTTGAAGAAAGTGATTTAAACAAGACTAGTTTTGACAGTGTATGTGTAAAATTAAGATTAAAGTACAATTATTCAAAGTTTTTTTAATGGAGTCAACATTAGCGAGAGAAACCGGCTCGTAGGTGGTCGTCGCTTTGAAAGACATTTAAAAAGTACGAAATTTTATCATTTCGGGGGTTTGTAAGACTACAAACATTAATTTTTATAATTATTTCTCGGTAGAAACTTGACACGGTGACAAATATTTATTTAGAACTAATAAATAAATTCATAGCCTTACCAAATATTTGAAATATTATCCCAAATATAATGTGTAATTGATTAATAATTTAACTAAATTATGGTTATGTTTAACAATAATTAAATAATTATTTGGGGGTTTTTAATATAAGTTTATAATTGTAACGGCTACGAACGTTTATTTATTTGTTTGTTGGAGGGAATACAATCTACTAAGCTATATAAGCTTAAAGGCCACCGCCCCAAAAATATCAAATAAATAAATTCATAGCCTTATCAAACATAATATGTAATTAATTAGGAATTTAGCTAAATTATCGTTATGTTTAACAATGATTAAATAATTATTCCGAACAGATTTTATCCGATCTTCATTGAGATTCTTTAGTGAAAATAATTATACTATCCGAATATTTTTCAATAACGTTAATGAAGTTATGTAAAATTTACTTCGTGAGTTAAATAGAGGGCCATTTTTCATTGAATTTGAGAATATTTACCCTTTTCCCTTCCTATAAACCATATTTTACTTTCAAATTATGACAATCTATAGGCCTATATTATCTTCAAGATCGTTCGTAAAAATATAACTATCTTTATATTAATTCGTTAACATTAAAGAAGGTCGTTAGAACCATAATCTTGAAATCTGACGTGGATAGATAGAAACCAGCCTACAATACAACGCAATTCGTATAGAAAAACGTCAGTGTTTTAATCGTTTAATCTATCTTTTGTATTAAACCCTCTTAAAATGCTAGTGTAATTGAAAAAAAAACCTGTTCACGCCCAAGTTCAAGTTTGAAATATAAACAAACTTCCCCTATATTTTACTTCCGATTGGCTCCTTAAGGAAAGGGACCTTCATTCGTGGCGGGGGATTTTAGAGGCTATGGAACTACTAACGTCAAGAAAGTGGAAAACCGTACGTGATTTGCTACTTAATTAGTTTATTAACAATTTAAATTTCGAACTTTGAAGGTGAAACTTCTAGTTGTGGTTTTCGAGAGACCACAAATATAGGTAGCCCTCTTATTTTTTTCGTCATTGGCATCTAAAGCGTTGACGAAGTGATACTAGGATACTTGGTTCTCCTTTTGCACCGTCACATATCGTTTCTGCGTATTAATTGTCTATTAATATTGCCCTGTCATTCTGAGAAGATTCGCGGGAAATTTTGTCAAGGCCCTTTTTGTTTTAAAGAAGCCAGTAACTAACATCTCTTTGATTTTAACGCGAATTCTATTTGGAAATTACTTTTCAAGCGACTATTGTTTTCCAAATGTAAGTCAACAAAATGATTTTAGAAATGTATTTTATCTGTTTTTGAACTTATATTCCCAGATTTAAATGCTTTTAAGCAAATTAGTTCAATTAAACTTTTTTAACTAACTTTACACTCAAAAACTATTGAGCTAGAATAATATTATCGATTAGTTTAAGTAAAATCTGACTTTAAACAGTTCAGTTAAGAAATTGGTGAAAATTTAATTTCTGATCCAATTTTTTGTCTTCTCAATTTTTGTATTATCAAACTCGATCATCTCTCATTGACCTCTCGAACCAACTCGAGTTCGTACGTGTGAATAGGGCTTAGATTATTTTATCGAATGGTTTAAATTATGTGTCCTCTTCCGTTAATTTTCCCATAGATTAAAATAACTGTTTGAAACATAGCTTTCTCCACAAACTTTTAATCGGGCGATTTCTTTATGATCTAATTTTTTTATAATTTTTATCTGATGTGTATGAACCTTTCACTCAACTTGTTTATATTATAGTGGAAAGCAAAAACATGTTATAAGTTATACTGTGTTTTCTATAAGTGTTAAATTATTAAAACTATGATGGCAATACCCTCATAAATTGAATCTTCCGTGTTTGTAATATATCGCTTTTAATATCTGTTCAACATTTTTAATTTTTCAACAGTTTCCAAGAATGAAGGTTGGTTTAGCTGTACTGCTGGGACTATTGGGTCTTCTCGCGTTATGCTCGATCACTAGTGGTCAAGTTTTACGTGACGAAGATATAGGTATGTATTTTTTTACAGTCTAGATTATAGGTGTCAAGGTGCGTTTAATATCCCCAGATTAAAGATGAATTTTTCTTTTTTTTTTTTTTTTTTTTTTTTTTTTAAAGATGATACGTCAGATATGGATCCTAATGATGCCGATTACAAGGACCACAACCACCGTGAAGATAATAATCACGATATTAGGCGATACGGGCCTTATAACAGGAATGGGAACGGCGTCAACCAAAGAACGAGAACGCCCCAACGAAACTCTTACGACGATAGTGATTTAGGTACGTTCTTAACTGTTCTTCGCAGGGTCCATTAACTTGGGATAGCCCCGCTACTTCAGCACCAAAACGGCCATCAGACCTGGGGTAACTGAGCCCCATATAGTTGGCCTTCACCAACTTGTTAAACCCACCCATTTAAAAATAACTCTGCCGCCAAACTGGAGTTGGGCCTCACCCCAACCAGTGTCTCGTCCATTCCTAGTGTAATTATAATATTCTTTCGTAATTAACCGTTTTGGTACTGAAGTACCAGGAATATGTTCGAAGCTCCTCCCAAGTGCCCTTACCCATGCGGAAGCTCATAGCGCTCTAAGGAATCCCATAGTGTGGCGTCACCCTTTGTTACTGCCTTAAGGTCACGCATTTAATTGTTGCATATTTTTATCTTCTTTTTTTAGATCACACTGATCACAGTCCTAGACATTCAAGTACAAATCATGGAAGTATCTTGATACCAGCTTTCGTGACTGCCATTTTGTGGAGTTTATATAGTGTGTATATGGTTATATAAAATAATTTCCAAATCTACCAGCAATTGTATTTTTTATATAATCAGGCATTTGTAAATATATTCATCAAGAAACAATACACGGAATAAATATATTTTTAATAAAAATTTTATTTGAAACATTTTCAGTTGCTTTTAGCAGGATGTTTGAAAGTCATATTTGTTCCTTCTACGGATACTTGTTCGTATCTTGATTTACGATTATTTCGACAAATTTGTCCGCATTTTTGAGAGCGACAATTTTTGCATGGGTAGTGGCATCCCACGCAATTTTTATCAAGACAATCGCACAAGTCCATTCCAGACTTAACGTGAGTTCCATTCATATCATGGTGGTTGATGGAACCTTTACCAACAGGCGCCCTGAAAAAAAATATATATATGCATCATTAAACATGACTTAAATATTTAAATAATGAGACTGATACTCCATGGTTTAAAGACCCTATCTACTCTAGAATTTGCGCCTTCAAAATCATCTTCCGTAAATCACACACAGCCTAGCTTAGACCATACAGTTTGTTATGGCCAACATCGTCTGCTAAGCGAGAAACGAAGACGACTTTAAAGGGGCTTAAAAATTGCAGATGATCCTTCTCTATTTCAAAAATGCATATAGTCCATTTATATCTCAAAACGTACATAGTCCCATTTTTATCTCAAAAACGTGGACAGTCTCATTTAATCCAAAAAAAGATAGCTCCTTGAAATATTTAAAAAAAAAACAGTAAATTTCTTTGCATATCAAAATGTAGATAGTCCCTTTAAATCTCAAAATATGAAGATAATCCCTTTACATATCAAAAACACAATCCCTTTACATCCCAAAAACCCAGATAGTCCTTTTAAACTTCAAAAACCTATTTATGGAGATCATTTGAACACACACGCTCCATTTCAACCCAGCTAATAAGTTTCTATGGTTTAAACCATGAATTATTAGTCTCATTAAGATTATTTAAATTAACAACATGACAAAGGCTAAGGACTGTACGACAATTTCAACTTCGTATACTACTAATAAAGAAACAATTGTATTACTTCTTGGGTTTGGCTTTGGAAACTTGTTTGGTCATTATGAATCGTTCTTATCTGTAGCTTTTTACAGCTTTGTATATACTGATAATTAAATTTATTGTGAAATCAGAGAGGTTTGGTTTGACTTTTGTTACATTGTATTATGCTAAGAGCTTAAGATTCAAATGACCAATAGACGCCGCCACTTGTCATTAGGTCTATTTTTTTGTTGTCAACTTTTTTTGGTCTATTATTGTCAGAAACAACATGTCGGACGCCGAGGACGATTTCATGTGCGACGATGAGGAAGATTATGATTTGGTATGATTAATCTTTACTTGGAATTTTAATTTCTTTGATTGTAATTCGATAGAGCTAAAGGTTTTAGAGAAATTGCTTACAAAATTTCCGGAAATTAAGAGCGTTTGTAAGCATTTGCGCGTTTCGGTGTGACGGGAACCGCTATTTGACAAGGCTTATGTTGAATCTTATATTACGGGCCTTTGTCTAATTTAATTTATGATGAATCTCAGATTCCCATCCCTTTATTTTGAATGGATTTCGAATTTTTTGAAATTATAGCTCTTTAGCCCAATGTTTGAAATTGTAAAGAACAAATTTTTATTTCTGAAATCAGAGGCTCTGAGAGACACTGTTGGGTACTAATTTAGATACTTGACAATCTGAAACACTTGGCTAAATGTGCGTTAAAATGTGAAAGTAATGACAATAAAAAATTGGGATTCATACGAGGTGATTTACATTTTTTTTTAATTGAAGAATTTCAAACCTCAGTTGAAGTAAAAGATTACTTTATGTAAATTTCGTCGTATTTTAGATATTTTTTTGTTTTTCGCATGCGTAATGATTGCGGATAATAATCCATATATTTATCTGGCCAGAAAACCAATATAAAATATGTTTTTAGGAATATTCGGAGGATAGTAATTCCGAACCAGATGTTGATCTGGAAAATCAGTACTATAATTCCAAAGCCTTGAAGGAAGATGATCCCAAAGCTGCCTTGGCAAGCTTTCAGAAAGTGAGAACAATATCTGACATTGTTTTTCTTATTTTTTCTTTGACCCTGAAACCTCTTATAACGTTAACTAAATCTAGTAAGCCATTGTACATATCTCCTTACCCATTCTTGTTTAGGTTCTGGACTTGGAGGGAGGTGAAAAAGGAGAATGGGGCTTTAAAGCGTTGAAGCAAATGATAAAAATTAACTTTAGATTAGTTAGTATTTTTTTTTTTTTTAATTTTTGAAAAGTTTTGTTTGAGTCTCTAAATATGTTTCTATTCGAACTATTAAGTCCAATTTTGACGAGATGATGACGCGGTATAAGCAACTTTTAACCTACATCAAAAGCGCCGTTACAAGAAACTATTCTGAAAAGTCAATTAACTCAATTTTAGATTATATATCAACTTCGAAACAGGTAGGTTATTATGTTTTTATGCTAAAAAAACTTGTTTGTTAATCATTTTTTAACGCCTTTTCAGATGGAACTACTACAAGAGTTCTACGAAACGACTTTAGACGCGTTGAAAGACGCGAAAAATGATAGGTTATGGTTTAAGACTAACACCAAATTGGGAAAACTCTATTTTGATAGGGGAGAGTACGCAAAGTTAGCTAAGATATTAAAACAACTCCACCAGTCTTGTCAGGTATTTTCCGATGTAAATTCTCATCATCGCAAACTAATTTGATCGAGAATAAGCCTCGTTAAAATCTAACCCCTTTTCTATCTTCGTAGACTGACGACGGTTCTGACGATTTAAAAAAAGGAACGCAGTTACTAGAAATCTACGCCCTAGAAATTCAAATGTACACGGCTCAGAAAAATAATAAGAAGTTAAAAGTGAGTAAAAAAATAAATACCCTTTGACTAACGATGAAAACTATAAATTAACATAATAATTATCTTTGTTACAAGAAACTTTACGAACAGTCCTTACACATTAAGTCAGCAATACCGCATCCGCTTATTATGGGAGTCATAAGAGGTATGGCAATTATAAATTTATTTTCCAGGGTTTTGTACGCAACCTGGACAATCAGGGAATTTTAAAACAGTCCGTACAAGTCAGGGAATTTAAAAATTAGCCCAAATTGTCTGTGTAAAATATTAACTTCATTATTAAGTATTGGTCAAGGAAATGGTTTGGGAAAATTTGGAAATACCAGGGAATCCCAATTCGAGAATTTTGTACGAACCCTGTTTTCCTATCTTCTTTATAATGTTGTTTTTGCGAATAGAATGCGGTGGCAAAATGCACCTCAGGGAAGGGGAATACGAAAAAGCCCACACTGATTTCTTCGAAGCCTTCAAAAACTACGATGAGTCTGGAAGTCCCAGGAGAACAACGTGCTTAAAATACCTGGTTCTAGCCAATATGCTTATGAAATCCGGCATCAATCCGTTCGACTCGCAAGAAGCGAAGCCTTACAAAAATGATCCTGAAATTCTTGCCATGACTAACTTAGTCAGGTTGGAATTGATTAATACTTTTTTGTATAAATCTGGAAAACAATCTTTTGGAAGTTTGAGCAATGAAAAGATAGGCCGGTAGATCAGGATGATTTTGAACAATCAATTGCTTCTTAAACTCGAGGAATTTTTAAATTGCTCTTTAATCTTGCGAAATTTTAAAATTTGTTCCTTCAACTATGGTAAATTTAAAATTTAAAAATTACCAGAGTTTAAAGAACAAATTTAAACTCTGGTAATTTTAAAATAGCTCCAGAAGACTGGGAAATTCATTCTAAAGTAACTTTTGTTTAACAAATGACTAGTATTTACTCTTAAATAATTTTAGCTTTAACAATAGTCTAGGAAAGCGTACAAAAAATATGAACCGTGTTAATATTACAATTGAATTTCCTCCTTCCTTATAAATCATTTCCAGCGTTGTACGAATGTCGCTTACCTTTTTTTTTAACATTCCAATAATTAACATTCCAATAATTAATTTTTAATTCTAGCGCCTATCAAAATAATGATATTAACGATTTTGAAAAAATCCTCAAAACAAACCGAAAGAACATAATGGATGATCCGTTCATTCGGGAGCATATTGAAGACTTATTAAGAAATATTCGCACTCAAGTTTTGATTAAATTAATCAAACCGTACACTAGGATCCACATACCGTTCATTTCTAAGGTACGAATAGAAACCGCGCAATACAAGTATAGGAAATTGATTTTAAGAGTTTATTAATACCTTTAATCGTCAGCAGGAACTTAATATTGACGCGAATGAAGTGGAGAATCTATTAGTATCTTGTATTTTAGACAAGTATGTTTCGTTTAAAAACTAAAAATTATAAGGCTTAGTGAGTACTTGTACAAACGTATTAATTGCCAAATATAGTAGTGGATTGGGTATATCCTAATCATTTTACCAATTAGAGATAACTTAAACAATTATTGAAACTGTCTCAAAGGGAGAATGCAACCGGTCTAAACAGGCTCTCGACTATGATTGGCTGAGAGTTTTTTGGCGAAAAAAGACCTGGAAATGACTGAAAAATCAGGGAAATTTATCCAAGTGCCATTTCTTTAAATGACAATAAGCTGGTACGATATCAATCAGCTAAATTCTTAGTTTGTGTTAGGTTTTTTCAAAACCTTTGTTGCACAAATTCATTGAAAAAAAACCTGGAAATATCAGGGAAATTGGTTTTCCAAATATTGTATGAACCCAGCCAGAATCTCTTTTCTAAAATCGTCTATTTAAACAAGTACTTGCTCTGACTTAAGAAAAAAAAAAAAAGCAATTGAAACCAAATCTTCATTTTAATTTGTTTTCTCCGTAGCACAATTCAGGGAAGGATAGATCAAGTCAATCAAGTGTTGGAGTTGGATAACAAAACGCAAGGTGCTGCTCGGTATACCGCCCTCGATAAATGGACTGCCCAATTGGCTACGCTACACCAAACGGTAGTGAACAAAATGGCATAGCGCGAGCAAAAACAAATAAACAAAAACAAAACAATCTACCAAAGGGGGGAAAACGATTATTAATTTTTTTAGGATGGGTTTTCGACAGAAACAACAAAAGTAAAACAACAAACGTTTAAAAAAAAGGAAAAACTTAACATAAAAAAAATGGAAAAGAAAAACCACGAGGGAAGGATTTATGACCGGCCGCAACTAAAAAAAAAACCTGGATGGCAGCGAAGGTGTTAAGAATATATTTTTGTGCCTGTGATTCAAATTGGCCGCATTAAGTTGGATTAAAATGGTCAAAAACATGGGTCAAGTGTGATATTGTGCCATGGCTATATCCGCAGAAGTCGGGCATTATCGTTTTCTTTTCTTTTTATTTCTTCTTTGCGCTAATAATCTATTCAACATCCAAGAGGCCTCAATTCTGGAAAAAAAATCTAGAAGCTTAAAAGAAATAATGATTTTCCTCAAAGTGTGGTTTAAAAACCAAACCGATAATTGGTTGAAAAAAAAAAAAAAAAAGATACGATACAGTAAATCTCGCAGAAAATATTTTTTCTTTCAAAATTCAATCCAAATCAATTACCTTTTCTGAGTTTTCTCTCATCTCATTCGAGGGGAGAGAAAAAAGGCTACAAACCAAATTAAATATTAGAGTTCTCGCTGCTTTAAAACAAAATTAAAAGAAAAAATATATATATATAAGCTTTTTGATAGAGAGACGAGTAATGATTGAAATATAGCCATGCTATATTTGAATTTGCGAAAAAAAGGTTAAAAACTTAAAACACAAAGTTCACGGATAAAAATCTAAAAAAAAAAAAAAGAAAAAACAATCTAATGATTAGTTATTTCTCATAATACGTCGTATTCCTTAACAAAATAAATTATGAATTACAATTATGAAAAACAGTCCATCCTATTTGCAGTCCAAATAATGACTCCTAAAAAAATCCCCTAATTTTGTTAATACATTTTTTTTTTTTTTTCTAATTTAATTCATTCCTCCAAAAACCTAATTTGTTAGTTTTCTTTCTTTATTTTAAATAAGAACAATAACATATTATATAAACCTTTTGAGTCAGCTTTGGTTGTTTTTCTACAACATCGTAACTTATTTTGATACCAAAAAAAAAGACTCATTTTAATATCAAAGTCGTTTTTATTTTGAGAAAACATTGCTAAGTAATATTGAACGAATTCGATAAAGCTTTATAAAATATACTAAAATATAAGTAAGTTATATGAGCTCGAAGTTAAAAATTAAAAACTGCGAAGAAATTGGTTTTTTTCCCTTCTGGTACAATCATCTTAATTTGGAAAATTAATAGGCCCATTGTAGCATTCAAAAAAAAAAAATTAACTGCAATGAATGCGTATTTTAAGTTTGTCAGAGTTTTTTGAATAAAATAAGTAAAACTATTGGAGTTTTAATAAAAATCATTGACTATAGTTTTGTCCTTAACAAAAGGGTTGCGAAAAGTAATTTTATTTTTGGTTTGGATGAAGTTTTGTATATTGTTTTGACGCGCCCCTGGACTCGGTATTTGAATTTGGCGCTGAAACCTTGGCATTAAGGAGCCGTTGAAATAAACCACGGCCATCTTAGATGAGCGTTTATCAGCCGCCCTCATAGACATATAATAATATACTAAACTTTATAAAAATATATTGACCATGGTGATTATCTTATAATATTATTTAATTAATTTATGCATGATATAGAAAAATTTATTATATAAACGTTTTTGGAGATTTTTGTACCCTGCCTAATCTTTTATTTCTTTAGCAAAATTAACCAACGCCCAAGGGTGACCTGCCAACCCCAGTGAACGGACCCTGATAGCTGAAGCCGAATTGCAGATCGTGGAAGAACATGCCCTTTTTTCGCGTTGAATGTCGTTTATTATCAAACGTAATTAATACTTATAAAACAAACAATCATCTTCCCAGTTCATTACTCTTAAATTTAATCGGTGAGTTGACAAATTAGAAGGATTTAATTACGTATAGTGGGAACTTGGAAGGAAGACTTTTGTGTTTGCTCGTTAAGCCTTGGTCATTGTGAAAATTCAAACCATGGCTAGTGCTGCTGGAAACATTGCAAAATACACTGGGAAGCTAGGTATCGCGTTAGCCAGGCACGGTTGCGCTAATCGTCCGTTTTATCACTTCGTAATTGTACCTAAAAAGAGAAACATGGAACCCGTTCCTTTCGAAGTTATTGGTTCTTACGACCCAATGCCTAACGAAAGAAATGAGAAGCTTGTCGCAATAAATGTTGAACGCCTTCGTTACTGGCTCGGTCAAGGAGCTATATGCAGTCACGGTGTCGGGGATGTTTTAGGTTTAGTCGGATTACTTCCCCTGACCCCGTACGTGTACATGGAAGCGTGGAGAAAAAGGAAAGAAGTGGAGAAACCAACTAGTGGGGAAGAGAAAACTTTGTAGTTTTAACTGTTTAAATCAAGCTATGCCTTGTAAAACTGATATATAATAGCTGTAGAATAAAGTGTGTTTACAATGTTTCTACGCCTCGTTACTATTCACTGTCTCAAAACCCAGTTTTTTGATTATGTAGGGAAGCGGTTTTACCTCACAGAAGCTTACAAATGTAAAGAAGCCTGGAATCAAAGATTAAAAAATCATTTAGTCTCCAAAATCAACTTGGATGACTTCTTTGTGGAACTTAGTAAAAAGTTTGTGGCCAAGAGGAAAGTTGGCTGTGTAGATGTTGATTTAGTAAGAGGTTACAGCGTGGTGTTACATTTTAAATGATTAGAGGGTTTTAATCATTAAAATTTCAGTTTACATGTAGTATTACCAATGGCGAACATTTTGAAGAACTGGAAAATCTCCTACATAGATTCAGAAGGTCGAGACAAACAGTCCATACCTTAGAGTCAACACACTACGCCTTTGTCAATCTCTGTCTTAGTTTCGAGAAATATGACCTCTTGCTTAAAGTTTTAAATGACCGAAATAATTATGGAATATTTCCATCACACTTTTCCTCCAATCTTATGATGAATGAATTCTTGAAACGCCAAAACTATAGAGGTACGAATGAAATGATAATAAAAATTTCAAATATTCAAGAATAATTTGAACAATTTTTAATCAGATGCTACCAAGATTGCTATACTTATGATGCTCCAAGAAGATATGAGCAACCCCATTAGTCAAAGATTAGCCCTTCATTCGTGTTTGTCATATATTAAAAAACCTCAACCAGAACCGTGGAATCTGGTAGAAGAAACTAAAGAGAAGAAAGATGAAAAGTCTCAAGAAGTTGAAGAAGAAGATGAGGAAGATGTACAGTTGAAAAAAAAAAAATCATCATTGAACTGATAATTCAAATATCTGATGATTTTTAACTTTTTAGGTTTATGTTAGGGTACCATATCTAAGGAATCCTTATTTCGATGACCATTTTGACCTGACAGAACCTAATCATTTAATTGGGAAAACCCTTTACTTCGCTGGCAAAGAAATTCCAGATGTGGTTGGTAGAAGTTCCCAAATGATTGGATTAGGTCTTTACCAGAAATTTGAAAAATCTTCCCAACTTCTTGATCATTTTTTCGAGTTAAAAGATAATAAACCCATTTTATTGACTGAAGCTGTAAGTTTTCATCTCGTTATTTTATTATTATTGAAATTGTTTAACGCCTTTCAATATTTTCAGATTGCAAAGTTTAAAGAATCATTAGATACATCAGAGGTTAATGAAGAAATAAAATCTAACTTAATTCAGAAACTAGATTTGTTACAATCATCCGGTTTAACTAGCGACGAGAGTTTAGAGGGAAAAGTTAATGAAAAGTTGGAAGAAATTAAACAATTTGAGAAAGAAGATATGGAAAACCAAAAGAAACAATTCATCCAATGGGAAGAGGATCGAGATAAAGCGCTCAAGAGAGAAATGGAAGAATTAAGACGCAAGGAAAGAATCGTTTTTATTAAAGAGAAAAAGAAAGAATTATTCGAGAAAGAACAGTTGCTATTCTTTTTCGAAAATTGGAACAAGATTGAAATGGAGTTGAATGATATTGAACGAGAACAAAGGAATAAACCTGTTACTCACGAAGTAGAAGAATATATACCACCCGAAATTGTCAAAAAAAGAAATACATAAGCATTAAGTATTTTAGTAGAATAGAGTTGCATTAGTTTCGTATATACAAATAAAAAATGATGAACTCCTCAATTGGAAAAAGATTATGAAATTTGAGTGTATGGTTTATTGATAATTTAAGTGGGTTGTTTGCTTGTGATTTCCAATTTTTATTCAGATATTGAAGATAAACCAAAGAAGTTGCGTAGTAGTTATGCTTTTTCGCCAACTCTTAAATAATAAAAGAAAAAAAAACAAGATGTCACGTTAGAACTCTCTTCCCAATATATATAAAAAATCTCAATCCTTTTTGAAATCAAAATTCCATGGAAAGCCCTTATTAATGAAGGCGATAAAAACTGAAAAATGTAATCTGATACCCTTATATAGCTATCGAAAAGATTATAGGAAATATGTAGCCCAAAATCTTTTTCAAAACGCACACTTTCTAGAGTTTTGATTTGAATAAGAAATCTTGAGCGACTGTTTTGCATCTTATTGTTAGCTTCGCATAAACATTAAAAGGAAAGATATTATAAAATGGTAATTCTGAGCATAATTGTATGGACTAACAAAAAATAATAGGACGGACCATTTTTGTTGGTCAGATTTTGATTTGAGGG
Organism: Odiellus spinosus; assembly: GCA_963920705.1. Taxonomy (NCBI): domain Eukaryota; kingdom Metazoa; phylum Arthropoda; class Arachnida; order Opiliones; family Phalangiidae; genus Odiellus; species Odiellus spinosus. Next base: position 16,374,862 of record OY987228.1, on the reverse strand, counting down.
ATTTTCGAATGAAAACTGAGAAACGAAACGGATCTATCAACTGAGTGATATACTAGACTGTTTTCTTTTTAATATATGCCTAATCGCTCTTTTTCGGAGTGTAATGTGTTTACGAGCAGGAACCCCACGCTTTTTTACTGGTGCCTCCGCGAGTGAAATGTCTGTTTTTTGAATCAAAGTGTTTTTGGGTTTTTTTTTATCTGGTTTTATTTTATTGTCATATGGGTATTTCCATCGTTTTCGTAATAAGTCGTTCGATCAGTACATGATAGCGAAATTCGGAGTTTCGACCGCGGGGTACTTTCTTTTTTTGGTTCATCCTGCTCAGCAAGCATGATGGCCTATGGCTTCTTCGTGTTGCTACTGACCAGCGCCGCGCTGGCCAACTGCAGGCTTCTTTTCGATAAAAGTGAGTTCAAGTGTCCGTAATCCCACGAATTTTACACTCAGAACCTAAGGACCGCGTTATCTTCAGGTTTATCAACGTTATTAACAAATCTCGCCGTGGATGGAACCGCGGAAGTTATAATTTATCTAAAGGAAACGAATACCAGGCGTCAGGTTCCGGTGAAACAAGAAGAGATGCTTAGTTTGACGGCGCCTAAACGGGGCGATTCTTACTCATTCATTTGGGATAAGATCAAAAAAGATTGTTCGTTCAATACGTTTATCTTATCCACGACCTTGGATGGGCTGTTTTTAATTTAGCTGGGTTATTTCCTTAGTATTGGTGGTGGCCAAGGAAGGCGAACAACAATGGTTGACCGCCGTGACCCTAAACGAATATCGTGCGCCCAACGAGACCATGAAGTTGATACTTCACATGATACCTGGCACTGAGGCACTTCAGCCTCGAGTCAATATTTATTCGCCGTGCTATTTGCAAGGCCACGTTACCCTACCTTATTCTTTATACCAGTTCCTTGACGAAGGTCATGGAATACGTCTGGTAAGTACCATAAACCAAATTTCAATAAGATTCCTAATGTAGGGTTTATTAGGAACGTAATCGTCGTTTCGAGACCCAATTGTTCCAACACTCCAGTGGCTTCGAGAGAGCCTACAAAGTAGCCGGGTGTCGATCACCCCACGAAGTAATGAATAAGAAAATAAACCCCAATAAAGAACCGGTTCAACCCGACCCTTACTACGCCAGTAGCGCAAATTTCGGTTAGTAAAGTCATGGTGAATTTCGTCCTGTTTAAGGAATATAAAGACTTTTTGCAATAGATTATGAGTCGGGAACACTATCACGAGCTCTAATTCAATTAACTCTCGCGCTGAACGATCTCAAGAATAAGGTGGAAGAACAAGCGAAGGAAACCAAAATTCTCACCGAAACTTTGGAAAAATGTGGAATCTGTAAAGGTAATATTTTTTATAAGATTAGCTGAAGAATATTCGGAACTGAGACCATTTGACATTCCAGATACACCTAATTGTCGAGACAACTCTTGTTTCCCAGGAGTTCAATGTATGGAAGTTCCCAGTTCGTATAAATGTGGATCATGTCCAGCTGGGTTTGTCGGCGATGGAGTAAGATGTACTCGAAGAGTGACTTGTAGAGATAGACCATGCTTCTCGGGTAAGCTTTATGAGTGTTAAGTATTCACTCTTCATATTTAAACCTTTTCGCTTCAATCATGAAGGCGCTAGATGCTACGATATTGACACCGGTTTTCGTTGCGGTCCTTGTCCTCCCGGTTTCACCGGAAACGGAATTTCTTGTAAGGCTTACGACCGCTGTTCCGAAAGCCCTTGCTTCCCCGGTGTTTCTTGCACGAATACAGAAACCGTACCGGGTTATCGGTGCGGACCTTGTCCTATTGGATATACTGGAAATGGATCTGTTTGCGAAGATATTGATGAAGTAATATTTGACTAAGTTTGCTAAGACTCCAATTCAAATTGACCTCTATTATGCGCTTAGTGTGAATTGGCCGAACCTTGCCACCCTGATGTTACTTGTAGTAATACTGCGCCGGGATTCTTTTGCGAATCATGTCCCGCGGGTTACACCGGGAGAGAAATCCGGGGTAACGGAGTTGATTTTGCCAGATCTGTTCGGCAGGTAGGGTTTTGACCATTTGCCTTGAATTGAGTTGGCTACAATTGATACATATTTTCTAAGCTTTGTCTGGATATCAACGAATGCGATGATGGTGAGAATGGAGGTTGCGTAGAACATTCCCAATGTATAAACACCGAGGTTAGGAATTAACGTCGTCGTGATTATTGCGTAAACTAAACTGTTGATTCGTTGATAAGGGTTCCTTCACTTGCGGCGAATGCATTGAAGGGTTTATTGGTAATCAAACATACGGATGCCATCCTCATCCCGGAGCGTGTCCAGACGGCAGTGTTTGCGATGGAAACGGTGTTTGCGTTCTACTTAGAGGTTTGGGAGGGTACGGATGTCAGTGTCGCGTTGGGTGGGCCGGTGACGGAAAGGTTTGTGGACCAGACAAAGATTTGGATGGTTGGCCAGATAGCGATTTGACTTGCGTCGGGGAAAGGTGTCTCGCTGTAAGTAAATTGCCAACCAAGATCTTTATACGATGAAATTAATCTTTTCGCTTTAACACGTAGGACAATTGCCCGGAGATTCCGAACAGCGGCCAAGAAGACGCTGATATTGATGGAATAGGAGACGCTTGTGACCGAGATGCGGATAATGACGGAATTGTTAATAACCCTGTACGAATTAAATAAATTCCCCTTTAACCATTCTTACAAAAACCATCTTTACCATGAATTTACATCCTTTTTTTTCTTTCCTTTCACTTATATTATTATGATAAATTTCTTTAGTAGTTAGTAGATTATGCACGATTGCATTTTATAAATCTTTTTAACCGTAAGTTGCACGATCTAATAATTTGAACTTGTTCCGGAAGGTCTTTTGGCAGAATTACAGCATTTTTTATGTTTTAGGACAATTGCCCGTTAGTTTCCAATCCTAACCAGGAAGACACTGACGCGGACGGTCCGGACAGACTAGGCGACGCTTGTGATGTAGGGAAGACTTGATTTAATTAAAACAATGAAATTTAAATAAATTGAAATATTTGCTAAGAACTGTCCAACAATTCCCAACCCGGACCAAATGGATTCGGACGGAGACGGAATTGGGGATTCGTGCGATCCTGACGCCGACAACGACGGTTTTACTTAATTAATTTTCGAAGTAGATATAATTTACTTAAACTATTTTAAAACCCCTAGGCGTCTACAATAGCGATGATAACTGTCCAACTATCCCCAACACCGACCAACGCGATACTGATGGCGATGGTTTGGGTGACGTGTGCGATAACTGTCCATCAAATAGCAATCAAAATCAAGTAAAGTTTTGTGTAATTACAAGGAATTATGTAACTAAATTAAGCTTCACAACCTCGCCTTAGTACGATTATGATAAGGATTTGGTTGGAGACGCTTGCGACAGTAACGTCGATCGAGACTTAGACGGTGTTCAAGACACAGTAGATAATTGCCCGGACATTCCCAACAGCGACCAACTAGACACGGACGAAGACGGGGAAGGTGATCTTTTATAATAAATTTCGTTAGCATGGCAGAATAGTTATTTAAAGAACTATAATTGAAGGTGATGTTTGCGATTTTGACAAGGACAACGACAGAATTCCGGATAATCGCGACAACTGCCCCTTAGTCTATAATCCGGATCAAAGGGATACCAACAGTAATATTTCGGCAGATAAAAACCCGTAATCGCATGCGTAGTCTGATTGGTTGCATGGGTTAATTATTTAGACACGGGAGTTGGAGATATTTGTCGAGGTGATAATGACGGCGATAAGGTTCCCGATCATTTGGATGTTTGTCCCGATAATCGCAAAGTCTACGCCACTGATTTTCGTGCTTACCAGACTGTGGTTTTGGACCCGGAAGGAGATTCTCAAATTGACCCCCATTGGGTTATTTACAACAAGGTTTTTACTTTTTGGCATGGAAAAGTACCAATAAAAATAACAAGAAATATGACTAACAAGAATTAATTTTGGGGTAAATTTAGGGTGCTGAAATCGTTCAAACCATGAACAGTGATCCTGGTTTAGCCGTTGGTAAGTACGACTTCGAAATGATGGGAAAAGGGTCTTGTTAAAATTTACTCTTGGCAGGTTTCAACGCCTTCAACGGAGTGGATTTCGAAGGAACCTTTTTCGTGGATACGGAGATAGACGACGATTACGTTGGGTTTATTTTTAGTTACCAGGACAACTCTCATTTTTACGCCGTAATGTGGAAAAAGAACACTCAAACCTATTGGCAAGCTACTCCCTTCCGAGCGGTGGCCGAACCGGGAATCCAACTCAAACTGGTGACTTCCGAAACTGGGCCTGGACAAATTATGAGGAATTCTTTATGGCATACTGGAGACACCACTGACCAGGTACGTTTTACCAAATGTTCATCAATGCTTCCAGAGTGTAACTTGAGCTCTTATCGGATCAAAGGTTAAACTTCTTTGGAGGGACCCGCGTAATGTAGGATGGAAGGAAAAAGTGGCTTACAGATGGCTACTTTTGCATCGACCCAAGATTGGTCTAATCAGGTTGAGAATTTTTGAAGGGGAACATATGGTAGCCGATTCGGGAAGTCTTTACGACGGCACCTTGAAAGGAGGACGATTGGGAGTGTTTTGCTTCTCGCAGGAAGCCATTATTTGGTCGGACTTGGTGTACAGGTGTAACGGTAAGTTGTTCCCTAAATTATACTTTATGCTTAGTTAAAACCAAAATGTACATTTTCGGGTGCAGAAGCCGTACCTTCTCCTATTTATTACGATTTACCGCCTTCTATGCAATCTCAAGTCGAAATCGATACAACCAGACCTTCGGATATTATTCAAGTTGGTCGAAGGCCTATTAACCCTTACGAAAATTTACCCAGAGTATAGTATTTTACTGAAATATACGACAAGCTTAACTTCGCTATTTCATTTTAATTTTTTAAAGAAATGACTGTTTAGGTCATAAAAATTAGTATTGTTTTCATGTTTTTATTAATTTCTTTGCGCGTGGCTTTTATTCGTTATACCTTAAAAATAAAATATACCATTTTCTGACCATCACGTACCCGATAAGTAAAAATTGGATTTTCTATTATTGCGTTTATATTACTAATCGGTTTTTATATTACGTGAGCTATTCACTCTTAAAAACATTTTTTTCTCTCAACTCAAAACATGTTTATAAAATTTAAAACATTTAGTGATATGTCTATATGGAAGAAAAACGTGTGGTATTTGTTCTTTATGAAAGTGACCAGTCGGTCAATCGACCGACCGTTGGTCAACGCCACTTTCAAGGCTATGGGGATCTATAGAAACTAATATTATTCATCTGTTGTATTACGGGACCATGACTGTTAGATTTATAGTGATAAGAAAGATTTTGTACCTTTTAAAAGCGAGTAATAATAATTATAGGGATACATGAAAGATTAAAGGTTAAGAATTGACCGCCGCTAGTTTGGGTATTTTACTCCCTTGGTTCACGGGTTCCGCTTTGCAATTTGGTTCGTGCGTTTCTAAGCGGTCCGGAAAGAATGTACGGCCACATCTTTTACAAGGAGCCAGTTGAACCAAGTGACCCTGCCAAGCAGCTTCCTCCATCGCCACGGAATCGAGCGTTCCATCTTCTGATAAACGGATTAAATACCTTGTTTAATATTTACAGAACTATCGAAGTTCTGTAGTAAAAGCTCACCTTTAAAAACCGCTTTGGGTTTCTGCGGTTCTGGCCTTTGTTGAGCGGGTGGTAGTTGTTCGTTCTCTTGTTTCAGTTTCTTTAAACATTGAGGCTCGTGCAAGGCCAGGGACATGCTACCGAATTGTCTTCCGCAGATATAGCAAGTCATTAGAACTGGTCTAAACGAAATCGGTTTCTTTTCCACATCCTATAGAATTAAAAAGATTTTGTTAAAATTTCGAATCAAAATACATTTTTAAACAATGCACGTGTCATTTGAATTAGGAGCGTATTCTTTTATCCACCAGGGGGCGCGATTTAATTATGTTCTCCTGGGGTCCTGGCAAAATGTATCTGGAAGCCTGCTTTTTTACGTTGCGTCATTGCGTGAACTTGTGGAAGATTTGTGTGATGTAATTTGGATTGATAATAATGTTTATTGGTAAGTCTTCTTTGTTTTAATCATAACTAAAATGAATTTGTGTCTAATGAAAGGAAAAATAATTGTCTAATTTACGTTATTTCAATGTTACAGCCTCCTACTTATATTGCACCGTTGTTATAATGCTAATCAGCCAAGGCTTAGGCCCCTCACGTGGTGTAATAAGCTTGGAACCAAATTCGAAGTCGAATTGCGGGACTAATATCGTGGACCACTTTGGCATCACGTAAGTAAACATTATTCTTTAAAGATTCAAGACCCTATCAATAATAAGAATCGAGAGAAGCTTCTGTACGTGCTCTATGGAAATAAGTTTAACTATTCCAAATTTCCAATCTTTATCGTGTTTGTCGTAATGGGTTTCCTACAATCGACCAATTGTATATATAATACTGTTAAAGACGTAGCGGAAATCGATACCGAAACCCCAATAACAATAAATAAAACAGCAAAATCAAGGTTACCGTTGAAAACTTTCCTATATAGGCATAGAATAGAATATAAATTACAAGCCCATGTCCAGTTTCTATTGGTTCAATCGATAAAATATATTTGGACTCATGAATATTTCCCTTTTATCTTTAATTCACGCAACAATATTCTTCCATTATTTGAACAATATTTGAAAGTACATTTCGTTAAAAATTAATCAGTCTCTCAACCTGGGTTCAGCAATTTTATGCCAATGTCTGGTTATGTCCAGTTATCATTTTTTGAATTAAGCTCTTCTGGGTCTTGTAGTTTTGCGTATTGCTTTAAATTATAATTTTAGATAAGCCAATAAAAAGGCTTTCTCAGTTAATACTTTCTAGCTTATAGAAAATTAATGAAACTACGTAGCCCCTTTTCGATCTTTGAAAAAATTTATAAATGTTTTTGAGCTCAAGGCTGCGATTCTAATATTTTTATCTAAAATGAGTTTATTGCGGAAAAGTGTCATTTTATCTGTCCAGACCAAAGTGTATTGGGCGAAGAAAGTTAAAATTGCTTGTTTTAGAAGGAGTTTCACGTTTATGATAAAGTTCCTCCCACAAAGGTGAAAGTTTGCCTGTATCGAAACAAAATTTCATTAAATCGGGGTTGTAAGTACGAAATGTGATAACACGACTCCTCCCCCTCAATTTATTATTAGAACTTTTCTACCTCTCTTTGGTCAACCAAGGTAGTCATTAATTTGACCGGTCTGTATGATCTATTTTAATTACTCGAGGGGGGAAATAACCTTGAAGTCTCCTTTCCCGTTCACCTTATAGGGGACTTGGGTTTCGCCTTTCGAGCAAACACCCAGTCCTGGCCCACCCCCTTTTTCCCAATACTGTGCTCTTTTTTTTTTTTTCCAGCGCGGTATTACGTGACTTTTGCCCGTTTCGCGAGACTGATTACGTCCAGAATCATTTTAGCTATTAACATTTTGGCGACTTAAATTATTTATATATCTATCCAACTGTAGTTTTTGTATTCGACTTAATTTTAGACTGTTTGTTGAAGTTTTAGCAAATAAGCAATGCTCAATCGGATAATTGTTAGATTATAAGGGAAAAACATAAAATAGAATGTAGAAGTATTCGTACTGAATCCCAGACACTGGGCGACTCATATTTATGACGAGGTACAAGGTTTTAATAGATGCAAAGGACCTATAGGCTATCATTAAATGTCAGCTTTGAGTAAAGCCTATAGTTTTATCGCATGAATTATAGGAACAGGGATTTAAAATAACTCAAACAAAGTCTTATAGGGGCGCCATCAAATACGCAATTCCATAACTTTAAACCTCTATATATAGTAAAGGTTTTGAATATTAATTGTAGAGCAGAGTGTGAAATATTTTTATATTTAAAGGGGTCGAATACGGCTATGCCGGGGCGGAGCCTATATGTAGTAGTAGTTAATATCCTATAATTTTACCTTGCATGTATTTGATGCTATAATATAGTATAGGTAAATTACTACCTCTTCTATTGGCTCTAAGTAATTTTGACGCCAGTTTGTTAAGGGGTGGTCATCCTATAAAGGGGCTAAAACCTCCAAAGCTTTCTTTATGGGAAAACTTTTTAATAATTTTAGGGATGACCCATAACGAATCACTAGTCAGGGCAAGATTTAGCAAACATTTTTGTGGGCGCAAAAAAATAAGGGCTGTAGACGTAATTAAAAAATATTGTATAGGTACACTGCTCTGAAAAGTCTCATTAAGCTGGCGTTTCGCGCCATTGTTAGTTTGTTACCTCGTGATTGTCTTGATTCCTGACTGACGGTAGAACGCAAGCGTTATGACCATTGACGTTTGGTCCGGGGGCCCCTTTGTCAGGACCTTTGCAAGCTTTTTGGTGAATGGGTAGGCGATTAGGAAAAAATGTTCTTCCACACGACGGACAAGGAACCAATTGAGCTTGGAAGGTTTCCCAGGCGGTGTCGCTGAATCCTTCCCCAGTTGTGGGTCTTTGAGGCATGGCTCGGCGTAATTCCGGCGGCAAGGCTTGGTTGTCTCTTTGCCAACGCTGTCAAACGTAATTAATTGCAGATATGGTAATTGTAAAAATGAAATTAAGACTAAGTAGTTCTAGAATTAGCGATTCTTTTAGTTTCCCAATTATTTTATAGTAATTTTCCTATACGAACACGTTTGCCATATTTCCTTTAAAGGGACTATCTACGATATTTATAGACCCTTTAAAGTCGCCTTCTTTTCTTGCTTAGCAGACAACGTTGACCATAAGAAACTGTACAGTCAAAGCTAGTCTGTGTGCTTAAGGGAAGATGATTTTCAAGGGGTAGATTCTAGAGTCGGTAGAGCCCATTCTTTTGGAACATTAATTAGCATAGCGTAGAAATACGTGTATTTTAAAGGAAAACTTGGAGCTCAAAATGGAACAACCGTTGTTTTTTTTTAGGAATCACCATGCCAAAATACGTATTCGAGAATTTTTCAGAATATTTAAAGACGTTTTTGGTGTTTAAATTTTTTTCTAATGTTTGGTAAAATTTCTGTAAAAGTAAACATAAATTCGGACCAATCATATTATTTCAGAGTTCAACATTGCTTGTAATGTTCTAACATTAAAAGAATAGGCCGGCGTTTGATGCCCAACGTCTTAGGAATATGATTGGTACGAATTTATATTTACTTTTATAAAAATTTTACCAAACTTTAAAAATTAATTTAAACACCATGTGTCTAAAAATTCCGAAAAAAATTCTCGAATACTTATTTTGGCATGGTGATTCCGAAAATAAATTCAAAGTCTGTTCCATTTTTAGCTCCAAGTTTCCCTTTAAGTCATATAGACGCAAATGAGATTTTTTTTCCGGTCGTATAGGAAGTCGGAAATAAGAAAAAAGTGTTGGCCTAAATGGGGAAAAAATAGCATTTGAATTCCCAGCGGCGTTTGAGTGAAAGTCATGGCCTACATATATTCTTCCATTTTTAATATATAAGGCCATTTTTTTCCCCATAACCGGTTGCGATGTGATTGGAAAACACTCAAAAATCCCGTATAATCGATGTATATGAAACGAGTATATAGTTATAGATCGATGAAGGTGTAGAAAGACCCTCGTGACTCTTTATAGAAAGGGGTTGAAAAGGCATTTACCGTAAGAGTCCGAAACGATGTCATTAAAGACATTTTCTAGACCGTTTAGCCTACATTCCCATGGCAACGCCGTACGCAAGGTCAAAAGCTACAACGCTAAAAGGAATCCAATCTTCATTTTTTTGGCCCCTTAACCGTAACTAGATACAATTTCAAAAGAATAACTGCCAACATATTATCAAATTGCCATCAATCGTCTCGATATATATACAAACTAAGTACTTCTGCCTATGATGCGTTGAAGCCCATGTGAAGTTATATAGCTACTATAAGGTAAATTCTGATAACGAGGAAAATAATTGGACAGGTTGGGAATCTTATATAATCGTTTATAATCCTATATTATAAGATTTTATAATCAACCCTTCGTATCTTTAGTTATTTCGCTAACTATACTGTTGAACAAAAATTAGCCCATTGATATTCCGAATAAATAATTTATTTTATAGTGTAAACTTAATTTTAAATAATCTGAATTGCATGGGGAAATGAGTATTACCATAAGTACAAAGATCAAACATAGGTATGGCAATGAAGCTTTATCCTACCAGAACTGACTTTCACGTCAAGGGAGTATAAAGAGCTAATCTAAGGTGGAATTAAGGTTCAATTTCCTGCCACTACGTTTAACAAATGTTCTCTAAAATCGGCGCATGTAACGTTAAACACGTCGGCCGCGTTAGTTGACGAATTTTCCTTTTTGGTTTATACTCCCTTTAAGTTCATAATTTTTGCCATACTAATTGGATAATTTATAAAGTTCTGGTGAATATAAGATCTCTTACCTCGATGCAATGAGGCTCGTGAAAAGGATATGATCGAGTTCCAAATTCCCTTCCGCACAAGTAACAGATGACGATCCTCGGTCTTTTGGCGGCGTTTGTCTTGGCATTATCTTCTTCGGTCGCGTTCTTATTAGTCGACGGATCTTCTTCCACCGGTTCCTCAGCTTTACTTTTTATTTGCGTTTTATTCTTGGCTCGCGTTTGGTTGTTCGTGGGCGACGGCTGCGGTGGACCTCCTTTGACGGGTGACAAGGAATCCGAAATCTTTTTGATCTTTGACGGTTGGGGTTTGTTGGTCGAATCTCCCGAATCTGGTTTCTTCTCCGACGGCGATTTGAGCAATCCGTTCCTTTTCTTGGGAATCTTTTCATCCTTGTCTGACGAAGTCGCGTTAGTTGTCGTATTTTCCTCCTCTTTGTTTTCTACCTTGTTGCCGTTTTTCTTTTTGGCCGATTCGGAGGTTTCTATAATTGACGAATGGGCGCTGTCCGCTTTCTTCTTGGCCGGGCAATTTGTTCCGTGGTGACTGTGAAATCTTTCAGGGGTGTCGTTGCGTTGACAACTTTTGCAAGGTGGCGGAAAGGCACTGAAAGATAATTTTTTATTCTTATGACTATTTGCCAGAGTTTTAAACGAGAATTTGTGTTTCATTTTGATATTTAGATATGTAATCGATTAAAAGTAAATTGATCTTCGTTTTTATCCTTCCTTAAAATTGCGAACGAGAGAAATTTCTCTCCATTTTTAAGTAATCAAACAGTTAAAGAGAAACGAACAGCCTTTTGTCGTTAACCCGCTGCTCACCGTGACGCCGACAATAAAAGATAAACTTACTTGGATTTTGATTCCTTTCGGGAGCCTTTTGATTTGATGACACCCATTTTCTTGGTCATTTTGTCGTCACTGGCCGTTTCTTCCTCTGTGTTCGTTTCAACCTCAATCGTTGGCATCTTTTCCATTTCCGTTTCGTTCCCCAAGGAATTGTTAATGTCGCGAATAAGTCCGTCAATGACCGGGTGTTCCAGATTAGGCGTAGGTCTCTGAAGAGTTTTAGTTTGAGGGCGGAGTAGTCGATAGCTGCCGTGTTTCGACGGATGAATCAATGCTAATCCGTTGGGATTACCGCTGTGAACGTACCAAATTTAATTTGTTATTTGAAAAATAGTGTTTCTGGAATCATATTGAGTCGTCTTTTATATTGAAAATTGACTGATTAACGGAGTTTCGTACTAAGAATATGAGGAATTCGTGGATTTAATGGGTGTGGTCTAAGCCTTTCTTAGTACAATATTTATTCAACGGGTTTTAAAGTGTGCTAAGTCTAGGTACGCCCAAAAAAATGAATCTTACCGATTGAGGGTTCTGGTTTTGGGTCTCTCTATTTTTGGTAAGGCGCAAGTAGCCATGTGCTCTCCTCTTTTGGATGCCGGGTAAATGTTGTAACAACGGACGCAAGTCCAAACGCAGTCGTTGGTCAAATTTTCGTCGTCGTCGGCCTTGATTGGGGTCGGGCTTCGCTTGTCCGGTGGTAAGGAATTGTTTTCCGATCTCCATCTGATCAGGCATTTGGGTTCGTGGAAGGTAATGGACTGGGGACTGAAATTTTGGCCGCAAACGTAACACGGTGCTAGCGATATTGGTCCCATAACCCCTTTGACAGAACTTCCTCTTATTTAGAGCTTTCTCGCTGGTCTATATGCAACGTCATTGTCGTATGTACATTATCTATGGAAATAATTTTAATAAGTTGAAAAAGTTAGTTTTATTTTAGTCATGGTGGATGAAAATTATATATAATGTTAGGTATAATTTAAAATAACTTTTATAATAATTAATTAACGTAAATTGAAAAGTTAATTTTGGAAATTAAGTCATTCTTTTAGAATGAAGTTATTTAAAAATAAAAATAAACTTTCGTAGTCCAATGTGCTACTAAAATTTAAATAATTGTGCAAAATTTAACGACTCTTTGAATATTTTATTTAAAAGACTAATTTTATTTAGTCTTTAAAATAAAATGTGCAAATTTAACGACGTTTATTTGAAATTAATTTTATCCTGGAATTCACCTTAAAAATATTACAACTATTATTCACTAACTATTAATATAAATTTGAATTAAACTAAAATGTTATGACATCAAATTTGGTTAAAATGGAAACGTGATGTCTTGCATAAAATAGTTAATAAATTGTTAAAGAACAATATTTTCGCAAAAATAATTAATATTTTTTTCGTGTCTACCCTCTAACGATCCTTTAAACCATTTTAATTGACGCGATGTAAGGGAACGGTTAAGGTTACCGTAGTTTAGACCTTTGGGGTTTAGCGGGGGGAAAAAGCAAATAATATCGTGTGGGAGTTTATCGTTAAAGCCGGGAGATTGTTTCCTCTTTATCGCCATAGCAACGCGGCGGTGCTGGACCCTTAGAACGTCCAGTTCTCTATTACGAAAACTTAATATCATTCGCATGTTCTCGTGACATTGGGAAAACATTAGCCGCCCTTGAAAGTATGTAAGTTATAGAAAAATATAGCGGCCTATAGAAAACTTTCTCGGAGTTTTTGGACTACAACTCAATATATACGTGGAACATTTTCGATTTCCCGCTAGTCTTTCAAGGACAACTTCGGTTCACTATACCATACGTAACACTTTATTTTTCCGTGCGGTAGGAAACCAAAAAATATGCGGAATAATAATGATCACGCTATTTTCATTGCCAGAAAACTCAATACACGAGTTAGGCTATTGTGGATTTGGTGGGAAATAATTGAAGAACGCGAACCTGTGATGGACAATGTGACAACTTGGTCACGAGAATTCAAAATGTTGACATGTTGTTAGTTTGCTTGGATTTTTTTTTATTGTTTGAAGACTTTGTATAGTCTATCGAAAAACATGTCGTCGTTAAACAAGATCTATTTCTAGAAATTAAACAACTTAATTATCATATTTAGTTTAAAATTTTCATGATTTTATTTGGTTTTGTATTTAAAAGCATTTTATATGAATTTGAAGCCAATACAGGATTAATTTTTAATTTTAAGATTAATTAATGAGTTGATCTAAGCAGGGAGAAGCTAGCTAACGCTAACATAATTAGTTTCTAGAAACTCCGATCCGGTAGGGGTATAAAAAAATGGTTCACTGAGAGTATCAAAATTTTGCGTAAGGGCAAAGCCGAAATGTTTGAAAGCATAGAAGCATGAACGTGTTTGAAGAATCATTGAAGGCCATTTCTCCGTGGGAAAGGTTTCGAGCAGGTGGCCAACTGAAAACCGAATCTATTTTCTTTAGTGCACCTTAATCTTGCAGCACGTGAATTGTTTGCTTAGATATAGTCTCATTATACCCTTCAGACGAGGCGTAACTAGCCGGTTTAATCAGGTTTAATCAGAATTAACCGAGAACTAAGAAGGATATGTAAACCTATGTTAAATGTGATTAAATTAATGCTAATTACGCCTCTTATGAAGAGGGTATTAATTAGGGAGCCTCATTTAACGCGTTCTGACAATTTAACGTACGGTTCATAGTAAATGATTTTTTTTTAATTTACATATAATGAAAGATAGTCTTGTATACCCTTTGAAGTAGCTCAATGATAACCTTGGATTCCTAATTATGTTACTTATGGTAATATCTTATTGATCCAAAATAACAAATGTTATTAGGGAAAAGTTTTTCTATGATCGACCATATGAAAAACACCTAATGGATTTAAAACACTCCATTAGAAATTTCCATGAAAATGCGAGCTAGATCAATATAATTTTACTCAAGAATATGATAGATAAATTTATAATGTAATTATCTATTCGTGCTTCAATCATGCTTCAATGTATAAAAGTTAATGCATTATGCAATATATACCTGACAATATTAGGTTTGGTTAAAGTGAGGCTGTCGGCCTTTTTAGCTAGACCCTATACTTGTATAGGTTCTAGCTAGTGTTTTGAGTCGTGCTGGTAGTCTGAAGTCAGAAGTCTGAAGTCAGAAGTCTGAAGTCAGAAGTCTGAAGTCAGAAGTCTGAAGTCAGAAGTCTGAAGTCTGAAGTCGGTGTCCCAGAAATGACGAAAAACGTCATCGTATCGAAAACAAGTAGTCGCGAACGAGATAGTAAGGGAGCTTATGCTTGTTGAGTTCTAGTCTGTCAGTAACGAAAACTCGAAAACAATAAACAAGTCGTCGCGAACGAGATAGTAAGGGAGCTTATGCGTGTTGAGTGTTAGTCTGTCAGTAATGAAAACTCGAAAACAATAAACAAGTCGTCGCGAACGAGATAGTAAGGGGGCTTATGCGTGTTGAGTGTTAGTCTGTCAGTAATGAAAACTCGAAAACAATAAACAAGTCGTCGCGAACGAGATAGAAAGGGAGCTTATGCGTGTTGAGTGTTAGTCTGTCAGTAATGAAAACTCGAAAACAATAAACAAGTCGTCGCGAACGAGATAGTAAGGGGGCTTATGTGTGTTGAGTGTTAGTCTGTCAGTAATGAAAACTCGAAAACAATAAACAAGTCGTCGCGAACGAGATAGTAAGGGAGCTTATGCGTGTTGAGTGTTAGTCTGCCAGTAATGAAAACTCGAAAACAATAAACAAGTCGTCGCGAACGAGATAGTAAGGGGGCTTATGTGTGTTGAGTGTTAGTCTGTCAGTAATGAAAACTCGAAAACAATAAACAAGTCATCGCGAAGGGAGCTTATGCGTGTTGAGTTCTAGTCTGTCAGTAATAAAAAACATGATTTGAAAAACATGATTTGAAAAACATGATTTGAAAAACATGATTTGAAAAACATGATTTGAAAAACATGATTTGAAAAACATGATTTGAAAAACATGATTTGAAAAACATGATTTGAAAAACATGATTTGAAAAACATGATTTGAAAAACATGATTTGAAAAACATGATTTGAAAAACATGATTTGAAAAACATGATTTGAAAAACATGATTTGAAAAACATGATTTGAAAAACATGATTTGAAAAACATGATTTGAATGCAATGACTGCGGGGATATTCGTCTTTTTCAATATATCGCATAAAAACGATCACGGTAATATAGTCGGCTCGAGAAATTTCCGCAACTTCGTGTTTAAATGAATCTCGAGACGTCATTCAAATTGTTTAAAGAGCGTTTATGCCTGCATAACACACCCCTGCTATAGAATCATTCCTTTCAGCCTCTTTTACAATGTCAGGGGTCTAGCTATTCCTATGGGCTTGACCATCTTGTTTTTTTTTCGAATGCCAAAGGATTATATTTTTGGTTTTATTACACTATTAAAACGCCATATTCAAATTGAAAATGTCAAAAAAATAGTTAATTTTTCTTCCTATAGATGACGTATTTATTTCTGGAACGTAATTAATTTTCATACGTAAGGTAGAACTTTCTAGGTTAAGTACTTTTACGAAAAAGACCGCGAGAAAGCGACCTTATCACGTGCCAGAACTGTTGACTCTACAATAGCCACAAGACTGCAGGGAATTTTATTTTAAAAATGTCGAAAATGGCGATTATAAAATATGCATTTTTACTTTGGCTGTAATATTTTCGATTGCATATCTATATTTAACGTTTTCAACGATCTTTACGAAAATGATACTCATTATCCATTTGGAGTTTATGAAAAATCCGTAACAGCTTCACTTTAACCAAGCCGTGTAAGTGTTTGATTTTTCCCTTATACTCTAATTAGATCTTTAAAATGCATTTCTTGTTTTGCTACATTTGCGTTATTGACGACGTGTTGTTATAGAAACCTAAAATGCGTATAGGTTTAATCACAAAAGGCTCTTTGACTTTAACTGGTTTTAATATCTTAATACGTAAAGGGGTTGTAGCAGATAGTTTTTAGGAATGTTTAATTTTGTTTGTTAGAACGAGAAACGGTTTGTTGTATTTTTACTTAAATTAACCTAACGCTGATGAAAAATGTTATTGATTCGTTATAGTCCCGTGATTTGAAACTGGTTTTCTTTTAAATTCCGACTAAATTATCGTTCTTTTGAAATAATAGTCATAAATATTTTCATAAGAGTTCGTAAAAATAGTTTGAAGCCCATAATACCGAAAATCTTTTCTATTGGATAGAAAAATATTATTAAGGCATCTCTTTTTTTCTGACAAAAGTTAAATCAAGAAGGATCAGACAAGGAGAAGAAAAGTAGGGCTGCGTTGAGTTAGAGAGAGAAGAGCCAACCTCCCACTCGGGTGGAAAGGGGGATAGGAAATTCTCGAGGTAAACTGTTGTCACTTGGTCACTAGCGTCGTTGGCTACTATGAAGCTGATAAAGGATCCGTTTTACCCACGTGACAACATTTTACCACGAAACATCTCTACCCCCGTTCTCCCAGAGTGGGAGTTTAGGCCGACGCAGTAGGAACTGCGCCGTCCCCACTTTTCCTCTCCTTGTCTGATCCTTCTTGGTTAAATAGTTGATTGGACGAATATGAATTCATGAATTGTAATTCGATTGGATATGAATCGTTGCAATTGGAATATACCGCAAAATAATTCGTTCCAGCAATTGGTAAAATTATATAATGTCTTGTTTATAAGTGAATGTCACGGCCTACGTAATACCCTCTTCAGACGAGGCGTAATTAGCCGTGGTTTAATCATATAGCCTTCTCAATTGAATAAACCTCAGTTAATTTTGATTAAACCTCGGTTAGATCTGGTTAAACCCGCTAGTTAATCCTCGTCTGAAAAGGGTATTAGGCTCGTTTTACCACGCTAAGCCTTAGGGGTTACCGTATTCTACAAGACCCGTTTCGATTAAGGGGGATTTGGGGAACGTACCTCGGTCTAAAAACAATCAGGAAATGGACTTTTTTGGGGTCTATATAAAGTTCATTTTACAATTTTAGGGATCCCACTTCTAACAAATTGTCTCTGGGCCCGACCTTCACTTAATCCAAGCCAGGATTCAGTAAACAAATATAGCTGATCAATTCAAACCAAATTACAAAATTCCATATTCAAATTGGTAACCAATTGCAACTATCACTTTAATAATTCAATAAGCATTTTGTATTTATTTATCGTATTTTTCCCTCGTTTATTCCGTTACATTTGCCTATTTCTTCCTTCCGTATTTACGGTATATAGTTGTTTAGAATATTAAGAGTTTCAACCCTTTCTTTCGTTAGTAACATACTATTAATACGCTATAACCGTGCAAGCTGTAACTGCTATATATTATTCGGCAATAAGGAGGTCTTTTTTTTTTTTGTCGGAGTATATGACGGTTCAATGACCGTTTAACTCTCTGTAGGCTGTGGCTATTTAACTCCATGCTGCTTACGTAAAACCGTTCTGCGATGTCTCCTTGGAGGACAGTTTTTGTATTTGGTAACTATATATACAGTATAGGTATCATATCCTGCTGTATAATCGACGCGGGGTGCATCGCTGAATTTGTTGACAAGATCTACTTAGATAATCGATTTGAAAGGTTATAGGCTTTCATATATACGTCAAGTTTGATGTTAACCCGTATGGTCCGTTGGGCAATTTGGCATACCCGGAAGTATAACTACCCCATATATCAAAAGAAACCCAGGGAATGGAAGGTACTATTATAACTATTACAAAACTTCTTTGGAGGTATTTACGTTTAAAAGGGAGAATGCAACCAAACAAGTTAATTCATTATCGTTTAAATATAACTAATCCGCAAATAAAAAAAATACAAACAAATATTAAACTAGAAATAAATTTAAAACTTATCTGGAAAATAGGCTTAGCTGGATTCATGAAGATCCTGCATTTCCCATATAAGGGCTATCAGCCAATGATATTGATCGATGACCATTATATGAGGATTGTATGATCTCCATGAAAAGTTTGAAGATTTTTTTACTATAATAGTAATTCTTATATGGAATATATAGGTTTAGGTTAATTTAATATTCAGGCAAAATTTGGATCCATGGAAAGCCAAGATAATATAGTATTTTATTTAAAATAGGGTAAATAGATTAATAAATGAAAAAATGAAAAATAATTCACCCTTTAAAAGAAAAGTTTTCTCAATTATTTCAGAATACATTTTACCCTCCCCCCTCCATAAAAAACCTCGTAGATTGTTCGAAGGAAAAATGGAAAAATTAATGAAGTTTAAGATAAAGAAAGCTTCTGAAAGTGAACCAACAAAGCATTTTATACCTAGCACCGCCTGTAAAAGTGTTCTACTTACAGCGCGCCATTGTTCAGAGTGAAGCCTACTTATAGGGAGTAAATGGTTTCCATTTAAATTAAGTGGTACATTTTTACTTCAGAGAGGTTAACGTAACAACTAAAAGTACTTGTGCAGTTACAATTGTTGTAACAGTGACAATCACGTCACGGCGCGAGTTTGAAAATTATTTTTTAAACATATAATTCGAATCGCTTGTTTTGTGTTCTGAAAAACGATTAAGTTTAAATTATTAAATAGCATTTAATGGGAATAATAATTTTGCATATTTATTTGTATTTGTTTGAGAACTGAGAGCTTTAAAATTAGACGAAGCATTTCAAAATTGGCTCATAAAAAAGAACATTACAAATTTTTAAAGGTGATATTAAATCTCCCCATAAATAAATAAATATCTTGATAAATTGTTCCGCAAACCCAAAATATGAAAATTACTTTCTGACGTGACGCGTGTTCCGCTTTTAACTTTAGATTTAAGGTCGAAGGATATTGTAAAATTCTAAAATGTATATATTTTTGAACGATTTTGTTCAAGCCCAATTGAACTCTAATATTCAAATCTGTTCAACAAAATACCTAATGTTTCACTCGATTAGTCATTTTAACATATTTGGGACCCTTCCTAAGATTTTAAATAATTCAACTTACAAAATTCATATCCTCCGTTCCGTTGAAAAGCTGCCGTGAATGGGCGGATAAAATGATGGGATGATTCTCTCTTAATATTCAGACTTAAAGTTCTTTTCAATATCAATGGTCCTCGACTAGTCTTAACTGACCATCCATTGGCGTCGAAGCAAAGTTCCTAACTGCTTCTCTCTCTCTCTCGTCGCTCGTGAAAATAGTGTCCCAATCTATATCGAAACCTTCTACACACCTGCGGAACACGTTTACCTTGAAATAAAGTCCGTAACTCAGCCAACGATTGGTTGACGGCTTTTCCGTGACGTCACGTCTCGTGGTTTAGTTATAATATCAGTAAAAGAAAATCAAAGTCAATTAAAATCAATACTGTCAGATGTATTATATTATACAATTTGAACTTCGCGTTTTTTGTATATATATTTCTAAAAGTTCTTTTAAATATAATTATTGTTTGTAATGGTCTGATAACGAAAACAATTCGGGGGATAGTGACCTTTAAACTTGAAGCCACTCGGAATAAAATAAGGGGCCTTTAGAAGGTTGAAATTCTTCGGAGTGGAACCTCGCGCTGATCACTTTTATGACGAGTCAACCCACCCGTGTATTACAAAGGAAATTGCCTTAATTTCATTGATTGGTCCACTCTCCATTCCACGCTATATTTAGGCCTATATAAATGTACTACGGTATTGATTCCATTCACAAATGAAACATGGTGTAACACCATCTACAATTCAAATATTTAATATAGGTATCTATTGTATTTAAGATGTTATATGGTTAAATATATGGTTAATATATTATTATATATTTCGATTTAATATAACCGCGTTTTAAATGGATAATGAAGAAGTGTAACATGAAAGTTCAGCATAAATGGAAAGGGGGCCAAAATGGAAAAACACGTTCTTACAGACACGTGCTATAGCTAAGCCAATAAAAATCCTTTTCGATGAGATAATCTTCCACCTGAAACATCTCGAGTCTGAAGGCTCATGGTCTAGTATCTAGGGAAAGCGAGAAAAAACTATCTCTCTTCTCTCTGTGCTCGCAGACACGAAATATTTTGTAGCGGTTCTGGATTCTACTACGTATTCCTTCGGTGAATAGGAAATTTTATTTATTGAAAAATTAATTAAAACCCTCAAAATCCGGGTGCAATTAGCTGGGCGAAATGTACACCGAACATTGCTAAGATATTAACTAAATCTAATACAGTACCACCAACATAATTGAAACCATTATCGATTATACGTTTGAAGTAACACCATCTATAAATGGGCATTCGCAAGTGCAGCCAGATTATGTCTCGTTTTAATGAAGAGGTTTTTCTAGAAAATGATCCGAAATTAAATTATGTATTAATTTAACATTTTTAAATACTGGTCGTTAAGTAAACGATTAATCATGCGGGGTCTCGTTTAATCGATTTCGGTTTCCATGGAAACCAGATACGAAATCGCGTGCTCTCTCCCTCTCTGGATAGCTCTAACTTCAGGCGTTGGCCCTTTTTTGGCGCGGATCGAAGCCACGAAACCGAAAATTCCCGCGCGTTAGTGGACTTATATAATATTTGCCCACTTGGAATTCGAAGAAGATTTTAAGGGTAGATCCGAAAATGTTGTATCGCCGACGTCAACTGTTTCTCGAACTGTCGCAAGCCCCCGTAAGTTATCTAGACCTCGACGCGAAATAAGCTTTGCCTCCTACTCCTCCCTGACGCCGCTATCTAAATACAGGTCAGATTGATCCCTCGCAAAGACAACTACGTCTACAACGGGGATCAGATTCGACTTCAAACTTTCGGATCAAAAAAATTCTTATCCGCTCTGCCGAGATTCTCCGAAGATTGCGGCAAAAACGGCCAGAGTATCTTTGGAAATGATTGCGAAATGACCGCTTCACAGAATAACGAGGCTACTTCGAGAAACGTCTTTAATATCTATAGGTTTGATGTTGGACCCCCTACTTATCGTAAATCTTCAGCCCGTATTTATCCATTCGCAATGATTGAAATCATCTGTTTTTCAGAGCTAAGAAAAACGTTTCCAATTCCGTGCCTTTAGCCTACGGGGAACCTGTTATTTTTACCTTGTATTCCGCAAATAAGGTACCGATGGTAATCGGACTCTAATGAAAGAGAGAAACGCGTTAGATTATTACCTTATATTGACGATAAAATAATTGATTATGTTAGCGATTGCAAGATTTCAAATGTCTATTTAATTCCATTGGGAAAACATATATTTCCAACCATGGAGCAATAACATCGCGAGGTCAATTAAGGTTTCTTCCCCGGTATTCATTACTCCATGGTTGCAATAAATTTAATTTTACCCAAAAGACAAGGCATTCGTTTCTACCAGGAATTATTTATTAAACTTCTTTGAAGTTAAAATCTCGTGCGATTTTTCGTACTCGATAAATGCAATTGGGGAAATTCACAGAACTATTATTTTCCGGGGCCTATAAAATTTGGGCCCGGGGCACGTACCCCAATTCCACCCCCCCCCCTTAATTCGGGATTGTATATACTACACCTTGAAGCGACGAAAATCTCAATCAATGAGGTGGTGTTGGGAGGGGAGATTTCAATGGAATAGGGTTTGAAATATCTACATCTCCGAAGTTTAGTTTCTTCCTATAGGCAGCTGATACCCAATATCGATAAAATAACGAAACTTGCACCATATCGTGAGGGTTTTCTATCTTTATCATTAGTAATCGTAACTTCTAAAAAGTTTAATAATTAATAATTTCTGGTGATAGTGGTGTATGATTTTTCATCGAAATTTTTAAATTTAAATTTTCTAGCGCTCGTTCGTATTTTCATTTATTTTCTCGAATACGTACTGACTTTAAAAGGGTTTTTCTCGCGTTTCACTCTCTCTTTAATATCAGCCAATGACAAAAGATTGATAGAGGAAGAAAAATGTACTCGAATGACGTCACTATGTAGGCGCCTTTCTTTATCCTTGTCTTTCAATCTATTGCCTATTTACGCCTCTAGAAGAACTGACTATGTACCATATATCCCTCTGTAATAGAATGATGTATTTTTAGTTGAATTTGTATTCGGAGCTTCGTTCTCCGTTGAATTGCACTCTGAAATCCCACCAACAGAACGTGTACCTCAAAGAGGACAATACCGTTCGCGCTCAATGGAAAATCCTTTACAAAAATAGCGAATATCGTCTAGAACACGAGGGACTACCTATAACGGTACTTTTAAAGGAAAAATACACCCTAATAATATTTATTTTTCACGTTAATTATAGTAAAAATTATGACATTATACAAAATTACGAATGAATACAAATTGTCGCCACTCTCACAAAATTACAGATTTATTTATCTTGAATCTTGATTATCCGCTTCATGTGCCAGTTTTAAATTAGGTTTCTTTCGGGCCACGAATATATCTGTGACAATTCGAACTTAAAATATTTTTGGGTGTAGTTTCACTTTAAAATACATATACGTCTCTAATTACCATATTTAAATTAACAGATTAACTCTGGGGTAATCGTTAATCATAGATACACTAATCAAAATTTGGCCTTTGAGGAAGATCATATAGTTTGGTAGGTCTTTAAATCTTTTTTCCCCCAGTTATGGCTAATTTTCACGGCTAAACACAAAAACCAAAATAAATTTCCAACAAAATCTTCCTGCGGTTGAAGCAATCTTCCAAAAACGCCGGAAATATCTACATTTTAGGCCTCTCTGTTGCCTCTAAAAAAGTTTAATAATGTATGGACCTTTTGACCTTGGTTTGATTTTTAAGGTCGGAGTTTGGTGCTGAGAATGAAATAAGCGGGCACACGTGCCTTAATGTTCAAAAAGTTGAAAAGGAAAGCAACGTTTGGCTCATTCGATGATATAGCTTCTTATCATAGAGGTATATATTACGAAATTAATATTCTTAAATATTTTTTATTCAACGAGGGATTACAATAAACTAATATTTACATCTCGTAATTAAACAAAAATTCCAGCTTAATTATGTACAGATCAAAGCAATAACTCCACATTCAACGAGGCAATTTCATATCGTTCTTAATCAAATAGTTAACCGCGGCGGCAAAATTATCGAAAGCGTAATTAGGAGGTGGGCTTATCTTGGCTTCGTCATTCGGACGATATTTTCCCGTACGCACTAATACGCCAGTGATACCCAGGGCTTGCGCCCCGCCAATATCGTCTTTTACATCCTGCCAAATTAAACATTTGTTATATATCCATGTCGATTAGGATTAAGTTTTTTTAGCGCGCTTTGGAAATAAATATTGGAAATAAAAGATAAATTTTACATCTCCAATCATGATGGTTTCTTGAGGGTCGCAACCGAAAGGTCGCAGAGCTTCCAGAAAAAAGTCCTTCTCGGGTTTGCCCACGACACGGGCTTGAGCCCCTGAGGCGAATTCGATGGCTGCCGCGAAGGCACCTGGTCCTAAGGCTAACCCGTCCGTTCGTTTGTGGTATCTACCCTTGTTGATGGCGATTAGAGGAGCCCCCTTTTCTAACACCAGTCGAAAGGCTTTGTTCAGTTCTTCGTAATGAAATTTACTGGGGGCCAGGCCTATTACCACGGCGTTTGGATCCTGAGTTTCGAGTCCTTTAATTATAACAATCAACCCTTTGTAGCATTTTATTTCCACGTAACTATGAATTTCTCTCTAAATACATTTTTGCATGGCAACTTTTCAATTTTAGTAATGCCATTTGGTCAGTACTAACCTAAATAGTTGATGAGCTAACTATTTTGTATATACCTGATTAAAATACAATGAAATCGTTAAGTGGAACTTAACGAATTACTTTACTAATTAGCTACGTTCGCACTTAACACTTTGAAACCGTTTTCTAGCCGTTTCGAATGTCCAAATCGACTTGTCAACATATTTAATGTGCTTATTGACCAACGATCTACACGGGTCACAAATAAATTTTACAATTTGACCTTTCCAAAACGGTTAATAACAGTTTCAAAGTTACTAGTGTGAAATTGGCTAAAGTACAATTGTAAAGTTCAAATGAAGGTTAGGGATATGCAACCTATATAGTAAGACCTTGAACATAGCTGATACGTAACCACGGTCCATCGCCTTAAGTACGCCCTTGAATATCCCTTTAACCCTATATATTGATCGTTTAACAATTTGAACAGGGTGAACAAACACACAGACTGTAAAACCAGCACAACACTTCTGAATTTGTATCTAACCTTCAAAATCCTCCATCGCCTCTTTCTCTAGAAAAAGCATGGGTTTTAATTTTTGCCTATCGACCAACTCCCTCGCGGCTAAAAGAGACGTAAAGATTTCCCCCGGTTGAATGTCGAAACCTATACTGGATAGTCTTCTTAGCAAAAATTGCTTCGATTCTTTGGTTGTATTTGTCACGAATCGCAAAGGTATTTTGGCTTCCCTTAGACTGTATAACGTAAAAAAAAGTAGTGTTACATCTTACAAATACGTTTTAAAATGTAAAAATCTTACTCACGATTTGATCGCCTCAATAGAACCCGGTATAACGTTGTTCTCCACGTGTATACATCCACTCAAATCGATCAGGACCCCTTTAATCTGTCTGACTCCCGCCATTTCTCTCGCCTTAATGAATGAATGATATTCCAATTTATACGTTACGTAACTACTTTTAGTTTGAATGTTAATAGATGGCGGTATCGCATCATACTCTTTGAAGTTTTGATGAAAACCGGCATTCAAGGAAAGATAGCAAAACCGGGAAAGCTTACGCGGATTTATACATTAATACTAAACCTAATAGGGGAAAACGTAATAGTGTCAATTTTCCTTGAACATTATCATTTTTATAGCGATTATTTTATCTTGAACCCAAATATGGGGAAGGTACAATTTTTGCTTCGAGTTCGCCGATTTAATAATTTTTAACCATTATATGCCGGTTAAAATTTTAGATGAAATTAATTAAATGAACTTTACAACAGTGATATTTCAAAGCTATGCTCCTCTTAATCTATATAATTCCATGTCTTAAAAATTTAAGGGGAAAATGTACTAATCACAATAAGATTAGGATTATGAGATATTTGTTTCTTTTATCATTAATTCTATCATTACGATCATGAAAACTAAAGTTATAATTTCAATCTTTTCATTTTATTTTCAATCTTAATTTAATTTAAAAATGAACATTATATTTTCAAAGAATAAAAATAGGCTTAATATAAATAGATATCCATATTTTAATTTTATATTATTCACAATTAAAATCAATAAAACTTATATTACATTACTTAGAACCATAACTCGTAAAAAAAGTTGAATAAACTTAGCCTGAAGGAATGCTACATCCTTCACGCGAGAAAAAATATTTTGCATATCCCTTTTTATTTCCAATCTAAATATAATAGAACCCACGTTTCCCCTTCTAAGTTTTAACATATGTGAAAATACCATTATTTATTCGTGTGTAAGTTTCCAATCTTGATTGCCACTGAATGCGAGTATTATTAGTCTTAGTTACGTTAGGGTATTCCCTGGGACAATTGAGCTTGGCAATCGTACCCAACTCGGGCCTTTTTCTCTAAAGGTTTTATATTTAGCTTTTTTGCTGGGTGTGTGCGTCAGCTCAATGGTGGTAGAATCAGGCAGTTTGAAGACAGTTTGGAAGAACTACTTTCGAGCGTACGAGGCGTAACATCATGTATGAATGCTCACCAACTTTCGTTAGTTTGAAAACTAATCTTGAATAAAACTTGAGGATGGTTATAACCACGGTTGAAATATCCTAGCTAGTCTTCAGTCCGCTTTTAGATGTAGCCCTCTTCGCAACCTTTCCTTTCTCTATTTCAAACCCTCGTTTAAAATAATGTCCTAGAAGCTAAAATTATTTAATTCTACGTTAAAATCTTTAAATTTAAATCTATTTCTAAATTATTTAACGATTAATTTATATTTCGATTAATCGTACTTTATTAAAAAAATCTTATGGCAAATTTAAAGTAAATTTTAAAGGAATTTCCCCACGAGAGGAAATTTCGTAAAACATAATCCCAATTTCGAACGACGACTCAAAAAAAGATGACCGTTACTAACACGATGCCAGCAATGGGTTTGACCAAAAGTTTCGTTTTGGTTACCCTAACTACCATTATCTGGGGATGTGGATTCGACTTTTTTGGACCCATTCGAGAAATCTTGTACTACAAAAGTAACAGCAAACGAAAGAAAGGTGTGTAAAGGAATGCTTTATATTAACCTTTGACCTTCACTAAGAAAATTACCCTGAATTTAAGGGCTTGAAAATAATGTGTTTAGTGAAAATAGCAAATATTTTCTACCTATTCGTAGAATAAGGTGAAAATACTCGAGTAGTATTTCCAATTTCTGTATACTACTGAAAAGTACTGATACAATTTAGGTATAATACTGTTCAAGAACGTGGAATTTGTGTAACCATCTTTTGTTTTTCGCTTATGTTGAGTAGTTACGTTATCTTTCCGTAGATCACAATTTAGTCAAGCGCAGGGAGCTGGTAAGACTAGATATAGTCATGGAACCAAAGAATAAGGGTCAATGATATAATGTAAATTGTAAAATAATCTCGTAGGTCAATTTTCGAGTACCGCGTGGTATGGTATCTTCATCTTGGTCTATAATCTCCTTCTGAAGAATCTTTCAGCGTCGTTAACTAAGTGTTTAGGGGGTATTTGATTTTACCACGGACTCTTACCATGGTTTTACGGGGTGTAGATAGAGGAGAGAAGCTGAGAATGTTTTGGGCCTATTTTACGAATTCCACGCCAAACCAGTAATGTTTCTTTTAGTCAAGGATTCGCTGTTTTTCTCTGTTTTTTTTCGTGAATGTTTTCTAAACCGTTAACTCAAGACGACTTCTCTTTTCACCATAGAGGTTAGGTGACTTCGCTTCTCGAACCATTTCGGAATTCTTTTTTTTTCTCTATCTAGCTTCACGCGACTTTCTTAAAATAGATCAGCGGAGCGCTTTTTGGCGTACCTAAGTCTCCCTATTTTTTTTTTTAAATAAGAAAGATTCCTAAGACATGGGTGCTCTAGCTCTCGGGTTCAACTCTTATGACTCCCTGAACGCTGATAGGACGAAACTATAAACGGGAATAACTCCACGGATATAACATTAATTACTCAACTTCAGAAAAATCGTAAAAACATTTTTTTCGAACGGAAATGCTCCATTTAAGTCGTGTTTTCGAACCGTGACAGTTTTCTTTTTTTTTTTTTTTTTTTTTTCAGAACTTTTTTTATAAATTTGCATGATTATCGATAATTATATTTAAACTATAATTAAAAACACAAATTGATTAATAGCATCGGGTTTTACAACTTCTTAGACTAGAATTTAACCACAATTTTGGAAGAGACGATCATAGTAGCTGGAATTTGGGACAAAAGTAAGATCTTTCGCCCTTTCAAATTACAAACGTGGAAGTACAAAAGTGCACCCTACGATATTTAAAGGGAAACTAGGAGTTAAAAAATGAGACTCAAGTTTCGTTTATTTTCGAAAACACCATGCCAAAAAAAAGTAGTCGAGGTGTTTTTGGTATTTAAATTAATTTCTAAAGTTTGGTTAGGGCTGTTCAAGGCTGAAATAATATGATTGTCCCGTATCTTATACATTCGTTAGTAAAAGATGTAAAAATATTTCAAACTAATGATTAGAAAAATTAATTAATAGTCCATATTGAACCTATTAATTAACCCAAGCCGACCCCAACTAAAATCTCATCTCGTACGAGCCTAGTATTATTTTATTAAACATCCTATTCCCCACAAAAAAGGCTTAAAAATTGCTCAATAAGTTTGTTTTTAAATCCAAGTAATATTTTTGCCACCTAAATGTCTTAGTATCAAATGGGCTATACACCAACGTTGTAAAAACCACGTTTCTAATATTTGTCATTTCAAATTTCCCGCCGTAGTGTAGTTCATATCTTAGTCGATAGATGGCGCAATCAACGCCGGCTCTTTCGTTAATATATTTCTGACGTCATTAGTATCGGCGAGGGCAAACCCGGCAAAAGCGTGTTGGGGCTTCACATTTTCTTTCTTTAGTAGCCGACACGGCTTCGTTAGAGAGTGGCGTGTCGTAAACACGTGTGTGTCTAGACTGTTTCTTTAGGCCCATGTGTTCTTAGTTTGTGTACTAATCGGTAATTATTGAATGATAACTGTTGATCGTTCGTGGCTTAGTATAGTTATTTTTGAATCAAGTCTACGCGTTGTCGCGTCTCTCGAGCGGATTAATTGAATTAATCGCGAAGTACCTGATGAGCCGCCTTCGGGCAATTATACGGTCTAATGGATACCAAATCACCTCCACCACCGTTAATAGCCGGAGAACTATGGTACAATAATAAAGCATTTTTGGGTGAGTTTAATCGTTGTTTAAATTTTAAGCGTAGACGTACTAAATAAGCGGGAAAATTTCGGCTCTGTTGAACAAAGGGGGGAAACTTTGATCATTAAGCCAATGTGTATGAAAGCAAATGTGCATTCGCATTTGATGAAAGTTATTATGTATTAATTATCGTGATAAACCGGTGATCGTTAAGAAATATTCATGTATTTAAATTATAATAGAAAGCACGATTGGTAAAATTGTGGAAAGGGGGAATGGTTGCCAGGGTAAATTTGTTGAAAGCTTGAAAAGCAGATTTTTATGGTAAAGTTGTAGAAAAAGAGTTAAATTAAAAATTATTTAGGACCTATAATCTACCAAAATATTCGTCAAAAGGACGTTGAGCTTAATGGAGAGATTATTTTATTGTGTTTATAGCTTTAAAGTTAGATTTGATAAAATTAGAATTACACTTATTAAGTCTTTGTTAATTAAATAACTGTCGCATATTTAATTTATAATTTTATTGGACGTTGAGTTTGAGTAAAACCATTGACGATATCTATTTTAAGAGAAAAACAAATCAGAAATGATATTCTTAAATATGAAATTCGCCTGTTTGGCGCGAAATCATTTTGACGAGGCCCGAATTGAGTCAGAAGTGGAGTGCCTACCTTGAGCTATAATTTATCTATTTGTACAAAAGCGCGCGTGGTTTCTGTGGGTAGTGGTATACGCTTCATTTATCATAGATTTTTGGAACCATTCGCGTGGTAGATATTACTTCGACCTAGAAAATTAAAACGAATGGAATTCATAGCCCTGTTTATTAATTAATTTTACGATGGAACAAAAATGAAATTTTGTACCAAATAAACATAGTCGGATACTAAACCCCCGTATCGATAATAAATTATCCAGGAAAAGTTTGGTAAATAATTAGAGACAGAATTACCCAAGTTTATAGTGGTTTTAGTTTATCCCCCTCCCTGCTTTCTGTTATTTTTTGTAAATCCTCGGTGGGGTTTGACCATTTCTCCAGAAATCCACAAAAATTTGAGCAAAACATTGGGTAGAAAGAAAAAAAAAAAAAAAAAAAAAGTAAAATAGTTCAAGTAGGGGGAATATCTTAAGTCGATATCAGTCTGAGATTTCAGTACAAACAAATCCAGCCTTCGCCTCAATCAAATTACTAAACTTTTCATTTTAGAGATAGACACGTAAGCCTAGTATTGTAGACACAGTAGTCTATAGTGTGAATGATTATGAGTATCAACTATTACACTATGGGTTGTCATAGACCATTTTTCGATTCCTCGTGAATTTGTGTATACGTATCCCTACACCTTAGGGTTTCTACGCTGACAACAGTAACTGATTTTATCTATAAACGCGGTATTTCAAGGAAGGGGGAGTGATAGAGAGAGAAGTTCATGGCTTCCAAAATCTGCACTCAGACGCACACTGCAGGCAGGGGCCCATAGCTATATTATAGTATAGAGCCTAGCCGCCAAACTTTTCAATTTCGAGAATGTTTAGAGGGCTCTCTTTTTTGTAATATAATGGAACTTTCGTGGAATCTTTTTCTATATTTCCAATTTCTTTATTGGTACAAAAGCGCGGTTAGATTTATTTATTATTTGACTAGGAAAGGTTACTGAAGCCAAAGGCTTCGTCTATTCCTTTACAAAGGATGTGAAGGGATACTCCTTCCCGCCTTACTATTCCATTATCGTTTCACGGTGGAAAAAAACTCTATAAAAACTAAGTAAATCTTTTCCTCGAATTTGAAAGAATGTTGGTAACTTGGTTAAGGACCTAACCCTAAATTATATACCCACATGTATATTTATCCCAATAGAGAGAGAATTTCAAGTAAAAGAAAGACTTGTAGGGCTACTTGCGTAGGGTATAAAAAAGGTCAAGTAAAATATGGATGGGAGATGGGTAAAAATTATCCATTAGCTACTAAGCTTTCATTACTAGCCACCATAGGCGCGAGTATTGAGTAGTGGAAACTAGATACCATGGTTTGGACACTTACAGTATTTCAGGATTTTCGAGAGATTTTATTTTTCGGAGTTATTTTTGGGAATGTCCAGTGATTTTGTATTTTGGCAAGTGTCCGGCCATTCGCTAGAAACTTGTCACGTGACCGACCAAATCCCTTCATAGATTTGTCTATTGTTTTTTCTGAAAATGACGATCCCCTAATTCCAACCCCCTTTAATCAACTAACCTTCAAGATGGTGTTCCCAATCAGAAGTTGAATCCCTTCAGAAGCCATGTAATGTAAAAGTATCAGTATTGAATAACTATTACCATAGAACCTTATTCAAAAAAACTTTTCAAAAAACATCCTGAGCGAAACCTTACTAAATCCATTGTGTAGAGAAATATTCGCTTTTTGACCGTTTCCCCGCTCTCTCTCTCTCCCTTGGTAAATTCATTCCCGTTTTCCTTAACTATAGGGTTTTGCTTTGGGGGAATTTTTGAGCGAGAATACAAAAGGTAGGCTTACTACTGGTTATTTTTTGAATTTTTTGTATCTGGGCATTATCCAACACGGGGTATACGTTCCCAGTCTCCCATGATGATCTCCCCATGCATACGTATATATACCGTATGTAAAAATTGAAATATGGTCGTTTGGACTACCTCCCTCCTGTTAAATTATGGTTGGGACGCCGCTGCTGCAAATACTTCCAAAAAAAAAAAAATTATGTAGGAGCGGTAGAAAAAAATCTCGGGGTTTTCGTTCGGACTTACGTCGGTATATCAACTTTGAACAACAGAATCATAACCTAAATACTACTTTTAACCACCAGTATATTTTTATCCTGGGAAATTGGCGCTAGTTACGTTAGGAAACAAGCTATCGGATGTAGAATCATTTTCATTTATATTTCTTTTAGTTTTTAAAAGAGAGAAATAACTATAAGCACTTTCTCAGCTTTGACTTCATTGTAGTGTTATTACAATCTTCGTTTTGTCAGTTCATCTGTTCCAAACCTTTTCTACGTGATTCATACTTGACTCACGACGGTATTGGCAAAATCTCCCTTATGTTATATATAAAAATATAAAATTCCTTTGACCAATATGAATTAGATTGTCCGACTAAGAATTGAAATTAAAGTAACGCGGTCAAAACGACCGTAGTCCGAACGTACTTGGTTAGAGGTTAACGGCATTACCCCCCCCCCCAACACACACACACACACACACACACACATTTATTCCCTTTTGTTTTTCTTCATATTGTGTACAAAGTAGATTCCAAACATGCGAGAGTCTAGGTAGAATATCGAAAAATAAAAACCCTCGTGATTTACTCTCTTCATTTTTCGTTTGTTTTAGAAAAGGTATACAGTTTAGGCTTATAATCCTAGAATAGCCCCCTATAGTTGAAACTACGCATTGAGAGGATAAGAGATTGCATTCTGACTCTTTGTTTAAATCCCTTTAAATAAGGCGATCCTATTTTTCTTCTCCTTGGTTTTTTTTTTTAGCTCGAAGACGAACTCTCATTATTTATTGCCAGAACGAGATTCCGTCACATTTAATTATTATATTCTTATACGATCCTATCCCCTATAGCTCTCTTCACCCCCTGCTACGATTCTTAGTAAATTAATGGTTTGTAGCCCCTTATAGGACGAAGAAATTGCCCGCGGGGGTGAAGAAACGCCACCCCATTACTCCCAACCTTTCCACGCACATACTCACGTGGATATACAACCATTCCTAATACCGTATATATAAAAACATAATCAACAATGATAAAAGAGCCTCGCTACAAAACAGTTCGAATTTTCAGTACGTACCAAGATAGCCTGTGTTATATTTCTATGATTTGAATTATCAGAGATAAAGATAGCTACGTTTTAAAATCTCAAGTGAGACTTTTTTTGCTCGTGATGTCTTTATTTTGCTTTTCCTCGTGCGACGAAACGTCGTCTGCTATGATGTATTCCCCCCCTCTAGGCAGCATAGCAGCTAATGTTTTTGCTTTCAACTTTAAACACGATAGTTGAGAAATCGATCGTACGAAAAACTTGAAGATAAATTTATAAGAGAATTGAAATGTATAATCACGTGATCGAAACGCTGTCGAAGGTAGCTTTAGTTCCACTTAAGCGTTCTAAGTATGATTGCTGAAACTGTTGATGGTGATGTCTTTAACTCATACATTTTGACATAAGCCCTACGCATTAAATTCGTGATAAAACGAATGAAACGCTCTATCATTTTAGCTCCAATAGCAGTCCAAGGTTTCAATTTATACGCTATGCTCGTCTTCGTGATATTTGGATCTTTGAGATAAAGAATACATTATATATAGTTTTAATCTACTACAGGTTCGTTTCGTCTCAGTTCGTAGAAGCAACAACGTGAAAGGAAAATGATTGATGACGTCATTACACGTATATCTTTCTTCCTACCTTTCGCTGTATTTCTTTTAAGTCAGTGGACGGGCTGTTATATACTAGCATCCGTTTTAGCTTCGGTTCAGTTTCTTAAGAGTTTGAAGAAAGTTTAGAATCACGAGTACTGCAAACTTTGAATTATTCGAATATGATACGACCAGCGGTTGGCACTTTTGTGTTAGAATAAGTTTGCAAAAGAGCTTGATTCCCGGCGGATTAATACGCAATGTTAAATAATGTAGGAGATAAAATAGTTTTTCAAACTTCTTATCTTGAATTTGGAATATATCTCAGATGAAGGGGAAAGGTTTTTATGGGAGCGTTTATTTGGGGTGAAAATTTCGTACGTTTAGAACTGGTTTGCCATAGTTATTTCAGATGATAATTGAAGGTTAAGGACTTAGTTGTTATATCATTTTCTTTTATGGAATGTTTTGGGTTGTTTATAATTTTGCGGACTATATAGTCTGTGTGTTGTTAATGTCAGTTGTCTTCAGAGATATTTAACGCCTTGGTTCGAAAAGCAAAGCCCTCCCCTACTTTAGGTCTATCTCTAGGAAATATTTTTACGATAACATGATATGATAAGTATATGTACAGGAAAAAATATAAATTATTATTTACAGCCAAAAACAAAACAAAAAAAGCAAAGAATTCCTTGTTAATTGTTATAGTCTGGCTGTCTATGGGATTAGAGACAATATGATGTAAAGCAGGGAGAGGGGGAATGGCTTTATCGTATGTCCCCTTTTCTCTGTGCTAATTTGCTTCGTGTAGCTACGCCATTCGGACTTGGCTAAAATAAAATTCACTTTTTTACGCTATCAGCCAATTATGATAATAGTTCATTTTATACGAAACTTGATCTGAAAATACTTGCTTAAGATTTATCATAACACACTGCTAATAATGCAAATTTATTTTGTAATTTTGAAGTTTTAAAGTGGGGCTGTCGCTGTTTTATTTTTTTCATAGTATTAAAAAGCCAAATTCATAATTTTACACCCTTGGGTTGACATAGTTTGATTTTTAGAACGTAATTAACGGTATTTTTCGAATAAAAGAAATTATGGCCCACATCTTAAAATAACCCTAACTTTTACCTTCAATCTCCTGGCCATAAACTGAATGCACCATTAGAAAGTAGACATTCTCTAGACTATTTCAAAATAATTAAATCATGTTTCGCCACTCAAAAGGTGTTTCGCCACTCGATAGAAATTGAGCAAAAGTCCAAAAATTAGCCCTAAATGCGAATGGCCATAAATTTTCTCTTCCACCTCATAGGCATAAACCGATTGCACCATTAGAAAGTAGACATTCTCTAGATTATTTTAAAATAATAAAATTATGTTTCGCCACTCGAGAAAAGTGTTTCGTCACTCGATATAAATTGAGAAAAAGTCCAAAAATGAGCCCTAAATGCAAATAGCCGCAACTTTTCTCTGCCATCTCCTATGCTTAAACCGATTGCACCATTAGAAAGTAGACATTCCCTAGATTATTTTAAAATAATAATATTATGTTTCGCCACTCGAGAAAAGTGTTTCGCCACTCGATAGAAATTGAGAAAAAGTCCAAAAATGAACCCTAAATTCAAATAGCCGCAACTTTTCTCTGCCATCTCCTATGCTTAAACGGATTGCACCATTAGAAAGTAGACATTCCCTAGATTATTTTAAAATATTAAAATTATGTTTCGCCACTCGAGAAACGTGTTTCGCCACTCGATAGAAATTGAGAAAAAGTCCAAAAATGAACCCGTAGCCGTAACTTTTCTCTGCCACCTCCTAGGCATAAACTCACTGCACCATTAGAAAGTAGACATTCCGAAAATAATTTTAAAATAATCATGTTTTGCCACTCGAAAAAAGTGTTTCGCCACTCGATAGAAATTGAGCAAAAGTCCAAAAATATTTTTCTGTGACGTATGTAAATCTATATTGTCCGAAAATCCGTGACAGCCTCACTTTAAGTAAATAAACTTGTAGATAGTCGTTAAACTAGTTTATATTATATCTTTATGGTCTAATCTAGATTTAGGATATTAAAAATAATAATCACACTGGTTGTGTATCTTAAATTTTCCCGCATTTGAAAAGCTTCCACTACTAATTAGCTTTTTTGTTTACTTTGAGATTAAGGGGAGCGTATTGACAAATAAAGGTGGAAGCGTACTACACTTTCCCTTTAAAACATTCAAAGAACGGGCCATTAAACTTGGTAAACAATCGCGTCGAAAATAGATTGGTATCGACGAGACCTACTC
Source organism: Odiellus spinosus (assembly GCA_963920705.1). Taxonomy (NCBI): domain Eukaryota; kingdom Metazoa; phylum Arthropoda; class Arachnida; order Opiliones; family Phalangiidae; genus Odiellus; species Odiellus spinosus. The sequence continues at coordinate 16,339,397 of OY987228.1, read as the reverse complement.
TCATATAGCCGTGGTGGGGGTCTGCGTACACGCCGACTGTATTTATTCAAGCGCAAAAATTTGTCCCGATAATTTCTCGCGAAAATCGGAGAATGTAGGACCCACCGAAAGAGAAATAACCGAAAAAAAAAATGACAAGAGTTTGTCAATTTGTGAAACTTTTTTCTAAATACGAGGAAGGAAATTGTTCTTCTAAAAGTCGCCGATTTTAAGCCCGATAATGCTGTTTGAATAATGATTTTTATCGATGTATCGAAAACCGCAAATTTTAAAGAAAATATATTTTGTTCCATTATTATAACCAGGTTAAACCTCAAAATCGTTTCCAAGAGTTTCGAGACCCATTTAAATTATAAAATACAGGGTGAGAAATTTTGGGATTTATTTAAAGGACAAATATAAACTAGAGGAGTTTTTAAATTCAAAGAATGGGTAATTTTAAAAACTGATTCAAAGAATAGTAATTTCACTATGGAACCGTGGTAAATTTAATTATTTTAAATTAGTTTTAATGCATAAGATCAGTCCGCATTAACTTGATCCAAAAATTGTTAAATTTTTAAATTTGATACAAACAGGTAATTTTTAAATTTATCGAGGCATTAGGTAATTTTTAAATTTATCGAAACATTAGGTAATTTTTAAATTTATCGAAACATTAGATAATTTTTAAATTTATCGAAACATTAGGCATTTTTTAAATTTATCGAAACATTAGGCATTTTTTAAATTTATCGAAACATTAGGCATTTTTTTAACTTTATCGAAACATTAGATAACTTTTAAATTTATCGAAACATTAGATAACTTTTAAATTTATCGAAACATTAGATAACTTTTAAATTTATCGAAACATTAGATAACTTTTAAATTTATCGAAACATTAGATAACTTTTAAATTTATCGAAACATTAGATAACTTTTAAATTTATCGAAACATTAGATAACTTTTAAATTTATCGAAACATTAGATAACTTTTAAATTTATCGAAACATTAGATAACTTTTAAATTTATCGAAACATTAGATAACTTTTAAATTTATCGAAACATTAGATAACTTTTAAATTTATCGAAACATTAGATAACTTTTAAATTTATCGAAACATTAGATAACTTTTAAATTTATCGAAACATTAGATAACTTTTAAATTTATCGAAACATTAGATAACTTTTAAATTTATCGAAACATTAGATAACTTTTAAATTTATCGAAACATTAGATAACTTTTAAATTTATCGAAACATTAGATAACTTTTAAATTTATCGAAACATTAGATAACTTTTAAATTTATCGAAACATTGGGCATTTTTTTAATTTATCGAAACATTATACAATTTTTAAATTTATCGAAACATTTAATTTGAGGTTATTAGGTTCATATTTGATTTAATTTTAAAGCTGTATTTTTTTCACTGAGACTTCCTTTATCTCGCGTAAGGGAGACGTCTTTCTTGTGTATATAATTTATTCCGGTATTCTTCTTAATTATATCCTACATCGCTACGGGGTTTTCATTCCAAATTGCGGAGGATTACGTGTATAAGGTTTACGTGGGAAAATATATTCCATCAGTATCATTAGCCAGAAGGACTTCATCATATACGTCTTCTTTACCAGATATTGTTAGAGGAGGGAAGGGGATCTCTTTCTTTTAAGATATTCTGGTCCAACCAATAAAAACTCCCCACGGTTAAAATATAAAATTCCCTTTCGGATTTGTTAAATTTCCAATTGAAAGTCGCAATTACATGGCGGAAAATATAGTAGGAGGATTATTAGACTGGCATTTGGGGCTTAGTGAATTTTATCAATTTATTTCATTAAAGACTTCATAAAGTTTCGTTATATGTCATTTAACGCGTTAAATATTTATGATTTTTTTCTTCTTTCAATCGTTATAACTTGTTTTTAATCAGTAATATATTTCTATACAGCTGTTTCCTTTTCAAATGTATTTATTTAGCGTTTATTGAACTTTAAATTAACGAGAAAACATAGACATGATTTATAGGGTATTTTACCATAACGTTTGAATGATTTAAATTCAAGATAATTTCAAAATTGAAAGGCTTAAAACCCGTCATCTTTTTTTGATTTTTACTTTTCATAGTCGGATTATAAATATCTTATCTACCGTGTCAAAAATTTGATTATATCTCAGCTAGATTCTTTAAGAATTTCAAATTTAAGATGTTCTTTTTGACGAGGCTTAACAATTACTTGTATTATAACAAAAACGTCGATTACACGAAAGTTGGGGCGATTGACTGATCGCTCCACATAATTGGTGTACAAGCGTCTAGCTTTTCTGTACGACCTCTTAGGCATAAACCGATTGCACCATTAGAAAGTAGACATTCTCTAGACTATTTTAAAATAATTAAATTATGTTTCGCCACTCGAAAAAAGTGTTTCGCCACTCGATAGAAATTGAACAAAAGTCCAAAAATGAGCCCTAAATGCAAATGGCCATAACTTTTCTCTTCCACCTATTAGGCATAAACAAATTGCACCTTTAGAAAGTAGACATTCCCTATATTTGAGCAAGACGGCTCATTTTTCGTTACATTTTTAAAAGTATTTGGTTACTATTTACACTAAAATAAATTTCTAAATAGGGATGAATTAAAACAAAATTAAGTTAAACTTATCTTTAACTGATTAAAAATGTTCTTCAATATGAAGAAAGTATCAGTTGCAAATTTCGGCATGTATATAAAGCTCTACACGCTTCGTTTTCACTGAGATACGACGAGTATGAACTTTTTTGTTGAAATTTTAACTTTATTCAGTCTGTATATTGATCTTTGCGGTTGTAAGCCATCTTGTTACAAATATTAGCTAATAACTTGATAAGACTTTAATCTCATTTTATTCAATATCACATTTGATAATATTTATGACATTAAAAATACCATCGAAAGCTTCTTTAAGTGTGTACGATAAGTTTTAATACAGCCCATCTCAATATATATCTGTATATATATAAATATATAAGGAATTTTAGCAAGGACTCTAAATCGTTATAAATCTGACACGCCTCTTTATAATTAAGCATAACACGATGCCGCTATTACATACTATTAGCGGTTTGCTTATTATATCTAGTACATGGATAGAGAATTCTCGGAGGCTACGCTAGATTCGATATGGAACTATACGCTATAATTAATAAGAAATCTTATTACTCATTGTAAAATTTATTATATAGGAAAAAGTAAAGGGGTATACTATACAAAATTTTTTAATGATACCTGGTTTAATGACAAATCTTACGCCGTAATGAATTTTCGATGAATTTGATACCAAAAAACACCAAGGGGATTCATTAAGTTTGAAATGTTTTAAAGTGGCTGTGAAATATATTGCTATTAATCGGTTAATATAAATACTCTGACGACTTGAAAACATTATTTCTCGCCTTTAGATTCAACCAACAAAGCTCTGCTTTTTAGAAGAGAATAAAAAAAATATTTCAGAGAATAATTCAGAGAATAGGCTTAACAAGGATAACATTATAGGGCCAATGAACAAAAGAGCGTGCCTCTTCTAATTTGGGATAAAACGCACGCTACTCACGTGATTGGAGGGAGACTGTTTAACACCGAAATTGCATACTACACTTTAATCTTTGTTAAGCCTACTTTCCTAGTAGGATTAAGGAATCGATAAAAATCACTTGCCAGGCTTTATTCGCCCTTTAAACACCTTTGTTCTATTTCTCAATAGATAATCCATCTAATACTTCGGCTTCCCATTAGTAGTGATTCTCTCGTAATACATATTTTCTAATTATTTATTCATAATTAACTTTTTTTTTAACTTTTATTAAATAATGAGATTAAATTTCTCATTTCACTACCCCTTTCTTTTTTAGACTAATGACTTTTCCTTCTGTTTCTGTACATAAGAAAAATACAAGCTTTTTCTTCTCTCCTCTATATAAACCTTTTATTGTTAATTGCTCGCTACAAGTGTGATATTAGCCTCCAAGGTTTTTAATCCAACATCGTGGACCTAGAATTTTATTTCGTATAAATTCTTTTCCTAAGGGTTAAAACTAAAACATCATTCAAACGAATTACGTCACGTTTAAATCAGCTTTAATTAATGGTTTAAAAAACATATCCTGGCTAATTTCTTTATTTGCGTAGGATGTTTAACTTTAAACTAGATATTTCTATAAATTCAAACATGCCCCGGTTTTTGAATTAAATTTAATTTACCTCGCCTTTAGCTAAATATTAAATTGTTTTAAGAAGAAAACGTGAGAAGGCCTCAAAAACGCTAGAAGATCTCGTCTATCTTTCGAACGTCGTTTAATTTATTTGAGTTAATGTAGAGATATTGCAGCTCCTCAGTCAAAAAATACGTTCGCTATATTGTTTAGTAAAACCTCTTCGTATAACTTTAACTTTAATAACTCTATGAAGTCGAACATACTAGTCAAATTTCATGGCGCGAATTATTTTAACTATATGACTCGAGGCTAGAGCACCCACGTTAGACGTTATACTAAAGTCTTTCAAACAGGTGTGCCCCCTATATTAAAACCTTTCAAAAAGTGTTAAAAAACGTCCTTAATATACATCTCCTAGCGTTTAAAAAGCAGTCGAAGTCAGGGGGTTATTATGAAAGAAAAAAATTTTTAACTTTTTTTTTTTTTTGGTAACCGAAACCGTTGCTTTCCGTATGAAAACTTCATCCCCGCCAGTTTACGCTTCATTACTATCCCGAGGACAACCTGTATTGTCAGTAATTATAGTGTTAACCTAACCGGTTTCGTAACGTCAATATTAAAGTCAACATATATTGACCCTAAAGGTATCCCGAGTTTATTTATCTCCGTTGATAACTATGAACGAAGATAAACTCTTATACAAAACGTGGGTTTTCGTATACGTTGCTTTCGTCTTTTCTACGCTTAGTAATACGTGTAACTGATTGCGAACTTCCCCCCGTGTCTCGTCCTACACGAAATTTTTACCTTTTAGTTATTCCGTTTTCCCCTGTACCACCTACGTCTATGTTATCTGTACCAGTCTAAGAAGGCAACGCTTTCAAAGTTGATACCCTTGAAGGTATCTTTGAAACCCTATGAAAATTGAAATTCCAACATGTGTTTGTCTATTTGGTCCGTACTTGTCTAAGACTTCATTTGCCTATATGATGCTGATTTCCATTACATCTCTGTTGGATAACATATCTTAGAGATGGAGGGATACTTTGCTTCGTTCCCATAGAAAATCTCAATTGAAACTTAAGTCTGACTAAATGGTTCGTCCCAATCTAAAATTTCAGTACCTTAAAGGGTACATTACCTTATGTATGAAATGCCTATTTTAGTCTTAAAGAGGAACTTTGTCTGGAAACTAAAAAAATTACCACATGACTAAGTACGTCCGGGTATCCTGGTTCCGTATGTAGTTTATATACTCCATGTTATTGACACTTAAAAGACTACGAAGCAATTTTACTCCATTTTATTCAGTCTAGGATAATGTTGATAAGGGGTAAGAACTTGATACTTTAGCGGAAGCCATTTTCGAAGAATTACCATTCAACTTTGGGTCAATAACATACCTATTTTTGTATCAGCGGGAACTCGAGGCTCGACGAACACGTTTAAAAGTTAAAATTTCGTGGATTCCCGTTGATTTTTAGCTTCCCCTGACCACTGCATGGGGTATAATATTGGTTTTCCTCTTTGGTAAAGTTCGAATTTTACAGTTGAAAGATTTCTACTTGATTTCTTTACTTGTTTCAAAATAGGATGCTCGGGTTTCAAATTGTGTAAAGATATGATGATCGAAAAACATCATTTTTTTTAAGATTAGAGTTACAGATTGTGATGTAATTTCAAATTGAGAACAAATACGTCAAAATCCATCAAACAGAAAAGAAAAATTTAAATAAGTTTGAAACGCTGATTTTTATCGCGTGGTATAGAATTTATTTGAAGAGACGTTTCAAGCTCGTTTTAAATTAGATGTAGGTAACGGATTGAAAAAGAGCCACGATCCGCGTATAAATTATATTCTATCATAAATACAATAATAAATCATAGAAGTATGCTAATAAACCTCTATCAGATGAGAACTCTGTCTCGTAGTCTGCTTACTATAGTCAACCATGCGTAGCTATCAACTAATCTCAATCCCCTTCAATTCCTATGGAGAAGAAGCTTGTATCCTAAAATTATTTTAATTTTGGAAATTTGCTAAATTACTCTGTCTCACGCTAATTTATCGGTATTCAGAAAATTATTTGCATTTCAGTTAATTTATATGCGGAATTCTTCCTTCCAACACTTCTTATTTCAATATTTATATATGAATTCCCATGGAGTAGAAAGCCAAGGGGAAAAGAAAGCCTGACTTCATACCTCCTTAAGCGCTTGTAAGGACCAATACTGAAACTCCCTCATTAAGGGGGATGACACCGAGGTGAGAGATAGAAACCTCTGACGTATCAATGTTTCACTTGCTCACTCCCTATACTTATGTTAAAATTATTGTACTTCTGATACCATGAGGTAGTCAAAAACTTATTTTAATCTTTTGTTAGTATTATTATGGTAAATATCGTATTTAATTCGTCGTCCAAACATTTCCTTTTCTAATATGTCAGAAGATTAGTTATTTTCTTATTTTAGAACCATGTTTAACATAATATATTCCTTTTACATTCACATATTATCATAAACAATGCGTAATTATGGTATACCTAAAATCTTTTGTTTTGTTACTTAAATACTATAATTAAAATGAAACTAAACAAATCATAAAGATAATGATAATCACGGTGAAATATACTTTATTCAATTACACCTTAAGTTGGCAGCATACTCCAGTCTAGGTTACCTGTAATAAATCATAACATCTAAGCTAGCTTGGTACGTCATGACAACACAAGGTGGAATAAGATAAGATGAATTTCAATTTTGTTAGACGAAAAATTCTTAACCGTTTACGTAGGGCGCATGAACAATTTATTTTCGATGGTTCCCTTTCATTGCTTACGCACACTTTTTTGTGGGCTAGAGTCCCGCGTACTAGAATTACGAAGGCAGCGTATTTTGAGTAGGTTTTTATTTGAGAAAATTTGGGAAAACCCCAACAAGGTCCTAGACACCCACTACTCGGAAACGTCACCCCGAGTCATCATTCACTAGGTTTTTTCTTTTTTCTTTTGATTTTATTTTATTTTTTTGTTTTCTTACGTTGGCTCGCGCGCCTTTTGCGTTTTTAAATGAAATCTAGAACACTATTTCTTTCATATAAAGGAACTTAGTTCATAACAGTTTGCTACGCCCCACTATACCGGGCCCACTACGAATAATACAAATACTAAACGCGTGGATGAATTTTTTTTTTTTTTTTTTTTTTTTTTATATTCAATTTATGTATGAAATACTTTAGTTTAAGAAGAACTCCAGACCTTGAAACTTGATATACTTCGAAAAAAATCGGGCCATGTTGGATTATATTTTATTCAACCTTATAGCCGTAACAAAACGGCACGTGGGACCCTTATCTCCAGACGAGATTGAATCAAAATGTATTACATTTTAGTACATCCGCGTATTAATACACAATACTAATCCTTATAGGGGATGAAAATAGTTTTACCAACTTTATTGGAATATTGGAGTTATTAGTCATTAATAATTAGGTTTCCCGCTAGTTCCCTTGATCTAAAATGAATTTCTGTTTATTTTTATTGAAATATAAATTATATATTCATTCCACAAGTTTTCCAGATTATGTTGCAATCTTTATAATTTTATCACTAAGTCTACTTGTCAATGTCAAAATATATTCGTATTGTATACACAATCATTGACAGGTATTTCAAAATTAAAGTGTGGCTGTAACCATATATTTTATTATATTATATTTTTGTTTTATCATACTATTATAAAGAAATATTTAAAATTGTATGCCTCTGGGTTGGCGCGTTCTTAAGAAACTTCAGTACCCTAAAATATATAGTAACTTTATTCTGGAACGTAATTAAGGATTATTTTCTAACGAAAGAGTGGGACTTACTGGATTAAGTATTTTCACGAAAAATACATCGCGAAAGCGTGCCAGAACGCGTGAGAATCAACTGTAGGCTCTACAATAGCCACGCTATCATAGTGATGACGTAGAATTGCGGGGAATCTTTATTTTAAAAATTTCGAAAATTGCGATTATACAATGTGTGTTTTAACTCTTGCGGTAAATTTTTAATGTCATATGTATATATATATTTTGAATCTTTTTTCAACGATCTTTTCGAAAATGCTACTCATTTTCCATTTGAAGTTCATCAAAAATCGGTGACATCCTTACTTTAAGTCCAAAACATACCTCTCACGTTATAGTGACAGTTTTTCACGTATTATTCTCAACCTGTCAACAAAACACGGCTAAACTTAGATTAGTAATAAGTTGCGTAAAATTGATATTTCATTCTGACGTCTCAGTATCGAACAGTTACAATTTTGTAATAACCACTTCCACCTATTAACCTTTATCAGTAAAAAACTAGGAGGCGCTTTCCTCTCGAGATATTTCTACTCTTAATTAAAATAGTAGGATATGTTCAGTGAATTATAATTAATAGAATGAAAGGTGGAGCGTAATGAAATTGAGAGTTATAGATTAGATTAACTGTCATATCTTTTTCTTACGCTTTAATTCTGCTTAAATTACCTCTAATCCGCTTGAAGACGTATTTTATATCATTTTAAAATCGAAATGAGCCAAAAATGAAATATGTTTAAGTCCGCAAACATAAATCTATTGGTTCTACAAAATTACGTTAAAAAAACCAAACATCCTTCGGGGTAAATGTAAATCTTATAAACCCTGGTTATAAAACACGGAAAAATATAAGTTTTATTCGAAAGAAAGATAGGTATACAAAAGAAGTTTTAAAATTTACGACTGGTTTTTTTGTTGTCACGAGATTTTAAATTTACTGCTAGTAAACAGGTAAAGAACCCAACCTCCTTTGATAATAGCTGCTGTAGTTGCTAGGGGTATTGTCGAGAGTATTGTAGTCTTACTGTCTAACGAAAAGCCCGGGCCAAAAAATTGGCCTTCTCTAACATAGTCCCGCTAATAAAAATAGCTGGAAGGCGAAATTTTAAGTTCGCGTGCTGGGTATTTATATATATATATATATATATATATATATATATATATATATATATATATATATATATATATATATATATATATATATATATATATATAGGAACCTCTTGGAGTGAGTAGATCCTTCACGCGTGATTTTGATGCACCCCTCCTCTTTTGGGAAATCTTATTACATAGGTAACCCCCTGTCATATCCCCCCTAATATACGAATAAGGTCGACCCTGGTCGAAATCTGTCTGGTGTGGGACGGTAAATCAACGATTACCAACCTAGGGTTCTTGCAGGACCGCCTCGCCAAATTGACTATACTTTCAACTTAAAAGCAAGGAATAGTAAAACAATCTAGTCGAAAATTTAATTTAGACAAAATCACTCGCGTTGTAAACGGGCGAAGAAATCATGGTGTCTCTCTCCCCCTCCCTCCCTCGCCCAAATATTTGCCTTACTTTCTGATGTGTGCTGGTTGGTTTGATTTGAAGTAAAGGATGCAGTTGATTAAGTCATTTAACTGGGTGATTTGGCATATTAACATTTTAGTCGTTATTTTATTTTAGGTGATGTGTTATATTATCATCTATACATAATTGTTTTTTATCGATAGCTGTTAACGTAACACTTTCACCATAAATTAACCTGAAAAGATTGAGTATTTTAGTCAGACTTAAACTAAACTTTATTGAAAGAAAAATGCTTCAACAAACCTCCCAGTTCTGATTTCGGCGAATGACATTTTTGGGAAATATCTGAAATAAAAATAAGAAAAAATTGTTTTAGCCAAACTAATCTTGAATTTACAAAATAAAATAAACTAATTTTCCCCGAAATAACGTGATACAATCCCTTTAAGTATGAACTAATGGTAAACCTTGTTGATAATATTCTCGGCGACTTTAAAGGAAAAACTTAAATCCCCGAACTTTAAACCGGCTTAATGAGAGATTTAGTACTAAACAATTATTCAGGATTTGTTTGGTGGTTTTTTAAGAAGGATCTCATGAAATATACGCTTTTATTTAAGGAAATGTTAGGTTTAATTTTTTTTGAATGTTGGGGTTCTTTAAAGGCCCCTAAATACCACTTGTATTTTTTCTTCTTCTCCTTTTTGTCTACGGATAAGGGGCCCCTTTCAAAAAAATTGCAAATTCTCGCGATCCACGTGTTTGATTTCCCAACATTTTTTTTAACTATAAAATTTTTATTTTGAGGAAACAATGGTTAATTCATTTAAGGTTTAAGTTAAGCCTAATGTAAATTATATTCCCAGTAATTTTGTTTATTTCAAATGCTTTCAAAACGAAGTTAACGTTGTTCATTAATACGCCTCAACTTTCGTTAATATGCAAACTGTTTTTGAATTCAAAAGTATGTTTATTCTATCTAATTTTCCATCCGGTGGTTTTTTTTTCTGAGGGTAAAATGTAAATTTCAACAGGGGCCATAGACACATTTCTGACATATTTACGTCTATTTTACTCTCTTTCTATATCACGCAGCCGGTGGAATTATATAAACCCAGACGTTTTTCCAAAAATGAAAATATTCGCGTGTGACTCTGGAAACAAGAGTAGTGTTTGGGGGCATTTCTCATTTCTTGTCTACGTGTCTCTTAGAATAGTACAAACTCTAGGGTATGGACATCATTTCCAGTTGGTATTTTATATAAAACAAAAGACGAAGTTTAACTTTACCTTTGATGCAAACATAGATTGAAGTCAAAATGTTCCTCGCATTAAAATATTTCAGTATTATACAACAGCCGCATTACAATTTTCCAAAAACCTTTTATAGACAGATATATTTTTGAAAAAGGTTGGATTTTAGTCGAAACCAGTAATCTTGGAGGGGGCAGCGGTCGGCGGAGGGGTGGGAGAGGACTTAAGAAAGAGAGATACGTGGAGGAGCGCCATCTACAGTTTTATTTTATTTTCTCTCGGCTATTACAAAGATTGTGGTGCTCCTTGGAAATATTTTCGAATCTGTCAATTGAATTTTAACACTGGGATATAATCCATCCTATCCTTTGCTATACTTTATCAAAGTCTGTTTGGGATGAAGGAAAAACTGAGGAATATTTATACACAGTGTTAAACCTTGTAACGTTTAAAAATAGTTTTGAAAAATTCTGTTATTTCGTTATTGAAGAATATAAGAATTCCCCCATTGCCCCTGAATGTTATAAAAACCCAGACACTTTTTTTCCTCAATCCTCATCACTGTTGACTACCAAGTTATATACTGAGACAACGACATTTTGTTAAAGAAAGTAGAAAATCCCCAGAGGCCGCTGTTTATAAAAACCAACTTTGCACTTATTGCTTGATTTAAGTCGAACGAACTTTGTAGGGTGCGTGATATAGGTTGCCTCGGAATCCCTCCACAAGTGGTCTACAAGTTAACACTTCGTGAACCTTGTGGACCATAGAAACTTGGGATTTTTTGTACATTATTATATATTTTAAGCGTCAAAATATGGAGGGCAATGTTAGAAAGGGGATAGAAAAGTCAGAGGGGCACGATTAGCTTCCGGCGACGGGGGTTTTTACCTCTCGCGTGATGCTTTTATACCATGGAAGTTTTCGTTTCATACTGACCAACGAAGCGAAGAACTTAGCGAGCAATTGACGTTTTAGGTGAACAATACTGACGCCTGATGAAGGATGGAGTGCCCGTATTAGGGATTAAGGACCAGACAGACCGGTGGTGTAGAACTATATATAACAACAATAAAAATGGAAATTAAAAAATATAAAAAAACTAAAATGAAGCCACGGTTTATCGGCGTCCCTATTTTCACGTTTTTGTCAGTTTTAATTTACTACTTACAAGAATTAAGGTTCCCCTTAATCTCTATGCATTCATTTTACATAAGAATCTTTAAAGATAGAAGGCAGTCTAGGTTAATTTTCGATGCAAACTAAATTCGGTAGAGATTAAGGTAAAAGTCAATCCGTGATTTCGGTACCTGCAGATCTAGCCTTCATCTTTCTTATCTCTCTATAAACAAAATCGTGTTGAGATATGGAAGGACGCTAGTTCCTACGCTCTGAAGTTTCTAACTGGTTTTAACCGTAGTTTTACTATTCGAACCCCACAGACGATACTATCGGTAATATTCTTTTGTGACGCGAGTTTCTCTCGGTCCTGTACGCGAAATAATGGGATTTGAAGCTTTGAAAGGAAATTGCTCTAATTTGAAGGAATGAGAATATTTCTGGCGCTGGCTCGTTGACTTATTTTACCCCCGAGGCTTAACTACAGCTTCGTCTTTTGAGGGATTTTTCAAAAAAAGAACCTCTATTCATTTGACAATGAAACTAACAAGATGGTTCGTAGGGTCACGCTAGTTACGCGACGTAAGTTAAAACCGCGGCCAAAGTTACAAGCAAACTGTCTGTCTCCCCCTTTATCAACCCTAATCCATGATTTAACGTCTGGTTCTCCGTGATTTTACGTTTGGCTCTCCCTTTATTATTCCAATTACATGAATTTTGGTGCATGTAACCTCACTCATAGTGACCAAAAACAAGTTTTCGCGTAACTAAAAATGAATCCTCTTGGGGGATTTGTGATTCCTTATACATTTCAAACTGAGCTGCGCTTTCATTTAAGATGACTGTTTCTTTTTTTCGCGAATACGCCTATATCTGGACATAAATATGACCTATTTGGCGATTGGCGACCCCGAGACTGATGGGGAAAACCAGAGGAAACCCTTATCTATAAAGCCATTACGGTAGCTTATACTTCCAGGTCATTTCTAAAATGCACGCAATTGCCTTCAATGTTTGCCCTAATAGGGCACCCAATCTTTTGGAAAATCAAGATCTTTGTACTGTGGGAAATCCAGTGGAGTGGAAAATTTTGGGAATAATTTTGTAATTTTGAGCGGCTTACATTGTAGTTTGATATAATCAGTTGCTACCTTGAAAAGTACTCAAATTAGAGTCTTACTAAGGTTTCCCTAATTATTTCTGCAAACAATATTTGTAAACCTTGCACAACTTTAAAAATTCCTATACTATTTTGCCCTAAATATTTTTACAAACAAAATTTATACAATTTATCCAACTTTTAACCATCCTAGACAATAAATAGAATCTGTAAAAAACTGCCCAAACTTTCAAAAATCATACTATATATAGTTTGCAATATATAATATAATATAATTTATTTTTGCAAATCTGGAAACCTTTGTCCCAACTTTCATCAACCATCCTATACAATATAGTATGACAAAATATTTTTTACTAACGAAGGCAAATCTGCAAACTTTTATTCAACTTCATAGTTGCCCTATATAGTATAATTTTTGCAAACATTTGGCCACATTTTAAACCCACCCTTTTATAATTTGCTGAAAAATGTTTGCAAAACCAAATCTGTAAAAGTATAAGACGATAATTATTTTCTCAAAAGGGCCCTAAAACAACCAAATTTTAATATATATACGACTTAAGAAAACATAGCCACATGTCTTTGGGCGATTTCAATTTTAAAAACATATTAAAAAAAATGTATATATCCTTAATTAATTTATATTCTTTATATTGCTAAAATATTCTAGTTCTTTGTATTGTTAAATTGACTGTGAACAATTTTTTTATTGATTGAAAATCCATTTTTAACGACGTATTTAAATTTTTATAAAAGCCGTCTTCTCCCCCACCCCTTGTTAACCAGGAAATCGAGTTCTAAATCACCTTGAAATCGCCATTTGCTTAATAATAGTCCTCATTAACTCGCGTTTGGCTGACAGTTTTCGATAATAATATAAAGAATAATACGAAAGGGAACCTCGTCAAAATTCAATTGAGATCTTAATTACTAATTGCTAATGATTACCTTTATGTTGTTTTTAGGCGAGGTTCTCCTTCGAGAAGGAAAATAAAGAAAGAGCGAAATAGAGGGAAAGGGGGAAAACAATATGACATTATAATTCACTCCGAATTGAATTAGTCTCTTGAGAACTGGCGATGAATAATGATTTTTTTTTTTTTTTTTTTTTTTTTTTTTTGCGACAAAAAACGTGCGTCTTTTTTCTTTTCTAAAATTCAAAATAATTCCCTCAAGGTAATCTAGAAAAATTCTCGATTGGTTACGTATAATTCGTTAGTGTGGGAGTTTTTAAAAAGACATTTGAAATAATTTAAAACCCACCAGTTTTAATTTAAAGTAATGCTCTCAACATTTTCTTGGAAAGGTCGTTAAAGCAAAAACTATTTAAAAATAACTACTCCATAGTGAAAAAAACTAAATTCTCCACATACTACGTCATCACTATGGTCGCGTAGATACTGCTATAGAGCCAATAATAGATTCTCGCGCCTTCTGGCACGTGATACGGTTGCTTTCACTCGATATATTTCGTGAAAGTAATAGCTTTCAATATAGGCTTAACGTTAATCACGTTTTTTTTTCAACAATCTATTTCATCAAGTGGGTAAAATTGAATGGGGCTAAAATCGAATTCTTCAACAACTTTTTTTTTAATCATTTAAGACACAGATTATACATTTAAAATTAAGCTTAGCGATCATGGCTTTTAAATCCAAAAAAAAAAACTGGAGTTTATACGGACGCGATCAACGTAAAATTGCAATTACAAATATTTTTAATTACCGGAAAAATCTAATTAATTGTCTTGCGGGCGAAATGTGGTGTCTATCTCGTCACCAATTCGTATAAGTAAAGATTAGATTGCATGTTCCCTTTAAACAATATCTAGGGCTCATTGTTTTAACAATTGTAATTATTAACCCCTTAATTATAACGATTAAATTAATCCTAGATTCTTAACAATGGGTGTTATATCCGCCACCAGGCTTATATTAAAGTACCTATATAATCATTCGCAAGTAAAGGTCAGGGTCGAATATATAATTTAAGAGTGGTTCTTATACTTTCTCGTGATTTGATTGGATGATTAAAATCTAATCTTCTTATTTGGTCTTACTAATTATAAAGCAATCAAATTAATTATTTGCCGAAGTGAAAATTATTATACGAAATTAATTATTTAAATATTAGTTTTAAAAAATATGAAACCTTTGAAGAAAGATAACAATCATCACGTTTTTAAGAAAACGTTTTCAAAGAACTTTCTATTTTCTAGAGATCTTGAAACTTCGGAGAAATATATATTTATTAACTCGTAGGACCTATATTGACCCTGTCATTTCAAAGTACAATTATTTATTAAAGTTATACAACTAATTTAAATTCAAGAAATGTATTCGTAGTGTAGTCTGTATGCAATCAATCTAATAATCGTGATATAAAACTGGCAGAATATTAATATTTTTGCAATATAATTTGTGCCAATTTTTTTTTTTTTTTTTTTTTAGTTCTAGCTTGTTGTTTTGCTAAATCGATAGTTAAACGGGGGGTCGCTTGATAGTTCGAGGCGTTGATTATAAATACGCTTTAGTGAATAGGGGCGGAGTGTAAAAAAAACGTCGCATTCTCCAATGATGTATTTCTTTTGAATTTTAATCGTTACTGGAACCTTCGAGGTGCATTTTAACTTGAACCGCATATTTTGTCTCTCCTAATTTTTACCACAGACACACCTGTCTCTTTTTTTTTTAAAGGATAAATCTCATTTAAAATTAGATTTTTGTTAAAGTGAGAATGAAGCTTATCTAGTATTTTTTCCATTGATTTATTAGTAAAATTACAAACAAATATTAAATTAAAATTAGACTTAGAAGTGATAATTCCACTATGTTAGTTAATTGAATACTTTACAGGTAGAATGCAACCAGACAATTTATTTTCTATCGAATACTTATCATTCAAACGTGATTTATTCGCTGATTAAAAAATTACTAACGAATATTAATTAAAAAAAAAAATATTTTAAACACTATATAATTTAATATTTGTTTCCAATTTTTTTCGCACCTCACGCGACTTATCCTTTACTTTCTGGCGCTAATATTTTGCTAGAAAAATTCTTAAATTGGAATGTTAATTTTAACGATCATCGTGCTTTAGTTGGAAACAATTTTTCCCCCTCACCTCTTTCAATGATTATAGAATTTAAATTCGAGCGAGTATAATTTATTTAAATATTCCCAGATTTGTTTCTTATGTTAATCAGGTTGTTGAACACTTTTACCGAATCGCTGCGAAGTTCCACCCTTGGTTCTTCGCGTGTTCGATACGTAACTTGGGAATTGTATTAGTAAAAGGAAAACCACATTTTTTAATTTACTGATTAGTGTTTACCGATAAGACGGGACTATAAACTCCTATCAGGAAGCGGGGAGTTTAATTGTTTAAAGCATTTTTTTTTTCTCTTCATATTATTCTTTACAAAAGTTTCCTTTGAGATTTAAGATAATAGTCACGGGAAGATGAATTTTAACTCTGGCCTACCTGTACGTGTCTTCAACCGAGGGTCCTCTTTAATTCAATTTTAGTATCGTAGACCCCCGGGGTTGGTAACCCCCTGATATAAAGTTAACCGTGAAAAGTTCACTGCCAGTTGATGCTGAGCAGCCATGCGGTTTATCCAATTTTTTTTTACTTATTATTTATTATCTTAGTTTCCCGGCTTTGGGGAAAATAAAAAAATAGCCCTTCATCGTAATTTTCGAAAGTATATAATTCCATAGTCGGTTACCTATATTTTAGACCTAATAAGACTTAACACTAAAGGCGATGCTAGGGAGTAGCTTAACGTTTATACTTAACATTATGGACGAATGATATTAGAGATTCGGTTTTAAATTCATGGCGGTAGAATGGGGGAAACTTAAATTAAGGCGGGTTTTTGATATTTTTTTTTTAAATGGCAAGCAGAATTCCGGTCACAGATAAAAGAGAGCGTGGTTCCTCCTAAACGAGGGTTAAAGATCTCTCGAACTTTTCGTGCCCGCGCTGTCTGAAAGTTTAGCCTGTATTTACTAATGGTATCAGGAACGGAATGGTTTAAATTCGGCTCGACTTTTAAATCCGAGTTCCCGAACCAGAGCATTCCAAATATGTTTTGATTTTTTTAAAACGCCACTTTTATTTATGTATCATTGTTTCTTATGCAATTTTGTTTATGGAAAATTTCACTGCGCCAGATCGTTTTAGCCCCCTTTTTAACATGGTATCTACGAACTTGCAAATCAGGGAAAACTTAGAAATTCCATGGAGAATTTGATTTTGAGTAAAAAAAAAAAAAAAAATCAAAATTATTTCACTTACAGTATATGATAAATAATGATGACAATGAAAACATACCAAAACAAAACTTGTAACACCTGAAAACCTAGTTAATTTCAAACCTATTTTTCTATATATTTAATATTAACTTTTAATTGTATATATAATTTTAAAAACTCCGAGAAGTTTCGAACCACCTAACCCCAAAGGATTATCTGTCATCGTTAAAAATACTAATCAGCGAGCAACGTGTATATTTTCTAATTTTGAATGCCATATTTCCGTAGTTACTAACTAGTTTGCTTTTAAATGTTTGAAGTATGAAAATTGATAGGAGGGTTTTTCGACGACAAGTAGCGTTTGTTTCGGTTGTTAACTGGCGAGGGTGCATTCATGAACATGGGTGTGCTGGACTCCAATTTAGCGTTCGTTGAATTCTGTGTTTTTTAGGCGCGGTTACGGAACTTAAAATATGATAACGTGTTGCGTGATTTTGGAAATTAAAAGAAAAAACTTTCACTACTAAACGAAAATTTAAAGGGAAACTACAGCTAAAAATGGAACAGCTTTTGAATTTATTTTCAGACTCTGTACACTTCCATAATTTATTGGCGACAGTGCTTATTTAAAATCTGAATAGAATTAGCTTTGTATTTGAGCGTAGGGTAAATTTCTGATAATTATATTATTTCAGCTTTCAACAGCGCTGTAGCGATTGATTTTCTTAAAAACTACACCGTTAAAAGATGATGAGAAATCTGTTGCGCACATCTGATTGGTCCAGTTTTATACTTCACGTACATTCAAACTTATCTAGACTTTTAAGAAAATTATTTAAACATCAACGACGTGTTCAATAATTGTGGAAAACTTGATTTTTGGACATGGCGATTCTGAAAATAGTTTCATTTTTATTAATGTTGAAATTTCTAGAAATTTTATCTCCCATTTTCCCTTTAATAAGATACATATGCTTTTCTTTGAGTTTATTCTATACAGTATGGAAGCCAAATTTTTTATCGATCAATTTCCGGCGTAATTATCTAGAAATTAATCAGAAATTTAATTGTCGGGACACGATCGCGAACTCAGAGTCGGAAACAAGTTACGTTTTCAGCACGCGTATCTCTATCTGTAGTATTTTCTATATTATTTCGTAGATTATAAAATCTTAATATTTAATTTTTTTTAATATATTGGTTATTTCTTAAGAAAAATACTAAAATTAAATCAATTTTTCGGCTTAGAAGTTAAATAAAACGAATTGAATTATCTTTAATAGAACTTTTCCATTTCCCTCCCAAAACCTCCCACCCTGGGTTTGACCCTCTTCTTCAGGGCCGCCTAAAGGGTCTCATTTATCATCCTTTCGATGGCCCATAAGTAAACACTCTAAATTTAAACCAAAAGTGCGCCAAGTTTTAGAGCCTTATCTCGACTCGTGGGAGGCTATTCTGTAACTTCATTCGGATCGAAAGCTGCTCGAATAATTCGAAATTCGGGTTGTCTGGGCCAAAAATAGGCTATTTTGAACAATAGTCCCCGGACGCCATTTTGTTTTATTTATTTTTCTATTTTCCCCACAAAAAGTGAACATTGGGTTAGGTTAGGTTAGGTTAGGTTACGTAAGGTTTAGGTAAGGTTAGGTTAGGTTAGGTTATATAGTGAATGGCGTCCGGGGACTGTTGTTCAAAATTGCCCAAAAGTACAAATAAGCGATAACCAAAACACCCCAATTTCTGGTGTCCATTCATACCACCCCCTTTCAGTGAAACTCTTGTCTCTTCTCCGAGCTCTTCTCCCATATATCTGCCACTAAATAGAGTGTATTACACTAGACGGAATACAAGTTAATGAAACTGATTTTATTTAACATATAGCCAAAAAAACATTAACCGCGATTTTAGGATTTCTAAGCAATTATAATTAACATTATTAAAAAAGTTGTATATTAAGATGGAACTTACCTTTAAAGATTGATTTGATAATCTACGCTTGCTGCGTGATGAAATCTCATAGTGATTCTGAATTTTAAATCAGAATCAGTTTGAAATATCAGCATATATAAAGCTAGGCTTTCATATATAGTCTCCTACAAAATCAAATAATTGAGACATATGGCTTTAAGGCGAATGAAATCTCTGATTAATTTTATACATCGGGTCTGTTTTCAATATAAAAGAATCGTGTCAACGCCTGGTTTTTGCGGGTTAGGGCGATTATTTAATGTTTCGTAATGAGTCAGTTTGATTAAAAAAAATTCGCGGTTTCTAATAAGCTTAAAGCTATAACGAGGAAAAAGTTTTTTGAAAAGTTCAGATCTCGATAAAGTTTCGCGGCTAATCCCCCTATAGGTCCGTGATTAATTAAATTTCTGTTTTGTTATCCTGTTATCCTCGAAAACAGCCTTAAGTAAAGTTACTAGGCTATACGCTGGTAGAATATTTTCCCTTCAAAAGCGTAATTGGGAGCTTTGCCCCCGCAGCCTTCTACTATTAAAAAATATGTGTACTGCATCCTTAACCGTAAAATTGGTCTTCTCTAAGGTTAAATTAATTTAACGAGCCTATATATAATTTTTTTTTCTAGCCATTAAATTGAGGCATTCAGGCGAATATTTTCATTTACTTTTTGCATTGTTTTTTTTTTTTTTTTCATCATATAATTTAATTTTAATTTAATTATTTTAATAAGAGAATTTAGAAATTATTTACTGTCAAGAGATTCATCTCGGCATACTCTGAAAGAGGGCTGAAATTTGGTACTCTTGCGCAATGTACCGATCTGTATTCGAACTATGCGATCCGTTTCCTCAGAAAAATCTCTGATCAAAATGATGGAAAAAATTTATTGTTTTAAAAATTGAGGATTGTTTATGTATAGAAGTTAGTTTGAGATTTTAATTCTATGGGATTTTAAGATTTTAAAACGATTTTAAGATTATCTAGAATAAATCAAGACAATTTGAAATTTCACTCGAAAATCTTTAAGGTATTTCTCTCAATTAGTCATTCTTAACAATAAGCGACTAAGCCTTGGCTACCTTCTAAGACTCGGCAGACACCCGCTTAATTTTATTACTACTTTAGGCCGCACTGTTTGCCGCCGATAATCGTCATTGTTGTTTCTCTCTCCCTATTGGGACTGTTCATATGTAAATAGTCCTATGTAATTGACATTGTGAGTTCAATGATAGTGTAAATCGAAAAAAAGTCTATATAAAGACAATTTTGAAATTTTTATTTTCCGCTCGAGGCCCGCTATATTTATAACTAGTTTCAGAAAATATAGGAGGAGAGGGTGATGATGAATTTTTAGCCACCCCTCAACCTACTGGGTTTAGGATTTTTTATATGCGTCGTGTCGTCGTCGGCGTAATCGTTGCGCCGATAATTTTCGATATTAATTGGGGAGGGACCTAGAAATACTAAAGCTATAATTAATATTATTTTTTAAGAGGTTAAAATTTATGACTGAAACGAAGTGAATTTTGTTGTGAGACCGATCTCCATGGGAATGCGTTGTGGGGTTTTGCACGAATGACGGTATTATGCTTATGGCAGAAGCCGATGAAACCCTCCTTTGAAGTCTATTACTCCCGGGTCTTGTCTACCCCTCTCTGTATGGGTTATTCTCAAAAGGCGCGATCCGTACGCCTCCTAACGGTAGATGTTTTCGGAGCGGGAGCTCGTCGAGCGAATATCTCTAGCAGCCTTGGAGTTCGTCAAAAAAACGTCGTCGTTTGTGGAGAGAGAGAATTTCCAATTTTCCGTAGACAGGGGGGATGAAGTAGGACTCCTTCTAACTCGTAAAATTGGGAATTTTACCCATACAGAGAGGAGCGCTATATGGAACATTGGAGTAGTAGACTTCAAAGGAGGGTTTCATCGGCTTCTGCTTATGGGTATGCCTAAAAGCGCATCCTTAAGGGAGAATGTAGCTAGAGAAATAGGCCAGCGAAAATGCAACCCAACAAATCCAAAAATCTCCAAAAATCTCCAAAAATTCAAAAATTCTCAGAAAACAAAATCACAAAGCCTCGCTCATACTGGGATTTGCTCGCGTGCAAAGATTAGGCTTAGCGGACTGACATGATTACTGCTGTCAAAGGATTATCGAGGTGTGATTTTAATATCGAATTAGGCATCTTGTTCCATCTTAAATTTATGGCTATCTTTCTTCGCCTTGAAAAAAATCTAGTTTCTTAATGCACTTGACAATAATATTTAATACAGAAATGAATCCATATGATTACAGTCCTTAGAAAGTTGAAAAACCAGGCATCGAGAGGAGGAGACATTGTTTGATTCATTCCTATAGGGAAAATTACCTTTACAACGGTCATAAAGAGAGTGTCACACTAAAAACTAAGAAATTCTAACATTTATTATATTATATACGTCCTTAAGATTTAAAGTGCCGTGAATGTGAATAGTCCGTGAAGGTGTTAGCCTAGCGCGTAAAAAACCTTTTTTTTTTTTAATACAGATATATGACTAAGAGTCTAAAGAGAGTTTATTCTATAGAAATGAGCTATACACTTTCCCTTTAGATCAAATTTTTCTTCTTAATTCACTTTTCAATTGGTTTAAGTGATTGCGTGCGTAGCTAGCCGTATAGATATCGGTCTGGAGTCGTATACCTCTCACTCGAGAAAATGCGAATGGTCTATACTCCCGTTTGTTATTATATAAAAGATGAAGAAAATTCATTTCGCGTTGCCTGGAATATATTATTATGTGGGCAGAATAAGTGGAGATTTTTATGGCTTCGAGGGCTAAAAAAGAAAATTTCGCCCATAGAAACTCGAGATGAGCGAAATAACATTCCAGTGACTCACCGGAGTCTGTTTGAAAAACATCGTAAAGAAAATAGGATAGGCGCCTATATTTAAGCTATAGTTAACTCCCCACGAAAACGTTATTTAAGAATTAATCCGGTGGCGTGAACTCATCGCACTCGGGGCCATTGTCTGAACGGTCTGACGGTTTACACCTTAACAGCGCGTAATACCACGCTCCTAACGACGCGACACCCACGGCTTTTGAAGGTCATTTGCATAATTTAACCCAAAGTCGCGTTAAGTAATCTCTGTATCAAACACTCGCGAAAAAACACCCACAAAGAACAAGTAAGGTCGTGTTTTTAGGCCTAAAGAATCTTTACCGCTGTTCAAAAAGCAATTTACAAAAAATAATTTTATTATGCTGTAACTTTTAAGGTTTGGCCTGAATACAGATCAGTTTTCCACAGTTCTGGAAACTGTGTTTGACCGCGGTACATTACAAATTTCCAACGACTCTCTCCTCCATGAATCTGACACTTATAATATAATCATAAACAGTTTAAAATTTCAGCAAAGTTAACAGTTAAGTTTCGTTTTTCTCTCATATTTCATTTTCTTTAGATTTAAACGGAAGCTCTGTTTTATACGCTCTGAATTCTTAAGCTGTTTCTGAATGTAGACTTTCGTATCGCGGACTAACAAGCGTGTGATAAGATATAACTTTCATGCACTCCCCGAAACTCGCAACACCTAAAATGATTTGAAAATGTCTCCAGCGTGGATTTGGTCTTTCTCTCTCCTTCTCTGGAGTTTGATTATTATATATTACACGATTAGTTTGCAAACTCGCTGTTCTTAAGGCGGATTAATATAAAAGGTTAAATCTTGTAGGGGTTAAAGTAGTTCTTTTAAACTTTTATTCTCTGAACTTTAAGCCTAAGAAGATACTTGTAATTCTGAACACGGTTTCCTACTCGAATTCCCTTTGGGGTGTATTTGATTCCCTCCCAATCCCTCCCCATTCGCTCACTACTTATTTTCTAATATCTAAAAAAGGCCTCAAACGGTGAGAACCAAGTAGATTTGTTATAGGTATAAACTAAACTTGAAAAGGGGAAAAGGTACCCCGAATACCCACCCATCCTTTCCCCTATAAGTCGCCACAGCTGGAGGCTCATTTTTTTTCGTCTTTCCTTTTTTGATATAATTATTAATTACTGTTGATATTTGGGTTCGTTTCTCGACCTTAATCAGTTGAATCAACCTCTGTTTGTTCAGGTTTCTTTCATTAATTTCAACAAAAGAAACTTTTGCGTAACCGATTATAAAAATTTGAACCTCCACGTCTAAGTTCTTTTGATCACGTTTTAGACTCGTGATTTATGTGACTTTGTCAAATAAAAGTTTAAACAGACGTTGAGACTTCTTAAGTTGGTATGTCAAAAAGTTTGATGAACTTTAATTAAATTTGCGTTGTTAAATTTCAGAAGTTAACAGCTGTACGAGACTTTATGAACTGTACTTTTCGCTTAATGTCAGTTTATTAACTTTACAATTTTAAAAAGCGACCATTTTTGTTTTCCAACTATATGACCTGTCAACATTGAAAGGTTTCATTCGTGTTGATTGGTTAACGTTATGATCTTGCTTTCCATTGTCTCTTTATGCTAACAAAGACCAGATGGAAGATGTAAACTGTTTGTTCATTTAGATGTCTTATAGCTGATCTCTGTCATCTCTCGACCAATGGAAAGCGAGAAATATTCGAAATAAACTTAAATCAAGAATTTAAAAAGTAATATGAGCATAAAGATTTGATTTTTAATCCGATCTAACGGTACCTGTTGTGAAATTTCTCATTGGCTCCAGAGAAAGCTCGTCCATTAGCTAAAGGACACATGGGTGGAGTGATCGCGTCTTTTTCACACGAATATTTTAGTTTATAAAATTTTAAATAATTAATGTAAAATGAAAAAGTCAATGGTTTCTTATGTTTTGAAATATGTCTGTCATTATTTAAACTGCAATTTTATGGGTGGCCTTTCCCTTTATCGATGTGGCACGTGTAACCCCGTGGGTTCGTCTCTATAACCTCTCCAGTATTTTCGAAAAATATCCATAATGAATGGATGAGTTGAAATCTCGAGAGGAAATCATTTGTCAAAAATGGAAAGTTGGCGTTGATGTCTCTTTAAATTGACCCAATAGTAACTAAACTATACCTCGCATTAATTCCCACTGTTTCGGAGAATAAATGTATAATAATCACGTATTGCATTCCACTACTTGATACGTATGTTGGCTTAAAGAAAGAATGAAAAAATGTGAAGTAAACGGTAGCCCCCGTATAGGTAATCTTGACTTCATCCCAGTCCCAAAATCTATTCCTCGCGCGGGTAATATCTAAATGCCCCCTAATGCGCGCCACCTAATCCTCCTTGTAGCTCGGTATAAGGGTCACCTCCTCACGGTTTACTTATAGGAGAAACCGGAGACTTAACATAGTGTCTCGCGAATGATGTACGATCTAAAGTAATCCCGCAGACGTCAAGTATATGAAAAAAAAAAAAAAAAAAACTACCCGAGAATAAAGAATATTATTCTTATAATTCCTTATAGAGAAGAGATGACATCTGTAAAAAGATGGTCCGCCCAAAAAAGATGAAATCCCTAAAAATTTCCAAAATAACAGGAGACGATTGTATTTTTCCTTAAACGTCAAAAATCACGAAAATTGTGAAGTTATTCTTCTGTCAAGCGTACAACCGAAACAAAAACACTTCTTACGTGAATCTTAATCCGCAGGTTCTAAGCTTATCTCCGTTTTCCAGCTTAAAAAGGACAAGTCTAGTTCGCGCAAAAATTTGATCCGTTGATAAATTTGTAGAAAGTTACATCAAACCAGCAGGGCTCTTTTACTCGGGTTGGGACAGAAGGAGCTTCGAAAAGATAACCACAAGAGTTGCCTTCTGTTGGGCAGTTTCCAGCATAAACTGGGCTTCTTTTCGATGTCTGTTGCTCGAAAAAAGGCGGTTTTTAAGCTGGTTTCTAAACATAATTTTGGTCAATTCAATTTGCAACTGCGCGATAAACTTCCATACTCATTTGTTGAAAAAGGAGTTTACAACATATTTTTGGTTCCCCTTAAGGATAAGGAAGCTGTTTTAAACCACAAATTTCAAAGATTAGAGTTTTTCAGTTTATAAAATACTCATGTATCATTGGCAAGTTGGATTATCGCCACCTGGAAAAACCGATTTCATTTTGGTGGGAATTAGGGCTGCTTTCTCAATTGGATTGGGCGATATCTATAAACCTAACCTGGTAATTCTGATTCCCGGTACTGAAGCCCCAAAATGATGAGGCTATCTTCACACTTAACCCTATTTCTCCGTCCATTTTGGTGCTAGGATCTTTTCGAAGCTCATAATTCTGTCCGAACCCGAGTAAAGGATCCTGCAACAAGCCTTATTCCTCTCATAAACATGGGATGAAATAAATTATGAATTTTAAGGGAAGATTTTAGGTCCAAATTTACTACGGAGAAGAAATGAGACTTACCTCTTACATTCACTTTGTTTTCGATTCTTCCACTGCAGCTTTTCCATCACCAAATTGTGACCCCATTTTAAAGTTAGCCGTAAAAAATTAATAATAAAAATAAAATTGTAATAAAAATCTCGTCGTGACCCTCTCGGGGCGTAACGTGAGTGACCCGTGACGTAGGCACCATTTTCTTTTATAGCTTAGGCGCTATATTTCGTCTTTTATTATATAATTAGGCTTTGTATATACATATGGTACGTGTTCTTTTAAAAATTCGGTGCGAGATTACTCTAGGTGTTATTGTAAAATTTTATATTTTTCAAGTTCACCGCGAGTTTAATGGCCCGGCCGCTTTTTTCGCGAAAATCGTTAATTTAAGCCCACGTGATGTTTACCAAAATATCAACAATATATGAATATAGTTTTGGTTTTTCAAACCCCCTTTGTCTAAGGACTAGGTATTAAAGAAGAAAAAATATATTAAGTTCTATTAGTTATAATTTTAAACTCGCATCCGAGGTAGTACAAATGTAGATTAGAAAATCGTGGTTTTTCATAACATTTTTTTTTGTTATCGTAAAGGAATGGTTTACCCCATAATTAATTTAGAATTAAAAACGTGTTTGTAAACGTCATGGAATTTTAAATAAAGTTAAAATTTGCTTTAAATGGTTAGGATTAAATTGAGGAACTTATTTAATAACAGGATAGGATTAAAGGAACACTGGTTGCCGAGTGCAAATTCCTTATACACTGTGCTGTAAAAGCTAAACTAAGTACAAGTTGATATAGATATTGCCTAAATTAAAATTCAAACTGCCTTCCATACGTCTTCAAAATAACATAAAGTTAAACCTTTCCTTTACGGTGAAAAGAAAAGATCAAAAACTTTATCCCTTTTTTTCGACTTCCCAGTCGATTTAGCTCTTTTTAGGCTTATCGGTTTTTGTTTTACCGACTCACGACTCCATTAGATAGATACCCCTTTTTTTAAAGAAGAAAAAAAAAATCCTTTTACTATGTTTAAAATCTCTTCTTGATTCTGTATTCGTGCTCGTACAAAAACGGTAAACGAGAGACCGCTCGCCCTATCTCTTTTAATAGTACACGAAAAATGGTTCACAAACGTGCTATCGATTTATTCTCTTTTCAATTTTTTTTCGGTAAAGTGAGACTGAAACGACCCTCTAGATAGAAATATCACAATTAAACGATGGACGAATATTTAACATTAAAGGGAGAATGCAACCTAACAACAAATGGTTTTTTAATAGATTATTTATCGTTTAATTACGCCTAAAAAAAATTACAAACAAATACTGAACTAGAAATAAACTTAAAACTTACCACGAAAATAGGCTTAGATTCAGAATTCCTCGTGTATAAGGGCTAGCGACCAATAGAAATGTCGTTTGAAGTCTCGTGGAGATCTTGCCTTAACGACGATTGGTCGCTGTCCCTTATACGCGAGGGAATCAGTATCTCCATGAAAGCAGCTAAGCCTATTTTCTGGGTAAGTTTTAAATTAATTTCTAGTTTAATATTTGTTTATATTTTTTACTGATGGATTGGGCATATTTAAACTACAAGGAATCGATGTTGTTAGGTTGCATTCTCCCTTTAAGCGTCTAAAAAAGTGTTCCAACCGTTAAACACCGAGGCTGAGACAGAAGATATCTTAGAGGAGAGGATCTAATAGTGCGTATTCTGCTTTGTCCAACGAAATACAAAACGTGGATATCAAAAGCGTATTAAAAAAAACAACCATTTCATCAACCCTTGAAAAACAATTTTATTTCAAAATATCCTGAAAAATTAAAGTTTTTTTTTTTTTATATATCCATAAATCTAAGGAAATAATGGCGACCACGACTCATTAAATTTAAAAATCCCTCAAATTATATCTTCATATTTTTAGATAATTAGGTTTGGGATTAAAACGCGTCAGCAGGTGGAACCCATTAAGCTAATAGAGAAGAGTTTAATTTTTTAGACACCCGATTATTTATTTCTCTCATCTCGATTCGCGGGTGTATAAAAATTAGGGGGGTTTAAAGAGATAGAATATAAAAGGGCATAATATCTGGCCTCTACGGAAATTTATAACCATTATGGCCATTAATTCTTCCATATTGTTCCAAGCTCGCGCCTTTACTAAATAAAAAGATATTTTCTACGCGATCTTATCAGGGCTTAAGATTCTGCCTGAAGTTTCCTCACGTTATTTCAACCATTTTCATTTGCTAGTGATGGTGGTGCTAGACTGGCTTCCTTCGAAAGCCGTGACTTAATCGGTGCGTAAAAAAAAACTGTTCATTTTTATCTATTTGGCTCGACCGGCGCTTATGGAGAATCTAGTTCACCCCCGCCGCCCGCTTAGGCCGTAATATCTCGCGTATTAGGCTCGAAGTTCGTCCTCTTCTTATTAAGATAATGGTAGCGGCACGCACCAAAATTCGACGGCGATACCGCTCTTTTTGAACCCAGTCTCGATCCTTCAAAAAAAGAAGAAAAAAAAAGGTCGCGGTTCAAAGGTCAAATGCGAATAACCTTTACTTCCTTTAGAGATGAATTTTCTATACTTTCTTTCTTACATATGGATAAATCGTTTGCTTTTCCATTCAATGATTAAATTGAGGAAAGAAAAAAAAAATAATCGATTCATTTTTCATTATACAACGTTTTATTTCACCAGTAATGACCCTTAAAAATATTCATGATGAAGCCCTGTTCCACCGTGGATTTATTCGACCAATCAAATATGTCTGTCTTCGATTGAAAAATTGATCTATATAGCTTTTATCTAATTTATTAAAATTTCATGTTTAATAACATCATTACCTATAAATTTTCCCATGATTCGACCAATCAAGTCGGATCCTTTTGTGTTTTTCTTCGATTGAAATCTTAATTGATCTATATCTTTCATGCTCCCTTTAATATTAACATAGTTGCGTATAAATTAAGGCAATTTTGCGGGAAATTGTGTCTTTGTTTGATTGTGAACTTTTCATCCATTTTCTTAACACTTCATGTTGAATTAGCATCGAAATTATCATTTACAAGCCTACGTACACGTCATTACGTATAAATTAAACCATGATTCGACCAATCAAGTCTGGACCCTTCGATTGAAAATTTGATCCATAGCTTTCAATCCACCTTTAATTTTACCATTTCGTGTTGAATTACCATCTTTATAAACCTACCCATCATTACGTATAAAGAAATCTGTACTGAAACTTCTTGGAATCATTATATAATAGTTTGATTCAAGTTATATCTTAAGATTACTCGACTTAGCTAGGTCGCGTGTTACCAATTATAATTTAGCATATTTGGGTTGGGATCTCTTCCCATGTAATTTCGTCGCGTATGAATTTCCCTTTAGCTTTTAAACACGAGCCTTCGAGGCATATTATAATACCTAGAGACCTATATAAATGTCGGCTCTTGCTTCTTTGATTCCTCGATCCATATATCATTTATATAATATTATGAAAAAACCTAAATTGGACCCCCCAAAATTTCCAAACAAGATAATCGCGCACGTTCAAACAAAAACGACCCCTTTCTTTTCTAAAATTTATTCTCCATCTCGCGCTAAAAACATCAGTGCCACAGTCAATGTTGATTTAAAATTTTTATGGGTCAGGTTTATCTTAAGATTCTAATACGTTTCTCCTAAAAATATCTGGTAATGGTTAAATTTACACGGAATGATAATACAATTTTGATCAAGAGAAATTTGCAAACTAAAGAAAGCTGAGACTTGTTAATACGCAATGTTAAACCTCATAGGGGATATAAATTCTCTACTCAAAAACCAAAGTATGGAAACCCGCGGTTTTCCTGTTTATTCATAAGTAGAATCATAAGTTACATAGATTTTAAGTATACGACATTGCATCATAATAGACAAATTGAGATATCGTACGAAGAACAAAGTTTAACAGACGTTGTACTGTCGTCATTTGATGAAATCGTTGTAGTATAGCTTTACGTACATGTATGCGTAATTCTAAATATGATTTCTCAACCTCTCTGCGTTATGGCGCAGCTTCAAGGAAGCTTCCCCCACTTCAAAACTTATGGTAGAAAACTTTATACAGAGGGTAATACAGGTACCGATTGGTTAGTTGAAAAGGTTATGACCTTTAAAAAGAGGTGCAAGCAGCTTGGAACCGCTGAGTTTCAATTATATATCAACGTAAAAACGAATTCGCATCTCAGAGCGAACATATTGCGACGCTTTTCGGTCTTGTTTCTATTTATTCCAATCCTAAATAAGTTTAAGTCAAAGAAAATGATTCTTCCCTTTAAATCAGTCGAATTTACGTCATCGCCAATGATGAAAAAACTAACCTCGTAGTTCGAAAGCGTATATTCTCTCCAAAGTGGCAATAGATTCAGCGGTACCAAGACTTGAACAAAACTACAATTATGGCGCGATGAATCATATATCTTGCATACTTAAAAACTTACGTACTTATGCTAATAGCTGATCTATATGGTGGCGGGTAATAATAACGGTTGATAGTGATCAAGCAGATATTCTTTCGTATATTTATATAATCAGTTGGATCTGAATATATCCCGTCAGTAAAATGAGGGCCACGTTGAGCGCGAAAAATAGATTGAACAATGGTGGTGGTGGTGTTACGGTGTTAAGATTTAGATAGTAATCCCGCGCGGCCAGAAAATATTTTTATGGGCTAAGCCCCGCGTTGCTATTATCATATTTTGTCCAAAATATATTTTATATTGAGTTTATAATAAAGACAAAGTAAATATTCTTTATTTGGGAAGTGATTTTTCGATTTGAAATAGCGTGAACTTGGTTTAAAACATTCGCTATGAATTTCAGGTGAAACTCCTGAGGAATATCTATCGTGAGTAAATTGCCTCCCTATTTCATTCGAGTTAAGAAATCGGGTTTTTCGATAAGAGAAACGCACGCTTCTACACGAATTTACGACCATACGATCGAGTGGGGCCTCATCCAATCCCCTTTCATTTTTAGGCCAATTTTTATGATGAGATTAAAACGAGTAATAAGGCTTAGCGCGTCTCTATATTAACTCGCAGTGTTTGCGAAACCTAATTAAAATTAGGCTTAGTTCTTCGCTTTAAAGGACGAATTTCATGGTTTGAACTTGACTACCGATACGAAGAAATAACAAGGGTCGACTTTAACCTTTGAGAGGATGGTGATTTTTGAAACGCGATGCAGCTGCCATCAATTAACAAATGGAGAGGGGACTAGGGGGAATAATGAAGTGAAAACTGCTAGCAGACGACAAAATACGGTTAGGTGGTACAAATGTCAGTATTCTTCCAGGATCAATCACAGTTAAAAAAATACATTCCTATTACTTTAGTTACTGCACCAAAATATTGCTCTTTTAATCTATATAATCGTACTGTTATCTTCGAGAAATCCAATTTAATCTCTGTTTATTTCTTGTTTATAGTTAGGGTTATTCCCTGCTCAATTTATGTTATGTTATTATTATATAGCTCCGATATTTTACGCGTTTTCAAGTGGAATCAGCGAGTGGGAGGCCATTTCTAGGAGTGTACAGTTAGTTCACTTTCATACTCACAGACCCTGTGGGGTATATGTGATGATTCTTAATTAAAGCCCCAAATGAAGCTTTAATAGAAGCATTTTTATGGATATGTCGAGTCTTCCGTCTCGGTTTATTGCCCAGACGAGATTAAATTTCTCTAAGCGTCTCCTCTTTAAAAGGAAGAGTGAAGAGGAAATTGAAGTGAATTTGTTTTATCGATTTAGCGCGATTCAAAGATTGTGTGGCGTCACGTCTCGCCGGCATTTTGATTAGTCTGAGGTTCTTCTTTTAACTAAATGTCAAAATCAGAAAGTTTATGATTTTTTGTACAATTCAGAGACACTTCCTGAATGTTTTATTGCGCAAACGTGTCTTATTTTTAGAAGCAGAATCAATTAAAATTCACTTCATTTTCCTCTTCATCCCGCCTTTTAATTCGTTTAAACTCTCTTTTGAGTTTAGTCTCGTAAATACGTATAGATCTGTTAGTTTGAACTTTGAATCTTTAGCGACTACGAATCTCTCGTTTCTCGTTTTCGTCTTGAACAACGTTTTTCGACTTTGAACGAAAACTGAGTAGTGTTTCTTGTATAAAAAAAATTAAATTAGGCTCTCTTTGTTTTCAATTCTTCAAGAGAAGTTTACAATATTGAAAATGTTGAGACCAATTGATACCCAATGTTAATTTTAATTTGGGAAATCATATAGACGTTGACAACTTCTGTTGAATATGATAACGCGCTTGGTATACCATGTTGTTATAATTCTTGTCTGGTCCTACTTTAGACATGATCCCGTAAAATCACACTATAACACCATAAAAAGGATTAAAAATTAGTGATACCATATACTCGAAAATATGAAAATACGTGTGCTATAGTGATTAAATTTTCCAAACTGAAAAGCATAATAGGGAGTCAGCACTTAGGGACCCCAAAAAAAATATCATACGTCATAAGCTGAGAGTATAGTAGCGCCATCTAGTTAGATTTACTTAAGACAACGGCGCCAGTCTGCTAAATTTTGAATTTTTTTAGGCCGCCATTTTGATGGAGCGTCGTGATTACTGAGGCTGCTAATTTAGATGTTAAGCAGTGCAAACTAAGTTATTTTGAAACCTTAAATGAAGACATTAAAAAAAGGTACAGAGAAAAAATAAGTTTCATAAATATTTTATATTGATCATAAAGTTTTGAAGGTGCACCTAAAGTTTATCCATTTAATAACAATGTTTATATAACATATATTTATTAATTTACCTGAGATAAAATGTTTAGAACAAACTCTGGTATACTGTGTTATTAAATCTGGTCCAAGGCTTAGCTTTCTGAGCCACAGATGACGTCGTTTCCGAGATAACTCTTGGCATTTCGTACCTTGATTGTTTATCACACACGGTATTCTAAAGAAACTAAGCTTCTCTTTCGTGCTAATGCTTTTACAGCTTCTTAAACAACACGCCCTAACCATTCCTTAACCTCTGGTCATGCACTGCCGAGTTATTCTTTTCTTTATCAAGGGTCCAAGATGGCGTAAAGCTGGGCGGTGGGTGGGAGTAAGGGAAAAAAATGTATATTTTTGTCTACTAGGTGGCGCTTTGAATTGCCCCGCGAAAGTAAGTTTCAAATAACGTGACGTCACTACCAGATCTCTGCTGACTCCCTATATGACTTCATTGTGGCAGTATTTTTTTCAACGTTCGTGCAATAACAATATAAGTTGTGTTAATGCATTCATTGAAAAAAAAAAAAAAAAAAAAAAAAACATTTTATGACTTCGTCAAGGGAGTGTCTTTTTTAAAAGAACATGATGGTACATCGAAAGCTGCACCTTGGCCTGAAGTAAGATTAGCTATTTGTATTTATAAAAACCAAAATAACATTTGCCTAAGGAGAAGTTATATACCTCTTAATGGAATTGGTTTATGGAGATTCTTAGAAAGATCTACCCCCTCCCATTGTAATTACATTCCATTTAGTTCAAGAAAACTGCCTTTGAAACGCAGTATATATTTTAATAAATTTGTTAAAAGCTTGTAGAGACGTGTTTAGGCAATTACATACAAGACGCTGACATAATGTTAATGAAAATGGAATGAATATTATTTAAATGTATTAACAATCATTTATGTAGGAACATGATAGAGACTCGAGGGTGATTAGGTTTTTACATCGAATAGATGATTTGTTGGATTAAATTGCTTATTTCTATCACCAGAAGGACATAATAGGAGAAGTTATACTCAAATCCAGGATACTTGTAATATGAGAATTAGCACCGGATTAAAATAAAAACCCTAGATCACAGCATATTTATTAAATTCTACTGGTGCTTAATTTTGACACTTGTTTCTGGGCACGATATCCTCCGTTCTAATATCTAAATTTAAGCATTTGAAGGCGTTATTATCCAAATTATGACACCACTTTTTCATACTTTTCTTTACCTGGAATTAGAGTTCGGAATTTGTATCTACTGAATTAAATTCGGATATTATCTCTTTGATTACAAATAGACTATTTATAAATCCAGTTAACTTATCCAAAGATAAAATTATCCGAGTTTTACGTTCGGATAAGCAAAAAAGAAAAAAAAATCTTCAAAAATAATAAACCTAAAAGCTTGGTTTATTGTTTTATTTATTTTCTTAGAATTGTAAATAAATTTGAAATATTTATATTTTTATTTATTCTAAGAATGTGAATTTTCTTATCCATTGTTACACGTTTTAATTCGAGTTAATTGTTAAACGTTTGAAGCCATATTTATTTAACTTTCATCTGAATTTTCGAATTGCATTTATTAGTCACAAATAAAAATCAATCCGAAAATAAAATATCTGAAAAAATATGAATAACGGATGATAATGGTTATTCGATTCCCAGCACTACCTGGAATGTAAACAGTACAGTAGAAAAGCTAGGAAGTTGATAAAACGAAAGCATCATGGAGGTCTCCCCTCTACTTTCACCCACTAAACGTTGCAAGTTCTGCAAAATATCCAGTAAATACCAGAGGGTAAATAGATTTAGGATTTAACGCGGGGGTGTTTTTTTTTTCGTTGAATTCATTCATTTTTGCGTCTCTTCGGGATATTTCTTATTTATATTTTTCCTTCTTTCTCGCAAAAAAATTACAACTTGACCCTTACTATATTCGGGCCGCGACTTGACCTCTTTCTTGAAAAGTTTTTTTTTTTTTTTGGCGAGTCTGTCAGAGGGTCTATAGAACATTCCTAGAATAAATCAGACTCTCATCGCCGAACCCCGAGACAAAACGCCTACGACTATCGCGAATAAATCGTGAAAAAAAACCAAAAAAAAAAACGCACTTTTCAGTTCTTTGATTAAACAATCTCCAAAATCGGAGAAGGTTCTTGTCGGCCCACACCCCCGCGCTAGTATAACATCCATCACATCGTTGACTCGTAGGTGTATAACGAATACTCGCCCGAGAATATTTCGTATTTATATAAACGTTGGATGACGTATTAAAGTTAATCCCCATTGTTTTATGGAATAAAACCTCTCGAAAATGTTTTGAAAATCTTTCTATACTGTTTTGATTAAGATTAAAATGTATAGAATTTTTTTTAACATGTTAATCGTAGTCAATTGGTAGGAATATTTGAACAATACCTCTTAAAACAATACTGAATATACATAAATGTTAAGACTTAATTTTTAATATTGTTTTAAATAAGTATTACGGCCAGATTATCCACTATTATTATATTTTCGCAATACTTACGTCATATCACTATGGTCACGTGGCTATTAAAGAGCCTACAGTTGATTGTCGCTCGTTCTAACACGTGATACGGTTGCTTTATTAGTGAAAATACTACCTTTGAATACGAAAAATATCGTTAATTAAATTCAAGAATGAAACCGCGACAACAAACCGAAAAATATTCAGTTAATACATTTTTGGAATATAATTTATAGACCTTCGAAAAAATGATAACCTTATTTTTGTGTAATTAATATAATATAATAGAACATACCTGTATTGACTATAAATTTCAAAAATTATAGATTATTAATTTATTAATAACGTGAAAAAAATTAGAAATTCATATCATTAGTGTTGCTCGTTAAAACAAACATTTTTGCTGGCATATCTAATTTAATAACTTACTAAATTTCATTATCTACCACCTTATTAAGCTTACACCTTATCCCCCTAAAAGAAACATATTTTTGAACCACCAAATTTGATTTCATTCTGTCAAAATAAAATTAATATTTAATAAAAACTACAAAAAATTTGATTTAGAATTAATTTATACAAATCATTTTTCATATTATTGTTCTTAAATTAATGGATGATAAATAAGTATGTTTTAAAAAGAGCTTCATTAGTTAGAATAACTTTTTATAAAAGGGAGAATGCAACCTAAATTCTAAATAGTAATAATCCAACAGGGAAAAAAGTTACAAACAGATATTAAACTATAACTAAATTTAAAAGTTACCATCAAAATAGGCTTAGACCGGATTCATGGAGATATCCTAAAGTCCCCGTATAAGTACTAGCGACCAATCACATTGATCGATTGAGATCCTGCATTCCCCATATAAGAGCCATCGATCAATGTCATTGGTTTCTAGTCCTTATATGGGAAGTTCAGGATATCTCCATGAATCCAGCTAAGCCTATTTTGATGGTAAGTTTTAAATTTATTTCTAGTTTAATATTTGTTTTTAATTTTTTAGGAATTTTTAAACGATAAGGAGTCGATAAAAAAAAATCACTTGTTGATAGGTTGCATTCTCCCTATATCAATTGAGTAATTTTTATGATATATGATTTATAATGTTTCATTTTCTCTTTAATTTCACGAACCGAAAGACATTAGCGCGGGGGAGTTAGTTGACTCTGGTGTTAGGAGGCATTCACTTTTCTATTTTTCTTCAGTTCCTTTACGTCTGTGACGGAAAGAAAAGGAAGAAAAAATGCCTTCTTTATCCCCTTATTTTCGAATCGTAATTCGGATTCAAAAGAAATCGCCGACAAGCGTGCCTAACTGGGCGTATCGTCCAAACAACATGTCCGCTTCTTTGCCTTTAACTAATAATCCAGCAGCG
This sequence comes from Odiellus spinosus, assembly GCA_963920705.1. NCBI lineage: Eukaryota > Metazoa > Arthropoda > Arachnida > Opiliones > Phalangiidae > Odiellus > Odiellus spinosus. The sequence goes on along the minus strand of OY987228.1, from coordinate 16,303,090 downwards.
GAGTTTTATATTTAAATCGGGAACAGGTTGTATAATCTTAAAGTAAATCGCTGCCGGCCATGTAAATACGAACCAAACGCTGGAAGCTAAATCTTTTGAAAATTTATCATAAATTTTCTCGCTGTTCAAAAAATATGGGTATTTTGGGGATAAGATTGAACGCCAGGGTGGTAGCTTATGAAATTTAGTAAGCTATTAAAGTAGACATGGAAGCAGAAATTTTAATGAGCTACATTACCAATATGAATTTCTAATCTTTTTTTCACGTCTTTAATTTATTAATATATTATTTTTTGCAAGCCTAATTTGTGGAATTTTATATTTATAAATTATTCATCAGTAATTTATGGAATTTTCAATTAATAATTTATGGAATTTACAATTAATAATTTATGGAATTTACAATCAATAATTTATGGAATTTACAATCAATAATTTATGGAATTTCTAATCAATAATTTATGGAATTTACAATCAATAATTTATTCAATTTCCAATAATAATGTATGCAATTTATAATCAATAATTTATGCAATTTACAATCAATAATTATGCAATTTATAATCAATAATGTATGCAATTTATAATCAATAATGTATGCAATTTATAATCAATAATGTATGCAATTTATAATCAATAATGTATGCAATTTATAATCAATAATGTATGCAATTTATAATCAATAATTATGCAATTTATAATCAATAATTATGCAATTTATAATCAATAATTATGCAATTTATAATCAATAATTATGCAATTTATAATCAATAATTATGCAATTTATAATCAATAATTATGCAATTTATAATCAATAATTATGCAATTTATAATCACTATTTTATGCAATTTATAATCAATTATTTATGCAATTTATAATCAATTATTTATGCAATTTATAATCAATTATTTATGCAATTTATAATCAATTATTTAAGCAATTATAATAAATAATTTAAGCAATTTATAATAAATAATTTAAGCAATTTATAATAAATAATACATGCCATTTATAATAAATAATACATGGAATTTATAATAAATAATACATGGAATTTATAATAAATAATACATGCAATTCATAATAAATAATACATGCAATTTATAATAAATAATACATGTAATTTATAATAAATAATACATGCAATTTATAATCAATAATTTATAATTTATAATCTGTGTAGAAGAATAGCCCCAAATATCGATCATTTTAGAGTGAATCGATTTTCTCTCGATAGGCTAAAGCATGTTTTTCGTGAAGGTTTTAGAACCAATAAAATGACAATACGTTTTTATTAATTGTGATATATATGTTTTTTAAAGATTCATAGCTTGCATATTAGCTTTAATTATTTTGTATAATAATGCGATACAAGCCTTCAACCGATTTTTATCGTTTATTTCAAATATCCACCCTCTTTTTTTTCCACACTCTTCTAGTATAAGACAAGTTTAATTCATAAATTTAACCTAAGTTTTTATAATAAAGAAAGGAAAATTTTGAAGATAATCATCTTTTCGCGCGGAATATATTAGAATATATATTTTTTTTGTTATCCCTAGTTTGTTAAAAACCCCTTTTTTTTTTTTTTGTAAAAGAAACGCCTTCTTCAGTACCCGTATAAATCGTTTTTTTATTTCTACCCAAAGTCTAAAACCAAAATAATGGTTTTTCGTAAATTTCAACCACCACACAAATTTAGAGGGTTTTCAGTATTAAAACTCTTCGAATGTTAATTCTCGTTTCTGTTATTACAGCCTTGATATTGGCATCATAGACTCTTGGGGGGTTATCTTCAACTCAGTATAGAATTTTATCATTGGTATAGACTATCGATATAATGTCTGTAGCGAGATAGGATGACTCAACCCCTCGTTACGCCTCGCAATCACCCTCACAATCACCCCATACAACGGCCCGAATGAAAATAAAAGGGTTGATAAAAAGGGCCTCGTTCTCATCTAATTCCAAAAGAAAACACTAATTAATTATAATATCATTTTATATTTCATTGACGTCAGAGAACTGTTTGTCAAATAATTCCAAGTCTTAAGATTTAATTATTATTAATTAGTATCTAATTATTTAAGTCGTAACTTTGACTATAGTGTAATGGTTAACAAAAGAAGTTGAAGATAGGTTAGAAAACAAAATAAAAGTTAAATTTATATTCACACGCGTCGAGAATGAGAAGACCACAATGGGTTACCCTCTTGAATTTATTCCGATTTGAAAACCCTTTAAAAACACTTCACAAACAAATATCACGAAAGAAAATAGTTATTACCATAAGTCTATTATTATAATAGACTTATGTTATTAGGTAATCCTCCCACAAACTTAAGGTTTGCAAAAATTATACTGATAGGAAAAGTGGATAAAATGTAGAAAATATTTAATTTTTTAATCTCTTTGACTTGGAAATCAAAATGTATCGTTGTTCTTTTCAGACGCAGGTAGTAAAAATCTTAGGAGTAAGTTTTAAGCCTTACTTTTATGCCATTTTCAAAGACATAGGACAATTAAAAACGTAGCTTAAGGATATTATCGTGTAATTAAATATTATTACTAAGAAACTTCCCTATTTCATTGCTCCATGATCTCATACGTATTTTACCAACAGAAAATGGTCTTAATTAATATGAATATATGTAATTTACTATAATTTTAATTCTCCCGTAGCATTGACCTTCGTTGCAAAAATTTAAGAATTGTAAAATAATCTCTTGTAAAATGAAACTGAATTTTAGTAGGAACATATCCATTTCTCTTTTTGAATTTTTTTTATGAATGGCGTATATAAGATTATTCGGGCCAGCCTAAGCCATTTTATATTGACGCACCTGTGTCCTTGATAGTGCGTATATGTATATATGTAACTGATTAATGAAGGGTTAGGAACTCTGTGATTAAGTTTCGCGATATGTACCTGCCGACTCTCTCATTTCCCTCGAGAGGGAGAACGATATAGAACTTGCATGATATTATATCCAAGGGCAAACGCGCTCTAGTCCTACAAATTTACTTCTCGATTTGCATAAAAATTGCATTGTATTCGTCTCTACTTATCCCCGTAGTACTTTACGATTATGTAGTTGCGGCTAGCTGCTTGACACCTGCCAAATCTGTCCTGGTTTCTATTGTTTATAGAAACTTTAGACGCGTTTTCCTGTTTAGTTAGTCATAAACTCGCAATCGAGATTATGGCTGTCTTCTATATCATAAAGAATCGCGACCGGTTTTAGATTGTTCAATCCTAATTTGACTATTTTATTTTAAATCTCATTTTAAAGAGATACATAAACGTTCTAACAAACTTTTAGTTTTAGAGAGTTTGTGGAATTTTAATTAGTTTTCTATCTAAGCAAAGAAATAATAAGATTCAACATTTTCTATTGAGTAAAGAAATTTGAATAGAGTTTTTGCAGTCCCGTGGATAAAGCATTGTAGAAGGTATAACGTCAAATACACACCCCTAAAACAATTTTTAAACTTAAGTCTCTGTGGTATAAAAAAATACACGTTTGAGTCCTTTAAGTATCCTTTAAAATTAATAAAGTACTCGAAGGTCAACAAGCGTTGAAATCTAGAACAAAAATTCAATCTATTCTTCGGATTCTAATTACAATCTCGAATTTCAATCCCTGCATGGTTTCTATAATGTCTTTTAAATTAATTTTATAAATAACTATTATACAAATAGAGGCGCGGTTTTAATTCGAATCAGACTATGACTAAAATATACTTAACCTATTTAAATATTTTATAATTTAAGCCCAATTAAAATTGATTCGATTTGAAATTTTGAGGACGCTTCAATTCAAAATTAAGGCTTGAATCATAATGAAAGAGTTGTAAAGGTTAGGTCAATATATACCATTGGAAAGCGTTCTAGTTTTTAGTATTTAGAGAGTTTAATAAAGTATTACTTAAACTTTAGTTTTAAAATAATCGCTAATTGAACTCATTCTTCAAAAACTCTCTTTAAACCTTTCTGTAATTTTCCCCTGTTGTTTGGATAAGTTCTAAAAAGATGATTACCCTAGGTCGCAACGAGGTTGAAAATGAGTTAGCAATGACTGTGTTTTCTTACACGATTTATCATCTTGTATTAATCCGCCTTAGTGTTAACAATTTTGTAATCTCATCTTGAACGGAAGGAAATGGTGAAACCTTTTGGTTACGATGGGAAGTACTTGTAACGGAACAATTAAAGGGAGTTGACACTCGTTCGGAAATTACTTTTCATTTACGAATGGGAGGAAACCTTTTATTTACACGGGCGTGAACTCTTTAATTTCAAACGTATATATACATACTATTTAGTGTGAGAAATTCAATTTCTTAAATTGGCTCGTAAACTAACGATTGACAAGATAAGATAAAAATGTTTTTAATGAATTCTATAGAGTTTAGTTCAACTTTTTCTCGACCCCCGTACGATAACAACCAGCCCTTGTATCGTAAAAAGAAATCGAGGTTGCGCGTTTGTCTTATTTTTTAAAAATTGTTATCAAACTCTTTGTTTTAACAGATTAGAGTTTTACCGTATCTCTCGTTACCTTTTTGAAAGAATGAGAATGTGACGGGAATGTTTTTATATATTCATAAGAGTTTATTGAGTTTGAGTTTCAAGAAACAGCTACACTGTAAAAAAATTAACACAATTCAATTGAAATTAAAAATTTCAAAATTACAGTTAAATTAGTATATAATAGATAATTTGATAACGTTATCAGTTTTACACTTTTTTATAGTAATAGTGTAGTATAATACACGTTTAATATGTAGTTAATTTACAGTTAGAAAATTACAAAGACTGCGATAAGTTTCTATAAATATCAAGTTTAATTGCACAGGTAATATTTTAAATAATGGTATTCCTAATACCGCGATGTTCTATTAAGTTTTTTTATTAATTAATCTTTAATATCAATTATCAATTTACAAATCTAGAAACGCTTAGTATTATATCCTCAGTAAAAGCTTTAATTTCTACTTAGTCTATAGAATAGCTCTGAAAAGAACATATTTTGTGGGCTGCGAATACGTTTGTTATAATGACATTTTTGGGCGTTAAACAATAGAAAACGGAATTGATCATTTTAACACCATTTTTTCACTGTTTCGTGGAACACCCCACTGAGTTTGTTACCATTTTCTTTTTTAAAAGAATGAAACTTTCAACTCTTTTATTTTTTATCCCCAAATGTTATATTTTCCGATCTTAACAGACAGAGAGTTGATCTAAAATTGACGTAGACCACCTGTCGATATATTAAATCAACGGATCGTGCCGACAAACAGGTGGTGGGGGGTCCTTAGAATGTGTTTTATATTTCTTTTGGTTAAAGGGAATGTGAAAAATAAAATTAAATTCTTCGATTAAGAATCCTCTATTTTGAAGGAAAGGTTATAAGAATAAGAATAGTTAATTAATCTGTACAGAAGCCGATGAAACCCTCCTTTGAAGTCTATTACTCCCGGGTCTTGTCTACCCCTCTCGGTATGGGTTAGTTTCAAAAATCGCGATTCTTACGCCTCCTAACGGTAGATATTTTCGGAACGGGAGTTCGTCGAGCGAATATCTCTAGCAGCCTTGGAGTTCGTCAAAAAAACGTCGTCGTTTTTGGAGAGAGAGAGAATTTCCAATTTTCCGTAGGCAGGGGGCAAGAAGTAGGACCCCTCCGATCTCGTAAAATTGTTAATTTTACCCATACAGAGAGGAGCGCTATATGGAACATTAGAGTAGTAGACTTCAAAGGAGGGTTTCATCGGCTTCTGATCTGTATTATCTTCTTGGAATACGAGAATGGGTTAAGAATATTTTTGGCACCTAAATGAGTTCTTGCATTTAGAGAAATTTGGCTTAATATTAAAGCCTTTAAATAATTCGTAAACAATAATTAATTTTTTGAGTTTATCCTCCCTTTTAAGAAGTTGAAAAAAAAAAAAGGTTCCAAAGAATCGAATCAAAATTCAAAAGCTACCGTATTTTATTCAATATTTTTATAACGTTGCCACCTTCCTCGTTAATTAGCCTCCAATTATTATTATTATTACTAAAATTTAATGACGGAATTGCATTAAATAGACAAAAATCTCTTTTTTTTTTATAGCGAAGATGGCCCCTGTTATTGCGATTTTTGGCGAAATTGGCGCCCATTTGATATTAAGGGTCTAGTACTTATCGTTTTTCAATTCAACCCACAAAGTGAAATACTTTATTATTATTTTTCTTTTACTTTGAAGGAGTCGTGATATTAAGGGCCTCTTTTAGTGGGAGCCTCTCGCTCTCTAAAATTCTTTCTGGATCCTTATGTACGTTTACTAGTAACAGCCGATTTTTCAGGGTCGAATCGGTATATTGGTGAATTAATTTAATAAATAGGTACCCAGTTAGACGTGTATTACGGGGGAAAAAGAAGTAGTATATCAAGAAGTTTATAATGAAATTGAAAGTGTTTCAAACAACACCTGCTGCTCCAAAAACTGACTGATTGAACTGATGAAAAGTAATAAAATTATTTTATTAATTTACTTCGCATTTATTCCGCGAACAAAAAATTAGTGGTCATAACCTTGATACTGAAATTTCGGACCAAACATAAATTGCGACAGCCTATGCTTAAGCGATAAGCCGGATGTAAAGATTAATTTACCAAACAGAGAATCGTATACGTTTTAAGGGAGATATTTAAGGGATCGATTTTGGACTGTTATAATACGCGTAAAAATATTAGAACTTAGCAAAGATTTCGCTTTTATGCGCACAGGCTACAATATAGCTATAACAAGAGAGTGCCTTTGAAATGGCGCCTGTAAATCAAACGAGTTGTTTTATTAAAATAGTGCGCTCTCCAATTGGCAACACTAATTTCGATATTTTAGTCTAAATATCACGGAAACAATAATCTTAAACAATGCAATTCGTAGCTTCCACAATTAATTGTGAATTGTCCCTCAACCTAATTTACCAGTCGGAATAGATTAAAAATAACTGGTTTCAATATTTAATGATTTAATCCATTTTTCATTGGAAATTTCCTGATTTTTGTGGTCAATTTGTAAGTGTCCAACCTTAGGCTCTAAATTGAATTATCGCGATTAAATTGCCAGTTTTATGTGGTCTCCAAATCTATCATACTTATTGTTCTATGTCACTTTCCCATACGACATGTATACTAACCAAGCTGGAAGGTTTTTAAACTCCTATACATTCGGGTTAAGAAATCCACCTCACGCTCTTCTGCTCTTCTATACTCCTGAAATTTAATTATATACCCCTTCGTTCGTTCGGTTTTCCCCCTTCGATACAAATTAAGGAATTAACCTCGTTAACGGCGACTCTTTTATCTATACACATGAACACTGTTCTACGTAAGGGGGGCCCGAAATAAAATATAAGGTGGGGCGGTAAAAATCGGTCACCTGCATCCTGTAATAATAATTGAGCCACGAAAACGTGGATGTTATCTATTATATATTTTTCTCGATGGCATCGACGCTTATACCCAAAGAAAATGATGAGAAATGGAAAAAGAAATGCACCTCCTCCGACACTATCCACCCAAGGACATTTGTAATATTCTCATGCAACGGGATTGAAATTCCGCTCTGGTCTTTTGATTATTAGTCCCTTAGTGTAGCCCCCTAAGGGCCGCTGCTAATGGATCTCGCGTGTTAAGCTTTATATCATAGTATGTGGTAACTGGCCATTTTTTTTCTTTCTTCGAATTGTTCTAGGGAAGTTCTCACTTATCTTTTCTCCTCCGGGCTCCCCACCCTCCACCCCAACGGGCAATGACAAAAAAACTGTGTTTATAAGAATCGATTTCCTCCGCTTTCACCATCTCAAATGATGGAAAGATTTAATTTATGCTTTTGAGGTTAATACGAGGTGCTATTTCCTTGAACATGTTTATCCATGCTTATTCATTTGCTTCAAAATCATAGCACGAGTCCATTCCATTGACAAAAGTATATGTCACAAGTTTTAAAATAAATTTATTCAATGGATATATAACCTATGAAGTTCTAAAAAATTTTAAATTCTCGGAATATAATCTTAAGAGTGTTAGCAATCTCATTTTCAGTGTCAGTTGTATCACTCTTGTAAAAATTGATTACAAACAACAGTAGTAACTGACAATTCATCCCACATTTATCATTTTAAGTGGTATATACGCCAATCAAAATAATTTGGTATCCTGGGAAAACCACCGGATTGTAATATTAGACGAGCTATTTAATTTGGAAATGTGGGTTGCACTTTAACTTACAACCTTTTGGGCGGTTCCAAAATTAATTTATTTCTAGTTTAATATTTGTTTGTAATATTTTTTACTGGTGGATTAGGGCCTATTTAAACGATAAGGAATCGATAAAAACTCGTTAGGTTTCTACCTTTAAGAGTATTGGTCCATGGACTAATTATAGTATACACAGGGACGAGTGGCAGACACAGATTTCCCTTATAGCGCCGCGTCCGAGTCTTGTTAAATGTCGTGCCCTGTTTTTACCCCCCCCCGACCAAATCTAGCCGAGTCTAAACGAAAAAAAAAGGAAACAGAATTATGCGGCTAATGCCATCTTTCCGCCGTGAACTGAACTATTTTATTCAATGTAGTATTGTAGTTTGAAAATTTCGTCTGCTTATCAGCTAGGATATATTTCTAAACGGTTATTTTAGTCTCTTTTGTTAAAATTTAACGAATTATTAGTTGGTTAGTCTTAGAAAATCATCTTCAAAAAATTTATGATAGAATTACTATATTACACTAAAATAATAACTTAATAATATACTTAAAATCAATGTTACTCGAGTAGAAAGGCAGTGATCAAGCCCTTAAATACTGCTTCAAGGTAAGGTCGATTTTAAGTTTGTTAAAAGTTATTTTATTATTTTTTTTTTAAAAGCCAAAACTTACCATCATCTGAATCTCTTAATACACTTTTACTTTTTTTCTTCTCTGGAGAATGTGTAAAATCTCCAAACAATGTCTCAAACGTTTGAGCACTAAAATTCATCGCGAATTCGCGATAAATCTAAACACGTGCGTAAAGGCCTAACTTTATAAATCTTGTGCTACTATTTTTCCCCGCGTTCCTACCCCCTTTTGACTCGGTTTGTCGTTAGTTCCCAGAAATGCCGCTGGAGCGCGCATTTAACAATCGTTAGCCAGAAAATTACTTCTGCCACTCGTCCCTGTGTATACTATAATTAGTCCATGATTGGTCTATGTACGTACCCGCATCCGTGACAGATCAACGCGGCGAATGGGGCTGGGTGGGAGAAATATCGCGGGAAATGTAATTTTCAATCTCCTCTCTCTTGCTCTGAAGGGGAGTGTAAGGCATTATAGGTCGCCTTACCAATACCAGGACCGTGTTACTATCGTTAGTTTCCTATTTCACCTTAGCGCGCGTCTCCAGTGTTAGCCCTAAAAGATTAAAAATGATTATCCTCTGCCTGGCCAGTGGCCACGATTTTTTCGGGCGAGTGGCTAAGATCTTTACTCTTAAAGAGGGTTTTCATATACTCTTGGTATATAAATTTAACTGTGTTCTAATTTGAGCTAAGTAAAAAAACTCAAATTGGATTTGCCCGATTATTCCAGTTCAACTCTAGATTATGCCGTAATTCTATCCGTTTCTAATCAATGTTATTCATCTCCGTGATATCGACAAATTTATACTTTAGATCTCAAACGCGAGCAATTTTACCTCAAAAACCCACGCTTCGGCCTTTTTCGCGGGAAAGCTTCATAGGCCGTAAATTGAATAAGACACACCCGAAAAATTGGCCAAAAAAAATATGCCAATGCATTTTTTAACCACGTTTTTTATACTTGTAGCACTTACGTAACTGACACTGATTGGCGTTTAAGCTTAGTTTAAAAATTCGTACCATATTTTTGTAGGTAATTGAAAGCGTTTATAGTCGAAGAGAGTGAGAAAAATATTTGGCGGGAAAGTTATAAAAACTACTTACAACGGTCCAGGTGTGATATTTAAAATAAAAAAATTTCGCTTTAGAATTTTATCACGAAAATAGTGAGGCCCTAATTTTGTAAAAAAAAAAAAAAGGCTTTTATTAAGAAGTAACGTGGGTTTGGATTAGTATAGACAATATTTTTTATTATCGTTTTTTTATTAATCAAGAATAAAATAAAAATTTACAGGGATCCTCCTAATTGGGTATCTGGTCATTGGACTATCCGTCTTCTTGGCAACTCGACGGACTTAATTTTAGTGCCAACGATACCCGTAATTAATGTCGATAGAAGCCTATAAAGAAAAACATCTTTCGAGGGGCCCCGCAGCATATGCGCGCAGTTTGTTTAAAACTACCTTCGAACCCGACAGAACGGAAAATCGCGATTCTAATGATGAGGATGTCTTATAATGTCGTTGTTGTAGGTCTTACATTATATTCTAATGTTTTTCTTGCCCCTAATGGTTAGATTCGCTTAGAATACTGAAAGAGACAATTTTAGAATATCAGAATTGCATTTATTTCTCTCGCATTCTAATGATTATAAAAGAAACCATTGTGTGGTCAGTCCTTTGTGATCTAACACCTTGAATCTTTTGAGTTTAAATATCTTTGAAAGCGTAAAATTATTCTTACGTTTTGGGAATGTCATGCACCAAAGCTTTTCTTTAGAAGTGTTGTCGTCTGCAACCGTTCGGAACCATATTTACAGCTCGTTGAAAACTTCAGTGCCATTATAGCGAACTGTATATTACGATGGTTTTCATTAGTGACCTAGCTAAACTACCCAATCCTCCCTTTGATTCCAACTCATACCATTTGTAAATAATATCAATATTATATAATTGATGACTTTGATCGCTATAAAGTGTTGATTTTCAAGCGTCAATCTACCAGGTTTCTCGAGGGTTGTAGCCAAACGGGATACGTCAATGGTACTTCTTGTTTCGATCTTAGCGAATCCGTCGAGAAACCCACGCGACATTTGAGGACGTATATTTAGTTTGACTTTTTTCTGGCGTTTTCTCTCCTGAGCTTTCTTTTCCCTCGAACTTAACTCAACATCCCACGCTTCTCATAGTTGATCGCGCGGCACTGGACTCTGGAATATGTGGAATTTCGTGGCCTGATTACGATAGCGAACTTCCCCTTCCCTTAATTCTTTCGTTTTAGTTTTAAACCCCGTGACAGAATTGGAAATTAAATTTTACAAGGAGGCGTCAATATTTTAACGATTTCCTTTCTCCAACCTTCCATAGATCTTTGTTCGAACAGGTGTTTGTCCATAAATTAAGTATTGTTTACGAATTAGGAGACCACTTGGTTGTGTAAAGGTCTGACTGAGAATTTTACATATTTTTCTATCCTTTTTCTTTAAAACGTTTCATTGCGTTTTATTAGTATAATCTCATAATCCATTTTAAATAAATTACTGGGGTATGTCAATTAATTTATATTTATTTGCGAATTCAAATTAAATTTATAGCATCCAGACTTAAAACGTGGGTAGAACTTAAAATGGTTTATGGTAAAAATTACGATATAAAAATCAAATAAATCAGAAGGAACTACTTTGGTGTGATAAGATAAGCACTATAAAAATTGACTTGAAAAATTGAAATAGCTTACCGGGCTTTTGATAGCCCCAATTATAATACGCCTATTCAGGTTAAGAAGCAAGTCAGTAAATGAAATTCCAAAAATGACGTCATTTTCTTTTATTCTTGCAAGGCAATTTAATAATCTATAAATTAATAATCGTGAAATCTTCTGATCGATTAATTACGCTATTATTTATATTTCAAACTCTACCTTAATTTGAATTAGCAAGAAAGATTACTGGTGGGACTGTGAAATTTGAAAATATATCCAGAGAACGAGTACTGGTCAGACACGTGATCTCTTTGTTTAATTGATTTGCAGATTTCAATAATATTGAGAAAGATTTAAAAAAAATCAATGTTAATGATAGATTCTAAATTTCGAGAGTGCTGTGTTTTTGGCAAATGTTCCATTCCCCTCTGTTAACAGAAGTTTTTCACATGTGACGTCACGTGCTCACGTCAGTAACTCGTCTTTCCTCCGGTGATATACAGAGCATCCCTTTATAATTTCAACTCAAAAGAAATGGAAGAAATTGAACCACCCGTTTATGTTACGTAAAAAACTATCTCAACATGAAAACTGGTATTTTTCCAATATTACCATTAATGGTAAAGGGACTCTATCTATAACTTGAGTAGGTCTTTGTCCCCTATATTTACAGAGGAGGAAATTCAAGGGATAAGCCTACCACACTTTTCGTCACGCCGCCAAAAAAGTGCACGCTGAGGCTTCGATATTTCTTTTCTTTCGAGAAAGTGTGAGGGAGTTGACAACCAAATAAAGAACTTGAACGCGCTCGTTTCTTTTAAGCGGACTCGCCCATGCAAGCTTAAAGATTTTACAAAAAAAAAAAAAAAAATAGAAAATAATCTTCATTGGCTTTATATAATATATAAATAAAAGCATAATACCCCGCCGGCGGGTTAAGTTCAATCGTGTAGGCCAAGTCGTGACGTCATTGATTTAAGTCTTAGAGACGCGCGCTTCCAGAAAGCTTTTGAATACGAAATCAGGTTGTTGTACATATAGACCCGTTCTATTTAAGAAGAAGCTTTTTCATTGTTTATGTCTATTTTTTATTAGAAGTTGTTCCTTCTCACGAGAAGCCACTCTCTTCGTGGTCAATTTTACCTGAGACTGTAATGGCAAGCTAACTTCTTGCCTTTGGTAGCAGTCTTACGTGACATTGACTTCGAATATCTCCCGGAACAATATGATATAGTTTATGATTTTAATTTAGGCCACGGATACGCTCTTTTAGAATATCTCCCGTTATAAATTACCATCCCTAAGGTGTATAAATTAAAAAAAAATCTTTTCAATGCCAAGATTTAATACCCTCAAAGTTAAGCCTTTGATTACGTAGCGTCGAATCTCTTGGTAATTTAATAAAGAATGGGTTCGCGAACGGTGCTTTCTCGATGTGGTACGCAGATTTCAATTCTCATCCTAGCTCATTATAAAAAGCACCGAGATGAAATATGGTGTTTGTATTACACAAAAGAATCATTGTATTCAAAGAACTCAACACGCGGCCAAATTATGGTTTAATAATTGGTTCTTTAATTTCATTTACGAGCAGTATAACCCTTTTATGTTTTCTTATTAACGAATAGGAACAGACGACGGGGGTTAATAAGGTAATTTTTATTTTTTCCCTGTATAATGAACTCGATAGCTGAAACGTAACCATTCTTTTAATTAGCATATCTCCTTTTAAATTCTTTCAATTTTAACGTACGTCTGACCGGTCGTCTTGCACTTTAAAGAGTGGCAAACTTGCACCAATTTCCGTCGATGGGGGTGGGCAATTTAATTGTTTTGTAGAACTTACAAAAGGGTTTCAAAATAAAAAATGTTTTTGATTGTTCACTGATGGCGGAAGGGGATGGTACCGTTACAGTTAACAAAATGTTGATCTCTCTATCTTTATTTTACACGCAAAGTTTGTTTGTATAGTTACTGGTGTCTATGAACCCATTCTCTCTTCCCTTTTAATTGATATTGTCTGCGATGGAAGTTAAGTTCACACTTGTTAGAATTTTGGGCATTATTGTTTCACTTCAAAGTTACCTGCCTTTTTCATTACTAGTTTTCACCAACCGAGTAACTTTATAGAGAGTTTTCACTCAGTTCAATGGATTTTCAGTTGTGTTTTAAGCAATTATTGACTTTTCCATAATCTTTAATCCAATCAAAAAATCGGGACTTCACCTTATCTATTATAAAAATTTATGACCTTTACGTGACCTTTTATCCCAATTTAAAATTATGGCCTATTATAATCGCCGTCACTGTCACCTAAGACCACTAGCAAAGGCTATGAAACCTTTTAACTTCCCCCCTCATAGTCTCAGGTTACTTTAGTAAATAGAGCTGACTTTTCAAATACAAAGTTTCAAGTTCATTGACATACGTGACATTTCTAAGATATAGTTTCTGGTATCCTGGAAGCTTGGAACTAATTTTAAAACGTTTCGAGGTCAAATAAACATTTCAAGCTATAAATTATAGGCTTATCAAAACAATTTACACGCTCTTTGAAGATATAATTTGTAATGCGAACTCTACTTGTCTGGAATCAGAAGTACTACCCATTGTGGAAAATTTGATTGCATCTTGCGTTGTTCGGCGCGTTCCTGTCGAGACTCTGGCTTTGTTTGTCCGATTTTATCCCTCCTCTCTAGCTTAAGGGGTCAAAGTTGATTGTGTTTCGAGGGGATGATGTCACCTTATTCGGCTTTTCACGAGTGAATTCGAAATCTGAATTCCAGACAAGCGTGGAATAAACAGGCTACCGAGTAAAAACCTTGTCACATCTTCGTTCCGCTTTTGATAGGGGATACAAATTGATTACTATACGTCAATTCAAGTTCAATTTGCAAAATAACTAAAGCTTACGCGGATTAATACTCAATATCAATTCATCGCGGTGATGAAAGTAGTTCTGGGCAAACTGTACTTCTATATGTAAATTCCCCTTCTCGGTGTCTTGTTTAGGGGGCATTTCTACCCGAGGTCGAGGGGGAATTTGAAATCTAAAAGAGCCATGAAAAATAAAATCTCTTTCAATCTCTGCAAGGTACAATCTTGGAATGTTCCTTTATTTCCATAGAATAACAGGTTTTTCCTTTATTAATATAGATAACTTCGAAGGTTGTAAAAATATCCTAGTGAAGTCGATGCGCCCTTTTTTGTATATATAGTAAAATGTGCTCTGTAAATGTACGAGTTTGTTTGGGCTAATCACTGTAGCCCTGCAGCTAGACCCGCGAGAACGTGCCACTGTACTACATGGAGCTTATAGGCAACTCTGATCCATTTTAAAAACAGTTTGCAAAACAATTTTTCCCCTATTATATTTAACATTGTGTAGTAATCCGTTTTAACTTCGTCTCTTGTGAAAACTGATCTTCTTGTAAATATATATAATATCCTGGGGATCGCAGCAACGGTATGATTTTTTATCCTAAAATTTGCATATCAAACATTTCTATATTCAATCGAGATTTTAGCACGTTCCAAATATATTGATCTCTCGCTTGTTAAGTTTTCGACTATACTCAAATAAAAGGGAGATCACCATCGTAGGAACTGAACTCTGGGCTGAATGTAACTTTAAAATCATTTCATGTTGAGAGGTATGCGATGCAAATTGGTCTGTGATCTTGATTTATATATAGTATATACTTTTACTTCCTCAGCAGTTTATCCTGTTTGTAGTTTGCAACGCGTGTCAAGATAATCTACCCTTTGATTTTTTGTTATTTTTCAACGAAGTTTATGCTTTTCTCGCGCTGAAATCCCTGCTTGAGATCTACTTTGGTATTTATCATTAATACCGAAGTAATCTTGCCATGGGACGATTGCATATATGACTAAAATAGTAAGGGGACGGCCGATTTCACCCGTGACTCTGTCTGGCGTGGCGAGACGACCCCTTCTTTGGGGTTCCGATCAGGGATTTTACGTAGAAAATCAGTCGGAATCAGTCTTAGATATCATCGCGTAAACAGCCACTCTATGGGTCAAATCAAATTGATAGAACTATAGCGATTTATTTCGTAGCACGTTCTGAATTTTCCGACTGATTTTGACTGACAGGGAGGTGCTTATTTCGTATATCAGCCTAAAGTCCTCTCTAAAACTCCTAATCCATCTTTCGACCGGCTCTTTGGCTCTTTTTATCATGTGGTGGCCACAAGTGCCGCTCCACTGTCGTCCATTTTCACTCGCCGTTATATAGTCCTCGAACCTCGAACCAAAAAACTTTACCACCCTTCCTTCCTCCTTCCCGGTGTGTGACTATGACGGGGGCATTCCCCGTACTTCCGGTCTGATAGTTCCTACTTGGATTTCCTATGGGAAAAGCCGGTCCACCGCCAAAAAAGCCCTTCTTCGTATAGAAGCCCGGTTGCTGTAGACTTGGGTTTCATAAATGCCCCCTCCCCTCACCCGAACTATACGCGTAATCTCGACTGGTTTTTGCGCCTCTCGGCGTTCGAAAGAAGCGTCAGCTGATAATCGAGCGTGTACCACGTGACGCGTTTGTGTAATTGAAACACGAAGTGTGAATGGAAAAAAAAGATAGCTCTCGAGTCTCTCAGTCATTTTTCTTGACTTTTAGTAGCCTCTTCTTCGTATAGTGATGTAATTCTTGCACGTTAACTGAAAAGATTTTTTTCGTATTTGTTTCTTTCGTCAGATCCTCGCGCAGTCCGCAAGATGAAAGACGGAGAAATACAGGATCACATGGTCAGTTCCAACTGTCCGTCTTGTCGAAATCCCTACGACAAAGGGAAAAGACGACGATTGGTCGAAAACTGCGGACACGAAAGGTGCTACGGGTGCATGGTTGCCTCGGACCGGTGTCTACTATGTCAACAAATTGTCATAAGTCCAATGGGTAAGTCAATATATATTTTTAAATTTTGAAAGACTAAGACAGTTAGATGAAGGTGTCGTATCCAGAAGAAATTTTCCTTTTTTCTAGAAAAAGTATTGTTTCCATTGGATACGACAGTATATATATACCGTTTTAAATTTTCTTTTGTTGTGTTTAGAAAAATTTATTAAATCTCTAAGCCTTTTTCAACATATTTTTTTTTTCACGCAGATATTCACAACAGTGACAAACTAGACACCAAGGGAGGAGCGCCTCGTCCCAGAATGAAGACCAACGGTCACTTTACGACTTTCATGCAATCGAGAGCGACACCCGATCGCAAAGCCCTTCCACCTTCGTCGATTCTAGGTAAGCCTAAAATACTTTTCAAATCAGTGATATGTCTGGGCTTGTTACCCCATTATCTAAACAGGAATTCCAATGCCAAAAACTCTTAATAATCCCTCGCGGAAATTGCGACAATTTGTAATAGGAGAGAAAAAGAGAATATACATATCGTTGCTGATAAAAAAATATGTAAAAGATTGATCCCGGAGGCCAGAAGGCGCCTTTGTTTATCATCTGATCGAAACATATTCTTATCAACGCTTTAATTTTCTAGGGGATGGAATGGGTGGGGAGACATTTGTATTTTGAAGCGTCTCGCGACAACTTAAATTATATCTTAATTGAAGGTTTTCAAACATCCTGAAACACCAGAAAATCAGTGCATAAAGGGATACTAGACCTTTGAAACAAGTTATTTTGAATCTATTTAGACTCTAAAAATACGCGTCTAAATAAACAAGTTGTTTTCGGTACTGATTCAACTTGTATAATTATTAAAAAAATATAATAAAAATAGGTAGACGAATAATATAGAGGTTATACTCAGTTAAGAACTTAGGATTAGTCGGTTTTTACTAGAGTTTATAACCCTTCCCTGCTATTAGTTGACTAAAATGTGTTTTACGAACCGTAAATCCTTTCGAGTTTCGACACTCCCACTTGATAATTTTTCGTTTTATAATGGTTAACAGTAAGCTTAATTAAGTTAAAATTACAACACCTATTTTTAATTTTCAAAAGCAGTTGCAAATCGTAATTGATTTAACTTTTAAAACCAGTTATTAATCCCTATTTAATTTTAACTTTCAAAAACAAGTTTCTAATCCTATTGGGTTTAATTTTCAAATCGTTACTAAGCCTAATTCATGATATGGAAAATATACTTATTGTTTAAATACAAGTTTTAATAGTATGAAAAAAAAAAAAATTTAATCCATAAGCCTAGCAAAAACGTTGTGACAGCATCACTTTAACTGTTTAAACCAGTTGTTAATAGTAACATTCAACTCGTTATTAAGCCTAATTCTTCATTTTGGTAAAAATACTTATTATTAATTAAAGCTTTATGATTATTTAAAATTTCTGAGAATTAAATCGAGCTAGTGTTCAAGTTCGACCGATCGCGTTCTCATTAGGGTATTACTTTTAAAAAATTCATAATGAAGCTAGTATAACACAATAGTAAAAAAAAAACGGATAAAAAAGATCCACGGGACTTGATAAAATCAAGTTTAACGGGGCTAGCCCCAAGGGTTGGTTCCACTTGGCTCGTTAAGCCACTAAGAGAACGATCAAGAAAGAAGTTTATAATATATACAAAACACCAATTATTTCTTTCCTTCCCCTAAATGGAATTTCTCATTAATTTCTCGCGCGTTGAATTTCTTCTTAACTCGAATTCATGCTAATTGGCAGAAAAATAGGGACGAAAACCTGTTAGAAAGGTACTCCTATTCCACCCCATTCCCTAATTTTTCTACGGTTTAATCCGAGACGAACTTAAAGCCCTTATCGGTTTGAACCCTTTCTTTTGGGGTGAAATTAAAGGGATATTACCACGAACTGGTCAACATTTTTATTCCTTAATTGCTCCACAAATCAATCGCAAAAGTTTCAAAATTTAGGATAATGCTATGACGTCTTGAGCTTTTCACGCGAGTAATTTTATTGTAAATCAGTGTAATATAAATTTAATATGATTGGTCCGAATTTACCCTACGCTGACATTCAAACCTAACTCAATTTCCGATTTTAAATATTATTTTATTTAAAGTTTTCCGTGCAGATTGTTAAAATAATGATTCTGTTTTTAGCTTATACTTTCCCTTTAAAGACGCTCTGTTAAGTCGAGCCGTAAGTGGCAATTTGATTTCTCATTAGAAATTCTGTCTGCGGTTGCGTGAATAAAGGACGCTTCTATCCTTTCTATATCACATCTGGAATGCAACAAAATGTACCCCTTTTCAATTCTGCATGATCGATAGGAACATAGGAATTTCTATTTAATGTTATAGATTATTTAGGGTGTTATCTTTCCCTTTGAATGTTATATATGCCGGTATATTTTTAACGTTAGAGATGAATGCCTCTAAATTTACTTTGCAAATACTCTTAATTTATTATATTATACAGTTAAAGGTGTAGCAGTTTTTGTTGAATTATTTTGTTCAGCTAGGACCGTATTTATTGAAATTTAAAATTTTTAAATATTATGCCAATATAAAAAGCGATTTAAAAAAAATGAAAATGTTCTACAATTCACAGCTTTATATGTATGTTGTTTTGCTATTTGAAGAGGTGTTGGCAACAAAATAAATTTAACATTGTGTTAATCCACCCCACAATTTCAGCTTATCTCATTTTGAAGTCCTCTATATCAACCCAGATATAGTTGGTATTTGGGTATCGCCCCAAAAACATATCTGGGCGAGCTAAAGTAACTTGTTCAAGTCATATTTTGAAACTAGAAGTAACAGCCCAAGGTTCTAGGAAACTTACTTCAAATAGAGGCAGACATTTGCTATTGGTGGTTTCGCCGAGTATACTACCACTCTTTCTCGTACATTCACAATTCCTCTCAGTGTTCAGTTCTCTATAATCAATATTGAGTTGAGATTTAAAGGGAGAATGCATCTTAACATAAAGTTTAAATAGGCCTAATCTACCAGTAAAAATAAATCGACAAACAAATATTAAACTAGAAGCAAGAAGGATCAAACAATGAGAGGAAAAGTGGGGCTGCGTTGAGTTAGAGAGAGAAGAGCCTACCTCCCACTCGGGTGGAAAGGGGGATAGGAAATTCTCGAGGTAAACTGTTGTCACGTGGTCGCTAGCGTCGTCGGCTACTACGCGTCTCATAACGGATCCGTTTTACTCACGTGACAACAATTTACCACGAAGCAACTCTACCCCCGTCTGTCCTCCGTTCTCCCAGAGTGGGAGTTTAGGCCGACGCAGTAGGAACCGCGCCGTTCCCACTTTTCCTCTCCTTGTCTGATCCTTCTTGCTAGAAGTAAATTTAAAACTTACCCAAAAAATAGGCTTAGCTGGATTCATTGAGATCCTGAATTTCTTCGCATTGATGGATCATCGATCAATGAGCAAAAGCTAGTCGTTAAGGCGAGATCTCCGTGAGAGTTCCAATAACATTTGATCGATCACTGACATATCAATGCGAAGAAATTCAGGATATCTCCATGAATCCAGCTAAGCCTATTTCCCTAGTAAGTTTTAATTGATTTCTAGTTTAATATTTGTCTGTAATTTTGTTTACTCGTGGATTAGGCCTACTTACACGATAACGAATCTATACAAATCATTTGTTGTTAGGTTTCATTTTCCCTTTAAGCAAATTCGTACGTTTAAGTTCCTAGCTATGCAGTTGGAACACTTTTACAGGGGCAAGGCAGTTTTTAAAAAGCAGATAGCGAAACGAGGTCGCTCGCTCGTTGGTTACGGAATATTATCACGATACGTGCCTATAATCCTTCGTATAATTTAGCTTATACGTATATTTTTGCTTTTCAAAAAGAAATAACTTTCTAATTTATCACATGTTGAAAAAAAGGGGATGGTCTCTCTTCCGTTAATCGGGGCGAATGAATTCTAGTCGCTTCTCTAACTCGCGAACCCTAATAATATTTCATCACCCCTCAATTTATAAAGGGGCGCAGTCTTTTTTTCTTTAACTCTGCGAAACTATATAGAATCTTATTATTAAATGATTTAGGTTCCCCTAATTTCAACGAATTTATCCTATTATAGCCACCGTCCTGAAATCCTCTTGTACGAAACGTTATGTTCGCGTAGATAGAATTAATGGGTAGATATATTAAAGGTTGAAGAAATACCGGTGTAGTTATTCGCGCTTGTAATACCTACACCAGCCTTTCACTGGATTCATCCCAGAATCTTTTAACTAAGTGGCGTAATTGACATCCTTTATCCATCCTCTTTAGTAGCCGTTCACCGATAAGATAAAAAGAAAGGTGAAAATATGAAGGGAAAAATATATAAAATTTCCCCTTTTACCATACTCCCACTACCTGTTTGCTGGGATTTAAGTTGACTTTGTACTGTACGCGTTAAAAATATGGCAGTAAAGAGACCGAAAAGAAAAAAATAACTCTTTCATACCGTATGGTGAAAACGGATGTAAGGGGTGGTAATTTGAATATCAAAGAGGTTTTTGACTGGAGCTAGAAGTTTTAACTCTCTTTACATCCCCATATTTTTACGATTTTAAGGATCAAAGGTTATTTTATTCTTAGATTTATCGCAATTCCTAAATTTGGCAAAGGGTGAATGATTTGGTTCAAATATTAAATTCGAAATCCGAACTGAAAATTTCTAGACACTATTTAATCCCTAGGACTCTTTGTCAACAATTGTCTCCAAATTCTCGTACCTCATCTCCAAGTTGTCGTACTGCATCTTTCGTAAACTCTCATCTTTCATCTTCGTATTTCTTGTCCTGCATCCCCGTAAAAACTTTTGATCCTTAATTGACTGCTAGTGTATCTGTCTAAAGTCTAGTGGACTTTCGTTCCTATTCTCCATAAACTTTCCTCCCTCATTTACATTATTCTTTCTTTAGTTTAAAAAGTGATCTATCATAAGTATATGATAAACACTTGCTAAAAACATTAAAAGCCGTTTAAGGAATTGTTATCAAAAAATGCGTATACGTTTCACATAATTTAATATTTTTTCTTTTCTTTTCAGACGCTGACGAATCGATTTTTGACACCTCGATCGAGACAGCACCTTCTAGAAGGGGGTCATCAACGTATCAGAGAAAAAGACAACAACGACCCACAACCGTCAACGTTGATAGCCATTCGGCTTTGTCCGGTAATTATACCTTATGAATATACCTAATTATACTTTCACCCCGGAGACAAAACAATTACAGCTGGGAAACCCGAGGACTCTTTTTCTAAATATTTTAACTCGCAGAATTGGCCAAAATTCATCGATGGCCCGTCAACATGGTTCGAAAAATCCGATCCCTTTGGAACATTCAGGGTAACGAACAATGCATTCGAGTGATGAACGATTTTAGCGAATTAAATTTTGGTTTCGCTGTTGTTTTTATAACAAATATAGCCACCACTTTTAATTTAATCCTTGCCTGCAGACAGCACTTTTTTTATATTCAGACATCCATTAAGTGTATTGCGAAATATATAAGCATGGAGTAGAAAAACAATATTATATTCATATTCCTGTTCAAGAGCAGGTGTTGACAACAATTATTTGCGAGCTTAAATTTATCGCTTTCTCTTGAGCAAGACTATAATTATTTTTCGCTCATTTTTATTAAAGGGAAAATTGCACGTTAAGTTAATTTTTGAAAATTTAAACCGTCTTAAAAAGTTTTGAAATGAGAAATATTAAATTTTATTTTATAAAGGGAGAGTGAAATGGAAAACTATTTTCCTCTCAAAAGATATTTTAATAAAGTTCTGACAATCTTCAGACAATTTCATTTGACAGCACGCCCAAAGTTATAGATTATCTTTATCTTGAATTACACAAAACAATAGAGATACAGTGTAGTCTAAGTTGGTCAACTCGTGGTGAAGTTATGTAGATAATTATACAAAAACAGAACCCGAGAGTTAGTCTTAGCGGAGGTCAAAGTAAAAATATTTACGCTTTCTGAATCGTCGATTGTTTTTATATGGAAATGTATAAGAAAAATCAATTAATTTTTCCATTTCATGTTACCTTTAATCTATCCCCACACCGTTTTCAACAAAAATCGTGCCGTTTGACTACAAATATACCCGTAGCGTTATTTATTTTTTTGGAACAATTTTGCGCATGTTCGACTGTAGGTTTTTAAATTATAATTTGCGTTTTTTTAAGCATGCATCAGTTGACCCAATGAGCATTTTTAACTAAAATTTAAAATACCGTTTCGTTCTCAGAAGCCCCGTCTAAACCCAGCCGAAATGAAGACACCAACTCGACCAGCGATCTGTACGCCAGATTGGGTCTCTTGTTGGGCGACGACGCTAGGGTCAAGGGTACGAGAGGTCATGGAACTGACACGGCTCGTCGTAGCAACAATAGCCACGGTTCTTACGCTAGTATCTCATCTTTGGCCAGCAGCGACGCTAATATGCCGGCATCTTCTAACACTAGTCCAGTCTCAACGTTAACAGGTGAGCCCTCAATTTTTTTTTTTTTCTTTCTTTCATTCTTCTCTTTACCGAGCGATGTAATCAGCTGGCGGGAATGTCCGCCCGTAATTATATAATTTACGATGGCATAACGCGATAAATCAAGAAAAGCGGGAAAATTATCCGCCTAATTTAGACAAGATCCGACTGTTTGAATGAGGAAAAAATGCATTTATAACGGTCAATGCGTGCTTTGTAAAATTCTGGGTGGTCTTTCTAGATCTTCGCGTTCAAGCCCAGTCGTTTAAAACTAAATTAAGGAAACTAATAATAATAATATTAATTTTTTTATTAAAGTTTATTTTTCTACCAATATTTCTAATAATATACGGACCATTCGGCTTAATTGAACCAATGAAGTAATACCGAGGAATGAGATACTATCGGTTAAACCCGCGCTTTAAAAATATACCCCCTCCAGCTTTATATACATTGATTTATGCCAGTCGAATTAACGGACTGACGTATACCTATAATTTTACTTTTCTTCGAGACTGCCTCGTACATTAGCTAGATATCTCATTTTCAAAACGATCTTCCATCTTCTACGTATGAATTCTCATTCGCAAAATAATAATATAATGTATAATGAAACCTCCCTCTCTTATTCCCTTAATCGCATTAACCCAAATAGTAAACGCGCGGTCAAACGCGTTACTTTTATATTTTCTCTATATTAAAAACTTTTCACATGAAGTTAAAACAACCCGGATGACCCGTTTCTTTCCTCTCCATAACCTGTCCTTAAAGTTTACCTTACAATATAACTTTGTATTAAATTTCAGAAAGATATAGTTATAATAAATAGGGAAAATATATTCCATTCTGAATTTAATTGTTGAATTTCAAATGGAGAATGAAGTCCGATTAGTGATTTTTTTTCTATCGTTAAAAAAATACGAACAGTTAGCTAGAACGTACTCGCATAGTCGACTTAATATTGTGATACATCGGTTGTCAATTTGACGCTGTCGCTGATTTTTTATGAGCTCCAAATAGAATGTGAGTAGCATTTTTGGAAAGACCGTTAAGCCTAGTTGGGCTAGATATTATGGCGTGTTACTCGCGCTGTTTCAACTTCTCCCAGAGCACTTCGAAATCCATTAACGCAATGCATTTTGGATTGCACCGGGGGCAGTCGGAGCAGCCCAAAGAAAAACGCCATTAAGAATTTGACTTTCCATTGAAAGAAATGAAAGTTGGAAATACATTTCTTACGCGTCGCAGGGGACATATCCCTCTGTAGCATTTAAAACTTGCACACCAGTTTGAAAAGAGCCTGTTTTACAGCAAGATTTCAAACTGTCCATTGATCCTTGTTAAGCCTACTTTCCAAGTAAGTTGAAAAGTGATTGTAAGTCTTCATTTCCCTTTTAATTTAATTAAATCGTAGATATGGAATTAGGATCTAGGATATTAAATCGTGTATTAAATTTAATCCCTTTTGCCTTTATCGAAGTTTTAAGTATTTTATTTCGTTGAATTTATTTAACGAAATAAACTTAAGATGGAATAATCCTGTTAACATTTCTTCGCAGATTAAAGAGTCGGAGAAAAAAATCGGCCAACCTTTCCATTAGTTATATTAGAGTATATATTTTTTGAAAATGTTTTGAAGGGGTACCCCTGGGCCATATTATCCCCTGACTCTATCCGCGAATTGTTATAGATTATTTTCACTACGAAAAAGAAAAAGAAAAAAAATATTTAACTTTATTGTAGCTGCGAAATGAACCGTATGACCCCCTCTGGTTTTTAAGGCTCCGAAATTAATGCACCAAGCAAGCTTCGTAATATGAAAAGAAATATATATCAGCTTATACGAAAATTTATATAATAAGATTGTGAAGGATCGCGGTCGGTAACGTCAAATTTGGTAACGTGAAAAGATATGTACAGTTATGGAATGATTTATAGGTGTCTTGAATAATATAAAAGAAGAAAATGCTTGAATAGTTCTTGTTAGAAAGAATGCGTGTTAAAAGGAAAGCGATTTCTTAGCGTAAGACCTGTATTTTTGATGCTAAGTTTGATACATTTCAAGATTGTAAATGAGTTTAGAATAGACCATTACAAATTTAAAACTCTAAACTTTCTGGAAAAGAGTTAGCTTTGTTCGAACTATATATTTTAGATTATCGAACATAGAATTTCAGAACATTTTATTTCTACAAGAAAAATAAATTAATTTATTTTTTTCCATTTTAATTTAAAGTTTCTTAGAAACGGATTGATCCATAGGTATGATTAAAATGTAATATATTTAATTATCCTTTAGACCCGAAACCTATCTGAACATTGTTACAATCATGGAACTAATTACCTAAGGAACTGTTCGCGGACATAGTTAACGTTAACCTCTCCGAAGAACATTCGTTGAAAAATACTCAACAATATTTGTTGAGTTAAATGGCAAACCCATTATGCTCTTAAAGCTACCTACTTACTAGGCAATTGACTTAATCCCGGTAGGGGCGTCTGTCAACGAATCTTTTCCGATTTTCTTGTCTTCAAATTGTCCCTAATTAGTTCCCTATGATTTGGGTTCAAATCATATATATATGATATACCTTTCGAAATATATTAAACAGAAAATCGTCTGACCATTTTTTCCAATGATTACTATATTCAAACTCAGAATTTCTAACCAAGAAACCAGTTTTTCCACGATAATTCGAAGATGTCTTCCAAGACGTAATCTTATTTTATTATTAATATACGTATTTATTATACCAAATCTTAACAAAATCTGAATCTCTCTCAAACAAGTATATGTACTTTTGTTCAAAAACAGTTTGCAAACTAGCAAAAGCTGGAGCGCGTTATACCCAATGTTATATACGTTACAAAAGTAGTAGATACAAAGTATTATTGAACAGGATTACGGATTAAAACTTTTATACGGAAGAAAGATTGTCGTGGCCGCGGCTCTTATCATCAATTCTTCTTCTTATACATTTAAGAAGTTAATCCCAGTGGAATTCCTGTTTGGAATATATCGTCTACCCTTTTCAAATTTTTTTATAGCCCTAGATGCGCTACTCGTTACAGTATCAAAAATCTAATCCCTCAGATCCTCGGAAAAAACAAATGGGGGCGAAAATCGTTACCTAATAGGCCTGATGCAATACACGCTGGGTTTTAGTAATGAATTTTATATTGAGTACCGTATTTATTTAACACAAAGTTGAAACCCCAATTGATGAAAAATCTTTTTTCATCAATTTATTTTTCATTGATATAACGAAATAAAGTTATTTTAAGGCTCTTATAAAATCATATAAAAATATTTCAAAGAATATTTTTCACCGTGTTCTCATCTTCAGGGTTTTATGGCGATGAATTATTCTGTTTTAATATTATTGTTCTTGGATGTGGGCTTATTTACATAATGACCTATCATTATATAAAAGTTAAAATCAAGAAAGAAAATGTATCTACCTTGCACCTGGGCATGAACCTGACATCATTCGCAAATATTTTAATATATCTATCGGGGATTCTCCCTAAGATTAAAAGGGATAATGAAACTGATGAACTTTCTTTTTAATGAATTTAAAATTGCGTAAAAACTTTATTATAAAGTTAGGCTTTATTAAATGCGAATTAAAGAATAGTTCTCTGGTATTGACACATCCGTCGAGATTGAGGTAATCATACTCTTATGATTAAGATAAATTACATAGTAGGGAAACTTAAACCCCAGTGTTACTTTATTTATATTTTGGTGACGATTTTCCGCGTGAATTAGCCCGCACGGTATCATCGTCGTAAACCCACACCTTATAAAAAAAGTTCTTACCCGATCTAGATCTATAGTATATTCACCATTTAAGGATAAAAATAATGTTCAACCCACCGGAAAAACAACAGGTGGGGTGTAGGTTCAAAAAAGTAAATATATGTTAAATCCGTGGTGACAAGCCATGTATCCGTGGGCTTTCCTTTCAGTACCTGACCATCGTCTTTCAACGAGATATTTCAACTTTTCGAGATACCCCCCATTTCCTCCCTGCTAGAAGATTATAAATCCTGTCGCGGTTATTATGACGCGAATATTTTTCAAAAATGTCCGGAACGATAACTCGTTGCGAACAATCGTTATAACCGAGGAAAAATTGTGCCACGCAACTTTACTTTCTTCTTATTTCAAATTACATTTAGCCGACGGATAATTATAAAGGAACGGCGTTTTTTTCCACTTTTTAATTTTATTCTTTCACAATATGTTTAAGAATTTTGAGAAAGCGACCTGATTTCGAGGTGTAATGTAATTCCCGGTTACGATGGTTGAAAATACTGTAATCCCGAGTTTTTTTGTTATTTAATTTAATGTCTGGGCAGTTCTATAACCCTAATTTAACTGTTAAGCTCGCTGTATGAATGAAAACAGGATAGATAGTCATATTTTTCAACAAGGGTTGTCAAAAATGTATTTGTTGTGTCGCAAAATCGCGACGCGAAATTGGCAACGCCTTACACAATCTCATTCGTGTATATCGAAATTGTTATATTAAAATTTTGATTTAATGTAAATCGATAAGGTTCCGAAGCAGAACCTCTCAGCGGAAATAGCAGTACATCGAGTAACAAGGGGACTGGATTCTCTAAGAATGCCAGAGATCAAAGCTTGGACAGCGTTGCTTCACTAATGAGCTGTACGACCGGTCACAGCGTCGCGTCATCATCTTCATCAGGAGGAATTTTAAACGCCCCAAACACTTTCCACAGACAAGATTTTGCTAGTAAACATTATATTGCTATATTGGCGTTACTGACTATTCGAGGGTTCGGTCACTTTTGCTTGAAATCTCAAATTATTTACGGGAAATCAATCTTTAAATCCGCAAAGCTCTTTTTAAAATTTCTACGAACACCCAAAAAACCCTACATAAATATGACAAGTGATCCGACCTCTCGATCCAATTTCAGTTAAAACACTGGTTCTCCGAAAAAACCTTTGAAGAGAAAGCCACGGAAATAGGCATACAGAACCATAGTTTTTACAAAATAATGTTATAGTAAAAATTTACGTTAGCTTAATTTAATTTTAACGCGTTTCAGGGTTAAGCGATCGTTGTCCGCCCATCGGAAAACGAACCGCTTTCGTTAGAAGATCGGATAGAACGTGCAATTCGGGGGCAGCTCCGGCGTCTTCCAATTGTAAAGGTAACTTAACCTTTCGTAGGCGTATAACGTTTTCCTTGTCCGAGTCTTCAAAGTCAGTTTTTTTTATTTAAAATAACTTTTCTCTTTGAAAAATTAAATTCTAGGGCGTCTCTACGCGTTGAGGGCCGCTCAAATTCCTCTGAAGCCTCTCTTTTTCGAAGTGCCCCAAACGGAAACCGACCCAGTCTTCGTGGGGAGGCAGTGGTTATTTCATACCGTCCAACAGGTATCGTCCTTCGCCCGAAATTTCGTTAACCTCCCACGCGTTTAAACTTTGTTTTAATCCGAATTTACGGTTATACAGTGTTTGCTGTCCTCCGAGCCTCGAGAAACTAATAACCGAGGTGTGGTCGTCAGTGGGTGTCCGGGTAGCGGTAAAACCGCGGCCATACTGCAACTTGTTGACTACAGCAATTTCGGGAGGAAGAAAGACGACCCTCTATACCAAGACATGTCTTTCAACGACATTTTCGACACCCTCTCCTTGAGTAGCGGTGTTAAAGGCAGCAGCAGCAGTAGCGGAAACAGTTCCATGTCCGATTCCATTTATCAGTCGCAGTTGAGTTTGAACCGCGATTCGGCTCGTCAATTGGCCGGACACGTCGTCGGTTACCATTTTTGTCAAACTGACAATTCTCCGACTTGCCTGGTGCCCGACTTTATTCATAGTTTGGCCGCTCAACTTTGCCAAGCGCCACAGTTGGTCGCCTTCCGAGAACTACTTCTGGAAGACGGGAAGTACCGAGAATTGCTGGGCTTACCTTCCTGCATCGCCGATCCGGCCGAAGCCTTTGTCAAGGGTATCTTGGAACCGCTGCACACGCTCCGAAGGCAGGGAAAAATTCCTAACACTACCTGTCTGTTGGTTGTGGATGGTTTGAACGAAGCCGAGTTTCACAAACCTGATTACGGCGATACCATCACTTCGTTTCTTTACAAACATATTTTACAGTTTCCATCCTGGCTTAAGGTACGTTATTCAACCATGTTTTAGGCCAATCTTCCATTGATCTCTAACACAATTTTTTTAAACACTTCAGCTGATAATAACGGTTCGAACCGAGTTCCTGCCTATCACTAAATCATTCCCCTTCCAACATGTTTCCCTGGACCAAACGTCCACGAACGAACATACGCAGCGAGACCTAAACGGCTACATTTTGAGTCGTCTCAGGTTCAGCCGCGATATACAAAAGAACATCACCGTCCCGAACACGAAGGGCGAAGGGTCGTCTTTCACCAACTTCGCCACACACTTGGCGCAACTGAGCAAAGGCTGTTTCCTATTCGTCAAGATGGTTCTAGACTTGATTGAGAAAGGTCACCTCGTCATTAAGAGTAGCAGCTACAAAGTCGTCCCCGTGAACTTGTCGGAAGTTTATCTTTTGCTCTTCAATCTGAAATTTACGACCGTAAAATCCTACGAAAGGGTACGATGGAGATTTACTATATTTTTTTTTGGTTTTTGTTTGTAGAATTATTAACAGTTCAGATTGTTTATTTTTTTTAAAGGTTAGTAACATCCTCCAGGTTTGCCTGGCCTCCTTGTATCCCTTGTCGGCTCTAGAAATTTATCATAGCGTCAACGCGGGAGCCGTGACGCGTCCCATGACGTGGGACGAATTCCTAAAACGACTGGATGTTTTAACAAGCGCTCAGTTTCTAGTAGAACGCCACGATGGTTCCATCATGTTCGCCCATCCGTCCTTAAGAGAATTTCTTTCCCGACGAGAAGAGAATGAGAAAACGAAGTTCCTTTGTGATCCTCGAACTGGAAACGCTTTGATCGCGTTCCGGATGAGTCGGTTGCAAGCGCCTTTGGAAAAAGAACAATCATTGGCGTTAGGACACCATATGCTGAAGGCCCATCTCTTCAAGGGGTCTGATCTTCCCAAAAGATGCGGGAGTCGAGATCTTCAAGCGCTTTGGTTGTTGCAGAGTAGCGACGATTTGTCTACCGGTTTAGCTTGCTTACGAAACGTCTTCAGCCCCAACATTAAGGTAAGCACGTTTCTGTTACTTAAGTCTTCAACACGTTTCGGACGTAAAAGGATGCTGACACTTTTCTTCGTTTTATACTCAGGTTAGTCGACTATTACTACTAGCGGGTGCCAATCCAGACTGTTATACTCCACAACCCGATTCGTCCCCGCTAATTTCGGTAGCTTCGCAGTGCGGCTACTCGCAGTTCGTATCGCTTTTATTAGAATTCGGAGCTGACCCGAACGCCACCAACGAATGCCTAGTGACCCCTTTGATCTTAGCTTGTCAGAAAGGCCATTTAGAAGTAGCCCAGATCTTATTAATGGGCGGCGCGAAGTTAGAATTGGTGGACAATAACGGATGGTGCGCCTTGGTTCACGCTGCCGCCAACGGACACCTTCCTATTGTTAGTCATATCGTACAAAGCGATTGGCCAAATGAAGAACTAGACAGTCAAAACCAACAATGTACCGCGTTCGCCAAAGCCGCGCAACAAGCCTTGGTTATGGCTGCGCTAAATGGACATATCCAAATCTGCGAGTACCTTTTAGATCTTCCAGATGTCAGGGTTAACGCCACTGACCAAGTATCAGGCCACACGCCACTCTCGGCCGCTTGTTTCGCAGGACATACCAAAACTTGCGAAGTCTTGATCAAAAGGGGCGCCGCAGTGTCCATCGTCAATTGCCAAGAAGAGCCGCCTCTAGCTTGCGCCGTTTCCGAAGGTCAATGGGAAATCGCGGAACTTCTTCTAAGCCAAAGAGCTTCTATCGAACAAAGAGATAAGGACGGTAGAACGCCTCTTATGCTAGCCGCCGCGGAAGGACATTTGGGAATACTCGAGCTACTTTTGTCCAAGGGAGCTGTCGTGAAAGCTCTGGACAAAGAAGGGCTATCGGCCCTTGGATGGGCGGCCAAGAAGGGGCAATTGCAAGCCGTGCAATGTTTATTAGATCATTCGGCGGATGTGAACCAAGCTGATAAGAACGGAAGAACTTCTCTAGATCTCGCGGCCTTCCATGGCGACCCAGATGTGGTGAAACTTCTTCTGGACAGGGGAGCCGTTATGGAGCACGTAGACCATAGCGGAATGAGACCTTTAGACCGTGCTATCGGATGCGGTAATGGAGCGGCCGTTTCGTGTTTCCTTTACAAAGGCGCCAAACTCGGTCCCCAAACTTGGGCCATGGCTGAAGGAAAGACTGAAATGTTGCTGCTCTTACTTACAAAGCTACTAGACGATGGAGGACAGCTTTATAAGGTATGCCGTTTTCTTTATCCTTCAAGAGGAGTTGGCAAGAAAAGGCTACAGAAGACTTTCTCCTCTATGAGATTTAACAATTACAATCTGCTTCAGCTTTCCCACTAAGCCTAAAGGTTTGCTGACCATATGTTTTTTCCTAATAGAAAACGAGATTGAAAGAAGCAGCTCACAGATACCAATATGCGCTGAAGAAATTTCCAAATCCTGGTTCCTTAGGAGATAAACGTCAAGACTTTGAACAACTGAAATTTCATATGTGCATTGGTTTAGCCAGAAGCAAACGAAAATTAAACGTAAGTCTTTCAAAGTCTTTCATTTCAGAATTGAGGATTTTTATTCAAATGTTTTTAATAGGAACTTCTCATGGCGCGAGAAGCTAGCGATCAAGCTATCGACATTCGACCCACGGCGTATGAGGGATATTACGTCCGATCTTGCATTAAAAGAGATTTAGGGTATTTTTTTTTTTTCTTTTCTTTAAAATAAGTGTTGGTTCCCAAGTTAAACTTTTAAATTCATTTTCCAGTTTAGATTCAGAGGCTTTAGGAGATATCAATCAAGTCCTGTCTCTAATTCCTAAACAGTCTGATTTTCGTAAGGTAGTTCTAAACACCAAGAGTGACTTGGAGGCGAGTCTACAGAAACAAATCACGCCACTACCTGGAAGCGAACAAGAGCAGTCGCACAGAGGAGTGAATGATTTTATGCCAAGCGCCTTACGGAATAGGTAATTTGTTTTGACCAAACTGAGTCTTATCAATCCTTCACTTTCTCAAACTAATTATATTCTGTCGGTTTTTGTCGCTATAGTTTCTTTGAAAAAACATCATTTGGATTAACTGGATCCACGGACACTTTAGATCAAGTGTGCGGCATTTCGCTCGATTCCGTCTCTTTAACTAGCCACAAAAGCCTCGGAAAATCTCTCGGAGTAGACCCTAAAACCGAGGTTGGAGCCGAGAGACCTTTCCTGGCTCTAAAAAGAGGTTTTGAGACTGCCATGTGAGTGCCAACAAAGTGGAAACCGATCTCACCCCTTAAACGCGAAAAAACAAAGGGTGTGAAGACTTTACTGCCTAGTCATGAATTTTTGCCTTTATTTTTTTTTACTATAATGTACCAACAATACACATTTTTATAAGGACATTCCATCTAGTAAGCTTACGAAAACAATTTGCCTACTGAGGAACAAAAGTTTTTATCGAAAAATAATAAGACTTTTTTTTTTGTTATTTCATAATCTCTGTGAAATATTTGCCAAGACATACTTTCCAAATCTTACAATCCACGCATTTTAAATAGTGTTTCAATTTCCCGCGTAATATTTCCTAATAAAATTGACCCCCCGGTATACAGCGCCATCGTGCCGAGGGATTTCGAGATTGTTGCGCACAATTTTAGAAATTCGCCATTTTGTTGCAGAAGACTGGAGTTTTCGGGTATTCGTTCTTAATCCTTTGTAATCAATATTCTAACGACGTTATATTGTTTAATAACCTATTTAATACTACAAAATTATTGTTAAGTACTTTTTATAACAGTCCATTTAATAATTGAAAAGTTGTAAAGTTAAATTTTCAAGCCACAATGAGCCGACCATTTTTTGGTAAGTGTGTCTTGGATAAATAATCTTACTAGCTCCCTGCCCTTCCAATCTTAATTTCTATACGCGAAACTGTTGCAAGCCGTCCATATTTCACTTCCTACAAATCTTTTTTATATAAAAATTAAAAAAACTATAAAAAATACTAAAGATAACCAAAGTCGCCAACGGTTATGGAAACTCAGAGTAATATGTCATTAGGCATATCTCTTGACTGCATATCTACGAAGCAGAACACTGACTTAAGACCTAAACCCATTTGACAGTTTACGTACTCCCTCGGACATCATTTATTAGGATTGAATTTATCACTCTTCAATGCATGTTTTATCTAATTTACGTATAGCATAATCTATAACAAGTTTACGTTAGAGTTTAATTAACATTGGTGTCCGAGGTTGATTGTTCGTGAACTAATGTCACTAGTAAACAACCGAAATTGTGTTTTGACTCCGAATAACGTAGCGTAAGTGCTCATTAGTTCCAAAGTCGCTAATTTATGAATTTGTTGATATACTAAGGGGTTTGATCAGTGTAGAGGTTGATAAATGATTATAGGCTTAACGATGAGCTTATTAATCAGCCTCTTGAACACATGCCCCCCTTTGTACGGAGAACTTTAATGAACTTGACGCAATCGGAGTCATTTTGCGTGTGTTCTTGCCCTTTTTGCAGTTTTGACATTTATAACTGCGGTGTTTTTTTTTCTGAGTGTGCTTTAAAAATATCACAGTGTAGTAGATAATGTTAAGCAAGGTGTTTAAGATTAACGATGTTAGGTCTAAAAACGTAGTTGGCTGTTAACAAAATTCGTTATTCTGGTACTAATAGAAAATATATACCCCTGATTGTGGCGTAATATAGTGGTTTAGATTTTAAATATCTCCCCTTAATCTTGAATGCAAGATTTTTAAATTAACCATCTAACTATCAGTCATGTGATTTTATAAAACACCATACATCAGCCTGCTAACTGTGTGTAATGGTGTTTTTGTCAAATTTAACGTAATGTAACTTAAAAACAACATTAGTAGTATTTAAAAATTTTGCATTTAAACAAAACTTAGCTATGAAACGATTGGCTAGCCTAGTTTTAAAATTTTTTAGTGCGAGGCAACCCCAAAATGCTTTTAGTAAAGTCAAAATTTAGTTTGCTTGTAGTAAAAAAAAAAAAAAAATCCTGACAGTATTTATATGAACCCAATTACAGACCTAGTTGGGTTTACTCGGGGATTGTCTATCTAGACTCCTAGAGGGAGAAGAAATTAGGGAATTTTCTACATAGACAGTTCCTGGTTTTTTAATTAAAAGGAGATTATGATATTTAAAAAGGCGCATTTCTAAAAATTTGGGTTTTTTTTCTTCTTTTTCAAATTTGACTTTCGAAAATTAAAAATTTGGTAACAGTGCAATCTCACCATGTAAAAACAGAAAAGAAAAGTAATGGAAACTTTTTGTCTTTTTTTGATCTCCGTTTAATTATTTTTTGTAACATTCCTGGGAGCTAACATTAGGTTTATTAGTGTAGTAATGATATTCTGATTCCATTCTGGCCAACTAAACTTAAATGTCGGTAAAAGGCAAATGATACTTGTTTTAATTTCCACGTGTGTGGTCTTAAAAACCGCAACTAATTACCGTAAAAATTATTTGTGTAAATACAATATTTATAGTGCCTTAAAAAAAATTGTACAGGTTTCCCTTAAACTGTCGCGCTATTATTAAAATATACATATTCCATAATTTTATGTATAAGATTTTTATTAATCTTAATTAAAAATCTGGTATAAACTACAATTTAGATTTATTTCGATCACGGTCTAGTTCTCCCAAATGTATAATTCTGTGTGTCCATATGGGGAACGCTATGATAACGTTGCAAACTCCGGTTGAATTTTGAGTTTTTATTTCAAAACACGCACCAAGTTTGAATTATCTTTCTTCGCGCGTTTTAGTGTATTATCGCGAGACTCCAGTCATTTCAAATGCGCTTAAGCCTAACACGAGGCTTTGGAGATTATATGGTTTAACGAAAAAAAAAACGAAGTACGAATTTTTGAAGTTCGTCTTTTTTGACAGGTAGAGGCATTTTGGCCCCTCCCTCCCCTTATTTTTGCCCTTAGCGTGACGCATTTTTAACCTCTAGCTTTGTAGGCCATTAGTTGAGGGACGAAATTGACCCCTAGTCATGTGGTAAATGCCGCAACACTGAATGGTATAATTCGTCATTCCTGCCATTACGTCACTAAAATTAGGCGAGTTTCGTTAGGAAACAAAAAAGTCGCGAGCGCTACCATACTCAAGCTTGGGCTTGTCTTATTTCTAAGCATGTTTATTGTTTAAACTCCCCGAGTCCCCCCATTAAACAGAGACGCGCGTTTGGCACAGACCTGGGCAGTTCGTGAATGACTTTTGAACTTCCAAAGAGATGATTGTTCGCGAATATGCCAACCTCTGGTTTAGCACGTGAGAGTTAGGCCTTTTGGACATGCTAACTTCCAATTTAAAGTAAAAACCAAAAGAAATCGAAAATACTGGAGTTTAATTAGGATTTAGGAAGCCTACAGCAAAGTTAGTGTCTTAGAACCTTAGAGGTAGTCAGCAGTGTAACCATTACCAATGGTACGAAGTTTTGACTCTAATAGTATGGGTGGTTTTATTGTAACTTCTGTTAGGCCTCCAACTAATTACAGTTTAATTTTTATAGGAGCAATCATGGTGTGATTAACCTCAACAATAGATTGGAAACCAAAACCATATTAAGAGTGGAATCTGGCGTCTCAGCAAAATTAATGTGTAGCAACTATCAGGTAGGAAACATTCCTTTTAATTACAATCACCATCCTTGAAAAAGATGGTGGGTTTGAACTCACAACCTACCACTTTGATGTGGTATGAGTCCTGCGTAAATATTTACTACATTAGATCTCCGATTCACACAGCAAAAGCAGCGGGTATAAATAAGGTGTGAATTTTTTGTGGTAGTATTTGTGTCCCTGAACCCGTTGTGATCTTGGGATGATAATCCCGATGCTTTTCATTTTGTTGAACACTCTGAGATGTTTTAATTTCCCATTAAGCACAATATACAATTTAATTGTGCCAAGTTCCCACATTTTGAAAACTTCGTGAAATTAGGAAAAATGTTAGGTGGGTAATTTCCCATTGGATGTAGTTATATAACTTATTCCCAAGGATGTGGTTTAGTTTAACTCGTAAAATGAAAGTACGCTTTTTGTCATTTCTGATAATATCAGTACTTTTATTAATGACAAGAACTGTACATAATGTTTTATGATTTTGTTTCTTCTATTATTTTGTACATCATACTTTTTCATATAAAAGATTTTTAATGATGGTACAGTAGCAGCGACTTACTGTTATTTTTTTGTACAACACTAGATTTTAAGCCATCGGTAGAAAAATAATTTTAATTAAAAGAAAACGTAACTGACAAAAGTCGTATTTTTAGGAAATGGTCTTAGGTATTTAAAAAAAATGATGCCAGCTCTCATCAGGGAGGTATTTACTCTTGAGTTTTAAATTAACATAAGAGAGCGAAAGTAGTTTTTTTCTTTTTTTAAGTACATTTTAAACAAGATTTTATTTTTAACAAAAGAATCAACAGTTATAATACTAGTCTACATACGTAAATGTTGGTCTTTTAATCTAAAAAAAAGACTCAAAAAATATATCGCGCGGTGGAAAACAGAAAATTGGGATATCTGAGGTAGCATCTATGAGTAATAAAAAATAAACCAACACAATCATAAAATCATATTTACCCATTTTTTGGTTTCATAGTTATTTTATGATTTTAATTCGTTAATTAGTAAATTCCCTGGAGAAAATGGCACATTTTTTTTCTTACGAAGAATCTTATTTTGGGGAGGGTGAGGTAGTTTCGAACCAAAAAATACAAAAAATATTTTGGCATAAAAAATTATGATTTTAGATACTGAATATGTTATCATATTTTTTTCTTTAAACTATACGCAATTACATTTTTAAAACTTACCCACCTCAACCTACCTTTATCTTACACACTTAAAAACCTTGATATTGTTTTTATCAAACAAAAAACAACTTTTGGAAAAAAAAAAATAACTTAATGGAGATGAAATAAAGGGGTTTTCTGGTTAAATATTTTGACAAAAGTGTCAATAAATAAGCACACTTTCACATTTGAAGATAATTTTTGGATATAAATATGTACAAAGATGTGGAAGTGATAAATTTGAATGATTTTTTAGGTACACTTTACAATTTAATGCGCTTTAGATATTTTTATTGAAGGCAGACATTTTTGCAAAAAGTTTTCTCCAGGTACAGACTCCAAAAATGGGGTTGTCTAAGTCTAAGTAAAGAAGATTAACTATAATCTGACATAAGGTTTTTGATACAACGGGATGTGCTTCAAAAATATCACCGTTACATCACTGTAATATCAAGGAAGGAACCTAACCTAATACATGGTGTTAGTTATGGCCATTTTGGCGATGAGATAGCTTTGTGTTTTCGAAATATCACCGTTACATCACTGTAATATCAAGGAAAGAACCTAACCTAAGTTGTACCTAATATGTGATGTTAGTTATGGCCATTTTGGCGATGAGATAGTGGGGTGTTTTCGTAGCTCCAACTTGTGTCCTAACCAGAGTTCAAGTAGCCTTGCTCAGTACCTGGAGGAGTTAGCTTGTATTTCTAGAGGAGTAAGCTTGTATTTCTAGAGGAGTAATCAAGGTGGGACACGACTGGAAGTGTATTTTATCTATGATGCTTATCTAGAATTTGGCTATATTTAATTGTAACGCAAATGTTAATCTTCAGTACCAGGATAACCCTTTTGTAGAAATGTCGGCTTTTAAACAGATCAAATATACTAAACACTAAAAAAAAAAACAATTTTTAAAACTTTAGGTTAAACCATTAACACTCCCACATGATCTTTTCAAACAAAAAAAAATGTTAAGAGTACAAGATAATTTTGATTAAGTTTTCAACAGTTTAAATAAACATGTTAGTCAGGGTTCGTACAAACAAAAACCTGGAAATATAAGGGAAATTGATTTTTGAGTTAAAAAAAGCTCATGGAAATTTAAGGATAAAATCATAAAATTTGAGAAAATTGGGGAAATATTTCATAAAAAAAACTGACACTCAAAACTGTTGCAAATCCAAAAGAAGGGCCGATTTTATAGCACCTAAGAACTAACCTCTTAACTCTAGTTTATTTTCAGCCCAATTTTTAGATATTTCCAACTTTATCTGAGTTTTAAAAGACCCAGTTAATGTAAGAGTATATACAGGAAAACTTAACAAAAGTAGTCTGGAAATATCAGGGAAATTCATTTTTAAATTTTGTACGAACCCTATTTGGAAAATAATTGATCAATAATTTTAAGCCAAAAAATACCCATTATTTCGACTCCATTATTAAAACTCCAGAGAAAAAAAAAGTTAAATATTAGAGCAAGTTCCGCATAGCACTACCTTTTAAAATTTGTAATTTAAAAAAAATGTTTTTCGTTCATGGTTATAGCAATAACTATATTATAAAACGCTACAAGTATTTAAAAATGGGGGATTATTATCTATACATAATTTAGTGGGTTTTGGGGCGTCATTTTGTATACTTTTTTAAATTTCTACAGTCAGAATCAGGTAAATGGTTTCAATCTGATTGCGACTGTAATAGATAATCACCGGTTAACGTTTTGTGCCCAAAAAATACTTCAATTTTTCTTTTTTTTAAACGAGACAAACACTAAGACAGGGAAAGATGGTTAGTCAAAAACTTGAGAAACATTTCACTAATATAAATTGAAAAAGCCATTAAAAGCCCAAATTAGTTAATTTTTAAATAAGCTACAAATTTAACAACCGATAATAATATATCTGAATTTCATAAATTTCCTACTCATTGCAATTTTTTAAAATTCTTTTCTTTTTTTTTTTAAATTATACTGATTACAAATTTATTTTGTTGATTATACTATCACAAAATAAAACAAATTATTTGTTTTATAACTCGACACACCACCATTCTTAATTTTTTTTCTTTTTTTTTTTTTTTTTTACTACACATTCTAAATCTTAAATTACTTTTTCACATCTTTTACATTTTTATTTTCAAAGCCCGACTCTCAATATTTTTTGCCATATTTAATTCATATCAAAAAAGATAGGAGTACACAAAGGGAAATCTTATGGGCCCATAGACTCCATTTAAGCCTGTTTAAATTTATTGGCTATTCAGCGAATCAGCCACAGAGGCGGGACTTTATCAAAGCACTTCGCGAAGCACTAGTACTGTTGAGGTTATCGAAGCACTTTTCGGTGAAGTGCTTCACTAGTCTTCACCCCTGCTCAACCACCACTTAGACCAAGCGTAGCACAAATCCACCGCAAACGTTCTGCGGCATAATTTATGAACAGGAGGTACTATTTAAAATTTTTGGCCGCCGCGCTCCCCATTAAGAATTCCCAGTGAGTTCAATCTTTTCTAGTTTATATTCTTTTAAATTTTACTCTTAACATTAACATCGTGATTTCTTTTAAAATATAAATTTACATAATTTTAAATCTCATTTTGAATCCCCATTATCTTTATCAATTTCAATCTTGGTTTGTCGGACATATAACCACACTTAAGCAATTTTTATATTTGGAGCCAAAAATTTAACTTCGTTGAATTATTATTTTTTTTTTTATTTTTTTCTTTTCGTTTTTAAGAAAATTTGCATCTAATATTCCATAATATTTTCTATATTTTTAAATATATTATCATGGATATTAAGCATTTGATTACATTATCCACCTATAGAACTCTTATCGGAAGAAATTTGCAAACAGAGATAGTGAAAAAATCATTGCTCTCGATGATGTTATCATTCATTATCTTAGACAATTTTTTTGTTGCGTCAAAATCGTATGACAAGTAATTTTCTGGTATTTTTAAAAACCAGGTTTCTCTCGTTTCGGTTTACGTACAATATATTACACACTATCTTACAGTGAGCATTTTAAATTTTAATCCCTATCTTTTCAAAACCCAACTTTTTCATTTTTGTTTATAGTTTCAATAAAAAAACGTTGGTTATTTTTTTAAGGGGAAATTTAAACACTACTTTTGGAAATTAAAAACACACATAAAGCGTTTTATGTTGAATAGGAATGGGTATAAACTAAACCAAATGTTTTGGCAACATTTTATCGATTTTATTTTTTAGCCTACGAAATGAACAGATGAGCAGTTTTTACGGTTATGAAGGAAATAATTTATGCTAATATATGTAACTGTGTCTTTAGCCTTTCTATCATATGTTGTTAAAGAATGGGGGCGTTACCTCTAGATTGTCAGAACCAAATCAGCCAATCGGAACAGCTTTGTGCAAGTCTGAGATTCGATTTCTACCAAGCTAAGAATTTCTATGTTGCCAGCTGTTCAAATTATGAAAACCGTTTCACGAACTAGCTTGAATTTGAGATTATCTTCTCCGTGTACTTGGCACCATTTAAATGGAAATGTTAGTATTAAACCGAGAACTGTAAGGCTATTTTGAAGAATAGCACCTTCATTTCAAAATTTATCTTGGCTGCAGTGTCCAACCTTAAAAAATAGTGGTACAAATCCCCTTCCAACTCCGAATAGGTACTTAGACTTGTTAATGCAGTTAAATATTCATGTGGAATGAATAAATTCATGGTTATATTTTTAAATTCATGATCAAAATAAATGTGATGTCGTAAGAAAAGCAAAGTGCTAAGCTAATTAACTCTTACAAATGGTTTATAGGGGCATAAAACACTTGGTTTTAAGTGGTTTTAGCTTAGGGGATACTGGGGTTTTTATTTAATGGTTGGGGATATATGAGGAGAGCCCATAGCCACATATCGTGGGGGAGGGGCAAATTAGACACTACGACACTGCTACCGACAGTGTTCAGTGGCACACGTCCTACAATAGCTTTGCGCAAGAGGGCTATTCCCCTTTAATCCGCTAAAGCAAATTGACAAGTATTTTGCGTATGATTAATACGGTTGCTGTTGAAGTATTTTGCCCAAATATCTGTTCATTTTGTAGATAAAAAAAAATATCGAAGAAGAAAAAAATAAATTGGGATTGTTATACCAGCTACCACTTTTAAAGAGAAAAATCTGCGTGGCAACGCATTTTTCTTTTAGTATTTTTTGTTAACGATATTGATAATTGATAGGTCAAAGGGGTGAGAGATCTTTGGATCTCTTTTATTCTTTTAAGCCTTTTGTTTTATTTTTCATTAAATGATGTATCCCTGAGACAAAAATAAACCCTTATGAGCCTACGCAAATATACAATGAGGTAGATCTGGGGGAATTTAAAAATTCTGTTTGGGTTCTACTGTTTGTGCGGTTTTTAATTTTTTGTCTGTTTTAGTTTTTTTTTTTTTTTTTTTTCTCTTTATATTTTTTATTTTCATTTCGAGACTTGGTGCCTTTCTAAAATGTTTTTATGTTTTATAAAAAATATTAACCCAAAAAAGAATTGTATTTATAATGCTTAAATACTTAATATACAAACAAAAACATGGTACTGTTACGAATAATTTAAATAGCTTTTATAGACCCAAAATTAGGGATAGATTATTTCCAAAATCCAGATTTTATATATTTGGATTAAATGGGAAGACTGCGAGGGGGAGAAAAACTTTTATGATGAACATTTTGTATGAGATGAGAAATGTTAGTTAGGTCATGAAGGAAAGTGAGAAGATGAAATCGGTATTTGTAACTTTTTCGTAAAATCCTTTTAGGCGCTGGATTTGGTCTAGTCTAGTATAGTAGTAAAAATCACACCTTCCCTAACAAGGAATCTATGGTTCTAAAAACAAAGGTTGAAATTTGCTATTGGTGGCTTTAACGAGTCACGTGAACCATTAATGTTACGAAACAAGAAATCAACCAGAAAGAAGCCTAAAATTTCATTACCAAAGCTTTGGAGATTCATCAAAACAGACTAATTCGTCTAATTGTTTGCAAAAAAAAAAAAAAAAAAAAACTGTACAGGCGGGAATTGAACCATAACCTTTCCACACTGGATTCGGATAATGAGATTTCAATTTGGTGATGAGTTACGTTTACAATTACACAAAGGGGCCTAATCTAAACAATCTAGGGGCGTTATTCAATATAATCTGCCCCTTCTAGGTTTATGCAGATCAATATAAACCTTAGGACTCCTTATTAGAGATGGTTTATTACTACTCCTAGGTCTAGGATTACTGCAAACATTCTCCTCAGAAAACGTCACAAGGTACAAAATCATTCCCAAATTCACCAGACATTTTTATCACCTCACTTTCCTTCATATTTAGGCCTGCGAAACTTTTTAATTTGTTTTTAATTGTAAGGAATATTATTTTTTGTTTTAAGGCCTTTAGAAAGACCAGATTTTTAACCTTTTCTTTTTTTTTTTTCTATAATTTTTTTTTTTTTTTTTGCAATTGC
The DNA here is from genome assembly GCA_963920705.1 of Odiellus spinosus. Lineage (NCBI taxonomy): Eukaryota > Metazoa > Arthropoda > Arachnida > Opiliones > Phalangiidae > Odiellus > Odiellus spinosus. Next base: position 16,260,555 of record OY987228.1, on the reverse strand, counting down.
TCCATTCCAAATTTGATCAAGGCACTTATTTGAACTTTAGAGATAAGGTTATATATTTTTTATTTTAACGGCTACCCTATTTGACCAGTGGCATCTCGACGAGAAATAACTAATACCTAATACATGGTTAATTTTATTTTTTTTTATCGTAAAAATGTGTGCGCTAATGTTGTTTCTTTTTATAAGTATGCAAAGAGTTATTGAGCTTCTTCACATAATTTCTTGTTGTTTTTATCAGGTACAATAATAAGGATAGTTGAAAAATATTTCTTAAACATATTTCTAAATATATAAAAAATTTCTCCTACGGTTCCCGCAATGTTAGTTTATATCAAACTTTAAATAGTTAGGTGCGCTACGGAGTTTTTTATTTAGTTATTATTGGGAAGGCATTATTTTACCCTATAGTTCAGTTTTGGGTGGTTTTCTTTTTATGATTTTAAAAGGTATTATTGAGCCGCATAGCTAACAGTTTAGTTTTTTTGTTTTTTAACAAGAACCATCGTTGTTCTTATATTAATATAGTAATAAAGGTTTTTATACCGTTATTGGTACGTAAAACAACCATAAAACAAATTGGTAGTACCAGTTTTGTTATTATAGAGATAGTAAAATATTCTAAAATAGCCTGCATATGTAAAAAATGTTTTAAAGCACTGTTATTTTTGATGGTTTATTTCGTGACTAAGATGTGTGAATGTTTTGTGTGAAATGATTGGTTTTTTGTTTTGTTTCAAAAGATTTTTAGAGAATATAATGCCATTATGGTTAAATGTATAAATACTTAAATGACACTAAGTTTTCTATGTCTTGTTAGTGTAAATGTTATTTTTTTTTTAGTTTAAAAAATACTTTGTAAGGAAATGCCACTGGTCCATGATAGCTTTTTTTTTTTTTTCTTTTTAGTGTTGGCCGATATCGTAATATAACTGATACCGATATCAAGGTTTAACTGCTACCAATATTTTAATACGACGGAAAACCAATGCAAAAATATTAGTTTTCGAAAATTTATAATTTTAAAGAGAGAATGCAATGCTATTTCCTATCGATTCATTATTGTTTAAATCAACCTTATTAAGTAAAAACCATTAATTTTTAATTAAACCAGAAAGTAGGCTTAAGAATCATCAATGGAAAGATTAATATCTCTGGCGAATCACTTGTATTGTATTGTACTGGGGAAAAAATATCGAAAAAGTGACGCCTCCCCCGCAAAAGACTTGGATACCTCCAAAATATCAAACTCTCAATGGATACTCATATTAAGCCTACTTTCCATATAAGTTAAAAATTGATTTCTAGCTTAAGATTAGCTCGCATGATTGCCTATTTAAACGATAAGGAAAGGATAAGAAATTACTTGTTACCTCACTTTAAATAAAATTTTCATTCGAAATTCAATTTTTTGAGTCGAAAAACTAACGTCACGAGGATAGTCTATCTTAGAATATCGGTAAAAATTGGATATTTAGTCACGAAACTAATATATCAGATTGATAAAGCCTCGATATTGATACCAATATCATATCCGATCCATCACTATTTTTTTTAACATTAAGAGCGTCCAAAAGATTTTCTATTTGAATGGTATCTATTTTCACAGAGATAATATTGATTGTTTAAACAGTCTAGTAATAGTTTAAGAGAGAGAAATGCCTTTCCATATTGGGGAAGAATAGTTTCACGGTAATAATAATTTAAAATATACGTGTGTTTAGGAAGATGGGGGATGGGTTAGCAATGGAATTTATATTGTTTTGGGAACACTGGGTGGTTTGAGGGGCGAATGGGGTTACTCTTTAACTTTCGAAATGAGTCTAAAACATAAATATCTTAACCTTGTGAAAAAAATACCCGTTATCCAGCATTAAAATGAATTTTAAAAATTGCGCAATGACAAACTTTATACGGGTATTGGTTTTTTATTATTATTTATTTATGTATGTTACGTACGGCAGTGTGTAGTGGTTCGTTAAGATACGAAAAATAATCAATTTGTTTCTTAAAGGCTAGTTAATGCTGTAAAATGATTGATTCTGTTTGAAACCGTATCAAAAGTTTCATTGAGAAAAATAATCTTTTGTTAAGAAGTTATGAGTATAAACAGAAAATACCAGTAATAATTCCGAAGATTTAATAAAAAAGAAAGAAGTAACCCGTATAATTTTGCTATTGCGCTTTGTTAAAAAAAATCACTGGTTCCATTTAAAAACATTAAAGAAAACTACAAAAAAAAGGGACTTACAATATCGCTATATAGTCTGTGCGTCGGATTTCTTCGTTTGTATTTTTTTATACCGGCGTAGCGTTACTGGCGTTAGGCTGGGAAAACTTGGATGGTAAGAGCAAGGAAATCGATGCATTGGCTTCGTCATCGGATTCGCCTTGAGAATCGGGTAACGATAGCTCTTTATCGATTTCTCGCGCCACATCGGACGATGTATTATATTCACAAACTGAGTTTTCTTCCGATAGTTTTTGGTACTTTTCAGGATCCAAATTTTCGGTTGATTTCTCGATAGGCGAAAGTGAAGAACGCTCTTCTTTAGCATTCCCGTTTGACGCGATTTTATTGTTAGAAATTTGAAGGCATATTTTGTCTCGGCTTTCGTATGGTTTAAGGTTTTTAGAAGCTGATCCGTTCATGGGGGGTGACGCTGCAATAGCGAGTGTAGGTGCTTCTACCGATTCTTTTTTAGGCCCATTACTGTTTATTACGCTGGAAGAATTATCAGTTTTCAAAATTGCCACAGAATTATCCCCGATAGTTCGTTCCTCATCTCGTATATCGCTCTCTCTCGTTGGCTGATGATTACCCTAGATTTAATAACGCTTGAAATTAGGGTTTTTTATGTCTTAAGTAATGATGGGTTAATGTATTACTTCGTGATTATCTAGAGGATGATTAGTTCTGTTAATAGCGATCACATTTGCAAAAGTCCCGTGATTCTGATCACCAGTTGCGTAATGAATGCCATTTGCGTGCCCATTTGTTAAAGGGTAACCTCCCTGCGGTACAACAGCGGTTAAAACAACCTATGTTAAGCGTTGAAATTTGACATCGTTGAAAAATTATTTTTTCAGGATAGTTTTTATCACTTAATTTTAACAATGCCATATCTGGAATTAATATTCCACGTAACAATCAGAAAATAAACTCGCCTTGGTATCCAAATGATTGTCCTCTGGAATTTGAGTCAGCATAGGAGTCATTTCATGTAAATCGGATCCTTCTACCCTCGTAATTCCTCCACGTTCTAACTGAGGAAGCGTTCCATTTTCTCGAGGTATTTGTTCTACTTTTCCACAACAGCAGATGTAATTTGAATCTTGATTAGCGAATGGGATGCACCTACGATGATGTAAAGTTTCTTCTTAAGAAAAAAGTTCCAGATCAAAAATACATAAATTATAGGATAAAAATATCCAGTGTTTTATGCTATCAACTTCCGCCCCCTTCCCTTCCAGAGTTGTTTAAATCATCCACCATTTTGTTCCACGTGGAATTGGGCATTAGATTTAACTTTGGACAAATCTTATGCGTTTTGTTTACTAGAATATAGATATACAATAGGCCCAGAGAAAAGAGTACCCATAAGCTTAAAGAACAGCTTGACCTTAAAAGGAGAATGCAACTGGGCAACAAACTCAATGAAGAGTTTGATATCTCATTGTTAAGAAGTCAGTTTCGTATCGCAGTAAGATAAGACTTGTTTGCGTATTAAAACAATCTGGAAATGTCTATGAATTTTTACAATCTGCAAAAAAATTGTAAAAGCTTCTGATTTTTGGCATTCAATTAAAATGAAAACCTCCAACTAAACAAAAGACTCCCCAAACCTTTGGCTTCATAAAATATCCGCGACTCGCGCTGTTGTACCCACACGATTGGGTGCATGATAATAATCAAGAATGAGGTTTAGCATGATTCAAAGAGTGTGCCACAGCACTTGTCGGGTAGATTTTATTAAGTCAAAGGGCATTTTTTGATTAGTCAAACGTTCTCCTTTTAATTAAATGACAAAATCAGAAGGTTTAGATTTTTGTACAATTCACAGGGCTCCCAGACCACCTATATTACCTATAATTCTGAAGTGATCCTATAAAAACCTATAATTTCACTTTTTAACCTATAATACCTATTTTTTGGGGAATTTGTTCAATTTCGGTGATAAAATTCGAAAGGAATGAACTATATAACTATAAAAATTATACTTTTGCTTGAAAAAGTGCAAATGATTGCAAAAAACCAAGCTGTGGCAGAAAGGTTTCCTCTCCTAGGTCACTGGTAATTATTACTCTATTTTTTTAGAGGTTAGGTAGATTGTTGAGAGGGGCGTGAGTAGCTAGTAGTGCCAAAGAAAGGCAGAGGGACAGGTGTAGAGGCTATAGAACCTATATTGCATGGCATGTCAGAGAAACCTACCTATAAAACCCCTATTTTTCGAAACTAAAAACCTATAAAAAATCCTATAAATTGATTTTTTTGGACCTATAAATTCCCTATATTTTTGACTTTTAAAACCTATAATACCTATAATTTTTTCCGGGCTATGCGCTGGGAGCCCTGAATTCAGAGACACTTACTGGATGTTTTACTAAGTAAAAATGTTGTTTTTAGAAGAAGAAACATAGAAAATCACTGCATTCTCCTTTAAATGATTATTTGTAAAATAACGTCTTAAATTCATACCTGCTACGAAATAAGATTATGAATACGCAAATGATGATGCAAAATACACCAATGGTGACTCCTAAGATGATTCCTAGGGATGGATCATTGCCTTTGACGCTAACTTTCCTATCGGTGATGGTTCTTGTAGTTCCGTTAATAATTTTCTGCCCCGGTATTTTTAGAGAAGGGATGGACGTAGCTGGTCCCAGACCAGCCTTAGTTTCTGCGCGCACCGAAAACGAATAGGACGTATTTGTGACAATGTCAATAATTTTAGACAAATCTGGCCCAGGATTTATTCTCCAGTTTTCCTTTTCGACTTCTGTTTTATACATTTTGACGTAATAGGCCAAAATATTTCCATTTTGTTCCACTGGCGGTTGCCAACTCAATCTGATTGACGTTGGACCCAGTGGATTCCAACTCAAATCTCTGGGAGGTCCAGGAACTATTTGAAAAAATAAAGGTTCTTATTCGTACAGTAAAACCTCATTATAATGAAACTAAAGGTGGAAAAGAACCCATTTTGTTATAGTTGCTCGGCCTAGGTCACTGGTTATAACAAAAAAGGCAACTTTTTAATTATAACCAGATTTCGTCAGCTAAAACTAGGCCTATTACAAAAAAGTCATGAATTAAGATAAATTTTGTTATAACAAAAGGTTTAGCTACTAAAACTAGTTAAATTAACTGGATATAAAGAAATAGCAGTCAAAATGTTACATAATAAGGCATAATATTTCATTATATCATTTTTCCGGTATAAAAGATAATTCTTATAACGAGGTTTTACTAAAACTTACTGGCTTCCATTGTCTTGCATTCAATTTTGAGACTAAAACTACTCCGCTGGTTTTTAAAGTCGTTGGAACAAACTGAAAATTCGTATAGGGTAAATGGTTTCAATTTAGAGATGATGGCTTCATTACTCGAGCTGAAAATTTAAATTATTTTAAGCTTTCTATTTATCTGTGAAACAAGTTCTTTTTTTTTTGGAACCCACCTGAAGTATTCCATCGTTGTTTTATTATCGTTTTTCTTGTTGCTAAAGACTGCCTTATATTTGACTGTGTAATGACTCACATTACGGTTATTTTGCGGAGTTTTCCATTGCAAATACACTGAAGTTGAATTTAAAGGCTCCGCCTCCAGATTACTCGGTGGTTCAATGACTAAGTAAATGCAAACTTTATGCCAAATTTATATCAAAGTTGGGGATAGTTTTGTAAAAGATAGCTTACATTCATCCTTAAAAGTAGAACTACCTTCTGGAAGAGTGGAAATGGATCGAACTGTTTCTTCCCCATCTCCATCCCGATTGTAAGCTACTAGATTAACTTCGTACCAAGTTTGTAAGGCTACAATTACATAAAAGGGGGTTAAAAATATTAGAAAATAGAAAGTTGTTTTAGTTTAACGTACCTAATTCGCTTAATAAGAAGGCTTTGGCGTTAGCCGGAACCTGAAACGGTCCTTGCAATTGATGGCCCTGTTTCCGATAAGATAATTTGTAACCTTCGATGGGTAGTGAATCATCCGATACATCCATTGACCACTTTGCTTCGATGGTTGAAGAGTTAACCACCGTTAGTTGCAGGTTTGGAGCGGGAGGGACTAAATTTTTAACGTAAAATTAAAAATTTCATTTTGAGACTGAGAGAGCTTAGTTTTTAAAGGGATAAAGTTTTTAAAGTTCATGATAGGAATTAAAAGTATAAGATGAATGGAACGTGAAATGAACTCGTGACTATACCGATACTCTCAAATAATTTGAACAAATACCAAAGTTAATTTCCCAGACCAATTTTAATACTTGACATGTATTTATTCTTACGAGTGAGATCTTAGCAATGCCCACTTGGTATTTGACATAGGTTCTGGTTTGGTTATCAATCAGGGTCGATAATTTGCTCAGAATATGAGAAGAACGCTTGCACAGGGCAAAAACTGGCCCGCTCCTTGCTTTAATATTTTTACTAGTGATTAGTTTTAAAGAAAAGGAATTGATAGAAGTCAGGCTGCTTTCTCCGCTAAAATAGTTTCTATTATTAGGCCCTAATATTCTCAAACTCCTTGTAAAAATTACAGAATTCGGTTCAAATAACTATTTTAGTCTCTGTATTTGGTAAGACGGAAATTTAGATAATCGATATTATCTCCGCTATCAAAAAAACAAAATATTCATCCATCCCTAAATTAAAATGAATACCTTTTGTTTCTGGTAACCCTGGTGTTTCTATCAAAGTCCAAGGCCACTGGTCTTCTGGCAAATGTGGAAAACCAATTTTGGTTCCACCCATAACTCTAACTTCGTACTTATTTTTGGGTGCTTGCCCTGTTGACAAAAGGAAAGTACCTCAATTAGGAGTCCATTCAGTTTTGGTTATAAGCTAGTGCGCTTGAAAAGAATTTAAGTTTACCAGTTATGGTGTATTCTAACATGTTCCCAGAAACTTCGATCACGCTATGAGATGACTGATTGTGTCTTCGAAAATGAATTCGATAACTCTTGATTACTCCTCGAGCTATCTCCGGTGGTAATTCATTCCATGAAACTTTGATGGTCGTTGGGCTTAAGCTTTCCAATTTTACTGTGGGTGCAGCGATCGGTACTGAAGAATAGAAATCTTAGCTCTCTTTTTTGCCCGAAATGTTTTTTTAGAGGAGAATGAAGTCAAGATTTATTATTATAGAACTACCCACTTAATGTTGTAAAGCCTGAAAAAGCATTCAATGTTGTTAAGCCCAAGCCTGAAAAATTGTTTTGATTTTCAGAATGTTTTTGACATTATAAACTTGTCAGACTGAGACTTCATTCTCCCTTTTAATAGGGGTACAGCTTACTATCTTCCCCAGTCATTTGCGTTAACATTTCTGATTGCTCGCTGGGGCTTTTCACATTATAAGCTCGGACGTAGAATGTATAATTAGTGTACGGCTTTAAACCGGTGATCAATTCAGTCGTATTGACCACGACTCTTTGATTCTCGGTGCCGCCTTTCGTCTCCACGTAATGCACAGAGTAGGCTTGAATTATTAAACCTGGCGAAATGGAAGGCTGCCACGAAAGTATTATCGAATCGTTGGATATGGTCCTGGCTATCAATCCTCGAGGAGGTTGGGGTTGGCTATCTGTTAAAGACCCGCAAAAATAGTAATTATTATTAGCCCGTGATTTAACATTTTAGTTAAATCTCGAGTGATTGAGTGCGTACTAAAGTTTGGATTTGTAACAATTATATCGGAAAGACATCAAGTTATTGCCAGCTCTGCTAGTGTACTTATTGGCAAGAAAGTTGTATTTGCAAACTCCTATTGATCAAGCTCGTAAATATAATTATACTTTAGGGTTTCACATTTCTTCCGGCGTAAAAGTTAAATTTTTACTTCAGGGCAATTAAAGATATTATTACTGTCACCAAATTAAGAGCTAAACACTCGCATTGGTTGAAAGATGAGTTTTATTTACCACTTTTAATGTATAATCTGGCCGCAACTGATGCAGTTCCTGCTGAATTATTAGCGAAGCACTGATAGACTCCCGAATCTTCCGTGATGGTTTGGGTAATGGAGAGACTGTATAGATTCTCATTCTTCGTAACTTGTTCAATGCGCCCGTTGATGTATACAAGTTCTCCATTTTTGTACCATTGAATTGTGGGAGTAGGAAAACCAACGGCGGCGCACGTAAAACGCGTAGTTAAAGATGCAAGGTTTTCTTGGCTAACGGGAAAGCTTACGAACCTAGGTGGGCCTAAAAATAAAGTTTATTAATAGGATTTAAATATAACCTGCTGGTAGGGAGAGATTTAGCGTACTGTGAACGTTGAGAGAAGATATTTGCGTTATTTCGTAAGTTAAACCCGTTTCTGGGTCTGGAACTGTAGCGACGCATTCATATAAACCATCGTCATTAATATTGGCAGAGGCAATAAGTAAATTTCCTTGCCCAGTGGTAGTAACTCTATTTGAATCTATGGCACTCTCTGAAATATTTGAATAGTGTTAGATTCAGAGGGTTATCGTTTAACGCTCGTTAACAATATTAGCAGGAACGGATCACTCGAGTTCTAGTCACTCTTACAGAGCAGAGATAAAAATTTTGGGTGGGGTGAGAGCGGAGCTTGCGAGTGTATTAGGGAAATCAAGTTTCTGGATGGGAGATCATTCAATGCTGCATCGAGTAGAAACTCTTAGTGATCCGCTCCTGCTATTAGATATACCAGTCTTATTCTTATTCTTCATTCTCCACGATAATTTTGGTAATGGCGAACCCTTAACCAAGCACTCCAAAATGACGGTATCCTTCTCAACAATGGTTTGTTGAGAAGGAATACTCAGGAACTGGGGAGGCTCGGAGGTTTTAGATGCTATGATATATTTAAAAAATTATCAAAACCAAAGTATTTAATCTGTAGTTTTTAAATTTGGATATTACCAAAAATTACAGTGAGGGAAAATTTCTGAGATTCTCGCCTTTTAAATTCATTGTTGGCTGCGCAATGGTACTGGCCCTCGTGGCCTTTTGAAATGTTGAAAATTTGCAGTATACCAGAAGGTAATGTTTCATACCTTAAAACGAAACAAATAATTTACTCCTCTTTTGACATTACTCAGGCAAAATCATGTTTTTAGATATGTACTTTGACCAGATTGAGCTTGAAAATAAGACATTGCGTCACACAAATATGATTGAAAACTGGGCTTTACGTTAAAGGGAGAATGCAACCCTGCCACAACTAATTTTCAATCAATTATTGTTTAAATGGGCCTAAACCACTAGTATTTTATAAACAATAGTTTATAAAAAATTAAAAATAAATTCATCTCATTTTAAAGGGATACTAGACTTCGGATCGATTTAGAGTTAAAAATGCCTAAGAAACATCAAATTAGCAACAAAGGTTTCATGATACTTCGCTGTTATAATTATAAAGTAGCGAAATAAGGCTCGAAAAAATTTCAAAAAGTTTTTGTTTTTGGACCAAAAGAGATGTTTCTTAGAGTTAAATTGCTAAATGGGCCATTTTTATACGATAGTTCCTGAACGTCAGTATTTCAGTTAAATTCTCAAGAAATTTTCCAGTATAAAATTTCTTTTCAACAGATTTAGGATTTATGAGCATTGTTTGCGACTTTGATAATTAACTGTAAATTAACGCGAAACCTTTGGCAAGTTTTGCTATGGTTTAAACACACATTTTAAGTCTAACCCAATTAAAAATAACTTGTTTCCAAAGCCTAGTATCCCTTTAACAAGTGAAAAACAATGTATAGAGTTTTATGTCCACTTAGTTTCAACACATCTCTTATTTTTGTAAAATGAATTCCTTGACTCAATGTCTAGTTGGAGGGAAACATTTTCACACTGCTGTGTCCGAGATTTATGATTAATAAGCGGCTCTTGATTACTTTCATTTTTAAAAATTATAATTATTTGATACCAGTTTTCAAATAGATTAGCCCAGGACTTTGTACGCTGAAAACATGATATTTTTTTCTAATATTATTATAAAAAACATTTCTACCATTTGTTACTGAGAGGTAGAGGTTGGTCATTTTGGTACCAGGAAATAACAGCAGTTGGTACAGCAAAAATTTGGCACTGAAAACGAGCCACACTACCTTCTTCGACAGTTACAGACTCGGGAGAAATAGTAAAAGTTTTTGCCATATCTATTAGTGAGGGGAAAAATTGAATTTTAGAATAATGATGGCAATAACTACGCTTAAAACTTATTACGCACGAGCTATGACGACTTGAATAGGATTGCCGAGTAAAGCTCCTATTTTATTACGGAGCATGCATCTGTATACGCCATCATCTCTTTTACTGCTGCGTTTTCGTTGAGACTGAACTTTATCGATGTAAAGCGAGCCATTTTGAAGAATTTTATGCCCATTCCCTTCTTTGATTAACTCTCCCTTTTGTAGGATTAATTTAAGAGGTTTAATGCAAATTTAATGCCTTTTACCCATCATCCTATAACTTCATTTTACCTCGTAAAACCATGAGACTGACAAGGGACCGTGTTCAATTTCCGTAAATCCTGAACAATTTAATAGTAGCGGTTTGTTTTTGTGAGCCACTACCTCATTGGGAGACAAGTTTGTGAATCCAAGTGTCACCGTCAAAGGAGATTTAGCTAAAAAAATTAAAAAATGCTCTTTCGATTTTGGGGAGACTTTAACAATATAATGTTTATAATTTAAAAGGATTAAAGAGGGCAACGTAGCAGTTTTAACGTAATGGGTGATAATAATTCTACAGAACAATCTAAAATAGTAAAAGTAGGAAGATGTTAAGATTGATTGACCAAAAAAATTAAGATATCTTAAGAGGATAGTGTAAAGTTTCGGGATGTAAAAAGAGTGTCAATGATATAAAAAATGCAAATCAAGCCATGCAACCATCAAATGTTTTATTAAGACTTTATTTTTATTATGCAAATTATTTAAAAAACCAAAACCAAAGTTTTATAAAGAACATGCTAAAATTTCCGCGAAACAAGTTCTATAATATGAAAAAAATAATAATAATAATGTATGCAAAATGTCATTTATGAAATTTAACTACCAAACCGTGTTATATTATAATAGATAAGGAATTTTGCAGGTAAACAAATTAAAAAGAGTTTATCCCCGTGAACGCGAATAACGTAAGAGCGAACCTACACACGAAACGCCGATCGGCAGAAAAACAAATTTAGCCTAGTAAAAACAAAAGCCGTCCTTTGAAACGTCACAAAAGGATTTCGGTTAATACCGGGTTGTTTTTTTTTACAAATCCCGTTCTTTTAGCAAATGCCAAAACGATAGAAGAGACTAGTTTCTTTAAACGTTTGGATTGGAATCGTAGCATTAGATATCAAAATAGTCTATATTCAGTTTTTTCGAAAAGAACAGCCATGACGGAAGAAAAAAACTACCGCAAACATGTTCGTTCTTTCCTATAAAACGAGTAAGCTAGGCCGCTGGGGCTGCGTAAAAAAAGAAGAGGCACAGGCAACTAGGCCTAAAAGCCGAGAGCAACGCGCGGGGTTCGGCGCGGCAAAAAAAATGACAATGGCAACAACTGAAAAGGCCTTACCTCGAACGCTAAAACACAAGAATAGTGTCGTTATCGCGTAAATTTGTTTTTTAACGCTGCAAGCCATAAATTAATCAGATTTTTACGCATAACTATACTCTCCATAGGTTATTTACTAATAGTAGTAACCTGTCGAACCGAACCGAACAGCGCGTTGAACACGAGACTGAATTTCATTAACCACGGAAGGAGTCTACTTGCGCGCGCCGATCATCCGAACAAATAGTCCCTGGCTTTGAAATTATTATTTAACGAGATTACCGGGTAATTTACGTTACTCTCGACTTAATTTAGCATAAAACCACTTTATCTTTTGATTACGAACGGTTTCCGAGTCATCGCGGGTTTGGGTAAAATACTACGCGACCGAAATACGGGATACATAAACTAGCCTTTTGATTGGCCAAAAGAGCGCTCGCGACCACTCGTGATTGACCGGTTTCGGCTTCCCGCGTAAATAATATTTGCAACAAAGTTACAAAAAGATTACTACTCTATTCAATTTGTACATATATGTATTTATTTATATATACATGTATGTGTATAGGTAGCGTTAAATCTCTTTTTATATAGGTATAGGCAGAATTGTCTTTATATAGGTAGCATTAATTTATATATGTATATATAACATTATATTTATGTATATGTAACATTATATTTATATATGTATATGTAACATTCGAGGTAACATTATATTTATATATGTATATGTAACATTAAATTTATATATTCAACATATATATATATTTATATATATGTAACATATGTAACATTAAATTTATATATTCAACATATATATATTTATATATTTAACATATATATATATGTAACATTTAATTTATATATATATATGTGTAGCAGTTAATTTATATATATGTATGTAGCAGTTAATTTACATATATATATATATATATGTAGCAGTTAATATATATATATGTAGCAGTTAATTTATATATATATGTAGCAGTTAATTTATATATATGTAGCAGTTAATTTATATATATATATATGTAGCAGTTAATTTATATATATATATGTAGCAGTTAATTTATATATATATATGTAGCAGTTAATTTATATATATATATATATGTAGCAGTTAATTTATATATATATATATGTAGCAGTTAATTTATATATATATGTAGCAGTTAATTTATATATATATGTAGCAGTTAATTTATATATATATGTAGCAGTTAATTTATATATATATGTAGCAGTTAATTTATATATATATGTTGCAGTTAATTTATATATATATATGTAGCAGTTAATTTATATATATATATGTAGCAGTTAATTTATATATATATATGTAGCAGTTAATTTATATATATGTAGCAGTTAATTTATATATATGTAGCAGTTAATTTATATATATGTAGCAGTTAATTTATATATGTAGCAGTTAATTTATATATGTAGCAGTTAATTTATATATATATGTAGCAGTTAATTTATATATATATGTAGCAGTTAATTTATATATATATATGTAGCAGTTAATTTATATATATGTAGCAGTTAATTTATATATATATATATATGTAGCAGTTAATTTATATATATATATATATATGTAGCAGTTAATTTATATATATATATATATATATATATATATATATAGATGTAGCAGTTAATTTATATAGATGTAGCAGTTAATTTATATAGATGTAGCAGTTAATTTATATATATGTAGCATATATGTAGCAGTTAATTTATATATATAAATGTAGAAGTTTTGGATGATAAGATAAACTTATAGCAATAAATTAATAAAATATATACATATACATATATGTAGGCGGCACGCGTTTCATCTCCAATCTGGTCGGAGGAAAGGGGAAAATTATATTCGAAACTACAAATTATTCAAATTACTTCAATAAATTAGCGGACACGCGATGACGGCGTAGTTACACCGTGATAATATAAATTGTAATTAGAAGAGAAACCTGCGGGAGAAAATGGGTTTAATTTTATTAGCGTAGCCAATACCCCTTGTTTACCATAGTTCAGAACATTTCCCTACATGTTATAGAAAACAATAGGAAATTAATGTTATGATAAGGACCCCGTTTAGTTTAAATTGAGATTTCCGTTACGGCCAGCCAATAACTTTTTTTTTTTTTTATTTTGGAATCGTTAAAACAAAATATCATCTTGAGACTAGGAGATATATCGTCTTTCTCATGCTGAAGAGTGTATTATAACTGAGTAGGGAATTCAAAATGGTCTATTTATATTAATGAAAAGGAATAAATGACCTTGAAGAAATCCCAAAGATCTCTCGTAGTCTCTTCCCTCTCTTAGAGGGAGACGAATAGGATGCGATAGAAGATTATCCGATGTCAAAAATGTTTTTCTTTTCACAGGGGGCCCCCTTTATGACCCGGGTAAACTCGAAAGGAAAAAATTCGAAGGCCCCCGAATGTCCCCCTCGCGTGTAAAATAAAAAAGTTGATCTATTAATAACTTCTATGAAATTTTATTTTATAGGAAAGAATGCGAATTTTTTTTAAGGAAAGCTAATAATTCTGTTAATATCGAATAAAAGACTAGTTTACTTTGATCTTGAATTAAGAAGGATCTTAAGAGCGAAAAATTCGAAAAATTCTTGCCTATTTGGTTTTAAACACGTGTAAAAGAACTCTATAAAAAAAGGTAGAAATAGCCCTAAGGAAAGAAATTCTTTATTGTCCGTTTGGCGGTGAATGGCTTCATCCCTCCCCCATTTTGAAACTTGTTTTTTTCTACAGACCGAGAGCTTTACCTCTTTTTGTATTGACCTCGAATTTCGGTTCCAGAGTCGATATAAATATAGGCGGCTCAAAGCCAAGGTTTTAGTTCTATTACCCAGAAGGAAGGGGGATAGGATCGTTGGAGGAAAGCGGGAAAAGATAAAAAAGGAGCGTTCATTTTTGGGAACTGCAGGGACTCTGGGCTGGAAGGGATATTGGGATCTTTTGTTATAAGCGTCATTGCAACAGTATACTTTGGTGCAACAATTGTTTAGCATTTTTATAATCTTTTTCACACACCCCTAAGGTTTGCCTCCCCATCCTATGTTTTACTTTGATCTGTTATAATATATTAAATCCTTTTAAGGGAGGATGAGCGCGCGATGATGACACTTAGTTGTTTTTTAGGTTTTTTTTTTTGGCTCGTAATAAACCGATTAAATTTAATAAAGATTAGATCTATTTTAATTTACATCCATGTTTACCATCATATTGAAATAACCTTTTTTTCCTCCCGAAAAGAGCCATGAAGAAACTTGTAAAATATTTTAATTGGAGCATGGGCATCATTTCTTGGCCCATAATTGGAGGGAGCTTTCTAGCACACACGCTCCTATTCAACCTAGCTCAAAAGCCCCCCCCCCCTCCCTCAATATTAAAATTTGAGGTATTATAAGCTATGATCGCACGAACGTTCCAATCGATAATCGATTCCAATATTGTCACCCCCTTTTTTTTGACACCTTTATTATTTCACGATTTTTATGGGAATACCGAGGAATACTTTACGTTTTTGTTGGAGACCTGCAAATTTTAACCAAATGGTTTTGGCCTGATTTAATACACCCCGCTTGGCCATTAGTGCCCACTACGCGATGTTACTAGCTTGGATAGTCTTAGACTTGGCACTAAATATAATTAAATGTTTATCTTAATTGTTAGTTATTTTTTAGACTGGGCCAAATAATGTCCAAATTTTATCATTTTACATTCGGCATTTCATCTTCCCTATTTGTAGATCGTAAAAAATAAGTTAAACATAGTTCGAATGCACAAATGCATTAATCGGGTGGATTTTTAATGGGGATCATTTTTTGACTAATTTATTGACGTCATTCTTTTTTATTATCGTTTCACTATCTTTCGAGTCTAATTACAGCATGTGAAAATGAGGAAGGGGGAGGATAATTTTATTTAAGCACCTATTCCCCTCGTTTTCTCATGAAAAATATGGGAAAGATATCACGAATACGTCGCCATGAATAAGTGTTAATTTCTAATTTTTAATTACTGATAGAGTAATCATGAAATTATATCAGTGTTTTCAACGTAGGTACGAAAGGTCTATATAGCGTGTCTATTCGCTCATTTAAACCAATAAAGCGAGAGGGCATGTAGATACTCATGTTCACACGCTTGTGAACTCTTAAGTTAAACTTTGGTACATATGGTGCATAGATTTCTTAAAATTTTGGCTGCGTTTAGTAAAATTCACCGGGTTTTTTTTTCATTTGGAATATTGACTTCTCGGCGGTTAATCAAAGAGACGCCAAACATTGGTGCTTGTTTTTGATCGTGTGGCCTTGATGTGACGTAAAGCGTATACTCGCCAATAACGTCCCTTGTTTGTAGGCGTAACGATTAGAAACACGGTAGTTACTGAGAAAAGAAGTGTTCAACAAAGGTATTGACGACAGAGGAATCAGTTGTTAAAAATCCGGTTTTTACTCGAAAAGCTTAACTGAACGTACCCTGAGTCGCCATAATAGAAAAATTAATAACGTTTGTTAACAACTACCTTTCACACCTTATAAGGTTTAATATGGTGTATTAATCCGCTCCAACTTTCTCTAGTCTGTAAATTGCTAATGTAACTAAAGTATAATTTCCTGTTCAGCGTGACGTCAGTTTCTTGCCTTTCTACGCGCTTTAAGGCCTTCATAACTTCATAGTGCGTTTACAATACAGGATAGCCTCGCAACCCCGCTATAGTTTCAATATAATGCACCCCCATTTTTAAATAGACGAAATATTTATAAGCTGAAATCATAGAGACTTTTAATATAGAGGCGAAGATGTAGCTCAAAACCACCGTTGTAAAAGGCCGGGTCGATTTCCGGTATAGCTTCCATCTAATGCGGGTGATGTCATGTGACCGGAAGTTGGCCAGGCCAGTTATTAGCATTGGCAAAGGTTGCTTGGGGAGTTACATCTCGTTTTGCCTTGCCAAAGGCATGAGTTTCCACTCCTTATGTTAAAAGTCTCTATGCTGAAATTCTAGAAATATGACTTCTACACTCTACCGCAACAGGTTATGGGGTTCGAATGTATTAGATCTACTTTCTAATATATTTACTCGCCGTAAGCGATATAGGATATAGTGAATAAGCGTTATATCTCTATACTTATAAAGTGGTAAATATTCCACACGGGTAATAAAGAGAAAACCCTCCGGTTCTAAACCGTTGATACGTAAACAAGCGTGAATACCTCGCGACTCTCTGTTTTGAATATTTTAATAGATAAAGGAATCCAGGAAAAGTACACATTCGTTTTCAAAACTTTTAATTAATTCCGAATCGGATATTGAAATCGGTATTGAAAACGAAAACACAACTCTCGAGAGATTTTTTTAAATCAAAATCTAATTCAGTTTTTGCTTAAAATAGGCAGGGTTGCCAAAAAGTATATTTTTCTAAAAATTAATTTGCCAGTATATTGAAAACTTCGTACGCGGCCTAAATATCGTCTGCTAAATTTTCATTTTAACTCCTTAGCAGACTGCTTGTAATAATAAGTCATCATTCCTATTCGGAAGAAATTTTTCCACGGTATAGTTTTTATAGCTAGTGAAACATATTTAACTTGGAGTTAAAACTGTAACAGAATTTATTTTCGGAATCTCCGTGCCAAAAAACGTACTCCATAATTTTGGTATTTAAATTGATTTATAAAGTTAGGTGAAATTTCTATTTAATTAAATATTATAAATTCGGACCAATCATATTAATTCAGCCTTCAATAACCCTTGTAATGTCATAACATTAAAAGAATAGGCTTAAGACCTTGGACATCTGTTGAAGGTTGAAATAATCTGATTGTCCCAAATTTATATTTACTTAAAACGCAAAAAAGGTGTATAAAAATTGTGAAAAATTCTCAAATAGGTTTTTGGCACGGTGTTTCCGAAAATAAATTCAAAAGCTGTTCCATTTCCCTTTAAGGTAGCTATGAAAAAGCGCGTGTCATCAACCCTTTATCCATTTCCTTATAGTGTAGACTACAAAATCGCGTGGCTGAATTATATATACATAGTCGACCATTATCCCAAAGTATATCCTATAGGTGTACCTATTTAGAAAATACTATTAATCCGGTGCTGAGGTATTTGTTTAAAGGCGTTTCTCGGGAATCTCTCCTTCTTCCCTCCTTTCTCGAAACTAATAATCGTTTGGTAATGACGATACCCTCGCCTAAGAAGACTCGAATAACCTGTCTTCTATGTATGCCTAAGTGTGTGTGTGTGTTTATACGTGTATTTTATTTTATTTTTTATTATTTTTTTTTTCTCAAAAATGAATCATAACATAACGGTTTTTCCGGCGAAGAGGCGTATACCTCTTATTTAATGAATCCCTCGAAAGATTAGTGGCGTAGTAAAGAAAAATAATAATAAGAAAAAACAACAACAACAAGCGATTTGACCTTACTATAGTAGCGTAAATAAAACCGGTAAATTTCTTGGCTCATTCAACGCTCGGGAATCCGATGTTAGAGAGTGAAAGTGGCGGGCTACATAGTTTTAGTGGATAAAATAAGAAAAAGTTTCAAAACAACTTTCATTTTATTTATATTTTTTTTTCCCAGCTATATGCGTAGCTCGTTTTCCTTCTCTCACGGGGTGTAAACCTGGGGTTAATAAATCCAAACACGCGACTATGGCGCCAACCTTTTTCCGATTCTTTTTTTTATCATTTCCATTTTCTTCCTCTTCTATATGTAAATCAGAAAATTCCTTTTTGTATGAATGAAACGAGAAACTCGGGAGAAAACGTGGAAACTTTTAATAACGCTATTTTCTATAAATTTTAATATTTGCAAATGCAATATTTAATTCGCGACGTAAGTTGAAAAGTGATTAGTATCAAAGGTCTTTCTCTTTATTTCATAAAAGTAAACAACACCCCTTAGCTTAATACTATCAGTAAAGTTCCATGTAATGTGCATGCAGATTCTGATTCTAAACACTCTAGTGGCCGCAGTTAGCGTAAACTGTAAATAGTAAAATCGGAAGCGCCATTCTTTTCGAGAAGTTTCAGATTTTAGAGGGAAGACAATATAGCCAAGCTCGGCCCGCCTAAATTCCGTCCCTCTTCTGATTAAAATATCGAGGAAGAGTCCAAATCACTCGAGCCAGACAGGGGTGATGACTTTTTTGGGATATTATCTTTACCTGAACCTTTACTGTTAGCAGAGGTATATAATAACCCCCTTCGGGGGGAAGTATGAAAGGTAGGCAAAATCAACGAACAAGTGCCCGGCGTAAATCGCGGCGGATCGACACACCGCTTTACTCCCAAAAATAGTTGCACCATTTTGAACCTCACTAAATTTTCCCTACGCACACTTCCGGAACTCGCGAGCTGAAGTCAACCTTCGACTCCATTTTAACAGACAGCCTGACTCCTGAGACAGGAAGCTCTAAACACAAATCGAGCCGTCTTGTTTATACAAAGACCATTTACTAGAGTAGCGACATTGAGAAGTCCAGCGCGAGCTAGTGGCCTAGATAGTCAGCAGCGGGCTCTTGTTGTTCGTGATTTTTAGCATTGGTAGTATAGGGGCTTTCATACTTCCCCCCGAAGGGGGTTATTATATACCTCTGCTGTTAGTATTAATCCATTGGGTGTTGTTTACATTTATGGAATAAAGTGATAGACTTTTGTTAGTATTTATTTTGAAAGGAGGCGACAACTCGCTTTTATTTAATTTAAATTTACATAAACTGCTCTCAAACCATTTTTTAATTCTTTAATTTTTTCAGTTATGTTTATGGTAATTTTAATAATAACTCCAAATATGTATAATTAATATATATATTGATGAAATGTTAAAACCGTGAGGCATCGAAGTCTCCTCGATGACGAACAAATTCATTAAAATAATGTGTACTTGGCAGCTTAAGTTTCTTGTAAAAATGAAAGTGTACTATTATTTAGCTTTCCCTTTTGGCAGACTTTTGACTAAATTCACCTGGTGAATGACGCAACCATCGCGGTCGGTGAATCCCTTTAAACTCGATCGGCGAAATTGATGTTTCTCTGAAACTGACGTTTATAAAGATTCCTCTATTATTTAAAATATATATGAAACAACCAACCGTTTTATTTACAGTATAAAAGTTTATTATACTTAAATTTAAAGAGACTTTTAAATTTATTTATTTTTGGTTCAAATTTTTGAATTAAATATCACATTTCTCCGAATTCCGATTCAAATTTTCCTCTCCAGACCTTTTCTTAAAATCAGGGTTCGTTCTCTTTGATATTTATATTTCGAAAGTTGCTCGGAATACCAAAACACTCGGATTTTACCAAGAACTAATTTATGATACCCGAGAACGTAGGAATGGATAGAATGGTCAATTATATTATTTCAGCCTTCAACAGCGCTTGTCCCAACATTAAAAGAATAGGCTGGCGTTTTATGCCCAAGACCTTGACCGTCAAATGCCGGCGTATTCTTTTAATGTTAGAACAATACAAGCG
Source organism: Odiellus spinosus (assembly GCA_963920705.1). Lineage (NCBI taxonomy): Eukaryota > Metazoa > Arthropoda > Arachnida > Opiliones > Phalangiidae > Odiellus > Odiellus spinosus. The sequence goes on along the minus strand of OY987228.1, from coordinate 16,240,275 downwards.
CTGTTGAAGGCTGAAATAATGATTGGTCCTAATTTACATTCTTTTATTAAATTTTTACCCAACTTTACTAATTAATTTAAACACCAAAAACGTGTCTAAAAATTCTCAAATTCGTATGGTGATTCCGAAAATAAATTAAAAAGCTGTTCCATTTTTAGCTCCAAGTTTTCCTTTAAGTTTTCTATAATTTCCATTTTCACAGAAAGTAGATTACGTACCAATCCAAAAATATGACTTTATTGGAAACCTAAGATTTCCCCCTGTGTATGTTCTCGTGTTTCATAAATTAGTGCTTGATTTTTATCCTTTACGAATTGAAGTCTAGGTACTAAACGTTTTCCGAAAACAACTGTTAAGAATCTAAGAAGCTTCGGATAAGAGGGATAAGGTAATCCAATTTTTCCGCGTATACTCTGAGAAATTAGTCTAGGAAAATAGAGATCAACGGAAAATCCCGACCACGCATTCTATCATAAGACCTTTTTATAAAACATAAGTACATACGATAAAGTCATCACCGGAACTACACTGTAAAGTAAGGGCGACGCCTCTGCCCTTTAATCTATGGCTTACCTCGATTCTGACGAGTGACGATCATATTTCAGGTTTTTGTTGATTTTTAGCATTCTCTGTACAAAACAACCTTAAACATTGCCGTCAATCTAGTAACCCAAACTATTAGCAGCCTTTAAGGAGGGTTGAGAAACTCGTTTTTCTCAATATACCAACCATAGATCTATCTATTCCTCGGGTTGTACTGTATAGAAGTTAGGACGAGTTGCAGAGCCCTTGGGGTCGCGGCCCTATGGATTTTGGAGTATATGCAAACGACTTGAAAATTAGTTCTTTATTGGCATATTTTTGGTTTATAATTATTGGGTTCTACGGGGAGGAGAGAGGCCTTCGAAACTTTGTTATCGAATAAGGAGGGAACGAAGGTATGAGGATTAGACGTAACGAATAGCACCGCTACTTTCTGAGCCGATTGATCTAAATATTTCCCCCACCAGCATTCAATCGTCAAAATATTCCGCTAAAAGGACGATACGGGTGTAGCTTGATATATTTGTCGTAAGAGAGGAAAACGGATCGATGTTCTTTACATTAATTACTTCAAATGAGAATCTATCTTTAGAAAGAGCGCGAGAACGATATCTGTTTCTGCTTGACGTTTATTGCTCTCACTTGTTTTTTTCTGCACAAGCGCGATAGATACACAAATCCCACAATACCTTTAACGCGGGACTCTTAGTGTCATTGACTTCTTTCCAAGAAAAAAGTACCGCTGTAATCGCGATAATTACTCTATATGCAAAAAACATTTGTGACAGAGCCTAAAATGCAATGAATCTAAAGAGCTCTACCGATTCTTAGAAATAAAATCCTAGGTATTACCAACCATTACCTAAAACTCGATTTAAACTCTTGTTTCGTATAACAATATAATAAGAATTCCTTTGTATTATATATCCTTACCGTTAGACTATTATTTAAAACAAAAAAAAAATAGATCAAAATGTCTGGTAGGTCTTGGCTCTTGGTACTTTTTTTTTATTTTAGTATTTTAGACTAACCTGATAGTTTTGATTCAGTCCCAGATTTCCGCGACTAAGAAACTATACACGTATACACTTCATCTATTTCAAGTGAAAATCTCATGAATCACGCGTGTAAACTATTTGGGCAAAATCTTAATCTGTTATTCGGGAATGGGTGTAAACTTTTACCTTTTAAAGTTATATTAACTTTCAGTATTTTCGCGCGAGTATCAAGGAACCCGTCTAAGGTAACGTCAATCCAGGCGCATTAAGGAAAATAGGCTTCAAAACTCAATCAGTTGCTGCAACAGACAACATGTAGCTTAAAAACCTAGGCAGATCATCTCGAATTCGAAATCGTACCCACTATGGCTTCCTTGATTTGCGCTAAGGGTGGTGTTTACTGCGTGCTTAAACTCTTCCAGGCGGAGGACAATAGCACGGTTGTGGGAAGGGTTTTTATACAGCGAATGCTAAAAAATTGTCTAAACCAACCAATATCATCGTCAACTCATATTTAGGAGGAGAGTGTGACGACGTAGTCATGAATCTGTAAAATCTATACACCTCTACGATAATGATATTGTGTAATAAGTCTGATTTTAAAGCTCGTTTCAATCACATAAACGTTGGTTTATGAGATTTGTACTTTAAACTAACTTTTAAATTACTTAAGAGTCGCACGGTTGTGGGAAGGGTTTTTATACAGCGAATGCTAAAAAATTGTCTAAACCAACCAATATCATCGTCAACTCATATTTAGGAGGAGAGTGTGACGACGTAGTCATGAATCTGTAAAATCTATACACCTCTACGATAATGATATTGTGTAATAAGTCTGATTTTAAAGCTCGTTTCAATCACATAAACGTTGGTTTATGAGATTTGTACTTTAAACTAACTTTTAAATTACTTAAGAGTCGATTCGACAAGTGATGCAATGAAGTAATGTTTGGGAAAGGAGAAAAACTCAGCTTTGGAATATTTACTTTCGAGAAATCAATAAAATAAACGTAGCTTTGTATTTTGAGTATTCTCCGATTGATGCAGTCTATGGGATTTTTGAGAGAGAAAGTTAGTTTCCAAAGGGCCAGTCATCGTGATATGGAATAATATTTTTCCATCTCAAAAACGTTTTACGATATTTTGCGAGACACCGCCTCGATAAGAAAGTAACGTTTTTTATTTCAAGGGCAAATTTTCCCCTTTCTCTAACCCTCAAACTTCTTGCCCCTTTAGATTGAAGAATTATCAGAAAAAAAACATGTATTTTTTCCTATGGGGTCTTTGGGCGGACCGCTTAAGAACGTGTCAAGATTGCCCTTTAGCTTGTACTTTCCGCTCCAGTTTTTTCCCTGTCAATGGAGCCCGTCACTTAAACATTTAAAGCCATTTGTAATAGTACTGACCATTAGGTTACAGGTTTTGTTTGGTTGCCGCACTAATAATACTCTTTGGAATGTCCAAATGTTCATCTGTCTTGATTCCTGATCAGGCTAAAATTTGTTTAAATGAATATTTCTTTGTTATCGGATAGGGTATACTATCATAATATGTCATTCCTAAGATCATTCATTAATTAATGATCTTCTGTCATTCTAAGAAAATAGATAATTCCGCGAACGAAGTGGGAGGATGCGAAACCGGTTGGAGGTTAGTTGGAGGAATCTCCATAATATAGAAGCGGAAAGTGGAATAAAATGGCAGTTGGTTAGAGAGCGTGTCAGAAAGAAAGTGACAAATTTTTAACTTGATTGTTTCAAGGGCCCGGTTGACACACCGGAGGAAAAGAAATTTCGAATGGGCGTTTTTTGACGTTCCCTAGTGATTTCTCCTAGTACTTAATCGCGTCTTTGGATTCTGGAAAGCGTTTGTCGCTTTTACTCGTGCAAGATATGAAACAAACAAATTCGTACGAATCGACGATCACTTTAAACTCCATGTTTTACATAAGATTTTTCGAACTCTCATTAAATTACTAATAAGAAAGTTTTTCACTTTTGCTGATACTAAAACTTTTACTTTTATTGAATAAAGTGATAGACTTTTGATAATAATAGCATTAATAATAATTAAATCGGTGGTTGGCCATTGCTTTATAGGGAACCTGAAAGGAAACTGAATGCAAGATTGCATAACTTAAAAGCTTAATTTTCTCTTAATTATGCAGAGTAAAAATTTGGGCGAGAAGAACTTTTTTTTTTCATTTTTTCTTTCATATTCCCTTTAAACACTTGGAAATATTAAATGGTTTCTGATTGCAGTAGGGTATCTAAAATTGCGAGTCGCGTCATCGTAAAATTGTAATTTAAATTTACATAATGATTGCACGTTCCACTGTAAATGTAAAAATTGAACTGCAATAGCTAGTTTTACTTCTGTTGGTTGAAAGCGAGAACTTGGTATAATGGCAAAAGCTTAGGCAGATACCTTAAAGCGTTTAATATAATGGAATATTGAACCTTTCGTATAGTAAAAAAGTATTCATATGCAACTCATTTTTTTAAAGGCCTTATCTTTGTACAATTCGTTATTGGCAATGCCACAGTGGCGAAAATTTTTTTTTTTTACAAATGGCAGATAGTCCCTTTAAAGGGGTTTAAAATCATTTACTCTGCCTCTTAGAAAAAGATAGTTGTTCTCGAAGATTCAATTCAAGTCGTGAATTTTAGGTTTAATCAGTCAATTCACGGTATTCATGACTTCATTGCACTTTAATTAATTTAGAAATGATAGCGATATAGGCTTAGCGTCAAGCAAATTTTAATAAGTGTTGAAACTATGACGATTGATTATTTTCCCACCTCCAAGAGTCCCTGGCTAATAATAGCTAAATATATTTCTAAAAAGTTTGGTGTGAATCGGGCCTTATAGTTCTTAAAAATACAGCCTTTAAAATAATTCTTCAAATTTTAAATTAAAAATTGAAATTGTTGTTTTTCTGAAAAATCAATGAGATATAAAACTTCCGTTGTAAATAAAAACATTGTTTTTCGTATAAAATACCTCGTATAAGGATTAAGGTAAAGAACGTTTCAAGTGATACAAAATTTAAAAACCATTTTGTCAAAAGAATGAAATGGAATTGTAAATAATACAAAACCATATTTTTTGCTCAAAAATAACCTTATATACTATTCAACTTCTATACGGTACTGTTAATAATGGATATTTACAGAATTCTATAAATTTTAAAATCTTAGAAACTTATCCTCGAAATTCGAATCTTGTTTTAAATAAGCCTTTTTTTTTTTTTTTGTAAAAGTTTGCTATTTAATTCTGAGGACAAAACCCTTAAGAGGATTGTTACACATTGCTCGACAATGCTACACGTCATAATTTTAATTAGATGAGTAGAATTTTATTAATTCCAGAGGAGTTGGAATAACTAATTTGGGTTGAAAAGGAAGCTCACGAGAAAGTTTATTTAATAAACTCTTATAAAACCATTCGGTAGTAGTTTTTCGTTAATAATTTATTATGATATTATTAAATTTATTTGCTAGAAAAACAGTTTATGAAATAAACGTTTTTGGAGAGCTTTGGGATGTAGCGAGATTCTTTAAAACTAATTTTGATCCTTTCATAATACGCGTGTATTCAACTTTGACAGCTCTCAAAGTAAATTGTCAAAGATATTAGAATCAAAATGACTCGGGGGAAGGCGAACACTTTCTCACGGTGTTTTTCTTTGGGCTGCTCGATTTATTTTGAGTGCAGTCGGAGCACTTCCAAAGAAAAAGGTCATATAACCTCGACCCATTTTTTTTTTTTAAATTTTTCCAAACACTATAAACAAAGATACGTAAAAGGTTTATAAACGTAAGCTCTGGTAGTTCAGAATATTATAAATATACATTCACTCCGTAAAAACATACTCTACTAGGAATTGATATCGACCAAAAAACTCGTTTTATTCCCCAAAAGGTTTGAGAATTTTACAAATACCACCAAAGATACCACCAATTCAATTTTTCTCCCCTTCATTTCTATACCCCTTGGAGGCTGGTTCTCGATTCTTTTGGGGGAAAAAAATGGGGGAAGGGGGACAAGAACATCTATCGCGCATACTCCAACAAATAATACAATGATTATAGATTTTTTTCCTCTTCCCTCTCCTCTTATTCCTTTCATACGGAAGAAAGGCACGGAGTAGCAGAAGCTAAAAGCATGTACAGGATTTTTTCTACAACCCTTCTCCCTCCTTCTCTATCGCGCGGACTCTAGAGAGTACTGGTTTTAGTACTTTCAAGACTTATAGTCAGGGGGTAGCAGCTGCTTATTAGAAGATGGCTAAAATTATCGTTCCCGCGTAGATAATAAACCGAATGGTTAAGGTTTAGTTTAATCAAGGTTTTATTGATTAACACCAAGCTGGTTATAATCTTAGTTTTAGGAGAAATTTTCGCTATGTAAAGGGGTATCTACGACTTCGGGTGGATGTGGCGAATGCAACCAATTCTCAAGTTTTATCATTTCTAGTGAAAATGTAAAGGGGTACTTAAGGATCCAACAAGATTTATTTGAGCGTTGTACTTGGAAACTATATACCAATATGGACTAGTTATGCACCTGGACACCTCTCTTATGTATATTTTTGGTTATAGACGCCATCGAAATAAACATAAAAAGAAAAAATGTGTCTGGGTGGGAATTAGTGAAAAGCGGGTCTTCGATAGGGACGATGTGAATTATGTACAGTTTCATCTTAGTCTAAGAAAATTGGCAGCCCCTTTACTTAGAACAAATCGTACATTAACATGGAATTAACGGCAGAGATGCGTCCCTGTCTATAATTTGTCCATGATACCAAATACTTTGATTATTAATGACATCCTATCATCGTCTATTTTTTATTTATTTATTGAGATATTTGAGATTTAAACTCTATGACCAATCAGGGCATGAGTAGTATCGTTTCACTAACAAAGTTTTGTTGTTATACAATATTTTTCAATACCATTATTACTGCCCCCAAACGTTTAAGTATCCCTTAAAAGAATGTATGTTCAAGCCCAGTTCGCTAAATAGCGGAAGCTCTGGCGAATTGATACACCATGTTAAATCTAATTGGAGATGAAAGTGCAATTGAAGGAAATTGATTGAATGGATAGGAAACATCTAATAGTCTTCAGATAAATGTAACTTAATTTTAACCAGAGGTTTAGTTTTGGTATAAAATAATCTTTTTGTTTGGTTTATCTTCCATGGAGGAAATTGCACCCTTTCGCGAAACCACCCATCGATCGTGCGTTGAATTTTACATAGTCGCTATATGCCTCTTCTTCAATCAATATAAATTATTTATTTAGTATATGAACTTACATAATAACATTATCTAATTTAGCTTCGCCTGTTCGGAATGATTCTGTAAAATGATCCTACCAATTTATATACATTTCTGTTGTAGAACTAGGCTTAGCGAATGGTGTGGCGGTTTAATACACAGTTTTAAACTTCATAGGAGTTAAAAGTAGTTTCGTAAACTCTTCTTGAAAAGGAATTCCTCCTCCGTTACAGGTTCCGTAACCCTTTGAGATCCGTTCCAATTCGTCATTGATGTCCCGAGACTCTAATTAAAATTTCTGATTATTACCCTGAATGTTAGGAGCACGTTTATACCTCATATGCTTTTCGCTAAAATTCAATCAACTGACTGCGAACGAGGTAAATATAGAAAAGAAAATCTCAAAAGAGTGTTATTCCATGAATATTCCATTTGTTTTCTGAAGGAATTGAATTTACGCGGTAAATATTATAAGGTATAGACCGATTCATCTAGGAACTAGGCAAAATACATATTTACAGGGACGCAGCCATTCTAGACTACACTTTTAGTCGAAAATAGGTTATCATAGAGGGAAGCGGCGGTCGACGGAGGGTTGGGAGAGATAGGTGAAGAAGCACCATCTATAATTTATTATTGTCTTCTTGGTCCATACCTAGACATTGTTTTTGCGTTGTAGAGAATTTTAAAATCGGTCTATAGGTTTAAGTCTTTTCCGATCGGTTGTTTCCCACATTATTTTAGAGTTGAAAAGGCTATTTCTATTGGGCATTTTCCCCCGTCTCCCGGGAAGTTGCCATCGGCAATGGACATCAACAGCAAAGACAAAAATACTCGCTAAATTTTCCTCTCTGATATTGTTGCTGAAAAGCTGTTATAAACCGGGTTTCAACTTCAGTCGGAGCTCTAAAGTATGACATATCTCTAAATTAGCAAATCATAGAGATAATAACGCAGAATTTGTAACTCGTGCTACCTATTCAGGTGGAATATAGATATTTTAAATTATTTCATGGTTGTTTTATTTAATTCACTTAAGCAATTGATTTTTTTTTTAATATGAACTGATATTTTTCAAAAAAGCATTTGTTTTAGTTCACAAATATTCTTTGACATTTGATTTCAAAAATCTTAGATTAAATACATAAATCACTAAGATAGTTTTCATCTTTTTCCATGAAAAATAGTTTCGTGTAAAATAATGGTGGTTGGTGACATAGATTTAATTATAATTAAACACTCATTTAGCATCGAATTACGTATAAAGGTGGCTTAAATTTAAAATCTACTTTAAACAGATTTAAATTAAATTAATCATTTGTTTTTAATCAATAACCCTTTATTATTCCTCTGATTAAAGCACAACTGATATCTTGGGCTTATCTTTGACATCGAAACTCTCTTGGTTGAATGATTCTGTTATGTTCTTCCTCACTTTGGGAGATAGTTTTGAACTTTCCAATGACCTTTTTGACCCCTCCTTAACTGAATTCTGAATAGCCTTCCTATTTATAGTTTCTGATAGTTTTAACCTTCAAACGTGTTAGCTGAGGAGCTTGGGTATCTATAATTCATAACGCGCGCTCAGAATGCTTCTAGTATCATTAATAAATTACCATTTTCTGCCACTCCATCTCCCCTTTTCCTCCCTCCCCTTTCGGTAGAGTTAATGAAGTGGCCATTGGCCACTCCCATTTTAATATCAAAATACCACTGTTCCTAATTTAACACGCCGCTGTAAGCTTTTACCACGGAATCAATTGCTATAAATGACTTCAAACAACCTTGGTTCAAATACTAAAAATATGTTTTAATTGACAACAATTTACAATTTTGTTCTATTACGAGGAATTGTTTGGTCATTTGGCTCTTATCAGCTATTACCAAGAATAGATTTAATCTATTCTTGCTATTACAAAATACGCGATAATTAGTATTTTGAAACTTGAATGATATTTGCGAGATGTGATAGACATATTTCTTAAATTTTACAGTGAGACAACGTTGAGTAATACTGTAATTAAATAACAAAATGTAAAAGTAAGGGGCAAATTGGAAGTTCGAAATCGATGCATCTGCCATCTTTATAATATTATAATTAAGCTTAAATAAAACAGAGTAAAATTATCGTTTGTATTACCGACTTAAATTATAGACTCTATGGGAATAAAGATACGGAATTTTGCGAGATTGGTTATGAAAAACTTAATTAGTAAAAGTTTGCTTCTAGGTGGGGTTAACTTGGTTAATATCTCGACACGATTCAATATTTTTTACAATTGATTTTTCGTCCATTAAAATTAAAACTTGTAAATAATTACTCTTGATTTTGATGTTACTATTAAATTAACACAGGGTTATTACACAGGGTTTTTTAAATATATATAAATATGATTTTAAAATATATTTATAAAACTGGTGGATGGCAGCACTGTCTCGGGAACCAAAAATTTCTACTTATCCAGAAAATTTTAGTCTTCCGCTGCGTCATTTGATATAAAAACTGGTAAACGCCTTTCTTAATTATTTAGTTGCTATTAATATCAACTTAATTATATTTATCATTGATGTGTATATATATTAGATAGGCAAAGTGGTTTCTAAGACCTATTCCGTATTTTTAGGCCAAAACTATTTATTGTAGCGGCGAGATATCGTGGCGCGGGGCGTTAGTGGCGCGTGATTGGGTTTTCTCTAGTGGTATTGCGCGCTCGAGAAAATATTGGTACGCGCGTTTGCCGAGTCCTCTTCCTCGTTCGTGAACCCTCGCTCCTGTCCTGTTTGATTCCCGAGAACCTCTTCCTGCCACAATCATTTACTCCCATCTACTTTCTCGAACGTAACCAAGGTACGTCCCAAATTTCCTACGAACCCGTCTTAATTTTTGCAGCATGCCAAATTTAGTTACCCATTAAAACCTTTGTTCACCCGAAGCCTATACTCTACCCTTCGACATTACGTTTTTTGCGTTCCTCTCCGCCATGCTGCTTTTCAAAACCCCCACTGTCTCTCTATATTTTCCTGACTCCCCCCGAAAATGTTTTTTTATACAAACTATAATTTTAATTCCCGGCTTATCGCTTTTTTGTCCGTATTGTTTTTGGCCTCGACTAAAATTCGTTTCTGCCTAATATTCGACGCGGTATTTAACGTAACCCGAGAAAGATTCTATCGAGGCAGTGAGGGAAATCGAGAGAAAAAGACCATCGCCGATCGAAAATGATGGCGACCGAGGCTTATATTAATACAAAGTTTCGGGGGGCGCGCCGTTTTTTTAGCCGCGAAAAATTCAAATTAGGCGGTTAGTAACGGCTTAAGTTTATTAAGATTCGATTTAAATATATATAAGGGTTTTTAACGTCTAAATCGCGAGAATTTTACGATTTATTTTTCAAGCCAAATCGACATTTCGAGACGAGCGTTTGTTACTCCGTTTCTACTTCGAAATAAAGTATAAGAAACCGCCTTTGTGTCGTTTCTTTTTTTTTTTTTTTGTTGGTCACACGGAAAGCACATGGTGGTGGAGGATTTTCACGTAAAAGAATTGGTGTTTATAGGTTTAAGGTGTCTTTATTTTTGAGCTTAAGTGTATAAGCATATTTTAATTTTAGTAGGGTGGTACTCGCGTTTATGTACCACCCTACTATTTTAATAGGAATATACGCCAATTTATCTTCATTATGGTTTTATCACATTTAAGTATTTCAACTGAAAAATAATTTGATAATGAAATTAACTAAATTACGCTGATATAACCATGATGTAGCCTCAGGTAGGAGCTATAATTATTCCAAGGGGCTTATCACAATACATGTATGACAGACGTTAGTAATTTAATTAAAATTAAAAGAAAATGTATGTGCAAAAATGGCGGGAAATGTAATTTTCATCTCTATTATTGATCCGCCCTTTGGAAACCTTATAAAGTATATTTATGTATCAGTCTGAAGATTCATAACGAGTACCAAACTAGAACCTCACTATTTCTTGTCCGTAGACAGGTGTTTAGTTCCGTACCCGTTGTAATCTCGGGCTATTTAGTAGTTTCCTACATCTAAAGGTCCATTTACATTTTCCTCTGAAGTACTATTATTAGGCTAGCATTGAGATTCAAATTCTTAATTTTAAATAAAGGAAATAAATGGTCCTTAAGACAAAATAAATTTTCTTTTGGTTTTACCCGAATGTGCTTCATATTTGGTTTTTTTTAAATCTTTATGTTAAAAATAATTGATTTCGCGAATATTATTTTGCATAAATTTTAATTATATAAATATTAACTCAAATAGTCGTAAATATTTAAACAACAGTTTAGTAAAACAATATTCAAGTTTAAGAACACGTCATAGTAATTCAAGGTCATAATTATTTTACGATATTCGTACACCTGCAATTCAAGGTCACTTATCTTGTTCGATAAAAGGTAGCAATAGCAATGAAAATATAGTTTTAGAGGTTGAAGAGCTAAGAAGAAGGCTCATCAACAATAACCAGTCTAGCTTTGATATGCCTTAGTTCTAAATATATTAAATGTTCACATAATGAGCAGAAAGTTTCATTGAGTTAAACTCTATACTTGCTGAAACCTGTGACAGATTCAACAACAATTACATTATAAAAACGCATTGGGGTGGGATGTAATTTTATCATTGGAAAGAATTGAGGAGTGGGGGGAGCTTTTTTTTTTTATCTTGCATTATCTGTTGATGATGAAAAGCCCATTGAAAATATCACACAAGTTTAAATTTTCGTTTTAAGGGTTTTTCAATTGGATTTTTTTTTATAAAACTGTTTGGCACATCACGTACGTGTAGTTTTTTCGGTGCTTCATTCGGGAACATCAAACAATTTTAAAGTGATAATGAAACCAATTTTTTTGAAAGTTTTAAGTTTTAGGCTTAAAAAATAATTATTTACAATTGGAGCTTAAAAACACGTGACTTTTGTTTAGAGAAAGATCACACGTGTATTTCAAGGTTTGTACAAGCGTTGTAAACTTGGAATATGATTTTGTTTAAATCATAATTATTATCCGAAATAATTAGGGAAATTGTGGAATTCATAAAACAAAAGTAATGCAATGAAACAGAAAGGTGGGGCTTTATGCGCATATTTTTCTGGTCGAAAGCAAATACAAATTCATTGAATTTTTCGAAAGCCGCGGCGAAAATCGTTCGAAGAACGTTAGTTTGTAGTTAAAGACATCTTTTTCGTAAATATATAAACGGAAATTTATCAGAAGTAGTCTGTAAAACCTTGAAATATCATTGAAATTCAGTTTAGAAACTTGTAGGAAGCTTGTTTAAATAAATTTCTCAATTAGCGTGATTTTAATCTATAAATATTCTGATAAACTACTCGCTTAAAATCTGTACACCGATTAGATTACAGTCTTTGTTAATGCTAAATACGTACTTAAGTAATCTCTTTATCACCCATAGATTTTCAAATTAACTTTTAATTCCTCTTCTACAACAATAAATCATTTAATAGGTTTTACTGTCCCTTTACGGGATGGGAAAGTTAAATTTTTTGAATAACCTTGCGCAAGTTAAGCGAGTTTGATTTTCTCATAAAGGTAATTTTTTATCGGGGTTAACTCTTTGTTTGAAAGAAAAAATTCGCGGGCGTCACGCGATTATGGCGAAATTTAGTTATTTTTCTGCAATCTTTTATCAAGAAATGTTTGCAATCTATTCTAAAAATCGTATATATAAGGCCTTTAGAGAGAAGTATACACCCTCTACCTCTAACAACGCATCCTCTAAGTCTATGTGAATATATATTGGTGCTAAGAATTTTATTTTCCGTTTGTAATTATCTTCCACGTATAACCGAGCTTTGTTTGGTACGTGTTATTGATTGTATTTGCTACCACTATATCTTATTTGGCAAGAGAAACTGCGGCACTTCAACCTTTTTTTTTTTTTTTATTTTAAAGGGGTAGTTGAAGCTAAAATTTCAATATCAATCCGAAAGATATATTGCAACTTAAAGGGAGTATGTAACCCACAACAATTAATTTTCTATAAAATTTTTATCGTTTAAATGGAGGGTGAAGAGAAAAATAGAGTATTTTTATTTTACTTTTAATAGTAAGAATTGTTTTCGTAGTAAAACATTCAGGAAATATCTCCGAATTATACATAGTTTTCAGTAAAGGGGCAAAAGAAAATTCCACCCCTCTTACCCAGCTTTGCTTTCATTGCCAGGTTGCCAGGAGCTTGTGGTGGCAGTTCAGAACAGATCAGTTTCAAAACTGAACTGCTAGCCTTTCCCTCTGCACTCACAAGTGGTTGGCAACACGGGGGGAACGGCACTTACCCCCTTTAGTGAAAACTATATTTGCAAAAGAAATCGGAAACCTTCTGATTTTGGCATAGAATTAAAATGAGACTAATCAAAAGACGCTCATGTACCTTTGGCTTAATCACATCTTCACAGACTCTTTCAATCGTGAGCTAAATCTTGTTCTTAATTATTTTCACGCTTGTCGCGAATATTTAAATGAAGCCAAAGATACAGAGAATCTTTTGATTGGTCGGAGGTTCTCCTTTTAAATGAATGCTAAAATCTTTATTTTCTGTTTTTTTCCCAAGAAAGACTTAAATTTAATCACTTTTCTTATATATATTATCAAAAGACTATCATTTTATTCCGTAAAAGTAAGCAACGCCCCGTAGCAGAGGTCCATCACTTAAAACTAGCTAAAAAAAAGTCATCACCCCTGTCTGGCTCGAGTGATTTGGACTCTTCCTTGATATTTTGAGTCAGGAGAGGGGGACGGAATTTTGGCGGGCCGCGCTTGGCTATATTGTCTTCCCTCCCAACTCCGGAATAGCAAATATAAAATCATTTACTAATTTAAATACATAGTTGCGAGTCTTCCTGCAAAATATTCTCAAATATATCCTACTATGTATTTATTTTTTTGGGAACTTTGAATATTGAATTTAGAATAGTTCCAAATTTATTCTATAAAAGTTATTGAGATATAACAGTATAGTAAGTAAAATCTCAAGTTCGATTTATATGATAATATACTGCTTGAAACCCACGCTTTAGCGCAACGTTACGACGTCTAAAATGCTCCAGTGACTTTTTATTGTCTTATCATACTAGCCGAGATATTCAAATCCGAACCTTTTTTTTGTTTTATTTCTCGGTCTATTATTTTACGCCTGAATAATAATAACTCGAAAAAAGATCAGGGTTTGCTTTGTGGAATATGATCGAGCCCTTTTATTTGATTTTGAATGCGTAATTTTGTAAATAGCGTATCGCCTTTTGTAAATACGTGAGATTAAAGATCGGTCGGAACGTAGAAAATCGTGTTAAACCGTGAAAAATAACGTACTAGTTTAAAAACAAAATACTATTTAAATATTTTGTTTCAATACGAAATAAAAAATTAATGGATTTTCATATATTTTACAGGAATATCTCAGTTTGGATGAGATTAAGGAACGCGTTTATGCATTGAAATACAAGTTTATGTTGGGGAATCTAATCTTCTTTCAATTACAAGCCCAAATTATTCAATCTTAAGTATTTTTTGGAAAGACATTTATTATTATTATTATATTTCTTAAAAAATTAACAATCATTAATTTTCACGAATATTCTATTTAATCTGCTAATTGTTTCAAAGCCTATTTAAATATGAAATTGCCTATATCAGAAGCCGATGAAACCCTCCTTTGAAGTCTATTACTCCCGGGTCTTGTCTACCCCTCTCTGTATGGGTTATTCTCAAAAGGCGCGATTCATACGCCTCCTAACGGTAGATGTTTTCGGAGCGGGAGCTCGTCGAGCGAATATCTCTAGCAGCCTTGGAGTTCGTCCAAAAAACGTCGTCGTTTGTGGAGAGCGAGAATTTCCAATTTTCCGTAGACAGGGGGGATGAAGTAGGACCCCTTCCAACTCGTAAAATTGGGAATTTTACCCATACAGAGAGGAGCGCTATATGGAACATTGGAGTAGTAGACTTCAAAGGAGGGTTTCATCGGCTTCTGCCTATATGGTGATCAAAATGGTATATTGATCGACTTTCAAAGAATCGAAACCGGTTTTTATTCGGTTTCAAACGGTTACTCGGGTCTATTAATAATAAATGACAAATTCAATTCGGGCAATAGAATTATTATTCTTAGTATTATTACTATTATTCGCACAGCCCCTTTTCGACGGTAACAGGAAGTGAGTTAATTCCAACCTGGCGGTAAATTTTAGAAATCTAATTATTTGTATAAAAATTTTATTATTTCTTGCCAGGTTGAGAAATAACCGTTAGTAATATACAAAGGCACTTCTCGTACAGGTTGACTTTATCTTCCCATAATGCTTGGTAAAACAAATCTGTATTTACTAAACTTGTTTACATCAAGTACGCAGTTCTCCAACTGTTATTGAAACCTTCATTGGAATTTGAAACGATATTTATTATGAAATCTCATAAATTTTTCGAATGGTTGAGAATTAATCTCTCCCCAATCTTTTTTTTCTTGCATAATGAGGATTAGGGGTGATATTATGTATAATGCGTGGGAGAGTACGAAAATATCTGAATCCCCTTCTTCCCCCCCCCCTTTTTTTGGCAACGGTCCCGATACACCTGCTTTAATCTAGAAGGTGGTTCCTTTCAGTCCATTAGTAGTGATTAACGTTAAAAGTTTCCGAGAAGGGCTACGTTATGTAACTCTTTCATCTTATGCATTATAGACTGATCAACTCTCGTTCATTATCAGTTTACGAAACTTCATTTATCTCCTATGAAGTTTAGCCTTACGTATCATTCCGCCGTCGCTTATATTACATTTCAAACTTATCTTGAATAGAAGCATCGCCTCTTAACAGTTTGTCCACTGAAATTATCATAATGGAAGCGTGTTAGGCAAAAAGGGTAAGGGCAGGGTTAATTGAAGTCCCCATATTACGCCTTTCATCGTATTCACGCTTATCCCATGAACTTCGGAGAAAAAAACTGTTCAAGAGCATTTTTCAAAACTACTTTTATTCCCTATGAGGTTTACATTGGGTATAAATTCGACTCAATTTGCGATAACGCTGCAATCGGATGTTGAGAAAAAGTTTAGTATATTCGTGGAACAAGGTTTAATTAATGGATATATGGGGAAAGGAATTAAACCATGGAGGGTTGGATTATGAGAAACTGTCCCATTCCTATTTGCTACAGTGTTTAGCTTCGTTCAGTGGATAACGTAACGTTAGAATCAGTTAAAAGTTGCGTAACATACCCTTCATTTCTATTAAAAAAAAATACTAGAACTGAAATCTCAAACTGAGTTGGACTATATCTTATAGAGAACCAACTACTTTGTTGTAGCAGACGCGGGGGTGGGATGATAGCGATGTCTTAAGAGGTCTTTCCTATAGGCAACCCTGATTTCCAAGTCAGCTTTCCCTCTTGGCGTGTGTATATATATATATAGTCATTAAGAAGCGAGAAGCCCCGGCCGGTTCCTTTTCGGTGTGATAAAATATTTATACTCTTAATACGAGTTTTTATTACGCTTCTCTTGGAGCCAACTTTTAAGTCTTATCCCGTGTTCTCTGGACTAATGGACATTCGCCTTCTCCCTTTTTTTTCTCATCGCGCCTGGTTGCCTATTACACGTACCAACTTTGCCTAATTATTCGATTTTTAGGCTAACACGCTCTCCGATTGTCATTATCAATGTATAGTAACGTTAACCCAACATCCCTTTTTCCCTCTCTATTTTCGAATATAAACCAAGTTTGGTACTGCCTGCTTTCTTTAGTTATTACGTTAGAAAGAAACTTTAAAGGAGTTTCAGATCGGTTTTTTTTTTTCCCGAGGTGTAAGAGTTTAGGCGAGAACTGGAATAAGTTAAGTTTGAATTTTTTATTCCGAGAAGTAAGAAAGGAACTTTGAAATTTTTGCAAAGTATGTATAGTACGTATACGTCATTAAATAGATCTTGTCTCTCTTTGTCATTTCTACATGGAGGCCCAAAAGTTGCAATTTTAAGTCGTCCGTCTTTTTAATCTGCTCGAAAGAATTAGATCTTTAGAAATCCCCCTACAGGTTGACTCACCAGCTAAAGTACTGGCTTTTCCTAAGGGTGGGGGATAAAAATGATGCCATTTATATATCATATAAAGAATAGTTATAAAATTTCAAGTCGCGAAGACCCGAACGAAATACCAATATCATACAAAATTTCTGTATGTCGACAAAAAATTAAAACGATGGTGCCATTCTTTTTCAACTAGTACAAACTGGTTGAAAAAGTATGACAAGATCCTGTAAATGTATTTTCTAGTGGAATTTAAGAAGCACCTTGTCCATATAAATCATGATATAAGGTCAAGGCCTAGTTATGTGTCACATTTTTCACGTTATTGCATAAAGTCTTTGTTGTTTTGTAAAAAACAAATCGTAGGGAATTTTCTTTCATATTCTCTTTAAATTATAAAATCTTGTTTTGAAACATATCATTGTGTTAGTTATCTTGTATAGCACCTTCACCATTTTCTTGGGAAGTCGCGAATTCGCGTGAAAAATGAGCACATAATTTATTACTCCTGTCAAGAAAAAGTCCGTGATTGGGAAAAATCTTGTACCTTATTTCACCACACAATGTATGTAAAAACCAGATTTTTTTTTTTTTTTTTTTTTTTTTGGCCTCCCTCTATTCCACCTTTCGTGATGATTTAACTTACGTAGGTAGTTGCCAAGATTTTGGCCTAGCACGCTTGCGTACCTGAAATATACATGGCGTGACGGTAAAATACCGCCTTACCTTTTGTTTTTGATGAACAACTAATTTCCGTATTTATCGGATAATTTTTTATTTAAAAAAAAAAGCCACGTGATTTTTGATAGTGCTGTTAAATTTCAGTATGGGAAACCAAGAATCCATTCAGGTTCCATAAAAATATGGGAGGGCCGCGATTCAATAACCATCCTCCCAAACTTTGTAGCAAAAGTTCGTCCGCTTCGAATCGATTTTTCAAGTAAATCGCTCCTGACATCTATTATTAACCCGCGCCACTAACGACCTTGACATAATATTTTGGATAATAAAAATGGAGCCGACCGAAAAAAGATCTAAGCGTACAAATGTTGCGAAAATTGCGGACGAACTTTTGTTACAAAGTTTGGGAGGATGGTACCAGAGGCTAAATCTATGCTCCCATATTCTTATGGTACCTGAATGGATTCTTGGTTAAACCAAATGTGCTTAAGGTAAAGGGTCAGCTAACCGGAATAGAGAAAATAATAAGGCGGGGTAAAAGATTAAAGGAAAATCCCACCAGAATATAGACTGAGAAGAATCAAGTCAAAGTACTTATTAAGTGAAAGGTATGGCTTGAAGGAAATATAACCTACTTCAACTTGGCTTTCTTTAGCAAAGATCCCCTTAATTTTACGGATGACCCCATAACGAACCACTAACGAGCGTTATAATTCATAGAGGCTAAGTAGAGGGTGGCAAACAAGAAAAAAAAAGAGGTTGTATGCCCTTTAAGAGATAATGATAACACGATATCTTTTTGCTTCTGCCTTTCATTTAAAGATTCCCGTCGCGACAATTTCGGTAGGCGTCATGCAAAATTGAATAATTATTTTTTTCCGGTTTGTGTTCGAGAATCTTTTAAAGGGGTTTCATCATCTATATGAAAAGTATAACAAGCTTGTTTGTGGGCTGATTTTTCTGGGGGTGTTAATGCTATCGAAAACCATATTTATCTGAAACAATATTTTTTGTAAGGTTTGTTCTTTAATGGAATGATTTTTGAAAGGGAAATTTTTGGGGGAATGTTATCAGTATTCTTAAATCTGGTTACTTTGAGTTTTAGTTGGTCCTTGAAAATTCTTCAATGTGGGAATTTTTTCTTATACGGTATAACCCCCGTTAAATATACAAGTATACATTTTTATGAGACAATTGCGCCAAAAATTCAAACATAATGTTTAAGAGACTCAATTTTAAATTGATTTTTATTACAATCGTATACAATCTGTCACTTATCCTTATGTAATACTAAAAACGTACTTAGTTACGTAATTGATTTAGTACAACCAAAGCTACAGGATTTTAAACCTATTATTTATAATGATTAGCCCCTCGATATACACATTTTAATTTTGATATATTTTTGTGTTTATGGTAATAACTTTTCAATATAGACTTTCTTTGTAAAATCTTTTGAACCAAGTACAGTACCCTTTTTTCTTCTTTTACATAAGTCTTACGTATATATATATACTCTACTAAACTGTTAAAAAAGTCGTGGAATCTTTCCAGGATTATATGTAGTAAAGCATTCAATGCGCAGTATATTCTGTAGGAATTCCAATCCTGGCTACCCAACAAAATAAAAAATAAAAAAAAAAAGGTTCTCTGTAGGACTCTCTCCCCACAACTCACTATCCTAACACGTTCTTTTTCGGTGGCTTTTTTAGTAAGGATAGAATCTTATATTATCGGAGAAATGTGGCAGCATTTTTCATTCTCAGTTGTAGAATGTTCGCCGGAAATCCGGAAGAATTTCTGGCCTTTTCTTTCACGACTATACGATGTGGTATATATATATACGGTGTTCTTTAGGTCGTTTTTTTCCCTATAGCTTCTTGTACACCAAGAAGAAATAGATAGAGAGTCCACTATTTTGTAGCTCGTGTCTTTTCTCTAGAAACCTTTCTCTTGTTTCTGTTATTAGTATAGTATATATATTGGGAATCTCAGGGAAAGAAAGAAACCCAAGTCTTTTTTTCTTTCGTATCTTCTTTATGCCTAGTTCAGTAGTTTTTTACTACAAAAGAAACTAAAGATGTCATTCTTTTTTGGGATACCCGTAGTTTAGGTAGTTTTTTTATTTATATTTGCTTCTGGGTCGAAATAAATGTAATGTAAGATCGAAAATTTCGACGAACTTATTTTGCACGTATTTTGCCACGTTTTAGTTTCTTAGGAATATATTTTTTAGATTATGTTAAAAATTAGTTAAATATATAAGGTCGGTTATATTTAATTGATATTAGCAGAAGCCGATGAAACCCTCCTTTGAAGTCTACTACTCTAATGTTTCATACAGCGCTCCTGTCTGTATGGGTAAAATTCCCAATTTTACGAGATCGGAGGGGTCCTACTTCATACCCCCTGTCTACGGAAAATTGGAAATTCTCTCTCTCCACAAACGACGACGTTTTTTTGACGAACTCCAAGGCTGCTAGACATATTCGCTCGACGAACTACCGCTCCGAAAATATCTATCACTAGGAGGCGTACGAATCGCGCTTTTTGAATTTAACCCATGCAGAGAGGGGTAGACAAGACCCGGGAGTAATAGACTTCAAAGGAGGGTTTCACCGGCTTCTGATATTAGCTATAGAAAAATCACTGAACAATTATCTTAGGTATATGATTGAATAGTCGTCAACTCTTTCTTCAACAAGTATTAGTTTTTTAGCAAGAAGCCAAGATTTCAGATAAAGTCGGAGAGTTTCTCACCAGACTAATAGTTTTTAACGGAAATATTTGTGAAAATAAGGTGTGTTTTCCTATTTTGAAGTAAATTTTATTCCAACTCCACATTTATTTTTAATATTACCTTGCCCAAATTCATATGGAACGTTTGGGCATTCTTTTAAATAGAACAGAAAATAAGAATAAGCCCGGTTTGCTTTACTATCTCTGCACCGATTATTAAATTTATTTATAATATATTCAAATAACATTATTTACCTTATTATTAATTCATATATGATTTAGTCTTTAATTTTTAACTTTCGCTCGAGTCTTTTAACCTGCCTTTTATAAATCAGGGTTAATCTATATTCAAAAAATCTTACCTTGGGGGTACCTATAAATATAAATGTTCATTATTAATATATACCAATTTCCCCAAAGGCATCTAACGAACAAGTCTCTCGCATTTTTTTCCTTCTTCAAGTAATTTAAAAATTTAGCCTCTGGGTAACTATAGATGGTATTATATTATTATAGAACAGAACTAGAAGGGGGCAAAAATCCCTCACTTTTAACAATGGAAAGGTGTTCGTTACCTAGGTAACGCAACTTGGATGAGCTAGGCAAAGAAAAGAGAACCAAAGAGAGAGACGGAGAAAAAAATTCTGGTTGGGCACCTGCCTCTACGGTACCGCCACTATATACCCTTATCCCTTTAGTTTAGTTTTCTGAACTATTTTATTCCCATATCAGATTTAATATTAGATATTAATCCGCCACAAGTTTCGCAAGTTTGCGACGTACTTGATTCTAGAGTATAGTACGTATCAATTCGAGTTTTCAACACGTTCGATGGTAGGGCTCCCTATTATCTACGTTGTTTTTCTAAGGGATTAAGGCGGACTTTAATGCTTCGTACCAGGTGTGAACTCGTTCTCTTTCGTACCTTTACTCGATTTGAAACTACCTTTATCCACATGTTTTAGGCTTCCCCGCTTGAAGTCTCTACTAAAAACGTTTCACGTGATAATGTAGGTGAATTTCAATATATCTTTATAGCCTTGCCGATGTTAGTGTACGGTTTAACTGTGCTTCGTAGTTACTTCGTTTAACACACCTTCGTCCCTAGGGTGTCTTCTCTCCCTACCTTTCCATCCTTTTGCATCGCGGTGAGAAAAAAAAAGAACGCGCCATAATATTGATTGGCAAGCCAATATGGAGGACCTGTAGGGGTTCTCTAGTGGTGGAAAAAAGAATTTCCTTTTTGCGCAGTACCTTCTTTTTAACATATATATATTCTTCCTACATACGTATAAACCTCTTTACAATTCGATCGACGATTTAAGCTTTTCAAATCTTATATAACTACTGTGTTTTTTATAACGTTATCGGAATTAGTTATTTATTTTGTAATCTAGAATTTTGGATTCCCAAGTATTCAATTTTGAACTCTCTGCTTCTGAAGGAAAGAATAACATTGATAAGCTCTTTTTTATTTTTGAAGGGAAAATGTATCTCTTGTTATTGATTTAGTTGAAGGGATGATGAAGCTCTGAAAAAATGATCTTTATCGTTGAAATAAGTTTTAATTTACTAGAAAATAAAAAATAAAACCAAATATTTTCTTAGAAAATAGAAATTAATGGACCTCTCCAGATGCTAAGTAGATTTCTTCGCCGATGCTTAAGATAATTAAAATCATCTCTGTCCCACTAACCAACAAAAGCGCGCATCTCTTAATCCTATAGTTTAAAACATTTTAACGTAGAGGGGATTTCCCTATCGTGATTGGTCAGAAGCACAGTTTTGTTAAGTTTCAAACTCTTCATTGATCCGTTTTAAGTAAATTATAATTGGACCTATTTGTTTGTAATTGTTTTTACTATCGAATTGGAGCTATTTTTAAATTAGAAAATCAATTGTTCGGCTTCACTACCCCTTTAAGATACTTAATTTCACTTCGAGTTGGTAGAACGGCAAAAAAGGCTTATTTTTTATTGAAATATATATTATATATGAAAATATAAAAGGCTCGAGTTTCAATTACAGTCTGATAGAAAGTTTACAATTACACATTATTAAAATACTAAATACATAACTGTCACAGGGGTGGTTTATTGAACGAATTTCGAGTGGCGAACAATAAATAAATTATAAAAGTTTTTAATATTAATTTTACAAATCATATTGCCCAAACTCAAGAGTAATAGGTTTCCAAAACATTTCAAAAACGGTTAGCAGGAAATTTATTAAAAGGTATAAACTTTCAAGTTCCCTTTAACTGATAAATTTTGGAGTGATTTGTATTAATTCTTTTTCCCAAAGAAAGAATACTCGATATTTTGAATCGTAAATGTAACGTTTTATCTCTAAGATAGTGAAGGCCCCATTGAAACCACGCTTCCATATAAATACTCGAATCTTATTCGTTATCTCTCTTCGTATTCGCTCAAATTCGTTGTATAATTACGATAAATCATAGGGGTTGAAAGTTAACGTTATGCGCCATTTAGAGGGACGCGTATATGTCGATACATTTTCATTTCGCGCCAAATCTCGGTAATTTCCGCCTAATATCGACTTTTAGGCTCTTTCTCATTTTTATTCAAAACTTCCATCTCCTCTCCTTTCCTTCTGGAGATTTAATGATCTCTTTGCCTCTCGCTATGATTTAATAGTTCCCTTTACCCTCTTTAGTGAAAGGAAAAGTCTATGAAATATTCTCCTAATTTTAAGATTCGAAAATAGCTTAGTGAGAGCTTACAACAAGAGTAAATCTGTTCGTAAATATAAGAATTTGAAAATAAAGTTTTCCTGGCACAAGTATGTTTGGAAAATGTTCAATATACGATTTTATATCATCTTCAGACTTCCTTTTGCATTTTTGCGATGAATAAAAACTAAGAATCGGAAGCTCTATCAAAAAATTATTTATCTTGAAATTTAAAAAATTAATTTTTGGCTCTTCCATTTTGAGCGTGAAATTCTTTCAAGAAACGTACAGTATGAAATTAGTGAAGCGGAGATTTTTCTCCTCAGACTAAACCCAAAGAAATATCAGAGTTAAGGAGATGCTAGACGCTAGAACAACTTATTTTAGACTTAAATTTAAGTCTAAAAACATTTAAAACTCGTCAAAGGTTTCGTGATATAATTTAAGTTTAATTATCAATTTTGCAAAATTAGGCTCGAAGAAATTAACAGGTTTATTTCAAAAGGATTCAATTGCTGATGGCAATCCGAGAGTTAGTCTTTGAAGTGGATCGCAAACCGAAAGATACGTTTGTTAGAAATAGTTCGCGCTTTGCAATTAAATTGGTTCAGACGCAATTTTTATACGATATTTAATTGGCAGGAGAAACTCAATTTTCTAGATAATTTTTAGTCTAAAATTTCTTTTAGGCTTATCAAAGATAGTTCCCTACTTTGATATTTAACTGTAAATTAGCGTTTTTCAGTTTTTAAGTATATTTTAAGTCCAAGTTATTAGTATCTAGTTTTTCTTTTTAAAAGCGTAAATCGTATATTAGTATACTAATGTTTCCTATAAACTAACGCCAATTTGTAATACATGTAGTATTAATTAGGTTTTATTACTCTAGAGTTTTTATAATATTCCAACTTGTTAGCGTGCATATTTAAATTCTTCCCCTTGAATCTTCTTAAATTTATTTTTATTTAAAGAGACTGCGATTTGTAGAGCTCATTTAACGTTGCCTTTTTTATTGCTAATTAGTAATAAATGACATTGGTCTAAACAAATTGTTCAGTGAAAATTAGAGTGAATATAATTTTCAAGGGGCAGATTTTTTCATAAACTGCACCCAGAAAAAACTATTCGAGATTTTTATATAATTTTGAGACTAAAATTAATGTTTAAATTATTTTCTAAAGTTTGGTTAAATTTGAATTAAATTTTCAATGAAGGGAAAAATCGGGTTAGTATTTCCACCCCTCATCGGAGCAATAGATATTGAGTTTCTAAAAACTGTCGATAGGTGGCGAAAGTGAGGTTTAATGATAGAAAATCTCTAGTATTGAAGTCCTTCTGATTGGTTCAACCTTTATCCGTGCAAAATTCAAACTTAACCGAAATTTATAATATTGAAAAACATCACATTTACCGTTTTTTTAAACAAACTAGTATTTCATTGGTTTTAATTTAATGATAGTAGAATTTCCTCGAAAAAAAAGGCAAAAAAAAACTTGTTCCATAGACCTTGCCTTTATTCATCTTCATCTCTTTGATTGAAGATTTTTAATGTGATGTTTAATGGTCTAGGCTCTACGTAATTTTATATTTAAAAAAGTGCTTAGAGGCATATTGAGGTGGGAATTCTACTCTTATAATCGTCGATTTAACCTTCCACGAAGGCAATAACATTGAAACATAAATACGTTTCTCTTCTAAGACTATTTTCTTTATATTGATGGAGTTAATGATTTCGTAATAAGTTTTAAGTCAACTATATCTTGTCTTACCAGTTTCGGAAACCATGTCTCAAACATACCCCCCCGTCCTGTTTTTTTCTATTAATGAAAGTTGTGGGGATTAGATTTATGTTCGCCCAATTTAAATATTAAAAGTACACGGATTATTGGGTTTTTGACCCCGAGGGACGCGATACTTTAAAAACATGGTTTTATTTAATCACTTATATAATGGATAATACGTTTAGTTGATACCAAAATCTTTTATAGGACTAATTCGGAGAGACTGTTGGTTGAAAAGGTTCCACCAAGAATTCATTCAGGTTCTATAAGAATATGGGAGGGCCGCGATTCAATAACCATCCTCCCAAACTTTGTAGAAAAAGTTCGTCTGCTTCGAATCGATTTTTCAAGTAAATCGCTCCTGACATCTATTATTAACCCGCGCCACTAACGACCTTGACATAATATTTTGGGCAATAAAAATGGAGCCGACCGAAAAAAGATCTAAGCGTACAAATGTTACGAAAATTGCAGACGAACTTTTGTTACAAAGTTTGGGAGGATGGTACCAGAGGCTCTTGTTTCTATGAACCTTTTTGAGTACAAGTACTTAATGTAATGCTCTTGTTTCTATGAACCTTTTTGAGTACAAGTACTTAATGCTCTTGTTTCTATGAACCTTTTTGAGTACAAGTATTTAATGCTCTTGTTTCTATGAACCTTTTTGAGTACAAGTACTTAGTATCTTGGTACTATGAACCTTTTTCAGTACAAATACTTACTCTTCCACTATTAACGCTATTGTGTACAAAATACTAGCTCATAGTACCTTATATTAAGTTTGAAAAAGATGCACGTAATAATCTTATTTTTCATTACAAAGCTTAAATCTTAGCATCAATGTATCTTTTAAATGTATACTTTTAATTAAGTTTTAAGATGTTGTTTTGTATAATGGTCACTACTCGTTTAATGGGTCAGTCCACTGGGATATTTTTTTCACATGAATCACTTACTCCCTTCACCGGCTAATTATCAAAATTTCGATCTGGGAATATACCAAGTATTTTTTTCCCCGCTCTTCCTTTTTTTCCTATATACCGTTGGATTATTTCGCTAATGACTGTTGTAGTTAGAATCTTAATTGGCCTCTAGCTACTTAAAGAGTTAGTACACACGCGTATAAAACTGTTTACGCGTTTAAAGATAACTTAAAATCCTATTTATTTCCATTAAATGAACTCTTCCTTGACCCTCCCGAAATCCAATACAGGCTTGTCTCGTAATTAAGTTCTCCCAAGACTTTTCCGCCCTTTCCTAAAACTTTCAGGGGCGGGTAAGAGTGAGGGGTTTCCGCCCTCTACGAGTCCAATAAAGCCGAGTCGAAACGTGCCCCTAAATAAGTAAGATTATTAAAAGTCTTTTCTTTCGAATGAAAATAAATTGAGGGAGCCACGTCTTCGGTCTCGAGACTCCAACTCGGAGGATTTAGGAAAAGCTATAATCTGAAGCGTACTAGCTTTTAGCTCGTTGAAAGCTAAGCAAAGCTACGCTTCTCTCCATCCATAAGGTAACCGAATCGAATAGTGCAACTGAAGAGTCTATAGCTTCGTACTTACTTCAAACTCAATCTGATTAGACTTTAGTTCGCCTCCTGACGAAAATAATGGGGAAGAACTAAGTACATTATGTTCGCCTTATTTAATTCAATACTGACAAAGCTGAACGCGGGCATCGATTTACCCAAATCTCAAGTCTTCTCGGTTTTCCTCTTACCCTTAACGTTTCAGCGTTAGTATAAATTGAACGAACTGTATATACTTCGTTATGTTCGACTGAATCTTTAATTTAATACTGAAAAAGCTGTACGTGCGTTAGTTTCAATTTACTCTGTTTTACTCCTTCCCCTAACGTTTCATTATTGGTTTAAATTAAGTAGAACGAAGTATACTTTATTCTCTATATTCGACTTTTTTCATTTAATACGCGTAAAGTTGGAGGATGCTTGATTTGCTTAAGTTCTTGCTTTTAGCTTTTATCAACATCACTTCATTGATTTAGAATAAAAGGAACAAACATTTCTTTACGTTATTCGTGTTCGTGATATAGTAACCAATGAAGTAATGACGGGGGGAATGTGAAAAATAAACTAGGATGTTGTTTTAAATGGAAAAATCA
Source organism: Odiellus spinosus (assembly GCA_963920705.1). Taxonomy (NCBI): domain Eukaryota; kingdom Metazoa; phylum Arthropoda; class Arachnida; order Opiliones; family Phalangiidae; genus Odiellus; species Odiellus spinosus. The sequence continues at coordinate 16,213,378 of OY987228.1, read as the reverse complement.
ACCCCACCTGTATTCTTCCGCGCTGAATGAAATACTTTGAACGTTTTTTTTTTCTGTTTTTTTTTCTTTCTTTTTTATTTTTTTTTGAGAGGGGAAGGGTTTAGCTTTTACTTTTATTAGCTCTTCAAAGCTGCAAAGTCGAGCCGTTACCGAGGCAACCGAAGATGCGATTCGAGAAAAAGGGCGCTTAGTTTGTCACGTTCCCTCTTGAAATAACGAAAACTCTTTTCGCCTTCCGAAAATCTTTAAAACCGCTCAGGGACGAAGGGGAAAAATTCCTATATGTAGTAAATTTTAACGCGGATTTGAAAGCGCGTATAAAGTTAGATCGCCCGTTATCTCTGTGATATGTTTACTCGATACAAAAAGGTATAACATTAGTATTAGCGCTCTGTCACATCTTGGTGAAATTTGCGGTGGGTGTTGCGAGTTTTTCCGTACATTTCAAAGGATTCAAACAGAAAATGTACTTCTTTTGATTTTCCAATCTACTTAATTCGCCAAATCTATTTTAATGTTGGCTCAATTCTTTGGAAATTATTTTATTTAATATTTATTTTGCGGTCACTTATTTACAATGATTTAGGTGAATTATCAGTGGGAAACCTTAAGTTGGCTCCAACTGTGCTACACTCTTTTTCTCAGTATTATGCACAAAATCAAACTACTGACACCAGGGTTGCAGCAGATCTTTTCACACTGAAAACTATTGGACATGGTTTTTAAAAAGTGGCGCTCGAACATCATTAGTTAGAATTAGACGGGTAGGGTCTCTTATGGACTTGGCTAGCTTGTTATTATTACTTCGTCCTATGACTTAGAGGTGACTCTGAGGTCATTCTTACATTAAGTTCGTTGATTATAAGCCAAATTAAATTTTAGCTCGAGATATTTTCTATGTATAGTCGCTCCTAGAGGTCGTAAATATCTGTATCTAATTAAGAGAGCGCCACCTGGAAACGATTATTGCCGGATGTTCTCTAGTTGCTTTGTTGGTGCGAAGTGAGGAACGGGTTACTTCGAAATAGATCTTATTTAGGGGATACGATAGAACCCTCTTGTATCTCTGATTAAAGGTTGGTTGGGCCTCTGAAGCGCCTAGGAGATCAAACTCGCTTCTCTATCTCATTCGCTCTCTCTCGCTCTCTTATCGAATAACGCTGAGGACTGCTCAGTATCTGAATTCACCGAACACGCTAATTGGGAAAACGCGGTGCCCCAGCTTTTCCTTAATTGAAATGAAGCAAAAACAAAAAAAAAAAAAAAAAAAAATCTCGTTATGCTGAGCTCTTCCTTTGTTAATGTCGGTTCCTTTAGAAGTATATACTAAATATATATATAAATTAAAGCTTCTCAGTAGTACTGAGAATGAGAAACCTTTAGCACTCTGCCCGTATATAACTTTCTCTTACATTATGAGCTAAGCCTACTTCTTATTTGATACTGTTTCAAGAACGCTCTTGACCCTTACCTCTGATTGGCTGGGAGAAATTCGGGGCCCCAATCCACAATTCTCAGTGAAAAGTCCGTTATTTCAGAATTAGATAAAAAGCAAAGGGTACCTCTAATCTAGGCAATTGTAAAACGAGTCTTACCAAATACCAATCTCAGAAAAGTGGGAAAATTAGCGACAGATTACAATAAACCAAATCACCGCCCAGTTGAAAAGACTCTTATAGACTACCCCCTTTTTTTTGGAGTGAGGGTAAAATATTTTCACTTCATAAATCAAGAAATGGTCAATGTATCGCCTTTAAACCATTGGTCGTGAGGTAATGGCGGCCCTCAGTCAACAATAACCGACAAAAATTATTTGGATTTTGATGAAATTACTACCTTAATTTTATGTTAAAAATCAACTGTCAACGTAACAATGTAAAGGTTTTATTACGCAGTTATGTGTAACATAAATTAATATAAAAGTACATTCCTAAATAGCCCTATCACGCAGGAAAACTGTAAAAACCTTGCGAAACTAATTTGAGAGAACTTTCACACTCAAAATGCCATAAAACCAGTGGAACTAAGTTTGATTGAGTCCGGCGGCGTTAGACGTTTATATAAAAAAGGTGTAACTCTTGATTGAGTGAGAGTTATACTACTACTTTTTCAACCCGTGTATCAATCCGCTTCATCTTTTCCCATTTTGCAAATTCCCCTTATGAGGAGGAAAGTAACAAGCGTTAGAATGTCTGGTCGCAACGAAAGCTCTTAAAATTAAAACATTTTTATGCTCTTCTCTCCCCTCATTCCCCGCGCCCTCTCCTATGTAATATGGCTTGTACATAGTTCGTAATACATAATTCTAAACTAGTCTAGTGGCCTATAAAGTGCGTGGATAAATTCTAGCTCTAGGGTTAATGGATTTAGGTTTAAAAATAAATTCGCCGACGACGTGTTCCTTATAGTCGCGACTCCCTTGTTTTGATCGCCGAGTTCTGCAGGATCCACCTCTTTTATGGCATTTTCGTCTACACAGTGCAACGGTACTCGGATCCTATTAAAGGGATTGTCAAAAAGCTTTTTATCGATTCTTCTTCTAAAAATAATCACTGTGTTGGGTAGTAAAACCTTAAAGTTGTTCAAAAATATCCGAAAAGATTTTGGCAATGAATTAAAAGCAAACAAAAGCCACATCTTGGCACCTTTAATTGTCATCTACATATTAGAACGTTTTGAAGCGTTGCGTAGCGAGAGCTGATCAAAGTCCACGAGCTTATCAATGAATTCAATAAGAAACAACGCGCCCAAGACCCACGCAACGCCCTAGAATGAGCGAATTCAGAGACAATGATTTACAACATAAGCAGGTCAGATTTTTGATATCGTAGCAGAATCGATTAAAAAAATCCTCTTCACCTTCTCTTTAAGATGGCATAGTGGATGTCGACTTGTGGGTGACTCGGGTTCTTTCAGAGCGTGGTAGTGGTATACATAGTGCTAGAAGTAGAGATGGGGGACCAAAAGGTGTATGGACTGTGTTAATTCATTTCGCTCGTTTAATGTAGTCTAAGAATACATTATGGTTGTTGTAGACTAGTTTTTGGTTTTTACCATCTTATTTCTCATCTATTGGAAAAGAGCCAACGAAGGCAAGGCAGAGAGAGTGAGTGAGGGAATCGGGATATATTTGAGTGAGAAATCGTACGGAAACGTCTATACACGTAGCTAGGTCTACCTTTAATAGATTTTAGTCACGTGACCTAAGGTAACTACAAATACACGTTCTTCGCGTTCGTTTCTCAGACTCTATATAGTAAAAGATTCGAGAATTGTTTTTAAAGTAAAGGACATCAGTATTGGTTAAGTTAAATCGGCCATTGACGATATATTGGTGTAATGTGGAAAAAAAAACTTACAAATAGGTCCATTCTCGTGTTTTCACCTTATCGTATCTAGCTAGTAAAGAGGCCATTCAAGACGGAATATAGTTCGTTCAGTTCGAGTAAATGAGGAGATATTGGGGGAAGGTGAGGAATCCAGAGGGCGGGTGATGTTTAAAACACGCTTATAGAACTTCATCTTAATTGGTTAGTATATTTAACGGATTATATAGAGGAAGACGTAGCTTCGTAGACTCGATAGCGTTGATAATTCGGGCTGGTTTGTTTTATTTTGGGGGCGACGTCGATTCATTCTCGTTGAGGTGAGGTGGCCCGACTTCCATTATCATCCTACGAAAAGAAGCTAAGGTCACCGAGAGAAACAAGAACTGCCGCGGGCTCGGTTGTTAAGCCCATGGAAGCTTAGGCCTTACGGACCATTTGAAGGCTTAATGGGCAAACTCGGGGTCCGCCACCAGATTTATGAGACGTTCTATAGCTTGTTCTCGCCTCCGCTCTGTTTTGGCGGCGTTGCTGCAGGACGGAATTCCTTTTCCGCCTCATCCTTATACGTGATCTAACATTTGTACCCCATCTAATAACTAGTATGGAAGGCGAGACTGAAGTGCCTTTTAAAGTATAAGTCTCACGTCCAAAAAACTCTTTAGATCATTTCAAATACAATGAGAAAGATTACATTCCGCGACACATATAAAATGAGTTGAAAAAGTCAGGGAATTAAGAGTGATATTTAATTAATTGGACGGAAAAGATAATTGGGCTCTCGTTGAATTAAATTGTAATTACGGGGTATGCCCAATTACGGCATGATCTTCAGCGGAATTAATACTTAATTTTCTAGTTAAAATCATTTAAAGCAGGTAATTTAAAATTACTGATAGTGGGACGATTTATTTCCAAAAAATAAACGCACCGAACGAAAACCAATTTTCATTGGAACGTTATGAAACTTTTTGTTGACTGACTTTGTGATATTTCTATCACCATAAGTTCATTGGAGGTTTTTCGTGAGACGCCACCTTTTAAGAAAAACAAAAAAAATTCTAAGTATATGTATATAACGTGCTGGTTATTAGGAAATAGAAATTTACAGCGGGACCTTTACTTGGGATCTGTAAAATATATTCAACATCCATAAGACAGCGCTGCGAAACTTATATCGTGGGGAAGTTTATCTGAATGCCATCGTAGCACCTTTCTCTTGATATTTCTCCTTCCCCCAATATCACTGTGGTATCTTCTTAAAGTTGAAGTGCAGGTGTATGTTGCTCGCGCCGGAAAATAAGTTCTTGCGGCTAATTTTCTTTAAAAATTAAAGATCTTGTCGTCGCCCGTTAAAAGTTACCCGAGCGAATTTTTACGAGTCTTGTATACCTTTCGTACTTTCCCGCTGCTCAAGGAAGAAAGTTAATTTCCTTATTTTATTGACCCTTCCATATACTCCAACCCATTTCGCTCCCCAAGATTTATTTCTAGAAGCGTTTTTATCAGGTAATCGATTAGATGCCGGCAGTTAAACTTTGAAGTTCCTACCGGCGACGCGGCGAACGGGATTGAATTACTCTATTGAAATTTCTGACTTCGGAAAAATAATTATCGTGAAATGTTTCTCTTAAATAATTCTAAGAAATGTTCCTCTTAATTAATTCTAAGAAATTCATGCATCGAAAATAATTCCAAGTACTTCGCGCGTCTTTAAAAATTCCCAGTACTTCGCGCGTCTTTAAAAATTCCCAGTACTTCGCGCGTCTTTAAAAATTCCCAGTACTTCGCGCGTCTTTAAAAATTCCCAGTACTTCGCGCGTCTTTAAAAATTCCCAGTACTTCGCGCGTCTTTAAAAATTCCCAGTACTTCGCGCGTCTTTAAAAATTCCCAGTACTTCGCGCGTCTTTAAAAATTCCCAGTACTTCGCGCGTCTTTAAAAATTCCCAGTACTTCGCGCGTCTTTACAAATTCCCAGTACTTCGCGCGTCTTTACAAATTCCCAGTACTTCGCGCGTCTTTAAAAATTCCCAGTACTTCGCGCGTCTTTAAAAATTCCCAGTACTTCGCGCGTCTTTAAAAATTCCCAGTACTTCGCGCGTCTTTAAAAATTCCCAGTACTTCGCGCGTCTTTAAAAATTCCCAGTACTTCGCGCGTCTTTAAAAATTCCCAGTACTTCGCGCGTCTTTAAAAATTCCCAGTAATTCGCGCGTCTTTAAACATTCCCAGTAATTCGCGCGTCTTTAAACATTCCCAGTAATTCGCGCGTCTTTAAACATTCCCAGTAATTCGCGCGTCTTTAAACATTCCCAGTAATTCGCGCGTCTTTAAACATTCCCAGTAATTCGCGCGTCTTTAAACATTCCCAGTAATTCGCGCGTCTTTAAAAATTCCCAGTAATTCGCGCGTCTTTAAAAATTCCCAGTAATTCGCGCGTCTTTAAAAATTCCCAGTAATTCGCGCGTCTTTAAAAATTCCCAGTAATTCGCGCGTCTTTAAAAATTCCCAGTAATTCGCGCGTCTTTAAAAATTCCCAGTAATTCGCGCGTCTTTAAAAATTCCCAGTAATTCGCGCGTCTTTAAAAATTCCCAGTAATTCGCGCGTCTTTAAAAATTCCCAGTAATTCGCGCGTCTTTAAAAATTCCCAGTAATTCGCGCGTCTTTAAAAATTCCCAGTAATTCGCGCGTCTTTAAAAATTCCCAGTAATTCGCGCGTCTTTAAAAATTCCCAGTAATTCGCGCGTCTTTAAAAATTCCCAGTAATTCGCGCGTCTTTAAAAATTCCCAGTAATTCGCGCGTCTTTAAAAATTCCCAGTAATTCGCGCGTCTTTAAAAATTCCCAGTAATTCGCGCGTCTTTAAAAATTCCCAGTAATTCGCGCGTCTTTAAAAATTCCCAGTAATTCGCGCGTCTTTAAACATTCCCAGTAATTCGCGCGTCTTTAAACATTCCCAGTAATTCGCGCGTCTTTAAACATTCCCAGTAATTCGCGCGTCTTTAAACATTCCCAGTAATTCGCGCGTCTTTAAACATTCCCAGTAATTCGCGCGTCTTTAAACATTCCCAGTAATTCGCGCGTCTTTAAACATTCCCAGTAATTCGCGCGTCTTTAAACATTCCCAGTAATTCGCGCGTCTTTAAACATTCCCAGTAATTCGCGCGTCTTTAAACATTCCCAGTAATTCGCGCGTCTTTAAAAATTCCCAGTAATTCGCGCGTCTTTAAAAATTCCCAGTAATTCGCGCGTCTTTAAAAATTCCCAGTAATTCGCGCGTCTTTAAAAATTCCCAGTAATTCGCGCGTCTTTAAAAATTCCCAGTAATTCGCGCGTCTTTAAAAATTCCCAGTAATTCGCGCGTCTTTAAAAATTCCCAGTAATTCGCGCGTCTTTAAAAATTCTCAGTAATTCGCGCGTCTTTAAAAATTCTCAGTAATTCGCGCGTCTTTAAAAATTCTCAGTAATTCGCGCGTCTTTAAAAATTCTCAGTAATTCGCGCGTCTTTAAAAATTCTCAGTAATTCGCGCGTCTTTAAAAATTCTCAGTAATTCGCGCGTCTTTAAAAATTCTCAGTAATTCGCGCGTCTTTAAAAATTCTCAGTAATTCGCGCGTCTTTAAAAATTCTCAGTAATTCGCGCGTCTTTAAAAATTCTCAGTAATTCGCGCGTCTTTAAAAATTCTCAGTAATTCGCGCGTCTTTAAAAATTCCCAGTAATTCGCGCGTCTTTAAAAATTCCCAGTAATTCGCGCGTCTTTAAAAATTCCCAGTAATTCGCGCGTCTTTAAAAATTCCCAGTAATTCGCGCGTCTTTAAAAATTCCCAGTAATTCGCGCGTCTTTAAAAATTCCCAGTAATTCGCGCGTCGTTAAAAATTCCCAGTAATTCGCGCGTCGTTAAAAATTCCCAGTAATTCGCGCGTCGTTAAAAATTCCCAGTAATTCGCGCGTCGTTAAAAATTCCCAGTAATTCGCGCGTCTTTAAAAATTCTCAGTAATTCGCGCGTCTTTAAAAATTCTCAGTAATTCGCGCGTCTTTAAAAATTCTCAGTAATTCGCGCGTCTTTAAAAATTCTCAGTAATTCGCGCGTCTTTAAAAATTCTCAGTAATTCGCGCGTCTTTAAAAATTCTCAGTAATTCGCGCGTCTTTAAAAATTCTCAGTAATTCGCGCGTCTTTAAAAATTCTCAGTAATTCGCGCGTCTTTAAAAATTCTCAGTAATTCGCGCGTCTTTAAAAATTCCCAGTAATTCGCGCGTCTTTAAAAATTCCCAGTAATTCGCGCGTCTTTAAAAATTCCCAGTAATTCGCGCGTCTTTAAAAATTCCCAGTAATTCGCGCGTCTTTAAACATTCCCAGTAATTCGCGCGTCTTTAAACATTCCCAGTAATTCGCGCGTCTTTAAACATTCCCAGTAATTCGCGCGTCTTTAAACATTCCCAGTAATTCGCGCGTCTTTAAAAATTCCCAGTAATTCGCGCGTCTTTAAAAATTCCCAGTAATTCGCGCGTCTTTAAAAATTCCCAGTAATTCGCGCGTCTTTAAAAATTCCCAGTAATTCGCGCGTCTTTAAAAATTCCCAGTAATTCGCGCGTCTTTAAAAATTCCCAGTAATTCGCGCGTCTTTAAAAATTCCCAGTAATTCGCGCGTCTTTAAAAATTCTCAGTAATTCGCGCGTCTTTAAAAATTCTCAGTAATTCGCGCGTCTTTAAAAATTCTCAGTAATTCGCGCGTCTTTAAAAATTCTCAGTAATTCGCGCGTCTTTAAAAATTCTCAGTAATTCGCGCGTCTTTAAAAATTCTCAGTAATTCGCGCGTCTTTAAAAATTCTCAGTAATTCGCGCGTCTTTAAAAATTCCCAGTAATTCGCGCGTCTTTAAAAATTCCCAGTAATTCGCGCGTCTTTAAAAATTCCCAGTAATTCGCGCGTCTTTAAAAATTCCCAGTAATTCGCGCGTCTTTAAAAATTCCCAGTAATTCGCGCGTCTTTAAAAATTCCCAGTAATTCGCGCGTCTTTAAAAATTCCCAGTAATTCGCGCGTCTTTAAAAATTCCCAGTAATTCGCGCGTCGTTAAAAATTCCCAGTAATTCGCGCGTCGTTAAAAATTCCCAGTAATTCGCGCGTCGTTAAAAATTCTCAGTAATTCGCGCGTCTTTAAAAATTCTCAGTAATTCGCGCGTCTTTAAAAATTCTCAGTAATTCGCGCGTCTTTAAAAATTCTCAGTAATTCGCGCGTCTTTAAAAATTCTCAGTAATTCGCGCGTCTTTAAAAATTCTCAGTAATTCGCGCGTCTTTAAAAATTCTCAGTAATTCGCGCGTCTTTAAAAATTCTCAGTAATTCGCGCGTCTTTAAAAATTCTCAGTAATTCGCGCGTCTTTAAAAATTCTCAGTAATTCGCGCGTCTTTAAAAATTCTCAGTAATTCGCGCGTCTTTAAAAATTCCCAGTAATTCGCGCGTCTTTAAAAATTCCCAGTAATTCGCGCGTCTTTAAAAATTCCCAGTAATTCGCGCGTCTTTAAAAATTCCCAGTAATTCGCGCGTCTTTAAAAATTCCCAGTAATTCGCGCGTCTTTAAAAATTCCCAGTAATTCGCGCGTCTTTAAAAATTCTCAGTAATTCGCGCGTCTTTAAAAAATCTCAGTAATTCGCGCGTCTTTAAAAATTCTCAGTAATTCGCGCGTCTTTAAAAATTCTCAGTAATTCGCGCGTCTTTAAAAATTCTCAGTAATTCGCGCGTCTTTAAAAATTCTCAGTAATTCGCGCGTCTTTAAAAATTCTCAGTAATTCGCGCGTCTTTAAAAATTCTCAGTAATTCGCGCGTCTTTAAAAATTCTCAGTAATTCGCGCGTCTTTAAAAATTCTCAGTAATTCGCGCGTCTTTAAAAATTCTCAGTAATTCGCGCGTCTTTAAAAATTCTCAGTAATTCGCGCGTCTTTAAAAATTCTCAGTAATTCGCGCGTCTTTAAAAATTCTCAGTAATTCGCGCGTCTTTAAAAATTCTCAGTAATTCGCGCGTCTTTAAAAATTCTCAGTAATTCGCGCGTCTTTAAAAATTCTCAGTAATTCGCGCGTCTTTAAAAATTCTCAGTAATTCGCGCGTCTTTAAAAATTCTCAGTAATTCGCGCGTCTTTAAAAATTCTCAGTAATTCGCGCGTCTTTAAAAATTCTCAGTAATTCGCGCGTCTTTAAAAATTCTCAGTAATTCGCGCGTCTTTAAAAATTCTCAGTAATTCGCGCGTCTTTAAAAATTCCCAGTAATTCGCGCGTCTTTAAAAATTCCCAGTAATTCGCGCGTCTTTAAAAATTCCCAGTAATTCGCGCGTCTTTAAAAATTCCCAGTAATTCGCGCGTCTTTAAAAATTCCCAGTAATTCGCGCGTCTTTAAAAATTCCCAGTAATTCGCGCGTCTTTAAAAATTCCCAGTAATTCGCGCGTCTTTAAAAATTCCCAGTAATTCGCGCGTCTTTAAAAATTCCCAGTAATTCGCGCGTCTTTAAAAATTCCCAGTAATTCGCGCGTCTTTAAAAATTCCCAGTAATTCGCGCGTCTTTAAAAATTCCCAGTAATTCGCGCGTCTTTAAAAATTCCCAGTAATTCGCGCGTCTTAATAAATTCCATGCGTCTTTTAAAATCCCCTTTGAAGTAAAGTTTGCTTTTGATTAGGTGTGTTAACGCGCAATACCGGCTATAGTTTTGTTCTTGTTTGGTTGGATATAATTACTAATTACAAACAAAATCAGTGCTAAGGGGGTTGTTTCGTTCACACGCTAACGTTGACACTTTTAGAATTTTTTAATTTAATATTTTAGAACAAACTTTAATTAAAATTAAATTAAAATTTTTAAAACTCCACATTGGGATTGATATTTTTTTATCTCCAACCCCTTTGTCCACATCTTTTACCTAAATCATCTTTCTGTCAATATAGTTTAAATGTATGAAAAGAAAAATTATCCCGGGGGGGGGGGGCTTATGCCTTGAAATAGTATTAAAATTCAATTAGGAGATTGAATGATGATAAAAAATTCACAGAAAAATCTTTAATTAAGGTCAAAGGACCCTCAAACTTTATAAGGAATCGATAAAAATAACTTGTTGGATTTCAATTTCCCTTTAATTAAAGATAACCATTGATTAAAAGCTTTATTCGAAATTGTTTTTGTGGGGCAAGAAAATATATTTAAAAAACGAGATAATAATTTTCACACTGCCTTTTGAACAGATTTAATATTTTATCCACTATTTCTTTTTCCTGTTTCCACCTTTTCGCGTCGGAGTCTGAGAGAAAAAGAGTGGAAGATATTTAATGGAATAAACAAGCGCGTACTCTTTAAAGTAACTAGGGATTTTTTTTCTCCCTCTCTCTCTCTCTCTCTCTCTTACTCTTCTCAATTCCATTTCTCCTCTCACAGTCGTGTCTCTTTAAGACGAGAAGAAGTATATATATTTTCCTTTTGAGGGAAGAAGAAGAAGAAGCCGAGGGTAGAAGTCTTATCGTTTCTAAAAGAGTTTGCAATGTCGGAATCATTTATCTTCTCAACGACGATTTATCTTTTCTTACCCCTCAGCCTCTTCTTTTCCACTCCTTCTCTTCTTTGCTCCTAGCCGAACCTCCTACCTTCTATAATTTTTTTTCCTCCCTACGTATTCTTTATCACCCTTAATTTTTTTCCCAAAGTTTTTTCCTTATTTTTAAATTGTAGCAAATGCGAAAGAGCGAGAGAAGGGAGGGAAAGATCCATCTTATAGTAGTTGCCTAAATTGTCCGTCGTTTTAACATTTATCAAACTTTAGGGGATAAATTGGCCCCTTTCCTCTCGCGGTAACTGATGATGATGGGTGGATTTGGAGTAAACTTTGAAGTTTAGTCAATTACTAAATTGAACAAATGATAAATTCTGAGGCAACGTTATCGTATATCTTCTATAAACTATATTATATTTGTCTTTATGTAATCTTATTATCATCGATTTTTACTTTTTGAAAATATCAATTTTTCTTTGACATATCTGAACCTTAATAATTGTAAAAGAAGTTAGAAAATCGTTATATTGCATGCAGAGTTAAATTTCAACCATTCTACTTTCGGATTTATTATAAAGATTCGATTGTGTAAAAGCCTATTAAATAGGCTTAGCTAGTATAGTACACTAGTTGACATTAGCAGCGGGAGGCGGAAAAGGGTCAAAGTTCATTGAAACAACTTGTTTCATTGGAAGAGATTTTCTTTTAAATTAAGAGTGAACGCTCGGAGCGACGTTATAGGTATTTGGAGATAGGATTAGCTATAGCCGTCTTCTTGAGAATCGACCCTGGACTTTTTTATCTTCCCTCGCTAGCTCTTACGCTTCCATCCTCGAATCTTCCTCTTCTCGGTACGCGCTGTCCAAGGAAGTAAAAGATCAAAGGAAAGGGAGCGAAAAAGAGAATTTCGAAATGAGTCCCTCGGGGATTCTTATTTAGTTTCACCTGTTACTTTGTAGCGACCCCCCCCCCCCCTATAGCCCTCTCTAAATAAGAAACAAACTTCACTTTTACCCTAGAAACATTAGTTTTCAAAGAAGAAATCAGCCCAAATTCTATCATGTATGAAAAGAAGAGATTTAGACGTAAATCCAGAAAAAAATACCTCCGGATATAGCAAACCTTTTAAAACTTTTATAATTAGATTAAATCGCTTATTAACCTTCTTCAGGCGGGTTAAATGAAGCTTAAACCAGGCCTGATTCCCTGGTAAATAAATTACAAAATAAATATTAGGCTAGAAATTAATTTTAAACTTATACAGAAAGTATAGGCTTAACAAGTAATAGTACACTATTCTAAATCTCGACGTTAAACAGTTATCCCGAAAATCCGTCGTGCTGAAAATTTTACCGAAACTGAATTAGACAATATATGTTCCTTTTAAATTCGTGTTTTCCTTTTTAGGTTTCTATATTATACGTATATATCGAAATGAGTAAGGTTTCCTTTCCTAGCATTCGTGTAGGATGGGCTTTAATTAAGCGAAGGCCGGATATGAAGTCTAAAAAAAAAGAAAAGAAAAGTGGTATACATAGCGTAACCCCGGCTTTTCGTAATTAAAAATCTCTTCGCGGATTAATCGCGGATAACGGTTTCCAAAACTTAATTAAACTTGGATCATTTTTTTCCACTAGACTCCTTTAACTCTTTCCTCCCGAAAAACCAAAAAGTTTAGGCAATTTTCCAGAGGATTTTCATTTCCCACGGCTCTGTTATTTTCAAATAAAATTTCCGTTTTTCCCGAGTTCTCTATTTACCATTTTGTTCCTTGGAACAGAGAATATTCAACAAAAGGATTGAGCGCCTCCCCTTTAAAATTACTCATTTTTTACTCCCCGCGTTGTCTTTCGACGATTTTCACTTTTTAAACGCTGTTAATCTGTAAGTTTAAGACCATGATAGAGAACTTCTCAACTATTTTTAATCCTCCTCTGGCCAAATATTTCTATATAGTGACGATTAAAATAAATAGCCCCTGTACAAGAGTTTGAACCGTCATACACGGTGTCAAGTAGAGAAGTGTACACAAATAGTTTCTAGAGAATTGGTGGAGCCAACTTTTAATAAGTGATTTGTTTATCGACTCATTATCGTTTGAATATGCCCAATCTTCCAGTATAAAAATTACAAACAACTAGAAATAAATTTAAACTTACCCGGAAAATAGGCTTAGCTGGATTCACGGAAATCTTCGCATTGATTGGTTAGCGACCAATCGAATGTTATTGGAAGTCTCGTGGATATCTCTACTTAACTAATAACAACGGGCATTTGTGCATTAGTTGATTACTCATCAAAGAAAAGAAATTCAAAATCTCCAAACATCTAGCTAAGCCTATTTTGATTGTAAGTTTTAAATTTGTTTGTAGATTAGGCCTTTTTAAACAATACGGAATCGTTAAATATCACTTGCTGTTAGATTGCATTCTCACTTTAAGACCATCTATAGTTTTTAAAACCGAAAAAGTATCTTTTCGATTTTTTTATTTAGCTTGGCCCCTTCTTAACTTGTTTGTTTTTTTGGGTATATAGCCCGACTCTATAAATCTTTCAAACACGAATCCGCACTTTCGCTAACTCTCTTTTTCTTTCGGCCGAATGGATGTTTACCGCGTATATACTCAATTTATTTTTTGCTCTACCTTTTTCTCCCGTTACACCTACGCCATTTCTTTCGCGGTATACTTATATATTATATTTGATCAATGTACCGTGGATACCATTTGAAATAATATCTATAAAATATAATTTAACGCGGTGTTCATTCTAGTATTACGTTACTTACGTATCGCCGGAGAAGGATTTGGTTTTTTTTTTTTTTTTTTTTTTTTTTTTTTGAGAAACTGGGAATTATTTCGCTAAGCCTAACTCGATTTGGCAATGTCACGCGAGTCTCGTTCTGGTTTCTTAGAAACCTTTTTGCAGTCCACATTGAAGATTTTTTGATTGGGTTTGATTATCTTTTAATAGTCGATTGGCCCGTACATAATTTCAATGTGCCTAATGACAAGGCTACTATTACCGAAATTCCTCTTATTGTGTTTCAGTTATGTACAAAATTACCACAGTTGTACGAAACGGTGTTTTTCTTCACTTATTATAAAGATAATTAATAGTCCTGGTCGATTTGCCGGAAATGGGCGCTTGTCTCATAGCCGCGCCGCCATCTTTTTGTAGTAACAGGCTGCCAGACTATTTCTAATTTTATTTCCCACAAACCAAATTCAAGTTGTTAGTCCAACGCTTCCTATATGATAAAATATGGGAGGCGTTGGTTAGTCTGTCGCTATTTTCACACTACAAAAAGATGGCGGACCATCACGTGACAAAAGTTTTACCCGCCAAAATTTTCGCGAGGGTCTCTAGACTTCCGGTTTTGGAAATCGACCAGGACTATTCACGAAACTAAATTGAAATTAAACGTTTGTTAAACATCGTAAAAACATTTTAACGCGAAGCCTAAATACAAATAAAATTAAAAGTAGTATGCAACAAAAACTCGCGTTTCTTTAACTTTAGTCAAGACACGTTACATAGTATATTATGTTATTTTGATTTTAAACACGAAATGTGTTTATTTTGGGCATGGGTTAATAATCAGCTTCAGGGGAGGAAGCTGTTTATTAATGCATGTTCTGGGTAATAGAAAAATGCTATTATCAATCCCACTATACAATATAAAGGAGAGAAAAAGTACGACAGAATAAATCTTGCATTTTAGCGTATCCTTAGTCAGTTACTTCCGTTAGAACATACACTTCCGGTTCCCTTTGTAACGGAAGGAAACCTAACTAGATTGATGAAGTACTAAACACGTTCGTTATGGAAGTGGCGCCTCCTACACTCTCTTCTCTTCTCTAATTCTCCTCTTCCACGTTAGGTTTTCCTCTCCCCGTTACCTGAGCCAGATCCTTTCAGAAATTCGGTGCTAATAATCTTTCTTTTTTTATGGGACCCTAGGGGAAATATTCCCAACTCACCGTACATAAGATTGGAAAGATATATTTATATGTATTTGGTATATACGCTTAGAAACCTCAAACTTTTACGTAAACACCCCGCTTTTTCGCTATTACCGAAAATCAAATATTTTTAAGCTCTCTTTAATGTTTTAACCTGTCCGTCCGTCCCTCTTCTTTTCGTCGTTATTGTGGTCCGTTTTATTCTCTGAACCATTGCTTTTGCTCCAATATTTTCCATAAAGAAACGGGGGAAATGTTGGTGTTTCCAAGATAGTGAAAAAACTATAGATCGCTTATCCCTCTTCTACGCTGTACCTGCACCATTAATACCGAGCAGCTGCGCGAGGAGGGGGAAACTTTTCGGATCGAAAAACCTTTTATTTCACCATCATCCTCTAGTTATTACCAGCAGCGCAAAAGTTTACCTTTACCGGTTTATCCCAAAATCCACCTCTTTCTACTATCTCACCGTTCATCCAAAAATTTTCCGAAAAAACCATCTTCAGTGTATTTTTGCTCTTTTGCGAAATTTTTATTTTCGTTATACGGCCACCCAAATATTTCTATAATCCTGTTTGAGACAAGTTTGTAAAACAAATTTTTTCCTTATCTGGTTTAGTTATTATGTAGTAATTAGTTACAACATATCTTAGTTTACATTTAACGGAAGAAAATGGACTAGAATTGATAGATATTTTTGGTTAAAATGGTAGGACTTATTTAAAATTCCATTTTAATTAACAATATTATATTATTAACCGATTACACCAGAAGAAAGTAAATATTCCGTAGATTAACATAAAGTAATTAAATTTAATCGTCTCGTTCGCTCTCCTAGGAATTGCACACTGGTGCATCCTATAAGCTGGCTTTTCTGTCGTACCATATTGTAAGACGACAGGAACCAATTTTTGATGCTTTTTTGATCCAAAAACCAAGGAACTTTACTTCAAGTCGGCAGACACTCTTGAATTCGATGTGTACACACGAGTTCAAGTGAGTTCGAACTCTTTAAGAACTCGCGAGTTCCCAAGTGTCTGACTCTTGCTCTTTACTTACTGTGAACGTTATTGTGAAAACAACTTAAACAAGGCCTGTTTACTTTCCACTTTTCCAAATTTAAAATAAGTTTTGGTTGTTCAAAATATTTATTTTTTATATTAGCTTGTGGCAATTCTTATGGAGCGGTTTGGGTTTTTCTTTCTACCTCACATCATGGACGATTTGCATTCTAATATTAATTTTTGTTTTATACCTAAATGGAATTTTCAAGATTCGTGTTTTATGTTTTCTTTAAATGTTGCTAGAGTGTTTATTTTTCATATCTATAGTATGAGAAGAAAAACTCAGTTTTATTACACTGAAACTCCCAAGACGTATGCTTCGGTACAATATGAATTGTGGTAATGGGAAAAGTTTATGGAGGCTATTAGTGACCTTTATAAACCGCCTAAGAAAATAGTATATGCCATCTATTCTTGATGATGAGTATAGAAAATATTATATATTATCATAAGCCTATTATTATCTCTAAGTGTAACCAGATAACTATGCTATCTGTGTCTGGGTAAGAAAACCCAGGTTCTTTACAACATATCACGTCGTCTTGAACGCCTATTCTAACATATCTCTTGGTTTTTAGTTCAAATAAAATTCGTCCCCCGTTAACACTCTATTCCAAGAAAACGTTTATACTTTATTTCATACTCTGACAGTCAGAATGACTTTACCCATTCATTCCGTACAAATAATTGGTGGATAATTGGCATTGGACGTTCTGAAATCAGAACTGGGGGAGGGGGGTCTGATAGAAGAGTTTGCTTTTTGAGCATCATCTTGCTTAAAAGAACGGAAACATGTTCTATAAAACCATTATGGTTAAAATTCCTAATTAGTTGCCTTTTCTTTCATCCAGTTATTTTAAAAATCACGAGCTAGCCCTATTGTAGTACTGATGAAACGTTTCGATAACCAGAGAAATATCTTACTTTAGTACTTAGAGGTTAAAGTAAACTTATGGTATTAAATAGTATATATTTTAGTATTTTGCAAACTTTGGAAACATCAAAAATTAAGCCTTTTAAAACTTAAATTCTGGCAAAAAAAAAAAAAAAAAAAGATCAGGTTGAGGGATAGAACTTTTTTTCCAAGCTTGGGAAATAAATAGCAGTTTGTACAGTTTTGACCTAAAGAGCCCCTAAATTTCCAAATCCCGCAATACATTATTGCGAGACAAGCTGTTTTTCTCGTATACTTTGGATTTATTTTGTCTGTAAAAGATGAAAGATCTTGAATCAACGGTGGCTGTTTTATGCAAGGTGTGTCGATTTTATGAAAGTTACGTAATATATATATATATATATTTTCTTAGAAACATTTGTATTTATAATATATCTGACCATTTAAAGTTTTGGGATCTAAAATGACATTTAATATCATGATCTATTTAATCGTCTCTCCGAAATTGCTTCTCTAATTAGTTTTTAATGAGAAATCGTAGACAGAATCATTTTAATTGAAATAATGCTAAGCCCTTCAAAGATTCGTGACTGTTAGTATCTTTCTTTCTATATATCTCTTTAAATCTCTCTTAATAGGTTTGCTATAATTAAAACCAAATTATATTTTTAATCACTTACTCTTTTTCTATAATTTTAATTAGGGGTTGTTTTAAAAAAAATCATCTTAGAATTTCGTCCAATTACCCGAAAGAAAATCGTTGGCCCTCCCCTCTTCTCCCATTTCCACCTGCCATCACTCGGAAACCTTTAGAGTCGTCTCATTTAATTATTTCGAAAAAGGGGATCGGGCGTATATGCTAGAAAGAAAAGGAGGTCTGTTCGAAACACGCCATAAAGCGGGTTGATAAGGTGGCCGTCAGAACGTCGTACGGGACAGTTTTCCCGATCAAAGACTGTCACCGTCCTCAAAACAAGCGCGACCCTGTAAAGGAAAAGTAATGGTGGCTGTCAAGGAGAGAAAAGAAAAGCCGCCATCCAATCGGGAGACGCGATTCACCCACGCTCCCTTCTATATGTCATAAATATAGATCATTTCATTTTTTCATCGTGATAATGCAATATTGAGAAGCTTAGCCCAATAGCACTAGATTCGTTTGGTTTGGCGTTCGTTCAGAAAATATCCCAAGTACTTTTTGTCCATATTACGGCAGAATTCAAAAATTTATATAACTCTGCCCTAAGTCAATATGTTTAACTCGAATTGTCCGTACTGTTGTTTTACGTCATGATTGACATCCCTGTTTTCCCACAAGTTATCTGGTAACTATCCTATGGTTCCTAAAACTATATCCGTATATATATATCTGGTATAATAACCGTTTTAAAAAGTAACCGTTTGGTCAAAACGGAGGGTTTTGAGGTCATCGATTTGTGAGTGGCTCCAATAGGATCGCTCGGTATAGCATTGGTCGTTCTAAAATTTAAACATGCAATGCATGGATCGCGTGATCTGATCTC
Organism: Odiellus spinosus; assembly: GCA_963920705.1. Lineage (NCBI taxonomy): Eukaryota > Metazoa > Arthropoda > Arachnida > Opiliones > Phalangiidae > Odiellus > Odiellus spinosus. The sequence continues at coordinate 16,195,076 of OY987228.1, read as the reverse complement.
TGACCCACTGAATCAGATGATGAGCTCATGCGCAGTGACGGCAATGTTTCATCCCCCATTGGTTGTCTGATTCTGTGGTTGCCTACCCCTTTTGGAGGGGGTCAACATAAACGCAAGAGGTCTATTTAAAATATACAGATGAGTATAACCAGCACGATAGAAACCGTTGAGCAGTTTTTGTAGGCGTGTTTTGTGTTAATTACTACGTTCTCTGACCTTTCAGAAACACATTCCTTTCTTTTACCGTTTTGTATAACAACGACAATCTTTCGTAAGATGACCCTTACCTGACATAAAAGAGCCTGTACACTTTACAAAATTCTAGTTTTCCTAACACGCTAACTCCTTCGGCCCCTTATCCATAATTTTTGCGGACAATTTCGTTTTACCCCCATTATTACTGGCAAAAGGCGATAGAGAAAAGTAGAGTACGAGTTGGGTTAGCTAACGTCAGTAACATGTCATTTTTACCAGGATAGGTGGGGGGTGTGAAGGGGTTGACGTATATAAAAGGAACAACGTTCTAAGAGGCGTTTTACAAATTACGAACAACTTTTTACGCCGACAAGAGGGGAATAGATTCTACACGGGTGGGTAAAGGGAAGAGACTAAAAAGCCTTTCTTATTGGAGTGTAATGGCCCGTTACCTAACTAACAATTTCTCCTCCTATCCCTCGTTTAATACTCCTATTATTCTTCGCCCGGTTTTCGGAAGGATGTATTTTAAATTTTTATCTCTATATATATGTATATTATATTCCACCTTGATTGTCGGCACGTAAAAAGATACGTTATCCGCTCGAGCCTCCAGTAATTGGTTTTAAAGTGATGCTGTCAGAATATTTTTTGAAGGTCTAAATAAGTTATGTTTTTAGCTTTTTTTACACCTTGGGTTGACACATTTTTAAGAAAATTCATAATTAAAATGTCAAAAATGTATCATTTATATTTTTTACACTTATTGACGTAGAAAAAGTGTCAAACGTCATTAAAGTAAGGCTGTCACCATTTTTTTTAAACGCAAATGGATTACATTTTAAGTTTTGTTGTACTCTTAAAAACCCAGATTCAAAATTCTAACCCTCTGGATTGATTAGTAAGAAAAGTAGGACTTTCTGGATTAAGTATTTTCACTGAAAATACCGATCGAAACAACCCTTATCTCGTGTTAAAACATATCACGCAACCATAGTGATGACGTAATATTGCGGGAATTATTTTAAAAAATTGGAAGATGACGATTTTAAAATATTAATTTTTAGTGTCGCTGTAATTTTTTCTATACCATATGTATATATTTTTTTAATCGTTTTTTTTTTTAACTATCTTTCCGAAAATTCTACTTAATTTATATTTAGAGCTCATTAAAAATCCATGACCGCTTCGCTTTAAATTATAAGTTTAAAATGAAAGGACGATAAGACTTTCAAAATTAATTATTTTCGCGAAAGAGCACCGCACCAACCAAACTTGTCCAAGGAAAGCATCGGCCTTCTCACCATGAGTCTGTGTAATGTATCCCTCTTGTTTATTATTAGTTTCTGGCTGAACTAAGAGAGATAATGGGAGTTTAGCTTTGTCCACGCTGACAAATAAAGGTGGTATAGACTGTATAATGTAATTACTTGACCCCGTGGGAAGTGTTAAGGGGGTAATGCTCTTCTCTGAATAGCGGTATGAGATATATTCCGTTATTTAGTTAATTTAATGGTCGTTTTCTTTAATGGCTATTATTATTTTGGATATTAATGTGTATAACGTTAAATATAAGACCATATAGGGTTGTTTATCAAACAATACGTATAATAGCAATGTGACAGTCAGGATTTACATAATTTGTGATTCTAGGGCTCTGGAAAATTCGTATTAAATGCAATATAGGTGTAAAGTGCGGCTATCACGGATTTTTCACGAGTTACAGATGAATTTTGAGTAGCATTTTCGGAATAATCGTAAAAGTACAATCCAAAAATGTAAATACCATGAAATATATTACAACAGTAAAAGTATTTAGTCCCTTTCCATATTTTGCAAAAATAGCTTCAACAAAATTTAATTAAGATCATCTTCCCAGTAAATTAATAACGCAGTTTTTCAATATTTGTTTGTATATCAGTTGAAGCATTCATTTTTTTCGATTTTAATGGTATTTTCAACTTAAGGAGTTTTTTTATTTTTTTATTTTTCGCAAAACTTATTTTGGTTCCTATAAATTAAGGTACTTAACTATTTAATTAAATTATTCCCAAATGCCTCACCGTTTATTCGCTGCATATATTTAATGCACGACTAATTTTAATTAACACACTCGCATTCCTTTGACAAAAAATTTTCTCTTTGAAGGGAAAGAGAGTATGAAGTAATAAAAAAAATACTTTTATTTGATAGAATATGCTAATAATAGTGAATACCCATCAAACATGATAACAATTAATTATGTGGCATAATAATATACGTAATATCGTATAATTGAATAATTATAATTACTGAAATTCTTCTTCATTTGTTTCCATTTTTTACATAATTTCCTTATATAGCGATCACTGCTATTAGGAATAAAATTTTCCTTCACTTATATATAATTTAATTCTAGAATCTAAACTTATTTAATTTAAAACGTTTGTTAAACATTGTAACAAACGATATACCCTCTCTTAAAAGTTAAAACGCGAAGTATCAATCAAGTTAAACAAATCTCGAGATTAATTTAAAGCAATAAAAAAAAAAAACTAGCGCTTCTTTACTCGTGTTCAAGGGAAGTTTGCATAAACTACTTTTGTTCCAATTAAGTTTAACGTTGTGTATCATTTCAGCTTTTCTCATTTTGATAATAACGTCGCTTGTAAAACTTCAGCGTTCCCGATCGACAGACAGACGTATATTTATTTTTTAGAGTAGGCTAGTTTAAGCCTAAAATATAATTACCGATATGAGGCACTGGGAAGTTTTAATAATTAATTTATACCTCATTTAATCGTTTCAAAATTAAAACGGGTACGAGTATTTATAAACGCGTATTAAAAATGCCTTCGGTTCTTGTTTCATCTTTGCGAAACATCGTAGAAATTGCGCGTAACTGTAGTGATTTCATGATTAAGCAAAAAAAAAGCACGCAACGTACCCTTAAAAGTTAATAACCGTAGCTCGTATATTTAGGCCGCGCTGGGGACTTAGATTAGTAAATAAACTTAGCGTAGACGTATTAAAGGGCGTGCCTGAATAGCCTAATATATGCAATAATTGCGAATCAGGTTGAATACCGCCTTATAAGCTTATTTTAATTAAATTATCGATCGTGAAGTCGGTATTTTTTTTTATCGTACTTTCGTTCTCCTTAGAGACATAGATTCTCTTTTCGTGTTTCAATATCCACCATAAGTTTAATTTCGACCTCTTTCGTGAGTCCTACTTGTTCGTAGAAAGCAGTTCCGTGGGTAAACAAGGCCTAGGCTAAAGGATAATTACGTTTTACCACCTGGCCAATAACGACGAACCCCAAACTAGAACCGTGCAGCAAAGCGAAATAGGAAAGAAGAAGAAAAAAAGAAATTTCACCTTCAATTTTAACTTTTTTTTTTTCTTTTTCGTCTTCTTCATCCTTTTGGATTAGTCTTACTGCGGAGTTTTTTCTCTAACCGTTCGATTTCATTTTGTTTTTTTTTTTTTTCTCCATTTCGTTCGCTTTTCGCTTGACTAGCGTTTAGGAACTGGATACACTTCATCTCAATACGATTGGTTAGTAAGGACAAAGATAAATCGACGGGTAAACCACTAAGGCGAAATTTTTAACTTTGTTTGGGTAGAGTTGGTTTCATTTTCATTTTACAGTAAAGATGAAGTTTTAAATAAGTTAAAAAAATCTTTGTAAGTGTTTTAAACAAATTAAAAACACAACAAAAAACCGGTTATATCCATCCTAGTATATATGAAATTGAATGATTGTTAAATATATGAACGAACAAACCATTAAACATAATGAAAATTCGTGGATATCTTCCATCTATTATAACTTAAGGTTATAAAGATAATAAACCTCTTAATGTTATAAAATTACCGATTACGATACCGGTATAGCTCTTGGATGTTAATTAAAATTAATTGTAATTGGGAGTAATTTAGCTTATACGGTATAATTAAATGTTTCGTTCACTAGATGGGGAGGAAAAATTGGAGGCGGTTTTATTGCTCAGACATAATTGTATGTTTCGTCATTCGCGTCACGACGACGTTAATTAGGCTTACTTTTTTCAATTAGTGGTAGGAATGCGTTATTCTTAGGGTTGCTTTGACTTCTCCCGGACCAATTCGAAATCTCTTGATGCAATTCATTTTAAAGTAGAATTTAAAGCAGAAATTAAAAAAAAAACGCAATTAAATCTTTCAAATATATTTATTTCTGAATTTAAATACAAATTAATCCTTGTATCTACAAAATAATTCAATTAGAAAATTTATAAAAAGGAAAACTAAAATTGTTTTTAAACATCATTTAAATTATTATTTTTAAATTTATGGTCTTTTTACTTATTTAAATTATCAGAAATATACCTTTACAAATGAAACAAATTAATATCCCCTCTTTTTTACGTAACGCATACTCTTTTTGAGATAAACCGTGTCTAGTTGGTACGATCTGGAATGATCCTATATAAGCCTACACGGGCGTATTGCGGAAAAATCTCCTTCTAATTTGGTCTGAGTAGCTTTGGCAAACTCTTGACTTTGCCAAGAAAGAACATGGCAAGAAGTAATTTCCAGACATCTCTTATATGTACCAGGTAGTTCCTTTTTCTTATCACGGTTACCTCTTCCCCGTCTTTCATCCTTTTTATTCGCGCCTGGGGTTGTATTTTTTTCCCCCTTTGGCTTGTACATATCCCAGAACGTATATAGGTTTATTTTTTAAACAAAGGTACTGGCTAGAAAACAAGAAAGAAAAAAGAAAAAAAATGATAAAAAAGCAAAGGTTAACGTCACGCGCGTTTTTGCTTTTCGTGTTTAAGGTTTGCGCGCGTGAGAGCAATCCGAAAAGCTTTTTGCTCGAACAAATTTTGCTACCCCCCTTTCACCCATCTACCCCCCATTTTTATTGGATTACATTGCTCGGAAAAGGAAGAAAATTGCTTCTGTCCATGCGAATTTGTACGTGGGAAGTTAGATAATGGTGTGGAAACCCAGAGGAGGGTGCTTTCCAAACGATTATCGTTTATTGCAATTTCCGTATCCCTTCTTTTCCTTTCATTCACGAACATTTGTTGGATCGACCCCGTCTTCCATTTCATGACGAGGTTTCAACCCGCGTCAACTAGGGATGGAAAAAAAATGGTTATTTCTCTTAAAAGGAGAATGAAAACCTTTTTTTTTAATAGGAAAGGTGGATGGAACCGTTTTTACCCCTCAGAGACCTTATTTTTATTTACTAATGAATTATACATTTTTAAAATGATTAGGAATAAATATAAAATAACTTCTTGGACTTTATTCTCCCTTTAAATTAGGCCGATTGGTCAAATCCATTAGAAAACACCTTGGATCCCAAGTAGGCTTAAAAATAATAATGAGGACTTCTTATGAATCAATACGAATCTCTAAGTCTCCAGCAAACCAGCAAAAGCTCGAGCCTCCTTTAAGCCAATAGTTAGAAACGTTTTAATAGCCCTAATGTGATTGGCCGAATGTATTTGTTCCGCAAGATTTCAAACTCTGTATATTAATTCGTGTTAAGCCTTCTTTACTGGTTTAAAATTGATTTCTAGACTTAAAATTGGTTTGTAAATATTTTAAAGGCCTAGGATTTAATTACCTGGAAACAAACTCGCCCTCCATGCTTTCTCTTGCCTTGCTACCCAATTGGAAGCTCAGAAGGTGAGCCCACTTCCAGTGAAACAGGCAGAAGAAATCCTAGGCCTTTAAAGACTTATTTGAACTTCAAGGAATTGATAAAAATAAAATCGCTCGTTGCTACGGTTCATTCTCCCTTTAAGATATGCTTTACGGTTAGGATGAACCCTATTGAATATTACGTATTGTTACCTTAAGGTGACGCGAACTCAGACAACCTCTGGTCCGCCATTATGGGGCTTTAGTCATTGAGTATATCCAGTATATATCTTGTCTTTCCTTCTTGCGTGGTTCGTCCATTTTGTATATATGAAAAAAAAGTCAGGTATGGCTTTTAGCCCTTAGTCTACTTTTACGATGATTCCGTAACTCTTAATACATCCCCAATGTCAGAATGGAGGTAGAGCGTGTTTTTATACTCGATCTTCCTCTTACTTTTATTGTATTTTGGCACCCATTTCCCAAGACGGATCAAACTCGTATATAAGAAATTGCGATGTAGCCTAGCCTCGGGCAATATAAAGAAGTGCTCTGGATTTTATAGCCGTATGCCAACTATCTATCGTAAAAAAAAAGGGTTTTCTTGTACCTCCAGACCTTCGCTTACAAACTTCAGTCATAAGAAAGTGGTTTAGTTTGCCCTTAAGACCTAAGTGGTGTGTATGATGATTTAGGCTAATATCCCCCACAAATCATGCGTCGATAAGCTTATTTTGCATTTGGGAAGCGTTTTTCTGGCTTTTGAAGTTTTATATGCATCTGATTCGTATCAGATGTTGGTAATTAATAATACAAGAGCTTTTGGTTCGCGACTCTCCTTTCCAGCTAATATACAATTCTAATTAACCTGTGCATTTTATATTTTCCTATAATGTTATTTAAATTCAATATGGTAAATTTCCAATTTATCAATAATTTATTATCAATTTATGGTAAATATCGTATTTCTCAATAATTTATTAAAATTGATGGTAAATTTCGTATTGTTAAATAATTTATTATATATTTATGGTAAATTTTGTATTTTTAAATAATTTATTATAAATTTATGGTAAATTTTGTATTTTTAAGTAATTTATTATAAATTTATGGTAAATTTCGTATTTTTAAGTAATTTATTATAAATTTATGGTAAATTTCGTATTTTCCAATAATTTATTATAAATTTATGGTAAATTTCGTATTTTCCAATAATTTATTGTAAATTTATGGTAAATTTCGTATTTTCCAATAATTTATTGTAAATTTATGGTAAATTTCGTATTTTCCAATAATTTATTGTAAATTTATGGTAAATTTCGTATTTTCCAATAATTTATTGTAAATTTATGGTAAATTTCGTATTTTCCAATAATTTATTGTAAATTTATGGTAAATTTCGTATTTTCCAATAATTTATTGTAAATTTATGGTAAATTTCGTATTTTCCAATAATTTATTGTAAATTTATGGTAAATTTCGTATTTTCCAATAATTTATTGTAAATTTATGGTAAATTTCGTATTTTCCAATAATTTATTATAAATTTATGGTAAATTTCGTATTTTCCAATAATTTATTATAAATTTATGGTAAATTTCGTATTTTCCAATAATTTATTATAAATTTATGGTAAATTTCGTATTTTCCAATAATTTATTATAAATTTATGGTAAATTTCGTATTTTCCAATAATTTATTATAAATTTATGGTAAATTTCGTATTTTCCAATAATTTATTATAAATTTATGGTAAATTTCGTATTTTCCAATAATTTATTATAAATTTATGGTAAATTTCGTATTTTCCAATAATTTATTATAAATTTATGGTAAATTTCGTATTTTCCAATAATTTATTATAAATTTATGGTACATTTCGTATTTTCCTATAATTTATTATAAATTTATGGTACATTTCGTATTTTCCAATAAATTAGTATATATTTTAAAATTAATTTTAAATAATTGGGTAAATTATTATAAAATTTAGGATATTCTATAAATTACTTGTTTTCCTAAAATAAAATTAAAACTTTTCCAAGGCAACGCTGGTATTTTTACTCAATAGCCGAAACAAATATATTTTTGTAATGTGAACTCTCCGCGTCTCCCTCGGTAATTGATAAATACTAAAATATAGACGTTCCGTTTAAGTTAGTTTCTAAGCCATCACCGTTAACTATAGGGTGGGGGGTTCTTCCTCTATTCGTAGAAGAGCTTGTATCGGTTTTAATTTCCTCTCGCTCGTTTTGTAAGAGATTAAAAGTCCCGGTAGTTTTCCGCAAAGTTTGGAGCGAAATGTTCGACCAAATGTCGGTTGTTGTTTCTAGTACTCTCGTAATACCGGTATAGATACAATGTAATTATCAAAGAGTGGCGGCCAACCGCGCGCGTGAGAAGGGAAAGAGAGAGCGAGAGATCGAGGCTTCCTATGTACTCCTATGAAGAGATCTTTTCTCGTATTCCTGGGACGTCTGCTTCAATTTGAAATGTTAATGTAACGTTGGTCTGCTAGGCCTTAAAACAATGGAGAGGGGAGTTCGATAACGGTGTATACATACATACAATTTATATATCGTGTATTCCTAGTCTCGCCTCTTCTAAATTGCTCTAAAAGCCAAGTTCACACTGATAAACCGATTTTAAACCTATTCGAAAAACTTGCACACATTGTTATCATTCTAAATTAGGAGTTATTCCAGTTAATTTACGAGGTAAATTACCCGAGTAATGATAATTTACGGTTACCAATTTATTGGTAACGTATTATTTAAAACGTTTTGGATTAGTAGAGGTTAAAGTTTAACGTTTTAAATAGTCTACAAGTCTACTTTTCGTGTTTGGCATCGTTTAGGACTGGCTAGTGCATTTTTTCATGTCAAATGGACAAAAAAATTGCCTCTAGAACGATTGCAGGGGCTGTTTAGTTAGAAATAAGAATTTTGAAAAGTTTGAAAGTGAAATTCAATTCTGGGAAAAATCTGGAAAGTCGAGGAACCTACAAAAGTTTTGCACTAACACTGAAATTTACAGACCCGTATATTTATGGTATCGTGTGAACGTGGCTTAAACTGTGGGGGGAGGTTGGTAGATTCTTTTCGTTTCTGGCCCACATATCGCTCGCTATTATTATTGCCAGATCGCTCGCTCGTTCTCTCGCTCTTTGGAATTCAAATGTATACATTGTGGGGGAGTGTATTGTATATGATATGCCCTAAATTTGATATCGTTTCCCATATACGAGCTGTTCTCTATGGTCTGCACTCTGCAAAGAGGAAAGATCCTATTTTTGAAAGGAAACACTCGTATTTGGTTATAGTTGGGGGAAGTTTACCATTTATATTACCAATTCGATCAAGTCTATACGTTCTTCATTCCTCTGGGAATACAGTTAAAGGTTTTAAGATACTTTACTGAAGTGTGTTTTATTACGTTGGATTTAACTATATCTACTATTGGCTTTCAATAATAGTTTTAACTCGTATACGGGTGATAGTCTTAAATCGATGCGAACTAATAATACTTTTGAAATTTTTCCAAAAGTATATATAAACTTCCGATCTGATAAGCGCTTCGATAAACAATAACTTTTTCTTATTATATATTATAGATTCCAATTCCTTTGTAGTTTACAATACTACTTTTATATAGAACGAGTCATAGCATTATGTATTAATCCGCCCTACTTTTCCTTAGTTTATAAGTAATTCCCGAATAAAAGGATCTACGTAACCGATTTTGGCATTTTATGAATTTCTCAATTTTGAATTTGGTAAAGGAATCTTTTGAAAAATTCTATTTTGCAGCTATGAATGGGCTTCGATCCCTTTTATTTTATGGTACCAGGAAACCTGTTTTTAAAATGGCTAATTCCTCGTAATTTAGAAGATCCAGGTTATTTGAAACAAATCTCTAAATATATGTTAGTTCGAAATATCAATATTTACTCCTCAAAATGGATAAAATCAAATCACTAAACAATTTGAATTTCAAAATAATTCAATGGCCAATCACCTTTAAAACCTGGTTTAAAGATTCTCGCGCATTCGTAGCGCGCGCTCCATCAAGTGTTACCATGGCAACGTTCCCGCCAAAATCGCTTTCTTTATACTTTCAAACGGAAATCGCCCCGAATTAGGCTTAGCGTAAACTCAACCAGAAATTATTTTTCCGAGGGTATACAATTGAATTATTTTATAGGTAATATCTACAATAATATCTGTTTCGCTTCGATAAGTAATTATTTTATAGTTATTTTTTTTAAATTAAATATCAGCAAATTAACTAATTAAAGTGGTTCCGTGAATGGCATGGAGGGGCTGATCATTCCACGTAATCAGCGTTCAGGTCTGTAACTTTGACTATATTAAAGAGATTGCGTAACATTTAGTACTTATTTAGCGTTACCAAAGGCTACAATCAGTTAGGCAATCATTTTATTGTGTACAAATTTAATCTAAAGTGGCTAACCCCTCTCAACTTGCACCGAATTTCCCACACACTTAAAAGGCTACACCAAAGTGACTTAATTAATTTAAACCGAAATGCCTTGTTCCATAACTATCCGTATACAAGTTTTCTTTATATTTAATAAATCGGGACTGATTATAATTACCAGATTAGTTACGTTGGTAATTCGTGAATCGTAATTCATTGTTTGAAGTTTTGCGCTTTCTTCCCTTAGGGTAAAATCCTTTTCACGAAAGGAATTTCGCGTAATATATTCCGAGGAGTGATTTGATTTTAATAAAGAACGACCCGTACGTCGCAGTCTTGGTAACGACTAACGAAGCTATATTTTAACTTTAAGGCCGAATAAAGGTGGACCAATCATTATCGTTAAAATAGACTTAGGCTTAACAAGGATCAATGGAGTGTTTTATATCTGACCATGAAAAAGAATTTGGCCAACTGGCAAAGTGTTTGCTTCTTAAGACTAGTTCGAAACGTTTCGTCTAATTGGTCGGGGACTGTTTAACTTAAAATTACCCACGCATCCTTATTAAGCCAATTTCCGAGTAAGTTTATGATTGATTCGTCTGTACTTTTTTAAAATATTGGATTAGGCCTATTATAAGGATAAAAATCACTTCAATCCCCCTTTAAAAAATCTTTATATTTCCATTGGAATTTAGGAACATTCTTAGGTTGAAATTTTGGTATAGTATATGAAGGGTAAAAATGAGAAGACGGGGAAAGAGGGGATGGAGCTTTTAATTTTCAATATAGACTCCTTTTGAAGGGACTGACGGACGGTGTGCGCCCCTCGTTCCCCGAGGAAAACAAAAGCGATTAGCATCTTTTAATTAGAAATTTTCATCCCAACACTCTTTTATTTAAACAACACAAAGCGCCAATGGGTAAGCGCCCCGGACCAGAGTATATCTAGGGCCGCTTACTCTAAAAGGGTTTTAATCTTGGGCCCATACACTCCCTAATATATATAGACCATTTGCTTATAGTATACGTCCATTTGACAAAATCCGATTTCCTCTGAGAATATTGCGTATATATTGGAGGGGCGCATTATCCTCTACCACTTTTGAGTCCGCAGTTCTCACTAAAGGAATTATTGACGTTCCCTCAGTGCCAGTGTTTCTGGAAATCTGAAGCCATGGGCCAATTATACATTAGAGAACCCACAACGAAATCGCAATAGGATTCTGCTGGGGAAATTTAATTTCTTGTTGAAATTTAGTTTGCAGTTAGACGAGTTGGACGCGCATAAGCGATGGCGCGACGGTTCCAAATTTTAGATAGTGTGTAACAAACTAGAGTTCTTTGAGATGCTATTGCCATTTCACGGGTGATTTCTTGATTTTTGGATGTAATTTCGCCGTGTTTAGATTTTTTTGCCACATGTTTGGTAATTTCTACAATAGTTTGTAGTTTTCTCTAATAATTTCATGATTTCGTCCTATTAATTTTGATATTTCGCGATAAACTCGCGATATTTCGTACATCTCGCTCCAAAGAAGGCCTCATTTTAGCTTAAATTTGAACATATAATACATGTAACTCGAGATGGAATAGAGTGGTGGGAATAAGGCGTGCCATGATACTAAGTCAGAGCGTTTTTAACAGGGAGTTCTATAGCTCCCATACTCCGCCCAGATGGGGATTAGAATAGTGTTATATAGTCACGTGGAAAACTCGAGAGAAAGATAGTTGGAGGGTCACTATCTATAGTTTCTTTTTGCCCTAACGGCTTTCCTTGGAAGGAATTGGTCTATATTGATTATAATTTCAATCTTCTTAACCCGTCGAATCTATATATTAGGTAGCCCTGATTTGTTCAAAATCCTTTTGAATTACAGCGGGCGTTGAAAAAGCCAAGTAGAGCAAAGAATCTAAATCCTGATTAGCTGATAGCTTAATACGTACTGAAATCTGTAAATGGCACGCGTATATATCTGAACTATAGAATAGTGAACCTTTTGTTTCCGGAGTGGAATCGCGTTAAATTTTATTACATTGAAGTTACGCCGGGCGCGTGATACGATAAACAATAGACTTTCCAAGCCACTACCAAGTTAGGATGAAAATATTGTAATCCCCGCAGTCCTCCCAAATTCACTCTATTGTCTCCGGAAGAACGTGGTATAAACCTTTTACTTTTGGCCATTTTCCCTAGTCTCTGGAGGCCGCCATTGAGTATACAACCGAAGCTAAAATCTCTAAAATTAACTCTATCACTCCTCCCTGTTTTTGGCGTAGAAAAAGGTTTATTGTTTTGAACGGTATAAGTCTATATGTTAAGTCTGTTGATTGTTTCAGCGAGTTTGAAGTTATTTTTCCCATTTATCTCTATGTTTTTGTTTCATAAGATAATAGTAATCACGTAGCTTTGTAACGTGTTGAAAACTCTACTTGATTCTATTTCTCGGCCTTATCGAAGGTGACGGCCAACTTTTCCAATTAAAGTTTTGTCCAGTCTACCTTTCCGTGTTTATATAGCGTGAGTAGTTTTATATTGTAGGAAAGGTTTGTCTTTTATTCAAAGTTATAAGCTGCTTCCCGGTTTTCGTATTGTTTTTGATACTCGGCTTTACTAAACTTCGTAGGATATATTTAATAAACCGACCCTAAAATAAGTTAATTTCTAACATAGTTCACCCCACTTTTTGGCAGAAAGAAATTCGACACATTTCGTTACTATCTTTTAAAGGGTTTCTGACAACCTTATCTACGTTCTTTTCGAATTTTTGCGGCTGGGCGTGGTCACCCCTTCCCAGTAAACTAATAATCGATTCGAAAAATTAGAATACTATTCAAAAATTAGCACAGCCATAGATTAAAGTAGAAAAGGTAATTTCATTTCAATAATTGACGAAACAGTAAAAATACGTAGAAAATTTCCGTAATAGCTACGTCATTGCTATGGTTGCGAATTTGCGTGGCTTTGTAGAGTCTACAGTAGATTCTCGCGCGTTTTTACACGTGATACGGTCGCTTTTGCGCGATCTTTATCGTAAAAGTACTTAATCCAGAAAGTCATACCTTTCGTTTGAAAATTATCGATAATTTACGTTACAGAAATAATCGTGAAAAACTTACAATGCCACAATTGCAAAATTTCTAAAGATCTTGTCATCATCTCTTTAAATTTTAAATACGAGAATTATTTAATTTATTATTACTTGGGATTGCGTAGGAGGGAAGCGTGGTCATTTCGTTGTTAGAGTTATGGTTTATGGGTTATATTCGAGAATCTTCAGTAAAATTTAATTAGAATAACCTAGTTTCCACTTTCCTAACCTTGTCATCTCCGCGACCCCTTTTCTCTTCTTTCTGCGTAGATACTTTGGGTACTTCTTATTTCTAAGGCTTCTGTTATTTAGTATATATATATATAACCAAGAGCTTTGAAGTTTCATTTTTCATACACGAGGAGAGGGAAAAGATGCAAAGTTTCTCCGCTCGGAACGACTGTTCGCTCGACTCACAGTTTACTTTTACCCCTATAATTTTTAGTTTAAAGGAAAACTCCGAACTAAAAATAGAAAATATTTTAAATCTATTTTCAGAAAATACACTCTAAAATATGAATAAAATCAAAAGTATATCACTTAATTCCATAAAAGTATACAACGCCCCGTAGCAGACTCTGATTCGAGACACTCTAGCGGCCACAGTCGGTGTAATGTGAAATCGGAAGCGCCACTCTTTGGAGGATTCCGGAGTTGAGGTGGGGGAGACAATATAGCCAAGCGCGGCCCGCCTAAATTCCGTCCCCCTCTCCTGACTCAAAATATCGAGGAAGAGTCCAAGTCACTCGAGCCAGACAGGGGTGATGACTTTTTGGCTATTTTTAAGTGCTGGTCTAATACGTTTACCTGGACCTTTGCTGATAGTATTAAGCTACGGGGCGTTATACTTTTATGGATTAATAGACTTTTGATAAAATATATATTTAAATGTTTAAATACATTTCTAAAGTTCTATTAGTGTTTAAGTTTCAGTAAATAATTAAGCCACGTTTTATGATACTATTAAAACGCGAATGTTTAATAAACAGAAAATGTATATGTCTTCAATTTATAGTTCGGAGTTTCCCTTTAGAGTTCTGTTTTAAAATATTCAAAGAACTTAATTTATTTAAGGCGTAATTGGACGTGGAAAGTTTGGGAAATGACTACGCGCGTGACGCAGGGAAAAATGGAAAGGATGAGAAGGCAAGGAACGAAATAAAGGGAAAAGAGAGTGAACTCGTATTTTAATATTAGTTGAAAGGGGGGAAAAAAAATCCGTCGGAATTTTGCTTCCGAATTCGTAAATAATAAAAGAGGAGGGAGGAAGCGGGTTTACATAATTGGAAGTTTTCGGGTAGAATGAAATATATAGAAAATGACTCGCGCTATAGTTGGAAGAGGAGAATGGCCAGTGAGAACTCCCAAAGCGCCTTTATTTTTAAATCCGAAATTCGAAGCTAGATTGTAGTAACCGAGAATTGCGAAAAATTTAGAATCTACATCAACCGGAGGTGGAATGTAAAATATCTGAAAGACTGATTTCTTAATTTTTTTCCTTAATTTAATAAGAAAATATTTATTCTTTGATCTGTGTTTGGTTAACTAATGGTAAAGATGAGTGTTGCATCCAATTAAATCATAGCGTAAGCTTTATCTGGGATTTCCAATTAGCTATAGGAAAGCTTTTCAGATGGCGTAATTAATTTAAATTTCTGTATCAGGTTTTCTTAAATAATTTAGTTAATTTAAGGTTTCTGGCTATTTAAGTGTTAAATTCATTTTTCAAAGGGATATACGTATCTATTTCAACTTCAAAAAATATTTAAGACTCGGAGTATGGTAAGGGAATTTTCTGTTTGATCGTCAAGGAAACTTATTCAAGTTTTTTCAAGTTAAAAATTTTCTAAATGTCTTCTTGGCATATAATTAAATTTCAGTCATTTCGTAGTTACAACAATATGATATCGAGATTTAACCGAAATATAATAGAGAGATACGATTCTCTTCCGCGCCACGAGATAGTCTCTGCGGATTTCGAATGAGAATAGAAAACCGGGAGATGCCGAATAAGAGAGACAGAGAGAGAGAGAGCAGAAAACTGCGAAAACGCGATAATTTCTCGTTCGTCAAAGTTTATAATAGAAAGTGAAAGAGAGTGAGAGAAGGGGGTTGAGATTTTCTCTTCTCTCTCTCTCATTCTCATATTTTCCCCCAATTTAAGTCTGAAAACGAGATAGTCCCTAAGCGACCGTTTTGTTCGCGACTTTTCGCCAAAAATCCTCATCTCGATCTTCCACTTCCATCCTCCTCCTTCCTAAAAATTTTTCTCCGTCCCTCTATCGTCCATCTGTCGGCTTAGAGGCAATAGGGCGAAAGGCCGGGAGGAAAATATACGCTTTATGATATCATTACCAAAATATCCTTCTCCCCGCTAACCCCACATTCTCACATTACGTTCCATTGCTTCTAATCAATTAAACTATTCTGGCTCTACAATCTATCCCTTTTAACATATTTGAAGCAACGTTGCGGGGGAATTTTAAGTATGAATTACTATAAATGTTTCTGTCCTCCTGGCTTTCACTCTATTGCCTCTGAGTAATTAGACAAACTAGACCCTACAAACGTTTCATTGAACGTATTTGAAGCAACGCTTCAAACCCGATTACCAAATCGTCCTCTTCACGAGGTATCGTATAATTTCCTCAAATCAGTTGAACTTAGGGTACATATACGACTCTTACCTTTAGTTTATGGTTCAAGATTAGTTTGCAAAACTAGGGAAAGTGGAGGCCCATTAATACGCGATGTTAAAACTGATAGACGATAAAAATAGTTGTTGAAAAACCCCTCTGGAAAAAGAGTGTAAATATAGTATCTCTTTTTCGTTTATTGAGAAGCGAGTGAGGACAGGAAAAGGGGCGAAAAAAGTGTGATGGGAAGACGCAACTGTCTTTCGTAATTATACCGAGGCTAAGATTACTCTCGCGCTAGAGTCCCTTATTTCCCCAAAAAGGACTTTATTACTATCTTTCTCTCTCTCTTTCAGCTAGGCTCTCTTTTTGGTCGGTTATGATAGGACAAATTAAGGGATGGCCCGGGAGGATTCTCTGCGCGGTACTGAGTAGAGGTGAAAGAGATAGCGAAAAAGGAGAAGCGCTGAATTTATTACTAAAGGGGTTTTGCTTCCCATCTAGGCCTTTTCTTATTTCTCTCTTTTTTTTGCCCCCTTCCTCTTCCTTTTTCCCCTTTGCGCCCCCTTCCTCCCTCTCAACCAGCGTGGAATATAATACGAACAGAAATGTTTCTTTAATGATATTCTAGGTCATACTTTATTGCTCGGCTATACCATTCCCGAATCTCTTAAGATTTATTAGCTTTTATTTCGAAATGCACTGCGGGCAACTAGCTGCGTGGCACTGTTGCGAAGAAGGGTAAAGGGAAATTGGGGGAGGGGGGTACGTTTGACTGAATGTGTCCCGTTTCTTTCACTATCTTAGTCGTTTTAATTATTAAAGGGTAGGGCGTATACGCGATTCTTTGATATTGCTCTTTTTTAATGCGTGATAAAATAGGGATGTTTCCTCGGAAATCTTTGTAATTAATCAGAGGGAGATATTAATATGGATTGAATATTTTATTGGTTGGTTTGTAATTAACGTCATAATTTCGAATCGTGGCCTTGTATCGTAGTTAAAGGGAAAAGACGGAGACCCCTTTTTAGCTTTAAGTTAAGAAACGCAACGCGAGGGAGTTCTGTTATCTCAGGATAACGAAAGTTCTTTTGATACTAGACTAGTTTATTTAGATTTACTCTAATCATTATCAAAACTAGCCAAATGTTTCGTGCTAATTTGAAGTTATTTATTATAAAAGCTGCGAATTTTAGTGAAGAAATTTGTGAATTTAAGCAGTTTTAATATTATAAAAAAAAAAAAAAAAAAAAAAAAAAATATAATTCATGTTAAGCCTTCGGAAAAAGTGGTGAAAGCATCACTTTAATGTTGAGTAGAGTATCTTTAAACCTCTGGGATGGTTTAAATATAAGTTATTTTTCGAATTATATTTTGGCCAGATAAAAAAAAATCAGTCTACTTTACTTTTTTTTCTGATATATAAATTCAACTTGAATTTTCAGTACATAGACAAATAAGCTCCGTTTATATCTATGATATACTTAGATACATTTTTAAAGTAAGCTAAATTCATACATATTGCAAAGTTCACATTCATCATAGAATATACTAACGTAATGTTACTTCGAGAACGCTAGGGAGATTTTTTTTTTTTTTTTTTTCCCTCTTATCCTCGACCAAAATTAGCTCTGTCTATAAAGCACTTTTTTGTTCAGTTATTTTTTTATCTCCTCCTAGGTCGTGTTTTTTAGACTCTCTCTCAGCTTCTTCCCCATCTTCTCTCCTCATCTCTTCCTTCATTATATCAGAGGCCTTCTTTTAAGTCGTTTTTTTACACTCGCTCTAATTTTATTGGCCCCTTGTTTCGCTTAATTATTTGCTAGCACTCCGTTTCGCCAAATACCAACGTTTTCATAAATAACCCCCCCTCAAAATAGTTTTTCCATTTCTATATACCTTTCGAGTTAAGTTTGTTTCTTCTCTGGCTCTCAGAGATTCGTGTCAATGAGATTAGCGTCTATCGTGTCGTTACTCTTCAAAATCTCTCGACTGAATCTAACTATAGTTTTGAAATTGCCGTTTCCATGGTAACGAAAATGAGATATTTTGGAAGTTTTGAAAATATGTACCATTAAACTTGATAGTTTTAAGCACTTACTTTTATCTCTTAAAGGGAAACTGAAACCTAATAAGTGTTTTTTATAGATTTTTTTTATCCTTTAAGTAGGCCTAATTCTCAATTAAAAGAATTTACAACCAATATTAAACTAGAAATAAAACTTACCCGAAAAATAGGCTATTTAGTATATTTACATATCGTATTTTAAATGTTATCTGGCAGGCGTAATTTAAAATCAAAACCCAAATCAATTTGGGACGGGCGTAATGATGAAATTTAAGGGTGCGAGGTGACTTTATTCGGTTATAATCTTGGAAAGAACATAATTCTTCGTAGAAAACCAAATTTTCTCTGCAATTTAAGATTCTTTTCAAAGATGAAAAAAATGGGAACCAAGTTTTACGCCTAAACATTATACCAATTCAAGTTGAAATGGAGTATACCAAAGAAATATTAGTTTTGAATTTTAAAAAGTGCGTGCCGCGGTAGAAGGGTGTTCCATTCTTTTTCTATTTTTTGTTTCGATCCTTACATGTTATTTTAAAACCACGAACGGCAGATGGTAAGATAAAAAAAAAAAGATCCAGTCGAACTAGGCTTTGGTTTGGAAAGGGGGAACTGTTGTAAAAATCGGTAGTTTTCACCACGAAAAAGGCTAGAATCCCATATATGTCCCTTATTTGTAGGTATAGGATATAGATTAGCCAGTCTTTTAACTTACTGAAATCGTAAACAGTTATCTAATACTGCGGGAAAGTTTGTAGTGTAGAATAGAAAATTGAATAAATTTCTTCACTTATCATCTGTCACGTTTTATTTATTGCTTTAAATTTGACGGAAGAGGATTCTGGGATGAGGGGAGTGAGGAAAAGCGCGGTCCAGGAAGGTTGCTCTAACGTTTTATCAACAGAATACACCCTGTTTCCCAGGTCCCAGTAATCGTGGGCACCAGACTTGCAAGTTGGGGTATTTTCTAAATATACTGTTGTATATATAAAAAAACAAAAAAACAAAAAACAAAATACGGCGCCTTCCAGATGTGGAAAAGTCTGTTGGTTGTTCGTTGTAACACTAGGGTCAGCCACTTTGCCAAAATCTAATTCCTTTTCAGCAAAATGGCCAGAGAACGCTAGAGAAACCTTTTAACCTGACTTGTAAATATGGGATACCATGGGTCTATGGTTTCCAAATAAATTCTCACGGCTCTAATCTACAACATATGATGGCAAAGTTTTGTTATAGTTAGTAGATTAAGAAATAAATATTTATTACGAAACATTTAGAAGTTTATTAATATTTTTGAAGTAAATATTCTTATATAATTCAATATCGAAAAACTGGCTCTGTAGAATCTTCTTAAATTTGCTAAACACCACTAACCATAGGAACCAATCGTAATGCGTTATTCGAATAGCAATTAAAAGTCTATATTGTTTGGATTACACGGTTCAAACAGAACATGAACTCCTAATGAGAGGCGCTGTTTATTCTACTCCTAGTACGACGGTGTAAATCATGATTATCTGGAAGTTTAAAGAAGACTTAACGTTACAAAATATATACTTATGAACTTACCCTACGTGGGTGTATACATTTTCGCATAGTTATATCTAATCTCCTCCGCTTTAGCGTGAATTTATACCTTGGGGGAAATTTAAAGAGCGAATACTAAGGCGGGGGTAATCAGTCTTAGTGAGAGAATGCGCTGATAGCGAAATCGAGGCCCTTATATAGCCAATTAAAATATTATTCTAACGCGTCATACTAATTGCGCTTTCAGTATGAGACGAACAAAGTTCAGGGGGAGGAAGTGATATTAATTTCTGCAAAAGCCCATCTAATAAAGCCACGAGTTTTGGGGTTTTGAGTGGTTTTCATTTTGACCAAGGAGCTAAGAACTTAGCGTAATTTCACGCCGTCTTAATTTTTGTAATCACATTTTTAAGTAGGAAAGTTAAAACCTCGTTTGAACTCGGCGCACTTTCTATTATAAAAGTATTTTTTTCGCTGACATGGCCTTTAAGGATTATAGTATAGGAGAAAGTATTTTTTCCCATCTTAAATGTTTGCTCGATATTCGCTGGGTTTTATTTGCGTAGTAGTAATGAGTTTTTCATTTTGAAAAGGACTCTGAACATAAAAACTAACAAAACAATTTTAATATCGGCGTTATTTCTTTTTAAGTTTGCTTTTATTACATTTTTTTCTGTCAAAATTGCGGTGTTAGTTGTTATCATAAGTAATTCATGTTCCCTCGAAAGTACCCTCTATTAAATTGAAATCCCCACGAAGTTGGCGTCTCGATAAACCGGTTAGATATTTTTGTGTGAAATTTTGTATTGAAAACATTTTATTTTACTAAACGTTACGGCTTCGAAGAACTAGAAAATTAGTCTACATTTTCAATTATTTTCTCTATTTTCTTATATATTATATATCCCAATAACTTATTTCCTTATTCTTTAAGCCTTTGGGGTTTTTTGGGGGTTGACTTTTCTCGAATTAAGTTCGGGGCTTATATTCCTAATTGGATTAAGAGGGGCTTTTGAAGTATCGAAAAACGGCTGACCTAAACGATCTTTATACCTGAACCAAGAAGCTTATAAAACTTCTAGGGAGATGTAATTGGCGTTTGTTAAAAGAGGTTTTAGCCTAATACAGTATACAGGACGTCTACTTCTTAAGGGGAGTTCGGGACAAGAACGTAAGAAGGGCTTCGTCTCTCGACTGAGGAAATAAAGCCTTAACAAGATCTCGAGCTCCATGCAGAGTCTCATTCTTAAGGTTTCCTTTCAAAATGTAGAGTAACACAGTGACGAATTTAAGGGACAGTGAAAATAAAAATAAGTATCTCGCTTAGCAAAGGTCCAGGTAAATGTACCGTCAAATTCTGATTCGAGACACTCTAGCGGCCGCAGTCGGTGTAAATAGTGAAATTGAAAGCACCTCTCTTTGGAGAAATTCTGGGGTTGGGGGGGGAAGGCAATAATTATAAGATTAAAATTTGATCAAATTAACCAAAATTATTCTTTACATCTGCCCTTTTCCTGGAGTTTAACGTTAACACTTGGTGTAGTGGGTCAGTTACACTTTTCTCGCCAAATTGGTCGGTCTTCTTTGTACAATGTTCAGTATACGGCGTCCCAATTCTGATTGGTCTTCCCTTAATCCGCAAACAAGAAAGCGTAAAAACGGTCGCTAAGCCTAAACCATAGAACGGCTGCCCTCGGGAAACAAATCTTTCTCAATGCTGTTGGGTTTTCGCGCTCAGCACGAACAACTCCAAAAACAAAGAGAAAAGTCTGATCTATATAGGTATAATATAAAGGAAATTCCTATACGAACTACGAGGGAAAGAAGTCATTGGGGCGCCTCTAATCTTCTTCCCTAGTTTTGTGGAGTGTATTGTTGTTCCCTTTTTGTTCCAGTGACGACGATAGCCGTGGCTTAAATCCCCCTCTTCCAGCAACGCGGACCCGGGACTCTGATACTCTTAGCTTCGTGGCAATATAACTTTTACTTACTCATAAAGGGATAGTAGACTATAAAAACAAGCTATTTTTAATCGATTTAAACTGTTAAAACATCTTTAAAAACTTTATCATGGTATTGTCAGGAAAGGCCGTACTAGTTAAAAAAAACGAAGCCTTAGAAGGTTCTTACGTTAACAAGATCCTGTTTTAAAGTTAAAATATTTCTATGATAATTAGGGATTTGTTTTATCTTCGCGAAGTACGATTAAAATTTACACTTTATTTTTCACTATCCTGTGACGTTTTATTTAACACTTACTAATAATTATTTACTTCTGCCCTCACTTAACACTTATGTCCAATTGTACTTTATAAAATTATATTCTGGGGTTTATTTTTCAAACCCCGAAACTTAGAACCTTTGTTAGAACTGGCTGGTAGAAACCCCGCTGGCTGTTTTAAAATCCCCCTCGCGAAAATAACTTGACCAAAAAGGAAAAACAAGAATTCTCGCGAAATTCACCTGGCAATGTTTCGCAACCCAAGACCACGAGGTTGAACGGGATAGAAATATAATATAGGAGATTAACATTTCGGCCACCAAGCAATGCGGTAACCAGAAAAAGATGAGGACACCAGTTCCAAAAGTCGTGACTCGTGATATACTCCGCGATAAGTAAAAACTTAGAAAGTTTGAATTCTATTAGAGTCACACTAAGTAAAGAATAAGAAAGATGGAGAAAATAAACTCGCGGTCGCGCCAAGTCAATGGTCTCTCGTTCGGACTAATCTATTTATAATTATTCGTGAACGTCAATACGTGAATTAAATAATTATGCTGAAGTGAACGCGATGCCCGCCATCCTCGTATCGCTACTCATCGGACGCCATATTTGGATCAACCACACGGACCTAATCTTGGTCAGCATCTCACGCCATGAGCAGACGCGTCTGTAAGTCGATAAACTTTAATTGGGGTAAAACAGCCAGTACTTAAGTAATTATTTAGTGTATTGTTTTTAAGGACTCGTAATATTTATATTATCAATAAACCATTTTTTTGTTATTCTAATTCTCAAATCATGATCTCCCTTCATTTCCAATGACGACACTCTCTTATTATTAAATATATTATTAAATCCCCTAGACAAACGAACCATTTTATATTCCCTTTAAATTAAATTTCTAATTCTCTTATCAATACCAAGAAAGTGTCTCATTTTGGGGGTCTCCGTCCGGGATATCATGACTCGCAGATTATAAAATCTTTGAAACGTTATTTAGATAATTTTAATAACCCCTTTTTGTTAAGAAATGTTCATTGTGGCTAAACCGAAGTCACTCACTAAGTCGCAGAGTAGAATAGAAATGCTTTAAAATTAATAACTAAAAATTTTTAATTCCACCCACGATTAATTGTTCGCTTAATTTAATTACGTATTTCTAAGGGTAGGATACGGGCAATTTAGCCAGTGTAATTTGTTTAATCGTAGGGTTTGTCAATTGATGATTTTTATTCGTATCCATAGTGGTATTTGTTTAGTTAAAGTAGATTTTTTCATAGTGATATACGTGAAATTATTTTCTCTTAAATCCTTAGTGATTAGTAGGATTACTAAATTTTTTTTGGACTATAAGCCTATAATATTTTGGTAATTTTTTTTATATATTTGGGTAGTTTCAATTCATGAAGTTTATTTCAAAACACGACACGTGTTTTCCCCAATATAGTCGCCAAAATAGTTGCGAAATTTGCTACAGAGAATTTCAACAATTTGAGAGAAACGAGCGTGCGTCCCGTAGAGAAATAGAGCGTTCTTTAACCACCCCCCCAACTAAGAAAATTTCTATAGTTCACCGTTCATCAATGGCGTCCGTACCAGGTGCTAGCTCTATGTCCCAAACAGGTTTATCCACTAGTGGAACACCACCCACTCTTATACCTAGTTTAACGCCACCCACTCTTTCCCCAAGTTTAGCGCCGCCCGTTATGCCTATTAATAATTCTGGCGCGCAAAACGTTATGCCCGCTAATAATTCTGGCGCGCAAAACGTTAGGCCCACTAATAATTCTAGCGCGCAAATCATTGTGCCCGCTAATACTTCTAGCCCCCCGCCCGCCCACAATGTGGCTTCGGTAGGACAAAGTCCCTTAAGTCAAAATCCGCCATCATCGTCAGGTTCTAATATAGCTAACCCTGCAAATGACCCTATGATTGCGATGCAATTACAATTTAACGCCTTAATGCAACAGTTTACTTTGATGGCTAATCAACTTTCGGCACTCCAAGCTAGCCAAAACCAAATTCCCCCTAATTCAACTAATGTTATTACAGCCACACCCGCGCAAATTCCTGTTATTTCCCAAACAAGTAACGCGGTTGTCGCCCCCATTTCTCCTACTGTAGTTCAAACGACTAGTGCGCCAACCCAGAGTTTGCCCCTAAGCATGGTTTCGCAAACCAATAATACGCCTATTGTTTCTGTTCAAACGCCCATAGCTCCAGTTCAAACGCCAAATTTAAATAATAGCGCCCCATCACTTTTAGCGGGAAATTCAAATGTTAGCTCCCCGTCTATTTCCGCGGCAAATTCAATTATTGGTGCCACTAATATAGCAAATTCAGTCGCCCCATTAGCTAACTCCGTCTCTGGCTTCTCTGTCACCAGTAGTATTCCTGGCTCAGGTCATTCCCATCATTCGCACTCAGGGTTGCCAAATTCGTGGGTACCCGCTGTGTCAATGCCAAGTTTCTCTGGCGCCGCCAATGGTTTAACCGTTAAGGATTTCTTGACAAAATTATGTCAAATTCTTGCCGGTCGCGATTGTCCAGAGGATCTTTTTATTAAACGTTGGGTACCTAGTATGCTGACTGGATCAGCTTGGGAATGGTTCGAGGGTCAGGGTCCTTTTGATAGTTTTAGCGATTTTTCTTCCGCCATTACGGCCGAATTTCAGCTCGATACAGATGACGAGCATATTTTAGACCAAATTCATAATCGTTGTCAAAAAGATAGGGAAAGCTCAACCAATTATGTAGAGTCCATGTTAACCCTTATGCGTAAGCTTACTGAGCCCTTATTGCCACGTGAGCAACTAAGATTAATTAGGCGAAATTTACACAAGGATATTAAAATTCCCTTGGCAACCAAAAAGTACACGCGCGTTAGAGAGTTATTAAGCGACGCCATTTTAACCGAACACGCAGCCAAAGATCCACGAGAGGAGTCTGTCAAAAATAATCAGTCTAATACCGCTCCCTCTGCCTCAATTCAAAAAGCGCCATTAACATGTATGAATTGTGGTAGGCCAGGTCACTACCAAAAATTTTGCCCCGAACGTTCTGAGAACAAGAATCAGAATACGTATAGGCCTACCTATAAATCTAGCTATAAGCCTTTAAACGCCGACGCTAAACCTTTCATCCCTACCTGTCACGGTTGCGGAGAAGTAGGCCATATTAAGCCCCGTTGTCCTAAACGCCCCCGCCAGGGAAACGACAACGCCGGAGCGAAAAATTCGGGCACTTCCTCCGGAAACCGAAGTTAGGCCCAATCTTAGGCAATATTTCAGGCGAGACTTCCGGTCTCCCAAAATTAGCTTGGATTCAGATTAGCATTAATGGTAAAGAGTGTGAAGCTTTGGTAGACCCAGGGTCTTCGTTTACTTTAGTAAATGAAGCGTTTAAAAATAGTTCAATCTTAATTAATAATAATCGCAATAGGCATAAGTTAGGCATTAAACTAGCGAATAAAACGCGCCTAACTTCTACTGGTTCTGCAAAGGCGGAATTCTCTTTACCTGGCAAAACTGAATTCAATAATGTTTATTTTGTTCCCAATTTAATTTGTCAATGTATTTTAGGCATGGATATGCTTCAAAAATGTGGTTTAATAGCTAATTACAAAGAAATGCGATACGCTTGGTCTAATGAACCCACAAAATTATATGATTTTTATTCTAAACCAGTTCCAGTCGAGCAGGCACAAAGCTCTCCTCTATTATGTCACGTGACAGATGTCGAAATCGACGAAGCTGATTTAAAAACCGCCCTATCGGTAGCTAATGTTTCAATCAATCAAAGGTCCCAATTAACCAAACTTGTTTCTGATCATAAACACTTATTTGCTACTTTGCCTGGTCTAACCAATACAGCAACCCATTATATTGATACAGGTGACGCAACCCCTATAGGTCGCGCCCCCTACCGATATTCTCCATTTAAAAAGGAAAAAATTGACGAAATTGTTTATGATATGCTTAGTCAGGATTTAATTGAACCTAGCAATGGCCCATGGAGTTTCCCCTGTATCCTTGTCTCGAAAAAGGATGGTGGCTTTAGACTTTGCGTGGACTATCGCTCATTAAACGAAGTCACGATTAAAGATTCCTATCCCCTCCCTCGCATTGATGATATACTTGACTCCATCCGCTCACCTAAGTTCATTTCAACCCTCGATCTTAAAGCAGGTTACTGGCAAGTGCCACTTGACCCCTCTAGCCGAGATAAAGCCGCGTTCGTCACGCACAAAGGCCTATTTCGCCCTAAAGTACTTATGTTTGGGTTGACCAATGCCCCCGCGACCTTTCAAAGGATGATAGATCGATTATTTGGACCACTGTCATCTGAAGGTGTTAGCGCTTACTTAGACGACCTGGTAGTCATTTCAGAAACATTTGAGGAACACTTAGCTACGTTAAATAAAGTTTTTAAAATTTTAGCAGACGCCGGACTAACCATTAAGGCTAGTAAGACCAAATTTTGCGTCAATAAAACCCAGCTGTTAGGACACGTAATTAGTACGGATGGAATATCCGTTGACCCGGAGAAAACCCGCGCCATTAGCGCTTTATTACCCCCACATAATATCAAAGCTCTTCGCTCTTTCTTGGGGATGGCCAGCTACTATAGGCGATTTATCAAAGGTTTTTCTTCCCTAGCTTCCCCATTAACAGCTCTGCTTCATAAAGATGTCCCTTATGTTTGGACCAATGCCCATACTTCCGCATTTAATGCTCTTAAGGCAACTTTAACTTCCGCTCCTATTCTCGTTGCCCCAAATTTTAAAGAACCTTTTATTATTGAAACCGACGCTTCAGATAGTGCAATCGGTTCAGTTCTATTACAAAAACGCAATGGTAAACTACACGTTATACGTTATGCCAGTCGTACGCTTAGCGACGCCGAGAAAAATTATTGTACCACCGAAAGGGAAGCCCTAGCTGCAGTTTGGGGTGTTAGTCAATTTCGCCCGTATATTGAAGGCGTCCACTTTGACCTTTACACCGACCATTCCGCCCTCGTGTGGCTCTTAAAAACACCAGATCCTACAGGCAAATACGCGCGTTGGTATGCGAAACTTCAGGCTTACGATTACACCGTGCACCATATCCCTGGCGATAAAAACGTTATAGCGGACGCGTTATCACGTTTACCAGTGGCCATGGAGGAAGAATCTTTAGAGGTTCTGAATCCAGAAGCCAGTGGACATGTCGCCGTTGCATTGGCCGCACCCCCTGAGCCTATAGCTTTCTCGCCAGATATTTTTAGAGAAGAACAATCTAAGGACGATCGCCTTAGCCCTTTAATAAATTTTCTGACCAATAACGCCCCTTTACCGCCTGATACTAGTAATGATTCTCAGTTAGTTAAACAATGCAAATTAATTAATGGCATTTTATATAGACTTCCCCGTAGCGCTGCACCTGCAGACGAAAATTATAAAATCTGGGTTCCCAAGTCACTCTACACTACAGTTTTACAACTAACCCATGACGTCAGGTCCGCTGGACATTTAGGCAATTTTAAAACTCTTCGGCGCATGCGCGAGAGATACATTTGGGACGGTATGACCCGTGCTGTTAGGGAGTATGTCCATTCATGTGAGGCGTGCCAAAGGCACAAAGTACCCCAGCAATCCCCAGCAGGCCTTATGCGTTCAGCCAAAATAACCGACCCATGGAGCGTTATAGGAATAGATTTGAAAGGCCCCTATACTCCTAGTAGGCGTGGTATAACCCAACTCCTTGTCGTTACCGACATGATGACCAAGTGGGTTGAAATTTTCCCTCTACGCCGAGCTACGACAAGACCCATAGTTAACTTGTTAGTAGACCACGTATTTACCCGTTTTGGTTTGCCACTAACAGTTGTCAGTGACAACGGCAAACAATTTGTCTCGAAAATAATGCGCGACACTTTCAAAGTTCTAGGCATACGAAATAGGTACACTTCCTTCTATTCGCCCCAGTCGAACCAGACAGAACGAATTAACCGCACATTATCAACAATGATAGCCACTTACGTTGAGGAAAGTCATCAGGACTGGGATTTAGGAATCCAACAATACGCGATGGCCCTGCGAACTGCCACGCAGGAGTCAACTGGCTTTACACCCGCTTATCTTAATTTTGGTCGCGAGTTGCGTACTATAGCCGATATTAGTTTGCCCCTGTCACCTGAGGACGTCATTAATGACGTGACTTTACACTCTCACGCCCTCGCAATTAAAGAGAAGACGGAGAATGCTATAACCCAAGCCCAAGAAAATCTTGCCGCCGCGCAAGTCCGCCAAGCTGGGTATTATAATAAAAAGCATCGCGATGTTGAATATGACATCGGCCAATTGGTCTATAAGCGAACCCACTATTTGTCCTCCGCCGGCGCTCGTTTCACCTCAAAACTAGCTCCCCGTTGGGATGGACCCTTTATAATAGCTGACAAACTCTCACCACTAACTTACAGACTTAAATGTGTTAAGGGTGGGAGGGTCCTCAAAGGTACGTTTCACATTCATGAATTGAAACTCCACGTTGAACGTGAAACCGAACCTTCAACCAAGTCTCAGTCTTCTGCGCGTGATGCCGAGACCGAGCTTGGTCAGGTCATAGAACCATTGCCTGACGCGAGTAATTCCGTCATTGAAAATAATCAGGTTATAGAACCTTTAGAAATCGAGCGGAATGCCGATATTAATAGGCCTTGTAGCGCGTTAAGCGAAGATAGTGAGATTTCTGCCGATATTAGCGACAATGAACAGCCCCACAAGTCTCGTAGCCTCAGACCTCGCAATCCAGTTACTGGGCGAGCAATTTGTTCGTAATTTGTTTCTAGGATTAATTATTTGTATCCTATTGTTGACTAGTACTAGTATTGTCTTGTATATATGTATGTTTTTATTATTTTTTCTCACTGTTAGCTACAGTTTTAAATTATTTGTTCTTGTAAGTCATTCTGACATTGACGATCTTTGTTTTATTTTTGGCCATTGTAAATAGTGAGGTATACCTTAAATTGAATGTTTTATTTTTTTTATTATCTTATGTTTAGCTTAGATCTTAGTGTTCTTTTGTTTCTTTGTTGTTTGAATTTCAAGTTGTTTCGCGTGGACGCTCAAGATTAAGTGGGGGAGAGTTGTGACGTTTTATTTAACACTTACTAATAATTATTTACTTCTGCCCTCACTTAACACTTATGTCCAATTGTACTTTATAAAATTATATTCTGGGGTTTATTTTTCAAACCCCGAAACTTAGAACCTTTGTTAGAACTGGCTGGTAGAAACCCCGCTGGCTGTTTTAAAATCCCCCTCGCGAAAATAACTTGACCAAAAAGGAAAAACAAGAATTCTCGCGAAATTCACCTGGCAATGTTTCGCAACCCAAGACCACGAGGTTGAACGGGATAGAAATATAATATAGGAGATTAACATTTCGGCCACCAAGCAATGCGGTAACCAGAAAAAGATGAGGACACCAGTTCCAAAAGTCGTGACTCGTGATATACTCCGCGATAAGTAAAAACTTAGAAAGTTTGAATTCTATTAGAGTCACACTAAGTAAAGAATAAGAAAGATGGAGAAAATAAACTCGCGGTCGCGCCAAGTCAATGGTCTCTCGTTCGGACTAATCTATTTATAATTATTCGTGAACGTCAATACGTGAATTAAATAATTATGCTGAAGTGAACGCGATGCCCGCCATCCTCGTATCGCTACTCATCGGACGCCATATTTGGATCAACCACACGGACCTAATCTTGGTCAGCATCTCACGCCATGAGCAGACGCGTCTGTAAGTCGATAAACTTTAATTGGGGTAAAACAGCCAGTACTTAAGTAATTATTTAGTGTATTGTTTTTAAGGACTCGTAATATTTATATTATCAATAAACCATTTTTTTGTTATTCTAATTCTCAAATCATGATCTCCCTTCATTTCCAATGACGACACTCTCTTATTATTAAATATATTATTAAATCCCCTAGACAAACGAACCATTTTATATTCCCTTTAAATTAAATTTCTAATTCTCTTATCAATACCAAGAAAGTGTCTCAATCCCTTTATGTAATTTCATCCGTCGCCAAACAGCTTCAAACTATATTTATAATACTTACAAAATAATCGTGTTTTCACCGTGAATAAAGTGTAAGTCTTTGCTAATACTTCTTTGACCCATATTGTCCCATTTTGTTCTCAATTAATTCGAGCTAGTCGAACGAACTTGAGCTCTTTCGGAGGCCGAGCCCTATCCAGGTATAAACGCATATAGAGGATAGTTTTCCCAACGGTGGGTGTATATATACCTTTGATTATTAGCCGCTTTCATATAAAGTTTCTCTCAGTAACTCGGAGGTCTTTTCCTACGATTCACGGCCCGATAAATTCCGCGTATATTTTGGAGGGAAATCGAGTCTACTTTTATTATTAGGTATACGTTAGGGAATATAAAAGCAAATATAATTTTCCCTATATTCAATATCACGCATATTCTATAGCTATTTATATTGGATTGCCCTCACTCTCGGGTTAGAAATGGCGTGAAATCCAGGCGCGATTAGCTAGAGTGCTATTGGTTGGAGGTGTATAGAAAACGTGACGTTCATAATGTGGCTTCTTTTTTGTACAGCGAATGCGGGAAATCACAAAATCTCGAATATGGTCATCAGAACCAAGGTAAAAGATTGAAGCAGGGTTGCCAGTGTATAATGTAGTTTGATTCAGAATATACAAAACGCAGATTAAATATGTTTCACTATTCAAAATGTTGGATTCAATATATAACAAATAGCCATTTTATAAATTACTTTCAGAACGAAATTGAATATTTGGAAGATATATAACACGGTGGTTAAATCCGATTTTTATACTAGAACCGGTAAATGAAAAATGAGACAGAGGCATCAGATATATAGATTAGAAGATAGGGATGAAAGCTTTTTACGGCGGGATGAACATATATACGTAGTTAAGGGTCAAGGGGTTCAACCATAATTCGTGGTCAGAAACGACAGTATTTAATCTTTATACTAGTAAAGGTCGAGAGGGAAGGGGGTGTCCTAACAAATGACGGTGTCGCTTCGCGGTTGATGCACCCATCTTTAATCCTCTGACCTACCCGGTACCGCAACTATTCCTTCCCTTTGTGCACGAACAAGAAGGAAAAAATGAATTTTTCTTCTTCTATCTCTATCAAGCCGAGCTAGAATGATCGCATTAATTTTATCCATCTTTTCCCTTCTTCCGCGTATCCCATCCCATTCTAGGGCTAGACCAGTATTTATTACTCTATTATATTTCGTTTTAGCAGGAGGCTTTTTTTGATAGGGTTTTATGGACGCATAAGGAACACGTTTTCTAGAAACTCGGGGACTCGTAAAATATTTGTCTCAAATTTTTATAAATGTTTTTTAATCTTTTATTTTTAAAAATTAAATTACCCGGTACCTGAAATGAAATTTTTTATAAGAATCTTTTTTTGTTTTTTCCATTTATAATTGTTTGTTATTAAATAGAATAAAAATTACATATTTTATAATCTCCATTTTCGAAATTCCGCGCGATACTACGTCATCGCTATGGTCGCTTGGCTATTATAAAGCCTACAGTTGATTCTCGCGCATTTTGACACGTGATAAGATCGCTCTCGCGCGGTCTTTTTCGTAAAAGTACTTAATCCATATGGATTTAATTTTTTAATTATGGAAACTTTGAACTTCATCCGAATCTTTAATCGATTTGATTCAGACATACGGTAATTTTCTAGGATATGATGTTAATATTGTAAACCATTGTATTGGAAATATTCACGTCTTCGCCTGTCGAATAAACGATACCAAATTTAACTAAGAAATAAGAATAGTACTCTTTCAATTTCGTTTCCGTTTACTCTGTCTCTTAAGGCACCCCGTTTTCCAGAACTTAGTTTAAGATTAAACCGACAAAAACTGGAGAGATTCGCGAATCGCGGTTTTGTGTCAACATTACCACCGATTAATTTCGGGAAATTTCGTTTATTTAAGAAAGATTTTTTTAATTTTAAAAAGTAGGTAATGCTGGTAGCCTGAATGTTCCTCTATTATACAATTAGATCCTAACCAAGATAAATCTCCACGGATTTTGAGCGTCCTTTTGTTTATTTAAACGACACTCGGTATATAATCTTGGATATCGGCTGTATTAGAATAGGTGAGGCAACTTAATTGCTTCCCACGACACCACTGTACGCTTTAGTTTCAAGTTTTAGAAACCTGCTAAAACAGACGGAATCGGGGATTAATACAAATGTTGAATTTCGTCTCGTTCTATAAATGATAAACTTGTGTATATAGTTTCAAAGAGGCTGAAATGGACTTAAAACTTATTTTAAAATTTATATTTCTACCCTAATTTATCGTTCGAGAATTGAGAAACTAGTGTAGTTAAATTTTGGAATGAATTGAAAAATATTTGTTGCTCAAACTCTAATATTAATCATGGGTGCTTTTTTAATCCGCTGACCATCTTCTTGAATATAGAGTAAGATATATACACGTATTTATTAGCTTCATTCGGTCTTAACAAAGATTTAAATGGTAAAAGCGTACTCTGATTGGTTAAGACAAATTGTATGAAGCCTATTCGAAGTTAAACACTTAACTAAAACCTCTCTAGTATGTTAGGCTTAGCTTACTTCGAATTTTAAAATGATAGAATCACATTATTACAAGAATCCATTCAGGTTCCATAAGAATATGGGAGGGCCGCGATTCAATAACCATCCTCCCAAACTTTGTAGCAAAAGTTCGTCTGCTTCGAATCGATTTTTCAAGTAAATCGTTCCTGACATCTATTATTAACCCGCGCCACTAACGACCTTGACATAATATTTTGGATAATAAAAATGGAGCCGACCGAAAAAAGATCTAAGCATACAAAATGTTGCGAAAATTGCATACGAACTTTTGTTACAAAGTTTGGGAGGATGGTACCAGAGGCTAAAGCTATGCTCCTATATTCTTATGGTACCTGAATGGATTCTTGATTATTATTGATCAACGACTCTTATTTGTACTCAAAACGGGCTAAAAGTATTTATTCATAATTTTTAGTTTATAGTTATCAAACTTAGTTAAAATTAAATTTATTTTCCTTTTCACCTTCCATTTAAAATATATTATGTATTATAGTTGAACACCTATTAAATTTCAAGCATTGTACGCTCTGCACGAAATTAATATATGTATATGTAAAACTATAGGTGTCGCGTTACTCTTATAATATACCATCCTTATACAGCATCCATCGGCCTAGCTCTAGGTCTTCCGGGATTTCGAAGGGATTATTAGAGGCAAGGGGGTTTTATAAAGCTCGCGTATAAATGCCCGGAGCCCGAATGGAATAGGTATAAGCCCAGGCCAACCGGTATTAGGCGCCGGGAGGACGGAAGCGAATTTTAAATTATCCTACGCCGGAGATGATATTTACCTAGTGCCTCGTTGCTATACAGAGTAAACAGTCTAAACATACAAACCTTTTATCATTCGAGCCATTTTTCTCATTTTGGATTATTATAATATCATACTAGAAAACATTACCTTTTTTTTTTTAAACAGGGCTGTTTTGTAGATATATGTCTTTGGGGATTGAGAACTATTATTATATTTTAAAATTGAACTCTGTACTTTTATATATCATGTATTTTTTGTTGTTGTATTTTTAGGGGGAGTGAATTCATCCTCATCCTCTCCACGCTTCTACGGAACATAGAGACGATTTTTCATCATTTTCACGCCCGAAATTCGTCTTAGACATCATTTATACACCGACGATAGGTAAGTCAAAATATTAATTTTAAGCATGCGTTTTTGTTGGTATTTCGAATGGTGGACTGATAATTCCAACATCTTTCGAGTTTTATTTGAGTTTGAAAATGATCACTATCTTAAAAAGGCCACTCGATATAAATCGAGCAAAAGTCCAAAAATTGAGCCCTGCCTTAAAATTCAAATTGGCGTAACTTTTCTCTGCCACCTCTAAGGCATAAACCGATTGCACCATTAGAAAGTAGACATTCCGAATATTTGTTTAAAATCATAAAATTCTGCTTCGCCACTCAAAAAAAGTGTTTCGCCACTCGATATAAATCGAGCAAAAGTCCAAAAATGAGCCCTATCTTAAAATTCAAATTGGCGTAACTTTTCTCTGCCATCTCCTAGGCATAAACCGATAGCACCATTAGAAAGTAGACATTCTGAATATTTGTTTAAAATCATAAAATTCTGCTTCGCCACTCGAAAAAAGTGTTTCGCCACTCGATATAAATCGAGCAAAAGTCCAAAAATGAGCCCTGCCTTAAAATTCAAATTGGCGTAACTTTTCTCTGCCACCTCTTAGGCATAAACCGATTGCACTATTAGAAAGTAGACATTCCGAATATTTGTTTAAAATCATAAAATTCTGCTTCGCCACTCAAAAAAAGTGTTTCGCCACTCGATATAAATCGAGCAAAAGTCCAAAAATGAGCCCTATCTTAAAATTCAAATGGGCGTAACTTTTCTCTGCCATCTCCTAGGCATAAAACGATTGCACCATTAGAAAGTAGACATTCGGAATATTTGTTTAAAATCATAAAATTCTGCTTCGCCACTCGAAAAAAGTGTTTCGCCACTCGATATAAATCGAGCAAAAGTCCAAAAATGAGCCCTATCTTAAAATGCAAATGGACATAACTTTTCTCTGTCACCTCCTAGGCATAAAACGATTGCACCATTAGAAAGTAGACATTCCGAATATTTGTTTAAAATCATAAAATTCTGTTTCGCCACTCGAAAAAAGTGTTTCGCCACTCGATATAAATCGAGCAAAAGTACAAAAATGAGCCCTGTCTTAAAATGCAAATGGCCATAACTTTTCTCTGCCACCTCCTAGGCATAAAACGATTGCACCATTAGAAAGTAGACATTCCTAATATTTTTTTAAGATCATAAAATTCTGTTTCGCCACTCGATATAAATCGAGAAAAAGTCCAAAAATGAGACCTATCTTAAAATGCAAATGGTCGTAACTTTTCTCTGCTACCTCCTATGGGTAAGACGATTGCACCATTAGAAAGTAATATTTTAAAATAATCAAATCTTGTTTCGCCACTGATAGAAATCAAGCAAAAGTTTTTTAAGTTATGACAAAATTATATCGACGGTTTCGAATTTCACGCGTAAACTTGTTTTTTCTTATGACTCTGGGTGAATTTCAACCAATTTGGTCAGGGAAAGTAATACCTAATATTTCGTAAGAACCCTGTTACGATGTTATTACTCCGTGGTTTCATAAATATTTTTATAAATTGCAAACTTCATTAATTTAAGGAAAATTCAAAATTTCAGAGCTCCATCTCGAAAACTGTAACTGACAATTCTTTTATCAACGTCTTGCCAGAAGTATAGACTTTTTCCGGCAGGGCGTGGAAAGAGGTGTAAATAATTCTACACGGAATGCTATGGCGGCCCTCTCGCCTATAGTCTTCGTGTATGTATCAAAAATGTAGGCTAAGCTTCAATTTGTCTAGGCCAACACCTTCCAAACATATTTCATAGCATAAAGAAAGAAGTTTATGCGATATATATTTTTTCGCATCCTTCAATTTGACGCTGATAGATGTCAATATGTACCTCTCGTCCACACCCTACTTTTTCGTATTTCGCTATGACGTATGATGGTGTGTAAGGAAATGAAGTCTTGGTGGTAGACTGGCGCGCCTCGATATTTCTCATATATTATTCCAAATCATCCATACAACACTTGCTGAAAATGTGAAAATGCCTTCCGTTTATCGATAAATATATCAAAATTTCGTTATAGTTCACGTATTTCTAACTAATTTAAAGTAAGATAAAACTTCTTGGTTAAAGTTTTTGAGGTTTAAATACGAAGTATTAGTCTCATTATTAATTTTATGAAATATTCTATCTCTTTGGTTGTTTCCATAGATGCCAAATGCTACTTCATTTGGCGATTTTGCTTCATTCCAACGATAAATTCGAACGAATCCAACAGGCATATCCCGAAATACTCTTCAGTACCTCCTTTCCACGAGTTCCCCAATTTATTTTATCAAAACGGTCACGTCAAAAGGGTGGTCACCGCTTTGGCTTAGTCGCTAACCCCTCGCATTCGCAATTTAGGTCGAAACCAATAATGCAATTAACGTTAGAAGCCGTTAAACGTTGATTTCCAATGCACGCGTGGGTGTGGGAACCTCGCGGCCGATGGCGCATTCTCTCAATTCTCCAAAGGGCAATTTGCGCAGTTCTCTCCCCCTCGCCTCCCCTTTTTCTATACCTTTTAAACTACTCTAATTCCTAAACTGCCCTTTACGGCTATTACCATCAGCTGTTTCTAGTTATTTTTTCCTAGGTCGTTTTTAGGGGTAGATGTAAAAGGGTAACCACGAGAGGAGTTTCCTCAATTTTGGAAAATTGTTTTCCCTTTTCTATTGAAATTTAACTCCCAATTTTTCAAAAATATTTCCAGATTTAAGTCATAAAATGAAAGTATATAATGTCTGTGTCGGTTACTGACTAATGCTAAACTTTAAACGAGACACAATTTCTTAACCATGGTGTTAGATTATTATTAAATTAACGAGATTGCTACTTCATTTAAATCAAGACTTTTAAATTTTAATAGAGATTTTAATTAAAGAATAATATTTCAAACTTTTTAGGCTTACCACTAAATGTATATATTTTAATGAAGTGGCTTTTCGACCAATCAGAGGTCTTTTATCCCGCGATAGTAAGATTCTAGAAATAATGGAGCTTTTAGAGATCCAGTTGATGTATTAACCGGACTTTTTCGTTAAGTCACTGTCGGGAAATTCAAACGCACGTTTAAGATGTAAATGTTAAAAAAAATATATTTTCTGATAGAATAACTCGAGGGGGCAGACACTCGCGAACTCAGGTGTACAAAATGTTTGAATTCTTTATACTGTCAAAGCTGAACTCAAGAGTTCATAAGAGTTCGAACTCAATGCACTATCAAAGCTGGACTCAGGTGTACAGCGAATTCAAGAGTGTCTGACCCCTCGGAATAACTACACTTGAAAAATCATGAGGAAATTCAGTGGGGCATATTTTTACATAAGGAATCAGAAAAAAATTACTTGATTTCAGAAAATAGAATCTCTTATAAACCGTTTTCTCAACCATGAAATAAGTCTCGTTAATTTTAATTTAATAATATTATAAACGTGACTCAAATGAGTAAAGCTGAAGCTAATGGATACACAATGTTAACTTAATTGGGGTAAAAGTAGTTCGTGCAAACTCCCATTGAATACGAGTTTAGAAGTACGAGTTTTTTTTGCAAACACGCTACTTAAATTAAACTTGAAGCGGCAGTGTTTGATTTTAATTTATTTATTTAGGCTCTAAGCTTGTTTAGGCTCCGGGTTTAACAAGCGTTTAAGTTAAATAAAATTCAGTTTCGCGAATTAAATTATCTTTATGTGAAGGAAAACTATCATTAGTGTTAATTTCTTCTTTGTAAAAATCTAGAAATCGTATTTTAAATTTCTTCCATTTCGCCCGTCTCACTTCTTTACCTCTTTTCAACCAATCCAGGTCAAACTAACCAATAGGGCCTGAGACTGTTTTCACAAAATAAATAATAAAATTAATTGGAAAATATCTTGCGATTTGATAATTAAATCGCGATATCTCTTTTGAAAGTTTCGTTTGCCATTTTAATTGCAAACTGATAACGAAAACTTGTTTGATAATCATTTAAATATAAAACAAAGGGTCAACTTTGTCCAACCCCTAGCGAATAATACTTAGCCCGGTCCTTTCGCGTACCCAATTCTTTCTACCCTAGTCGGTCCAACACCCTCCCGCCCCCCGGTGTATCGTATAATCGAGTTTTCCACTGATTTGTTCTCCTTTATCACGGCAGTCGAAACGTCTGATTGGTATTCCACCTCTCGGCGGCTGTAGGCTTCTTGGGCTCCTCCACGCAATTCGCGAGTAGTGTCCCCCCCCTGTTGTTTAAAATGACCGAAAATGGTCATCGCTTCATTTATTCTGACGACGTCCGAGGGATTTCTGTCTACAGTTTGAGTAATATATCTTCCCCCTCCAGCTATTTCTGTTAAAGGTACTCTCACAAAGTATAACGAGGATCGCCATGGTCAGAGTACGTAACTAGGTATATATCCATTAAAGAATTTACTGTCGTCACGGGCCACTACTAGCGGTGAATGGTTTCCCAAACCCTTTAAGAGCCCAAATTATTTCACTGTACAAACGCTAAGGGTTTGATGTTTCCGCTTCCGCCATGGATTTTGATTGGAGATTGTTATGTCACGACATATTGAAATCTTACAAAATGCAATGTTCAATGAAAACGCGTCGGGGAAGCTTAAATATTGTAAATCCCCTGGCGGTAATCCGATGAAATATATTTTTTGGGGGTTTTGGCCATCAGGCAACACTAGCAACATTGTGACGTCAACGGGCGACTTAATTTGCATATACGTTGAGTCGATTAAGTTGCCTCGGTTATTAGTTTCATTTTTCAATGTTTTAAAATCATCTTCAGCTACCAAGAAAAACTAATCATGTTCAATTTATTTATTCTTGAACTTTAATTATATATACCAAATACGCATTAGCTTGATTCATTGAATGGGATATTTGCTCCGAACCTTCTCGAAACATAATTTGTTCTTACACTCTGGTATGTGTTACGTCATGAACAAATATTTTATTTAACGTGAAAGCGCCTTTATTTTTTTCGATATTTAAGGGACTGGGCGGTTGGTCAATTGTAAACTGGTTTGGTTTACGAATAGGATAGGGTAGGAAAGTGGGCAGTGAGGTTTGGTAACCGCGGAATGCGATGAGGAATGAGACGGATGAGAATAATTCGAAACAGAACTCCCGAGATTAATCGCGTCTGCTTTGGCTCTCCATTAGGCATCGCTTCGAAATGACCTTTATATTAAACAATTCCTTTGCCACGAACTTATATAATGTATATAGTTTGAACGAAATTTATATGTCAAAAAAAGTGGGTTAATCGCCAAAATTTAGATTGCCAAATTTCAGATAGAAGTTAACGCCATTAAAATCAAAGTTGAATTTATGAAAGACATCACGCGTATTAACCCCGCGTATTGAAAATGAGTTGAAAGCCACCCACTCTTAAGGCCTGTTCAGACTGTTACAGCTTTTTGACTAGATTTCTTCAGTTAGCTCGAGTTTAGTTATTCATTTATTTTTGAAAATAGTTATAAAAGAACTAAATCTATAGGGCTAGACTGGCCGCGTCCTGCTTCTGACCTTAGAAAAAAACCTTCTTAAAGGAACGTAATATATCCAGCCAATAAAAATCCATTACTATGAGCAGAAGCCGATGAAACCCTCCTTTGAAGTCTATTACTCCCTGGTCTTGTCTACCCCTCTCTGTATGGGTTATTCTCAAAAAGCGCGATTCGTACGCCTCCTAACGGTAGATATTTTCGGTGCGGGAGTTCGTCGAGCGAATTTCTCTAGCAGCCTCGGAGTTCGTCAAAAAAACGTCGTCGTTTGTGGAGAGAGAGAATTTCCAATTTTCCGTAGACAGGGGGTATGAAGTAGAACCCCTCCGATTGGGAATTTTACCGATACAGAGAGGAGCGCTATATCGAACATTAGAGTATTAGACTTCAAAGGAGGGTTTCATCTACTTCTGCTATGAGGTAATCCTTCCCCGAGAATATCTCAAATCTGAAGGCTCTCACGGCCTTAAAAAATGGGATAGAGCGAGGAAAAACCATCTTTCATCTCTCCGCGCATTAATGTTAGCGCTGTTGAAGGCTGAAATAATTTGATTGACCGAAATTTGTATTTCTTTTTTTTTAATTTTAGCAAATTAGAAATTAATTTAAATACTAAAATCATGTCTAAAAATTCCGAATAAATTCTCGAATACGTTTTTTGGCATGGTGATTCCGAAATTAAATTCAATATCTGTTCCATTTTTAGCTCCAAGTTTTCGTTTAAACTTTATGGTTAGAAAAGTCATTTATATTTCTGCAATTTATTGATCTACCTTTATTTTCCGCATCGCTTCCTATTGTAAATATTAGCTAGTAATAATTGACGCTCTTAAAACTTATAGCAATTATTTTCATTTATTTATAGTTCTATCAAAATTAATTTATTATCGGTACATTTGGACTGATTAAATTTACACAAATAGCCGCGAAATTAAGTTTTGGTAAAATTTATTTATTTCCCCGTAAATAATTTAGCTTTAATTAGTGGATAAGAGTTAGCTAAGTACGGAAATCAATATATTACGACGACGTGTATAGGCGAATTTTACTTAAAAGTTCCCAAAACTCGAAACATTTGTTCCGAATTCTAAAATTCCTTTAATTTTTAAGAAGTTTCCTTCCACGTTTTGGGGGGGAAATCTTCGAGATACGAAGATGTAGTCTGCTCTAAAGTTTTTGAAGGTGGTTAGATCGAGGCTTGACTTCACCTCGCACTTTGATCGAAACCTGATACACGTTTTTGAATATTTAAATTTTACGTTTCCGATTCCGTGGACTAGCATAAATTAATATTTCAAATGGTTCGGAGAGAATTTTTCGTACTTTTAAAATAAGTTTAAAAGAAAAAAAAAATCTACAAATTCTTTTTTCTCGGAGTTTTTTCCCCTAGTTATATCGCGTAAACGTGACCTTTTCTTTGGATTTTTTAGACATTTTTTTTATTTTTATTAAAGCGCCCGCGGAAATAAGGTCGTAGTTCTTTCGCGGAGGGAATTGGAATAAAAAATGTTAGTTCTTTTCCCCTTGAATTCTTTGAAATAAAAAAATATATTCCTAGTTCTTGGATCGATAAATAAAAAGATGCTTAATAAGGTTTTTGTGGGTATTAGTCGAAGAGGGGGTGAGATTGGGCGAAATAATCGCGAAGCGAAGATGGGGAGCGAGAAATAGGGAGTATCGAAGCCGGTGATGGTCGAAATTGGGGATACCAAAGAGGATAAGGAAGAGAAGTGGAAAAGATTACGTTAAAAGTCCTAAGATCATCAAATAAGGCATTGACATCGGAAAATTAATATAAGGAAAATTTATGTAAAAGTATTTGATCATAAACTGTAATGGCACTAAGTTGGTACCACCTCAATCAGTTAAATTAGTAGTTTTTATTGGGGTTGATCAAATCATTTGGTGCCCCTGGAAATATCAGGGAAATGTTAATGGTAAAACACGGAAAAATCATGTAAACTAGTTTTC
Source organism: Odiellus spinosus (assembly GCA_963920705.1). Lineage (NCBI taxonomy): Eukaryota > Metazoa > Arthropoda > Arachnida > Opiliones > Phalangiidae > Odiellus > Odiellus spinosus. The sequence continues at coordinate 16,153,997 of OY987228.1, read as the reverse complement.
CAAATGTTATATGAACCCTGTAGTTATTTTCAGACCTACCCAACGTGGCTTTCGTCGAACATGTGATTAAATTACAACAAAAATAGTGAGGAATTTTCGACTTACATAACAATAATTTAGTGGGAAGCTTTTAACCTTGTTAACATATAGGGTAACATTCAATATTCATTGCTAATGCAGTATAGTCATGAACCAATCAAACGATCAACGAAAGCGAATTTGACTCTTTTCTCCTCCTTTACTATATTCTCAATGGATTGAGGGGATTTAATCGAAAGAGAGCGCTTTACCTCAATTTCCACCCCTTTTTTACGATGTATAAAAAAGAAAGAAGCGTAAACCGTACTTCGTCTTTACTTTGTGCTCTGGGAATGAGGCTATCCGAAGGGTTAGTTCTTGACGGAGAACGGAGATCTCAACAAAATGATTGTCATCGATTTTGACATTGCGGTAGTAGTGGCTACAAGAAAAAAAAAAAAAAAAAAAAAAAATGTGGCAATGAAGGGTTTTAGCCTCGTTCTTCTTAGTCGTTTAAGGAAATTAAACTTTATTATTTTTGGATACTTGGTGAATTATACAAGACCACATTTCAAAAGACCCTTAATCTTTTGAATATACCTTAATTAGTAAAACGTTAGAAATTGTTACTATATTATTAGTTTCAATAGGTAAGCTTTCCCTTTAACTTAAAGGGAGAATGCAGCCGAACAAGTGTTTTTTTTCATCGATTCGTTATTGTTTAAATAGGCCTAATCCACCAAATATTAAGCTAGAAAAAAATTAAAACTTAACCGGAAAATAGGCTTAGCTGGATTCATGAAGAACCTGAATTTCTTCGCATTGATGGGTCAGCGACCAATCGAATGTTATTGGAAGTCTCTCAGAGATCTCGCCTTAACGACAGGCCTTTGCTCATTGGACGCTGATCCTTCACTTCAGGATCTCCATGTCAATCCAGCCAAACCTATTTTTCCTGTAAATTTTAAATGTATTTTTAGTCTATTATTTGTTTGAAATTTTTATTTAACTGGTGGATTAGGCCTATTTAAACGATAAGAAATCAATAAAAAATCACTTGTTATTAGGTTGCCTTCTTCCTGTAATTGGACAATCAATTAAACACGCAGTCCGCACTCGTTAGTTAAGAAAAAATACGTAGGTTTATTACATTTTAATAAACATTTTTACATATTAATGTGGCTCGCTATTTTGCGAGTTTTATGGAAGTTAATATGGAGTTAATATGGAAGATAGTGTTTTAAACTTTGAAAAAATATCGTAACCATTTCGGAAGACGCATATGATTCTTATAAAATTTTCGTAACTGTTGACCGATTTAGCCGTATTTGATAGGTTGTACGGTTCTGAAATATGATTTTAAAGCATTAGAACGCTTGAGAGTTCTAAATTAAAACTAATATTTAATTTTAAAGTAATATACCTTCGACAAACATGTAATTGTTTACGTCATTATCACTACGACGTATTTTCCCTCCAGATCTAACCGAAAGCGCGTCTTTTTGAAAACTGCAATATATAAATTGAAATGGTTACCTTGAAATGGTTTCTTTGTCCATTTCTGGTCTTAGGGAGGTGTTTTGGTCTTAAGCTTGGTGCGGCCATAAATAGTTTAAGAGCAAATTGACTTTAAGCGATTTACTAGAGGGGCCTTTGAGTGCTTAGTCGCCCTGTCCCTCGTAAATTACTATTTATCCAAGGTGGGGCCCTTAACTTAAATATTACTGGCCAAAGGATCCCACCTTGAACGAGTTAAAAAGTACCCGGTAGCCCTTACTCGAAAACGTTTCCGTAATAGTTGAGGAAACCGAGAAATAGCTGCCCCAAGTTATCGTAGTTACCGACGAGCCCGGGTAACTTCTCCCGAAATTCCTAAAACTCGCGAACGTAAACTCCGAATTATTTTTTTTTTAAATTGAGTTAAATATACGATGGTAATTACATTGGGACCGAGTTGTAGGCAAGGTAATACTGGCGGTTGGCAGCCGTCTTGCAAATAAGCGATGACCATCAAAACCAGGGCGTAACTGGATAGAGTATTGGTCTTGGCATCTTTAATGCCATGTAATTCGGCCCATGTTTTTACAGTCAATACCAATGGGGCTACACGCCAATCGGCTAAAATATTCGTATAAACCATGAAATTAGGTTGAAAGGTCAGGGGAAGGTCAAGAAATTTTAAAATGGATACTAAAGGTCAGGGTAATGATCAGTGATTTGGGAAACGGATTGAAAAGAACTTTAAAGAACAGGGAAAAGATAAATAATTTTGAAAATGTTTAACGGTTTCAAAAGGTCAGAGGATAAGGGTCAAGAAATCTTGCTTATACCAAATGATACCAACTAAGAATTGTATCAGAAGATAATAACGTAAAAACCTTTTAGATTGTTATTTACCTCGACAGTAAAATTGCATTAATTTTGTATTTTTGATGGCTGTTAAGTTGTTGACGCTGATATCAACACTGAAGGAGCTGAAATTTAAATCTTTTGTTGAAAAAACAGTTTGGTCGTTATAGGCCGGACTTCTATCAATTTGCAGGCAATGGGGATGTAAGCGTGATTTTTCACTCCTAGGATTGGAAAGTTCCGAATCAGAGTTTTCCTAAGCAGACGATGCCTTTTCCCGAAATATCAAAAACAACCTCCCTTATGATTATGTGACACGCGTAAAATTTTAAACATTGAAATAGAAATTTAATATCATTATCGAGATTCAGGAATTATTGTTAACAATACGATAAAAGTCCGACCTTTGAACTTGAGTTTATATAATAATAAATTTACGTTTTGTTGTCTTTGAGTTTGAGAATGGGACATCTTGCTTGTCGGATTACTTGGATGTTGGTGAACGAAGCTGCGAAATTTATATTGATTTTAAATTATACATTGCATGGCGATATGGTTGGGGTGAATAATAATTGCAACTTAACGACATGCATTGACGTAATTCGTCACTTGGATAAGCGTCTTGATGCCCACGGCGCGATCCTCTTGAAAAGGGGCTACCACTAAAGTCAGGTCTAAATCGCTGCTGTTGCTCGCCAAACCGGTCATGGTCGATCCAACCATAAAGAGAGTTAAGTCTAAGAAACAGCGTAATATAAACCATTAACTTAAAATTTGTTTTAATCTTAGGCTTAACGCGCTTTAACATTTTATAGAAAGCAAAACTGCTTTTGAACATAACTATATGATTAAAAAGTTCAATTCCTTTTGGTAGTCATATTAGCAGATAAATATAAACAAGACACTAACCGGAAAAGATAGTTTTCATGAAGGCGTATAATCTGTTATGTAAATCAGATTTCGAGTTCAAGGTTTCTTGTCGTTGACGAATATCTACGTAAAAATCCCAAATTTTCTTCGATACCTGTTATTAAAATTTCGTATTTAAAGTTGATTTAGATTTTTAGGCACTATCTGGTGCATCCTTTATTACGTCGGACGCTAAAGCAGTTTACACGTAATCAGGGCTGAAAGTAGGTTGGAAATATCAGTGTCCTGATAAAGACAGTTGACATCGATATATGTCAAACTTATGATCAGCCATGGTTACTGAAACTAGTAGTAAGGCCTAATGTCTCCGTGGGAAATTATCCCCATACCGGTTGCCAAACGGCTCTGGTCCAGTTTTCTCTTTGCAACGCCAACGGATCAGATTTGAATTTTTTGTTTCCTTGACTCGGTGTGACTACCTCATCGCGTTTTCTTCTACATAGTTGTTTTGAAGAGATAATTGTTTTAAATTGTATGTAATGAGTTTTCACTTTGGTAGTTCATGTACTGTACTTGTAACTCCTATCTGCCATATCGATTTTCGCAGAGTTTGAATCGCTTTCAGTGGTGTCTTCGTCCTCGTCATTTATATCCCAAATTTTATCCACTTTATCAATCTTCGAAGAGTTTGAATCTCTTTTAGTGTTGTCTTCGTCCTCGTCTTTTGTTTTCCTAATTTTATGCATGCTCACTAATATAGTTCTTAACCCGTCTCTGTCATAATATTTTATAAAACTTTTAACTTAAGTTCTGAAATACTTCGAGCCTTATCGAGAGGGGCACACACTTGCGAACTTAAGTGTACCAGGGGCGAAGAAAAGATGAATTCAGGACATGACGCTAGTGTCCACTTAAAGAAACCGGCTATACGTCATCACCGTGGCGTAATGACGCTTTTTTGGGGTCAAATTTGTACAGACAAAGCCATGGTGTTTTGTGAGCAAAGTGACGTCATATGACGACACACGCTGTACGAAGGCTGTTTGTTTGGACGACCGAGAATTTTATTCCCTCGAACAGTGTCATGTCGTGGATCTATCGTTTCTTCGCCCAACAAAAGCTCTAACTTGCTTTAACTTAATTTTCTAACAATTCATCGTAAATTCATTTTCTACACATTTAGTTGTTTACCTATTGAACCTATTTGTTCTAACAATTTTGTTTCTGGATTTCTCCGTAAATGCAGCGAATGTCTTTAGGCCTTAGCTGTTCAATAAAATGTAGCAAAAGAAAAAAACAAGGTCATAGTTTAGTGCTTTAACTTAATTTTCTAACAATTCATCGTAAATTCATTTTCTACACATTTAGTTGTTTACCTATTGAACCTATTTGTTCTAACAATTTTGTTTCTGGATTTCTCCGTAAATGCAGCGAATGTCTTTAGGCCTTAGCTGTTCAATAAAATGTAGCAAAAGAAAAAAACAAGGTCATAGTTTAGTGGGGGCGCCACTGTACGGTAAGGTGGCCATCTCTATGGGTAGTATCTATTTATATATGGTATAAATAGTACACCTGGTTATAAATTATAAATGTGATTTGGATAGATGTATAACAACTATCAAACCTTAACTCTCATGAATACTTGAGTTCGTAAGAGTTTGAACTCAATGCACTGGTCAAAGCTGAAATTAGCTACTCTCCTACAGCCTGTTTGATTCATTTAATTGAACGTAATTGAAAAATATAACTTACCTGATAGATGATTGATCAGATATTTTTACGTACTTTTTAAATACCTGAGCAGCTTTAATCGTATATAAATGCTAAATGTACATTTTTTTAAGGCGAACTAAAACGCTACGTGTTTCCCTATCCTGCCCAGCGTGGCTCTTCAAAATTTTTTAAGCGGTCGCGGACTAATACATTGAGGTATACGAAAACGTCAGAAATGCATGAAAACCTTTGGCCATTTTTTAACCCTCATCTAGTAAAAGACCCCTTTTTTTGTCTAACATACCATTTTTTAGCTTTTTGGAACGATTTTTATAAATTTAACCTTGAACTACTTTCGGGCAAGTTTATACATTCGGACTCTTCGGAGAGGGGCGTTGAAAGAGGTATGTGCATTGACTTTTTCGACGTTGCTCTCATTGAGTTCGCTTGTGATCGCGTGGATTAAGTGTGGAGCATAAGTAGATGCTCAAAGTTAATACGGGGAATGAAACGGATTGTTCAATCTACTTACACTTCGAGTCCTTGGTATGTAGTTAAATTTATTTAGTGTGTACAAGGGTGACAGACTATACCGTAATACCAGAAATAGATGAACCGAAATTATCAACGAGCTATTCCTCTAACGCCACAGGCAAGTTCTCCGTTTCCCCTCTCTTAGACGACAGTTGTAGCCCCCTCCCCCGCGGAATTTCGCCTAGCCGAGAAACGTTGAATGCGCCACCTGGCTTGGTTTGCAGCCGTCGCTACGTGGGGCGATCAGTTTCCCAAGATCCTCCTCGGTATTTCATTGAGGCCGAGGAAGCCCATTCCCCCAGTGCTTACCCTCCCCATTCACTCCAAATAAAATGCATTTCCCAATCTAAGCTCTCGTTGATAATTTCGGTTCATCTATTTCTGGTAATACTATATTAATTTTGGCTAAGTGATCGATTATCGACCTTCAACCTTTGTACGCGCTGCTAATATCCAGGGTGGGCAATTATAAATAATTTATCCACATATTTCTGTAAATTTTTTTTCCATATCCTAAAACCATGCACATTTCGAATGTGAACTTGGTTAGAAGGCCACCTTATTAGTTATTCAAATTGGATTTTCTCGGGACAAAAAAGAATGCCCGACCAATAGAAAATGGATTAAGTTCATTAGTTTTTTTCATTCTTTATGGCCGAGGTCGGAATATTCTTTTAACATTTGCTCGATGACCCGGAAATGGAAGTAAAAATCATTAACAAATTTAGGTTGCTATCTTATTTTTATATCCTAGATTTGTAGACGAAATTATCCGTCTTTGCACTTAGTCTGATCTGACGCTCTAATAAGTAGATTGAAAGTAAATATTAACCCACGACTTAGAGTTAATGCATTACTAAGACGAACTAAGTAATGCGTTTGAAAATTTAATGTACTTGCTGAAAGAATGTCACCGCAAAGTAAATTAAGAGTCTCGCTTGTCTCGTATTTACCTTGGATTTAATACAAACGTTCCTTCAGGCAGCAGTGAAGCTGGTCATTTTACAATATTTAAGGTTTAATCAATATATTTACAAGGTTAGAAAATATTTTAATGAATACGTCGTTAATTGAAGTACCCCCCCCCCCCCCCCGCCTTGCCATCAACATGCGCAGTATGAGGACATACTTTAGAATTCCGGTGTACCAAGGTTAGTAAAGAAACAGGTTAGGCAGATTCTCACGTCAGCCGGAAGTTACCTAGCGCGCAGCCATCTTCCAAATTCCTTTGACAATTGCTAGATGGCGGTTTATATTGTAATTACGGCGGGAATTTCAAACTAATATCCAATATGTTGTTTCCAATGAACGTTGCCAGGTGCATTAAGGTCAAGCCGACTCAAGCGACTGAGTGGAATACGAACTGAACTGAACTGAACAACCGGCGTCTGCTTAATAATTATAATATAGTGAAATTTATGCTTGATTATAGTGAAACGTATGTTAAAGCGTTACCTACGCTATATGACAATCGACTTACTAAGTGCCACCTGGCAACGTTCATTGGAAACAACATATTGGATATTAGTTTGAAATTCCCGCCGTAATTACAATATAAACCGCCATCTAGCAATTGTCAAAGGAATTTGGAAGATGGCTGCGCGCTAGGTAACTTCTGGCTGACGTCAGAATCTGCCTAACCTGTCTCTTTACTAACCTTGCGGTGTACAGATAATTTGAACTGCCAGCACTATAGCAAAATAGAGACAGAATGGGGAACATAAGTCACGTGATGACGTCACACTAGCTAACCATCTATCTACGTTCTCTTATTTGTTCTTGATAATATATAGAATAAAATATAAAGTTCGTGGCTTAAGTTATAATTGGATGTAAAGGGAGAACTTAATTATTTCCGTATATTAAGAGTTGTTGTACAATTTCGCGTGTGAGCTAAGTCGCGTATGTCATAGATCGGTAGTTGGGTTAAGACCTTTAAGAACGTGTTTTATTCGGTGACCGGCCAGTCCTTTCTACATCATTCCACTATTTAAATAGACCTTCCGTTATTAATTAAAGCTTATTTCCTTACGGAGTGACGAACGCAAAAGGTTTTCAAAGGGGCTCTTATACTAGCTCTTAAAGTCTTTAAAGACTAAAGTTTCCAGAGTTTTAATGATCGAGGAATAGAGAGCAAAGTTATATTATTGTTCAAGAACACTTTGCAACTTAGCGAAAGATACGGCGGATTAATATACAATGTTAATCTCGTAGGGTTTAAATTTAGTTTTGGTAAACCGTAAACTGGCGCAAGTTGGGCGCATCGATCTTGAAATAACCACCCCGCGACAAATGACGAAGTCCTTCTCCTTTTACGTTTCGTTTTGTATTTTTCAACCATAATCTTCTCTTTTAACTGCGGTTTCCGTTTGTATTATTATTAATGTTATATTATTCCACTTAAATCGAAGTCCATTCTGTCTATAACGATTTAGTTTTCTTTTGAAGGAGTAGAATGACTAATTCCCGATATTGACGAAGTTTTAATTGGTACGAATACTCTTTGATAATGTAAGCTTCACTGGATGGCCGGGTAAACCGCTAACGTAAAATCTTCACGCCGATTACCTGTTTACGTAACTGATTGTAATCATTTGGTAAAGCTAAATACGTACTAGGTTCTATAATCACTTCAGTACAGTCAAAACTGCATGCTTGTACACTTATTACGTGGAGCATGGACAAATTATGTAGACAGACGAAATCGCTGACTTCATAGAATTTTTCTGGTGAAGTAGGAGTTGCCGCGACGGTCGCCATATATGTAGATGTAGAACTTCAGTAAAGGACAAACTATAGCGAAGGGTTGATCATTCCACGTAATCGGTGATTGCACTAAAAGGATTACGTTCTGATTACGTATTTAGCATTGCCAATGCCTGTAGTCAGTTATGTAATCGCGTAGGCAGTGTACAGATTTTACGAATATAATTAAGCTCTCGAACAAAATAGGGCCTTAGAGCGAAGTAATCGGTATTTATGCGACTGCGTTGTGGGTCCCTCTACGTCTACTGTATACTTGCATGAAGTGGTCACTTAGAGGAAGAAATAAATTTACGGTTGTACCACAAATTATTGGATAATTTAGATAGAAATTAACCTCGAAAATTATGTCAGTAAAAAATTGAAGCCCATCCCTTTCAAATCATGTGCTGATTAACGTTTTAGCTTGGAGGAAGTATGTTCCTCCAAGGTTTTAGCCGTCAGATTAGGCTTAGTTAAAATACAAAAAAAAAAATAAAAAAAAAAAAATAAAAAATAACACATTTAAGTCTGCGCGACGAGGATATGTTTTTAAGTTCCAGCTCAAAGAATTTCGACTATATAAGAAAAAAGTTAGTAAAAAATAAGTATTGAAATCATATTCCTTACTCTATTGATTTTTGCGCTAGTTGATAGAATATTGAATTGTTAGATATTATATTAATACATTTGACATTTTATTCAAACGGTATGACGCAGCGGGTGATCAATATATTGATATTTTGTTTACATTTTAACTTTGTGATTGCAATGGAGTTATAAAATCCATTGTCCAATCAGAACTTAAGTTTAAAAAAAAAATACTATTTTGTAGTGTCGATATTGTTAATGTGACGGTTAAAATTAGAACTATATATTGATCTCTAATTTCACCTTCTAAAAAAAAATGTTAACACAATGGTATTGAAATATTCTAGCTGTTATAAATGACTAATCATGAATTCACGACATATATTTAAGTAATTATAAAATTATAATATCAATATTTAATTATAAAATTATAATATCCATATTTAAGTAATTATAAAATTATAATATCCATATTTAAGTAATTATAAAATTATAATATCTAAGTAATTATAAAATTATAATATCCATATTTAAGTAATTATAAAATTATAATATCCATATTTAAGTAATTATAAAATTATAATATCCATATTTAAGTAATTATAAAATTATAATATCCATATTTAAGTAATTATAAAATTATAATATCCATATTTAAGTAATTATAAAATTATAATATCCATATTTAAGTAATTATAAAATTATAATATCCATATTTAAGTAATTATAAAATTATAATATCCATATTTAAGTAATTATAAAATTATAATATCCATATTTAAGTAATTATAAAATTATAATATCCATATTTAAGTAATTATAAAATTATAATATCCATATTTAAGTAATTATAAAATTATAATATCCATATTTAAGTAATTATAAAATTATAATATCCATTCTTTGCAATACTTTACGTTACGAAAGTAACGGTATATAAAATTACAATAACAAATACACACTCTACCTCCCATTCGACAGAAAATTCATTAGATCGACATCAAAAACAAATTAGTCCCAAATGAACCTAAATTGAAATTCCTATTCAACCGAATTCCGTTCGACAGAACCCCGATTCGACCGAAATACCAAACTTTAAAGGGAAACTTGAAGCTAAAATCGGAACAGCTTTTAAATCTATTTTCGGAATCACCATGCCTTGAAAAAACGTATTCGAGAATTTTTAGACACGTTTTGGTGTTTAAATTAATTCTGAAGTGTGGTAAAATTTGAAATAAAAAAAATTAAAATTCGAACCAATCATATTATTTTAGCCTTCAACAGCGCTTGCATTAAAAGAATATTCCGACGTTTGACGGCCATGATCTTAGGCGTCAAACGCCGACCTATTCTTTTAATGTCAGGACATAACAAGCGCTATTGAAAGCCGAAATAATATTATTGGCCGAATTTATATTTACTTGCATAGAAATTTTGTCAAACTTAGAAATTAATATAAACACCAAAAACGCGTCTAAAAATTCTCAAAATAAATTCCGAAAATAAATTAAAAAGCTATTCCATTTTTAGCTCCAAGTTTCCCTTTAATCCTTTATTACGTTTAATTCGTGAGCATTAAATTGAAGATGATAGAATATTTCGTCAGCTATATTTTATTTTCTTTCAGTACTTGACGATGGATAGCGATTTTAGTCAATTACGAGCTAGGGCACTTCATATATCCTAAGCTGTATTAGACTGGAAAGATCATATTAAGCATATATTACGTTGACCGCGAGTTCACTGCCGTAATTTGAGTACATAATATTTCCAAAGTTAGAAAGATGCTTAAAATGGGTCAAGGCTGCTGGGATAAGAGAGTATAGCGAAGAGGCTATAATTTAAACTTCGCTCATTTCACCCGAGAAACGCCTGCCCGAGGTAGTTATAGTTAGTTTCGAGTACATTATAGTGTGGTCGAACTGGCTCTGCCTTCCTCCATTATCGACGCTTCCTCCTCCCCCAGGCCTGGCCCTTCCTCGTTGTAAATCGAAACTGGTCACGTCATTTCCGTTAACATCGGCCATCAGCCGTGATAGAATCTTAATAATCGAGTGGGCTGTTCGTGTCCTAGAATGATACCGTCATCCCATCGAGCGTAAGTAGCTTTAAGCCAGCCAGCTAGACTTCAACGCTCTCATAGCTACACCATTCTGTATTTAGCTTGATCGGTATTTGGAATTTGGGACGATATTATAGAGTCCCATTCACACGGTACACAAGTAAAATTGAATCCAAATATTTCTGGATATAGACCGACCTCAAAAATCTTTTAACGCTGCCGTTGGTTGTCTAACTATTGGTTAGACAATTTTTCTGTTGGTTTATTTAATTCTAAAGTTTGGTTACATTCTAATTTCGGTGAAGTTGAAATCCAGCCAATTCGATTTATCCTACCCTCGATATTCAATTTCTAAAAACGTAGACAAATGTGCTTAGATAAACCTGTTTTACAACGTGAAATTCCCTGCCAAGAATTATTACTAGGTACTGAGCTTTGAACGCGATCAGCAAGTGCTTCAACTTGGAAATCGGATAGTGTAAATGGGCCTTGGAATCTAAAGAGATGTACATGGAAAGGGCCCTATATTATGAAAGGCGTGCTTCCGTATTATTGGGAATTGAAGGATTCGACCAACATTGGATTCGAGAATGATACGAAGAAAATATTTAGACCTTGTAAAGGCTGCGAATGGAGGGAGAGATATTGAAAGAGAGAGAATAGCCTTAGTGGTGATGCCGATATTAGGATTTTCGGGTTCGAAAGGTCATAATGTAATGAAAGGGGGAAATGTAGCGCGTCCTAGAAGAGAGTGAGAGAGCGAGAGAGTGGTAGATCTTACATATACATATATATATATATGAAAGGAAAAGCGTATTAGAAACGATCGTTCGAACTTAACAATCTCTTTGTGATTTCCGCTCCCCCGAGTCTCGACCAGGATAATGATTATCCCTCAGCCAGTGTGCGTGCCCGATTCAATCGCCTTTATAACTTCTATTCCGTTATGAATGTTTACTAAGATTTCCACCCTATAGGTTCCGAGGAGAACCCGTATACGCGCCAAGATACCGCGTGGAACGGCGAGCTAGCTTCGTTTCTCCATCTGATGTCTCCCCTTTAACCCTCCGTTCTCCTCCTATCTTTAATATATATTCGCTAAGCCTAACGCCACCTAGCGTATATAAACCAGCCATAGCATTAAACGCCTGTAAAGCCAGAAGGCGCGGGAGAGGAGCCGGAGTGATCCTCGCAGTTGGTAATGAAGATTAATTCCGTTGTTAGACTTCGGCGGCTTCTATACCGCGCCGGGGTTATACCAAACCTAGCTTCTCTCTAAATACCCCGGCGCTAATGCTTTCCTACTCCTTCTCCGATAATAGGCGTACGTGCTAGAGATCTTTACGCCACCCCGTCCGCTACACCCGATGCCCTCTGTACTCTGGAAACGCTAATAACTAGAAGGCGTCTTAAGTCGCTTTAGCCTCGGCTCTCTGACGATGGTCGAAACCTTTAGATTTTAAACCGCCTTCCCGAGAGTATCTTTTCGAAGCTATAGTCTTTCCATAAAATGGGCAGCTACTCGGTGGCGACCGATAGATTCGACCCCCGCGGTACCGTTTGAACTTTTGGGGGGAGTGGGTCTTTATTCCGTGGCTAACGTATTATCTCGAAATTCGCCCGCTCTCTCGTTGCCCTAATTAAAATTTCCTTTTATGATGGGCTACCGGCCTTCTATCGTTCAACCCTTCTCGTTGGTTTCTACTCCCTCCCACCTTTTCTATTCCTTATCGGGTTTGAAAAGTTTATCGAACTTGCCTTGTAATAATAGTTAAAGCTCACCTATAGGTATATATATAAAAGGATATTCTCTTTGCCAAATTTAATCTTATATAGTTTTATTTTTCTCCCGAATGAAGTTTAGTTTGGTCGGTTTGGGAAAATGATTGTGATCGAGTTATAGTTTAAACTGTATACTTCGCTCGCTTTTAAAGTTTTCTCGTTTGAAGAGTGACGCCGCGTCTAGTTGACGGCGAAATTTAAGAGTTCAAAATTCCAATTAATGTTTAAATTTATGTCCTCAATCGCGTTCGAGTGCAATATATATTTATTTTAGGGTATTTTGTCAGAATTATAGACTATACGAACTTAGCGCAAAGTTATGATTATTATAATAATAAATTGAACGAAAGGGTTCGGGACTTAAATACGTTTATACGGTTTAATAATAATACTTCAAGGAACGGTTTTAATTGGCAATAAAATTGAATTTAAAATATACTATAGTCAACTTTCGTGTCTAAAGCTTGGAACTTTTAGGTCTTTCGTGAACTCCAGTAGAAATCGCATTTTAAGAATTATATTGTCAGGAAATAATTTAAATTTAAACTTTTCTGATTATTTTTTTGGTTTTGTAGTACTAGTTTTAAATTTATTTGTGCTATTAAAAGTCCATAGCTTATTCTACAAAAGTATTTAATACTCGAATCTAATTCATCCGTATATATTCTTTAATTAAAACTTAGTTTTACTTTATTGGTACTACCAGAAGTATAATAAGTAGACCCCTTTTGGGAAGAACAAAACCTAGCTCGCTATAACTCCAATATTTTGTCTGTGTTTTGGTTTTCGTTAAAAAGGCATAATTCTCACGTGCCAAACACTTTGCCCGAGTTTCCGAATAACAACACCGAATATAGTTCCGGAAGAGAGCTTATAGGAAATTGTTTGGTCACGTAAAGAAGTTGTCTCAATCCGCTGAGTTTTACGGCGAAAACCGCTAAACTTTGTTGTTACGAGATTATCAAGACGTTTCTTACATATACTGGTGGTACTACTAAAAGTCTATATCATATTCTACAAAAGTATTGAAGATTCGTATCTAATTCAGCAATTGATACTTGAATTACCAAATTTAAGAAAGAAACATTCTCGGAATATTAATGCGTGTAACAACTACGAAACCCCCGAAAAGTTGAACAAATCTTTTAAATTTCATTATTGTTTATCCCATTCTTTTTATGGTTGATGATTTTATGCCCGTCTGTCCGTCACGTTTATCAATTTTTAATTTACCAACTATCTGATTATAAAAACCGATAAATGCGGGAAAAATGGAGGGTATTTAGGGGGTGGTGTTTGAAATGTAGGTCAAAAGATGAGTCCCGACTGTTTTTGATTCGGCAATACGTCAACAGAGACCTCTATTAGGGACGAGAGAGAAAATTTGCATCGTAAAACTGTCAGATATTGATTTTTCCATCTCTTTACAAGCGCCTAAACGAGCCACCAGGGTCCGGAGGGTCCCCCTCAAGGTTTCACTCTCATCCACTGCCTCCCGCGAAGGTTTATTTCTCCCATTTGACGGAGGCCCAAGCGTCCATCGACGTTCGATCAGAAGCGTGGAATGGAAAGTTAAGAGTCGGTTCTCAGTCCCTCCATTTAAGAGTGTGCAGCGCGAGCTGTAAAAATGTGGCGAGCTGCTAAAACCACTGGTGGCCGCCATTTTTGGCCAACACGAATGTTGGCTCTATACGCTGCCACGCCATACACCGGCAACTCGCTGGCTGATTCCCCGTTGCCTAGCGATGAGCTTTTCTCTCTCTCCTCTTCTCTTTCTACCTACTCCTCCCCTTCCCACGACAATCGACCGCCGTTTCTGATAAGATGGAAAAGCGTTGTCTCTCCCCCTTATTTCTATAACAGTTTAGGGATCAGAATATCGTAAGTCGAAAATTAGAAATTTTAGCTCGATTGGAAAAATGTTAAAATCTGATCATTTTTGAACGCCGTCCAAAATGCGTGAAAATAATTTTATCTTTTACATACTCGTTGAACTTCTCGTTGAACACGACGACGCGAATCCTTCCATTGATGAATGTTTATTTTTTAAACCTATTTGTATAAAGAATTTTAAATCTTTTTGTACGCAATTGAAACAATATAAAGCAAACTTTGGACATTTTTAGGGCGCCAAACAGATGGGAAGTTTATAATAAAACTATACTTTAAAACAAGGACTTTAAATTGTATACATAGACTATGATTCGTTTACATTCCTCAAAACACTGATTGTGTAATGGGTGAAAATAACGATGATTCTCCTAAGCCATTGGTAACATCCCACCTGTTTAGAATACCTTAATTTTTTATCGTGATAAGCTATTTAAGTTGGTAGTTTGAACGGGGCCCAAAAGACCACATTACAATGTGTCTTTTAAATTTAAGTTTTCTTCAATTCACAGAATACCAGATAATTTTTTTTTTTTTTTTTTTTCATTGTTAAAATTAGAAAGAAAATCGTTTCTTTATATCCGAATTTCGTTCTAAATGAATTCAATGAATACAAATCAATTTCCTCGTATACTTTAATGATTATTTAAATCTGAACAGTTTGGGGCAATGTTACTACGCAACTTGAACAATTAAAATTCATATGGTCAAAGATTAAATTATAAATAAGTAGTAGTTATGAAAACAACTCTTCGTTAGGAATTCAAAATTCAATTTGATTTGTATTTACCTCCTTACGTTTGGGGTTATTATTATTACTTAGTTTATATTTCTACCCGCTTTACAGATCTTCTTATACACACTACGAATATAATTATTCAAGCGATTATCTATGGAGATCAAAATTTGTACTTCGGTTACTGTCAGATACTAGATTAGTAATCTTTAGTTTTAATTAAACAATTGAAATTCAATATTTAACGCTTGACAAAACGCCAAAATTTGTAAATTCTCGAGTTACTACGCTTTTATTCTGACTGATCACCTCTATATAGACTATTCTCTCTCACCTATCAGATAGGTGTATTGTCTCTCTTCTCTCTCTCACGAGTTCTGGTGTATAGCCTTGGTTACTAGGGGCGACCGACCTTATCTTTTATGGGCACGGAGTCTCCCGGACTATAAATTTGATATTCTGCCTTTGATTCGGACGCGGCATTTCATTTCTAGCTCCCCCAATCTATCTCTTTCTCTCTCAGGATCTCCTTATTATTGCGATTGGTTATTATTGAAGGGATGCCTATTATTTCGCGCGCGGTGCTTCTATAGTTTCCAAAAGTGGGGGAGAAACTACCGTGTAAGCCTAATTTCCTCTCGCGCGCCGAGGGATCGAGAGGAAAGATCGAGTCTCGTTCAATAAAGATGACGAGGCGAGCGTTGATGTTTCCAAAGAATAGGTTCGCGGTTTCAGCTCGTTCAGGCATATAGTCTTCGTTTTATTCAATGACTTTGTTTCGGATGTAGCGCGTATTTTTTACTCGAAGCGAATTAAATTTGAGCTTAGGAGAACCAAATACTAACACATTCGTATAAAAAGCGTTTTTCTAATGCAAAAATACACCCTTTCAGAGGCTGTTACTTAATAAATTAGTCTCTCTTTTATACTAGTGTTTCGTGCTTTTATTGAATAGACGTACTAGATGGCGCCACTCTATTTAAACCTTCAGAGGTCCCGTTTTCTCGATCGAATTTCATCCTAGTTGATGGTCTGCTTGTATATATACTCTTATTGAACTGTAGTATAGTTGACGAATACTATTTTTACGCTTATAGAGTTTAACAGAGTGTATTAGTTCGCCATAGCTTTCCTTAGTTTGTAAACTGATCTTGAACGAATGTTTATATAGGATTTGTTCTTTTTTCTAGTGGATCTTTATAGGGTGGGTCTATGAATACGTTTATGCTCATATATGGAGTCTAGTCTATTGATTGGACTTTTTTTACGTTTAAGGAAAGGCGCTCTTCGGTTTAAAGTTCACACGCTATATTTGCTTGTTTTTATTGGCTAAAAAATACGTCAAAGAGTGCGGCGTTATAATCAATAACCATATTTTGTTTAGTAGCTAAAACAGTTTTGAAAGAGTAGATGTAATTATGCAAACAACTTAAGTCATGAATTTATTTAATATCATGAATAAATATGGCATTTTTTTCCCTTCAAAATTAAATGAGGCGTTTAAAATACCCTTAATGTATTGTTATAATTTAAAAGGTTTGTGAAATAATAACCTCAGTTCGTTCCTTGGCTACGCTTTCGTCGTAAATCTGATTGGAATAAGATAAGGGGTCACCGTTTGATACATTTTACCAGAAGCCGATGAAACCCTCCTATGAATTCTACTACTCTAATGTTCCATATAGCGCTCCTCTCTGTATGGGTAAAATTCACGATTTTCCGAGATCGGAGGGGTCCTACTTTATACCCCCCTGTCTACGGAAAATTGGAAATTCTCTCTCTCCACAAACGACGACGTTTTTTGACGAACTCCAAGGCTGCTAGAGATATTCGCTGGACGAACTCCCGCTCCGAAAATATCTACCGTTAGGAAGCGTACGAATCGCGCTTTTTGAAACTAACCCATACAGAGAGGGGTAGACATGACCAGGGAGTAATATACTCCAAAGGAGGGTTTCATAGGCTTCTGATTTTACATAGACACTTTAAAAGCATGCATTGTTGCCAGTTGAACTGTTTCTCTCCAATTAGGGCTGTTTTTCAGGATCATTCTGTAATAAAATACGTTCGGTGTTGCGAGGAACTATTAAATTTTAAAACTACGAATCAAAATCTTATATCGATCGAATTATAAACATTCGCCCCACCCCTGTAATGTCTTTTTATCATTAACTGCTTTGGAAAGGGTTAAAAAGCATTTTTTTTACAGTTAACAATTTTTAAATTTGCCCCTCCCCACAAAATTGCGCCAACCAAACACTGAAGCAGTCGATGAATCCTCTACCGTCTCCCTTTAAGGGTAAACATCCCTCGTGTATACGATGTTAGAAGCAACGTTATCCCTGAACCCTCTCACTTTTTACTGGCATCAAAGTCTTATTCTTTTTCTAGAAGATTTGACTTTGTTTTCTACTCCCTTTACTCGACTCTTATTTATGGTCATCGTTCCGTTACCCTGAAAAGCTGACTTTTTTCCTCAAATATTGATTCTTCGTGGGTACAAAAAAAGCCTCTTAAAAAATCGAAACAAAAATGGGAAAAGAATGCCAAAAATCCTCCGCCCGACGAAAGTTATATTGAACACGCCTAAGCCACGTTTTTATCTATACAGATAGGTGTACTTGTATCGTAATAAATCTTGAACACTTACAAAAAAAAGGAAATCTGATTTAGCCACGCTGTTATAGGTCTATTTGCAACGATTTCTTTTATTTAAACGCTTTTTAACATTTTGTAATATTACTCCCCTAGCTTTAACTATTCTGCAAGCTGGTCTTGGTCAAAATTGTGGTCCTTCTATACTAGTTACTATCTTTGGGTTACAATTTTAGTTTAGGGCGGGTATATATATTATTGGACCCTAGATGTAGGCTTTTCCCTGAACAGCCATGCGCGAAGACTGGAACACTTCTACAGGCGTTGTAAAATAAATTAACGCGCAATGCGATCCGAAATGTATATATATCTTCTCAGGCAAAACTCATTTTCTAAATGACTTATTTTTTTTTTCGACTAATTCTGAATTAAGCTCGTATGAATGATCAAACACATCTTGTATAAATGTCGTCTTCAATGCCCAGATTAAATATATTTTTAGTAAAATAATTAAGCATAGTTTTGGCAAATGAGCTCTATCTGACGAGAAGTTATACTCTTTTTGTCTCTTTAATCCTTGGTATACTTTTCTGTTATGTTGTCTGTAGTGAAAACGGGTTCTTGACATTTTTATTATGGAAATGAGATTAATGATTTTACTTGTGAAATTAGTATATTACGAATAAGAAACCAAATTTCGTTATGATTTTAAATTTAAAATTTTTCTACTATAATGTCTAAACAAAGTATAAAATTAATAATTATTCTTAATTATGACATAAAATGTAGAAAAACATAGAAGCTTTATGCTTGCCTCTACCTTTTTTAGGGGACACGTTTCGTCGATCTAAAACTGGGGTTATATAAATTTCCGGTATATCTCTACTGTTGGCGCTGAGTGACCTAGCAGACGTGGAACAGTCGATAAAAACACTAAAGACTAAATAATCGACTGTTGCATTCTAAATCTTGGCTGAATGGGAAATATAGCACGCCTTATCGCGTGGTACTGATATCCGGAAGTTGTAAATACCCAGTTTTGATTGGGACAGTACTTCTATTCCGTTTACTATATTTTCGATGATTATGATATGCCATTTATTATATTTGTTAATAATTGTTTTTTCTTGGCTAACTTTTCACTCGGGCAAAGACTCGTGGGGAAGACAAGCTTAAAAATAAACCCTAATGCGACAGTAGTGCTATACTTCAAACATATTCAAATTTATTTTCACCCACTACAGTAAATTATTTTCGCATTAGATGTCCGTGTAGTAAAAAAAAAATCACTAAACCAGTTATAAGTAAAAAAAAAAAACCTGCCGCACTAAAAACTAAATTTAAAGTCAAAGTAGGCGTCGAAGCTCTTTATTCTCTTTTAGTTTAGCCCAAGTTGGGTAGTTTTTAAAAGGAGTAATTTACATTTTAAATTCGAGCTAACTTCTGCGCATTTTTTTCTTTTCTTTTCTTTTAACCCAAGAAGTACTTTTTCTTTATCGAAATTTTCTACCACGAATATTTAAAAAAGTGAAATAAAATTAGGCATCTCGTGCATACCTATATACCAGAAGTAGATGAAACCCTCCTTTGAAGTCTACTACTCTAATGTTCGATATAGCGCTCCTCTCTGTATGGGTAAAATTCCCAATTTTACGAGATCGGAGGGGTCCTACTTCAAACCCCCTGTCTACGGAAAATTGGAAATTCTCTCTTTCCACAAACGACGACGTTTTTTTTGACGAACTCCAAGGCTGCTAGAGATATTCGCTCGACGATCTCCCGCTCCGAAAATATCTACCGTTAGGAGGCGTACGAATCGCGCTTATTGAAACTAACCCATACAGAGAGGGGTAGACAAGACCAGGGAGTAATAGACTTCAAAGGAGGGTTTCATCGGCTTCTGTATATACGCATAGAAATTTGGTTTTTAACCAACATTTTTTTTTTTTTTCTTTCTTTAGGAGAGATAAGTTAGCTCGGTATTGAATGTAGTTTTATACCTTTTTTGCGACTGATAAGCAATTTCACCACTTGAGATTGAAAATATTCTAAATAACTTTCTAAGAAAACTAACCTAACGCTAACAGCAATCTTAAAGGGAGGGTAAATTGGAAAGTTGATTTTTTTTTTATCAGTTCTGCTATTAAAAATAAGACTTCTTTGAATTGCGCAAAAATCGAAAGGGACTCAGATTTTGGAATTAAATTAAAAAGAGAGCCTCCAACCAATCAAACACTCCTCACTTTAGGCTTCCATTTTTTATTTTACAAACCATATCTGTATTTGATCTGTATTTCAAAAATGTTTAAAAATAGTTTTAAAGTCTGTAATGCAAACGCGGCGTTTATTTACCGTTCTTCCTCCAGGCAATTCTCATCCTTTTTCCAATTGTACCTTTTTCCCCATTTCGGCAACAATTCGAGTAAGGGAGAGGAGCGTTTGATATAGGATTTAAACTTCAAAGTTGTAAAAGAAGGGGTGATGGGACGGAGGAAGGAAGGTTCTCATCTTCATCCAGACGTCTGAATTCCCTTCGAAAATCTTCCACCTGTTCCACTTCGGCAACAACTTTTCTTCACAGTTTGGAAAGGGGTTGGTTTTCTCTTTTAGCCCTAAAACTCTAGAAATAACCTCCAGCCGTTGGTGGACTCCCCCCCCCCCCCCCTATTCTTCTGGAAATGAAAGTTAGGATGCAATTCCTTCTGGTAAACTTTTCTTCTTCTCCTTTAAAGGGAAGTTGAGAGTGAAAATTTAGATATTTGAATCAACTCCCTATTTCAATAAATGGCAGATAAGTTTTAGTTATTCTATTGATAAAAAATATAAGCATTTAATGTAGTATTCAATTGGGCTAAAGTTTAAAAGAAAGGTTGCCATAGTATTACATATCATAAATAATTAAAATTGGAACCAAGGTAAGGCCAATATATATATATAGATTACGTTCCAACTGAAGAGACTTTCCGGTTGTTCAACCCTCTAACCCAAAATCATTAGGAAGTTACTACTTTTGCCCGCACTTTTAGCCTTTAGAGGACGCTTATCATCATCATTATCTATTAAGATAATAATAATCTACGGATAATAGTGATGCTCTAATAATGATATAGAGAAATTTTTAGTTTCAATTCCATAACATTTTAATTACTTGTAAATTAAGAATCAAAATAATTTGTACTCGTCACATCCCCTTTAACGTTTTGAATTAGAGAATACCCATTCCTTTTTATCACTCTAGAGAGTTGAAACTCGTAATTTTTAAAGATGCTTTTCGGAGGACTAAAGCGCTTTCCTGGCAATTGCTGTCCCCCCTTTTTTTAGATTCTCATACCACGTAGGTTTTAATACTAGAAAATAATCTAATTTTCTACTGCGAAATATTGCGCTATTCCCATACGCCAACCTCTTTGCTAGAATTAGGATGGAGGTAAGGCTCAAAAGGAGGGAAAATGCGCAATTTTTCATAGGTCGTAATAACTTCTTCGCCCGTTGAAAATTTTTAGTTTTTCATTCTTTACGCGTGCGAGGTAAAAGTTCGGGTTTCTTAAAATAGATTATTATTCTTATTTATTAATACACGTATGATGTCAGGATCCGAGCACCTAGATGAGCTTTTTGGGGTTACATATTTAAGAATACGGTTTTCACCGAGAATTAGGCTATAGACTATTACCCCAGTGCCTTGTTTGGCTTTGGTCTTTCATTTTGTATATTTTTCAGGAAATGTGTAATTTTCCGATGTAACGAAAAGGCTTTTAGTTTATTTTTAGTTGGAGTATAATTTATATATATACATATTATCAGAAGCCGATGAAACCCTCCTTTGAAGTCTATTACTCCCGGGTCTTGTCTACCCCTCTCTGTATGGGTTATTCTGAAAAGGCGCGATTCTGAAAAGGCGAAAGTACGCCTCCTAACGGTAGATGTTTCGGAGCGAGAGCTCTTCAAGCGAATATCTCTAGCAGCCTTGGAGTTCGTCCAAAAAACGTCGTCGTTTGTGGAGAGAGATAATTTCCAATTTTCCGTAGACAGGGGGGATGAAGTAGAACCCCTTCTAACTCGTAAAATTGGGAATTTTACCCATACGGAGAGGAGCTCTATATGGAACATTGGAGTAGTAGACTTCAAAGGAGGGTTTCATAGGCTTCTGATATTATAACCTTCGAACTAAAGTGTTATTTTATAGCAGGGTCTTTTAAAATGTGAATTCGTTTATAACGAAGTTCGAGGACATAAAGTGATTTTCTTCGTCTAATAGAGCATTAGTACTTTAAATCTTTACTTAACTGTATTAATTTTTATATTTAATACTAAATTCAATTAAAATTAGGAAAATTATTGTTTTCATTAGAAATTAAGAAACAGAGAGCCAATAGTTTTTCTTAGTATTATAAATAGTACTCTAAAGGTCTAAGTCAATTAGTTTCACAGTACATTGATTTATTTTGTTTATATTAAATTTGGTTTCACGATCTAGGGCTTTAAAAAGCTGCCTTAAACCTCCAAAAAAAGTCAATAACCAATTAGAATACGCGGTAATTGTGGGCTATCAATACGAAAAAGGGCTCTCACCATCGCGTTCGATGCATCACTATCCTTTTTGAAGTTTTTATTTGTTCGTTTTCTTAGTGTCCTTTTGTTATAGAAAACCTCTCTTTCAACCTAGAATTGCAGTTTCCACCGCCTAACCTTCGACCCGCACGTTAAAAAATAATGTTTCTACATTCAGAAACAAAACAAAAATTTCTCGTCCCAAAACGGTGTTTCCATAAACTTCTGTTGTTTACTCGATGGTTAATTATATCCTGTAAATCTTTATAAATTGACCGTTTGTTTTACGATATTTATAACAAACCAATAACAAATAGGATAAAAAAATTCTTTCCTTTAAAGTGACAATGAAGACGAGTAACTTACCATTTAAAAACATACGAAAAAATATTTTTGAAACTCGGCAAAGGTTAGTCAATTGTTTTAGTTTACGTTACGAGCGAATGACCGAATATTTGCAGCTTATTTGCTTTTGGATTCAGTTGCTGCCCGCAAAATATATTTTATGTTATGGAAAGTTAATTGAAAAAATAAATAAATCCGGAAATATTATTTATTGAAAAAATTTGGAAATATTAGGTTTCTGAAAAGTTCATTAATAAATTTGAATATATCAATGGAAGATCATTGAAAGTGATCTTTTTTTTTTTCAATAGTTGTATGAACACTGAGTGTAGACTGTATCACGCTCTTTGCTTAGCTCCAGATCATCTTATTTGAGATTAGCTGACTCAAATTGCAAACAAACTAAATTTTCAGTTTTTTTTTTTTCTAAGAGTATTTTAACGTTTCTAATTTATTTAATAAAAATTAAGTTTCTCGTCTTCATTACTCCTTTAAGTAGAAGAACGAGCTCTAGCATTCTTTTCGCAAAGTTTGTCTGATGCAATATAAAAGTTTTATACGAGGCGATAGTGGTTAGTTATAAGGCCATTAAAATTGTAGGCTCTTTTATTTTTTTTTCTCGCTCCTTATACGAAAGAAAAGGACCTTTCTCAATTATTCTTCGATATATTGTCTCTACTCGTACCTTATATAACCCTTCTTCTAACCTCTCTAGGAAAGTTTAAAGGCGATTTTCTTGCTAGAAAATATTTCCTCTCTCTTCCCTGCGTCGTATTTCATTCTTTTGGACCCGAATTTATGGTCGCCGTTAAGAGGTAATTGAGAACCCCACCTACCTTATACTCCTTCTCTTTGGTCCCTTCGTATATTTATTCCCCTTTCTCGACCACTCGAGAAATAGTCCATATATTTTACGATTTACTACCGGACCTCTTTTTACCTTTTTTTTTAAATCGAAGAAGGATTTTTACGACGAATTTTTCAATGACCTTTTATTAAGAAAGATCTTTGAGGGGCGCGATTCATTGGAAAATTTAATGTATATAGCAAAAATTGACGCAGGAAACCACATAAGGGATGATATATTTTTTTTATTTTATGTTTTACTGCGTGCTCCATCAAGCAATTTGAATGAATCGTATTGAAATTTCACGATGCGATTCTAACAGATTTTACGCCAGTTGGAAATCATCTAAACCTACATTTTCTTTATGGTGGTGTAAAATTGTGTATCACTTAATTCGAAGTAATATTACTAGTTATGGCTTTGTGTTCCCTAGTTAATAAGAAAACAGTCTGGGCCGTATCTAGTGCAACACTTATTAGTCTAAGGCGTGGTATAAGTCGTTTTAATTTCACCTATCGGATTGGCCAAGTCCACTTTGCTATGTTTGATAGGAGTTTTATACTTGCAAAGCTACTGAAAGCTAGCTGAAGATTAGGACTACTATTTTACAATATAGTTTCTGATAAGAAGTCTTTTACTGTTCCTCTAAGGAAAATAATAAAAACAATCATGAATATCTCTCACGTATGCCAAATATTTGAAGAAATATTTGGCTGATTAACAAATAACACTATGTATACACATTTATAACCTTAGAAAATAAGTTAAATAATTAATGATAAATCGCTTTTCTCGAGGATATCTATAATAGTAATAAAACCCTTTCCAAGGTTGTGGAATACATTTCAAGTAGGCGCAAGTTAAGCTGCCAAATATATCTCTAAGCAGTTAAGTTTCACCTTTTCACGTGCTGAAAACTGAAATTGATTAGACGTTATATAAACCCTTCATTTTATATTTTCTATAAATTTTTCGTCACTCCTTTTCGTAACTATATTTCCCATTCATCTTTACGACATTTTTTTTCGTCCGCGCTTATATAACCTTATTTAGCTTAGTTGTCAGATTCGGCGGCTTTCTTTATTGTCTTCTTTCTCGAGAGGTTTTTCAAATGGACCAATAGGGTCAGAGGCTTTCTTAGTAAAAGGGTGGAGTTTGAATCGGGGACGCATTTTTACTACTTTTGATGATAAAATGTTCTAATATTCGGTCGGTAAAAATTAATGGGGGTTGTCGGGCTTTTCTCTTTTCTACTCTTTTGATACATCGCTCGACTCTTAAACTCCGCTTATATAACGCGAGTCAAAAGAGTTTTAAACTGAAGAGAAAGACGTTTTTCTACGATGATTCAGCGTTTTGCCGCCGCGAGTGTAAAGCTGATAAGCCGTTTTCTATTTCAAAATTGGTTGCGCAATTTATAATCTACGAAATATATTTCATTACACGTTTAATCTTTTAATATTTACCGTAATAAAATTGTAGATTTAAAAGGTTTCCTTATTAGTAAATAACTAATTGGAAGCTAGTAATTATTTAACACGTATCACTAAGCCTAACTAATCTTCAGTACGTGTAATTGAAACAACAAATTCCTATCCAAATTTAATTTCGAGGCCGTAGTTTCTCTGTGTAAATATACGTAGATCCATTATTATTGAGCGAGGGAAAACGGAAGAATGAATGCTTCTAGAATAAGGGTTAAGGGCCCCTTTTCTTTACTTCCCCTCATTGCTTAAAAATCTCGTTTCGCGGACCCTTAGTATTTTATAGAAAAGACAAGTTTTGGGGGAGAAATAACGAAGCAAATTTTCTAGAGCTACCAACTATATAAAGAGGGCAGCAACATTTTCGAGTATTTTGAGAAATACGAAATCATAGGAATACTTTAGAAATAATAAGGCAATTTAATTTTAAAAGCATTTCAATTTTATTTTATTTATAAAAATTTTAATTTTATTTTATTTATAAAAATTTTAATTTTATTTTATTTATAAAAATTTTAATTTTATTTTATTTATAAAAATTTTAATTTTATTTAATTTAAAACATCTCAATATTATTTAATTTAAAAACATTTCAATATTATTTAATTTAAAATCATTTCAATCTTATTTAATTTAAAAATCATTTTAATCTTATTTAATTTAAAAATCATTTTAATCTTATTTAATTTAAAAATCATTTTAATCTTATTTAATTTAAAAATCATTTTAATCTTATTTAATTTAAAAATCATTTTAATCTTATTTAATTTAAAAATCATTTTAATCTTATTTAATTTAAAAATCATTTTAATCTTATTTAATTTAAAAATCATTTTTATCTTATTTAAAAAGCATTTGAATCTTTAATAAAGGCTTAAATTAATGTAAATGGTTACTGAAATATATTTTATTGGTTAGTTTTAAACGAAAGCTTGTTTTTAAATCAAGCTTGTAATTTCAGTGAAAATTGAAAGTGCTATTAAAATTACAAATTCCAGTTTGAAGTATTAACTAATTACGCGTACAACAATGTTGAAATTTAAATTTCCAAAAAACAGTTTGATACGATAATTAAAAATTAAATCCTTACTAACACTTAACCCTTGTCAAAAACTCACTAAGCGTAGTAATAAGATCTGAAAGTCTTCAATCTTTCGTTCTCGATTCTCGATCATTTTCTTTCGTGCCCTGTCACTAACTTCCTTGTAAATTTAGTCGTTTCCTACAGCGCCCACCGGCGTTGGTAACGCCTCTTTCCGTGGCTTAATGTAATTGCTCGTATCCCAGAATATACACATTTACTTCAAATTATATTCGTAACGCCTTTAAATGTCGTAGATCCGTGTCATTTCCTATCAACTTCCCATTTGAGCACTTAAAGTTCTCGAGCACCGAAACGCGGCGGAGAAAACATTTCTACAGGGGTCGTATTCAAAATACCTTCGGAAAATAACCCCTGAATGAATGCTTTCCTTAAACATAAATGAGTGGATACGACTTTTGTACAAATATATATCCAATCCTTTGCTTTTATTCCATTTTTTTTAAATTTTATTATATTTGGTTTTGATGTTCAATTACATTTTATTATTCTCTGTTTCCTCCTACCTGTTACCAAAGGTATTCGCTCTGTGGAGTGGAGGATAAATAATTATTAATAAATTCGATGGCTGGTACATTTTTACAGGAACAATATTATTTTACTATATAGATTTTATCAGAAGTAGATGAAACCCTCCTTTGAAGTCTACTACTTTAATGTTCGATATAGCGCTCCTCTCTGTATGGGTAAAATTCACAATTTTATGAGATCGGAGGGGTCCTACTTCATCCCCCCTGTTTACGGAAAATTGGAAATTCTCTCTCTCCACAAACGACGACGTTTTTTTGACGAACTCCGAGGCTGCTAGAGAAATTCGCTCGACGAACTCCCGCTCCGAAAACATCTACCGTTAGGAGGCGTACGAATCGCGCTTTTTGAAACTAACCCATACAGAGAGGGGTAGACAAGACCAGGGAGTAATAGACTTCAAAGGAGGGTTTCAAAGATTTATGATTTTGCTTCGTAATTTAATTATATTATGTTGTTAATATAAAATTCCACTTGATGCTCTGGATTAGGAGGGATTACACCGAAAAGTAGCTTTTTTATACTTATTTTGATTAGCTGTTAGATTCATTTAAACATCTTACGTTCCAATGATCGGTGCTCGGCATAAAGCTTGGGTCAAATCAATTCAATTTTCGGTTAGATTGAGAACACTTCGCGAATGTCCCAGTATTATTAGCTACAAGACATTTATAAGGCGCTAAAGTACTTCAAAGTCAAGCTGTCACAATTTTTTTCATCAGCTATTTGAGCGTGTACAATAAACTATTGATCATTATCAAAAACGTGACTTTTCAAATAAGTCTAAGAACGGTTATTTATTTTAAACTGACCTAAATAAATTTGCTCCCTCAAATAATTACAAAAAAAAAAAGAAAAAGATAAAACCAAAATCCTATATTCTTTGAGTTTAAATCTTTTCTCTATATACAACTGAACGAAAATATTTCGCAAAAATATTTCTTTGAATCGAAAAGTCGATATAAAAATCTCGTATTAAATCCATTCTATTTGAGAGAGAGAGAGAGAGAGAGAGTCAGAGAGAGAGAGAGAGAGAGAGAGAGAGAGTCAGAGAGAGAGAGAGAGAGAGAGAGAGATTTTGTTCGTTTCACGTAAAATTGAAAAAGAGGCCAAAGAATTTCGAAGAGCTGTTTATTTTTTTATATTTTTTATTTTTTTATTTCCCCCATCAAGCGGGCCGATATAACCTATTATTTTCCAGTTCTATACATTTTTCCAAGCTTCCATTAGGAAAATGTCAACCGAAATTTTTCCAGCTCAGGGAAAAAAGAGGGTATGCTGCTAGTCCTATTATTTCTCCCGAAATTTTTTTGCAATGTATTTTCTTTTGGAAAATGACCCGATATTTTCTGGGAATATTTCGTCTTTTAGACCTAATAATCAATAATGCGCGTCCGCGGATAGTTTTGATAGCTCAAAGGGGGAAGAACCCGCTCTCTTACGTACACTTTATGCAATTCACGATAAAGGGCTATACCTGGAATAAGAAAGCATACGAAGACAGTATTTTCTAGTTTTTTACTGTAATTTGCGTAACAAAAAAGGATACTTCGACTGATTTTTAGACTATAGAAAAAATACCCAAATCGTACACCAAAATGATACGGAGGGGACATGTCTCATGAAAAATTACATCGCAATATATTTTTTATTTTTGAAATTCAATCATAATTGCTTTAAAAAGCTAAAATGTGCTTTATCGTGAGGCTGTCACCAATGTTTTTCGAGTATCTATGGATGTTATTAAAACACCATATTCAAAATTTTTTACCTCTGGGTTGAGGCGTTCTTAAATAACATCGAAATGAATATGTCAAAAATATATAGGTATTAATTTTTTTCCCCATATGACTTAGTTTATTTTCTGGAGAGTAACGCTAATTTTAATACGAGAGATAGGACTTTCTGAATTAAGTACTTTAACGAAAAAGGACCGCGCGAAAGCGACCTTATCACGTGCTAGAGCGCCCAAGAATCAACTGTGGCTCTACAATAGGCACGCGACCAAAGATGGATATATATATATATATACCCAAATTACCTATGTTAGGTTAGTTTTTTAACCAAATCTTTTGAGATTCGATCATTTCGACCCAAATCGTTGAAGTAATAGTTGGTTCATTTGCCCTTTAAAAAAATAAAAAGCATTCTCTCCTGGTTACAGTACTTGTCCGTTAGCGTGTAAATGCTACTAGGGTTTGACCAGTCACATCAATTCTTAGTGAAACACATTATATTCATATTTGTTTTTACAAATACAGTTCTTAAAAATAATTACGTCATTCTACCTTTAGGAATAAACCGAAAAAACTGTCCTAAAATATATTCGAAACTAAAAAAATGAAATATAAATTCTTTTAGAATACGTTTAAACGTAATAACCAAAAATGGAATCGATAGGATTTTTTTTCTCTCTCTCTCTCTCTCAAAGTTTGATCCATTTTGCTTATCGGGGCAAAGTAGTTGGGGTGTGCTATATGGAGCAACAAATCGATGCCTTATATATATATTTTTTTCTTCGTTTCCATCCTCCAAAATACTCTTTCTTCAACAGCCGTTTCTCCAATTTTTTATTTTCTTCGAGAAAAGATGGGAGAGGGGATTGGGGGGGGGGGGGGTTGGAAAACGAAACGGGATTAAAGCGTGTCTATTGTCGAGTTTTCCAAAATATTCGATCCGATTTTTCCCTCGTATTTAAAGCTTTTAGTTGTATATAGGTTTCAAAAGTTACCTCAAGTAAAGGTCACCATCGCTCTTAAAATGAATCCCAGCTTTTCTCCCGTCTTAAGCCAAGATTTTCCACTAATTAAAACCTCATTTAGTCTCCATTAATTAAAGAGCGTGTATAAATAATTTAAAATAATACTCACGAAGAAGAATTATTTGCGTAATATTTTGAGCGTTTTTTTAAATTTTTTTAATTTTTGATCTATTTCTTTAAACCGTTTTAAAGCTTCTGATACGCTGAATTCAAATCTGTTCTTTAATCTTCTTTAAATTTTACACTTTTCCTTTGAGTCAAGATTCCTCTAGTCATTAAAAGCTCGTTAAATTAGCTTCTTGGCGTTCATTAAGATAAAAATCCGCAATAAAAGTAGCGTTTGCTTTTTATTTCTTGTTTTCAACGAGCGAATGTCTTGCTTATTCGTATAGCCATAGCCGCGTGTTCAAAATGAGAGTATATTGGGGCTCGAAAGAATCTCTCCAAGGGGTTTTAACGTTAAGGTGGTGTATAGGGAAGGGATGAGTGAAAGAGGTGTAATGGTCAAATCACGGGTTTTCGGTAATGTTGGGGTCTCTCTTTCTTTTAATTTATGTGGGAGCGAATACGAGGCTAACGAGGCTGTTGTCTCTGGCGCTCCCGCTTCGCCTCGATCTCTACGCAACCCTAGTCTCGCTAATGGACGTCCCCCGATGACCCGTTCTTCGCTAAACTCGCGGCTTGATTACCTCTCTCACTCGCTATCGTTTTTTTTTTCTTTTATTTCGCCTTTCTTCTTTCTACTTTACTCTCTACTATCTTTCTTTCTCTCGCTATCTCTCTCTCTTTTTCGCGTACTCTACTTTGAAATCCCAGCTGAATTTCACTGACACCTACTTTTGCTACCTCCTTTCTCGACCTCAATACCTCCAGGAGGCGGTAAGCCCAACTCCGACCCTGCGGACCATTTCATTTTCATTTGACACCACGCGCGAAGCTTTACTATACCTTTTAGATCCGCAATTTGTTTTATTATATTTATAATGGGAAACTATCTTTTCGCGTACTGCAAAATCAAAGTTATACATCCTGTATTTGTTGGTCAACTTATTTCAGTTAACGAAGAAATGCTAGGGGTAGTTGAAAAAAATCGGTAAGGGCATCTGTCATGAAATCGCCGCGCTTCATTCGTTGATTACGAGGAATCGAATGGGTGTAGAGTACTCGAAGAATCATTGGGGATAAGGTCATAGTGTAAGAAGAAAAAAAGCCCCCGAAAGAGTGACGTGAAATCGACGAGCCAATTAAGAAACGTTAGATCTCGAGGTCTCGACCCTTTTTGGAATCCCTCTTTTTCTCTCGTCTCTCTCCTGCTTTTTTCTTCTTCTTTTATATAGCAATCTTATTCCCTTTCACTGTTCTTCATCGAATTACAGTCCAAATAGTTCTCACCTACTCACTCAACGATGCCCATCTCTGGTACCCTATCATCGCCCTCTTTGCGCCAAACTTCGCGGTTGATTGAATCTTATTTGGGTTGATGCGACACAAATTCTGCCTTTGAAGAGAACCAGACCCACATATAGCTATGCCCGCTCTATTATTTTTGTTCTTTTGAGCTAGTGTTAAGAAATCATCTCCTTTTTCTCGGGCGAGTTATTAGTCTGGGCTTGCGAACGTTGAAGGACCCTTAATCTTAGCCCTAAGGGAGTATGAAAAAGAAAAGACCATGGTTTGTTATGAAATCACACGTTAATGCCAATTTAAGATCGAATTGTGTATTTAAAATCCATTGAAAAAACGTTTTTCACCAAAATATCCTAGCCATTGAATTGTATGCAATCTTTATAGCTTCCGAAGTTAATCTTGGTAAAAAGTAGTTGTCATTGTTTAACCAACTGGAATAACTGATTTGTTCGTTGCGATATCCTAAGAAGCGATTTGATATTATAATTTCCTTTGCCGACTTGCCTGAGATATCAGAAGTCAACAGAGTCTAAAACAGCTTATAGTCCCTAGGGATATTATAACATAAACAGCTTTTTCCGGGAGGCGGTGTGAATTGAAATTCTAAATTGATACGTCTGACTATACACGTGTTCAAGGGGACTAAGCACGGACTACTTTCTTCTCTATGAGGTTTAAGATTGTGTATAAATTCGCTTTTTGTTTTACCATTACGCAAACTAGCCTTGAATAGAATTATTTCGTATTTTTCGTTACCACCTTCTACTTTCAATTCGAGTTCTTTTTATTTCACAATGGTTGGATCGTATATCTCTGTTTTATAAGAAAATGGAGCACTGTAGGAGTATACTGAGTGGCAGTGAGCCTGGGGGGAGGGCTGCTATGTCTCTTTTCTCATTTAAAATTCTCTCGAGTAGCGGTACATCTAGCCAGGAAAGGGATGCCGACTGCATCTCGGTAAAGGGTATAGAGCCGTTCTAGCTCGCAGAGCCTTCGAAAGTACGGTTCAGTGTAAAGTAAAAGCGACGTTTTCCTTTTTGAAATGGAAAGGGCGTTTCTTGGGCCCCGAAAACTTTTATCCTTTTGGTAAACTCGCTTTCCGCGGACACCTGCTCGAAATTGAGACTACTCCCTTCCTCTTTCTCTCTTCCCCGATCTAAGTATTTCCCCGCTAGGATAGCGACTTCAGTGTGGATCCTATCTTTCTTGGATTCGGTTCTCTCACTTTCTCAAGACGTGGCACGCGCGTGGCACGGCGTCATCGTAAAAGATTTACCCTTTGAGACTTCAAAGCTAATACGTAGAGCGAACTGGGTTCCACCGAGGATGCTCTGGGATCTCTCTCCTCCCTTTCGTCCTCTCTATCTTCCACTCTCTCTCTCGTATCCGCGCTAATTATCATTTCTCCGACGAGTTGAGGATGCTACGTATAAGTTCTCTCTCTCAGCTCTCTCCCTCTCACTTTCGGGATCCCATGATGCTCCTAGCTTCCTTCCATCACTTCCTCCCCGCACTTTCTTCCTTCCGACTTGCCTTATCTCGATCGCCCAATGTTTTCGCTGTTTTCGCTGTAGGCGCTCGAGATGTACATACCGTACGCTGCAGTTTGTTCCCTTTTGGCGCGCGCGAATTTTCATCAAACAACATCCTCTTTCGCTCTATCCTCTCTTAAATATTTAAATTCGCTATTAGGTCTCTCGAAGCCGGGTTATATTTCTAGACAAGAGAAACTTCAGCTTCTGCTCGTTTCCTAAATGGTTTAAAGCGCCCTACGTGATCGAAATAGTTCAAACTAAAACAGATGTTTTAGAAACTCATAAAGGACTCTTTTATGTCAACCGACTTTCGTTGAATTCCCTCTTTTACTAGTCATCCTGCATTTTCCTCCAGAATATTCCATTCCCCATTTTTGGAAAATGCTGGCTTTGCAGCTTGACATTTCCCTGGTAGAACGAGTCGAAAGGCGGGACTTATACCCGTACTATCGTAGATATACAGCGAATACAGGTATTTAAAGGGATAGCCAGCCCGAAACAAGCCTGAATACCAGAGACAAGCTCCATCATGGTGTGTCAGTAACCAGCGCCATCCCTGCCTCACGCTGGGCCTGCGATATTTTCTCTAACTAAATAATATCTATTGTAAACACTTTTATACCCTGTAGCGTTACTCGTGTATATCCCTTTAAGCTTAATTCTAGAGCGAAATAACTCTGGCGTATGTTACCGAGGTTTAACAATTGCGAATTAAACCCTCTCTTCAAATCTGAAAAGGATATACAAATTGCTCTTTGTTTGCTACTAGAAAACTCCTGATTACGTAACGAATAGGATTTATGAAGGATCTAGCCATAAATTACCGAATTATAAGGTTTAAAGTAAAATTATGTACTTAGAAGTGCGAGCGTACTTCCATCCCACTAATTCGTGTACTAATTCGTTTCAGGTTTTAGAGAGTTTGAAAGCTTCTTTTAAACAAAGGTATTATTGTCTGATGGGAGTACTTTAAATGATTACCCGCGTAATTTTATATCGCTATTATGTCTGTAAAACTAAGTAAATTTACTTAGTATTAAGCCTAACCCGTGACTAGTTGGATTTTTTTCAAGTTTCAAGAGTAAAAGTTGGCCTGCGGAGGTTACCATTATTGCTTGTTTTGAGAGCTAGGGGGGGGGGGGGGGTAAAAAGCTTTTAGTTTAGAGTGTTTAGTGAATAATGGTAGTATTCATATCGTATTCGGAGATTTCTCCAGTTGAAGAGCAGTTTGCATTCGTATGAAAGTTATGTAATCTACTCTGCCCGTAAATGAACCTATGACTATTAACAATGGATACCTATCTTAATAGATAAACGAAAAACCGAAACTGATACTCATAAGCGTCCTCTAACGGCAAACAGTGCAATGAGTAGAGACTAGGCAGACGCGCACGTGCTTTTGTTAGTGAATATCCACTGTTGGAATAACCACTGTTTGCTTCTAGATAACGATTATGAACGTCATGTTTTGTTATTTCTCTCGCCTTATGTTTAGATAAATGTCCATTGTTAATAGTTCTAGAATGAACCAAAGACTATGAAAGGCTACATACACTACTATAAAACTGTTAACGCTTGCTTTTAGCTGGGAAGAGGCGCCTCCGTTTGTGTGCCATTTGCTTCATACGTTAAGTCTGTCTATATATCTTGTATCTTTCGTCTTTGGAATAAACCAAAGCACGAATATTAAAGGGGAGGTTATCTTCGATCGCGTTGAAAACTATCATCGCTTCTTATAGTATAGGGGTCGTGTTACGGTGGAAACCAATATACTAATTCTACCCCCTACCCCGCTTATTCGGAGCGTTCAAGGCACGCGAAAGGAAGTGTTGCCTTATTATGTCGTAATCGGAACGGAACCTAATGGAGCGAGAAATTGATGGGAAAGCATCAATATTGGCCCGATCGAAACTAACTTCGCGTCAAAATTTGACCACCATCTCCCCCGTTCCGTCTTAGTCTTATTATAAACGCGATTCCGGAGGGAATGATGGTACCGGGGAATGACGAGGTTTACGCGTACTTCTTTCCCCGATCGCGAGCACTTATAGTGGTTGTATCGAATTCCCACTTACTCTCATTGAAATAGAACGCGTTTGTCACGCCCAATCTAAATTTAGTTCTCATTCTAAAAGGCGGATTAAATCCCTCTTTTCAAATTTTTCTCCTCATCGGAATACTCTTTTCTCCCGAGCCTCCGTACATAGTTTCCCGCGGCCTAAGCCTTGGTCTTCATTTTGTAAGGAAGAATTCCCTCTAGGTTTTGGTTCTCTCCCGCGATGGCTCTTGGGCTTCGCTTATACGTGTATTTACTCGCTTCGCCTGGCCCGGAAAATGAGAAGATCCGCGAGAGAGCCCCCACCCTCTTATATGTATGTATACGGCAAACTCAGGGATCTCTGACACCATAAATCATTAAAGGGGGCGCCTCGGACGCCTCTTTTCGCTTTGTCTACCACCAGAAAACGTCGTGTATTTTCTTTTTTTATCCTCTGAGAACATTCTCTCTAGCTCTCTCTCTATCTCGTAAAAGGCTAGGGAACCTTATAGCTGTTCGCTTCCACGAGGAAGAGAGAAAGCACCTGATGATTTTTCTTCCCATCAAAGATTATATTGACTTGGCGGGTTTGGTCATTAAAAAAAGACGTCCCGAGATATACGTCCCCAGAAGAGTACGTACTCGCGATGTCGACAGATTGTCTCTGATGCCAGTCTTTCCGCCGTGTTTATTTTAGCAATAGACCCTAAAATAAATAAAACGAGCTGAAAATCCACGCCCCTAGGCAAGCAATATTTAAGAAGGGGGTGTAGAACGGGGCATAAAATCGCTACTACAGCCATCTATCGTGGTAAAAACTTATTAATAACCTTTTTTTTCGGTCATTCTTAAAAATAAATTAGGCTTGGGAAAATTAAGTAATTGATGTATTAAAATTTCTAATTAACCGCGATAAATATTAAATAAACAATTTAATATTTAAGCGTGGGTAAAACCTAGTGGCGAGCTTCAGCAGCTCAAAAATCATCCACTGTGACTTGTCTGCACCTACAAGGCCGCGTTAACTCCCTCGGAGGTATAGAGCGTGGTGACAATTCAAGGTGGTTTTCTCTCTACAGGCGCTAAGATAAAATTGAGTGATTTACGGCGGCGCATTCACGTGACCAAACTCAGCCAATCGGGATCGGCCATATATTGCCTCTTCCCAGCAAGCTCTTGGGCAAGAGTGAAAGTCGTTGGAAAATTCGAACGATTTTATTTTAGGGTCTATTAAGTCCTGGACACCAATCTTGGCGAAATTGCTGATTTATGACGTCGGACCTCTTCATTTTCTTCCGTAACTATATCTACATAGAAAACGTTTTAGGCCTAAGCCACGTTCACTCTCGTAGCCTTTGTATTTCCTCTGCTGTTCACACAACCATTCTTCAATCGATTTAGATGGATAAAACAATTTAAGAAACGTCAGGAGAGCCACTCTGTTCCTTTGTCATGCCTTGTGGTACAGTGTTCATCTACAGGGTAGAAGTTGGTCTTTTTAATGAAAGGCGTTACATCAGAAAACTGTCCCGACTGAGTTTTGTTCTTTTAGTTACTGATAACGCGTAAAAAATATAGTTAATCTTACCCTAAGTTTTCAGTAAATTTGTAGACAATCTAGATTCAATTCCTCTAGTCATTCAGAAGGGAACTTTCGAGAAAATGCTGATAGGGCGCAATTATCGACTGAAAGGTTTAATTGTAATTATTTGTAGATTACCGTCACTCTTCAGTCCTTAAAGTTTGGAGCTTCTAATTAAGGTTTTTCTATTAGTTAAATTAACTTTATCAATCTATGAAATAAGAAAAACTACACAGATATTAATTTTTTCACATATTTAGCAGCGACCATTTAATAAAAATAATTTGGTTTCTAATCAATTTATCAATATGTTCACGAGCTTTGTAGAACTATTACTAAAAGTCTGTTAGGTATTACTTTTAGTAATGTTTGCCAGCAATATTTTGTTAGAAAACGTGCCTAAAAGTGTTTTCTGTTAGTTTGGTATTTTTGACGCAATTTTCATCGTTAGAATTAATCCCTGATAAAAAAGAAACTCAGTCTAGACGTCGGAATCCGAGACTAAAACCTTTTCTTGTAATTATTTTTGGGTGGAAGATGTTGAACAGTTTTGGGTTCCTTATAAATTGTAATTTTTTTTACAGTGGATGACCCTTACAAAAATATTCTATGAAATGTATATAGAAGCTTATAGACTTCTATAGAAGGTCTATGGGCCTATATAGCTTATAGAGTGTTATATAAAAATTTATGTAGCATTTTTCTTGTGGAATTTCCTTCAAGGTTTTTCTAAAGAATTTAAATTAAATAATTAAAAACATTTTATAGAGAATGTATAGAAATGTTTTTATTGTCTTCTAAAAGGTTTTTATAAGAACACTTTTACGATTATTCTAAAAGTTTTCCTTAAACTTCTTATATATATATTTTTACTGTTTTTCTGATTGTTTTCTTTAGCTTTTATATATACTATTTTACTGTTATTCTAAATGTTTTCCTTATAGATTTTACATGTTTATTTTTACTTTTTTTCTAAAAGTATTCTTTAAAGCTTTTAAAGGTAAATTTTTACTCATACTCTTAAAGTTTTCTTCAAAGTTTGAGGTTTACTTTTTTACTTTCATTCTAAAAGATTTCTTTAAAGTTTTTATATATACATTTTTACTGTTTTCTAAAACTTTTATTTAGTTTAAATATATCATTTTTACTATTCCAAACGTTTTCATAAAAGAAATAAATTTAGATAAAGATGATTGATTCATTTTTTTTTAGTAAAAAGACGTTTATTAACTAGTTTATTTATCATTGCAAAAGTTAGGTCCTTATTTTTAACTAAGAAACGTACTACTCTTTTAATCAGATTCAAACTTATGTTTTAGTTCTAATACGTATATATAATCCTGAAAAGCGCTGGCTTTCAATATTAAAACTTTCATATTGATATCCGAAACCGGGTAACATAGAGTAGAGTTTGAAACCTTTGTCTTATAAAAAGCCCTACTCTTCTGTTGAGACAAATGGTACATTTTTAACCTCTTTATAATTACAAAGTAATTAATATTGCATGTGCAGACTAAAGATAAATGGGGACAACTCACGTCTTTAACACTATAAAAACTATCAATAATACCTAAGGTTCCATCTTTCAGTTTCACCCCAGAATTATTTCTTTTTGCAACCTCATTGCCCGAAAATTTAACGCCAAAAATGCTAATTTTTTTAAATTTTGAAACAAGCCCCTCAACCTTACCATTGGGTTGATAAGGTCCCAAGATTTTATTTTCAAGAGGGTTTAAAGTATGGTAAGAAGGCATACCGTAGCAAAAAATGCCTTCACTTACAAGACATACTTTCTGAATTAATGGGAAACCCCTTAAAAGTTCATAAAAATAACCTCCAGCTGTACCTTTATCCTTGTTTGGAAAAGTGTCTTCAGCGAGCTCCGATATTTTGCCTAATATAACAATTTTCTCCGCGATTTGCATTGGTACATTTTGAGTTCCATGGAAAAGTTTCATTATCTTTCCATTCATGTTTTCAAATTGAAAACATGAAACAGCCCACAACGGACCCCAATTTCTTACCGTTTCAGGCAAATGTAACATTAAATGTAAATTAAAAGTAAGATTATCCTCACCGTATAAATTACCATAATGTTTTACAAATTTTTTTAGATAATTTTCAGCTTCGTCAACCATATCCATTGTAACGTCTTCAGCGAGTAGCAATGAAATTCCATTTACTAATTTCAGCCAATGTTTATAGTATTTGTCTGGCAAAAACGTTTCAAGAACAACTGGGGAATAGTATAGTAACCATGAGCGCCATTCGTTGGCTTTCCACTGCTTACGTTCTTTAATTGATCGTGGCGTTCTAGTTATTTCATCAGATGGTTTTAGTGAAAGGTAAATCTGGTCAATTTCTTCCCTTTTTTTCCCCGAGATATAATACTCTTCACCATGGTGTTCAGAATCAAACCATAAATTACAAGTAGCTTTTACAACTCCTTGACACGCAGCGTGCATATAATCAACAGCAAAGCCATCGATCAAGTTGAAGAAATTTAACAGCATTAGGACAGAGAACCCTTTAACTCCATTAACAGGTTTTCGAGTGGAAATAGCTAACGTTGCGTCTCGTTTGGTTTGAGAAATGTCTCTTTTAACCCCCGTGCCTGGGTCATAGATGCGAGCACCACCATTACCTCTGGGAATTCTACGTCCTTCATTTAAACACCAATTACAACCAAAAGTACCATTAAATTGATGAAAATTCTGCAACGTGCATCGAGCAACCGAGTCGCAAGACAAAGGTCCTGGAAATACTTTTATAATTTTAGATTTTCCTTTATGTATATGCTCGAAGCCATTATTAGAGAGTTCATTCATTTCTTCAACAAAAGGTTTTAGAAAAGAGTTCATTTCTGGTTTGTCATTTCCAAACCAAAGAGCGGCAAGTTGCACAATGTTTTGTCCCGAAAAGTTCATTTCATTAACTACATAGAGCAAAGGCCATAAGGCATACCCAGAAGAATGAAAAACGGGTATGCCATCGGTGTTCCAAGTTATGGACAAATCTCTTCCCTTTTTCATAGGTATTTTTTTGTATTCTTCGCCTTTGCTGATAAACGTTTTCTTCATTTTATTTTGATTGTTTTCACGGTATGACTTTTCAACGAGAGCTTGAATTTGTTGACGAATAGAAAATACTATAAAATAGCTCCCCTTTTCCCTGCTTTCACTCAGCTTTACAATCTTGTTGCAAGTCTCACATCGCTTATCATCAGTTCCAATGTAACTTTTGCACTTTTCGCAAATCATGTGATACGAGAAATTATGTTTAGCTTCTTCAAAATGTTTGTAAAACAAATAAAGAGAATTTGGCAAGAGAGTATTTTCTGGCATGTGTAAAGATAGAAGGTTGAGTAAAGATGCGGTCGCTTCTTTGCTTTCCTGATGACGCAAAATATGACCCATGGTAATCAAGAGGCTTTCTTTCAGAGACAAGCCAGAGTCAGGAAAAAGGTTGCTATTCTGTAAACATTATCAATAGTTTAAGCAGACTTTCATTCTAATTTCCATCCGCACTAATTTAAGCCTAATCTTTGTTTATTGATTCGTTATCCCAAAAGTAGAACTATCATCTGATTAGCGTTAATGAGTGTCAGTAAGAAGACTGTACAGTCTTAAGATGAACGAAAATAAATATCGAAATTACTGGCACTCATTGACGCTACTCAGGTGAAATGAAACCAATTAGGTTTAGCTTGTAGCCATAATAAAATTGTTATTTTTTCCCAAGTACGCGGTCCTAAAAATGATAAGTATAATTATCATAATTACTGCCGATTTATATATGATTACTAGCTAAGCCTTGCTTTCATATTCCCTGATTAGCCGCTTATAGCGTAAATATATGTCTGTAAGATTATTATTTTTATTCATCGTAAGACCATTCTTGGAAAAAAATGCCAATTTAAATATGATTACGAGCTAAGCCTTGCTTTCATATTCCCTGATTAGCCGCTTATAGCGTAAATATATGTCTGTAAGATTATTATTTTTATTCATCGTAAGACCATTCTTGGAAAAAAATGCCAATTTAAATATGATTACGAGCTAAGCCTTGCTTTCATATTCCCTGATTAGCCGCTTAGCGTAAATATATGTCTGTAAGATTATTATTTTTATTCATCGTAAGACCATTCTTGGAAAAAAATGCCAATTTAAATATGATTACGAGCTAAGCCTTGCTTTCATATTCCCTGATTAGCCGCTTATAGCGTAAATATATGTCTGTAAGATTATTATTTTTATTCATCGTAAGACCATTCTTGGAAAAAAATGCCAATTTAAATATGATTACGAGCTAAGCCTTGCTTTCATATTCCCTGATTAGCCGCTTATAGCGTAAATATATGTCTGTAAGATTATTATTTTTATTCATCGTAAGACCATTCTTGGAAAAAAATGCCAATTTAAATATGATTACGAGCTAAGCCTTGCTTTCATATTCCCTGATTAGCCGCTTAGCGTAAATATATGTCTGTAAGATTATTATTTTTATTCATCGTAAGACCATTCTTGGAAAAAAATGCCAATTTAAATATGATTACGAGCTAAGCCTTGCTTTCATATTCCCTGATTAGCCGCTTATAGCGTAAATATATGTCTGTAAGATTATTATTTTTATTCATCGTAAGACCATTCTTGGAAAAAAATGCCAATTTAAATATGATTACGAGCTAAGCCTTGCTTTCATATTCCCTGATTAGCCGCTTATAGCGTAAATATATGTCTGTAAGATTATTATTTTTATTCATCGTAAGACCATTCTTGGAAAAAAATGCCAATTTAAATATGATTACGAGCTAAGCCTTGCTTTCATATTCCCTGATTAGCCGCTTATAGCGTAAATATATGTCTGTAAGATTATTATTTTTATTCATCGTAAGACCATTCTTGGAAAAAAATGCCAATTTAAATATGATTACGAGCTAAGCCTTGCTTTCATATTCCCTGATTAGCCGCTTATAGCGTAAATATATGTCTGTAAGATTATTATTTTTATTCATCGTAAGACCATTCTTGGAAAAAAATGCCAATTTAAATATGATTACGAGCTAAGCCTTGCTTTCATATTCCCTGATTAGCCGCTTAGCGTCAATATATGTCTGTAAGATTATTATTTTTATTCATCGTAAGACCATTCTTGGAAAATACCGTACTTGGGAAATGTGAATTAATAAATGTTTTAATTTAAACTAACCATTTCATTTTTAATAACATCTTCATCATCCGACGGAGAATCTGGGTGCTCTGATGATGAAGAGCTCTGTAATTAATATTATAAGAGTAATCAGTAAAAATATGATATTTAAAAAAAAAAACTTTTCGCTTACGCTACTAGAAGATAAGAAATCCTCATTTGTTTTGATAGCATTATTTTTCATTTCTTGATTCTTAATATCAGATGAAATATCGGCTTCGGAATCGGCGAATGAACTTTCCGAACCACTAAAAGTATCAGCTTCTATTGGAACTTCACTCGACACAGCGTGTTGGGTATTATTATTTGTATATAATATGTTTTGCCGTTGGACCAAGCCTGAAGTACCTTGACCAAAAAGACCCGAATTTCTTTCAAAAGCGTCTCTGTTAATGACTTTTTTCTGAGCCAATTTTAGCCGATAAAGCGTTTTCCTGGGAATATTTTTAGCGGCCTCCGGGCACCAAAGATAATGCTTGTATGTTTTACCCATAGCCGAACAATATTTTTCTGAAACAATTAATGAAACCCTCATTATTTAATATATTCAATTAAAAATTATTCTACCAATTTTAAGCTCTTAATTACCTTTGTAATCAGAATCATGGCATATCTTAGTGATGTTTTGTTGATAACGTTACCGAATTCCCAATTTCCCATTCCACATTCCCTTAATCCTGTAGGGAGTCTAGGGACTGAATAACTTTGCCAGAACCATGCTATTTTTATAAATTAGCTTAATATCAAGGGAGTGTAGAATAATAACTCTTTTCTAAAAAACCTATCTAAACGCGAAGAAAAACCAACGAGAAACGATAAACTCGATTGTGCATTCCTCCTCAGAAATAAAGCTTGAATTTCTCAGTGACGCCACAGCTAGGTGACACATAACTAATATATCACGATTGAAAATTCATAAGTCGGTATGCTACCGGACGCTTTGGTACGAGTAACGAACGCAGGCTTACGCACTTCGTAAAGTTTTTGGACCAGCTGGGACCGTAGACGGCGCTTGTAGCAGTGTACTTCCCCACCCAGCCCCCTACTCCCTTTCAAAGTTTTTAGGCGTTTCTCTGGTCAGTTTTTTCATT
Organism: Odiellus spinosus; assembly: GCA_963920705.1. NCBI lineage: Eukaryota > Metazoa > Arthropoda > Arachnida > Opiliones > Phalangiidae > Odiellus > Odiellus spinosus. The sequence continues at coordinate 16,111,636 of OY987228.1, read as the reverse complement.
GCCTCGCCCCATCGTTTATAAGAACGGCAATACAACGTGCTACTCTCGTAAAGGCCGCCATTGCTTGCCTACTCTCTTTAGTCCACTTTCGATCCAGAAGAACGTTAAGGGTTAAATTATTCTCGTAGTCGTAAAGTCCGCCATATTGGTATTGCTTGCTTTATTATTTTAATTGTTTCTACAAAGCGGCTCATTTAAGGAAAATCAATCAATCGGGTAAGTTTAAAAATTAACTTGTTCTTAGTGAATTTGGTAAAAATTGTTTTTTTTGGCTAATTAAAATGAGCAGTTCTTCAAATAATGTTTACTATTGAACGGAATTATTTAGCTAGGCCTGGTGCCAGGTCTCGTTTCGGACTGTACTTTCAATCGAAGTCGTATAAATATTATCTAATTATAATTTAAATAATCAATGCACTACCGAAAGTACGGTAAAAAATTTAAAATCACGATTTAAAATGACCTAGGGTTACAATTAATAAATAATTATCCAATCAATTTGTGGGCATTTGCGAGTGACTTTTGTACAGCCAAGCCTGAGCGAATATTATTCGCAAATTTATTCGCTCAGGCTTGGCTGTACAAAAGTCACTCGCTAGTGCCGGGCTACAAACAGTGGTGGCCGACTGGCCGGTGGGCACACCACTGTTTGTAGCCCTTGGAGAAAGTAACGAAGCCTTGGCCTTGGTAACTTTTCTCGGCGTGACCACTGACCAGTCACCAGGCAGACCAGTGTTTTTTCAAAGTTTGTAACTTTCGGTCTGAGTTTAATTACTTTTTTATAATTTTTAATCGATAAGAAATATGTTGTTACTAACTTTCATTCACTTAAAGGGAGGGTGAAGAGGAAAATCAAGTGATGTTTTATCGATTATTATCTAAAATAAGACCCGTTAGGGTATTTTTTTCCGCTTTTAAAAAAGATCGTTTACGAATTAAGCGGTGTAAAATTATGAAATATTAGAAAATAAATCTGAAAGGTAAGTTACTTTCAAAAAATCAAATCCCATAGAATAACATTACGAATGAGGCTCGTTCGACAGCTGTAACCGATGGAGTAACGACTAACGCGGAGCGATACGCCATGTTAAACCTGGCTTTACCTTTGCTTACTCTTCTTAAACATTATATAGCGCCTCTGCTGTGATTGGTTGCGGGGCGAGTTATCGAAACAGCAGTTATTTTGATTTTTTTAAAAAGTTTGGAGATATTTCCTAAATGTTTAAATACGCAAACGGGTCTTATTTTTAGATAAAGAATCAATAAAACTTGATTATCCTCTTCACCCTCCCTTTAAACATAGTGTATTTGCTTAAATAAAATATATCTTTTAAATAGAATTCAATCATGGGAAAAAAAAATTCTTCGAAATCGTCAGTTCTTGTTAAATGGGTTAACATTGCAGTTTGGGACACAATTAAAGCAGAATTGGCCTTTAAAGAAGACCCAAAGCTTGGAGAATTGGTTAACAGTGATCCAAAATCTTATATTGGGAAAGTTCTTGATTTTTTTTGGAAAGAAGGTGAATCCAAATCAGCGGGAGAACTTCTGGGATATGGTAATGATATGTGGATGTTAAGTAATTACTTAAAGGGATAGAACCTAGTTATTTGATGGTAACCAATCTGCAAACCAATTGTTGAAACTGATAGATTATCAAACGACGATTAAGTTTAATTGTATTGTTTTTCGATGTTTTTGATTTCAGCCCCCTCGAACCTCTCTCTATAACCCGTAGATTTGCACTAGATATTATAGTAATTTTTATATTTTGCGCTACTCTACGTCCCAAATCTCAGTACTAAAACCCCCCTTCCAGCGACCAATATCATTGGTTCCCCGTTGTGATGAAATAACGGGGAAAACATGTTGGATGGTTTCCATCATGCAGTTTAAATTTTTCAACTTCTAACGTAATTTTCTTAATTTTAATTTTTTCTTGGACTTTTAATGAGCCCTATGCACATAATTTTTGGCCTAATTTTTTATGTAATCAACTGCCGTTTATATTAGTTCGAAAAAAACTTGGTTCTATATCTTTAACGTCATTTTCTATTTTTAAGTTTTATTTTAAGTTTATGGGGTTCATTTTTTCAAGGCAATCTCTCTGAATTGGAATTGAAGCGATCGAATTTAATTAAAAGTCATTATGAAGTCATTGGTGAAGTTGTTCCCGAAGAAATCCCTGCTGAAGAATTAACTTTCTCGCAAACGGCTGCCCGTTCAATCTCTGGTCCTCGTGAAGTAATTTGCCTTTTTTATAATATTAAATAAGAATATCTCGCCCTCTAATATTGAGTATAACACTGACGCTAAGTTAGTTAACACCTTAAAAAACATCTGATTTTTTTACAGAGGCTTACCGGCCTATTTTGATATATTTTAAAATACATTTGATTTGATAGGTTTTTTAGACAAATCAAAATTAATATACAGCCCCATTTTGTTTTCATTTTGCCATAAGGTCAGCGTATACATTTAGGGGTGTGCGAGTCCTCTTTTTTGGGTTTCGAGCCGAGTCCGAGTATTAAAATTTTTTCTTATCGAGTCTCGAGCCGAGTCCTCGATTCTTACTCGAGTCTTCGAGTATTAAAATTAGGTAAATTTTGGCTTTCGAGTAGTAGTCGAGTCCAAAAATTTGTTATCGAGTATTTAACGAGCCTAAGGAAAAATTTTACCTAGCTTAATTTCCTAGTATTTTTAGGTTTAAATAAAATAAGACTAATAACAAATAAACAAAAGGCAGGGAGAAAGATATGACTTATGGCGTCATTAGTCATTTTTCCTTCTCTATGGCTTTTACTCTCATTGTATCTTTTTGAATGGTTATATAAGTTTTAGTGCTCACATTGACAATAACAATGCCATGGAGCAATAACAATAGGAAATATAGCTTCCAGTACTCTATATGGCTCAATGGAAGTGTTAGTATTTAGTTAATTAGTTACAGAATATGTCCGAATGGACTCGATAAATACTCGATAAGCTAGATTTTGGCTTCGAGTCCTTATCGAGTCTTAAAAATGGATTTTACGGACTCGCATTTTTTCGAGTATCTAAAAATTTTCTTATCGAGTCTCGACCCGAGTACTCGGCTCGAGACTCGATCGAGTACTCGCACACCCCTATATACATTACTTTTAGGGTCTATAGATTAAATCTGTTCATAATTTTAACTGATATTCATATTTAACTTTCATTAAATTCTGAGTTCAATCGAATTGCTATTTTGAGTTCTAATTTCTATTAAATAACAATTTTGAATAAATCGCGATTTTAATGCCAATTGTGATTGATTAAATTTTACCAATTCTATATAATCTCTTAGTTTTGGCTAAAGAGGTGTAATCATTGAGAGAGTGATGATAAATGTTTCTTGTTATATGAACCTAATTTCTTTCTAGATTCAAGGCTACAAAGAAAAGCAACAGCGGGATTTAATGAATAAAATTATAAGTCCTGTAAATGCTGCTTTTTCATCGGAGGAGCTGGCCTTAAGTGAAAATTCTGATTGCAGTAATGACTCTTTAAAACAAAAGTACGACTCATTGAGGGAAAAGTATGAAAAACTCAAGGCTCAACATAAAAGAGATAAAGCTGAGATAAAAAATCTTAAAGGTCTGGAAAGCGGATTGTTTTAATTTAGAATTTTTAATGAATTATTGAAATCTCTTAATAGATGAAAAGAGCGTTATGGCTCAGTTGAAGGATTTGGTCCGTCAACTTGAAACATCCAAACAAAGAAGATCCGCTGATCTAATGTCTTGCGAAGACTATTCAACATCATTCGCAATTGATAACTCAGGTTTGAATGACTCGCAAATACCTACTTCACAGGTGAGCAATATTTTTATCTTAATTTTAGCCTCATCAGCAGCCAAAGGATCATACGCAGCCGAGTAATATGTGCATATTGCTTTTGATTAATTTTCGATCTTAAATAACTTAAGCTGGAATGGAATTTGGCAAACTGAAATCATAAAATCTTATATTACAGAGATACGAGATTGCACCAGGCATCATCATGGACAAAGGAATGTTGGCAACTTTGCTCAGAGTTTCCCCAAATGCTACCAAATTTGCTCGAGCTTTACTTTTAAATTTGTTTACAACTGAGGAACTAATAAACTCTTCATTATCTGGAAAAAGTAGCAATGCCCATCAAGATAAAGTTGCGAAGAAAGGATTGGATATCAAACGGGTAGATGCTATTATAGGTAAACCAAAATTTAATCTAAATGCCTTATTTAAATTGTCAGTTGGTAATTAATTTTTGTCGGTTTATTATAGGTTATACATTGAAAAAGTTCCCCTCGTCAACAAGGAGAGAAGTTCACGGGTCGTTAGCAAATAAAATTAAAGAACTGACCAACAGCAACAAGCATACTTTGTAAATTGAAATTCAAGCATACATTGTAAAATTGATTTCACACTAAATTTGGTTTTTTTCAACAAATTTGTTGTATAATTATTTAAAATGACAGAAGCGGAATAAGATAGGGAAAAGTATTCTGCAGTGGTTCCACTATAGTGCAGGATGGATCCTATTATTCATAATCGATTAATCATAACTTTTAAAAGCAATCGCCAATTAAAATCCAGTAATCTGTTCACGAAGTCCATTGATGATTAGGCTGATTACTTTCAACAATTATTCGCGTGCGTCTACTTGTGGTAATCTTAAATAATAATAGGCTAATTATTTACTATACTCAGTCGATCCTCTCCAAGCAGCGGAGAGAAGCTAGTCTACACCTTCTTAATTAAGTAGATTAGGCTTAATTTCTTCTGTAAATAGGCTTTCGAATAGCTATGGAATAATAACATCAAGAATTTATAGAAAGCTTATAAATGTCCTACAGAATAATTCTGATAAAATATTTATAAACACCCTATCAAATAACTATAGAATATTTTTTGTAAATAATTTATAAACTGCCTAACAAATAGCTGAAGAATATTTTATTTAAATTATATATAAACAGCCTATAAAATACCTACAGAATATATTTTATAAATCATTTATAGACTACTTATAAAATACCTTTAGAATAATTTTGATAGATAATTAATAGAAAACCAATAAAATACCCTTTAGAAGATTCTATAGATTGTTTTTAAAAACTAAAAAAACATGCTAAAGAGATTGCTTTAAAAAATTCTAAAAATATTTTATAATAATTATATAGAAAAATCATAAATATAATCATTTAAAATTTCTATTGAAATATCTTCTGAAATATTTATAGAAAATTGACCCATTTTTATATCAAAACTGTTTAAAAAACAATTAAGTTTTTCTATAGCAAAATTTAAAGAGTGATTCTATGAGAAGTTTATAGAATATTTTTGTAAGGGGAAGGTTTATTTAATTTTTATCCGGTTTTTACATTCTGTTAAAGGGTTTTGCTTATATCCTATAATCTAAAAAACGCCCATTTACAAAACTTTCTCTAGTTACCTTAGCAACGAGAATATATTTAGTGGTTCTTCCATAAATGAATAGATCGGTTCTAGGCTACGCTCTTGTTACGATCGAAGTTTTTATCGACTGCAGGAGGAGAGTTTTTAAGATGAGTTCCTTTGGGTCCCACCGCTCTCGCTAAAGTTTTTAGAGAAGGGTGGATATGGGGGTTGCGCGGGTTTATACTAGATTTCTAGCTTGGAGCTCTCGTCCGGGACTAGCAATCCATCAACGTCTTTCGACAGTCGAGCGCGTCCTGTCTTTTCTCTCTTAATCAGAACCGGGTGCGTTCATCCGAGAAGCCTCCTCCAACCTGTTACCCTATTTAGGAAAGAGTTTGCGGTGGGTTCCACTTAGATTTTTATCGTTTTTGTTACAACCCCCCCCCCTCTCTCTCCTCTATAACGTCTCACGTTTCAATCCCCTACGAGTATTTTAACTCTCAACATAACAGTACACAAACAAAAACCTCTTGGTTCTAATAAGATTTCGTTTAAGGGTTTTTTGCATATGGTTTCTATTTTTCAAATTGGATGAAAAGTTTAACTATTTTTAATCGTAGCAAACTTAATTTTGTTTATTAATCCTTTTTTTTAATTAATATATGAATTGCTTTGAGCCATTTTGGAACTGTCCAATATTGATATAATTAGGGGAAAATGTTAAACCCTTGCAAAGTGGCTAATATTATCTGGGATGCTTTGATATCTCGAAAAGATCAATTTACCATTACTCGCCTACTACCTTGGAATCGTCAAATTCTAATAAAAAAAATCGGTTACCCCATGATGGGAATGTAGACCATTTCATGGTTGAAACCTATTAGTCCATCCTATAAACCTATCTATTTTACTTTTACAATAAAATCAATTAAGTGGAAAATCTTTCAGCTCTTTATATGGTACTTTAAGCATTGATTTTATTTATTTATTTTTTTTTTTTCTCCCGTTACCTCTTCGAACTTATCTTGTAGATATAGAAGCGGTGTACAGGTTTGCGTGTTGAAACATCACTGACTACCTTCTATTTTATTAGATTAAGCAATCTATATCAATCCGTTTAAGCTATTTATATTATATGAACCAAAGTAGACTAAAATGAACATACTCCATTTTGTTTTCTATTAAAGTGTCTTGAAATTTTATTCTTTGCTCATTATAAAGTATTCATTTCTATCTTATTCCTTCTACACCATCAATGTTTGGATAGTTTATGTTTATAGTATTCTAATAATGGATCTTTGTTTTGGGAAAGGAGAACTATCGTGAGTTAGGCCTGTTTTTCTTTTTTAAGGGGGGAGGGGGGTTCTATTCCGTGAAATAATTGCATAGTTACCCAGAACTATATAAAGTACAGTATAAGAAACTGAGTTTGGGCTAATATGTTATCGAGGATTTCTGGAGGAAACTCCTTGAGTTGAAGCGTCCAATAACGTGTGCCTTTCTCGATTACTTATTTTCTCGAGTGACCCGCAACAGAGAAGAGGAGAGAGAGGAAAGTTTTTTCCATCATTCTAGCTCTATCCTCTTTGCTCTCTCGCTCTCTCTCTCTCATCTATATATATATATTAATATGGAAGTTAGAGGCAGTCTATAGGAGTACCAAGAGCACCAACACTGCACGATGTATCCGCCGTCGACGCGTGTTATCATCCCAGGCGCACTCGCCAATCGGGATTCGCCAATGCAAGGCGAACCCTCAACTTCAACATCACCCAAATATATATTTTTTCTTCTACTTCCACCTTCGCTCGCTTCTTTCTCTGTCCTCCCAAGCTCAGGCTCTTCCTTCATCCTTACCTTTTCTTATTTTTCTCTGTCTCTCTCTCTTCTCGACCTTATAAAGGTATGTTCGGTTTCTGAACCCTCGAAGGGATAGGTAAACCCTCTCCCCGAATGTATAGCCCCCCTAAGACCCCGAGAGAAAGAGGATGGAGTTGGGATGGTGTGCGGGATAGGATGGGATGGGGCTATAGGCATGTGTTGCTTCTCCGAGCGGAATGTACCGTTTTTGATTGATTTCTCTCTCTAGGCCAAAAGGGATACCGCGCCTCTTTTTTTACTCTCCAACAGCTCGCTTTTTTTTCACTCGGAGAATGCGATAGAGACGAACGTAGTCTCATTCTTTCTCTAAGAATTATTAGTAGATGTCAATATGTTGTAAGTTCGTAACTCCTTAAGTTCTATCGTGAAAATAGATTTAAGAAATTATTTTAAAAGTTGGGAAAGTAGCTTTATATAATAGTACCTTTGAATAATAATTTTTTTAGTTGTTAGCGTGAACTATTTTTTAAATAATTTAGTAATATATCACTTCTCCTCAGATTTGTTCACTTTGTTAAACTCTTATTAAAAGTGACAGATATTAAGGATTTCGCTAAAAATAATACAATTCTTCGCTAATTTTAAAACTATATCCAGACCAATCAGTTACAAATTCAGACTCAATATTTAAAATATATCAATTTCAGTTTCTATTTCCAATAAACTTTAGTTAAGATATTTTTACCCACGAATGTTTTTAAGCATTTTTTGGTGTCGCGTTTTCGTTATGAAAGGCGCCGTAACTCGCGCAGTCTCTTTCACTCGCTCTAATAAATATTCTTTTCCTCTTTTTCCGCCTTTTTGCCCCGTAAGTTCGTTCCACCCGCAGTTACTAGCACTGGCAACGTTCAAGAAGAATTTAAAGCCCCGAATGTTACGCGGAACTTAACTTTGATCGCGGTGCATACTCCGTTCGAAAAATTTATACCGTATACCTCTCTGTTCTCCTTCCTTTATTTTAGGAGGGAAATCTTGTTGAAGTTTTAGATTCAAACTTCTTCCTTCCCTTTCTCCGGTTACGTTGTTCTTTTTTTTTTACGGCAGTGATGGGAGTTTTCGCTCTTCCGACTCGGCGGCGGAAGCTATAGAGATGAGTGTTGGTTGGTTGGGAGGCGAGATTTGGAAGAAGAGAGAGCGTCGAACGGACGTAGGAGAAAAGATGAGAAAGAATGGCAATTCCTTTTCTAGTTTGCTTTTGATTCTTCTTTTTGTTTCTTATTCGACATGATTTATAACTTATCGATCTCTTACCATGCAGGAGTTATAAATAGAACCGCTTAGTCTTATGGATGGGACCCGCCCCCTCCCTGTATCTGTTTTGTGTGAATTTTAAAGGGACAATGAAACGCGCTAGGCTTTGTTATAAGATCATGTTCTAATTGATTTTATGTCGTCATTTTGTTTGGTCTAAAACTAGAATTTTAATCAATAATAATTAGAAAAAATGGTGACAGGCTCAATAGATGAACTTGATTAACAAAATCTGGCGTTAAAATCTTCATCTATTAAGATAGGTGTCCATTTTTAATATTAATTGGTTTCTCAGTCTCTCTTTGTTAAAATTCGCCAGAATCAAAATACGAAATATTTTTTAATTAAAAATTCGAAATCGTAACAATAATTTCGAGAGGGCCAACGACATTTAATATTCATTTCTTTCCGTTGATGCCTCGTTCTTTCAAATCTTCTGTTACATCTCCGAAACTAATTTGGCCTTTTTTTTTCTTCTTAACGAAAAGTATAAAAAAGAGACTTAGTAAAAAATAATTACGCGACTTGTGAAAGAAAGAAACTTATAGGGGGAGTGTCGGAATAAGTTTGAATATTCAGCACAAATCTAAGACTTCAATGTATCTGTAAGAAAAGAAAGACTTAGCGATACGAGGGTACTTGTATTATGAAGGAGGTGCAAACTAAAAAACGAAAATGAGAAAAAACGCTGAGAAGTAAAGTTTCTATTCTTTTTAAAATTCTAGCCCCAAAACGTTTTAATAATTTCGAGGTATCCCCTAGGAAAGAGACTAAAAAAAAAAATTCCAAAAGAAAACCAGAAAACGCCTTTTTATATGTAAATTTGAGGAGGCTCTCTTTTCTTCCCTTCTTTCTCGAACGGAGCGGTAGGTTCTCTTCTGGCAAGAAAATATTCTTCCACTTTTCCACGACGTTAAAGGGAATGAGAAAAGTGTTTTTATTGGATTCATTTCTTTTAAATCAAGCTCGAATGTTCGAACAAGAATATAGGTTTTAGTCTTTCTTCAATGCCACCTATATACATAGGTCTATTAATCTAACGTCAGTCAAAGCGACGCTGTATATTATTGGCTACCCAAATTGTCGTCTTTTTGACGTTCATCGACTTAAATGACGAAGTGAATGAGCTAAAAAATATTTTCTCGGAACACATATTCGCGGAAACATCAAACCACCCACGTATTTTTGCTGGAGATAACCAGCAATTAAATAATTTTGCGAGCGAAGGGTAAAATTTAATAATTCCTTCTGTAATTAATTGAATTCTTGGATATGCCATTAATTATTGTGAATTAATATTAATTTAAATAACTTCAAACTGGTTTCTTGTTTTTAATTTAACTCTCCGATAAACCTCTGAGAGTATATACAATTTATTGTTTTTCACCCTTATTACGGGCTAAGCTCAATTTTTTATGAAATTATTCCAAACTATTCAGTTTTTGATTATTTCGAAATTTACTTTAACTAGAGTTTTGAGGATATTGTTAAAATTTGACCGGCTAATGATTTATTATTGACGTTATTATTAGCTTTCCTTTCTCCTTATCATTTCACTTCATTACGTCTAAAATTTAAGACAGTGAACAAAGTATATTAATCAAATCCATATTCACGCGATCCTTTTTTAATTAGTTCAACGATTTACTGATTGCTTTCGTGCGATTTAAATTCTAATCAAATATATTTTTTCGTTTTCGCCCTACCTTTAACCGTAGTCTTATACGGCCTATATCTAAGACGGACCTATAGCTAAGAGAAAAAAGAGGGAAGAAGTGGGAAGAGTGTAGAGGAAAAATAATCTCGGTAATGAAGTATAGGATTAAGCCCAACGACGAAAACTTAAAATCCTACCTCACCGAGAATATTATAAAACGAAAAAAGCTTGTTAACTCGGGAAGATTAATAAAAGGAATGAAAAAATGTAAGAGAAAAAATTACTCTTGGAAATTTACTATATATATCTTGCGTTGAAAATTAATCTAGATTTATAACGTTGAAAATTTAAAATTGGTTGAAGTGGGTGATGAACGGGATAAGGGACTCGTTCGGTTCTGTACCTTTATTTTAAAGGGAAAGTAAAAGGTTTTTCTTTAAAGGGAGAATGCAACCTAACATAAAGTGTTTTTTTTTATCGATTCCTATCGTTTAAAAACACAAACAAATATTAAACTCTAAATACATTTAAAAATTACCCAAAAAATAGGCTTAGCTGAATTCATGGAGATCCTGCATTCCCCATATATGGGCCATCGATCAATGTCATTGGTCGCTAGACCCTTTTATGTCAGTTACCTAATTGCGTAGTCGGTTTTAATTTACCTGGTAAATTATCAGGGTAATGATAAATTACTGTTTACTCTGATAAAATTAACAAAGTGGTAATTTATAAATTAAAATTTTTTATTGAAAGTGAAAGTGATAATTTTAAAACTTTTCTTGCAACTCCTCGGGGAAATCAAGATATTTTATATACATTACAGTTGAACTTCAAAAATCAATATATACTTCATGCGCTGTCCGATTTTGACGTACTTATACTCTATCGGACTCTATATTGTTAGTCAAAACGTCAATATAAATCATACTTGTCCTTTAACCACGTCTTTTCCTATACTCTTCTTATATAATGAGAAGAACATTATATATTGGTAGCGAAATTAGATTGAAATTCATTTGAGACTGATTCCTGTTTTAAAGCGAAGGGGTTACGAAACTATCACTGGCGCCTGTGGTTGCTAAGCCGCTTATAGAATCGACGATGCCTTACCTATTATAGGTTTGCCTATATATTAGGGACGAAAGAGTCGGTAGAGGGCTATATACCGGTATATATAGTTGGTCGAATAGAGACGAGATGATTGCTTTGGGCAACGGGGCGAATACTTTCTCGAGCTCCTTGTTAAGGACTTTAAGCTTCTTCAACCTTCGCTCGGTATACGTTCCCAGTTTACCCTATATATCTAAGGCCTAAGTTTCCTAACCTATACGGAAGACTGTAGGCGAAGGAAAGGGTGCGTTTCACGCTTCTGTTCACTCTCCTCTCTAGTAGAGAGGGTGTACACCCCGGGTACCTTTAGTTTTCTCCTATATACACTTTTGGCCATAGGTCGGTGCGCTTGAAGCGTTTATCGCGACGCAACGAGTCAAACCCGCACCCCGCAGTCGACAAAACTTGGGTCGGTTATACCCATATCTCTACCTAACCCCTCTTTTACCCCTTTTGCCCCTTTTATTACCTACTTTAGAGCCTTACGATAGTCCCTGTAGGAAGAAAAAGCCCGAGGGTCTCAAAATTGAGTTTGGGCATTGGGGCTTATTTTTATACCACTATCTTTTGATATAAGACTCTCGGAGAGGTTAGTCGAGTATAATGAAAAGTGAGTCCAAGTGAAACATCCGCCTTTAAGCTTGCTAGGAGTCGTATACCGTTATTGGACTCGGTTTATTTTAGTTCTGACGGACAAACTGTCAAACTCCGAGAGTGTATTATACGAAAGGATTGTTTACTTAATAATACTGAAATATGAGCTGAAAAGTCGGTTTGTTTATATCCGTTAGGGTTTATTTGGTATTTAAATGGATCGTGGCATAAACAAAAGTTTTATATATCCTGGTACTAATGTAATAAACCATAAGCTTAATATGGAATTAAAAAATATATTATTTATAATTGTTTAGTAAAGTACAAATATAATGAATTTTAAATTTTAATTAATTTATACCGAAAGTCTATCACTTTTATTCCATAAAAGTAAACAACGCCCCGTAGCTCAATACTATCAGCTAAGGTCCAGGTAAATATACCGGCATATTCTGATTCGAGATACTCTAGCGACCGCAGTCGCCGTGTAAATAGTGAATCGGAAGACAATACAGCCAAGCGCGGCCCGCCTAAATTCCGTCCCTCTCTTCCGACTCAAAATATCGAGGAAGATTCCAAACCACTCGAGCCAAACAGGGGTGATGATTTTTTTTGGCTAGTTTTAAGTGATGAGCTAGTAGTAATACCTTTAACAGGCTCTTTGCTGATAGTATTATGGAATGAAGTGATAGACTTTTGTTTATACTGAAATATTTCCTTAAGTAAAACCTTTTTTTCCTTGGAGCAAGTATATCTATACAATATATTAAACATATACCACTATTAGCATAGCGAAAGCGCTGTATTGATCACCTTTAAGTGTACGCGTCTTCATGGTTTATTTCTCCACGTTGAAACTTTGAAAATAGTTTTATTTAAAGGTCTAATATAGGAATATTGTTTTATTTGTACTTTTGTACGAAATACAATACCTTGGATCTCATGATGTCCTACGTACAGTAGGCGTAATAAAATATAACAAACATCAAGAATTCATTCAGGTTCCATAAGAATATGGGAGGGCCGCGACTCAATAACCATCCTCCCAAACTTTGTAGCAAAAGTTCGTCTGCTTCGAATTGATTTTTTCAAATGGCTCCTGACATCTATTATTTACCCGTGCCACTAACGACCTTGACATAATATTTTGGGAAATAAAAATGGAGCCGACCGAAAAAAGATCTAAGCGTACAAATTTTGCGAAAATTGCAGACGAACTTTTGTTATACAAAGTTTGGGAGGATGGTACCAGAGGCTAAAGCTATGCTCCCATATTCTTATGGAGCCTGAATGGATTCTTGCAAACATGATAAGAGGAAGTGCTCACCTGAGATTTATTTTAGAATGGAAAAATAAATTTGGAATTGAAATTTTAAATTCTTGTACTATTCCCAGGAAAGGAATATGTTGACATATTAGGATGTATTTTTCTCCAAATATAACGTTGATTTAAAGAGATTTACTTCTATTTTATCTTTTGTTTTTTTCAATTTCACTTGTTAAAGTTGAAACTTGTTAAAGTTGAAAGACGACCAAAAAAACCGAATTTTATTTTCGGATTTTTTTTTTTTTTTTTTTTTTCTCCAAAGCTTTTAAGTTTTTTGTTTTAGGCTATAGATAAAAATCCCGTCTTAAACAGGAAATCCTCGAGTTTTTAGACAAAAGAACTGAACTTTTTCCTTCACATACACAAGGGTAGGATAGAAAGAGAAAAATATTATAAATAAACAACTTCGTGGAAAGAGTTTGAATTTTATTTTTTATTTCTTTCGTCGCGTTGTACGTCACCCGAATTGTCAAAGTTTTAAAGTCACTCTTTTATAAGCTCCAGTGAAACGTATGTAGAAATGACTATTGTCTACATGCTTTTATCTGGGCCTTGTCTTTCTATAAAGTATTGTATAAGCCGTCACGGGACACCTGTTCTTCTGTTAGTATACAGATTGATTTCGAATCCTGCTGTCTGTATTTACTATTATTTTTTAGTTGACAAGAGAGGAGGGGTGGGACAAATGTCTTAAAGGTTTACAGATAATTTTTATAAAAACAAACTTGAAAATTTAGCCCATGGGCTATCATTGTTAAGAACCGTTGGTTTAAATTAGGATTCGAAAGGATTTTTTTTTTTTTTAAGTGATATTTAAACCCTTAAACAAGTACTTTTTATTTTGGGCGTTTTGTCTTGAAACTACCAAATCTTTAAGGATTATATTTTCCGAAAGAGGAGAATTTCATCGTCATTTGGGAAATTTAAGATTGGACTCCTTAACCAATCACGATGCATGTTTTAATAATTCTCGCGCTATTGAGAAAATTCTCGTTGCGCATGGAGATTGGAAGCTTTCAAATTTATATGAAATACCGCGCGTGTGCCATGAGATTCTTCCTTGATCATTCACTGAGTCTAATTTCAAATATTCCAGATACAAATGAGAAATTTTAAAAATTCGTTTCATACTTAGGAAAAGTATTTTTTTTTTTTTTTTTTTTTTTATAAAAATATTATTGTTGGAGCGTTTAAGTACACCAAGGGAATTATTTATTCACGACAAGGTCTATCATAGTTTCATACGTTCGTTGAAAATAAATTAATATGAATATTAAATTTTGTTGGCAATGACTTGATGGCAAGGTTGCAACGATGTCTCACCTATATTGAATTTTAATACGGGAAATGAATCCTTGAAATGAGTGACTTTTTTCTATCGATTCCTTAAGTTTAGGATTAAAAACAGGAACAAATTGACCGAGAACATAGGATCTTGATGTCATCATGAATATAAGAGATTATACCTTCACATTAGGGATATTTTAGATCCATATACTCCCATTATGACACCGCAAAATTACTATAATCCATCACCAATTGGAACCTGCAAAAACGGGGGGAGGTGGATAAGGATTCGCCGTAAGCCACAATTAGTTAAAAGCGGCTAATTTCTCCCGAGTTAAGTACAGCTAACCATAGGGAGATTTGGGTTCCTATATATAATATCCTTCTCGCCATAATACGGGAGTTAGGCGTCTTCTCGAAATCAGATCAATAGCCGCTTGTCCCCAGGGGTGTGGGAATAGCCGCGATATATACCTAGCGTGTATAGATTGGCCGAAAATATCCTCTCGCTCTCTCTCACTCACTCTCACTCGAAATGGACGGGGCATTAGGAGGCCCGGAGCGATGGTGCAAGGCTGTCCATCGGGTGAACGTGACAAGGGGCTACCGGACTTAACAATTCCGATATCGAGCGTCGATTTAACGACCAAGGCGGCTAAAGGATCTTTCCGATAGAAAAGGGGTTAAGGAAGGGTAGGGTAGGCCGTGGAACACCCTTCGTATCTTATTAGCGACCTTAACAAACTACGTCTTGAACATAGGCGCTTCGGGGATTTTGGTAAATGTCTTATCGAGGGCTATCTATATGGTATAGAGTTCCAAAAACACGCGACTATACACGCGATACGAAACAGTTTCAGATTTCATCAATAAACGAATCTATACGCTTCTATATCTACGATTTGATCTCTCGCGCCTGAACCACCTGGTATATAGGTTTTAACGTGCTGCAATTTTAATCGCAACTTGAATTAATTTGAGGCCATTAAGATGAAGGAAAGGAGAAAGAGGTACGTGTAGGGGCACGTTTAATTTCACTGTAATGTTCATAGTTAAGGAAAAAATCTTTATTCGAAATAAAGATGTGATGGGTATGGTATAAGACCGCATTGATTTTTTTGTTCGAAATTTCCCTGTTTGAACTAATTGTGAAATTTAATTTATCTAAATTTATGGCCGTATTTAAATTTAAATATTTATTACCGGTACTCGAGTAATTTGAATTTCATCAAATTAAAGAATATAAATAATTTATAGCAATCATGCACTTAGTTAAATTGACTATTAATGAACGTACCAATTAATGACTGAAGATGAATTCCCATCTAAGATGACTTTTAATTAGCCAAATTTCCCTTGAAATTGCTTTTGAGAATGTTTATTACGATTCTTGAGCTCCAGTTAACAAAAGTAGCAATTAACTAATGAGGAAAGAATAAATCACTTCGCTTCTATTATTATCTTTGTAAAGAACAACAGCAACTCCCCATAAGAGTCTGGGTCCACGTAATGTTAAAAATTTTCGTCTCTTTTATGATAAATTCGTATTATATTATTAAAATAGGGTAGTTGGGGGATAATTTAAAGCTAAAATTCGAGCTCACAACTGTAAATTTTGGGAATTACAACGAATGGAAGGTTTCTTCCATAATGTAAAGAATAGGAAGAATCTAAGACTTCCGTGCCGGATATGAAAGCCTTCCCCCACACGAAAATCTTGAACGGTTATTATTTTAGATTCATAATTATGTTAGGAAAATATTAGGAAAGAATTATTTTGTAACTGCCACGGGTATAGTGCTGGCGGCAAAATGAAATTCGTATATTTTTGGTCTACTATGCCTCGAAATCCTCGAAAACGCCTGTAGAAGTGTTCCACTTGTCAAGCATTCATGCAGTAGGCTTTTGCTAGCTTTACAGGGGCCGTGCAAAGACTATATAGCTTACTTGAATAGTCTTTGGTGTATAAGAAACTCGAAAAATAAATAGAGAAATCATACCAATTAGAAGATACTGGAGTAGTATCTTCAATTTTTATTTCATATTAAACAAAACACACTTGTATAAAACGGACAAATTATTCATTTAACGCTAAGGTTTTCTACGTTTAACGTATGTCTGGTAGTTCAAGCTCAGTGGCATCTTCACACACTACACGCAATTTTGACTGGTACCAACTGCCTAGATCTTCATGGCGACGATAACCAAGATACCAGATTACGCTGCTAACGTGAACACAAGTACCTATCGTCAAACTACCACCTTTGCAATTGCAATACCAGCCTTTAATGGCATTTGCACCTGTCCCGTTCGGTACATAACGAATTAGAGCTTGGTGAACAGCTAAGGTGGAAAATTGACCAGGCAAGCGTATACGAATTAAGTCATGTTCAACTTTGGACACTTCGACGCTGAAAGAGCCGGATTTCTCTATAGTCAACGCCACATAAGATTCAGCGCGTTTCGTTTTAAAGTCGCTCATTACCACCTCACGTACATCACTTTCACGAAGTACAGGGAAGTCTTGAAATTCACTATCCTCAATTCGTTGCCATTTAGACGGTTTGCGAAGCAGATTATCGCGCTCAACTACTTCCTTAAGAGGATTTTCTTTCGTAGAGACTGCCAGCATTTTTTCGACGGAGTCTTCCCAGGAACCTTTAAGATGTAACTCCGGGTGGTAGGCGTTCAACAGCGCAGCAGCAATTTGAAGAAGTTCCGGAACTAATGGTAACATATGCACAGGTATACGGTTTTGAAAAAAACGATACACCGTCTGCAAATGCCCATTCCTAACTTCAACCGGCCACCTGAGGTACGTTACTTGTCGGGAACGATTAACTTCTTGCGTGTTTACTTCCTTCTCGACTTTAGACAAGAACGAAGGCATTTGTAAATCCACACCCAGTTCAGTCAGTACGCTGTTGGAGTCTCGAAAACCGCGATCTGCCAGTACAACGTCACCAACTTGAAAGAAAGACTGGAGTTCTTCTCTCTTTTTGATAGAATGGTTTAAAATGCGCGCGTCGTTATTGCGGCCATTAGCAAAGTAGGGTCCGATTATATCTATTATGTAACCCGTAGTTGTTACCATTAACATTGGCTTGAGGATATGCTGGCCTTTGTGCACACAGAAGGATTTGTGAAGAACGGTATAGTCCTTGGATCTTCCAACCTTGATATAGGTGCCATCTACAATGGTAATAAGACAATTAGGCTTGTTGTTAGCAAAGAGTTTTACTGCTGCTCCAGATTGATGGTTTGTTATCAGATTGTCACGTGATAAGTGTTGCAGGCCAAAATGATGTGGCACGAAATGCTCCGATAAAGCCATAATAACCGCTTTTACCGTGTTTGATACCGATCTTTCAGTTAAATGAAATAAAGTTGATAACACCTTATTGGAGATACCCAATCGTAATTTCACCAATAATACTGCTAGAGCTGTCTTCGACGAACAGCATCTGATGGTACGAATAATGTCCTCAATAGTCGAATGCAACTCTAGGAACTCGTGCAGGGACAATGAAGTTAATACTTTACAGTCTTCATCACTTTGTATGAAATTGTCAAAGCTCGGCGTCCGTAGGTCGTTAACACATTTCCTGAGGTCCTGTAATAGTTGCTCAATGTCCGTGGCAGTCATAATGGTTGATCTAGCGGAAACCTGAATTCCAGCAATTATTTCGGTGGGAAGCTCTCCGTTAACGAGGTGCGTGGAGCACATTCGGTTGTCCCGATGAATAAATAATATTTTTTGCCAGCCAGGTTGGCGAAAAATAATTAAACCTGCTTTTATAAACATTAAAAAAATTGTAATATCTGGTTTGAACCATGATCTTAAGAACTTTCCTTATCAATAACATCAATGTGAGAGTCACTTGGAATTTGGAGATGGCTCCAAATACATGTTACGCGTGCAATCGGAAAGTTACCAATAGTACAAGTAGAGGTATAGACACTCACGTAAAGGCTGGCTTTGCTCGTTTTCTTCGTTTTAGTAAAGGGTTATTACCACTTGTAATTAATAGCAAAACAACGAAGATTTGTTTAAAGTGCTCGGGTCTGTCACGAAAGTTTCAAACGTTCTTAAATGCTAGCAAATCGTCCTTCAGTAGTGATCATGGCTCTTCAACGTCATCGTCTTCACCACAAAAACGAAGACAAATGACGCAAGTATCTAATCCATCAACGTCAACAGTACCTGAGCCATCAACGTCCACAGTACCTGAACCAACAAAGTCCACAGTATCTAATCCATCACCGTCACCAATACCTCAGCCATCAACGTCGCAATTACCACGAAAGCGTACGTCATCAAACACTATTGCCATAAAGCACAGTTGTGTTCGGCCCCTGTCAAAGACTTGCTTCATTTGCGGTGTTAGTACACGAACCAGGGTAAAAGCCGAAGTGAGAACAAGTATATTTGTGGAAAGAGCCATATTTATTCATCGGGACAACCGAATGTGCTCCACGCATCTCGTTAACGGAGAGCTTCCCACCGAAATAATTGCTGGAATTCAGGTTTCCGCTAGATCAACCATTATGACTGCCACGGACATTGAGCAACTATTACAGGACCTCAGGAAATGTGTTAACGACCTACGGACGCCGAGCTTTGACAACTTCATACAAAGTGATGAAGACTGTAAAGTATTAACTTCATTGTCCCTGCACGAGTTCCTAGAGTTGCATTCGACTATTGAGGACATTATTCGTACCATCAGATGCTGTTCGTCGAAGACAGCTCTAGCAGTATTATTGGTGAAATTACGATTGGGTATCTCCAATAAGGTGTTATCAACTTTATTTCATTTAACTGAAAGATCGGTATCAAACACGGTAAAAGCGGTTATTATGGCTTTATCGGAGCATTTCGTGCCACATCATTTTGGCCTGCAACACTTATCACGTGACAATCTGATAACAAACCATCAATCTGGAGCAGCAGTAAAACTCTTTGCTAACAACAAGCCTAATTGTCTTATTACCATTGTAGATGGCACCTATATCAAGGTTGGAAGATCCAAGGACTATACCGTTCTTCACAAATCCTTCTGTGTGCACAAAAGCCAGCATATCCTCAAGCCAATGTTAATGGTAACAACTACGGGTTACATAATAGATATAATCAGACCCTACTTTGCTAATGGCCGCAATAACGACGCGCGTATTTTAAACCATTCTATCAAAAAGAGAGAAGAACTCCAGTCTTTCTTTCAAGTTGGTGACGTTGTACTGGCAGACCGCGGTTTTCGAGACTCCAACAGCGTACTGACTGAACTGGGTGTGGATTTACAAATGCCTTCGTTCTTGTCTAAAGGCGAGAAGCAAGTAAACACGCAAGAAGTTAATCGTTCCCGACAAGTAACGTACCTCAGGTGGCCGGTTGAAGTTAGGAATGGGCATTTGCAGACGGTGTATCGTTTTTTTTCAAAACCGTATACCTGTGCATATGTTACCATTAGTTCCGGAACTTCTTCAAATTGCTGCTGCGCTGTTGAACGCCTACCACCCGGAGTTACATCTTAAAGGTTCCTGGGAAGACTCCGTCGAAAAAATGCTGGCAGTCTCTACGAAAGAAAATCCTCTTAAGGAAGTAGTTGAGCGCGATAATCTGCTTCGCAAACCGTCTAAATGGCAACGAATTGAGGATAGTGAATTTCAAGACTTCCCTGTACTTCGTGAAAGTGATGTACGTGAGGTGGTAATGAGCGACTTTAAAACGAAACGCGCTGAATCTTATGTGGCGTTGACTATAGAGAAATCCGGCTCTTTCAGCGTCGAAGTGTCCAAAGTTGAACATGACTTAATTCGTATACGCGTGCCTGGTCAATTTCCCACCTTAGCTGTTCACCAAGCTCTAATTCGTTATGTACCGAACGGGACAGGTGCAAATGCCATTAAAGGCTGGTATTGCAATTGCAAAGGTGGTAGTTTGACGATAGGTACTTGTGTTCACGTTAGCAGCGTAATCTGGTATCTTGGTTATCGTCGCCATGAAGATCGAGGCAGTTGGTACCAGTCAAAATTGCGTGTAGTGTGTGAAGATGCCACTGAGCTTGAACTACCAGACATACGTTAAACGTAGAAAACCTTAGCGTTAAATGAATAATTTGTCCGTTTTATACAAGTGTGTTTTGTTTAATATGAAATAAAAATTAAAGATACTACTCCAGTATCTTCTAATTGGTATGATTTCTCTATTTATTTTTCGAGTTTCTTATACACCAAAGACTATTCAAGTAAGCTATATAGTCTTTGCACGGCCCCTGTAAAGCTAGCAAAAGCCTACTGCATGAATGCTTGACAAGTGGAACACTTCTACAGGCGTTTTCGAGGATTTCGAGGCATAGTAGACCAAAAATATACGAATTTCATTTTGCCGCCAGCACTATACCCGTGGCAGTTACAAAATAATTCTTTCCTAATATTTTCCTAACATAATTATGAATCTAAAATAATAACCGTTCAAGATTTTCGTGTGGGGGAAGGCTTTCATATCCGGCACGGAAGTCTTAGATTCTTCCTATTCTTTACATTATGGAAGAAACCTTCCATTCGTTGTAATTCCCAAAATTTACAGTTGTGAGCTCGAATTTTAGCTTTAAATTATCCCCCAACTACCCTATTTTAATAATATAATACGAATTTATCATAAAAGAGACGAAAATTTTTAACATTACGTGGACCCAGACTCTTATGGGGAGTTGCTGTTGTTCTTTGAGTATAATATTGAGGTATCGGTAAACAGTCTGTATCATTTTGATTTTAAATTTATCCGTGATAAAGTGGAGAAATTCGGGTTATTCGTAAGAGTGTTTGCAAATCTATCGATACCACATAGCCTAGAGTATGAAACTGCCTTATATAAATATATGTAGTTAAAGTTTAATCTTCACAAACTTTATCAGGTTTGTTTACACCCCCATTAGCGTCGCCAAAACTCGTAGCAATTACTAAAAGGCACTTGCGCTCGTTTTCCCCTTCACGGAGTTTAGTAATTCTAATCGCTAATCATTTTATATCAAAGTGATATCGTTTTCTAATTAGCCAATATTAAATTAACTGATAAGTATTAGGCGAGCCACGCAAAATTCGTTCTCTTGTTTGAACTGGCGATTTCAGACCACGAAGTCTATCCGTCTATTTATTACTTATTATTAATTAATAGACGGATAGACTTCATTGCGGTTATAATAAACTATTATTTGTTGGAAGGTTTTGTTCCGTTATAGATCCAATTGACCGAGGAAGGTCCTTAAACTTACCGCAAATAAAATTACCGCCATTAAGTATCTGTTTTTATTTAATGAACTAAGTATTTATTCTCTTTACCATCAATTTATGATACTGCACTATTAATTTAAATGCTGCAACTTTATTTTAAATTAACCCCTATTTGTATGTTTTGCCCCGAGCAAAGGTGCTCGGTTGTTTAAACACTTTTACAGGCGCTCATAGGAAAAGTATTATTTATCTAGCTCCTAGAATGCAGCTTCGCTCTTATAACTAAACCTACAAATAAGGTGCGCAATATTGCCTGCGAAAAAAACTCCATTCCTGTTTGGTTTTCGGCAATATTCTTTTATATTGTATATTCTATTCGAGTAATTGTAATTCAGATATTAAAACATCCAACATTCCAATTTTTGCTCAATGATTTTTTTGCAAAATAAATTTTTGTTTCATTACATTCGTACTCGCTTAATATTCGGCCAGTAAAATATACATATTTTCTTAATACGTATTAAAGAAGGTTTTTGAATTAAACCTATAATATTCAAGCAAGATTCATCTTTTTCCTTTCCCCCTAAATATTTCGCGATGGTTTCTTTTTCTCCATTGGCTAAGATTATAATCGAATTTCTACCCCCTAGTAATTTTTCCTATCTCTCTTTCCTATAGCTATACTTTTTTTCCATGTTCCCTTATTTTTTTAAGCAAGACATAATAAATACTCTAGATTTTTTTATTATTTTTTTTTTTACTCTCACTTTCATGCATCGTCTTTGGAAGGAGAATAATTTAAAGGAAAATTCCAACATAAAATGGTTATTTTTGTAATCCGTAGGCTTATTGCCGAAAAAAACCTAATATCACTGGTAAAAATTCTTTCGACTTCGGAGTTAAAATAAATAAAATGACCCTTCATAAGGCATGTGCTTCTATTTCCCTCAGAACAGAACACCAACATAATGAACTGTACTGCAAGTGTTAAACTAACTTTTTCGAACTTATATAGAAATATATTTTCGCTTATTTCGCCACCGTCCTATTCTTTTATTTGGTGACCTTTGGTTTGCACTCTTCTCCCAAAAAAGACAAGACCAATAAAAGAAAAACAAACGAATTTCAAAAATTAAAATATTAAAATGGGACTTTCCTTTAAATGCGTGATCTAGAAAAATGGTTTTTCCTCCTAACTCCCTCTCCTCTTTTTTAATCAGATTCTTCTGATCCCTTTTTAGTCCCCCTTTCATCTTCATCTTTCTGATTTGAACATATTTCAAACGACTAGAACTGTAGTTCTTCCAGCTTTATTTAATGTCTGCGAGAAGAAAAAGCGAGGGGTTAGGTTTAAAATGGCGCGTAAATGTTCTTTACTCAATATTTAATTTATTTAAATTAAAAATAATTAAATGAATTTCGTTTAAAAATATATTGGAAATATCAGATTAGGGTCAATTTTGTTATTTCACGTTATTTTATTTCTTGAATATTTAATTTAGTGTGGATAGGAATTCATGTTTGACATATCTGCCTATGCATTATTCCGACTCCTATCCAAGGGAAGAGCTCCACCCCTGATCGCGAAACTAAACTTGATATATATGTTATTGACTCTCTTGAATTGACGTTGCTGACGGGAGTGGCAAAGAATATAATTGGTTGTCGTGGTTACGACTACCGTTTTTCGAAGGAAAGAAAGAACCTCCTCTCTAATACCTGCCTCCATCCCATAGAAGGTCGTGAACTATGACACGCACTCACTAAAGCCTGTCAAATATGTCTATTAATTCCTGGTATGGAATATTTTCACAAGGAGGTTCTGAACATGAGTTGATAGAGCCATATATTAAAATTCAATTTTAGGAACTTTTACCAAATAATCTTTGATTTAGCTAACGAAATTCTGGGCTGGTTAGTACCCGATAAATCATTTAATGTAACTAATTATAAATTTTCATGTAAAAACCTGTAAAATTCGAATAATTTAGTGCTGAAATTACTCACGAAAATTGGCAGAAGGTGTATAAGTTTATAGGGATTATTATAATTACTATATTTCTTTTGGTTGTACTGATTTTAATATTTATTTTATTTCTGGGTTTTTTATTTTTTTTCCCATCGCATTTTGCAAATTTTTCTGACAGTTTTTTTCCTTGTCCGGAGGGCTTTTTAATTTGTATATTAAAAGTATCGACCCCCCCTCCGAGTGGTATGTTGCCATACATGGAAGGGAAACTAATGTTATTATGTTTTGTCACTCAACTCTGCCAGTAATGGTCTTTTGTCACGTCAAATTTTATTTCAAAAGTCTAGTTCCCGCTCTCTTCTACTTTTTGTACTGCATTTTTCCGTATAATGTAGTTTATTCCATCTTTTTTCGTAATAATCAGAAAGGCAGACGCAATACCCTTCAAAGCTTTTTGGAAAGCTCTGCCTAGATACATTAAATTTTTTAAGGCGTAAACTTCAATCTATTTTAACAGGATGGTATAAACAGGCAAAATGGAAATGGTGGCAAAATATTTTGAGCCTTATAATCTAATTTAATATTTAACAGGTTCAAGAAAGAGGTTTGCTTAGTTTACTTTAGACTGACGATTTAGCATTTTTTTTTTTTTTTTTTTTTCCTTATTTTTAGTGACTGTAATGTAATTACAGAGATGTAACCTTTACCTAGAAATATCGATTACGGAGCCAAGATAATCTTAAGTATATACAAGTTTAGTTAATATTTAATTTTAATCATTAAAATATCTTTAATAATTAATATTCATACACACCACGGAAATGTCAGTAATGTAAAGGTTTCTCTATTCGGTATAATTTAATATTTAAATTAATATTTAAGTAACCAAACCATAAATTTACAAAGATATAGTCGAACATATGCTTTACATATTCTTTTGAAAATAATTCAAACTTCATCCGCTCTTAAATAATGTAAATATACGGAGTTCCTTGGTCGGTGAATATCCCTGATCTTCGTGCTAGTCTGACATTTGTATTTCTTAATGCCAACATTTGTGAAACATTCTCTTCGTAAAAATAAGCGTGTTGTCATTCTCACTGTAGACCATTACAGAAGGCAATGATAGCCCTTTATCTCCGTTCTCTTATTCGTAGGTGACATATTATATAATACCATCCAATATTTGAGGGAAAATAAACTCGTGCTCGGAAACAAACCAAATTTACATCGTGATTTGCCATCAAGTTGGTTGGTTTTCTGTTATATGCTTTAACCAAAAGAAAATTGGATGAACGAAATATCATTCGGGTTTCCTTCAACACCAAATCAAAATGAATAGATTATGTGATTAGTTTGATATATAATTATAAAAATTAAATTTTATCAGTTCGTTTAGGAAATGTTTGAAAACTTAGTAAGATGAAGGTTAATTTTATATATTAAACTTATTATCATGGTTAATATATAGTAGAAATTAAGTTTTTTTACAGAAAAAATTATATAGGCATAGTATTTATCAGAAAAACTTTCGAAGTTTATTTCATTTCATCACGTGTATGTTTCAATACGAGAAAAAGCCTTATTTTTAATAGTAGAATCAACAAAAAATAACTTTCTTTTTCCTCTTGACGTAAATTTTAACAAATTATCTACGAAAATTGCATTCTAAAGTGAGATTGTAATTGTAATATATGAAACTAACTTTATTAGAACTAAGCCATAACGTGACCAACGCACTGACGGTATAGCTTCACGTTTACGTACACGTTCGAAGTTGGGAAGTATACGTTTTCTTCATCTACTTAATATAATTGTAGTACGATATTTAAGTATATGGTTATTCGTACCAGACGTGCTGGCGAGGCCTCCCAGATCTGAAATTTTTTTATTTTAAATCATGGTCGATGATATTTCTTTACGGTACAAAAACACGGATAGTTTTTGGGACGAACGTTTTTAATAAATTTGATTCGAGCGTGCTCGCTACGAATTTCTCTACCTCCCTTTCTCCCCTCTTAAGCTTTTCGTTCTCGTTCTTTCAAGGGAAAAGCCAATTTAAGAAATCTATCGGAAATTTCCCATCATAACACCTTTGGTTCTGGAACGCAGTCGTCGTCCTCTATACACCTTTTTTTTTTTTTTTTTTTTTTTTTTTTGTCCCCGCCACTCTCTTGGCCTCTAAAGCCTACGCCGCGTTGAACAATACAATTTCTGTAATCCGATTCCGCCCAAATACCTTTTTCTCCATCCTATCCCAGGCTGGTCTCGTTTCTCGACCCCGCGCCCCTATAGCTCTTGTGGCCCCTCTTTTATTTTCGCATCTAGGAGTCGTTCGTGCATAGCGACACCTAGAAGAGGAGGCCAGCAAAGTGGTTATATCCTAAGAACGACGAAAAAAAATCGTGTCCACCCGTAGTAGTATCCGTTGGATTTAATACCAGCACGTAGGACCATCCCTTATACCATCACCCCACCACTTCTATATATAGGAATATACTTGCACCAGCGTTACGATCCCAATGTCGGATTTTTATAGCTTATACCCTTTTTTTCCCGGTTTCTATGGGTATAACACTTGTATTTCTTCCTCCTATTTTTTAAGCCGTGTTTTCATCCCTGAGATTAATTAAGAGCTTAAGAGGTATAATTAAAAAAATCAAGTTTAAGATATATAGTTTTGGGTTGGACTCTTGTCATAAATTTGTATTTTTTTAATTAAAATCACCAACGTTTCTAAAATATTCACAATTTGAAATTAAAATTTCAATCTCAATATGAAATCGGGGAAATAGAAAAAACAATAGAAACAATTCCAGTCCCGGCAGTTCGCAAGTTGTAATAGGCAGGAAATCTTTAATTTTTAAGTAAATTATCAATTAAATGGTTTTAAATCTTGATCTAAAGTTAATTTGGTTTTGAAGAGGATATGGAAACCAGGCTTTACTCTCGGGGAAGTTTGAGAGTCCTCTCTCTGCCGGTCCCTATCTCTCCAATATAGGTTTTTCCCGAATTTTACACGGAGCTTTGGATGCGCAATGCGGCAAAGCCTCTTTTTCTTCATCCCCTCTCTTATCCCTACACCTTGAACGTGACGACGGCCTTTTATTATTAGATGTACCTTTAAAAATACCTTTTGCCCCGCGCTTATAACGTATACTATAGTATGGCCGAGAAAGCGACTTTTTGCCGTTTGCCTCCCCCTTTTACACCAATTGCTTCTTCTCCTCCTATACCCGATTTTGCCAACTCCGAAATTCTTCCCCGCGCGTATAAACATAAACGTTCGTGTATCGTCTCGTTTTTGAAACGAAAAATCAAGTAACTCGTATATCCCGTTGTTTTTAGTTAGTTTGAAATAGTTACTAACCGTATTTACTTTATATATTTTAAAACATTCCTAAACACGAAATTACCAAAAAAAAAAAAAAAAAAAAAAAACGAATTTAATTATATCTTTATATGCACATCTTTTCCAACGTCTCTGACACTGTTTTCTATTAGTTTTTAATTATTAGAAAGGTTGTATTCTGATACATATGAATACCCTCTCAATATGAGGGTCTAGAAAGTGAGCCCAATTATATTCATCTGAAACGAACAATTTTTGTTCCGTGAAGGAAGCAAATTTTCAACAGTTACTAGTGTGTGGTATCGTTAAGGGCATAACAATTTAATTTCCCATGTCTTGCTCACTTTACCCCATCAATTCAAAGTCAAATTGCCAAACATTTCATGAAAAACGTATCAATTTTTCACAAATGTTGCATTTTTTAGTCATAAATAGGAATTTTGAATCATTTGAAAGATGATTTACGCATTTAAAATCAGAAATATTAATCCAAATAGTTTTGTGAATAGCAAAAAAATTACCGGGAGACGTTAAATTACCGCGTAATTTACCAATTTCCAAAATTACGGTAATTTTAGAAAACCATGTCTAAAACCAAACTGTAGTATGATTTACTTTCCTTTTCTCGAAAATATCTTAAGAGAATGTTAGTTGGTTTTGGCTTGGAAGTTATGAGACGGTAAATTACCGCGTAATTTAGCAATTTCCAAAATTACGGTAATTCTAGAACTTTTATGTCTAAAACCAATTTATTTATTTTTTTTTTCTTGAAATTTCTTAAGAGAATGTTAGTTGGTTTTGGCTTGGACGTTATGAGTTCAAGGATTTCCCGCTTTTTTTTTTTTTTTCTTGATCAAAGTTTTTTCGTCCTTTACTAGTTCTTTCGCGAGGACGCCTTCTATATGCCTAGTTTTCTTATAAATAAATTCTACTTCGTGGAAGGTTTGGCAATGAACTCGATGGAAAAATGTGTTTCTTATTACCGTGTCTCTCTCTCGCGCGCGAGAGGAATAGAGTATAGCGGTATTAAGGATTTAGCGGCCGAGTTTGGAGTTGGAAAGCGAGAGACACATACGCACATACCGAAAGTAAGATGAGAAAAAAGAAAAAAGAAAAAAAGAAATTGGGGGTGGGTAATTTTTTAGCGGGATGTCAGTCGTGTGTTCCGAGTCGTTCGTTTTTTCGCGTTTGCAGATGTTTCTCGTTATACTCTATTGTTCCAAGGCTGTTCTAGATTTATTTTAGCGAAAAAATCTAAATCCGCCGCCAGACATCTCAACTCTTTCCCCTCTTTCAAATTATAAAGGGTTAATGTAATGCGAGACAAAAACTAACTTTTGTTCAAGATTAGTGTAGATTAAGCTCTACTCTATGGTGGATTAATTCGCAATGATAATCCTTGTAGAGAAATAAATTAATCTTTAAGGGATAATGAAGAGTTTAATTGATTAGAATCGTTGAAATTTGATATTTGAACCTGCTAAGCCTATTTAAATTTTCATACGGGTTAAAACAATAATACAAATGTCAGAACAATCGCACCTAATCAAAACGCGTGTTTTAGGGCTACCTTGACCCACGTGGAATGTTTTATTAAAGTCTGAGAGTATCATTTTGATAAAACTAAATTTCTCCTTAAATATGAATAGTTATTATTGCCCAAATCTCACGAATTTCAAATGTATTCTTTTCCAAAGCAAAATTCGTTTTTCCCCCCTCGCACTCAACTCATTAATAATTTCCCATTGCGAATTGTCTAGAGCTTTTGGCTATATGAATATTTAACTTCTTTTGCTTTTCATTTTCTCTTTTAAAATAACGCCCACGTCTATACTTTCATATCCCAATTTAAACCGGGTGAATCGCGTATAAAATGAAATAACATATCGTATAACCATTTAAATCGTAAACATCTTGAACTTTGGGATATATAATAGAAACTCAAGTTTGAGGCAGAATGAAGTATGACATCATCTGCATTTTTATCAATTTCAGGTCTTAATTAAATCATTTTTAACTTGCTCTAAAAGTAGGCTAATCTGGGATCCTTGAAGAATTTGAAATCTCTTCTTAAAGAGACCTTCCAGTATAACTTCGCAACGTTTTGATTTAGTTCTGCGGTTCAACCGCTTGATTTCAACCTACATGACTGCCCTATTTTGTACCTAGCAAATATAATTTTTAAATTACCTTATTAAGAAGAAATTTACCACGGTTGTGTAATGAAAAATTGAAATGATTTTATTCAAAATACATAACGCAGCTAGTTCCAAAGCCGTTCTGATTCATTATCACATCGGCTTCGAAACTAATCTTGTCAAATATTTCGAATAAAATGTCCAAAAAGTTTTTTTTCTCTATACAAGAGGTAAATTTCTTTTTAACTTAGTTTATTATTCACTAATTATTAAATGATAAGCGAGGGCCTAATTAATCGTAGTACAAGACTGTAGACTTGACTGTACTGGCCCTTGCTCGTAACCCGTATAGATCTGTAAAGTTCTAGTACCCTAACCCTTTCAAATAACGCGAGTCAAATATTGTAATTTTTTTACAGGTTTCGAGTAAGGCTTATTTTTCTTGTCACGCTTTATTCTTCCTTTAAAAAAAGTTCATCCATGGGGAACGAATCGAAAGGGGGTAAATTATATTAAATATGGCGTAGGAAGAAGTATTTTGATTCCATTTAAAACTTGATCCCCCTTCTTCGTCTGTTGTTTTTTCTACAAAACATTAGTACATATAACCTGAAATAGGAACCTCTCTAGGGCTAATAAATATCACTTTTTTTCTATTTATATTTTTGTAAGTGCATTTCGCTATGGTTCCATTCCACGATGAAGTCTAAAGTTTCTCTCCATTAAAATATATACTCTATTTACTATCTTGAAAGGTATGTAATACCTCAAGAGGAAAATCTTGTTTATTTTCTAATTAAAGTATAACACCCAGAAAAATTTTATACTCAAAAGATGGAATAGGAAAAAACAAACAGCAAAATATTTACGTTTATTAACCTTAAAATGGCCAGGAATTCGAATATGAATATGAATATAGAATAAATATTTGACGTATTGCCTTTATTGCTACTCGTAGCCCAAAGAAGGGCTTCACATCTCAAAGCGCAACAAAACTTTAAATATTGCTGACGTGAGTGGCAACAAAAAACAAGTTTTTAGTTGCCTTGCTTATACGAACCCGGTTTCCCCAAAGGAAAATAAGTCCCGCCTCCTCTTTCCTACCCCTACCCCTGTCGTGGACTATGACGCGCACTTACTAAAGCCAGTTCGATAATCCTTCTATATTTATATATGAATTCCTAAAATGCCAAAAGAAAAATTAAGCAAATCGAAAGCCCAGATAAATTTTGAGATGGGTATTTTTCAAATATATCCTCAATTGACGCTGCCTTATGGATAAAAATCTTTGAAATGAATGTAATCAAGGTTAGCGCTTCGCTAGAATTCTGACAGGGTATGTAAAAAGTTTCTAATCATCTTCGGTTGATTTTTTTTTTATCATCAAAAGTTTTGTAACTGCGTTTTTAGAAAAGTTTACACCGATTTCTAAAAAAATTGGACGAAATGTTTTTTGCGTGTCTTCCTTTAAGGTTCCTTTACTAAAATTGTGCCTGAGCAAGGTTTTTGCCTTAATGGAGGGTTGTTTTGAAATGGCTATACTAAACGTATCTCTGTTTCTATATAAACCTACGTTGTGTCTTTCTTTTTTCTTTTTAGATAATAGCCGCCATAAAATTATTTTGCCATACTTTAATTTTCGAGTCTTGAAAGCTTCGCGTCGTTATATTTCCCAATTTGTTTTGAAGGAAAAAGTGCGGAAATAAGTTTGCTTTTTAATGTTTCACGCTTTGTTCGCGTTGTAAAATATTAAATATTTTGAAGATTTTTTTGATAGAAGTCGTAAAATTAGTGTTTTAAACTTGTAAGTTTCAATAGGCCATGCCATAATATATTTTTGAAGTCTTAATATGAATATTTTTTATATAACTCATTCTTTTAACCTATCAAAATGAAATAACTGTTTTAACAACTACATTTTTACTACGAAAGTTAGTATCTGTAATTCATTTTGCCCTTTTACTGTAAGTTAATTGCTACGTGATGATTTGGAGACTACTTAAACAGTATATATGAGGGGCTTTGGGGGCAGAAAAACGTACCCGGAGAATTATATAATTTACATCGTGGTACTTAACCTTTTTCACTTTTAGAGCAAGTATAATTTATAGAGAAGTTAAGTGGATGATGTTACTATTTTTAAAGTTATTAAATATTCCTGATATTTAAAAATCTACTTAAAATATGTTCAATATGAAACTAATTATGCGGGCATATGTGAACATAGTTTCTAGATTAGCGTATCATTTCTCCCTCTCTCTCTCTCGGATTTAGAATAAGTAAAATCCCATATGACGTGAAAAAACATGTTGTTTTCGAAGTTATTTTTTTTCTTATGTATAAAAACTCATTTATGAGGGTAGAGTTGTGTAATCCGGTTCCGAAACAGTTTGCATACCCATAAATTTATTGCTTTCTGATGTTCAATCTTGTGTTAATATTCGCTGGAATGCAAACTATATATGTTCTTGAAACCAAAATATAATAGAGGTTTATGCGTACATATAAAAAAAGAAAAAAAAAAAAAAAACAAAAAAAAAAAACTGTGGATAGAAAATGCGATCCAGTAATTCCGGGAGCGTATCCCTTGGTATATCCTTGTAAGGAGACTTTAATGAAATTTTCACGAAAACAAATGCGTTCCAAACTTAATACGGGATAAAAAAAACCTGTTTATGCGGATAGTTGGATACCAGAGCAGAGGGGGAAAGGGTGATGTGAGATTCGGCCTTCTTCGTATTAAAAATAAAATATTAACGGCGATTTTATGTTTCCTTCGCACGACTCGTTTTTTCGTTGCGCTCGGCTAAAGGGTCTCAGTATATGATCCCTTACCGCTATACTTCGAGTCGGTTTGAAATTTCAGCGGCTCTACTAAATTTGATAAGCTACTCTTCGAGCGAATATACCTGATCATAATTTAAGAGGTTTAAAGGGAACATAGTCTTATACGCGTTGAATTCTTAAACTGAATGTTTCCGTGTAGTTCATTTCTAGCTTGGAAACATCTCGTTTTACGTAAGAATACCTTAATGTTTTAGCTAGATTAATAGATGGTTTAAAGGGTGCATTTGACTATGCTAGACGGGGGTAGAGGAACAAGAGAAACGTAAAAAAAAAAAAAAAAAATAAAAAGTAGTTTCCTAGAAATTTACTTGGATTACTTTTTTTTCATCCATTAGATGAAGATGGTGGAAATATTTTATTTTGTGGTATTAAGATCTTGTTTTTATTTTTTCTTTCTTAATAATTTATAAAGTATGCATCGTATGCATGAACTCTATTCATATAAATTCTATTGTTTTGACGCCACATTTCCATATAAGGGTTTTCGAATACATTCAATATGCACAACAATCAACTTTTAATTAAGAAGCATCCTCCCTAATTGCTCTCAATACAATACTATAATGTAGGCATTAATCAATTCGGCCCTCGTCAAATTCATCTCGCGCCAAAATCTTATATTTCATTTTCAATAATTATAAATTCTCAGACTTATCGAGTGGTCAGATACACTTAAATTCGCTGTACACCTGAGTTCACTGAGTTCAACTTTGATAGTGCATTGAGTTCAGCTTTGATAGTGCAAAGAGTTGAAAAATTTTGTACATCCGAGTACGCGAGTGTCTGCCCCTTCACGGTTTTTACACGCGTGTAGTGTCGTAAAAATATGATCTCGTCGGATAGAACCAGGCTTGTAAGGGTTTAACCAATGTTTAAATCTATTACGCGCGATTACAAAATTTATTATAAGCTTTGGTAATGCTAAATACGTAATTACGTTGGTACAGTTAAAGCCACTGGTATTTACACCCATTACACCCCTCAGGATAGAGTTTATTCGATATTTTCTTTGATTTTACTTATAGCAATATTTGTTTCAGAAATTTTGTTAAGATTTCGTTATATCACGTAGAAGGTAATTCCTTCTTTATCTCTAAAGAAATTAGGTTATTATATAGATCACCTGTATATATTGCCTAAAGTCTCTGTAAAAGGGGCCCGGGATACTTTGTACTGCTTGGCAGTTCTGATTCCATGTCCAAACTATACTGAACAAAACAAATAATATTTTTTATTTTAGTAAAATAGGAATAGGTATGTATTTTATAGTTTAATATCTAGTGATTCTAGTCTTACATATAGAGCCGAAATCAATATAGGTGAAAGCAAAAAGTAAATATTTAATAACTTCATATAGCCTAAGTGCTTTTAAGTTCCTGAGCCACTCCTTAGAAGCTTCAGATATTAAGATCTTCTCAATCGATAAACACTACCAAACATAATAAAATAAAGTTCTTATGACTTTCAAATGAAAATTATAAGCTACCCCATTTTAACGTGTACATTTTTATCTGAAGTTTACTTTCTCTATAGATGAGTTCACACTACATACTTTGAAAACGTTTTCAATTAGCTAATAATTCCGTTATTATACTTTGACCTTTTCAAAACTAATATCTTTATTAACTCGTTTTTTATTAGACACGTTTCTGAAATTCAAATTTGACCCAATTTAAATTAAATGTAGTCCGATTTTGTAATTTTGTGTGAAGATTCTTAAAATAAATTCAAATGCTGTTCCAATTTTAGCTTGTAGTTTCCCTTTAAGTTACAGTTAATTTACGTTGATTAGTTTTACTGTGAACAGTAAGAAAAAATAACTGTCGAAATTACGGCAGAACATTACCGGGAATTTTACTGTAATATTACAGGATTCCTGTTGGTTTTACGGGGAACGTGCTACCTATTAAATTACCGTATAACAGCTACCGTAATTTTTAACACGAATATGATGTAAATCAAATATCACCATTTACTTATCGTACGTTAAATTTGGCCAATAATTATATAAGCAATAATTATAATTGATCTGGAGTTAATTTTAAAACTTGTTAGAAAATGCAGTTTGAAAATTATACGCGTTAATTGCGATGTATTTGAAATCTTTATAATTGGACTTATCGGATTAAATTCGGTTTGTCTCTGTCATTTCCCCAACAGTTGTCTTAGTAGATAGGCTTTACTGCTCTTGACATTCGGACTAATCCATCTATTAGTAATCGCGTGTCTATCAAGGGCTCATTTTGGCTTAAACTCGATCGTCTGATCCGAATTAAGTTCAATTTTAATTGGACCTTCGTTTCGTCGTAGCTTCGCTTCAATTTAAGGGATTTCTCTAAATAAACTCGGACATTATTATCGAGCGAGATTAGCTCATCTTTCATTCAACGAATAGAGAATCAGTAAGCCGATCAACGTCTTAAAAATTGGCTTAGCTACGAAATATATTTCACTTTTATCCATCGAGGAATAAGAACAAATTTTTTTGTTTCGTAAAAACTTAAATATATATATTCGCAAAATTCCCTCCAGTTAAATTGATTAAAAATGTAACCAATTTTAATCCAATAAGTACATAGAACCGTTAAACCAGTTTTCTATATAGTTTTTCCTTTTCTCGAAACGCCATCTTCGTAAATCAAAGTAAATGCGAGTTTTTTTCCAGTAAAAGTTTCTTCTACGATTTTTACTCTTCCCTAAAAGTTAAATATTTAAAATATGTTATATCGCGAAACGTAAAAAAAGCGTAAAAAAAAATATTTCTAGCTATGGAAGCGGATCGTTGCAAGCTGCCTTAGGGCGGGGGATAGAAGGGATGGACTGAGCCTGAGTTAGAAGCTCAAGAGCAACGGCGGAGAAAGTCGGGGGTAATAAAGATATAGGGAAGGTAAAGCTACCTTTACAATCAAAACCGGATTGAAATTTCAGCGCTGATAATACTAGGCGACCTCTTATATTTCTCTGAAACGAAAGAATGTAGAAAAAGATGGTAGGTTTAGGTTTGGTCGTTCTGAAATTTCAAAATGATTCGAACTGATACTCTCTCCGCGTGTATCTCTCTTTTCCCTCCTTTTTTCCTTTGCATTATTGATGACGCTATATACGCCTTGCCACGTAAAGGAAACCCAACAAATAACGCTAGAGAATCTTATACGTACGGTAAGGAAGCTTCGCGGATTAAATTGGAATCACTTTATTTTTTTATATATATTTGTTTTCCAACTCGTTCCATTCCGACTAATTCAATTTAGAGGTAGCTCTTCTATTATAGTATATAATATTAACTTTTAGTATAACCGTGACTGGCTAGTAGCATTAATTTCGTTATAACAGCCACATTTTCTCGTTAAATTAATTACCCAATATTGTATCAGGCCCACAATAATCGGAATTGTAAAGTTAATTTCAATAATTATTAATATATCCAATAATAATCCTCTGAATCTAAAAGATTCAAATTTTAACTTTCGTAGTACATTTTCTCGTGAAATTAATTACCTAAATCGGGCAACCCAATTATCGTAATTGAAAAGTTAATTTCAATAGTAATCCTCTGAACCTAAAAGTTTTGAAATTTAACCTTTCATAATACAGATCTGTATTTCGGAGGACATTTTTCGTAATCTTTTGCAATGGCTATAAAATTAGCAAGGTTCAATTTCCAGAATTACTCTGTGGTTCTTAGTACCGGATTAACCATACATATAAAAGGGTTGTCTAACGTTTAACTGAAATAAAAGTTTAAATTCTTACGATTAATCGTGGCATAATGCCAAAAATAAATCTTCATAGGCCTAATTTAGTTTCACCGGCTCGTGTAGAAATGTTAAACCATCCGAATTAACCTTAACGTTCCTATTCCTTATGTTCACATTATATTATACTCTATTTTAGTCGCTCCGACACTTTACGCGGATGTAAAATGGAAACCAAAAACAGCAGAAGCAATAACACGAAGTTCCGTAAACATCTGCTCGTAATGATAACTATAAATAGCTTATAACATTCGTTATCTTTCTAACCGAGAAGCGCGTATTGGCAAAGGCCCGTTAACCGTACTCTTCTCCTCTTACTCATTGTAAAGAGAGAGAAACATTGATGGGGGCCAGGGTAAAGTGGTATAGAGATAGGGTTAGGTCGTAGGATGATTCCTTTCCGATTATTAATCGATACGCGATTAGGCGAGACCGTGGCCAAAATATTAATTAGAAAAATATTTTGCTCTTTTCCTAAGCGCTCCGAATCTCGCCACCCATTTACGCCTTCCTTCTCTTTCCCAGACGAAAGTTTCGGATATCAATTATCGAGCTTAATTAATGAATTTTCCAAGGCGAAGATTTTTAATTTTTGACCCTGTATATTTTCATTTAGGATTATATCTCCCCGGGCAGCGGAAATTATTTCCCAATTCCTGCTAGATTTGGACGTTGTCCTCCGATGAATCCTTAACTCGGGGGAAAATTTTCCATTATAATTAAATTACGTAATCGCGTTTATACCACTCGAAAACGTAATCCTTCCCAGTTGAAGCGTAATACTATAGGTATACGGTGAATTGCTTGATTAAGGCTAACCCGTATTGATTTGATCTAATCTTGATTAATTTCGAATGAGAATATACATTTAGATTAAAATTATCAGGGTTTGTACAATTATTGAAAACAGGGAAAACCTAGAAATATAAGGGAATTTGATTGTGGTATAAAAAACTCGGAAAGTTCTCAGGGAAAATCAGAGGAAAATATTATTATTAAAAAAATTGATTGAAATTTGTGCTGTTGAAATATCGAAATATGTTACGCGAATTAAAAGACCTCAAAATAGTTTTTGAAGATGATGTTTGCCGTATTTTGCTATTTAAAAATTTTCTATTTGAAGTTTATTTTGTTGGAGATTCATTTCTATCTGGAAGGGATTTGCAAAGAGTCGGAGATCAAGAGAGTGAAGAGAGAGGGAGAGAGATGTAGAGAAGGGGGAATATATTTTCCTCGCCTTTTCCATTCGGTTGGCAATTTCATATTTCCACTCGAGACTTTTAAGCGTAAAGTAAACAACTCCTCCAGGGAACTTTTAGTGAATGGAATGAATAGCTAAAGAAGAGAGGAGAAAGACGATATTTTTTCCGCCCCTGTTAGTTTTTAACAGCTCGTTTATCCCAGGGTAAAAATATCTTAACTTAATTTTTAGCGAAAGTCTTGGAATAGTTCTCCTGATGTGGTGTAGTGATAAACTACACGCTTTCTTCAGGTTTTCATTGACCGGGGTATACTCCAAAGGGGTCATACATTTTCTATTGGTTATTCGAATGTGTCTAAAGACCCTGTTTTCGATTCCCGGCCGGAGCAATAATTTTATTTTTAATTAAAATGCTTTATTTGTGTAGTTAAAAATAAATTTGAACTTAAGGGCTTCGTATTTTCTCTGCTTAAGTTTTATCTCGCAATTTAGGGCCCAAGATCCCTAAACATATATAATTTGTTGAAATTAATTAGTAATTAGATAACTTCAGGAAATGAACCAACGCGTCAACAAAATATATATGTAGAATCTTCTATTACATCATATGACTAAAGATAATATCTTTGGGGAGCTTTACATGTGGTTATGCTTTATTGAATGTCTTATTTTCCGATATTGGGTCCACTTAGGCTTGTTACTATAGCGCTAAAAACCCAACTCGTTCCCAGATACGATATTTTTACTCGAACGTTGTGGTTGCTGATTCTCGAACTCTACAGAGGGATGATTGGAAGATAAGGATGACTCGAGGATCGAATTTTTCGACTTTTCTTTCTCTCCTCTTTCCTTCTCTCCCGCATCTTTTGTTTCGCTCTTTCCGCGATGCTGCGGGCGAGGTTTTCGCGTCCTGTTTTTCATCGACGAGCACCGTACCATTGAAGTAAGAAAAAAAAAAAAACATAGGAAAACTGGTCCACCGCGATTTCGTCTATTGTGTAAGCGCTCGAAAGCGCCAGGCACTCTTTCGCTTCAGGGCGAAACTTTCTAGGAAGGCTCGACTAGCCTCTCCAATGGCTAGAGAACGGGTCGAATGGATGTTTTTCGATTCCTGTAGGTATCCGCGACTAAGCGCTGGTAAAGCACCTTTTTTTGGTTGCCCTCGGTTCGACCCCTTCTATTTTTTTCTCTCGCTAAAGCGCGAAATAAATCTCGAAATATTTTGGGAATAAAAGGGATATTTTTCTCCCATCCGTGGCTCCTCCTAGTACCCTTTCTTTACCGCCGAAATCTTTTTGAAAACGAGAGTTAAACGGGGCGGAAAACACGGAAAGGTTTTATCCCAACATTTCTCTCTTTTCGATAGTTTGCGCTCGCCTTTTTTTCCCTAAAAGTTGGACCATTTTTTAGATCCCTCGGTTTTTTTGTCACGAAGAAAGGAGACATAACCCCGCCAAATCGTTCAGTTTTACGAGTGTTTGGAGAGGAAAGAAAGATTGGAGATAGAAAGAGAAATATTCGCCCGGTTTTCGACTCCATTGTTTTTTAGTCTCCTTTTATTTTAAGTTCCATTCTTTCTCAGTTCAATGGTTAGATTTACTCTTTATCTATATATATATTTTCGCTTTTGATACTTTGAATAATAGTGGATCTCGAAAGCCAATTTTCTAAAAGCTTTACTTTATTTTGAATGAAGCGTGAATATAATTCAAAATTAATTTTCAACTATCTCTTAAGCTTATACGGTCACACTAACATTTCTTAATCGATTTGAAACGGTAAAATCAAAATCGCTTTAAGCATTATCTTTTAAATCGATTTATCGGTTGTTGTAACCGAATCGGTATGAAACTGGTTCCCGAAGCAGTTTAAAGAAATCGAATCAAATCGATAAGAGAAAATACTGTTTCTTGTTCCCACGACTCAAGCGAAACCTTTTGAAACGTTTTAAATCGATTCCAAGGCCTAGTATGAACGCGGATAATCAAGGATCTGATAAACTAATAATGAAACATAATTAAAATGAATAAGATAGTATTTATTTACACTCTTTTGCCGGTTTGAAAGAAACGTACCTTTATCTATTTCATTTCGCGTTAGATCAAATAAAAATCAAATTTAATGGAATTTTGCTATTTTGTTTCTTTTCCAGGATTGAAAGTTTCAATTCGGAGAAAAACCAACCGATCGGCGAGCGATCTCTCTTCCCCCTTCTATCTTATCTCTTCTTCTTCAGCTTCTGAAGAAAGACGATTTTTTTTTCCAAATCCCAAAAACTTTTCGGAATCCTTAGGAAAACAACCAAATAGTCACGGTAAGTGTTTTCTATCATTTTCCGAGTAAATATTTGGACCAAGGTAAGAGTTTTAAAATTTAATTTACAGTTAAGCCTATTTTATTTTTTATTTTTTTATTTCGCGCGGCTTTCATGTACACGTTTTTGTGTGTTGTTGATTTACAAAGCACCATTAATATTCTAAAGCTACTAGATAAAACTGTATTTTTTAAATAACAAATTATTATTTTTCTAATAAAGTCGCGAGTTTTTGATAAGAATTAGAATACGGGATTAATGAAAGCTTCAAATTAAAACAGAGTTGAGTAAGGCCATCGCGAATAGAAATTTAAAGAAATTAATAGTGCAAATCCTACAAGTTTGTCAGAAATTGTTTTTGAAAACTTAATCTGCAAACTATGCCCACGCAACTTTCAAAAATATACTAATAGTTTTTTCAAATTATTTTTGCAAAGCAATTTTGAAAACTTTGCCCAACTTTTAATAATTATCTCTGGTCCTTGAGAAACTTTTATGCTTTTTATCCATTAATAACTCTTCTCTGGTTACTAATAACGTCGCTCGTAAGGAAATAAGAGTTAAAATTGAATTCTCGGCTAGTTCTGGCGTTTCAAAAATTCGAAATATGACTCATTATAAATACTTTCTTCCGTATATTATTACAATATAATATTATACACAGAGCTTGTTTTTAATACGAATCTGTTATTAGCCTAAAACAATTTTTTGTGGGCGTAAATAGCCTCTTGTGATCTTAAGTACATTACATACATTCTCTTGAAGATAAAAAGAACCAATGTAACGGATAATAGGGACATTGTTTTCAATCATAAGCCCAACTCGGCGTGATTTCTTTTTCTTTTGGTGTATTATACCTCTCGCGAGCGATGTCTGGTGAGAAACTCGGAACTGTTAGCAGCTGACGATGTATACATATACGTCTGAAAGAGAGCAAAGTTTTCGGGGGTGCTCTCCGTGCACTTTCAGGAAGAGTTTTATCCCCTTTTTTGGCATAGATCCTACCGTAAACATTACTCGGCAACAACACTGCCCCCACCCCGAATAAAAAACGAACCAGAAAGAAAAAAGAAAAAACCCTCCCAGTAGTTATTACCGGACTCTTATATACTAGAACTAGAACGAGTATAAGCTAGATACCCTGTGGAATAACAAAAAAAAAAAAAAATAAGGGGGGAAAGAATGGCGGGAAAAAAACGCGCGCGGGAAAAAGCACGTTCGGTGCATTTAGTTGGGTAAAGAAACTCGATTACTAGTCGTTCTTCTACGCTTCTAGATAGCTGGGCGACTCCGTGGTATAGTTCCGCTATTTTGGCCCAGCGATTTCAGGGCTCGCGTAATATTTTCCATGGCGTATTTTGCCCAAGTAA
Source organism: Odiellus spinosus (assembly GCA_963920705.1). NCBI lineage: Eukaryota > Metazoa > Arthropoda > Arachnida > Opiliones > Phalangiidae > Odiellus > Odiellus spinosus. The sequence continues at coordinate 16,070,941 of OY987228.1, read as the reverse complement.
ATAAGCTTACTGTACGGATCGAATTCTCTACCCCTCATCGGGCTCTACTTTTTTTCCGGATCGATTGCTCTATTTCTTTCTTTTTTTCCCTTCCTATTAAAGGAGATTTGAAACTTTACGGAAATTTAATGAATCTATTTTTATCTTAGAATGACCCATCTATTATTACCTTAAAAACCCCCCCAAAAAATAAAAATAATAATAATAATAATAATAATAGTAACTTTATTACCATTTAATTTTATACTGTTATTCTTGAAAAGGTTTTCGTCGTTAAATATAATCATTAATAGCAAGAATCCATTCAGGTTCCATAAGAATATGGGAGCATAGCTTTAGCCTCTGGTACCATCCTCCCAAACTTCGTAACAAAAGTTCGTCTGTAATTTTCGCAGCATTTGTACGCTTAGATCTTTTTTCGGTCGGCTCCATTTTTATTACCCAAAATATAATGTCAAGGTCGTTAGTGGCGCGAGTTAATAATATAATGTCAGGAGCGATGTACTTGAAAAATCGATTCGAAGCCGACGAACTTTTGCTACAAAGTTTGAGAGGATGGTTATTGAATCGCGGCCCTCCCAAGTTCTTATGGAACCTGAATGGATTCTTGTTAATAGTGATATACGGAAAGCCTAAATTATGTCATCTTGAATGTTCTTTCCACATATCAAATTTAATCAACAGATCGTGTATAATTAACCGAATACTCGTTATTTTACTGTCCCTTTTAAAAAGGGTAAATCGAAAAGGGGTGGTCAACGTCAGTTAACTCCTCCTCATACAGGTTTATCATTGAATAGCTTAAGTTCCTTTTAGGTAACTCTGTATACCGACTTGTAGCCAAACGACTATCTATAAGGGCTTATACCCCCCCCCCCCTTTTTTAGAGCAAGCATACGACCGTTTCGGCGTCAATAAAGAGTGGGAAGAGTACTCGCGGAATATATCGAATCAATCTTAGGTTTCAACACGTACAAAACTATATCTAAGAAATCAAATTATCGTCGTTTGTGCGAGCATGCATGCTGAGACTTATACTATATTCATTACTCTGAATATCTGTATCTCTCTACGATGTTTTACCAAAAGTCTATTTGTTCTAGGTTTCTCTGGGATATTATCCTGCCCAAATTATGTAAAACGATGCTTTGTAGTTGCTAAGTTAAGGGAACTAAGTTCTATACCACAATTCACCTCATTATTAACTGCAATTTATTTCGTGAGCGAATTTATTCTCAAATCTTGCACGTCGCCCTTTCAAATATCAGTTTCAAAAATTAAAATAGGCTTAAAATGGGTTTAAGGCACTATAAGTAGCTAGACCCGATTTATATTTTTAAAATAAAAAAGGGAGTGAGTTTAAGCTTTAATATATAAATCTATTGTGGAACATTCATTCCTGGCTCGCCAACTACGCTATCTTATTTCGCGAATACCTAGTATATACTGTATATTGATCCTATATTAGTCCTTGTTGAAATCTTTATATTGGATATGAGATCGGCGAGAAAATTATAAGCGAATTCCACCATGATTTGGCAGCGAGTACAACGTTTCGATACACCTTACCTCTTTGATTTTTTTTCACTTAGAAATAAGTGTAGCTTAGCTTCGCGCGTTATGCCAACTCAAAGTGTATTAAACGATAGTTGACTCCTATAGAGAAGGTCTTTCCGAGTCAGCGTTTCCATTGAAAATAGAGATGGCGCGCTAGCCTAAGCTTTTACATCTCTTTCTCTATTTCGCTCTCTTTCACCATCTCCATCTCCGCGTTTTGACGAACCTACTCGAAAATCCGTGGGATTCACCCCTTCCCTGATGCGTGGTTGAGGACAGGGAAGGACTACTGGGAATATATGCGCGTAGTAAGACTGTGACATATAGATATAGAAGGGGACATCTTATATATGATGGAACCTTTTCACTCTTTGCGCGTAATTGAAATAGGCTCGCCTCCGGAGATGATCCGAAAATTCGCGCCACATCCCTAGATCCCCTGGCATATATCTCTCGCTCTCTCAACTCTTTTCTCTTGATTATCGAGCCTTTTTCCCTGACGAGACGGGAACGCTAACCTTATGAAATTTTACTCTCTGCTCCTTGGCGCCTTACCTTCGGGCTTTTCAATATAATTTATAACTAGACGCTGTCTGCATATTTTTGAATCGCGTTTATTGATTCGCCAAATAAATCTCAAATTTTGGACGATCCTAATTTTTTTAAATCTACTTATACTCGTACAGAGTCGGTAGAATGTTTTGCAGCTAGTTCTTGAACAGGTTTTATTTTAGCTCTAATAAGTTTTAGTTTTTGTTAAGTTGCCTACGAAGGAGCGTAGAGCTGAACCTTTCCCTATATAATACGTTGTAAATTTCCAGCTTTTGGTTCCTCTCAGAAAGCAGCGTGACATTTATAAGGCCGAGGCTTAAGTAAATTTGAACGTCCAAAAAATTTAAACTCAAAAACTTTATTCCATCTTATTTTATTAAGTTAACTTTTATATGTGAACATTTTTAGTAGCTCAGAATTTTGAGACAACTGAGCACTATACACTCTTTGTTTAAATTTCCAAATATTCCGACAGTTATTGATTGAAATCAGGCGTGGTGTCTATGTTCCAGAAAAAAAAAAACTGTTAACCAATGGGATGAAAGGCTATTTTTTAAATTGTTAAAGACGTGTTTTTTACTCCCAAGTTTTTACAACGTTTTACTATTTTAGTCTGTTCTTTGGTTGGTTTTTGGAAATTTGGATATCTTTAATATACCGCTAGTGATAAAACAAATGAAGTACACAATTACATCTTTAACTAATTACTCGATTTGAAAATAAATTGCAAAGACTAATATACAGTCTTAAGTTTTAAGAGAAATTATTCGAACTAGAAAAGATTGGCGCGTATTAATACACTCTGTTAATCGTCGTATGGAATGAAAGTAGTTTTTCAAAGTTTCTCACGATTCGAATCTCTATATTGGTTTTTGGATAAAATTTATAAAACGCGACACTTCGGCGCGAGTCAAATTTTGTTCTCGAAGACAAACATCGCGTATGAACGTCGTTAACGTCATATAGACGAAAACGTATGTCAATATTCGAAAGGTGCCCGAGCCTCGCTTATTAAAAGGGTCCCCTTCTCTTTTAATACGGTTTTAATGCCCGGCCCAAAAGCCCTCGTTACCTTATACCGCGTGGGAGCGAAACGCTATAGGGTCACCCGTAGCTGTCATGTTTACATCGGCTGAAGTCTATTTGCTCAGCTGTTGACGCGTCCTGTCATCTTCGGTGCGCGTGAAAAACGGACAAGATCCAAAAGAGGAAAGAGCCGCGTATAGAGGAAAGAGATGTATATCGTATACGGAGATGGTAAAGCCCTGACGCGATTTTCGCTCTCGGAAAACGCTTTTCTCTTAATGTCAACAGAAGGTTCTCACCCTTTTACCCTTTCAATATACGCGTCCCTTCCCTTTGCTAAAGCATCCGAGTGCTCGGCCTCTTTGGAATATCTCTCTCTAAAGGTACATTCACGAACAAACAAGAAATAATTTATATAAAGACAAGGTATTTTTTGGAGGGATTCCTTAAGCCTTTGTTTAGACAATGCAATTTTTTGACTTACTATGAGTCAGCATAAATGTATCACTGATCAATTATTTCCTAATCAACCTATGCAATCTAACGGCGAACAGTAGGTACTAACAAAACCAAGTTCCCGTCTGCATATGCTCTATCTATTAAGATAGGTGTTCATTGTTAATAGTCCTAGATCCAACTCAATTTGAGTTAGTTGAGTCGAAAGGTTGTAGCATCTCAATAGATCTTAACAGTTTATGCAGTTTGAAGCAAATTAAGCTAATTCTACGATATATGGGCGATTATCTCAAGAATCTCGTATCTTTGATATTAACAGAGATGATGGTCATTTTAATCTCGTTCACGCGATAATTTGTTTTGACGATAATTAATTCATTTCCAAATATTCGCAGACTAAGCTGACTTATTTCCGAAGAGTTCTAATGCAAATCCAGCTTATTTCAATGTAATGTTACTCATTTATTTTCGAAATTAATCCTAAATTGTTTGCGAAGGTACCTTAATCTCCCGGTATGCCTCCCAATGGATAAAGTGTATAAAATTGTTCACCCTTTCCATCAGTCCCTAACATTTTCTAGGCTCAGCTATACGTATACTCCTTTTCATCTAAAGCAACCATTTCCGAATTGCGAAAGCTGTAAAACTTTTGGTCGCTCGTTCTCTGTCGTCCCTTGGGGATTTTCATCTCGCCACTCCGAGTTTCCTCTTCCCTTGATTGTTGAACGAATGATCCCGGGCTTCTATCCAACCTCTACCTCGACTCCTATTAAATGAAGGAATGTTTACTCGATTTTTAAGACTTAATTTCGTTTCTTTTTCTTTTGTTTTATTTAAACGACGCCTCCTTTGAGTAAGTATACGGGTTTTACTGAAGTTTTATTCCGTATACAATTTTTCCAAACTTAAATTTGATCCATAACCTATTATAATCATTAATTAATGCGTTGTTTATCGATTTTGTTTCGACCATATAAACAAAATTCATTGATACACAACGTTCCATTTTTATGTACCAAAATCAAAAATATCATAAATTCCGATTTTAATTTCAGTAGTTTTAGGCCTAAAAATGTATGAAAGTCAAGTATCAACGCGAATACGAAGCCTCTAAAACCGTAGTCAATGCAAAGGTGTCTCGATATGTTTTATCCGTGTTAATAGAGTTAGAGAAAATGATTTCAATCCCCCAAAATGAAAGACCCTTTATAGATGTCGTATTTCCGCGAATTCAATTTTCGATAATCATATTGAAAGCTCCATATCCCTCGAGATATATAATCAGTATTAAGTGGAGGAGACTCTTCGGTCCTAAATTTGTATAAATACTTTCGAAAATTGTTTAAAATCCCTAGAACTATATTGGTAATCAACCTTGCTTAGAGTGAAATTTGGCACCTTTCGTATGGAATATTTTCCTCTAAGCAACGATGGTATCTGTATAAGTGAAATTATTATAAAGTTACTCGTTTTATACTTATTAAAAATTCACTAATGGATCATAACAATCTCGTTAACGAAATTTTTGGAGAACACTTTAAATAAGATACAACAACTTTAGAGAAAGAGAGAGAAAGTTCCCAGGAGGTTAAGCCTAAAATTTTAAAACTATAAATCCCTTTCCGTTAATCGTTTTAAAAGCTTTCCTCGAAAACCCCGTCGCGTATATCTTTGCCTATGACTAAAAATATTATTTTCGAAAAATGAACGCAAACTTCATTATTCTCTTTTATATTTATATAACTAAATTAAAACTCCTTTAATGAACGTCGACTTTCCTTTTTCGTCGATATTTTTCTATCATAAGTAACGCGCGCGTGAACGATAAGTATATCTAGGAGTAACGTAATAGAGTTTTGTTTTTCCCGGTAATATGACTTAATTTGGTTTTTGAACCTAATTAACGATAATTTTCGTACGAAAGATAGTCTTGACTTTCTAAATTAAGTATTTTCATTTAAAGTAACCGTAACACGTGCGAGAATCAACGGTAGACTTAATAATAGAACCCGATCATGGTGATGACGTAAAGTGGCGGGAAATGTTTGTTCAAAAATTTCGTTTTTCAACCATCTTTCCGAAAACGTATTACTCGTTGGAAACTCACGAAAAATTCGCGACAGTGTCACTTCAACATATAAGTGAATTAAATATTAAAATACTTCGCCCCTTGAAATGAAATTAAGGGGAAAACTCAATAGATGTCGGTATAATCTTTATATCAATGGACGGTATAGGGAATTTGTCAAATAAATTTAACTTTTCGGCACTGAAGAGTCCAATTATATTTCCCAACGAATTGATAAATTCAACTGAATTTTTAGTATTATTACACTTAATAAACTACCTTTTGCATGGGCACGAAACAAAGTAGTTTTAAAGATTGACCCCTTTAAAATTTTCTACCATATAATAGAATTATAGTCTTAATTCTTCCCCCGTTCCCTTATTTGGTTTTAAAAATTCTCGGTATATACTGTATAAAATGACATAAGCCTACGTTTTCCCTGTTTTAATTATCGACAATTTCGCTGGGGCGATTATGGAAAATTCCAAATAACGTTACTCCTAGAGTTTATAGCCGGGAAACGTCCACATTTTATTCATTTTATCAAACTCGTATACTCCTCCGTTAATACGACATGGGTGGTGGTGGATGGGTGGCTCAGGCACTAGTATAATCCTTATATATAAGACAAAATCTACTGAAGGAGTTAGGTAACGATGAGGAAGGAGATTAACCGGGAGAAAGGTATGGAGGAACTATAGAAAAATACACCATGCGTGCTTCGACCTCGTTAACTTTGATATGTCGAATGGAATAAACTATAAGAGTTTGGCATTGTGTTATTTCCCCATTGGAGTTAATACAGCCAAAAGCGGGGAACAGCCATCCATATTAACTCGTGCTCGAGAGCAGTTTGCGTACTAGCGAAAGCTGAAGCTTACGAATACATAGTGATAATATTCATAGCCGATAATATAGTTTTCAAAATCGAATTGTAGCTACTTGCAATCTTAAATTCGTGCCCAAAAAACCGTTAAAATTCCAATTTACTCCTTAAAACGCGTATACTTCTTTAAATTCGCTTAATTCAGCCAATGGAAACTTAGTATTGGAATCTTTTAATTAATTATCAATAGTTAAAATTTATTTCATACGTGACCAGTTATATCTATTATTAACGCTTATTTTGGGTCTTTCCAAGTATGTAAATGACGTGCATAGTGAAGCTTTTGGGTTCGAAGGTTTTGTGACATTTCGGTTTAGGGTTGTTTCCATGACACCGGCGTCTCCTTGGATCTCTCCTTTTCTCCGAGGACTTCGGAGTTCTGAAAGAGACTAAAGCCAAGCCTTTCACTTTATTGGCTCTTTGTTATATATAAGCGAGGGTTCCGAGAGCTTAAGATTCTAGGCTTCAAACCTTTTCCCCCCAATCATTTCGCCTTATTATATACGGTAACCGGGGGTCTATAGTACCGGGAACGTTCCCGACGTTTCAAAGTGTTTATTGGATATTTAATAGTTAGTTCTTGGGGGTGGGGACCTCCTCGAGATGCTCTGGCGGATCGTAAAAGTTCGCTGTAAGTTTCCAAGCCAAATAAGCAACGCTATGGTATTAGATTTGTACGGCTTCGTAAGGCGTAAATGTTTAATTTGCTTGAATAGGAAACTATATACTGGCAAGGGTGTATCAATTTAATGTAAATGACTATAGATTTCTAATTTTTCCGTGTATTGATCTGGAAACCGTTATATTCGAAAATAATGTTTCAATATTCGCTCAAAGTATTCTAGGGTACTTCGTACTTAAAATTAATTTAGCGGAAGTAAGGAGAAAGTAATTAATTTTGTAATTATAGTCCCAAAGTGACCCAAATACGTTGTTTTAAAAGTATATCGTTCAAAGTCACCCACGTATCGTTGTGCCAAAAGTATATACTACAAAGTAAATCAATTACGCGTCCATTAAAGGTAGTTCAAAGTCATCCAAAATATTTTGTACTTAAAATTAGCCCATGGTCACCCAAAATATGTTGTACTTAATTAGCACAAAATATCCCAATTACGTTGTACTTAAAATTATCTCACAGGGCTACAATACAATTAGCACAAAGTATTCCAATTATGCTGTACTTATTAGTTAATTTAATTTGCTCATATAATTATTCATGTGTTCCAATTGGTTTATAATTAACCCATATTGTTTTAATTACGTTGTATATAATGTATAATTAAACCATGTTGTTTTAAACACGTGTTACATGTAATTAGAACATATTGTGCCAATTACGTTGTAGATATAATTATCCCAAAGAAATACAATTACCCACTTTTTAAGAATTACCGGTGTTATACATTTTTGGTTAACAAACGAACACATGGAGCGTAAAATATCAAATATTATCCTAATTAAAGCTGATAAAAATGTATACTTGTTACTAAAATATATACGAAGGCGTTGATCTTATACCAGTTAGCTTTCGAAACTGAACATTAGCACTATCTCGCTTAACATTGAGTGTCGAAATAACGTATAGTTTGGTAGCTTTTGCAAATGTAGATTGAATCTTTACGCTTTTAAACCCTCTGTTTTAACGTTGAGAGTATATATCCTCCGCGCTTCCGTTTTATATACGGAAAGGATTAAAATTGGGAGCGGGTTTGTATTGAGAAATTTCCTCTCGCTCTCTCAAATACCCTGTAGAGTTTGCTTTTCCGGGCGCATTGGCGATTAAAAGCGCTTTGGGAAAACTGCGTCCTGGGATTTGAGCAAAACTAACGGATAAAGCTGCAGCGGATCTATCCCGCGTAGCCGGAATAGCCGAAGCTTCGACGACTAAAGCCTACTCCTATGTTACGCTCAACTTATTTGAGCCAACGGAGTAATATTGAACCGAAAGGGATAAAACCAGTTTTAGACATTTTTAAAGTTCACACGCATCAACGTAAAATTTGTACCGAATTTTAAATAAGGACAGAGATGAATTTGATTTAATTTTAATTATTTCTTAGGTGAAATTTAATTTTAAAGACAGTTTGTTCTTTTTTAATATTGTTTTGCTTTTTTAGAAATTAAGTATAAGTTTATTAATGCTGAATTCTGTGGAATTTGACTCAATGGTATTGTTTATATCGGGTGGATTTAATAAGTTAAACCTTTTTTATTTCAAAACTATTTAAAAAAAGGTTTATCTAAGTGCATGCAGGCTATGTTGCTCATTCCATTACATAAAAACCCCTTTTAGACGGCATTAAACTCGGTTTATACTAGAATTTAACCCGTTTCTTTGGAACTTATGAGAAGGTGTACTTAAACCTCGAATTAAACTAAATAATCCGCGAAATTATACCGTCTGAATATGGTATACGGAAATATTTTTGTCCACTATCAATCTTTTGTAATATTAAATTGGAATGTAAGCTAACATTTTGCTGCTATTGACGTAACGCGTTAAAATCCTCTAATCAGACGACATTGATCAAGTCATGCAATCTTGAATTCTGAGGTAATATTTATTAGATGTAAAACTGATGAGAGGGATTCTCCCAGATTAGCGTCGTCTGCTTAAAGTAATTACCCTGGCTATCGTAACGGCAAAAATCTTACTTAACATCCAATTTAAGACAATAATTTAGGTTACGCGTGGACTTTAAGATTGTCACGTCCCCATTCAATAGTTCTATATCCTTTTGCTTCAAATATGTTAAACAGACTTAATTTTCGTCGAAAGATCCTATATAGGTATTGCTTATAAGATACGTCTATGGATGGGCGTGATTTAACGCTAATCTTAACTGGCTAATACATTCGTATATGCGCGGCAAGCTTCTAACGCCGGACGTATACGTACAGATCGGAGTTTCTAAGCCGGCTTACTCGGCTGTCAGAAGCGATTGAAGGTTCCAGAGCGCCCGCCCAAATAGCTTAATCTCCCGTTTATTTTAGCGAGTTTTACTCATTTAGTGACGGCCTTCAGCCTTTAATTTTGAATTCGCGTTATACAAATTAAAGCTACATTCCCTTTCCCCCCGCTTCTCTTCATTCGTCTTTCATCAATATTGGAATGATTTTGAACATCGTATTCACTTTTTAACATATCCGGGGAAAAATGTTCGAAGTGTAAAATAGGTTATTCCAGAGGTATATAATAACCTCCTTCGGGGGGAAGTATGAAAGGTAGGCAAAATCGACGAACAACAAGTGCACGGCGTAAATCGCGGCGGATCGACACACCGCTTTACTCCCAAAAAATAGTTACACCATTTTGAACCTCACTAAATTTTCCCTACGCACACTTCCGGAACTTGCGAGCTGAAGTCAACCTTCGACTCCATTTTAACAGACAGCCTGACTCCTGAGACAGGAAGTTCTAAACACAAATCGAGCCGTCTTGTTTATACAAAGAATATTTACTAGAGTAGCGACATTGAGAAGTCCAGCGCGAGCTAGTGGCCTAGATAGTCAGCAGCGGGCTCTTGTTGTTCGTGATTTTTAGCATTGGTAGTATAGGGGCTTTCATACTTCCCCCCGAAGGGGGTTATTATATACCTCTGGTTATTCTAACTTTATTAGAACTTTCAAAAAGGAGAAAAAAAAAATTCCAATATTTCTCTATTTATGGAAAGTAAGGATTTGAATATGTATATAAATTGTTAATTTGACTCTGCACGTTTTGAACTTTTGAACAAGAACTAATCCTACCAAACTTCTGAAATGTTTCGAAATGATATGAATATATATTCTATGGTCAAAGAAAGATACTTCCCCGGGAATTCCTTCTATATTTAAATACGGAAGCGATATTTTACTTATTGCCTTTGTTTTATTCCAACTCGTAGCCCCAAGGAAAAGCTCCAACCCTCAACTCCTAACAAAATTTTATATCTTTTGGTTCTCGTGAAATGGCGTAGTTGACAGGAGGTAAAAAAAAAAAAACATGTTAGATTGTCCTAGTTACGACCCTGGTTCCTCCTATAAAAATATTTCATCAAAATCTTACTTTTTCTTCATAATACAGTGAAGCAGTGAGTAGGGAATAACTAATACTTTGAATGTGTCATAACAAGTGTATATTTTTCGGATACGCCGAAAAAAAAAAAAAAAAAAATGCAAAGATAAGTTTCTTTTTAACATTTTGGGGCTAGCTCGTCGCATTCTTGGGTGAAATCGTAAATTAGCGATAGTTACCCTAGCTTGATATTGGCTTAGCGACCCACACTGCCTATATTATCCCCCTCACATTGGTGTAGTCCATCCAAATTTAATAGATAAAATCAAACCGAATCGTTTCGAGCGCTAACTGTTCGCATTTGATCTTCATAAATCGATTTATTGTAGTTTCATCTGTCAGTTGTTGAAGCCGAATCGGTTTGAAACTAGTTCCCGAAGCAGTTTCGAGAAATCGATTCTAATCGATTCAAGAAACGTTTTGAAACTGTTTGAATCGATTCCATGGCGTAGTCTGAACGCGGCTTTTATAATACATCAAGGATGCGAACCCATATTTACCCTAGTATTACAAATCGATAGTCTTAAGGAAGGTTTTCATATACTCTTGGTAATTTGTGTTAATTTTATATTAAGTCCGTGACTTTTATAAAAAGTTTAAAATTATTTTATAACGTGACGAATATACGTAAACTATATTCGTAATTTGTCAGAGACAGTTTGAAATTTCAGCACGTATAAAGAAAAGCTAGTCCCTATCTTAGCTTACCTTTAGGTTAAATTTCAACCCGAATCTAACTAGATTGAGCGGAGTAAACGTATTTATTGTAACTCTTTTCAAATTATTTTTCGGTTCGCGTAATTTCTTCCTGTACATTAATGAAAGTTCCCAAAATACCACAGATCGTATATTTCGGTTCTCATTCTCTCTATACATATACATTTATAGCACGGAGAAAATAAATAATGCAAATTTTTCAAAATAACCTTCTTCGCTTCCTCTTTTATTTTCATCTATATGATTCCGATGTTGGTTGCGATATAAGAGGCTATATTTAACGTTGGCTCGTTGCTAGTGGTTGGTACTCGGCCGCCAGGGTAGTCATTGATTTTAATCACTTTCTGGTTTGTTTCCGTTATAATGGCGGTCGACGGGAATACATCCTTCCTTACCACCATCATTCCCCCACGCCCACCACGTTGCCCAACCTCGTCTTTTCCCCAAAATTACATTTGCTTAGGAATGGATGGTAGCCGGTATAATAGCCTAGCTGGCTATATAACTAGAGATGAGATGAGAGAGAGAGCAAAGGGAGGAGTGCGAAGAGAGCCACAGAGAGAAGATATAATAGATGCGAAGCTTGCCGCTCGTTTCTCGAAGCTCGCCGTTATTCTAGCTCTCATCTTGGATTCAAAAATCGACTGGCGCAGCATCCCTGGATTCTCCCCATCTTCTCTCTCTCTTCATCCTCATCTTCCTATACTTCTCTCTCGCGCCCCCGCTTCTAGCACGCTCTCTCTCTCCCTTCTCCGAATCTCGCTCTTCACCCACCACCTCCTTTTCTATCCTCTATCCATCGCTTCGGATCGCCCACCTCCCCCGCAAATGTCCCTCCCTCTCGCGGGCGTCCGGTTCTCCGATCCCCCGCTCGCAGTCAGGCGCCGGGCTTAAACAGAGGCGCACGTTAGTTCGCGCTCTCTCGATTTTCCATTTCTTCGATATATTATACCGAGAAAGAAAGGGGAAAAAATTCATATTTTAAAGCTACCGAGCGAAAAATTAAATTCTCCGTTTTAAAGAAATATATATACATATCTGATAAAGTTTGATTTTAATTAAGCAGTCGCGAATTGGAAGAAAAAAATTCGATTCAATCTCCAAAACAAAACAAAACAAAAAAAAAAAAAAAGGAAAATAAAAGAAAAAGTATCCGGGCTTCGAGTAAGAGAGGTTTAGATTTAAGGTTCGCTTCTCTTTCCTAGTATAAAACCGGTACCCAATCCTTGTCGGTTTCCGGAGTTGAGAGATTAAAATATAAAAAAAAAGTAGTTTATAATTAGGGTTTTGTTAAAGATTCGAGATAAGGAATTAGTCGCGTTTCGCGTCCGCTTCGGGACTTATTTCGCGCGCTTTTGAAAAGCAAAAAAGGAAAAAAAAGTCACTGATTTAACTCCCCCCGCCCCTTTTCATTGACGTCATCAAAAGCGAACATCCAGTTTAATACTGGCAGGAATGACCGTTACGTGAAAAAGTCTTCCCGTTTACAGGTAAATTTTAATTACCTATATAGTTATGTAATTAGGATATAGACGATTACGTTTCGATATATAATTTTAAAAAAAAATTATTACAATTCAATTGCAACGAAACGTCTCTATCCGTCTTTGTCAAAAATGAAGCGTATTACTTAAGCTTAGAAAAGCAATAAGTAATACTGGTAATAAACCGTATCCACCCACGTCTGTATGTTATACAAAAAAGTTTCGTGTTAGGCTTAACGGTAATTTGTTACGTTATTTTTATTTTTCTAGATTATTTTTTTTTTCTCCTACTTGAGCCAAATTATTTTTATTTATTTTTTAAAATTCAAAATAACGAGTCGGGTGATCCTTTAACATTTTATTTTAACGTACCATTACTTTGTAGTGACGTAAATAAGTATATTTATAATATATCCATTCGAGATATTTTTTATTAAATATGGAAATATAAAATTTACAAAAAGATTTACGCCACTACATTGTAAAGATACGGAATGATATAGTTCAAGTACTCTTAAGGTTTAACTATTGTTTTCTAATAGATAACAATACAATACAAAAATTCCATTGTCTGATATATAATTTCGTATTATTTTTTCCTGTCGAAAGTTGTACTTTTTTATCTATATCATGAGAGATTAGCCTTATTTTAAGTTATCTTTTTAATTTGGATAATATATGCCAGCATTTGAAATGGGTCAATGCGTGTTAAAGGGGGCAACACATTTCCCGCCTTTAATATTCCAATTTATAAACTTAATCTTAATTAAAAGGTTTTCAATTACAATTCAACCTTCGAAGGTTGATGTTGAGTTTATGTATAAAGTATGAAAGTTGGTAAATTCTGTTCTAAAGACAGTGATTAAACAAATTTACCTATTTTTAAAATAATTTGGCGGGAAAGTTGCCGCCCCCTTACGTTATTCAAGAGAGCATGTTATTCACCTTTCCCCGCCCACTACGGGAGATAATATATTTTGATCCTTTTTGTTCAATTTTAAAATTAATTAGTTTACTTTTATTTAAATAATTATAAAATTGTATTTATTTTTTTCTTCTTATTATTGTTAGATCATTATTTTTTGATAATGATCTTTTGCTCTGGGGTTTTTTCTCTACTCATTTCCCACTCTCTAGTTTGTCTTTTTTAAAAAAAAATACTTCTCAAAATTTCATCTTGGTAACCATAGCGACAATCTCGTTTGCGGAAACGCGAAGTACCCCATCCACTTTTCGTTAGAAAAGATGAGGAAAATTCCTCAGCATCTTTTCTCTCTGCGCCCCCCCCCCCCCCTCACTCATCCCTGGCTCAGTTCGTCTCTCTCTCTCTCTCTCTTTCTGTTTCTCTAAGGTGGTTTCTATCATTTTTACTCCCACGGTCGGATCCTAGTCGATTCTACTTTGGCAAGATTTTCGGATGCCAGAACTTACATATAACTCTCTTTTTTTTTTTTTTTATCTCTCCCTCATGCAAACTTAGGATTCAATTTTTTTATATATATACAGATATTTCAATATACCTTGCAGCTAGCTAAAACTCTCTAGAGCCTTATTTTCCTTGCGTAAAATATGGATAAAATATTTTTATCGATCCATACAATAGTTTTTTTTTGTTGAATATATATTTGGATTTAGATCGAAGTGAAGTTGCCTAGTCCAACGTTTTTAAATATTAATAATTAATATTTTCGGTATGCTTGTAGCAGTAAATACACGCAAGTACTAGGTATTGAAGAAAGTAATACTTGTGTAAATTTACGTATTATTTAAAGGGAGGATGAAGAGTAGAATCAAGTGGTTTTTTTTTGTCAATTATATTTGTTTGTTTATTAAAAACATTCAGGAGATTAAATTTATTTTCGTAATCACCATGCCCAAAAAAAAGCTATTCCATTTTTACCCACAAGTTTCCCCTTTTTTTCAAATTACAATCATACCTGATATTCTTTCTCATTAAAAAATGAACCCATACTTAAATTTGTTTCTATATAAAGAATGAAAATGTAAGTGGAGTTAGTATTCGAGATGCATCGTTATAAATCGGCCCAACCTTTTTTTTTTTTTTCTTTTTATTTTTTCCTACGTTGATTGTGATGGTACCCTACCATTTCGAAAACCAACCAAAAAAAACATATATATATATTTGAAACGTGCCCGAACGATCCCAGATAACATTCTTTAAGTATTGACCATGTAATGTAACCCTATATCCATCTTTCATCCATCCCAAAAAAATATTTTCTAAGCGAAACGACTTACATTTTTGGGGATATTTTTAGTACTGAGAAAGAAGAAGGATAAAATATATATTTTAGCTCTAAGCCTCTTCTTCTCTTCACTTCTATACTTTTTGCTTAAAATTTTTAAAATAAGTTTGCAATGGGGAGAAAGTGTAGAGGGATTGATACGTAATGATAAATCTACTATAGGTTTTGTAAATAAATCTATTTAATCTTGGAAATAACTTTATTCTCGTACAATAACGTGTTTTTCTATGGAAATTTAAGTCATCTTTCAAGACTATAACTTAAAAATATAGATAGTAAATTTCATTTTCTGTTTACAGCGCGCTCAAAGTTAGGGTCTTTTTTAGAACTAATTCGGTAAATAATGAAAAATATGGGCAACCTTCGATTTGAACTTGATGCCAACTGAAGGTGGAATTTACTATAGGTATATATAGCGATACTTGGGGCATATTTGGCGATGTGGGAATAAATGGCTTTAGAAAAAGGATTTCTTTATTTTTCACTTTTTTTTTTATTTTATTTATTCTTTACTTTTGGCCAGGCATGATGCGGTTATATTTTGAACCGGAGGATTTTTTTTATATATATTTATGATTGGTGGTATCTTTATACGGCCTCAACTTTGTGCTCGATCGGAAATATATATTTACAGGGAGTATATTCGCCTTCTTCCGTTTAAAGTCGTAAATTCCTTTTCTCGATGCCCAGAGCTCGCGATCTTTTCTCTCTTGATAGTTTTATATCATTTTTTTATACCCATATTACCCTTTTATAAAAATTAGACTTTTTTCTTCTTTTTATTTAAGCGAGGGAAAAATTGATTTTTGCTTTTTCCAAAATCAATTTTACAGATTAGATTTGGTTTTTATATTTTTGCCGTATATGAAATCTGGGGATGGGGTTGAACAAAATGTATTATTGATATATTACAAGTCGATTTTAGGTTATTATTTTTAAACATTGGTGTCAAACCGACTCGTCTTTTTCCATTCTGACCATTGCTAGACTTGGATAAAATAATTGTAATAGCTACTTGAAACTTATTAGGCCATGCAAGAATTAAAATTAATTATGATTAATTTCCCCCAATTTAATTTGAACCTTTTTTATATCAATTTAACTAAGAATGTTAAATTGATAAGAAGTTTAAAATAACCCACATAATATTGTACTTAACACGAAATCCGGGCCCTCCCGCAGCCCAATGGCCCCGAGCAATAGACAATAAACAGAAGGATTAGATTCTTGAATTAGGATTGGTTCATCTCGCGCCATAAACTGGGTATGTTCCGGACCTGGTGGCGAAGGCAAGGACGTAATTTAAAAAGTCACGAAACCCCTGTGACGTCAGAGGTATACAACCATTCAGCGAGCGCCCCTGGTCCACCGGAATTGTAGTTTAACCCGTGGCCATGATACCCCTAGCTTTCTACTCCTTCTGTTTATTTTCTGTGGCCCCACGAAATTAGCACCATTCCCTAACAATGCCATAAACCCACGGACTAACTCCCTTGTCGGTACTCAACAGATAAAGTGTGAAGAACGTCACGTGATCACTAGCAAGAATGGTTCTTGTAATCAATGACAGAAGGGTTTAAACTCCCAAATTCATTTAGCTATTCTAAATAATATTTACATCTGGAGGGGCTAAGAGATGATGACGTCACTAAAAATGTCACTGTATTCTAGTTCATTTGAAAATTCAAAACATTTTAAACCGGAAATTCGAAATTATTTAGCGCTGTTTGGAAATCTAAATTTTCTGTTGAATTTTCACAGGAATTAGAGTACATATACGTTTTCAGTAGAAAAAATTAAACTTTTATTAAATTAGCTTAAATGGGGGAAGCTACAAAAATAGGCAAGAGGTCACATGACCCAATAACGTGTTTATTATCTCCACTAAGTCTATAACGCTTCTGTTTAAGTTAATGTTTTGGGCTATTTTTCTTAAAATTCTGTGTTTCTATCCGTTAGATCTAAAAATAATTCTTTATAAATTTACCCGAGCTTTTTTTAACATTCAAAATCAAAGTGTAGGTGTTGATTCCGTTCGTATTGCCAAGGGGGAGTAACACAATAAAAAGCGATAATTGGCACGCCCCCCATGAGCAATGACTAATTTTTTTAAAAAATACGTTATTCAGTAGCGCGCTCGCTATCGCCTAGACGGGTTCGGAGAAATTTCGACTAGCCACGCCGCCCGCCGCCACGATTCATTTTTAGTCGCGAACGCGTGTTCAGTTTTAGGCCTAACAGTTTATGTATTACAGTTGAGTAGAAAATATCTTATTTAAAGATAAAACAAACGGTGGTGTCAATGAACAATATTTGTGATATCTAATCAAGCATGGCGAGGAACATTCAGGCTTAGGTTACCAATAAATTGGTAAGTCCGAAAACCTTATTTATTTAAAACGATTTTAGCGTTTTAAACGTGCCGGGGTCAAGTAGGGTTAGGGTTAAGTGGTTATTTTTATATCAATCTTTAGAGTTTAATACTTGTGGAAGTTGTGGTGTGTAACGGGCGAATATATACCGATCTTTACAGAGTTCTTGTGAATACTAGGTGATATATTTTATAAAGATTTGTGAAGCAACCTGCATTGTGAGTAGATAAAGTGTAGGGTGATTCAGGGTAGGTGTAGACCGAGTAGTGAAGGAACTCGCATATTGACGTCACGCGCTACTTCTACCCTTGTTAGGCTTACAAAATTTTGAGAAAAAAGCCAAAATAGTTTCCCTGCGCAACCGCTGCGGGTTTGCTATGTATTTTTTCTTCTATGAGCTTGCGGCGCGGTAGCGAGCCCGACAATTCCCTACTCGCTCTACATCTACCCCGGTTTTGGCTGTTCTTTCTTAATGGCCAAATTTTCGCCCTTATTCTGTAAATATTAGAACCCTTCTAAGGCAGTTTGGGTATCCTAAAAGGTGAACCTCAACCAAATTTAGGCGTCACAGTTTTGAACCTTTTACCCTGGGCGACCATCAAACATTCCAGTTTGATCGATAACGAAACCGCCCTTTTTGCGGATCCCACTAATACTGCCCCGCCTTCGCGTCTTTGATCTTAATCGGGTCTGGTAACTTAACCTGAGTTAACTTAATTTGCGTAAAATTTTAAACATAATTATTATAAACTTCAACTGCCAAATATCTTACCGGCTTATAGGTTTTAGGAATTAGCCGTACATGAACTTTGGAGACCAAGTACTTGTAAATATTTGGACATGTCTGTTGAATTCAATTACTTGTAAATATTTGGACATGTCTGTTGAATTCAATTACTTGTAAATATTTGGACATGTCTGTTGAATTCAATTACTTGTAAATATTTGGACATGTCTGTTGAATTCAATTACTTGTAAATATTTGGACATGTCTGTTGAATTCAATTACTTGTAAATATTTGGACATGTCTGTTGAATTCAATTACTTGTAAATATTTGGACATGTCTGTTGAATTCAATTACTTGTAAATATTTGGACATGTCTGTTGAATTCAATTACTTGTAAATATTTGGACATGTCTGTTGAATTCAATTACTTGTAAATATTTGGACATGTCTGTTGAATTCAGTTGAATTCAATTACTTGTAAATATTTGGACATGTCTGTTGAATTCAATTACTTGTAAATATTTGGACATGTCTGTTGAATTCAATTACTTGTAAATATTTGGACATGTCTGTTGAATTCAATTACTTGTAAATATTTGGACATGTCTGTTGAATTCAATTACTTGTAAATATTTGGACATGTCTGTTGAATTCAATTACTTGTAAATATTTGGACATGTCTGTTGAATTCAATTACTTGTAAATATTGGGACATGTCTGTTGAATTCAATTACTTGTAAATATTGGGACATGTCTGTTGAATTCAATTACTTGTAAATATTGGGACATGTCTGTTGAATTCAATTACTTGTAGATATTGGAACATGTCTGTTGAATTCAATTACTTGTAGATATTGGAACATGTCTGTTGAATTCAATTACTTGTAGATATTGGAACATGTCTGTTGAATTCAATTACTTGTAGATATTGGAACATATCTGGGAAGGACAATTACTTGTAAATATTGTAACATATCTGGGGAGGACAATTACTTGTAAATATTGGAACATATCTGGGGAGGACAATTATTTGTAAATGTTTGAACATATCTTGGGAGGACAATTACTTGTAAATATTGAAACAGCTGTGGAGGATAATTGTTTTGGGAAAACAACGCCACAAGCAGTAAACTTAGCAGGATTTCTTGTTGCTCTTAGTGTATTTATTCACGTGTCTGTCTTTCTCCAACACCTAATTTAAACTCCACTGGCCCAGTCAGCATGGTAAAATAGCCATACCCTTATGCCATAGGGGCTGTAGGAGGGTGGTTTATAATAGCGAGAATCGCCTACTAAGGTAGGTGTTTCGCATTAAGGGCAATAAATAGATTATCCCGAAAAGTCAGGCTAGTACGCGGGTGGGTTTTAGAATAGTTTTTTCACTCGGGGTCTGCCATTACAGTGTCACTATCG
Organism: Odiellus spinosus; assembly: GCA_963920705.1. Taxonomy (NCBI): domain Eukaryota; kingdom Metazoa; phylum Arthropoda; class Arachnida; order Opiliones; family Phalangiidae; genus Odiellus; species Odiellus spinosus. The sequence goes on along the minus strand of OY987228.1, from coordinate 16,051,354 downwards.
GCGATCCTTAATGGCCTTTAGTTCCGAGTCAGCGACGTTGGTAGTTTTTTCGTAGGTTCTTTCCTTACGTAACCCCGTTGTACGGGCAACTTATATACCTGGGACTCGGGAGTATGGCTTATGCTAAAACTCCCTTTTCAAACCATTTTCTCCTCGCACTTCCCTTCGTTCGCGGGCTTTCAACTACGCTAACGGTTCACCGTATAGTCTTTTATCGATGTCCATCCACAAACTTGTAAATTCTATAAAACGAATCCAACAACTGCCAAAATAAGGGAGAATAAACTGAATTGTGAAAAAAATCTGTCATTTTACGTCAAGCCCTATAATTTTTAAAGAAGCTGTCGCGCAATGGAAAAGGGATAATGTTACTTTTTGCCAAAGTCAGTTGCTGAGGCGGAGGGATGCGTTGCATCAGAGAACTCCGTACAGAAAAATTAGTCCGTGATCATGAAATTCTGTTTCGCCATTCGATAGAAATCGAGCAAAAATTAGTGTTACATTAAAATGATGATTGCTCCATTAGAAAGTAGACATTCCGTATATTATTTTAAAATTAAATGAAATTTTTAATATAGATAGCGCTTAAAAACTACAGAAATGAAGTTCACCTTTTGTGGGGGGGGGGGGGATTGGGTCAAGTGCAGCTTCGCAGTGTTTAGTTTTAGAATGAGAAATGAAATGATTTTATTCTTGATATTAGTTATTAAACCCAAGTTCCTTTGAAAATCGCGTATTTTATTATAACTTTGAAGCTTATATTTTCCTATAATTTCAGTAGAAATTCAATATCTGCCTTTATTTCTAAAAAATATTCCTAAAACTTTCTATAAATCGATGGAAAATCAATTTTCTTAAAGCATTTATTGAAAACCACGTTTTTTTTTCTCTTAAATTTAACATATATTTTTTCCGATGTACAGAAATATATAAATTCCATTAAATGTAACTGTGCAGTATGGGACAATTGAAGTAAAGTAATTCCTTCCATGGACTATCAAAACTTTAAAGGATGGTATAAGCTAGTGAGGCAAATTCCCCGCTTTTCTCGTTATTACAAGGCATAGCCGGATAGATTTGTGCGCCATATGACTATGTATATATTTGTGGAAATGGGCGTATTTTTTGGCGCTATTTGGGAGTTCCCGTAGCGGTGGCCCGCGACCGACAGAGCGAGCCGCTGGTTGCATGCTCGCGGCATTTTATTTATAGGCCAAACACTGCCAAAAAGATACGATACAATGTTTGCGACGACCTACTTATTTTTTATCCCCGTCGCTAGAAAGAAAAGGGCGGGAAAAACGGTCGATATAAAAACGGTAAAGAAACAAAAAAAATATATATATATACAACCTAAATGGTCTCTGCCATTATGTCTTTATCAAACCCCACTTTCCCCATCAACTTTTACCGCCTCGATACTTTGTACACATGCATCCAAAATGCTTCTGCTGCTGCTTAATTTCATTCGATTATGGGCCATTTTCTACGTTCTACTATAGTGCGATGGTAACGAGGCTGTGTTAGGAAAGTTCTAATGTTAACGTTTGTCGGTATATATACTTCTCGTTTCTTGTTTCGTGATTGAATCGATTAAAAGGATCGTGCGTATTAAGCTTGATAGGTAGGGAATGGGGGTAAGGAAAATTGGAAACGAAGCTAGAATACCGAACAGATCGGAGGTCCAGTTGAGTTTATGATGTGGCGGGATGCGCAAATTGTCCATTTGTCGATATTACAATGTGTTTTTGATAATTATGTTTAGAAAGGATACGAAATTAAGTAAAATTCCTTAACGGGAGACGCTAGTCAAAATTAATTTCGCCAAACCTATCTAAAAAAAGTGTCTTCCAAAAATTTCATAAATATGCAACCGTTTTTTTTTTTTTTTTTTTTTGGAAAAAGGATTTTAAATTCACGTTTTTTCGAGAGAAAATTAATTTTTCAGAAAAGGGGCGTGGCCAGTTGTGTCTCGCCCTGGAATTGTAGCTTTCTTTCGAGCAAAGCGCGCACGAATTTTAATTATATTCGTTTTTACGAAGCTCGGCCCAAATTGTAGAAATGTACTTAAACTATGTATTTCTATATTTTTTTTTGTACTATATATTTTGACCATGATATCCCTGTTTTTTTTGGGGGGGGGGGGGGATTTTCCAGCATCTCAAACATAAAGGCTAGGTGTAAATCAAACTCATTACAAGGAATGGAATTTTAATTAGCTGATATAGGTGAAATTAAATTTAAACAGAATTAAGATGAACAGAAAAATAAATATTCAAGCTAGAAATCAACTTTTTCCAACTGAGGACATGGATATAGCGTTAAAAATAATTTGTTTAATATGTCTTTGATATTTTTTTTACTAGTGAATAAGGAAGCAATGAGAAATCCCGTGTTTAAGCTGTATTCTCCCTTCAACTTTAAATTATCAATAAGAAATATAGCATGAAACAAATAATCATATTGAAGGTCTTTAAGCATCAATTTTAAAATTGTTTTATTACTTTATTCTAGGGCTTTTAATTTTTCCACGGTATTAATATTTTCCCAATTTAACTGGCTAGTTTATATAAAAACCTTTAAGTAGATATTTGCGTGACCTTTATGATAATTACGTAACTGCAAACAAACCGAAAGTAAAAGTATTTCGTATATACGGAAATTCTCTTAACTGTATCTCGTTTCTCGTGAGATCCTGATGACGTAGTAATATTATTAATATAAATACCGTGACAAAGAAACATTTACTGATACTATCACGACGTGTTATTCTTTCTCCTCGTTATTACGAATTTAGAAGAGAGTTGAGAAAGTATCTAGCTCGTTGTTATTCAAATCAGACCTCGAAAATTAACGTTTCTTTTCTCTAGGAATAAAGGTCAAGGGCAGTCACGAATAAGGGGCGCCATGAAATATACAATGTTGTTAAAACGATTCTTCCCGCCTTTTTTTCTTTTCTAAATAGAAAAATATACCGACATAGCTTTTAATTAATAATTATTCGCCTTTTTTTTCCATTGGAAAAATCGTGCGAATTTATACGATTCAAATTTTAAAATTTTAACTCGGAAAAGGGAAAAAGAAATGAAATCTTTACGTCACGTTTAATTCGTTATAACCGATTTTATACGACGTTTAAAAAAAGGGATACGATATTATGAGGTTAAAGATGGGGTCGTATAACCTCTAGGGTACCAATAATATATTTTTAGAGAAAGAATATATCTATATTTAAAAAATTTGCATAGATATCGGGGTCAATATATGTATGGGAGGTCTAGAGGCCCTTTTTTGAAAGTTTAAAGGGAAGATAAAAAAGACCCCAAGATGACTTAAACCTTGGAACACCGCGTAACTTACTGATCTGTAATAAAAAACAATGATTGTAATTAATTATCGGGACTGCTACTTCCTGGTTGAGATAAACAGTTTACTTAATAAATTTTCTTGGATAAATTGCTTTCTTTAACTATAAGTAGCATATTATTTTTTATTAAATTCCTTTATAATTTAAATTAATTTTTGGAATTATCTGATAAAAATATTTGCGGAATTAACTAGTAAAATGACAAATTGTATAGGTTGATTAGGCCTAACTTTCTTGCTTGTTAGTTAAATTTTCCTTTAACCTTGTAAGATAAGTCTTATTGTTAAAAACAATGACCTTTTATAAACTTACTTGTATTGTCTGTAAAAGGTTATATAATTTAAGTTTTTCAGCAATCTCACGTCTCACCTAGATTTATTTTTAAATGTAAAGAATTAGAGTAGGAAAAAAACCTTTTGCGAACTAACAATCTAATAAACTTTAAAATAAATGTCGCGTCCACTTTAAATATCCAATTTAACTCTAATAGGGGAGGGAGTATCAATTGAAAATAGCGTAAAATTAACAAAATAATGAGTTAACGTTTTCTAATAAGAAGGTCGACTGTTTAAGCTATACTTTAAGTTATAAAATAGTGGAAACTGGCGAATCGATATACAGTGTTAAACCTTACTGAATTAAAAGTAGTTTTGTGAACTTATCTTGAACAAGAGTATAGATTTATTGAGGAAAGGGAATTGAGAAAAGAAATAATTCAATGACCGAGATTTCGTTCGTCTATCCTCACCCGCGGACGACCCCTTCGTTCGAGACTGCTAGTCTACGGAGAAAGCGAAATTTAATTCTATCTTAAAAGATAGAAAAGAGGCGAGGGTTGAGAACATCTGTTCGACCTCTGACCCCTGAGAAAGGATGATCTTTCTGGTAGAGCGAATGGACGTGGGAGGTTAGCTATTATAATCGGCGAAGCTTTTCTTCGCGGAGAGAGAGAGAGAGCATACGATATGAACGTCGCCAAGGGGAGATAATAGTTTGCATGATGCGGGAATGCGTGGGAAGAACGCCTCTAATTAGCTTTTTATTAAGCATTTATTATAATAGGCTAATTTTAAAACAGTCTCGACGATGTTTCGGAAAACGAGTGCACGCGTGGAATCTCCAAATTGAATGAGATTGTAGAAAAGCGGAAATTACAGACTCTAGAGAACCCAGGGGTCAACTGAGCTTAATTCGAAATTTTATACTGTCGCTTATATACTTGAGATTTAATTCTCCTTGTTTAAGAACTAGACTATTAATTAATCTTAATTAAATCAACTGGGATTTAAATACACGATATTGTAGGGTCTAAAATTTATCTTAGAAATAATTAGAAATGTCTACATGAACCAGTTGACGTACCAAATAATCAGGATTCATGCAAACCCAAAAACCTGGAAAAATCAGGGAATTACGAGGGAAAACTCTTTCAAACTTCGCATTTATCAGGGAAATTTATGAAAGCGGTTTTAATTAGTCTTTAATGAAGAGACATTGAAAAATGGCTCCTACATTCGATAGTCTTAACCGAATCCCATGCATTTACAACAATTATTCCAACGCACCCATTCATAGAAAGGGGTTTTAATTAGTCTTATTCTTATTTCGGTTAATTGCAATTGATTAGGGACTGTTTTTCTATGAGGAGAGATTGGGAAATGGTTCCTACATTGCTAGCCATAACCGAATCCCATCTACAACTCTTATTCCAACGCGCACATTCGTAGAAAAGGGTTTTAATTAGTCTTATTCCTATTTCGGTTAATTGCAATTGATTAGGGACTGTATTTCAATGAGGAGAGATTGGAAAATAGTTTGTACATTCGATACTTTAATAGTTAAACCGTACTACATTTCAATGGGTTTGAACGAAATTTATTTTGGTGGGTGTCATCTTTCATGAAACTCTTATAGTTCTAAGAAAAGTTTTTGTAATCCCAGCAGGTATGTGTAGATAGTTTTAGTTCGAGTTAGCCAAGTTAGAACGCGGTGTATATTGTTGTCCACGTTTTTGGCCAATTAGTATTAAAGAAAAAAATAGGGCGACATCATGCCACGGATTGTCATTCGATTCCCATTAGTAATAAAAAAGAAAAGAAAAAATATGAATTCGCTTCTTTCCTTTCCGTTTCTCTTAGTCCTAAAGTTAAATAAGTTTCGTGCTCTCTCTCGGTGCCGCGACGCGAACTTCTTTGTCTGTTTGTCACGCTGTTTTAGGAATTATTACGCTTAATAGGTCGTAGCACGCGAATTCGACGTCCAAGCACTATCGAGCTTTTGTTATTTGGTTAAAAGCCCCGGGAAAAGGTGACTTTCAGATTTTACGCCGATTTAGGAGAAAAAAAATATAATTTGAAAAAGCCTAATATACTGTATATGTTTGTAAGAACGAATTCACCTGCCCCTAGACATACAAAGGAGAAGAAAAGTTAATCCTTTCATGACCTTAATTTTGTGGCGTAATAAACGGTACGTGTCATCCGCCTAAAAAATAGCGGAAGAAATAATTTTCTAAAAAATGCGTTTTGTAAAGTAACGGTGACAAAAATTAATTGTAAATATGTGAAAAAGCTCTGACGACAAAACTTTCAGAACCACATACCCATCATAATATGCCTTGTTGTAAACTTGAAGCATGATTTACCTGTGGTGCTAACAAGAACTTTCATCATGTCACCATCACTTGAATGGTTAAGTGATTCTGAAACCCCTCAGCTATTAAGAATCTTTATCAACAAGACGGCTTTCTTTTGGGAAATGTTTTTAATATTTTCATTGAAGTCTTTTCTTTTTATTTTTAAATTATCACGTTTGTGTTCCCAATATTTACCTTTCACTAGTTTCTACCCGGGATGTTGGTTATATCCCTAGTTATTAATGGCCGGCAATTTTTTTATTTTCTCACTTGTATTTACGAATGTAGGAAGGAGGTCTCTGGGCAAACAGTCATCTTATAAAAAAGCCTGGGTCGCGCGGTTTAACTTTCTAGTTTGACTTATTTAAACAGCTTAGCGTGGGTTTCCTCTTTCAATACCTCACTAACACCGCCGAAGCCATTATTTTTTTATTTAACACTATACCGCAGTTAAAACAGTTGACTAATTTATCACCGTGTAAGCCTAGATCCTAAAATAATAATGCTTAAAGAGAGAATGCAACCTTTATCGTTTAAATAGGCCTAATCCACCAGTAAACTAGAAATAAATTTGAAATAGGCTTAGCTGAATTCATGGAGATCCTGAATTTCTTCACATTAAAGGGTCTGCGACCAATCCAATGTTATTAAAAGTCTTGTGGAGATCTTGCCTTAATGACGGATCTTTGCTGGTTGGTCGATGACCCTTTAATGCAAAGAAATTCGGAATCACCACGAATCCAGCTAAGCCTATTTTTCGGGTTAGTTTTAAATTTCTATAGTTCAATTTGTTAATTTTCACTGATGATGAGGGCTATTTAAACGATAAGCAATAGATAATAATCACTTGTTGTTGCTTATGATAAATACCTTTTAAAAATTCAAAATCGGTTTTATAAAGATTTGATACCGTCTATTCTGTATTGCCTTTAAAAAATATTGTTTGGAGCATTTCAGTATCCCTTTACTCCACTTTCAGTATGGTGGCATTTTTGGGGGTGAATGCACCTTAATTTTATCTGCGGAGCGGAGAAAAATCTATTGGACATTTGTCATATTTTCCTATTTTTGGAATGTTTCTTTAAATTCGACTTTATAACCCCAGGGAATTAGCATATTATACATATTACCCGTTCTTGTACAAGTTCCTCATTTGCATGACGTAAATGAGGCCTTAAAACTAATATAGGTGTCAACGCCATATCCTTTGTGTATTTATGGGGATATGCCAGGGCTAGAAAGTCGTAAAACTTTCTTCGTAAAGTACTTGCGCAATGTTATGTTACCACACGTGACTACTTAAGCCTTCTTTCGCGTTTAGCTCGCAACTTAAAATTAAAAATTCCTTAGATAACCAATGTTTTAGCTACACCTCCCTATAGGGTGGGGTGTTGGTATTTCATTCGTTGCGTCGTTGCTGTTGTCGTTGGAAAAGACGAAAAATAATTGGTCGCGTATGATTGCTTTTAAAACTTTAAATGCACTTAATTTTTAAACTTTAATAAGCGAATGTGACAAAGGGAATATGTTTCTCTATTTTAAATTATTTAGAAAAACCAAGTAAAAACATTTAAAAAAACGAGGATGCCCCATTATTTTAATGCATCTTTGGGAAGTTGGAACAACATTGACTTTAAGCGTTTACAACCGTAAGAGGTATAGCTATCTGCGCTTGACAATCTTGTTCTATGATATATTTAACTATTATGCTATGTTTTAAATCGCCGAGGAAACAGACATTTCAAAACCTTTTGCAGGATAGTTTGAACTCGGTTGTACAACGAATTAAGGAGTAAAACGTCCCTCTTGTGTATCGCTATAATCTCTATACACTTGTTTTTGTTCCATGGGCGTTGGCACGTACTAATTTATATTTCATTGGGTTTAACATCTTGTATCGATCCGCCTCGGTTTTATCCATTACGCTAACACCTCTTAAACAGAAATATAGTCTCTTAATTTTTATAATCTATTTTTAGCCTACCGCGTATATTCGCTATATGTTGGAACGAGCAATTTTATCGCGTGGTAAAACGTCAGCTTTAATTAATGAAATAACTCTACGGTTTTAAATCTTGCGTATGAATTGTACCCACCCTTATCAACTAAAGTGCCGCCAAAAAGAAATTAAGAATCCTCCAATTTTTGGAGTCTTCTTATTTTCCTCGACGAAGTCGGGAAACCCAGACTTTTTAGTCTTTTTTGATGGAATGTTTTTATATCCCTCGAATCGCTCGGGAACTCTTCCAACAATTTTATCCCACCCTTGAATTACAAATCTTACGTACGAAGTTAGGAGACATTTCCACGGGCGCACAACGAACGCGTTAGACAAGAATATCTTTTAAAGAGAAGATATTGTAGGATCCAGTTCCAACTTTCAACATTATATATAGCTTTTAGGAGGAAAAGAGCCAGGTTTTGTACTCGCATTCCGCATAAAGTAGATTTTGCTCTTTAATTTTACTACCTTGGTTATTTTTATTTAAAGGCGTAGTTAACTTCAGGAACGTGATATTTTTAATTAAGAGTCTTAAATTTTAAATATGCTTTAAAACAATTTGTTAAAATTAACTCTCGTTAATTTATAATTAAGTTATGAATAACCTTTTTCAAAAACAGTAACTATTTAATGAATTATTCGTCGCTGAACTGAATTTTAATTACTGCTCCCTCCAATCGTTCCCTGGCTTGTAGGTACCATAGATATCATCTCGAGTGTTCATTATCATTTTGAGCAACGCGAAGGCTCGGGTACCTTTTTGGTACCATTCCTTTACGGTTTCTCTTGTGATCTCTTTGGTTTTTCCTTTCCGTCGCCGAATACAGCCCTTTTATTAGCTGTAGATTATTTTGGAGTTAAAGGGAAGCTTGGAGCTAAAAATGAAACAGCTTTTGAATCTATTTTCGGAATCACACGTATTCGAGAATTTTTTCTTAGGCGTCAAATGCCGGCCCATTCTTTTAATGTTAAGATATTACAAGCACTATTGAAGGTTGAAATTATGATTGATCCGAATTAATATTTACTTTTATATAAATTTTACCGAACTTTATAAAAAAGCTGTTTAACTCTTAAGTTTTCCTTTAATGCTAGAAAAACAGTTAGTCGGTTTCACTATCTATTCAAGATGTTTAAAGTATAGTGATTAAAATACCATTTTTTTCTGAGAGGGGCTAAATAACCCTCAAAATTGCACGAGACTTGAATTGGGAGTTTTATTTGAACTTGGCTCTAGATAATGGAGAGAGGGCGAGAAGAAAAATTCAGAAATGTCAATTTTTTGTTGAATATATATTCTAGCTAGTAGGTTGTAAAAGAGGCTTTTTTCCTCATTCTCCTTTTTGATTTGTTTTCTGTTACTGACGCTCGGTTCGACGATGGCACGTTCCTCATCACAAATGCCAGAGCTTTTTTCACTATAAAATCCTGTATAAAATCCCTTCAAATAGAGACAATTAAGTAATAGGGGGAAAGTAGAAAATACTAGTAAACGGATGTGGTAAAAAGTAGGCCCCCCAATCTTTTCTAAGCCTTGGCTGAAAATAATTCGAACACGAGCTGTGCACGCGCCGACGACCTCTCTCGTTCTTTCTCTTTCAAGTTCTTCACTCACTTCATCCTCTTTTCTTCTCTCTCCTCTTCTGTAGACACTATGAATCTTAGTTTACACTAGATACTAACGTTATTTCGAATACAATTTCTACGAAGACTTTGTCAGAATCAAAATAGCTTTTTACGTGGTATCAACTCCGACTCTTCTTTCTCTCCTCATCTTCTTTGGGAACTATATCCCTCTTTTTTTTCTCTTCGCTCTTCCAACAGTATATGTATAATAATCCTGTTCGAGAGCCCTTTTCAACAGCTTATTTTTTCTTTATTTGGTTTAATATTGTGTATTAAAACGCCTTAAGTCTTGCTTCAGTGAAAAGCATTCTTGTAACGTGAACTATACAGTTCTTAATTCCACTCTTACCTCTGTCGCGTATATTACTTCGGAGGCCCGGGGGTGGTTCATAAAGGCTTTTTTACTACTTCAACTTCTTTTGGATTATAACCGCCGCGTAACGAGTATTGGTATACTAAATCACTCCTTTTTGTTTTTCTCTAATTCGCGAAACTCTTAAATATGTCTGGCGCGTCATTGGTTTCCTCTTAGTTTATCGTTGTTTCTAGAGAATTTGGGAAATTCATACGTCAATACGGAGTAGTTGTACTTAGAAGAGTGACAATTGTTTTGCGGTCACGATTTTGTTTATTTTGGCTTCTTTAAGTTTGGTATGAAGAACTCGATCCTTTAAGCTTTTAACGATGCTGTTTGTATAACTTAGGGTTCGAGAATAGTTTACAATAATTCACAACCGGAGGCGGATTGATACGTAATATAAAATCTCATTGAGAAAAATTTCTGCCTAATGTTAATCAATTTATCCTTCAATGCCTTAAAAACATTATTTAGATTATTGGTAGATTGCACCAATCTGTCTCTCGAAAAATTATCAATGATTAAGTGTCACTTTCGGTTGATTAAAATTGGATTAAAAATTATTTTAATAGTGCACTATTCAATTCATCAATAATTATTTTTATCAGTAAATTTTGCTCTCAGGGGGGGGGGACAAGTGGATATGCGCATTATTATAGTTGAATTTTCTATGATTAGAATCCATGGTATATTTTGAAGGCCCTACGAAATCGAAAGCTTTTTAGCACAGTTACTGCTTTTAACAATAAAAACTCAATCCCTGATTTTAAAATCATTGCGCCCTTGCACAGAGACAAGACTTAAATTGGGTTTCGGTCCTAAATAACCTCACTTTCCATTTCGTTGAATAAAATAGTGTTTATTATATTGAATTATAAACTTAACCAAGCTGAAAATAAACTTAAGCTTTGTATGAATTATTAATAGATTTCTTTCGATTTTATGATGTGAAATAAAATCAAGCACGTCGATAATAGATGATTATAGCCTTGTGTCTTTTGTTACTTGTTTGGCGTGCATTTCACAATGTCATTTTATGGTTCGTCCCTGTCGGTAAATGTTCTATAGGGGCGCGAAATGTATAAGAAGGTGAATCTATTTTTGGAACATTCTCTCTACAATCTCCTCCTTTCTTTCTTCATAAGCTGTAGCGAACCTCTTCTCCTTCTAGTATTATTTTTTTTTTTTTCTCTTTCTCACTGGGTTGTCTTTTCTTCCTTTACAATACTGCGTCTTGAGCCGCCTAGTCTCCCGCAGACACCTCTTCTTCGTCCCCTTTTGGTCTTCCTCCTCGCTAGGTCTACTTTTCTCCTTCGTGTTTGGCAAACTTTACTTCTTCGGACTATCGATATCCCACCAGTACTTAGCTTCTCGTATTTACACTGTCTTCCATGGGTCAACGTTTTGGATATATAGTAGATTTTTTTTACTAGAAAAAAGGGAGATCTTTGGCGCCTTTTTTCAACCCCTCCATCCGCTCTCCTTTTCAATACATCCCATTGTTAAATATGTCTAAAATACAAGGTGTAACGAGGCTTGAGATATGATTTCTTTATTTTAATAGTGTGGGAAAGTCCCTGCGTTTAATCTTTACTGTATCCCGTCATAAATCTGTAACACGTGGCCCATAATACTAAGCGGTTAATGTTCTATTTTGTCTCAAATTGATGTAGGCGGAATAGCATAAATGTTATAATAACCCCTTCTAAGAGTAGATATATAAGGCTTAGAACATCAGATTAAATATTTATGCGAAATGAAATCGGGTCTCTTTCTAGTCATTCTCAATTTTTCTTGGAATACCTTTTATTACAAGGATTTTAGACTCTGAAAAAAAGCTATTTTAGTCAATTCGGACTGATACATAATATGCGTAATAAAATTGATCTAATCTTACCAAAGATTTCGTGGTATTCACTGTTAATTACCGAAGTTACGAATTTTACTCGTTAAGCCTAAATTTGCTTCGAGGACATTTCAGGATATAAAAAGTCTCGAGAAGTCGGAATTGCTGATTCCAATCATAAGACCGGTTGTATAATTTGTTCGAGCTTAATTTTCTATTTGATAATTAACCGAGAAATACCGCGAAATTGTTTGTCATAATCATTTATATTAAATTTATTATCCAATGAGACTTTAATTAACGAGACTTAATAATTCATCGTTTAAGTATTATAGTTTTTAAATTGTTTAAATATCTTTGGTGATGAATGTTTTTAACTATTTGTTTATCAGTTGAAATAAATTAAAATTATAGTTTCAGAGTCAAGTATCCCCTTTAAAATTCAACAATAACAATTTTATTGCGCATTTGACCTAATTTCTTCTACTTTTATCCTTACCGATCTCTGTGCAAACTAGAAATTTACTTAAACAGTTATTTGGCAGGTTTAAAAATAAGAATAGAAATGAAAACGAATATCGTCTGCTTAAAATCAAGGCTAGAATTCTTTATAGCATATATGAACTACATTGCAAGACTGTAATATAGGTTAGAAACGAAACACCTGTTTCAAATAGTTCGTTAATTTTACAAGTATATATTGATTTCAATGTTGCAATCTGTAACATATCTCCGTAATGAATTCAGGGTAGTAGTACTTCTTACATTTGCTGTGGCTTTAAATTTATTTTATACCTCTGTTCTGACGCGATCTTAAGGAACTTAAAAATGAAAGTGTCGAAAATATATAGCTAATTGTTTTCCGATTTAATTTTGGAACGTAATGGCAATTTTAATACGAAATCTAGGACTAATTTGTGGGTTAAGTTCGAAGACCGAGCGAGAATACATACACTGTAAGCTCTAAAATATCCACGCGACCGTAGCGATGATTTATTGTAACTTCATCTATCGGTTGTTGAAACCGAATCGGTACGAAACTGGTTCCCGAAGCAGTTTCGAGAAACGACGGTTTCCTGTTCACACGACTCTAGAGAAACTTTTCGAAACGGTTTAAATCGGTTACAAGGCCTATTATGAACGCGGCTTAAATTCGCCATGTAAAAAAATACCACATATGGTTACTTCACGCCGTCTCTCGTTAATATACTCAATCCATCAAGTCCTTACTTTTTAATTTAATAAAAGCCATTACGTTTTGCAATTTTTCTACATCATCAACCGGTAAAATGAAATTTGTATTTTTTTGACATTTTATAATTGAAATTTTCTTGAAAGCATTCCTCTGCCTAAAGGTGCAAGTTATCAATATAGGTTTTTATTCCATGAAAAATAAACGATACGCGTGTTAAGAGGATCGCTCTAATAAGTTTATTTAATATTTTGTTTCTGGGAAGTGTATATTGAGTGAGAGGGCGGTAAGAAAGTTTTGTTTGGTTATTTTCTTTTCACCCTGGATTTTTTTTTTTTTTTTTGCTGCGCCTGAAAGGAAGTTGAGGAAAGATAAGGTCGTAAATAATTTTTTCTCCCTCTCAATTTAACGCTCTAGCTCTATTTCGGATATCTACCGACTTAAACCTAATATAGAGAAAAGCAGAATAAAAAAAATGGTAAATTTGACGTTATTACAGTATTATATCTCTTTCTACTTGGCCTTTTATTATATTGCTTTCACGTCTTTGAACGCCCGTTAGCTATTGCAACATTTTTATTGTAATCACTTGTGTTTGCAAAAATAAAATGGGGGGGGGGGGGTTGGGGTTTTTATTCGGCTACGGATTCTGCTAGTGGCCCATAAAGTTTTTTCTCCCCATAGAACGCTTATAAAAGTACTCTTTGCCATTGCAGGAGAAGCGAACTAAAGTGAAATACATACATATATATATATATATATATATATATATATATATATATATATATATATATATATATATATATATATATATATATATATAAAATAAAAATATTTGGTGCAGTCTTGGCTTTCCACCAATATTTTTCTACATTTCCACTTGCCCTTCAGTTAGAGAAAGAGTAGGAAAGTGTAGATTCCCAACGCGCTATTATGTTCAGCTTCTTTTCCTCTCTCTTTTTTTCCGTTTGGCAACTGTATAAATATACGTGTACTTCTATTTTAAAGAAGTTGATGATGTAGAAAATACAGAGGTGTATTGATACATAATGTTAAACCTCGTAGGGAAAAAATAGTGTTTACTAGTTATTCTTCAACACCAGTATATTTCTGGAACTTTTCTTAAAAAAAAAAAAAAAAAGGTTTTTAGGTGCATGGCCTCTCTTCTCTCGTGTTAGAAAAAGAAATTCTATTCTGATAAGCAGCTTTTTTATGTCTCTTAAAAAGAGTAAATTCTAAGAGAAAATCCTAAATAATGGGGTTAGGGTATAAAAATACGTGATTGTTGAAGTTGTAAACCACTAATTTGTTGTTAGAATTCTAATATTGAATAATCTTCAATTTCTTGGATATTATCTGCCTTTCTATTGCAACAACTTCATAGTAATAAACTCAATGAATGATGTTTCGAAACTATTTCTTCAATCAAAGGCAATTTAACTATACGTACCCTGGACTAGTATAGAGGGTAGGTTAGTTAGATTATAGCCTGCTTGTAAATTTCAAAGGGGCCTCGATGCCCACTCAAAAGGGCTTCGAAAAGAAACGAAAGTGGCCTCAAAATCCTCTCAAAGCGGGCCTAAAATTACTGTCGAACAAATATATTACATCCATAGAAACAATACAGTTAATTAGCCAAGATACAATTGGAAATCGCTAGGCTTAATTAACGTTTAAAATTTCGCCTGTTTTAGAATTAGTTTTATACGCGTGAAATATTTTAAAACCCTATTTGATAAGCCGAAATTTTATTAAATCTTTCTAATAGATTTTGCGTAACTCGTTAAAAGACTTCATTGTCTCTTCAATGATTTTTTATATTCTTACTATAAGACAGTTTTTAAAAACATTTTAAAACTTGGAAACCACTTCTAATCACAAAACAACACTCGAAATGTTTTTGAAAGTTTTCCCCTTAACACAATCGACTTTTGTCCCATCTTCGTATCCCATAGCTCACTTGTACTTTGTGTTTGTACTCATTTTTGAAGAAGATGGGCCTTGATTCTTAGCCCATTGTTTTCACGATAACCAAGCTCGGTTCTTTGGCGTAGATAAAAAGAATAGAGACCTTTACTGCTTCTATACTCCTCTGAATAGGACGTGGTAAACCTTCCTTGGCGATTCTCTAGAATCGTGCGGGTCTGTGAAGAGAATTTAGCCAAGTGGACGATCATCGTCTCTTCTTACATACGGAGAAATCGATTTAATGGGAAGGTGGAAAGACAGTTTAATTTTAAAATAATTCCGTATTATAGGCTCCCAAATGGCCCCTTTAATTGATACTTCATTAAAATACAAACGCATACCCTAATTATGGTCAACGGAGGTCATGATGCAAATATCAAGAGGAAACGTGCGCTATTTGTTCATTGGTTCTTAAAACACGGAGCTTGTTTTGATAAGGATGTTTCTATCAGAATTTCAAAAGTTCAAAATTACTTTAAATGGGCAGGAAAATGTCAGTGAATTTTGAAAATTAGGTCAGGAAAGTTTAAATATTATCAGAAAGTTAAGAGATAAGTTTGGTAAGTTATAAAATTTTCCAAATGATCAGGGGAAGGTCGCGGTAGTAAAAAGAATAGGCCATAAAGATCAGGAATGAGTCTGGGTAGTTAAAAAGATATAATAATGGTCCGGGCAAGGTCGGGGTCGTTTAAAATTAGGCCAAAAAGTGAAATTTAAAGATAGTTATAATTATATCAAGAATTTGAAAATTCTATTAAAAGGTCGGAACAAAGTGGAGCTATAGTTGGAAATTAGTCTAAAAGGCTAGGATCGTGATTGTCTAGGTATATGTCTTTGGAATGAATACCAATGAACTCTAAAACTAAAACTCCACATAAAAACGATTTGATTTTACTTTTCAAAGTCCCTTTAAGTGTCGAGTCTTCTTTCCGGCCCCAGTTCCCATAGGCCAAACCCTTTTATTCTTTTATCCCAGGATCTCTTTAATTCTAGTTAATGATTATCAAAATTGGAAGCTCAAATGAAGGCGAACTCCTAGCGGGGAACCTTAAATTGGTTTTTCTCGTTCTTTGGCTCTCTCTTGTAAACGGCTCAAAAATCGGTTTCTCGGCAATTATCGAGGGCTTCGGGTTTACTTTAGGAAAGGTTCGAAGGGGAGTCGGGGTCGGGTCTTAGAAACTAGGCCTCTCTTTTGTTCCCTTCGTTAATTAACTTTCTAAAGTTTAGTTAGGCGAACGAAAGGAGAGAGAGAGAGATCCCCTCGCTCAAGTTTTCTTTCGTTTTTTCCTTTATTTATTTTTTATTTAAGCTCCGAGCGCATCTCGAGCTCTCCTCGTGCACGCTCTCAAGACCTCTCTTTCCTCATCTTTCAACGGGCGCAACAAATTCCTGGTCTATTTTCAGAACAATAAAATTAGCCAGAGTTGCGGCGTCTCTTGACTGTCTTTTCAAGTTTCAATGGAAAGCCAATCAAGCTCGTGCCGTTATAAAAATTATTGCGCATCTTTCCTATGGTTAAAAACAAACCCTATAAGAATATGGGAGGGCCGCGATTCAATAACCATCCTCCCAAACTTTGTAGCAAAAGTTCGTCTGCTTCGAATCGATTTTTCAAGTAAATCGCTCCTGAAATCTATTAACCCGCGCCACTAACGACCTTGACATAATATTTTGGGTAATAAAAATGGAGCCGACCGAAAAAAGATCTAAGCGTACAAATGTTGCGAAAATTGCAGACGAACTTTTGTTACAAAGTTTGGGAGGATGGTACCAGAGGCTAAAGCTATGCTCCCATATTCTTATGGAACCTGAATGGATTCTTGGTATCAGTGTTTCTTTAAGATGTTTCAAATCGCTATTGATATTTTGTACACCTTACAAAATGAAGAATGTCTTAAGAAACCAAAAAACATTTTCTATGGGATTTCTCATTGAAAAGGATCAGTTTTTTTGGCAACGTCTGTATACTAGATATTTGTCATTTTCTCTTTCAACTAGCTTTAGTACCTAGTTTTAACCCTAAATTTCGCAATGAACTGTAATACCCTCTTCAGACAGGTATAATTAGGCCGTTTATCAGATTTAACCAAAGTTTATTGAACTGAGTAAACTACATATAAGCCTCGGTTAATCTGATTAATCTGGCTAATTATGCCTCGTCTGAAGAGGGTATAATATCCGTGTTTGTGAGTAATATGAAGTAGATTTTAATTAAAAAGGTTCTTTTTCAGTATATGAAATTTAAAAATTAAAATTGCTCTTGCGTGAAGGAACCTTTGTACATCGAATCGCGCAATGTATTTAATTTATGCTGAAACTAGAAACTTTTATTTATGGAAAGTGTTATAAAAATCTTCAGTTAATCCATCTTATATGATATTCCTCCGCCACATTCTGTCTCTCAGTTGGGTGCTAAACTTGGCACGTAAATGCGCAAAAGGGAGACGATTTTTAGTCCCTTTTCCTTCATAAGGTTCGTTAATCCATAATAATTTCCTCTTTTCTCCTCATCTCCGTCTTTGGTTGAAGTCTCCGCGCAATTCTCGTCAACCCCTTTGCTTTTCTCTTTTCCGGCGTTATTTCGTTAATGCTCACGGCGCTTATTTCCGCGCTATCGCTCTGTAGTCCGTTTCACTTGGAGTTTTCCGGGCCTACTTGCGGTTGAAGCTAGTCTCCTCATCTATTCGTATTTACGAGAAAGCCCCTTAACTTTGATCGAAGCGTCGTAATTACTGAAGTGAAAACTGAAACTGATTTTCTACTCTAGACTATGAATCATGATGGCAGCGCGAAGCGAGTTTATCCCTAAGACCATTCGATTTACTTGGGTTAATGAAGCGACGATAGGGGAATAAAGATGATTCCTGGTTGGTTCGCGCGTTTAAAACCTACCCTTTTCGTAGTTCGGTACGCGTTGCTTTGAATAAGTCTAATATAAGGCTGTACGGTTCTCGCGACCGAATAAAAAAGGAATAACGTTAGGCCTAGAAAACTCTCGTAAAAGGAAATTCATTAGGATAGAAAAGGGGTGATAGGACGGACGAAGGGAAGGACCCGATAATAAAAGGGAGCTTGTGACGTTGGAAAAATATTCCCTTCACTGACTGCGTGCCCATCACCGACACACACCCATCCTGTTCTCAGTTTATTATCATTTTAATACTCTTTCGTGCCTCTATATATGGATACCAATTTTGTGGTTGCGTCGTGAAAAATCGCCGTTTCTGTCTACGTTTCGTAAAAGTTTTATTTCAACCGTTACTCGATGCTGAAAATATTGTAACTTAATTATAGTTTTATGTCCAAATGGTCACTATTTTATTTAAAATACTCGGATGAGCGCGATTCGGCACATTCCTTCTCTTTGGGACATTTTTAAAATTATATTAATTTACGAGAAGTTAGAAGTGTAAATTTATGATTGTTTTTAAACTTTGAAATTCGTTATAGTATTATACAAAGTCCGATTTGAATTATCAAAACTTTAAATTTAAGATTTTAATATTATTCAAACTTTTAATGCTATTTAACTTTCGGTACGTCGTTCCTCTTTCAATAATAAATTTCATTTAATTAGATTTATTTCAAAACAATATTTTGGTGTTACGATATTTTTATCCTGAAAATATATTGAAAGAGAAATATACGAAACTCATTCGGTCAAATTAGATTTTTAGTCTGGTTTTTGGTGGTGAAGTTTTAATTTTGCGTCGTTTAGTTTACCTCTTTTCATTCGTCGTAAACATCTCTGCTCTCTTATACTTTCTCTCTTTCATTTCCTGTCTCCCTCTCACTCTCCCTATCTCTGGTTTTGCGCGGATTCAACATTTGGCGTAAATTAAAAGAGGGAGAAACTCTGACTATATAATTATAAAGTTAGTCTCATTTTGGGCTCGCGAAACGAGTGAAGTTTTGCCCGTCATCCCTCACTTTACTTCAAACCGAGGCTTAACCAAAGACCCCACACCCCTTCCCCTTTCTCTTCCGTTTGTTTTATGACCCGGAATGATGATATTCACCGGGGATACTATACTTTTTGGTTTTTAAGGTCAGTTTACAAACTATCGAAAGGTATAGCGTACTTATACTCGATGTTAAATCTCATTTGGGTTAAAAGAAGATTAACGAAAATTCTCCCGCTTTTGCGACTGTAAGCGTATAAGCTATACTTTCGCAATGTTTATACCGCTTAATTAAAGACGGCGTATACTCTTTCCTATGACTGAAGGGCTTAAAGGAGTGAGTTTCTCTGGAAAAGTCGTCTTATTACTCGTGTGGCGTAACTGAATGCGGTTGGAACACTCGCTTTACTAACCCATTTCCATATAAGTTTGACGTTAGCCCCAGGAAAAATTTCCCTTTAGCCTTTATTTGAATAAATATCATACTAATATCGCGTTTGAGGAGAGAATATTGAAATAGCCTTACGTTTCCTAGGTTTCTACGAATTTTAATTAGTACCGGTTGTAAATAAATTTAATTTTGCTTCGAGGATATATACTCTGGCGAATTTCAATTTTTACACATTTGTTAGCTGGAGCCTGATTCCGTGCTATGCCCAACAGCGGTCGATGGGTCGAACACTTGCCAAAAATCCCTTACACTTGGACCGAAATCTAAAATTATACGTGTTCTATATGGGAAACTAACATGGAAAACCCAAACTCTTTCCCAATAACAGCTTTAAAATCTCAAAAACTCAAGTGTCCGACCACTCTTGCAAATAGCCACGTGCGCGGATACAAAATGGTACACGAATGGAACTAATGTCATCACGTGATTAAAGTACATTCAAGCGGTATTAAGAGATCCCAAGATTAAAGCTACGATCACACTAGCATTTCTTAATCGATTTGAAACGGTAACGTCAAACCGATATTCAGATCGCCAGGAATCGATTTAAACGTCACGCGTTCACGTATTATCTTTTAAATCGATTTATTGTAGCGTCATCTATCGGTTGTTGAAACCGAATCGGTATGAAAATTGTTCCCGTAGGCGGTTAGCAATTTCGAGAAAAGATGGTTTCCCGTTCACACGCTCTAACGAAACGTTTTGAAACAATTAAAATCTATTCTAAGGAAAAGTATGAACGCAGCTTTCGTTTCAACCATTCCACAAACATTTGCAATTTCTGCTATTATTCCCAGTTCGTGATGATTAACAATGTATATTTAATCCGCCTTGACTCTGGTTTTTTTTTTTTGCAAAATCGTCTTGTACCTAAAGCAAGGCAAAATAAATGGGACATATAACTGAAGGTGTAGATCAGATATTCGACATCTTTGAATTTGAAATCAAATATTGGAGAGAAATGCTCTCGTTCTTCTTAGCCATCTCGAACAAATATTAAGGGTATATGCTTTAAAGAAATGTGGATCTGGGAAAAAACGTGGGGAGGAGGATTTAAGTCAACTTGTCATAAAAAGGAAAACAGCGTTAGAAAACGGTCAAACCATAGATCCTTTCCGCCGGAAGGAAAAAAAAATGCCTTATTTTTGTAGCTATCTAATATACCACGTTTCAATATCAGGTACGACTGGAATCAAAGGCAAAGACTTTTTTAAACTCCAATCCAATATTGGTCTTTCTAATATATATATACAAAGTTGAAAAGAAGATGAATTGTCATATAAAAAAACCGTTTTCCAATAAGAATTCAAGTCCCTTCCAACGTTGTAACTGGGCGAGTATAGATATAGCTTCTAGTATCGGTAGAAACTGATGTTTGAAAATAAATCAAAGTTGGTATAGAGCGGTCTTCCATTCCATTCATTGCCCATGCTCTTATACTTTTTGTACCAGTGTAGTTTTCATAATAACTCGAAGCTAAGTCGGATTAATACGAAATGTTAAATACCATAGGATATAAAGTAGTTTGCGTAAACTTCTTTTGACCGAGAGGAATTTAGTTTTTTTTCCCGTGGAGATTCCCCTGACCATACCCCGTTATACTGGTCGAAAGAACCTCTGATAAATGGAAAATACCGTTACTAACGCCGCCGTTGAAAAGTGGAGGAGGGTTTAAAATCATCAGAAGCTGTATGGATTTGAGATACAGCGAAGGGGGGCGGGGGTATAGGAATGGTGGATAGTGATATACCCAAAAGCGTAGAAAAAAGCGCGCGAAAAAAGTAAGGGTATGGGGGTTGAAATCGGTGTTTCTCGAGACCAGCCAGCCGTAATCGAATGTCATGAATCTTGTTGCTCCTAAAGTTTATTTTTTCCTTTTTTCTTTCCGAAGATTTTTTTTTTTTCTTCTCCAACGCTCGTTCCTCAAGTCTCTCTAGACGGAGAAAACTTCGGTGTGTGAGGCAAAGTTTGTTTGAATCACTCCTAAATTTCAGCACAATCCAGTCTCCAAATATTTTAAATTTTATATTGATACGAATAGGATGGTAGTGTTAAGAATTTGAATTAGAAATTAAGCGTGTGTATATAAAACCAAATGTCAAATGTATATTACCAATTATAAAATGTATTGTTGTATTCAATGTATATAAATTGTAAAATATTCTCCAACCCCTACCATTTAAAAAACATGTGCTAAAAGAAAATTACCAGATGCACCAAAAACCTTCCTTCCTAAAATTCTAACGATCTCCGCATCTTGAAACTACCTGAAAATAAGTTCAAGATGTGGAGAACTATCTATTCCATTTCCTTTATGAATAGCGAGGGAGAGAATAAGGAGAGGGGACCCAAACTAAGAGCCAACGCTTACAAAAGAAAAATACCTATCCTTCGCTTTCCCCTCTGTGATGTACCCGAAAATCACCAATAGATCCCAGAGGTGGAAGCAATTACCTTGTAATGGCTTCGGACCCCTTCTCGACTTCTTATCTCTCCTCGTTTCCTTTATTCATTCAAAACTTTAACATTGTAAAATCTAAATCTGTAACCAATTAAAGAAAGAAAGTGTGTCCATATGTCCCTGGCGGAGAAATCCTAACCAGGGAAAATAACATGTAACCTATGAGCCCTAAAAAAGCTCACTTGAAAGTTGACCGTCCCACCAAAGACACGCTTTCACTTCGCAATCCCCTACAACCAAGGGAAATATTTAGAGTCCCGACCGGACATAGACATTTTAATAACTTCGCTAATAAAATATATTGTTCGATAGAACTTGAAGCGTTTTTATTTAAAATTACCAAAAACAATTATCTATCCGCTGTTTCAGTCCGGTAGATAGATATACCAAGACCTAATAAGCTCTCCCACCTTTTTACATGGTGCTACGAAACCCGCGATTGATCAGGACATTAAACATCAGTTAAATGAGTAACCCAACCGCGGATCAAATCGCTAACCAAACCACTGAAATTAATCAGTCTACTACCCCTGAAATTAATCAGGCTACACTTGGAATCAACCAGTCTACCTCTGGAACTAACCAGACAAAGCGAACTACGCAAACCTCGATTAACGCTGCAAAATCGACCGTAATTATGGCAACCGCAAAGACAACGGATCCGATAAAACTCGCGCGCGCTGTTCGAAAAAGTACGCGAAATGCCGCGACCAAAAAACTTACCGCGCTCAGAAATCTACTGAAAAGCGCAACCATAGACGCAGAGGATATAGAAGATACGCTTGCTATCCTTACTCAAAAAGAAGAGGACCTTATAATGGCGGACGCAAAAGTACAAGGCCTTATTGACGATGAAGATGAGATGGAAAAAGAAACGGATGAAGCTATAGCATTCCGGGAGGATATTTCCGAATTAAAAATAAAGGCAGAGAGAGCCGTCCGAAAAGTTCATCAAATGAACGGAACGTCATCCTCAGCCTCCAACTTCAGTGGATCGACACAAATTACCATCGGTAACGCCACCCAGCTTACCACAGGAAACGTAAACCAGCCTCCGTCAGGAAACGTAATCCAGCCTACCGCCGGAAACGTCATCCAGCCTCCGTCAGTAAACGTCAACCAGCCTCCGTCAGTAAACGTCAACCAGCCTCCTTCAATAAACATCATCCAGCCTACCGCCGGAAACGTAATCCCGCCTACCGCAGGAGCACAAAGAAATCATCCTAGACTACCACAAATCACCATTCCAACATTCTCAGGAGACTACGCAAAATGGAACAGCTTCTGGGGAAGATTTAAAGCCGTTATAGAAAAACAGAACTTTTCAAAGGTAGAGAAATTCATTTATCTTGTCGGTTATTTAGATGGCGAGGCCCTTAAGGCCGTCGCGGGATACGATGAAGTAGATGATTCGTATGACCAAGCAGTAGCGGTTCTTAAAAAACGGTATGAAAAAAATGATTTAGCAGTTCATCTGCACTTTAATAAATTACAAGAAATTCAGCCGGTAGCTAATTCAGGCAATATTAAAGCTCTCCGTAACCTTTTAGATGTCTGCGAAAGTAGTATTAGAAGTCTGAAAGGTTTAGGAGTAGATACAAAAATAAAAGCCGAAGGTTTTTGCCCCAAAATATTAGGGTGTTTGCCAAAAGAAATTAGAACTGTTTATTGCGCCCAAAGAAAACCTCCCACTACGCCAAATGGTTCAGTTTGGGATCCCGATGAATTAATTGAATTTCTGAGGGGACAAGTCGAAAGTAGAGAGATGTCGGAGTTATTAGTAGGAGTAACCAAAACCGAAAATGCGGTAAACCAAGATAGGCCTAAAAATAGGTATAATAGGCACGAAAATAATAGTTCGTATAGACCGTCAGCTTCACAGCTAGCCACCGGGGTAAAATCACAAACCTCTCAAGTCCACATGCATGATAACGAGTACTGCCTGTTCTGTAGAAATAATAGTCATAGAACCCTTAACTGCCCAAATTATACTCTTGAACAAAAGAGAACAATGGTTAAGGATAGCGGGAGGTGTTTCCTTTGCCTTCGCTTCAATCATGACGTAGGAACGTGCAGGTCAAAATTTAGAAGTTGTCGAAATTGCAATAAAAGGCATAATTTCTCAGTATGCGAACAAAACCCCGCGCACAAAAAGCCGGTTAATCAAGTCCAAACCCAATTAGCAACCCAAGTCCAAAATCAAGTCCAAAACGCTAATGAGGTCCAAAATCAAGTCCACGTGCAGGCTCAAAATAAGACAGCCAACCAAATCACGTATCAATGCCAAAATCAGGCAAATAACCAAACGCAGGTAAAATACCAAGTCCAAAATCCTGTAGAAAATGTTACCATGGCAATGGCACCAATTAAAACCGCCAGTGAAAATGTAATGCTCCAAAGAGCCATAGCCGTAGCTAAAAATCCCATCCAACCGAAAAATTCATTGATCGCCAAATGTTTTTTGGATTCGGGGAGTCAAGGCAGTTTCATAAGAGAGGAACTAGCCATTAGATTAAAATTACCAATCGTAGGAGACCACGAATTAGACGTATTTAGTTTCGGAAATCAAACCCCGCACCAACAAAAAACCAAAAGGGTTAGGGTAACGCTGGAAAACAAAGAAAATCCCTCCGAAACGGTTGAAATTATTGCGATTGTGCAAAAATTCCTAACCTACGATTTTTCAAAATCGACCGACAAAGAGATTCAAGAAATCCTAAAATCCAAAGGTATAAAATTATCCTGTGAGCCTGCCCTAGAAACTAACACGGAAGACCCCGAAATAGATATCCTTATAGGAGCAGATTTTTATTGGAATATTGTTAACCAAAAAACTGAAAGATTAGGACCCTGCACCGTAGCTTTAGAAACCAAACTAGGCTGGTGTTTAAGTGGGCCAGAAAAATCCCGAAGCTTGCTAAAGGGAAACCAAACCGTAACCTCTATGCTGATTAGCTTAGGCGAAAAACGCGTAAACCAAACGCTAAAAACCTTCTTCGATTTAGAAAGTTTGGGAATTGATAGCTCCGAAATAAAGGAGAACCCAAACGACCAAGCCCTTACCACCTTTTTTGAGGATATTAAATTTGATAAAAACCAAGGTCGTTACGTAGTAAAATTCCCCTGGAAAATTAGCAAAGAATCTTTGCCTGACAACTACCCTGTAGCTATAAAAAGAGCTCAAAGTCTCGAGAAAAAATTTGAGAAGGATCCCGAATATTATAAACGGTACAAGGAGGTAATTAAAGAACAATTAGAACTAGGGATAGCAGAAGAGGTTCCGGAAGACCAATTAAATATATCGAGAGCAGGAACTTATTACATGCCAAACCAAGGGGTCGAAAGAGAACACGTGAAAACCACCAAAACTCGCGTAGTACTAGATGGATCGTCCCACGCCTATGGAAAACCATCCCTAAATGATTGTCTTTTACCTGGACCAAATTTAAACCCGAATTTATTATTACTTCTGCTCAGATTCCGAAACAATAAAATCGCAATAGTTGCTGATATTGAAAAGGCGTTTTTACAAATCGCCCTAGCTGAGCCGGATAAAGATTCGGTTAGGTTTATTTGGTTCCGAGAAGAGAATGGAAAAATTAAAAAAGGCAATTACGTAATCCTTAGAATGACCCGTGTACCATTTGGGGTAACTTCGAGTCCCTTCCTGTTAGGTTGCACAATTAAATATCACGTGATGCAAACCAAAGATATTCCGGATCAACTTAGAAAAATATTGAGCAATGATCTTTATGTAGACGACCTCACGAGCTCTGTAGATAATGTAGACCAAGCTTACCAAGTTTCCCTAGGTGCCGCCAATTTAATAAAGGGGGCAGGAATGAGATTTAGAAAATGGGGTACAAATTCCCAAGAATTAAGAGACTTATGGACCAAACATGATAGCGAAGAAGAAAATACCCTGTTTGAACAAAACACAGAAACCATTGAAAACAAAGTATTAGGAGTTAAATGGGATCCTAATTCTGACACATTCGCTTACGATCTTTCAAATTTAATTCAAATAAGCGAAAATATGAAAATAACAAAACGACAAGTCCTTAGCTTCATAGCTCAAATTTTCGATCCATTAGGCCTAATTTCTCCATTCACGATTAGGGCTAAAATATTATTACAAATCCTGTGGGAATCCAAAGAAAATTGGGATACAGAGCTTCCCCAAGACACCAAAGAAATTTTCCAAACCTGGGTTAATGAACTACCAATCCTACACCATGTCAAAATCCAAAGGCATTATTATTTCAAGACCACGGAAGAAATATCCGAAATAGAGCTCCACTGCTTCTGTGACGCTAGTTTAAAGGCTTACGCCACGTGCGTTTATGTCAGATATAAAACAATAACAGACCAGGTAGGAGTATATTTAGTTACCGCGAAGTCACGAGTCGCTCCCCTTAAAAATCAAGACCCTTGTTTAGACCTAAAATTACCGAAGCTAGAGTTAATGGGTTGCCTTTTAGGCGCGAGATTAACAAATAATATAAAACCCTGTTTTACCGAAAAATTAGCCGGAACCTTTTATTGGACCGATTCTATGATTGCTCTAGCTTGGGTAACGGGTAATTCGAACCAATGGAAACCGTTCGTATCAAATAGAGCCTCCGAAATACAAAAGTTGTCGCGGGGGGAGGAATGGTTTCACTGCCCCGGAAAAGATAACCCGGCAGACCTGCCAACTAGAGGTGTGAAAGCGGGAGATTTGCAGAATAGTAGCAAATGGTGGGAAGGCCCAATATGGTTAAAAGAACCAAAGAAAAATTGGCCCAACACTAATAGACCATCCGAAAAGGATTTAGAACCCGTGACCAAAGAAAGAAGAAAATTAACCTTAGCAATTAACATAACCCAAAAATTAGGTGTTCAAAAGCTAATTGACCTATCAAAACACTACCACATTAACAAAGTGTTACGTATAACTGCCTATTTAATTAGATTTGCCAATAACTGCAAAAAATCGCCAAAATTAACAGGACCAATTAGCGCAGAGGAGAGGCAACAGGCAGAAATTGTATGGATAAAATCCATACAATCGGAGGAATTTGAGCCTGAAATTAGGCAATTAAGAAAAGGGGAAAAAATCCATCCCAAATCAAATATCGCGTCTCTTAGACCAATTTTAAACGAATCCGGCATATTATGCGTGGGTGGACGCTTAGAAGAGTCGAGCTTCTCATACGCGGAAAAACACCCAATAATTATGTCCAAAGGTCAAAGACTAACCAAATTATTGATAATTAGGAGTCATTCCCAAATTCACCACGGGGGAGTAAGTGATACCGTCACTCAATTGAGGGAAAGGTATTGGGTGCCAGCGGGTAGGCAATTAGCACGAACTGTCGTCAAAGATTGCGTTACTTGCAAACGATTAAATGCGAAGCTAGGAGAAATGCCAACCGCCCCTTTACCAAAAGACCGAATAGACCAATCCCCGCCATTTTCAATTATGGGAATAGACTTTTTAGGCCCGTTAATAGCTAAAATTGGCAATAATGAGCAAAAAACCTATATATGCTTAGCTACGTGCGCAGTTACCCGCGCTATCCACTTAGAGCTTGTCCCCTCTCTTAGTACTGACGATTTCCTGTTGGCCTTTAGAAGGATTATCGCTAGGAGAGGTACTCCACAAATTGTTTATTCCGACAATGCTAAAACCTTTAAAAAAGCTAACTCGGATCTGAGAACCATTTGGCAAAACCTAAAACATGACCAATTAAGAGAGTTTTTCGGAAACGAAGGAATAATATGGAAATTCATAATAGAAAGAGCCGCGTGGTACGGGGGGTGGTGGGAACGCCTAGTGCGGTCCACTAAAAATTGTCTTAAAAAATGTTTAGGTCGATCTTCCCTTAATTACATTGAATTAGAGACAATCGTAATTGAAACCGAAGCCCTAATAAACAGTAGGCCAATTACGTACCATTACAATGACCAAAATGAACCCCGCCCCCTCTCGCCGGCTGAATTTCTTATAGGGCGCAGAATGTGTTCTCTGCCACCGTTAAATTCCAAATTTAACCAAAAAATACCAATGTCGCGACAAGAAATGACCAAAAGATTACAATACCGCGAATCAATGTTAGATAAAATTTGGAAACGGTGGCGAAATGAATATATTTTGGAATTGCGTTCTGCCCACCACGCGAAAACCGCGAATAACGAAACCGAATTTAAAATCGGAGATGTCGTACTAATCCACGACGATAAATTACCACGACATATGTGGAATCTTGGATTGGTACACGAAGTAATAATCGGTCGCGATAATAAAATAAGAGCGTGTGTAGTGAGGAACAATAACAATAACTACATTCGACGAACTGTGCAACATTTATGCAACCTAGAAATAAACGAGCACGCTTAATTTTTGCCCTTGTGTAATACTTCGTATTACAGGGGGGAGTGTTAAGAATTTGAATTAGAAATTAAGCGTGTGTATATAAAACCAAATGTCAAATGTATATTACCAATTATAAAATGTATTGTTGTATTCAATGTATATAAATTGTAAAATATTCTCCAACCCCTACCATTTAAAAAACATGTGCTAAAAGAAAATTACCAGATGCACCAAAAACCTTCCTTCCTAAAATTCTAACGATCTCCGCATCTTGAAACTACCTGAAAATAAGTTCAAGATGTGGAGAACTATCTATTCCATTTCCTTTATGAATAGCGAGGGAGAGAATAAGGAGAGGGGACCCAAACTAAGAGCCAACGCTTACAAAAGAAAAATACCTATCCTTCGCTTTCCCCTCTGTGATGTACCCGAAAATCACCAATAGATCCCAGAGGTGGAAGCAATTACCTTGTAATGGCTTCGGACCCCTTCTCGACTTCTTATCTCTCCTCGTTTCCTTTATTCATTCAAAACTTTAACATTGTAAAATCTAAATCTGTAACCAATTAAAGAAAGAAAGTGTGTCCATATGTCCCTGGCGGAGAAATCCTAACCAGGGAAAATAACATGTAACCTATGAGCCCTAAAAAAGCTCACTTGAAAGTTGACCGTCCCACCAAAGACACGCTTTCACTTCGCAATCCCCTACAACCAAGGGAAATATTTAGAGTCCCGACCGGACATAGACATTTTAATAACTTCGCTAATAAAATATATTGTTCGATAGAACTTGAAGCGTTTTTATTTAAAATTACCAAAAACAATTATCTATCCGCTGTTTCAGTCCGGTAGATAGATATACCAAGACCTAATAAGCTCTCCCACCTTTTTACAGGTAGTTCTATAGAAACTGAAATTTAAAACTGATTTATTCAGGGGTGGGAAATGGCGGCAAAGCGCTGAAATATATAAAAAGGGGTTGGGATTCCCGGGGGTTGTGTGTGTGTGTGTGGTGTGAAGAGAGCGAAGATATAGGGGGATGCGAGGATTGATGGTATATTTCTATCTTTCGGCTCCATATCGTTTGGGAAAATATCCATAGGCAAGCGTTTATAGATGGTTCCAATACGGCTGGACGTTCGGGAAAAATTCTTCATATTGCTCCTCTTTCGTCTCCTCGATCTTTCCTTTCTCCACCTTTTTCCGGGAAATGGAGGCAGAATTTCCTTTAAAAGTGGGCCTGATTTATTTATGAGTTCCGCCACGAAAGATAGGAGGCATTTTACTCGACGGGATTTCGTGCTTGGAGAGCACCTTTTCGAATTTATAATTTTCTTAGTATATACCAAAAGTTCTCGTTTCGTTATCTTTTCGATAAAATAATCTCTCCAGGAGGAATTAATATTAAAAATGGTTCCGCGCCCGATGTTTGAGTTTTTAAAAGCTTTATACGATTAAATATTGTAATTTTGATGAAATCTGTTAGCTTTATTCTTAATATTTTTCAATTAATATTTCATGAACTGGGATATAGTATAGAGACATTAAAGCCTCGTTTATTTTTGAAGGCAAATTCTAGTGTTTTTTATGCGCGACAGTTAAAGCCACCTATAGGGTATTACCAGGAACTCCTTCATTATCCCAGGAAATGCACTCTGCTTAACCCCCCCCCCACAAGCTGGCTTTGCTGTATATTAATGAGACACGACTGGAAGACCTTTACAGGGATTGACCTATTTTTATGTGCTTTTTTTTACCAAAAACTATTATATTTACTCCACTGTGAACGTTATTGGCAATAAAACAATATTTTCCTAAAATTATCTAACCTATCCTCCTACTCTAAACCTAAAGTTTGAGATTTTGAATGGGGGAAAACAGCCTGCTCCATAAATTAAGTCAACAATTCTGCCTATCTTAATATTATGGAATCAACATCCCAACAGTAGTTCCCACCAGAATAATAGTTTATTAGGGCCAATTTTTGAGAAAATGTTTTCATACGAAAATAGTTCAAAAATTATGATTTATTAAAACTTCAGAAAATTCTAATAAATGAATTTAGATGTAACTTTCGTCCTTATTATAGATAATTGTTAGATTTAATGGAGTGAAACTTGTAAAAACTTGCTTGAAATGAAACTGATATTTATGATATAATGGATAATATTAAGTTTAAACCATCCTATTAGGGCCGTTACAAAACTTAGTTTATGCCCTTTTAACCTTGAAGTAAATAATATATTTCCACCCCTCCAACCCGGAACAAAAATAATAGCTTCCATAATAACTCTTCCCCAATTTAAAATAAAAATTCAAGAAAAAGATTCTCCTCGTTAAATTTTTCCAGGCTTTAAAAACCTCGTATACTTTAATCAGACAATTTTTTCATCTTTTTTTTGGGGGATCTATGCCATCATTTTATGTTATTACCTCGTTCTTCCATCTAATA
The DNA here is from genome assembly GCA_963920705.1 of Odiellus spinosus. Taxonomy (NCBI): domain Eukaryota; kingdom Metazoa; phylum Arthropoda; class Arachnida; order Opiliones; family Phalangiidae; genus Odiellus; species Odiellus spinosus. The sequence continues at coordinate 16,020,736 of OY987228.1, read as the reverse complement.
AAGGGGAAGAAGCTGGAAGGGGGGGGGCGGATAAAAAATGGATACGTTCCTCGCTTTTTAGACAATTTCCGTGTCCTATTACTAAAAGAGTCCCCAACCCCTTTACCCCAACATCCGTGGCGAAATGATTTTTTTTTTGTAGAACATCCCGCGAATCTGGTACTGGGCCGAAATCACCCGAAATGGAAATAACCATCATTTAGAAACCTCTAGAAATTGGGGACTTATTGCTGAGCCGAGAGAGTTGAGGTTCAGTCGTAGAGTTCAGCGTTTAGATAACTGGTTCTTATCTATGTGAAGAAGGGAGATTTTCATAGTTGCGTAGAAGTTAACTTACGTGACGTACGAATCTTAATCTTTCCCCATATAAAAGGGTCATTATTAAATCTAATTATAATTCTTAATTAAATAAGCAAAGTACTAATTTCGTTGTACTCAATCAATTTCAAATCTTTATTTTTATATATGATTCTCATGGTGTTTAATTTCAATCGGAATGTCACTAAAGTACTGTAAAATTCAAAATTTGAATTACATAATGTTAGTTTTTTTTATAAAAAACACTAAATCACACAGACTTTAGATAATTCCGACGTGCAGGTCACTCAACACGTATTCGGTGTGCGACTCTGTATCTTTGACTGTACAAAAGCGTTGCTAAAGGTTTAAATTAAAATAATTGGCGAGATTAGTTTTTACTACGTTTATTTAATAAAGTGGCATTATTGTAAATTATTTTAATCAAGTTTTGAATAAGAAGTTTGTGTGATAGATTATCAAAGACTATAATCAGTTACGTAATCGCGTAATCGGTGTACGTACAGATTTTACTGAAATTCCACGCAACATTATTATTACAGTAACTATGAAGTAATTCAAACGCGATTAACTTTATTTTAAAATCATTGAAATTAATTTCTGTACTCGGTTACATGCAAGATAAGCGCTTCGAAATTTCGTTATATTCCGCTTTTAGTGATCGTGAGAACTCGACTTAAGATCCCTTATTGGGAGAGATAGACCCGATACGTACCATTGGATTACACTGTCTGAAATCTTGGTCTGTTTTGAGTTGAACTGCGCCGTGGTCTCTTTTTCATACACGACCGAACTCTTATAATGGAGGTATCTTTTTTTCTTCCTTCTCATTCCCTCCCCCTTCATATTTTACGTTGGGAAAAGGAGGCTATATAAGATAGCGGATGTTCCGCTCCCTATCGTTTCCGGGTATCTGCTCGGACAGACATTAAGCAGAGACTGTCCAGCGCAACCCGATCCTACCGCGCACGCTAGAAATATAAAGAGAAAGTCATTCTTCAAAAAAATCTTCTGGGTTCCATCTGTATACCAACGAATATACGCCGTTTATTTTGAGTTAATGATCCAATTTTAGGGAAAGGTAGAAAAGAAGTTAGGCGAGGGTTTGGTAAATAAATACCCTTTTTAGTTTCCTAGTCGTTGGCTCAAAATCGTTGCCAAGCCGCTGTACTTACGTAAGTATACGTATACGAGAGTCGAAACGGCTATTACCAGATTGTGATACTCGTCTTCTTGATATAATTCTGTACACGATAAGTTGACAAAATGTGGAAAGACTTAACGGATTGTTACGCAAGGTTTAAACCTCGTAAGAAGAAAGTAGACTCGCTTTCTCTCGGGATCTAATAAAAGTAGGCGCACGCTATATGCCTCTTCTTGCGATACTAAAGTTAGACCTATAGTCCTACGCCCGTTGGCTATTATATTTATTACGTAATCCTACGTGCGTGAGACCCTTTATGGACTCTTTCGTGTATTCTTTCTTTTTATTTTTGGCTCGTAATTGAACATTGCGGAAATATTTCATTTGTTTTTAGCTTTGGGTTTTCGCCATAGGAACACGGCATAGCTTAAGCTATTATGTTTTAATGGTTTGAAAAAAAGGAATTACGACTATCATGGGATAATTTATGACGATGCTATTTTCGCCTTCTTGGCTGAATTACTTGAGGGTTTAAGTTTAATATAATTGATGATTAACTTATTAAGGCCCTTTTTTATCTCTTAGGGTAAAGTAGGGTTTTATCTTTTGTTTTGGACATTTTAAAATGACAAAACCATCTCCATATTTACCGAGCAACAAAATTTGGCATTTACGATTACTCTGAGAGTGGTTTCACTCCCCTCTCTCAGAGTGTTGCGAAATTAGTAAAATGAACTTCGATTCATATATAGTAAAGTTTTTTATTTTTACGTACAAAATATCCCTAAAAGCTCTGCATCTCTGAGATCCGCGAGTAGTTTACAATTATGTAACTTGTATTCAAAATTACCACGATAATCAATGTCTGCTTGTGTCAGATTTGCGTCGTTGCCTTTTTAATTGGCTGCCTTCCAGGGATTCAGTCCTTGAATGAATAAATAAAAAAAAAGGAGGAAAGTTTAGCCTCGTACCTTTCCACTATTCTCTGTACTCTTCACAAATTAGACATTTTAAAAAAAGTCTTGAAAGATTAATGATTGATCTATTTTACTTAAAAATAAACTTCTTTAAAAACGTTAGTTTATGAAAGCTCGCAATAAGTGAAATTGACGTTTAATCTCTTAGATCCAACTTGTTTTTTACCTCTCGAATTTCGACGGGAGGGGGGGGGGGTCTTCTTGATGCAATGTCAGTCGAACGTTAAGCCTTTTGTCTATCCACTTTTTTCAAACATATATGGGCGTCTCTTTCCCATCTCCTTTAATTAATCTTTTCCCTTTTCTCCTGCTGTGAAAGGTCGCCTTCGCGTGCAAGAAAAAAGCAACCAAGATAGGAAACTTTACATTGTAGCAGTATTGCTGCAATTTTCTGCCCTGTTTCGCATCACGTGACCAATTTTAATACCTAACAATGCGCATTGCCGATGGCGTTGTACAGTCTTACGTACCTAATTATATTTCTAACGCCTCTTCGCCTTTTCTTCTTTATTGTTCATATTTTTTCACTTCCCTTTTTCCGTTTTCTAGCTTGAAGGAAAAGACCTAGGCCAAACCAGTAAACCGAAATATATATATATTTTGGAAACTGCCCCGAGACTTTGTCTCCCATAATTGGAAGTATAAACTCCCTAGGGATTTTTTTTTCTCCTTTCCCAATTTAGCGGTACAATTTTTTTTTCCTTTGGCCTTACGCTATAGCTGGTCCGAGTTAGTCTTAGCATCGATGGGGAGATGTGTCCCTAGGGATGATAGTCTACCGCTCTCTGGATATTGGCTCCAGTTAGTGGCCGCAATCAGCTACTGATAGACAGGTTTTGACCCGTTGTATTCTAAAGAGAAAGTATACGGTACCACCGTACCATTATAAGATCGATAAACAAGTTTTTTTTTTCTTTCTTTCTCGACGTTGACGTTTTCTAGTACCACCGTTAATAAAGCCCTTCAGTTCTGTCTTAATCCGAAGAATGATTCTATACCAGGTCTCCGTGAGAGAAAAAGCTTATCCGTCTATTGTTTTTCTTATGGGTCTCTTAAGAAGCTTCTAGAACGTAGGACGCGGTTTTTATCATGTTCAGTACGTACCCCCAAATATTTCATCATCCCATAGTTCGGATAAAATCTTATCGAGTACCATCGTACCATGCTTAAAGTCAACCTCAGTTTTGCGGTATCAGCGCGTAAATATATGATACGAAACAGGATGCGGATAAGGTGTAGTTTCCTACGTGTTGTAATCTCACGCTGGTTAAGATTATGTATCTACAGTTCATCATATAAATGTAGTCTGACAGGCGCCATCTAAGACTATAGTGACAAACGTTAAAGAGTCTCGTAGATCCCTCTTCCTCTATACTGATAGGTAAAATTGACCCTGAAGTATAGACAGATTTTAAAGGCCGCGTGTCCTTAGATGGGAAAGATGCACGCGCGATGATTTTCAGATAGTCTGCAATATGGTCAAAGAAGGGTTCTGCCACGTTAAAAGTGATGATTGTATAAGGCTAGTGTACCTTACGATCGTATTGTAAACTCGTGGAATAATGCATTATTGATTTGAGTTTCCCCTTGAAGAGAGCTTCGCAGCGCGCCCTTGTAGGCATTGACGTACCCTTCGTTAATCATCCGTATGAAAAGATGACACGCGGCGCCTGGAGGACGTTTCTCGCTTATGCCTCGAAACAAATTGTTCTTAGCGCGCGGTTTAACTCGTTAAAGAATTTTTAAGGAGGGCCCATTTTAAAATTCTAATTAATAAACCCGGCCGCCAGTCCCGTTATCTTTTAGTTGAAACGTGAGGTTCAAAAGTTTTCGCCGACCCTTGCCCGTTGGTTGGTAGATAGATGATGGACGCTCGGCGCGCGTGGAAAAGATGTTCCCAATTCGTGTGGCCGTAGCACTTGGCGGGATCCTCATTAAGGCTAGATTTTTCTCTTTGGTACTGTCGCTCTCCGTCACCTGTTTGGTCGTCCATCCCCGCGCCTTTTAACTAATGGACTTTAGATCGTTAGTCTGGAGTTCGTCGAGGCGAACCGCGCGGGGGCTCTTCTCCCTCTGTTCGCGCTCTTTTACGCCGCGAAGAGAACCACATTCGAGAGTACGTCCGTGGATGAAAAGAGGGAGATTTTGAATTAGGGTTTATTGCGACTGCGGAGGACACCCAGGCTCTGCGACGTAACGAATTCGGTTTTGCGCGATTCGAGCCATACTTTTGCCGGGTGGTACCAATTAAAAAGACCAAATTACTACAGGAAGGGTAGGGTACGGGGAAGGTGTTGCATTGTGGGAATCTCTCTCCCCCCCCCCCGCCCCAAAAAAGGACCAGAGCCTCGTTAAAGATGCCTTTGGTTTTCCAAGCTCGGTAATTCAGTTTTCCGACGACGTTTAGAACCAAATACCACCGACCGCGCTCGCTATCAAAGGATTTTAACGCGTTGCGATTATTCATTTTTCTTATACCGTACCAGAAAAAGAAAGAAGATTATTGTACTGTTAGAAAAAAAAATTGTCGCCGGTGGTGGTAATCGAGTTTTAATTCGGTTTCACATCCCATTTCATTTATTTTTTATTTTTATTTTTATTTTTTTTTTATTCTTCGCGTCTGCATGCCTGGTATCAAACGTCGTGTGCCGAACTCTTTAATTTATCTGAGGGATGGGCGGAGTGTGTTAACCGCTACGGGTAGTCGTCTGGTTTTGACAACGTTTTAACACCGCCATTTGAGAAATAACAGCTCTTAGGGTCATTTTCCTAAACGCGAGTTTCTCCATCCTCCTATAGTGGGTCGATTCGTAACCGCAACCTCCTTTCTGTTTTCCACGACATTTAACGTCCTTTGCAGATTGAGAGAACTTGAACAATGTTTTTTATATATTTTTCATTCGCGGTACGTTACCTTTCGTGGTAATTAAGGAAAAGGTGTTTTTAATCGTGTTAAGTTGTAGACGAAGATTATAATAGGTTAATTATTTGTTATGGACATAAACGTATAATTATCAAGGAAATGTCTTTTTTTGAATGAAAGAATATAGCCAATATGTCATCTAAGGGTATATTTAATACAACTTGAGATTTTTTCCAAGATAAAAGAAGTTTAATTTTACTTTTGACGACATGTTCTGGTAAAAATAAAAAGAACCAAAAGTCTAGGACAGGGCCACCGAGGAGGGAACGACCTCCTTGATGGGAAACTCGTATAAACTTGGCACAAGTCAGGGAATTCAGGGAGTACTTCATTGACACTGTCGGCACGACCTCAATCAGCTAAATTCATTGCATTTATCTTTCTTAGAATCAATTGGTACTCCTAGAAATATCAGGGAAATTTCTCTAGTGAATTCTGAAAAACAAACAGGGAAATTGGTTTTTTAAATGTTGTTTGAACCCTCTTCGTGTTTGTTGGCGAGATGAGATTATATTTTTTCACTATTCCTACGCTAGACCGTGTCCTGGGTAAAGAACAACAGCAACTCACCATAAGAGTCTGGGTCCACGTAATGTTAAAAATTTTCGTCTCTTTTATGATAAATTCGTATTATATTATTAAAATAGGGTAGTTGGGGGATAATTTAAAGCTAAAATTCGAGCTCACAACTGTAAATTTTGGGAATTACAACGAATGGAAGGTTTCTTCCATAATGTAAAGAATAGGAAGAATCTATGACTTCCGTGCCGGATATGAAAGCCTTCCCCCACACGAAAATCTTGAACGGTTATTATTTTAGATTCATAATTATGTTAGGAAAATATTAGGAAAGAATTATTTTGTAACTGCCACGGGTATAGTGCTGGCGGCAAAATGAAATTCGTATATTTTTGGTCTACTATGCCTCGAAATCCTCGAAAACGCCTGTAGAAGTGTTCCACTTGTCAAGCATTCATGCAGTAGGCTTTTGCTAGCTTTACAGGGGCCGTGCAAAGACTATATAGCTTACTTGAATAGTCTTTGGTGTATAAGAAACTCGAAAAATAAATAGAGAAATCATACCAATTAGAAGATACTGGAGTAGTATCTTTAATTTTTATTTCATATTAAACAAAACACACTTGTATAAAACGGACAAATTATTCATTTAACGCTAAGGTTTTCTACGTTTAACGTATGTCTGGTAGTTCAAGCTCAGTGGCATCTTCACACACTACACGCAATTTTGACTGGTACCAACTGCCTCGATCTTCATGGCGACGATAACCAAGATACCAGATTACGCTGCTAACGTGAACACAAGTACCTATCGTCAAACTACCACCTTTGCAATTGCAATACCAGCCTTTAATGGCATTTGCACCTGTCCCGTTCGGTACATAACGAATTAGAGCTTGGTGAACAGCTGAGGTGGAAAATTGACCAGGCACGCGTATACGAATTAAGTCATGTTCAACTTTGGACACTTCGACGCTGAAAGAGCCGGATTTCTCTATAGTCAACGCCACATAAGATTCAGCGCGTTTCGTTTTAAAGTCGCTCATTACCACCTCACGTACATCACTTTCACGAAGTACAGGGAAGTCTTGAAATTCACTATCCTCAATTCGTTGCCATTTAGACGGTTTGCGAGACTGCCAGCATTTTTTCGACGGAGTCTTCCCAGGAACCTTTAAGATGTAACTCCGGGTGGTAGGCGTTCAACAGCGCAGCAGCAATTTGAAGAAGTTCCGGAACTAATGGTAACATATGCACAGGTATACGGTTTTGAGAGAAGAACTCCAGTCTTTCTTTCAAGTTGGTGACGTTGTACTGGCAGACCGCGGTTTTCGAGACTCCAACAGCGTACTGACTGAACTGGGTGTGGATTTACAAATGCCTTCGTTCTTGTCTAAAGGCGAGAAGCAAGTAAACACGCAAGATGTTAATCGTTCCCGACAAGTAACGTACCTCAGGTGGCCGGTTGAAGTTAGGAATGGGCATTTGCAGACGGTGTATCGTTTTTTTCAAAACCGTATACCTGTGCATATGTTAACATTAGTTCCGGAACTTCTTCAAATTGCTGCTGCGCTGTTGAACGCCTACCACCCGGAGTTACATCTTAAAGGTTCCTCGGAAAACTCCGTCGAAAAAATGCTGGCAGTCTCTACGAAAGAAAATCCTCTTAAGGAAGTAGTTGAGCGCGATAATCTGCTTCGCAAACCATCTAAATGGCAACGAATTGAGGATAGTGAATTTCAAGACTTCCCTGTACTTCGTGAAAGTGATGTACGTGAGGTGGTAATGAGCGACTTTAAAACGAAACGCGCTGAATCTTATGTGGCGTTGACTATAGAGAAATCCGGCTCTTTCAGCGTCGAAGTGTCCAAAGTTGAACATGACTTAATTCGTATACGCGTGCCTGGTCAATTTTCCACCCCAGCTGTTCACCAAGCTCTAATTCGTTATGTACCGAACGGGACAGGTGCAAATGCCATTAAAGGCTGGTATTGCAATTGCAAAGGTGGTAGTTTGACGATAGGTACTTGTGTTCACGTTAGCAGCGTAATCTGGTATCTTGGTTATCGTCGCCATGAAGATCGAGGCAGTTGGTACCAGTCAAAATTGCGTGTAGTGTGTGAAGATGCCACTGAGCTTGAACTACCAGACATACGTTAAACGTAGAAAACCTTAGCGTTAAATGAATAATTTGTCCGTTTTATACAAGTGTGTTTTGTTTAATATGAAATAAAAATTAAAGATACTACTCCAGTATCTTCTAATTGGTATGATTTCTCTATTTATTTTTCGAGTTTCTTATACACCAAAGACTATTCAAGTAAGCTATATAGTCTTTGCACGGCCCCTGTAAAGCTAGCAAAAGCCTACTGCATGAATGCTTGACAAGTGGAACACTTCTACAGGCGTTTTCGAGGATTTCGAGGCATAGTAGACCAAAAATATACGAATTTCATTTTGCCGCCAGCACTATACCCGTGGCAGTTACAAAATAATTCTTTCCTAATATTTTCCTAACATAATTATGAATCTAAAATAATAACCGTTCAAGATTTTCGTGTGGGGGAAGGCTTTGATATCCGGCACGGAAGTCATAGATTCTTCCTATTCTTTACATTATGGAAGAAACCTTCCATTCGTTGTAATTCCCAAAATTTACAGTTGTGAGCTTGAATTTTAGCTTTAAATTATCCCCCAACTACCCTATTTTAATAATATAATACGAATTTATCATAAAAGAGACGAAAATTTTTAACATTACGTGGACCCAGACTCTTATGGGGAGTTGCTGTTGTTCTTTAACCTCATCGAAATTGGTTTTTAAAGTGTTTCTTACGTCATCACTTGGGCTATTGTAGAGTCTACAGTTGATTCTCGCGCGTTCTGACACGTGTACATATACCACAATACTACTTTTTAATAGTATGATTAGTTGATAGTTATAGAACTTGTGTTTGAACGGCTTCCGCATCCTTAAAAAATACGCATTGCGGCTGTTTCAAAAAGCTTTCAAACTCCAGACGGATTCTCGATGTTCTAAGCTTACCCTCGTTGATCTCTTAGTCAGCTTAAGCCAACTCGTTGATGGCCAAGTTGTTAATGTCTAATGGGTTACGAGGAGTGAATTGTCTACAATGAACTGCTCTTTTTTATTTCTTACTACAAAAATTGTTGGAATTGAACTGCCGTTAGAAAGAAAAGTTGCCCATCTAGGATAAAAAGGTTTTCTGCCGGAATAAAGAGAAAGTAAAAAAAAAAAAATATATATATATATATCCGGAGAAATAAAGTTCCTTTTAGTGGAACCCTTTTTACCTGGAAACTTTCTTTTTTTTGGGAGGTTAAGATAGTGTCAGATATTCGCGCCACTCTTCTTTTAGTATAGGAGTTTATAGTCGTTGTCAACGTGGCCTTTCGAGTTAGCGAAGGATCTGAGCGGATCTCGGGGAAGATTGGTCCACGGCGCAGGACCTCCGACGTTCCTGTTAGCTCTAGATGACAGGGAAAGTTTAGTTTCCCTTTTTTTCGCGTGGCAATCCTCTTTATCCGTCCATATCACCCTCCCCCCCCCCCTCCGTTTTGGCCCGGCTTGCTAAGATACATCCTATAATCTAGAAGATATAAAAGGACCAAGGGTGCGGGTATGGGCGCGGGATAAGAGGGTCGCGACTCTCAAAGACTTAATACCTAGTGATAAAACGACCTCTGGGAATTCCAAAATGGCGCTTTTTTTTCAGACTCTCTCTCGCGCCTAAGTCTCTTTCTTTGAAAATTATTACGACCACTCTCTGTTTGAGCAAATACCATCCCTTCTCCTCTTAAAAGAAAATCCCTGTTTTTATGGATTTAAGCCGAGGATTGGTGGTATTTTTCGTAATTGAAAGTTTTTGTGTCTCGACATACACACATATACTTAATCCTTGTATGTGCTCTTGAAAAAAAATTAAGGTTCTTATTAATAATTCTATGTTTCAGTATAAACAGATAAATATTTGCTTATTTCTTTTCATTTATCTAAAATTCATACGCAGTTTCGAAAGCAAATAGAATTAGGATAATTGGGCAAATTAGTTTTGCAAATGCGTTTTTCCTTTTTTACTCGATCACGTAAGTTTTGTCTTAGAGAAACTGTCAATGTAGATCAATTAAAATATGAAAATATTTTCCCTATATATGGAACAAATCAAATATAAGTTGATTTGACGTATTTTCGGGTTATGTCGCTAGAACTTCATATCGTGATCAATAGTATTTCATCCTTAATTTCACATTCAAAAATCTATCCTCAATCTAAAAAATGACTCGATCGTAACTTAATACTCATCTTTTACGAATTAAGACTATAATGTGTCAGCCGTTGGTTTTTTTCTCTCTTGCTTAGTGGCCCCCCACATCTCAATTCTTTCGTTCTGGTATTGCAACAGGGACCTCCTTGTTTTAAATCCATCATATTGGTCTAATAGGATGTTCTCCTCCCGGATTCTCTCCCCATTGCAATCGCACTACCACCATAAACTTGCTTTTTTACGATATCAAAAAAAAAAAAAAAAAGAAAACAGTTGCGAGTCACCAGAAGGAGGAAAAAAAAGTCGAAGATGAGACAAGTGTGCGGTTAGTGGTCATACGATCGGATCGACTGGCAGCTGTGGACCACATGTGACGGAATTCGTTTTTTCTTTTGCTATCGGTCCTTCTCTCATTCAGTCATATAAGTTCCATATATATTATATAGTGTTTGGGTCTCATACTTCACAATCTTACTTAGGATTAAATTTAACCTAGAAAAGTCCGTTTCTTTACCGTAATTTTTACTCTAAGCAAGGTTGTATTCTTCTAATGCTTTAAACTTCCCCTTGGGCCCCCTATTAACGCGTCCTATTCTGGAACTGTAGATAACGAATGTTCTTATATGATTTGGGTCTAAACCCTATACTGCTCGTATCTCATCGACGTTTCTAGACGACTTATCTAATTACCTCCCCGCAATTTTCCTAATTAAATTATATCGTAGAGCGAACGAGGAAAGGGAAAGTATATATACGGTTGCTAGACGCTGAAATGAGAAGAAATTTTGACATCGTGGATTCCATTTACTAATGATTTTTGTAATCCCCTCTTTCCTAGCTAGTTATGGTAGTAAAAGTGAAGGTGAAATGTATTCACGACCGAAAACTGTCCCTGGGCGCCGCCAAGTCGGTCGCCATCGAAAACCTGATGAGTTTACTTCAAAGTATGGCTACATACTATAAGATTTACGCCTTGGCAAACGACTAAATCAGCAACGCCTTAACGCCACCTAGAATAGTTTCGGTTGCGAATACTTAAAGTTTCGTGGAATTTTTGGTTTTTATATATTGTTAATCTAAGTTAAAGAGCATAATTTTACTTGCTCCTTAAGTTTATTTGGGCCCCGGGGAAGCTTGTTTTACTTCAGGGCCAGGCCCTTTACCCATAAAATTACAAATGGCCCAAACTCGGCTTATTCGGGGCGTGGTTGCGTAATAATATAAATGTACTCACTAAGGATCTTTTCTAATTATAGTCAATCATGTAAAACTACCCCACTAATTTTAAATCGTATTTATAAAGGTTGCATTAGATCCCGTTGGACATTAATGCAGCCATTCAAATTGGACCATTCGAGTAGATTTATACCTATAATTTAAAGTTCTTTCTAAATTTCAAAATTTCGTTACACCCTCACTTTTAGCAGTATTTACATTTATCGTGTCGGGGTGGATGGGATTTTGAAAATTGGCCTGGCTGTAGTTTAATTATAAACGAGAACCGGAGGGAATGTAATCGAATTCCTAAACGTCCTCCGGATAAATAGTATTTTCTGCCTTTACCGCTCTGAATATAACCAATGACTATCTCCAAATAAGCTTACCTATAGTCATTCCCGCCCTTAATTTAACTGGCGCCCTTCTTTGACATAGCGGGACATACGCGTCGGTCAAATGTCGAGTGCGAGGTGGTCAGATCCACCTTTCTACGAAACTTAAATACTTAAATTAGCATTTAATCTCTTAAACTTGGTCGAGGAACACTCGAATAATTGAATGTCAAAAGGATAAGACCCCGGAGTCGTCGAGAAATTCCGTCGGCGCGCCGTGTATTGCGATCTCAACGACCAAACAAAGCTCTTTTCGATTATAAGAGTCGCTTGGAGCAAAATCGCCTCTCCAGGCGTATAGTAAATTCTACCAAACAATGCTTAAGGGACTTAGCTCTGTTATGACGATGGAATCTTAATTTAACTCGTTCTATTTCCCCCTCCCCTTTAATTCGGGAGTATAAATTCTCCATTTCCCTCCCTACATTTTCTGGCGTATATCTCGAATTCGTTCGGTATATTGTTAAGATCTGTATTATCTCCGTTTTGTACGTGGTTTACGTCGATAATTTCACGGCGATTGCGTTGAATTGAAATAGCTAGATTATAAAGCATTTCAACTTTACCCCCGCTCGCGATGTCAGTAAACTGCTATGGTTAAGGACACCCGGTCTTTCTAAGTACCGGTATATATATAATTTTAATTTATTTATATTTGTATATTTAAGTGAATCTCGCTATCGTAGATTTCGGCTGTTTGGTTGAATATTAAAGATGAAGAATTGTATGGTTACGGAAACAAAACACTCGTTCGCACTTGACTCAAAACTGTTTTCGATTTCGAAATCGACTATTGAAGTTTATAATCGTATTTCTTGATCAAAGATCTCAACAGTTCACCCCAAAAATTTTCAATTCGACCTTTCCAAAAACAATTAAAGAGTAATTTACAAAAGCCGCGTACAGCGAAGAGTACCGAAGATACCATTTCTACATAAATACATTAAATGGAGTACGAAACCTAACAACACGTTTCCTAATCCACCAGTACAAAAAATTACAAACAAATATTAAACTAAAATTGAATTTAAAAAACTTACCATCAAAATAGGCTTAGCTGGATTCATGGAGATCCGGTTTTTCTTAGCATTGATAGGTCAGCGACCAATCAGAAAAGGTCCGTCATTAAGGCGAGATTTCATTAAACTACCAATAACATTCAATTGGTCGCTGATCCTTCAATTCGAAGAAATTCAGGATCTCTATGAATCCAGTTAAGCCTATTTTCCGGTATTTCTAGTTTAATATTTGTTTGCGCATTTTTTACTGGTGGATTGTACATATTTAAATGATAAGGAATCGATAAAAATCTGTTAGGTTTCATTCTCCCTTTAAACGGTAGACCCCCCCCCCCCCCCCGCCGAACTTTTCGGTACGCGTCGTTGAAAGCGGACATATGAATTTTTCCACCATGGCTTAGTTCGATTCGATTTGAACGAACGATTGGAAAAACAAAATCTAGAATAACTGAAACTCTTGGTATTAATACTTGGAAATCGAAAATAACTTTTTTTATTTTATCATTCTTTAGAATTTATTGGATAATAATTATTTATTGGCGGACTATATTGATGGACTAGAGAGCCCTAGAAATTTCATTGACAGTAAAGCTGCTATTCATTACAATAGGCTTTAAAGTCTACGGGATAAGAATAATTTCATTAAAAAGTCATTAACTATATAAATTCTTATGATATTCTATGATCAATTAGTGGCAGTATTTTCTCTCTGAAGGGTATTCGGTTAGGGTTGAAAGCGTAGATTTGTTACAGCTATAAATTTTCATTTTTAAGGTTGGGGTTTGGTTTCATTAGTCTTTGAACTTCTAATAAATTTAAATTTGAAAACGTATTAGCGTGGGTCGCTTTTACCCAACTCGGAAAGATATTTATTAAAATGTGTAACTCGGGGGAATATTGTATAGGGTTGAAGCATTTTAGTAATATAGCATAATTTTACCCATTTTCTTTCTTACATATAAAGGATGACAAATTATTCAAAAAAAAAAAAAAAAAAAAAAAAAAAAAACTTAATATTTTTGGTACGACGGATTTTTCCTTAGCTCGCATCAAAGGTGATTTGTATAATGCATTGTATAAATTTCTGATTTTAGTCCTTGCCATTTCGAGCTTAATACCTGACGTAAGAGAAAAAAGACAGAAGGGAAAGTATACTCTGATTCTAAAGGAGTTTTCAAAACTACTTTTACTTTCACTATGATTAACATTATGAATTACTCCGCTTCCGGTTTCGCTGTAGTTTGTTATCTTCTCTTGAACAAAGGTATTAAAAGGATTGTTATTTTTTTGTAGGAAAACTGCTTTAGGCGACACACGCGCTAAAATCCTTCCAGTAACACGTGTTGTCCAGCGCTGTAGTTGTCTTCGAAACGACATCTTGCTGTAAATAAGCATTTTTCTCCAATCAAACCGCGTAAAACAACGAGTTTTCTTTTTCCTTTTTTCGAAAAGGAAAGCGACAGCTGTTGGAATATATCTTTTTTGCTTTTTCACCTTCGATATAAAGTAGAAATAGAAGACAAATACTTTGTTTTCTCCATCTTCTTTTATGGTTTTCGGTCCTCGGAATAATTTTTCTCCTCTCTCTCTCGCTCTAAGTCACTTCTTTCTCTTTCTCGGTTCTTTTGAAGGAAATATAAAAAATGCATATACCTCTGAAACTTATCTCGGTCTCCATTCCCCTTAATATACGACTAGAATCCGTGAATATAAGGAACTTAGGGGATTGAGAGAAAATAGGGTAAGATGGATACGTGAAGTCGGTCTTTTGTAGCATACATAAGGATATTATTAAATATAGTATTCGTGAAAAGTTTGTGAATGAAGGCTACCTCTGGGCAGCGGTATAAAGCTAGGATGGTAAAGGGTGTCGAAAGTTCATCACTCTAGGGTTAGGCTTACGCTTTATTCAACAATGCGCGTAGCTTACCCACACTTACCTTTTTCTCCTAAGTAAGATATGTTCTAGTTAATTTCACTTCGATTTCGTAGCGCGCGTAAAGCAACGCTCTCCAAATTCTACATAGAGGCAACCGGTAGGCCTTGGTTTGTAGGGGGTATCAATTGAAGATGAAATTTCTCGAGTCTCCAATGCTGTGATGGTATAATTTTTCCCTAATTTTTTTCTTTCGCCCCCCACGCGACCCAAAGGCTTGGGAGTTGATTATTTTTTGCACTCCGGTTTTTCCCCATCAAGCTAAAATTGTGTTTTTCTTACGACTTACGAGCGGTGAGCGCTTTACCAATCTCCATACACTTTTTTTTAGCCACACACCGCTGGTAATGTCGCGAATGGATTTCATTCCATAGGGTATACCTTTTTATTACGAATTCTTAGAGTTCCTTCTCATTTTTTAAGCAGATGGAAAAACCTTTGAAGCCACTCCATTGGGAGCTTAACCTTTCTCGTTATTAACAATTTTAACAGCTCTCACTGCGCTAATGCCGCCTAGCGGTTTATTTCTCCAGATTTTTAAGATATCACACGCTTTTCAACAACTTTAAAAACTCCCTCGCCACATAATCACCATGGTTTTTGTTTACGAAAATATTTAATCCCATCGCTTTTTAGTTTTGTGAACTGTAATAATATTAGTTTTGTAGTAAACTGATAATTAACGATTCGGCGCATTTAAAATTAAAAGTTTAATTAATATCGGTAATGAATACACAAAACCTATTCACCATGGTAATTAACTTCTATTATGAAATTACATGACTGCTACATTATGGTTAAGAAAAAAGTTATCCATCAAAATCAATTAAATATAAATCCCAAAACTATTTAAATTAAAAGCAATTGAATGAAATTCTCGAAACAAAGTTTCTTGTTTCATTTAAACTTCTATTTTTAGTTTCCATAATTGTAATCAAATCAGGATTAAGTCACCGTGAAGGTATTTTTCTAACACGACTAAATTATTACGTTTTCTCGTCATAGGAATTAATTAAAATCGGGTTCAACTGGCGATTATATTTTAATTTTTTTTCATCCAACAATTCAGCGAGCAGCAGATAGTTTGAAGTACATTTTGACCTTCTTTTGTTTTAGTGCCAGTCGTATAAGGTTACAATCTCTGTTCTAGGGTTCCGTCTATAGCGACTCTTATTATATTTCTCCCCGCGTTTGTAAGGTAAAACCCCGAGTCGGAAAATTAAATTAGAAGTAGCCGAGCCTTATTTACAGCGTCGAGTATAATTTTCCACTTGGTCTGTTCGAATCGGAGCTGGTCTCTCTCTCTCACTCTCTGTCTCTCTACAAGGCACGCGGTACTTGACGCGTTTAACCAAGCGGGCTTTAACTTCATTCGTACGATTTCTTCTACTCGAGCGGGTCACGAGTATGCCTTTAGCCTTGCTTGGAAAATTTTTATTCTTTGGGTCGTAACTTTTACACAGTGACCAAATATCGTCGGCACATTTTTACATTCTCTCCCTGCCAAATTTTCCTTCTCTTCTTGACTTTTTCCAATATAATATCCCGCCTGCCAAACAATTCTCTTCGCCAAAAGGGCTGATGAAATGAAAGAATGTTAAAGGAAATATTCTTGTAAGGAAGTTCCACGAATAATTTAGATATTTTAGAAAATGAATTTTTTTGTTTGCTTATAGTTCTCTTACAGATACCACTCTTATAAGAAGTTCTTTTAATATATTTAGACTTAAAATATGCGTTAAAACCGTATCAAACTCACCAAAAATTGGGGTAATTTACAGTCGTGAACTAAACTTGTTAATCTTAATTTTAGACTGGAAATATTCACTAGAAATGTTCTAGTTACTGATGCCTATGAATTGGAGCGTGAACCAATTTGACTCAGAAGCTCCGCGCCATTTCTAACAAACATCTCTTTGATCCATGGGCAATTTAAAAGACATCAAACTCTCATTGGCATCAGATTGATATCTGAAATTCCTTCGAGTCTAATTTCATAAATTTGCTAATTAACCGCGAGTTACCAAGGAAGCTTTGGTGAGCTTTGATAATATTTTAATCCAATTTTAACAATCTAAATCGATTTAAAATAACATATTTGAGTAGTCTAGTATCCCCGAGAGATCGGAGAATTGTCGAAAGATCTTTATTCACTTTGGCCGAAACGTTCTCATAGGATTTGATTTTGAGATCTGAGAAATCACTCTTAAAAACAGTTTCGAAATCTCAAAAGGCTTTCGAAAATCCTGCAATCCGTTATACGCAAGTGCTCGACCCCTCGAGTATCCCATTATAAGAGGATATTTTCGAAAATACATTCATTATATTCGTACTTCTATTCAAGAGAGGCAATTTGGGAATTTATAAATCCACTTGGAAACCATTATACATTCTTCATACGTGCTGTTAAATCGCGGTGAAAAACTGCAATAACTTGTTGGCAAATATATTTTAAATTTTGCGAAAGTTTTAATAGTGAAATACTAAGCTATTGGCGTGAGACTAATAGGTTAGCTTAGGAAATAAGCCTCATCATAAGAATGAAACATTGGTGAACTCTACACTTTTTAAAGATGTAACCGTGAGATAAAGACAAGCTAACGAAATTTGGCTACATGTTATACGTTCTTAAATAGTGAAATGGGTAATTCTCTTTGAATCCTTTAAATTTTTTTTGGGAAATGTAAATTCCCTATTGATTTATACTTTCACTATTCCTTTAAGATTTTAGAGGTCTACCTTTCTTCTTTTACAATCCGACTTTTCTTTGTTCCCCCAAGTTTTATATATTATATTATAAATCCCCCCTCATATTTTATCACGTATTTCTTATATACCAAAATATTTGTGTTCATATTTTCTTTCGAGAAAAGGCGGTGGCGGCTGAAAAATACTGTAAGAATTTTATTCTCTTTATTTGTTAAACTGAAGTTTATATCATATACTTTGAAAGGTGCTGGGTGAAAGAAAGAGGGTTCCTTTCCCCCTTCTAAACCTTATTTCCCGCGATTCGTTTCTTTCGGGGGTATTTTTTATGTGAAAGTGGGATAAAAGCCGCGCGGGTTGCACCGAACTAGCATCTCTTCCTTTTTGCAACCCGTTATTCTAAACGATTTTCGATTCTGGCACTTTTTTTGAAAGCCGGGGCTTCTAGCTCTCCTCCGTACTCCCTACAGTACACGACTCTACTTAACTCTCTACGGAAAATATATAGCGGCCAATAAACACCGATCAAAAGCTTTAAAATCCAACCCCCACCCCCTCCCTTTCTTAGTTTTTCATTCCAATATTTTGAGCTAGAATGGTGAAATCCAGGTTTATTTCAAAAAATATAGTTCCAATTTTATTCTCGAACCTTTCGCGCCAAAAATTTAGTTTTTTTTATATAGTTTTGTAATAAAAGTTTGGTTTGATCAGAAGAAAGTAATACGGGAAGGATACCACTTATAGCGAATTCCATTGGGTTGCTCTGGAGTGTTTTGAATCTAGCTTGAAAACCTAATTAATCTGCCCTCTTTTGCTGTCGGGTATTTAGCAGTAAATCGCAAAACGATTACATTCCCAAATCAAATCAATGAAGTGACCTTTTTCATTTGCTCTCTCGCCCAATGGAATTTTCTATAATATAAACAATTATAATAAGTCTTACCAACCCATTTTAAAATTAACCTAATTACCGCCTTCATTAATTTTGATATTTCGTTGTTTGAACCTTTTTCGGTTTTGTTATCGCTCCAAATTAAACTCTTGGAAAGCAGACCGGTAGAGAGAGTAGGAAAGCCAACAAAACGGGGAAGTTGATAAGACTTGTTACTAAATGGGTGCCATTGTCTGGTTCTAGTTTGGATTAATGTTTAAGTACTGAAAATGGTAACGTAAATATTTGATAAGTCTATACGTTTTGAGCTTTTAAAACATTAATGTTAAGACAACATAAATTGAAAATGATTCTCTATATAAAGTGTTGCAAAGTCATACCGTTCATCACTAAAAGTTTATAGCTAAAGCAAAAATATATAATGAATATTTTACTTCTTCCTAAAACTGTACGATCGATTTTAAAAATTATAAAACAAAGCGGTAGAGGTTTACATTACCAACAAAAATCGATAACCATATAGGTCAAACGATGTAGTAGGGTAAAAGCGATTGTATAGGGGCGTGACCATCTCTTTTTAAAGATAACCTAGACACAGTCACGCTCAGGAAATTACTCCGTATTCATTAACGCCCTAAAACCGAACTCTAAGCACCCTCCCCCTTTTAATATACAAAAAAAATTCAATTTAATTATTTTTTATTAAATTTTATCTACGTGAAGTCGACTTCTAACTAACAGCGTTATCTTCGCTACTTTGTTTTATACGAAGAACCCCTCCCAGAAAAGCGTTAATTAATTAAGCCTCTAGCTTTTATAATGACTGGTAGGCGCAATCTGTCTTTTTACCCCCTTCCTTCCCCTCTGTTGTTTCCTCCCCCCTTTGGTTTTCCTTGATTATGCGAGGGTATTTGCTTGAATAGAAAAGTGTACGGCCAAGAGAGCGTGACTCGTCCCAGGATGCACTCGGCATACATTGCTGTCTCTCTTACTTCTTCCCCATCCCTATCATTCCCACGAGTGTCTAATGGTTGGCTGATCTTTCGCGTATAGCCTAGAAATATGCCCCCCTTTATAGGCTCGTTGCGAACTTGCGGTCTATATATTTTCTACATCGCGTGAACGTCGGAATAGTTTATCCCAAAATATTCGCTCTTCACCAACCTTATTTACCTCAAGCATTAAAGTGAAGATACCTGATTCTGTTGTCGATTTGGGTTACCAACCTCAAGAATGATCTCTTTGGTTTATGCTAAGCATTATTCGCACGTTAGCAGACGACATTTCATATTATTTTTTGTCTCAATAGTAGAATGGACTGTTAGTCTAACTACACTTGAGATTTCCTTGTTGATTTTAATTAACCCTGAGGTCGAAGGTAACCCGAATTTTAGTCCCCTTTTTTAGAAATTGTATAAGGTCTCTTATTACTACCGTATTTTGAAAATTGGTGATTTAACGTTTCACGTTAATTCAAAAAATTTGTATTTGAATTTGTCATTTTAAATGCGGATTTCCTCTAATTTATTTGTGACGTACCAGCCCCTACACCCGTGAAAAATATATGCTTAACGATTTAACTTTACATTGATAGTAATACCCTTTGCAGACGAGGCGTAACTAGCCGGTTTAATCACGATTAACCGAGGTTTATTGAACTGAGAAGGCTATGTAAACCTCGGTTAAA
Source organism: Odiellus spinosus (assembly GCA_963920705.1). Taxonomy (NCBI): domain Eukaryota; kingdom Metazoa; phylum Arthropoda; class Arachnida; order Opiliones; family Phalangiidae; genus Odiellus; species Odiellus spinosus. Next base: position 16,000,719 of record OY987228.1, on the reverse strand, counting down.
TCTGATTAAACCACGGCTAATTACGCCTCGTCCGAAGAGGGTATAACGATGCAATTGGTTTAATTCTAATGTAAAAAGTTTCCAATCATAAATTATAATTTTTGGTAATCTTATCGAAGATAACCGTAAATTACCAGGTTAAATTATCGATTTAGAACTCTAGCTACTATAAATTTTGTTTCCTTCTTTGAGATTTCAACACGTGCATAGTTTACCTCCTTGATATCATTATTAACTTCTTAGAATTATATTAGTGCCTGGCGTTTCACAAGCTGAAATCTGATTGTTTTGACCGGGGATGACAATCTTTATATTGTTGTGACAGGCCTCCTTGCGCCTTTTGGTGAGAAAAAGGGACGTAACGATATATCGCGTGGGTGTTCTTGCAATTTCTTTTTTTCTCGCGACATTTTTTTTCTCTGAGGGGTTGGCCTACTTAATTTCGCTTCTTCCCAGGGATCGTGAGTGTACGAACCTCGATTTACGCTTCGAAAGATCAACGTATTATGTCACTTCGCATCGCGTGCGAATCTTGTCCTCTCTTCTCCCTTTTTCTCGGCACGTTATAGTTAGCTATGAGATAGTATATACTGGCCTGTAGAAAATATCTATATTTATATGCGGGGCGTTTTAGTGGAACGCAGACGTTTTACAAAGCTAAATAATTCGTATTTTTCATTCTTAAAATGATGGAAAAGAAACGTATGGAATTCTTGCATAGCTCCTGTAGATGTGTTTTGTACGTAGTACATCAATGTCTATAGCAAAGAATGCGTGAAGGGGTGAAAGTTCCTTTTGTATTAGGTCGCATTCCTCAAATTTTACAAATTAAATGTAGTCCTAGCCTTTTATATTCCGAATATTTTAAACCAATGAGTGCTGAGAACTATAAAGCTACGGTCACACTTGCATTTTTGAAACTGTAAAATAAAACAGATATTCAAATCGCCAGGATCGAATCATTCTAAGCGTCATGTGTTCACCCATTATCTTTATAAATCGATTTAGTGTAGCGGCAGAATGTTTTCCGACATTGCCGAAATTTTATCTATAGCGTAGCGATCCCTGTGAGGGCCAAGGTCATAATGTGGCGCATTTTCATGTATTTAAGGGCCCATTATGGTCGTAGCCAATGAAATTTACTTAGCGCGGAAATGCTTCGTTGAATATTAGATCTCAAAGGCGAGAAACGGTGGCGAAATATGACTCGCTTTTAGAGTTACAGGCAGTTAATGGGCACCTTTTTTCATTGGTAATCCAGCACTGCAGTGATATAATCTTAGAGTGGTATGATTGGAATTACCGAACTATTTTAAAATTAAAAAAGTTCATGGCAACCGACTTTAAAACGTATAGTTTTAAAGATGTAAGGCAATTACTTCCCCTCTAAAATAAATGTTCTCCAGCACCGGTTAATAATCCGCGTGTAAAAAAAACCCGTAGGTTGATTTCCTTCCGCGTGTCACTTTCGTCGCCTCGTTTTGCCTGACAAGATTTGATGAAGCGTCTTCTCTCTTAAATCTTTCGCATCTCATCATTCGAGAATTTATTTAAAAAACCCGCGTGAGGGAATCGTATCTGTCTATATCTAAGACGTATGCAATTCCGCATTCTTGCACGTACTCGCGATGCGATTAAAAATCATACGCCAAGATGATTAAATGTATGTTAAATAGTCTTTATGACCTAGTTTCGTAGATGAACGCCCTATACCCGTGTCTATAAATTTATCCAAGGGGCGTTTTACTTCAGAATAAATGTTTATCGTATCCTGAACCAACGTTTGAGACCAGCGTACTCCAAAAAAGACAATGTTTCATTACTTTTGAGTTTTAATTTGACAATTCAAAGATTTAAAGTTTTGCAGTTACAGAAAATTCATATTATATACTTTTTATTAAATACTAATTGGCCAACACTGATTCATCACCTCTGTCATGTGTCAAAGCTCTTATTACTGTGTAACTTGATGTTGCTCATGTCATAAGTAAATTTAAACCTTTAAGTTTCCAAATTTTAATGGAACCTATAGGGGCCTTGAATGTCTTGTTCGATAGAAAGGCATCCTATGCTCTTTTATGATGTAAACTCGATAGCGAAACTGTATCTGCGCACTACCGTCCTAAGGCGATGTGGTGGTTTATTGGACTGTTTACCTCTCCCTTAAATCTCATGTACAGCAGTCTTTCTAATGTCTTCATTCGACGACCACCACAGACAAGATGCGCCATTTCTCGATTTTTACGAAAAGAATAGATTAAAACTCCTCAAATTAATGCCTAATTTGGCTACTTAGAGGCTTTATTTACTTATGCTTATATAGTTAAATATCGTCGTAAAACATTAAAAATATTGTCGTATTCGATATAGAAGCGGCACTGTCTCTAAACTGGAATCGCAACCTTGCAGTCAAAAGTTTCAACGGCTTTTAAACCAGATCTTCCAAAATCTGTACGAACAGTTTGAAACGAAGTATGGATTTTAAAGTATCATACGCGTTGAAATCTTTGAATTCTTCCCGTACTAGCTCGAAGCTGTTCAACCTTCTTTACTTAAGAAATGCTTTTGCAGGGCAGTGATGGTGAAAAGGTGGTGCTAATGCGTCCTCGATAGTTCTCCATACACCACGTCCATCTTCAATTTTCCCCCCAAAAAAATTGGACTTGGTGCTATATCCAGTCTTAACTTCTATATGGCTAGCTGCTCTAGCATTATAAATGCGTTTATGTAAAGGCGGTTCTAAAACTCCATTTATGTAAATTAGTTCGTCGCCTTAATGTTTCTGGCTCCGATGTAAACTGAGAGCGAATGCGCGACGGGGAAGAAGACTGTAGTTCATTCCACCTTGATTTGACACCGCGTACGATGATATAATACCTATATATCTCAATGATTTGTTAAGTTAATCCGTATAGCTTTGCTCGTGCTGTAAAATAAAGGTGAAATATAAATATAGTTCAAAATCAGGATGAATTTTCAGTTAGTGTAAAGCCAATGATCTCTCCAACTCTACGATGGATAGAGGGCAAAGCCTTTCTTCTCGAGCGTTGAACTGTCAGATGATTCTAATGACTATAGTCCAGAAGCTTACGGGAGAGAGAGACGAGATCTTACGCGGCCAGTATCTATTAGGGAAAGTGGGTTCCTTGGTCGAACCTATTCGTCTTTCGGGGGGGGGGGGCATTTTCATATTTCGCTATTCGTATAAGACAAGGAAAAGGGGTGTTGGGTCGGTTTCGTTGGCTCTTTATCGCATCTTGGTCGTACGTCTCGCGCTCTCTTCACCGTTATTCTCCTCCCTATCTCGGTAGACATTTAAGACCATTTGTTAAGTTAATATTATAACGTAATACGTTTTGGGGCTGTTGCCAAAACAAGCCCGGGGTAATCTGACTACTGTTAAATCATTCCTTAGCGAAACTCCCAAAGCTCGTCTTCAACCTTTCTCCCTCTAGCTTTCATTTTCTCTCTCTTACACTCTCACTCTCTCTAACGGTTTCTTTACTCTTTTTAACTCCCTTTAGGTCGCGAGAACCATAAGTTACTCACCCAGCCACCCTTAAAACGACGACGAAAGGCTTTAGGGAAGTAAAAGAGACAACTTCAACTTATTTTCTTTATAGGCCTCGCTCTTTAATAATTCAGAATCGGGTTTAGATTTCAGAGTGTACACAGAATGGTCACTTCCGTCTGTAGTCTATATTTCTGAGTGATTTGGGTTTTTGGAAAGAGAGGGGAAGCTCTGAGCTTTAGCTTTCTACTTACAGGAGACGTAAGATAGGATAGATATCGTTACAAATGTTTTAGATATTAGCTATATACACTCTCCTATGTCATTATTTAGTTTCTAAGAAATACTGGGATGGTTATTCCTTAATACTTGCTATACGTGATGTGAGGATCAATTTGAGATTTCAACACATAATTATTTGTTTTCTATGAGAGAGCGGAAAAAAGCTTTGCCTAGGATGAAAACTTGCACCGTTTTTGAAAGCCGAAAAGGTCATTTGTTTCTGGCTTAAAGATCACCCTTTATGATACTTCCTTGCCAGTGGGTTCGTTTTTGGACCATTTAACACTACATACTCTTTTCATTGGAGCTTATCTCGACTTTAAGCGGCTAAAGATATTATATATTTCATTAAAAATTCTTATAAATCCTTCATAATTTGGTTGAAAGTGCGCGTAAACTTGTCGTGAATAATTAAGGGATTGTTCATTTATTTTTAAAGGGATTTGAATTAGATAATAATAAGTACCCGGTACATTACTTAAACATTAATAAAACATCTTAAGAAAATTTTTATTTACACGACTTCGTAATATATTTCAGTGATTTATTTAAATTGTATTTCTTGATAGGAATGTTTTTCTTTGGGAAAGATTATGAACTGAAGGGTTAATGCTTATGGTCTTCAATTTTCTTTTTTCTTTTCTACTTTTAGGGAAATAACTAGTTTAAAAACTTTGTATTCCGCCTGCAATTAAAACTAAAATCCTATACTAAATTGATTAACTCTACACTGTATATGGTTTATACGGAACTATAGAAGCTGCCAGTATTTTAAAATTACCTTACTTGAATTAGTTACTATGAATAGGGTTTGGTTTTTCGTATAAAGGCGCCTTCGCAAGCGCTCGAGAAATTTGCCCGATAGGTCAAGCTGATTCTCGCGTTCGAAAAGATCCATATTGGTTTGTTTTTACTGCGCAAGAGAAGTGGTTTCGGATTTCTGACGCAATTCTGCACGTGAGCCGCGTTTTATCGCTCGCTTGTGAACGTGCCTTAAGATTAATAGCAAAGGCGCGATTTAGTTTAGTCTCGTCGGAATCGTAAAGTCAGCTAATATACAATTAAATGTCAGCTTAAAAGCTGCATTTTGGGTGGAGAGAAAGAAGTCTAAGCAATCATTGACTAAACAAAAGACCACTGAGAGTAAATATAGTTTCAAAGTCGGGGGAATGTTTGCCATCTTTCTTTTCTCTCGATTTCGAGAAAATACGATTCTTTCTGTAGCTTTCTTTGCGATCAAAGTGGGTTCTCACGCCTCATTTCTAAACACATTACTCTCCTTCTTTAAAGGGATAATGTAAAGATAAAATCTATTTTATTTACGGTCCATTTCTTATTCCTAAAATTAGGTAAGAACTTTATTTCAAACATTAACACGCGCACTATGATTAATTGAAGGCTTTTATATATTAATGAAATAATTTCAAGGTGAATTTTGTGTGTTATTTGACCAAATTTATGGTTTAAAAAATACAAACAATTATTAAACTAGAAATCAACTTGAAAAGTAAATTAAAAATGAATTTCAAGCTTAATTAATGATGTTAATTTTTTACTAGAGGATTAGCCTAATTTAAACTATAAAATAATCCATATCAAATCACTTTGTAGTGTTGCATTCTCCCTTTAAAGAAAAATTATGATATTTGTAAAAGCTATATAAAATTTCTAATTATAAACTTAATCTGAGTTATAAATCTTTTATAACCGAACATCTGTTTCCCCATTTTCCTTGAATTCCTACTACAGATACGCTCTTGTTAAGTTGTTAGGGATGAAGGTATACTTTTTTTGCAGACATCTCTAAAATATAAAATTCCCAGAGACTCTTTTTTTTATGTTTTTACCTCCGAAATCGTCAACCTTGCGAGAAATTATCGTGATGGAATCCTCGTAGCTGTTACAGTTTTATGCCTAAGAGTTGTAGTGAAAAATAAGTGCCCCGTTCTTTCTCTAGCGCGATCTCGAGAAATAACACCCTACGAATGACGTGCCCTCGTTTGTCCTTTGCCTACGGTAACTATAAAATGTCAAAGGGCTGAGAAATGAGAGCGTGTGAGATTGATTCATTTTGTCATGTGAAAGCGAAAACAAGTAACTAGGCTTAAAGGGAGAATGCAAACTAACACGAGTGATTTTTGTTATCTATTACTTATCGTTTAAATAGACCAGTAAAAAAATTACAAACTAGAAATAAATCTAAAACTTCCCCAGAAAATAGGCTTAGATTCTGAATTTCTTATTATTGAAAGGTCAACTAAGCTTTTTTCTCTTAAGCCTAATCGTCTTTCATACGTTTCCAAAAAAAATCTTTTATATTAAATTTTCCAGAACGAATATGAAATCCTTTTCAAATAAGAAGAATAAATGAAATTTAATTTAATAGGTATCGTACATGAAATCGAAATCCTGGAAGGAATGACAAGGTTTTAAATTCATTTCATTTTGAAACATGGATAGAATTTTTTATGTATTCAATTTCGGGGATCATTTTTAACTATTATTGAGAAACTTGGTATCCGCTTTCTAGAAATTCGCGGCCGGAATATTTCATTTTTTTTTTTTTCTTTTTACGTCCGTACTTTGCCTGGCGAAGGAATCCGTGTCTTCGCTGTTAATGGATTTCGGCTTCACCTTTTTATCCTTCGAAAGTCAATTTTCTTCCTCCTCGCGTTCTCTTTCGCGCTATAGTTGACAACTTTAAACGTCGTTCTTTCAATAGAAGCTCGCTGGCTCGCTTCTCTTTCCATCTTTTTCTATCTTCTCCAGAGAGTCTTAGACTCCGTTTAAATTATTCTAAGCAACGGGTACGAACCTTGAAGGTCCCGTATGTTTCTTAACCTGGATCTGCCCTACATATTCCTGCCTCCGAACGCTAAACTTCGTTGCTCGCGATAAGTCGAACGAAATAGTAGTTTCTTCCACCATTTCCCTCGGAGGATAAAAAGGGGATAAAAAGGCTCTTCTTTGTTCTCACCTCCTTTACACCCCCAACCTCGTGCCTCACCCCATTTACCCTCCCTAAAACGTTCTGTTCCTTTATTCGTTACTTTTTTTGAACACTAGTTATAACATTGCGCCTCTCGCGTTTTCAATTTTTTTTTATCTTTTCTTCATCTTCTCTTTTCTGTTATAAAATTGTCGGTTGACGAGGTCGCTTGCCCCGGGTCCAGCCCTCCTTTACGTTTTTGTAAAGTTTTCTTTCTTTTATTCATTCTCTTTTTCTCACCCCGTTGATCCGACATTTGCCCATCCGCGCGGACCCCGCTTCAGTCCTCTCATCTTTTGTCTCGCCTTAAAGTTTGTCTCTTCCGCAATACGTCGTAACCACGTCTCACTCGCTGTTAGAGTCGAAAGATTCAAATACATCTTTATTTTCTTTGGAATCCAACGTTGTTTAACACTACGTTATAGAATCGCGAGTTATCTCTTTTCTGGTTGGTCTAGTGAATAAGTTCGTTTCACTGTTATAGATGCAATATACTAAAAGTCAAGACGAAGAGAAAGGCCTAATGACGTCATTACTCGCTATTACTATGGTCAAAGCTATAGTCCATATGAAAAGAGAACCACGCACCGTCTTTTTCAAGCGCAATGCGTTTTATGGTTATATTTTTCATTGTCTTTCCTCTTTATATTCTTGAAAAATATCCCTTTTTGGCAACGATTTCTATGTTTTTAGATCCTTTCCAATGTTGCGATCGAGTATATTGCCCTATATATCTTTGAAGGACGAGACTTATCTAAGCATGGCGTTTTTTTTTTAATTCCGTAGCTTTTTCCACCCTTTTTCGGCACAGCGTTCAAATATTTAACGGTGGTCTAGCTCGCCTTATATACAATCTTTTGATTTATATGGAAAGTTTTTGGTACGAGGTTCCTTTTTTATGGGCGGTAAGGGTACGTTTTCGGGAATGGTTTCTCTATTGGTGTGGTGACGACATGGGGTTTATTGCCTTTTTTGCTATGTATAATATACTAGCAAACTACAGGGGTGAGAAAAGGTTATAGGTGACTTCAAATAACGTCCATTGTATTGACTTTTATATCTAATATAGCGTGAAAGACGTTGACTATTTGATGATATGTCGTGAACTCTAAATCATATCGACGTTGACGCGTATTATGTGAATTTCTCTGGAAGGGTTTTGTATCGATCCTTTGCTCAAAATCTTTGAAAGTTTGTTCAAAGAATACTCTCAGATGCCAAAGTAAAATTTATTTTTAGTTACAGCATTGAAAATAACATAGATTGATAATTAATAAATTTTTAAGTAATATTTTGTCTCTTCAATATTTTGTCTCGGTTCTATTGTAAGATGAGCATTCGTTCTGTCATATTCTTGGAGCCGGTATAATTTTATGATTAATAATATTGATCTGTAACTATTCTGAACTTCGTATATATTATAAACCCCAACGCGATTAAGATTTACCGTGTGTGTTTCAAGCCTGCTAAATAGGATTTATTATCCGAGAAAGAGGCCCAACCTTCGGGGGGATAAAATAGTGTTAGGCTTAATATGAGTTTTCATTTTTGCGGCTTCGAACCCCACGTAATCTGCCTTCCCAACTGCCTCAACTTCTCTTAGATTACATTTGTCAGAAATCGAGAGCCCATTTTTTGCTCTCCCCCCCCCCCTTCGCAATATAAAGGAAATAAGAGGAAGAAATCCCTGGATGGTACCGGGAATAGAGGCTTATAATCCAATTACCAGAATTTCGCTTCGCCCCCCTCCCACAAGCTGTTTTTTTTTCTCTTTTATATGTTCTTCTTGTAGCAAAGAAGGTCTAATACAGCTTACGTTAAGGTATGAAGAAGTTGTACCGCCTTGAAAAAAAACCTTGGAGTCTTCGAACTGTATTCAATCTATAGTTCCGTAAGCAACCAATCCCATTCCAATATTATTCAAGCATTCTTGCTTTTTCAACCCCCTCCATCTTACCCCCTATAATCTTATATAATTTTATACACTACTGGGGGTATTTTTCCGAGGCAAGCAAAATAAATTGATTTTTTTTCTTTTAAAGTATTCTTTAGAGTCGGTTCCCTTTTTTATAGCGTTTATGTTTTACGATTCTTTAAAATAAAGGCGTTCCTTCTCTCTTTACGTTTGATTCTCGGAAAATATTTTTTTTCCTTTCTCATTGGTCCTTTGCTTTTATTCTTTTTTTTTCTAGTTTTGTTTTTCAAATTTTATATCTTTGATGCTAGAACGATTTTGACCCCCTTCCTTCTCCCTATTCAATTACAAGCTTGAAACTTTATTGTTTAAAACGTCAGAATAAAAAAACCTAGGGGTATTTGTGAAAAAGGGTGCCAAGAGAGCGAGGGTGGGATTTTTAAGTAGATTTAGTTTGTGAGGTTCGCGATCTTTCATCTTTTTTTTTCTTATTTTTCTTTTCGCGTATTTTGACTAAATTTGTTTTCAGGCTTGGCACTTCGACGTAAGAATGTATTTTATTTCTAGCCTTGTTTCTATTATTCCGCTTTTTATATCGCAGCTCCCCGATCCCTTTTTAAGGCGACGTTTTAAGGCGATTATATCCACGCTCTAGATTCTACTCCCACGATTTTTTTTTGGGCAAAAGGATTAACTGTTAACTGTCATAAAAGTATTTTTTTTTTTTGATCCTTAATCTCTCTTCACAAAGTTACATAGAAACTAAACCTAATTTTTGCTTATAATTTATTTACCCCTACATGTATGCTTTACCTGACACAATATAGCACGACAGTTGGAACACTTTTACAGGCGCAGCTTGCTGTATTCTTCTAATATTAAATTTTTAGACTTTATTACTTGCAGAAAGATAGAGGACAGAAAATTGTACTAGAAATTGAGTTCTAAAATTTCAGTAATAGCAAAATGATTAATATTTGAATTTCTGTAATTTTAAATGTGAAATAATTTTTTTCTGATACAAAACACAAAGGAATATTCTGTAGAAAACCATTTTATGGAAAGATGACTGTGCATTTATATTATCTAAAAAAGGTAGTCAAAAATCTTAAGTCAAGAATGATAAGATTTTGAAATTGGTTAAGACTAATACAATTTGAAATTGATATAAATGCATGGTTCATATCTTTGCGTAGTCTTAGAGACCGGTATAGTTTAAATAAATTAAAGCGAAGGAATTACTTTCCTTCGGAAAGTCAGTTTATTCTAAAATTGGATTAAAGGATCAAGGAAAAGTCATAACAGGATTATTTGGCTATGAGTAGAGGTGGGCCTTTGGAATAGGATCCACAAAATTGTGGATAATCAGTTAGGTACAAATATATCGAATAAGTTAGATTTATTATCTCTAATTATGGATTAATTAACGTAGATAATTTAGTCTTGTTCTTTTGTTTATGTATTCTTTAAAATAATTATTAAAGCCAGCTCAAATTCGAATTTCGCATTTCAAAATATTGGCAATCATATTCATAGTTTAACAGAGAGCAAAAGTTGATTACATTACGTATATCAGCCCTAATTAATCACAAGTGGGTAGGGTCAGGTACTTCTAATGTACTTGTCCATTCCTAAGCCCGCAGAGGACATCATTTCGTTGTTATCTTGAATTAGCGCGCAGGCGCTCTTGGTCCCCGCGTAATTTGGCATGAAGATGCTTCCCTTCGGCGCTAGATTTACTTTATCGGAACAAATCCCGTCTCTTTCGAGGAGGGGCATTTTTTTTTTTTCCACCATCCTCGCATTTCTCTCGCGTCTCAGCCCTACATCCTTTTCTCTCTAAACAAGATCAGAAATCCTATAATTAGGAGAAGTTCGTTAGCTCTCATCGCTGCTTTAATTATTTCTTAAACGAAAGTAAAAAAGGTTGTTACCCCTTTTTTGTAAGTTTTTTATCTCTTTCTATACTGTATCCATAAAGTCTTTAAAATGCATCGCGTAAACAGGTACCTAAGGTAGGAAATAAGAAAAAAAATGTTTTTGTTCGGATCATTATTTTTATCTATTTATATCGAGTCTCCTTCATTAAATTTTAACAACGAACTGTCCCTGTTTTCGAGATAATATTAATTGTTACTATAATCATTAGTGGGATAAGGATTAGTTGGATATTCTTAGATTAAAATAACCGTGCAACATAGCGGATAAAAAACCCAAAATGATTCGGAATTAGTTCAATAGAAGGACGGGAAAAGTTCTCGTTAAAGTCTTTGTGACAGATTCCATCTTGCAAAGTAGATAAAGTATTGCAAAAATTAGCGATTTTTAAGCCCAGAAACTCTTGCAAACGTTAATTATAAGTATTAAAAATAATTTTCTTTCTATGCGAATGAAGTTTCACCACTTCTGTTTTTATATTTTCATTTCAACTTAAAAATAACAAAAAACTAGACAGTACAAATTCTGGTAAACAGTAATATCCTTAAAACCATAATTTGCATCAGTCTCTATGAATGAAGTTGTAGAGTTTAAGAAATACTCTTAAGAAAGTCTGCAATATTGATTCAAATAACTAGTAAAAATAGTACTTCATAAACTATTCAAATTAGGCTTAACCGCGTTTTTTATTAGTATTTAAGGGTTTACATAATGTAGTGTGTATCTGAAGACTTTTATATATAATGACAGAAGTAGATGAAACCCTCCTTTGAAGTCTACTACTCTAATGTTCGATATAGCGCTCCTCTCTGTATGGGTAAAATTCCCAATTTTACGAGATCGGAGGGGTCCTACTTCATACCCCCTATCAACGGAAAATTGGAAATTCTCTCTCTCCACAAACGACGACGTTTTTTTTTTTTTTTTTTTTTTGACGAACTCCAAGGCTGTTAGAGATATTCACTCGACGAACTCCCACTCCGAAAATATCTACCGTTAGGAGGCGTACTAATCGCGCTTTTTGAAACTAACCCATACAGAGAGGGGAGTAGTACCCGGGAGTAATAGACTTCAAAGGAGGGTTTCATCGGCTTCTGATAATGGTTTATTTTTTAATCTACGTTTAAAACCGATATAAGATGTATATTTCATCATTTTTATACAAAATATAAATTTTGATCGTAAATTGTATGCAGACACTTTTATTTTAAATCAAATTTGAAATAAATGTCAAGCGAGTGATTTTACTTTCCGATTACGCTCGCATTCCTTTATTGCTTGAAAGTTCAAATTTTGTTTCGTAATATAAGATAGAATCGGGGAATATCTATATACTCGTATATTTTTTATTTTTTTGCTCTTTTCTCTTGTTATATAAAAGGTAAAGACGCTTTTCCGTTTCTAGAAATGGAGGGGATATGAAAAAAAAAAAAAGAAAAAATAGATAGGTAAGAGAGGGAAATGGAATAGGAATAGACGGTAAAAAGAAATCAGGGCAACTGCAACTCGATTTCTCGACTTTCCTTGTACATTGATAAGACCTCTCTCCCCTTTAACTTTTTTTTTTTTTTTATTTTACTCTGTCTCTTTTTCCCTTTTACGAGCAAAAGAAACCTTTCTGCGAGATTTCATCCCGTAGACCTTATATTTCCAAGTTCGTAAATTGGATTAGATAGCTTCTTTGGAGGAGGGAGAAGATGCTCTACTCCCTTTCCCTCTGACAAACTTACCTTTCTTCGCTTCTCCAATAAGGTTTTTCCGAAGCTTTTGTCACTGGGAACTCGCCTCTTTCGTACCCCCTCCCCACCCTCTCAACCTTTCTCCGTACAAAATCTTTTCTTACCCCTGGATAGCCAGCTTTCTCTCGGCGTTGTTGGGATGAGGGGATGGAGAAGGCTTTTGCCATCCTTTTGTTCGTTGGATCGAAAGGGGGGTTGTGAGGGGGGAATTAGAGGGGGGTAAATCCTTCAACGCATTCCCTTCCCCTCTCTTTTATTCTAGTTCCTGCCCTCTTCCCCCTCCGAACGCGCCTTTTTCCCCTTCGGCCGAATTCAGCCAGCACGTGCGAGGATTCTTTTTGGCGCGCTCTTCGCACGAGCTGTCTTCTTCAGCTTCTTCTCTTTCTCTCCTCCGTACTCTTCCGTAGTCTTCTTCTCTTAGCTTTTAAGCCCTTCTCTCTAGCGTTCGTATAGAGACTCGGTGACGAGAGGGCGCGAGGTTTTTGATAGTCTTCTCGTGGACCGGCGTTTCGGTTTAGCAACGCGCTTTGGAAAAAACTCTGGTTTTCGCGGGTTCCTTTTTCGTCCGCGATATATAGTATAACCCTAGTTTTTTTTTTTTCACGCCCCTTTTTCTGAAAGAGAAGGAAAAATTTCTCGTATACTCTTGGTATAAGAGTTGTAGAAGAATAAAAAAAAACAGTTGGTTTTTTTTTCTCATTGAATGCTGTGAACTTCAGGATTATTCGACATTGCAGGTGGATTATACCGTTTCTTTCTCATCGTTTATTTTAACGTCATACCAAAAACGTTCCTTCCTTGGATCCCGAGGAAAGAAATCAAACTATTCCTTTATTTACTACCCTTAATTAACGCCCATAAGTAGTTTTAATAGATTAATTGATAAGCCACGAGAAAAATCCTAAAAGTGTTTTGTTTTGTGAACGGTTTTTAAGTTGGTGTGTCTTCGAAGATAATTTAATTATCTTAGTTATAGGTATGATGAAATGTTTTAAGTTTTATTCTTTTTATTTGCTTTGAATTTGGTTAATATTTACTAAAGAATTGCTTGAATTGTTTGGTTTTTAATCAAGATTTTAAATTAAACGTAGAAACCAGAATGTAAATTATGATAAGAAATTTGATTTTTAATTTCTATTTGTGCTGGCTTTTAATTTGCAATGTAATATATTTAATTTAGAATTTTAATAATTGATATTTCTGGCTGCTACGCTTATTAATTAACATTAGAGGGAGCACAAACCACGGATAAGATTAAATTGACCTGGTCAATTGGATATTATGCAATTTTTTTATACTTCATACGTTTCAAAATCCTAATGCAAGGGGCATTTAACAAATAAATTGGTGTTAATATTAATTTACATGTTACTGTATTAATTATCGTCAGAAGTATAGGGACTAGGGGGCGTCACTCTCTTGAATTCTTTATACACCTGAGTTAAGATTTGACAGTGTTAATAGTTCGAACTTTCGTGAACTTATATGGGGTGAAACTTTGGTAGTTTAAAAATTTCGTACACCCAAGTACTGAAGTCTATATATCCCTCGATATAGTCTTATTATAGTTCTTAAATAACTGCATGATAATTTAACATATATCATACCCACACGTGACAAGGATTTAATAATTAAATTATTAATTCATATCGATATAATTAAATATTTCTAAATGATATGGTCTCGCACCCATTTTGCTAGTAGTAGTATCTGTTCGCCAATTATTGGTGACCAATAAAATGGCGAAAATGATTCCCTTTCTGGCCCCATATAATTAATAATATAATTAGACCAAGACCTTTAGCCCCATAGTACGAAAAGTGATAGTTTTATCTCGACTTTGATTAAATATTATGTCTATATACTTGTGAGGATGAAATCTATGAAAAACCGTGGTTTGTGCTATCTTTTCAAGAGTTGTAAAATTAATCCGTAACAATTTAAATCCTCGAAACGTGTCGTCTAAATTGAGGTGAATCTAATTCTCACAAAAATGTGTAATTTTAGAAACTGCTAAATTCGACGGTTCTTTAAATTCTCCTTTTAAAGTTAATATTTTTTTTATTTACGGAAGGCGGCTTTCTACAACGCATTAATCACGTGATACAATTTGTTCTGTTAAAGGCGCGCTACACGGTACGCGTATTAGTACTTACACTATTTTCAAACCTCTTTGTATAGCGCGTTTTTTGGATTCTCTCCAATCTGGCTTGAGAAAATCGCGAGCTCTGACAATTCTTACGTCGTTTTGTTTCGGGTTTTGTTTTAACTCCGCGCCAAAATTTTTCCCCCAGTCAAGTTACGCGCCCTTTTTTTACACACGCGAAATGGTGCTCTGGAAAGAGTTAGATAGCTATATAACATCCCTGGAAGATTTTCAAACGCGTTTGTTCAGTCTGTATATACGATTCTTAATTGCTTTTTATTTTAAGGTTAAGTCTACGCGTCGGAAAAGAGACGTACTATTTATTTCTCTACAGAGTTTTAAATCTCTTATCATTTCGCCGTAGTTTTTACTTTCTTAGCGCAAGGTATAAAGTAATAGTAACAAATCTGTCTCAAGTGATGGTAGATACTAAGCTAGTCTATTTTCCAAGTGGTATATTATATAACTGAAAGAAAAGAAATCCTAGTTTTGTGTCTGCTGACATTTTAAAGTGATTATGGTGACGTTATTTTTATATAGTGTAGTGTTTTAAGTCGGAAAATCGTGTACTCGCTGTCTCACTCGGAATGTTATATTTTCTTTTCAAACGCGATTAAGCCCCCCCTTTCCCCGGTATTTTTTTGGGCCCCTGGGCTGTAAATACAATAGGATTTCTCGGAGCTCCTAATTTAGTGTCATTCCTTTCTTAAGTTTTGATTGTAGCAGTCGAAATTAACACCCGAGTCAGGTGCGGCGTAATTTATTTTTATTATTAAATGCTTAATACCGTAATAAGGTTTTTGTTGTTAGTTATGTTAGTGTTGATGACTAATACTTTTTCTGGAATGTCTGATTTATGGACTAATATGACTTATTGCTTAATACCATCAAAAAACCTTTATATTTAATTAATAACGAGATTGGATACAGATGGAATTTTGACTAATTTTTAAAAGACAAATTTTTTTGTCTGCTGGTGTATTTTTTTCTTTTTTTTTTGGACACGGTGAGAATGCGCAATATGTTTTTTAATTTAAGGGACCAGTTTTAGATAATATTCAATTTAATCGCAGATTCGAATAACTATAATAATTTAAATTTCTCTGTAATTGTACTTTGATTAATTATTACATAATTACGCTTCAAATTAAATATAAGTTTTTATTCAATTCCGAATTGTATCCGAATCTGTTCCAAGTGCGTTTACATTGGTTTACATTTTTTACACCCGCGTGAAGCGATAAATACTGGCAATGAAGGGTCGTAATTTGTGACTTCACGGGTGTAGAAGATAATTTCGAATGGTATTGCTTTTTAAAACTGGTTCCTCTAACTTAACATTTGTCCATTTTTTTATTAATCGAATTCAATGTACCTATACTCTTCTGTTGTTGTTTATTTGATTCGCGTTTCGTGTCTTCAGATGTTTTTTAGTTGTTTAGTCGTCCTTTTTTCTTTCTCTCCTTTTTTCTAGAGGTCCTCTCGTAATCTTGGCCACCCGCTCTCCTGCACTGGCCCGACACCAACCACCAATCACCACCACCTTGACCACTAAGCCCTTGACCACCCGAGTCCCACCAACCAACCAACCACTCTCAAATGGCCGCCAAATCCCTCTCTTCCGATGGCCCTTCGGTCACCTTGACCATTCGTTTGATTATGCAAGGGAAGGTGAGTTCAATCAAAAATCCTATCTAAAAAGAAATCGATAAATTTTTTTCTACATATTTTTTTATATACTCTTCTCTTATCTCTATCTATATCTATCGTTTTATTTTTACTTCGTTATTGGATTTCGCTCGCTTTTTTGATTTTTGTTAAAGGGAGAGTGATATGTTAAAACACATTTTTCGATTTCATTACTTAGAACTTTTTAAGATTCCCAAACTAAGTTTTTTTAGACCGTGTAGTTATGAATTCAATAAAAAAGTTTTAATTTCGAGATTAACTTAACATCAGATGATAAAATTAATATGTACAAAAGCTAGGAGTTGACATTATGGTAAAAGCTAATTGAGACGCTATAGTCGTGTCAACTCCCCTTGAACCAGAGCGTAACATAATTAAGCAACATGAATAATAATATAATTAGTCGCTCTGGTATTTGAATAACACCAAGTCTCATAGTTAAGTGTTAGTAAACTAGTATTTTTTTTTTTTTTTTCTTAATCCAATTATGTAGGAAAGAAAACGAACTAAATATTTTTGGCATTCCATTCTTCCTTTATTTTAATGATCCTTAATTGTTAACCTTAATTGTCAAGTCCTCGATTGATAACGTCACTATCGATTTTTTACATTTTTAGGCCTATTCTTTCAAGCTTTCCCCCCATTCGAAAATATTTTGAAAGTACTGGCATGTTCTCTTTCTCTCTCTTATTCAATCATTGATTCGTTTTGTTTTTTTGTTTGCGTAATGTTGTTTCAAATGGTTACATCGCATGCTTACGCGTTCGTCCAAAAGTTTTTCATATATAATATAAAATTTATTGTAGAGATTTGGGGCAGGGGAAAAGTTTCGAATTTGTTAGCTTTCTCATTTTTATTTTAACACGCAGAGCCCAATACTAGAACGTTACGAAATACAAACGTTGTCTATACCGAAATCTCGATTTTTGGTAATGTCGAAAGACAAAATGACCTTTTGCTGCTCAAAAATCGATTTAATATTTTCTCGGAATGTTATTTAAATTTTATTATCAAAAGTTTATATAATCCTTTCAGTGAGGTAAGTTCCTAACTGATATTCTCAGAATGTTAAAAAAACGTGAAACCGTAAGTCTGATCGTTGACTAAAAGAATTAATTAACAATCTCCTGGACTAGAATTTTTAATACGCTTCTTCGCAAATATTAACTGGGTATAAATTTCTCTAATATCTAATTGTCACGGCTTTAGCAAGCCCCGTTAGCCGAAATTTCCGATTTAGATATAATTTCTCGCGAGATAAAAGTTTTAACGCTTTGCTCGATATATGACGTTGTATAAACGTCGTTTAAGATAATAATGACTTTCAATAATTTTTATTTATCCCCATAATTCTTCTCATAAAATTTAATCGAATTATATATTTACACGAAAGGGTTACGAGTTTGTCGGAAGATCCAATAGATCGGAAATGCAATTTAGCGCCAATATAATAATGTTGATCGTCCTCTTCAAATTATTTCACTCGTTCTTAGTCCATAATCGAATTAGTTTATTAGGCTTAGCCGCTAGAGATGGGGGGAAGAGGGCTTTTCCCGCGCTTTATAGTTTGTCCTTTAGGCCTTGGCGAAAGCGCGCGTGACGCGAAAGATAATAAATTTAGCGCAAATGTTGACATTGGTGCTGTCTCTTTCTCTCTCGCTCTCCGCTCTCCGCTTTACTCGTTCGCGAGAGCGACAGGCCAGAGTCACCATCGGGTTTCGTTGATTGAAAAGCCTGGAGCTGTTTTGACATGCTGGTGGCTAAGCTTACAATCCACCCTCGCCCTACAGTCCCATATTCCTACAATTGGCGAAATCGACTGCTTGTCGTTTCCGGCATCTTTCAACATTTGGATTTTAGTACGAAGTTGGAGCCGGTTCGAATCTCTGATCGATATCGACGATCATTCCCTTCTCCTTCGATATCCAGGATAAGAATTACGTTCACACCTGAGTTCGTTATTGCTAAATTAAAAATTAAGTGTATTCAGAAACCAAAATTCTAGTTGAGTCTAATTCCAGGATAGGAAATATCGTGCATATTTAATTAAACATCAATATTGGTCGAAGCAAAGCCCCCCCCCCCCCCCCCCCTGTTTGACTGTTTCAAACTAGACATCGATATTAACCGTTTTAGAAAATGTCAAATTGAAAAATGAAATTATTAGCTTGCAAAACGATTTGAACAAATTCCTAATGTGAACGCTACTTTAGAAACACGCCATGTTTAGTCAATTAGCAATTTAAACACTCGTAAAATCAGAGACTCGTAGACCACTAATAACAAAATTCACTAAAGCAATTTCTCGATAGTTTGCTGTATAATGTTTTAAGTTTATATTTCAACTTGTTAAGCCTAAAAGCCTCGTTTTCACGAGAGGCAAAATCAAAGCTGGAATATCGCGCTCACTCGCGATTTTTTTTCTTCGAAATTCACGAGTACAACTCTTTTAAGACTGGTAAATTTGTCAGAATATCTCTAGCTAATCATAATGTTTTAGGTTCGCGCGTGTCTGGGAATTAATTGGTGCGGGTGACATATTTTAAAACGCTCTTCGATTAGCTATGTTATATATTCTAACATTAATCTGATAATGGAGTTAGGCTTATAGAGTCCATTGCCTCTACATTGGTACAAACTAGCGACAAGCCTTTTGATTTTATTTTAATACTCATAATTAAAAATTACCCTCGGGTTTACTATCCTTTTAAGCCACGTGATGACCTTAGTGATAATAGGTAATTTGACGTAATCACATCCGTACTAGTAACCAATCTTATCAAATTTTAAGTGAAGTTCGTGGTTAACCTCCTTCGTATGCCTGTTTAATTACACTTATCAGCTTATCGGGATAGATGGCGCTGAAAGATTGTAAAACAGACTGCAGTTTTGTGTGGGTCCAGTAAGAGGCGTCCCAAATTATGTTTAGTCATCGCTCGAGGGAAAGGCCCTAACCAACATATGTGGGTTCATTTCGAATCAAAACTTGAGTGTTTGGTTAAAACCCACCAGGGAAAGTTGAAAATTGAGGCCCGTGACCCCAAGTTTTCTCCCACATTAATCCTGTCTTGCGTGTAAATCCGAACCGCTACTCGGTCTACATATACTCTGTTTCAAACCATACACGAGTCAATGTGAACGTAACTCAAATTCTGATTTCTAGTTCGTGAATGTCGCCTGGCAACTTTAATCCTTCGTTATTGCGTTCGGTGCGTGGCTTAGATTTCGCTTACACTGTAGCCCTAACTAAGCTCGTTTTCCCAATACGTTTGATCGTGGGGGGGGGGGGGGGGGGGGGAGCTCGGTCGACGTCAATGCATCTAGTCGATTTCTGGCTGCAAGCTCTCCTCCTCGCTTTCTCCGAAATGCTGCTCCAATCTTGATAATGGAATTTTGGTGAATTATAGATGAACACCTATAATCATTCATAATTCAGTTTACGTATATTCTTAGTCGGTTGGTGCTTGGACTATAGTAGTGGGGAGGACCGTAGAGATGGGGGTGTATAGTGGGCGATCTTTAGGGATGGAATTTTGGCAGTATATATGACCTCGATTTTCATTGTAGGGTGCGGGTTTGTGTCCTAATGTCGTTTATCAATTCCGATATCGTAGCGACTAGGGAACGTAAAACTACCATTATTTATCAGAAGTTTATGCCCCTAAATTCTTGAGGTTCAAAATCTAAACTCGAAATTTTCAAATCACGTAATTTTGTAGTTGAAATATCGGTTTGGAGTTGAATCATTTGAGGCCGAAACTTTGTGGAAAGTTTTGACCAACTTACATTCGCGTTTGGTGATTAATTTAGTTAATAAACGTGTATTATCAGAGTTTCTCGTTAGCTTTTACGGTATTAGTTTCTTTAGATGATCGAAAATTCAATTTCCATTAAAATTTTGAGTTCTTAACTTCTCCAGCGAGCAATTATCGTTACTTTTTAGTTTCCTATAGATTTAATTTTGTATATAGAAAATTGTTTTTAGTAGATTTCTAATATTTTAATATTTCCATGGTTCAGAAATCTCAATTGAGTTCTCTCGCTTTTATATCCACAGATGTATTTAATATTTTTAGGAATATATATTAAAGTATAGCTAGACCCAATTGCAATTCAATATTTCTCCGACAATTTTCTTATTATATATTATATAAACTTATAACCAAAGGCCACCGAAAAGGGTTAAAAGTTACTCCTATAAAGTCGAACTTTTGGTAAAATACAGTCACTTTGCGAAAATATAATAATTTTTCCCGAAATTCAATTTCGTTTCTCTTTGAAAACTTAGAGAAAAATCTAAAAATAAGTTTTAGGAGGCTGAGAAAGAGGGAGAGGAAGGCTCGAAATATTTTAAATATACGCAAATTCACTATACCATCTTCTCTTGAATATAATATATAAATATAAAGCGGTACTGTATATACTTAGAAACGGGCCGAAATTTTAAAAACTTTTCTTGATATATATACTTTGAGATATCGGAAGGTTTCAAAACCTAAATCGAAAAACTTTTTTTGGCGTTAGGATAGGAGGTGTAGAGTCTATAGACGCTGGATTTTGGTATAAGGTGCCTACAATCAGACCAGTTTTAAGTTTTCAGTACCTAGAAGGCTATTGGCTTTCCTATATCTTTCAGTAACCAATCAAATAATGACTTCCCTTTATATCTACAACTCTTTCGCTTGAGAATTGAATGTATGGGGAAAGTTTAGGTAGGCTGGATATTGGTATAAGGTGTCTACAATCGGACCAGTTTAGATTTTCAATGCGTGCAAGACTACTGATCTCTTCTGACCAATTAAACTATATATGAAATCTACAACTGACTCCATGCCTTATTTTGGTAAATTCGCGTCGATATTTCTTGAAAGAAGGCGATATAAAAAGAACTGGTTTGGGATGTTGGGACCTGATGGTAAAGAGAAGGTGGTATCATGCTTAAAGGCTCCGAAATGTGAGATGACTAAACCCGGTTTTGGGGGGGGGGGGGGGTTAAAACGGATTTTAAGAGAAAATGGCCGTCGGTGAGAGAGCATGACTAGGTGTCGGCTTCTCATCTTATGATGCTAGCTTATATACCTCATCTTCTGCAGGGGCTTTTCCTTATTTCATTCTCGGCTGTTGTACATTTGGGATGGGTGATGAGGTTGAAGGTTACTTTCTGTCAGGAGGAAGGCAAAACGTTCGATAGGCTGTATAATATTCCATTATAGAAACCCTTTAGGCTTCTTTTTGTATGAGAAGCGCGCGTAATGCAGGGTATATTAAGGATGCTCCCATTTTTCTCGAAGGCTTATGGGTTTTATTTTGTTTCTCCTTCTATTACAAAGCTATATTCAAAATTTGATGCCTCTGGCTTGACACGTTTTTTAGAAACTTCAAAATTAAAATGACAAAATATAACAGTTTATTTGATTCCGTTTGATTATGTAGATCGGAATTATAGATAAGTATATAATAAAAAGGAGCAGTATCACGTGCCAGAAGATGCTAGAATCAATTGTTGACTTTTTAATAGCCACGGTACAATTTTCATCAGCTTGTTAAAACGGTTTTGAGAAGAACATGTCGTGTACATGAATTAATCTAATGATATGGTATACATTAATGATGCTATTTTTTCTTTTGAAGTTAGTTTGATTTACCGTTCGTGCGATTTCAATTCTCAACAACTCTCACATAGTCTTATATCCAAGGTGGTACTTAATTTTACTCAATATGCTACGATTATTTTGGTGAAAAACAAGTTTTAATTAATCAATTCCCCAGTCGAAAGCCTTTAACTCCATTCATTTTTAGAACGTGGATGGAGTATGTTCACGAATAGAGGGGGGGGGGGGTGATAAGGTTAGCGCTTGCACCTTATATACCTTTGATACTATTACCCTTTTCAAGATGGATAAAATATATTTAGCTCAGGTTGAAGGGGTTTTTTTATTTCGAGGCGCAGACGTCGAGATGTTTTAGATAAAAAATTCCCTTTTTCACCTCTGGGTTTCATTCATCCCCACACTTTACCCCCTTCTTTGATGTCCTGAACTATACCCACCTACCAAAAAAAAAAAAAAAAAAAAAGACATTTTCCAGGTAGCTTTCAAAAAGTTCGGGGCCCCAAAAACTTTTCGCTACATTTTTTAATCTACCTTTTCCAGATGAAACTTTTTAAAAAGATTTCATCTCCCCTCAAATTTTTGATGATGAGAGTCTTTGGCGTAGAATCTCGGAATAAATACATGTACGGTTCACGTATATTACTGACTCCGATGTCTGCATGGCGTGTGGCGTCGCCCGCATACTTTTCTCTGATCTTTAGCTATACTTGTCTCATTCAAATTTAATTCAACTCGATGGTACGGAAAGTTTAACCTCTGCGATTTACCTGTGCCTCTGCTGATAGTGATAGTATATAACTAGAAATATCCTCTGTTAAATTGTCTTAAAGGAAGACGGATTGAAATTTTTTCTAGCTTTGCTTAATCAATATTAAGAAAAAGACAAAAAAATAATTTACAAAAATAAAATTTTGTAACATGTTAGGTGAAATTCTCAAAAGGGGTAATCGTGTTAATTAGTCAATCTTCGTAACAAATTTGAGTATGGTTCGATCATTACTTTTGTAATCAGCTACGCATAGTTATCCATCAGTCTTGTGCTCCGCGAAAGCACCCTATAGCGATACGTCGAATGTGGCATTCTATCTATCGGTAGATGATAATTGGAATAACCCGAACAACTTTTTTCCGACTTCTCAATATTGAGAGAATCTTCGTGAAGCTCATGGGGGGGGGGGGTAGCGATGGTAGGGCATCAGCACCACGACGACGACGACGAGTCGGAATTCGATTAGGAAATTAATTATATTAGGCGGACGCTTGTCAGCGCAATCTGTCTCTACCCTTAATTCGCCGGGAGTTACTTAGGATCCAGGGTTCTGACTGCAGCCTTTCTTTCTCGTATAGTCTTTTCCCTCCTTTTCTCCCCCATAGAGAGAATTATAGGGGAGTTGTTCCTTAACGGGAAGTCGTTGATAGCGAAGCCGAGGCATGCGCGCGCGTTGTTTCCGTCCTTTATTAATCATTCATTTAAAGAGTGTGTGCCTCTGCTTATACGCCCCGAGCTACGCGGGAAAATTTATAGACGTACGTTACCATCTCTCCCTTCCACCCTACCGGTATTAGCTTCCGTTTTAATATTTATAGGCTTACAAATAGCGAGTTTCTGCCACTATATTCCAGCCTCCTTATACTCCCTCGATCTTCTCTCCGTTCGAATTATTGAAGCCAATTGAATAACATTGGGTGGAAAGGAGAAAACGACTAAAGTCCTCGTTAATACTAAAACCACTCCTCTTTAGTTTCGTACGCGTTAAGTAAACTAAATCAAACGGATTTCGAAGTCAGAATCAGTTGGAATTATCAATATATCAGTAACATTAGGTACTACTTAAGGATTTGATACGATTACCAGGTCTTTCTCTTTTCAAAAACGTCGACATATACCGAATTAATGCGATTAACCCTATATTCGTAATCAGTTAATAAAGACAAAAAATTCTATATATTGATTAACATTGTATAACAAACCGCCTCAGATTTGAACATGGCAAACTTCATTTGCACGGAAAAATCTAAATATTTATTTAGTTTTCAATTCCCCATACGAAGCTGAAACTAGATGAACTGCTTATCTAAGCAATTTGAGTCAATAGAGTAATGTTGCGGAAATCATGTACGGTTTCCAAAATGGATATATGTAATAAGCTGGAACGGATAGAATCCTACAATATATATTCGTAAGAAAGTCGACTGCTAACCTCAAGGGTATAGTTCCTATCTCATTATAGTTTGAGTTCACTGCGTGATAAAGTAACATCCCTAGTATTTCTATTAGATTCCGTGTCTTAAAGGTAAAAGTTATACGTGCTGGATTCTAAAAATGGTCGAGAAAAATCGATAATTTCGTCGTCGCGAAGCTAGCCAAACTGACTCCGCCTTTGATATAGCTATAAGGAACCGGTATTTTTTTTCTATTTTATATATGTATATTGTATAGCCGCGCTTGTACGCCGAGTCCCCGGTCATCGATGACCACCACCGAGTTCTAGCTATATAAGGATATACAAGAACTAGAATTATGATGACTGAATCTCTAAGGGCTAGGGAACGTTACGTTACGGAAGGAGGGACCCGTCAAGACATTTTTCTTCTATATTGGATATTTCTTTTTTTATATATATATATATTCCTGTATAAGGGTATAGTATTTTCCAAATGATTGCGTAGCCTGATTAATATATATATATTTTTTATACGGAGTTTCTTTTTGTTTCTTCGTTACGGTATATGGGTATAAAAAGTCTCGTTCACACTGTACTTAAGCACGCAAACAGATTCGATTTGGACAAATTGATGGCGAATTTAATCTTTAGAAATTCTCGAAACTGTTTTTATATAAATTGTAGTTTATTGTTAAATTCAGGTTATTGCACTTGGTGTATTTGGTCGAATTATCTTGGAATTTTTCAATTTGAACCATTTTTCACCAAATTAGATCAATTTTCCTAGTTGGAAAAGCCGATTTCATTCTTTATTTTATGGGAGCGCATTGGAATTCAAAGTAAAACCGACGTCACGCGTTTGTAGAAAAAATTCGCCTCGGCAATTTCTGAAGATTAAATTCGCGAACTTAATTGCGTGTTTACTTTAAATAATTTTAATTATATTTCGTATTATAACAATGCTTTTAGATTATACTAAATTTCTCTCCAGTTATCTTGAAGCAAATACTTAAATAGTAATTAACCCGCTATAGAACCGTCTCGCTTCAGTGAGCACGGGGGTGTAAAGCTCATTCGCTAGGAAAAGGTGCTTTTGACGTAAACAACGGACGAGTTAACTGAAATTCTAAGTACTGTAGTAACTCCTGGTAGATTTTCGTTCGATAACGAATTTAATGAGTGAACGCGCGTTCTCCTTATTCGTCTCCCGGAGGCTCAAAGACGCTTAAATTTCAATTACGCCCAATTAAATTTAATCCCTTTTAAATGGAAGGGTGGGGATAAAAGTGATATGTTAGACGTGGCTTTAAAACTTATCAAATTTTAAGACAAGGGATCTTAAATATATGTATATATTAAATTATTATTTACCATGGTGAAGTTTTAGTTGAACTTTTATACTTTAAAAATGACTGTTACATTGATTTTATTATTGGCATGAAAAGTGTTAGATTTAAAAAATATTAGTAAATTATTTAATAAGGCCTATATTCAAATTAATGTAACTGAAGGAAGGTCTCGTGTAAATACCATGTCGTTTTCTCTGTATAAAAGTTTAATTTCATATAAACTATAGATATACTTCACTTAACCTTTAATTAATTTTAGTTACAAATTGATTTTTCCTTCAAAATATTGTTTACTATCCCCAGATCCCTTAATGGCCTTAAGACCCGGATGTTCGCGAAAATTCCATCCTAGTTTCTATTAATATTTTATTATGATATATATAAAGTAGTTGGATATTTTCTTCTTCGTTAAAGATTAAAATAAAATTAATTTAATAATGTATCATGAAACGAAAACATTTTATTTTATTCAGGGTTCATTCAACATTTGGAAATGAATTTTTTTCCCGGTTTTACCAGTGAATTTTTCCCTTAAATATTTAAAAGTGCAAAAAAGGTTTTTGAAAAACCATAAAAACTTTGAATTTAGCTTATTGACATCGTATCAACTTAGTGTCATTGAAGTTTATGATCAAATACTTGGGTAGATTTCCATGATTTCCCTTATGTCAAATTTTTAAGAGTTTCCCTGAATTTTTGGCAACATTATAGATCCTGTTCACTAATTTATACATAGTGTTCACTTTTACATTTATGTTTAATCAGGTATAAATAATGTAATAAATCTGCCTTTAGTGGAGAAATCCTCGTTCCGCCAAACACTATTAAGATTAAAAATTTATGGGGCCCCTGGCGCGCATGGGTTACAACCAAGAATGGCTTACTCTCGTTAGTTTCCGTTTTCACACAAGGGGGGCCCTGATGCTTGCCCAAAAAATTTTAAAATTATTTCCTTCTGTCTCGTTACGATGTTTTCTGCCAAAGCGGTTGCTCACGGATGCGTGTTCTGGCGAATGGCTGAGAACGATAAGGGAGAATGTAAACTGATTTTTTTAGTCGATTCCTTATCGTTTAAATAGACCTAATCCAGCAGTAAAATCATTTACAAACAAATATTAAATTAGAAATCAACTTAAAACTTACCCGGAAAATAGGCTTAGCTGGATTCGCATTGATTGGTCAGCTACCAATGAGCCTAACGCTAGGCCTAAGCCTAATTTAATTATAAATGTTTTTGAGGTTAGATATATGGAGATTACAATTATTTGGCTATGAAAGGAGTGGAAGAAAGTAATTTTAATATACGATTTTAATGTATGATTGTCACATAACCAATAACTAATTAACATTACAAAAAACGTCATTTGTTATTTTTTTCGAAGTCTCTCATTTTTGACGAGTAATAACTAGTTTTAATCGTAATTTATTGGCATACATTAAATTTATTTTCAGTATTTTTTCGTATACCATTAAGTTTAGAAGCTTATAGTTCCCATATTTCAGCATCAAAGCACGATGTATATTGCAAAAAAATATTTTTGTGTCCTATAAATCATTGGACAGGCAAGGGTTCTTTTGAAAATAATCTCTATCGTCACGCGAACTAAATATAAAAAAATTCTTTATGCGGGCTTACTTATAATAAATAAAAGGACGCTCCATTGTCTTTACCCACCCTTCCCTCTAATTGGATCCTTTCAATATGTTAATTCCTTCTAATACCGTCTTTTCCGATAAGACCGCGAGTTCACGACGTCTAATCTAGTTTTCGTGATTTTTGGGGTAGAAAAGAGGATGGCTGCGCGTATATCCTTTAACAAATTACGCCGTATGGTTGATTATCTTTAAGCTTCAGCCCAGCAAAGTCGTAGAGATCGACCCGATCGTTTCTACGCAAAGATCCCACTTTCTCTTAAGATTAGGGGGAGGGGCCACCCATAAATTACGTCACTATAGTCGCGTTCGGACTTAGACTTTTTACATTCTTCTTGAACCGTTAAATTTATAGAATCTTAGGGTTTTGATCATCAAGAAATACAAAGACTATTTTGAACTTTGAAATTTGTTTCCAAAACCATTTCGAAAGTACCTGTCTAGTGTGAACGAAGATATTGAATTAATGGAACAAGGATAAAGAAATTAACTAAGAAATAAAATATAGAATAATCTGTAAGTCAGGTTTTTTTATTCCGGGCATAAATTAGTTATTGGTATGACTATCAATACATAGGCCGAAATTTAAAATGAGTATCACGATTTACGAATGGCCCCCTTACTGTAATATACCAGTGACCAGCCGTGTAATGAATAAGAAACCTATGTTCTATAGGAAACGTGTATATTATTAAACTATTCGTTTTAACCTTTGCCCTTGTTACCTCGTTTGACGCGATTAGGCTTAGTTATATGTTTGCGTGTTGTAGCGAAAACTGCGAAACATCATTTTAACCCGCGTTAATGGTTTCTGTATTCGTTTGGTTGGAGTTTTGTAAGAAAAATTTGGTTTAGGATGAAGAGTTGAAATGGGCGCGGGTAACACCCTAGTTAATGGCCCCATCCAGATTTTCTTTCTTTCTTGGTCTTTCGCGCTCATTTTATTTTGGTTTTTATTCCCATAAAGGAGGAGAAATTTTTGCTTATTGTAAGTTTTCCTTTTTTCTCGCATGGCAAGAGTCTTAATCGTTCAGAACCGAAATCACAGTTTCGTTTGAAGCCTTAGTTGATTAAAAATACATTATCCATAATATTTGCGGTTTTTAATGGGCTAGGTTTTGTAAACAGGGTCAGATTTATAAAAAAATATATATTTAAAGAGCTTATTTAAATCAAAAGTCATAAAATTTATCAGAACATTGTAGTTTTGAATTTTTTGAAGCATTACATTAGTACAGTTAGAACAGGAGTAAATATAACAAGTTCTGTTAAGTTTTATCCTTTGAAGTCTACTACTCTAATGTTCTATATAGCGCTCCTCTCTGTATGGGTAAAATTCCCAATTTTACGAGATCGGAGGAGTCCTACTTCATACCCCCTGTCCACGGAAAATTGGAAATTCTCTCTCTCCACAAACGACGACGTTTTTTTTGACGAAGTCAAAGGTTGCTATAGAGATATTCGCACGACGAACTCCCGCTCCGAAAATATCTACCGTTAGGAGGCGTACGAATCGCGCTTTTTGAAACTAACCCATACAGAGAGGGATAGACAAGACCAGGGATTAATAGACTTAAAAGGAGGGTTTCATCGGCTTCTGGTTTTATTAATGGTTTAAAACTCTTCTTATTATACACTTTCAAAAAATATCTCATTACTTTATTCTCTCTTTAAGATTTATGAAATTGTAATGGAAATTTTTTTTAAGTGAAATATTCTTATGATCCTAAAAATTTTATCCAAACAATTCCGTCCCTTATTCTAATTAAAGCGTCTCGTGTTCTAAGGTTTGCTACAAAGACGTAGAAAGAAAAATATACAATTTATTCGCGTGTAGAAGTTTAAACAAGAGTTATTAATGTTATAACTTTCCGGGAGTTAATTCTCTTCATGAATATCGTATTTTTCTTACTTGTTTCATTTTTCCGCGCTGTACTCGTAAAAACTGAAAGCTAAAGTTGTAATTAACAATCTCGTATAATAATAATTCTGGGTATGCTTTAATGCGTGTTAGACACGCTGTTTAAACCTCTCGCGAATACAATACATATCGGAATTTGTTCATTTACAGCAGCTGTAAAGAACTGTGTTCTTGACGGAATTGATATCCCTTAAGGTATAATAATATTTACAAGGATACTGTCCAATTTTAAAGAAGCTTAAAATATATCAAAGGAACGTAAATTATTGCTTATACGCTTAAGTTATTTTATATGCAAATGTTTTGGCCATTTTTTATTTATATCTTTACATTATTAACAAAAAGAGGGTTTATAAATTGTTATTTTTGAAATTCTTATTCAGTATCTAATATATAACGTCATTAGCGCGTGATTAAAGAGATGGTGAAGAGGAAGATGAAGTGTTGTATATAGATTCTATTCTATATCACTCGTGTTCACTCTGCAAACTTTGAACCCGTTTTGAATCGTTTTGGAAAGGTCAAATTGTAATATTTCGATGTTTACTGTAAAGATCATGAGTCAAAATAGAATTTTGAGCTTGGAAAGTTGATTTTAAGATTTGAAAATGGTTCAAAGATAGTGTGAACACTTATGGATTAAGTGTCTCCAAATTGTGCAAAAATTCATCAAATAAGAAATTTAGCGCTAGACGCAGCACGTATTTTCGCTGGGATTATAATAAATCCAAGGTAAGATTCACATTTCAGGAACACTTCCTAAACATTAGCAAACATTACACGATCATTAAATTCAATAAAACTAATCCTGAACATCAGCTAAATTGAATATGTTCCCTCAAAAGATCCCCTTGCATTTTAATTTTAGAAATACAAATTTAATCTTGGCATCTTCGATGAAACAGTTTATCTCTGTCAGGTTTAACATCGCGTATAAATGCCGTTAAAGAACCCTGTTATGTTTTGTCTTTAAATGGTTGAACAATACAATCCTATTGTCCTTTTTCAAAGAAGTTGGCTGTCGAACTATCGCAGTCCTATATATATCGAGTCTGTGATTAAACGCTATCCCACATCCCTTCATCCGAGTTAGTTTGGGTTTTTTTCCCCCTTTTATTTCCGGCTGCACGCACCCAGTTGGTCAGTTTTCGTTTTAACTTGACCGGAAACGGCCGCCCTCTGACTCTTATGTCCCCCCCTCAACTTCTATCAAGCTCCATCAAGCGTTTTTTCCACTCTTTTTATCTCCCACTTCTCTTTTTTTCTTACGACCACGAAAAACGTTACTTTTCTGACGAGGAAAAGAAGCAACGAGAATCTATTCTTGGTGAAGCGAAAGAAATTTAAGTATCCATTTAAGATTTCAGTTTGTACAAAGCTACGCTCGTGTATTAAGAAACCAATACAATACTGAAAACTTAACTTGAAACTGAATGTAGTTTTCTTTTACCTTTTCGCAAAAAGTTCTCCTGACTTTCATCTTAAAGAAAAAAAGAACATCTCACCTTCTTTCGGTCGGAAATTTTGACCGAACCCACTTATTTCGCTAGCCTAGGTGTTTTACCTTCATTTTTCCAACAATTCCGTTCAATATATTACATTTAACTCGTATTAGCTTGTATGTGTTGAATTTTCTACGTTTCTTAAACACTTATTTCTCTGGTACCCCTAACGTTTCTTTATTGGTTCGTGTTTCAAGGACAGATGGCCCGTACCTTTCTTTATTAGAACTGTGTCTAATATTTTTTTGTTGTACCGGAGGGAAAAAAATGTCTAATCCCATTTTATGCCTACCTGCGACGTCAGCTGTTCGTGATTGGTTCTTCCATTACGTTGCTGCTTTCTTTTTTATTACTTTAGATATAAGATATATGCCAAACATCAATTCTAGGCTCTTTTTTTCTACGCAAAAGTTAGCTTTCTGAAAATTTGTACAGGAACATTTAAATATTTCATTAAAATTAAACGATTTAACTTTTGACCTACCTAACTTGTTTAGTCAACTCTATACTCAAATATTTTTAATGGATGAGTTACGCAAAATCTTTGATGAATGATTAATTTTTGTTGAGCCAAATAATTTGTATTGTCTTAATTAAGGTTTTAGAGTTACACTTTTAAGCTTTTAGTGAAAGTATGAATTTTTACCTTGTTCTAAGGGTAATAGATTAGGGTCGAAACCTAACCTCCAATTTTTATTCATCCATGGGTGCAAAGCTTTAGAAGAATAGATCTTTATATTTCGTACTTTTTTCGAGCTCTACAATTACATCGCGCCTTATGCATCTTTGTGAAACCTTACAATTCTTTTAAGTTTATTGCTAGCCTTAATTCAATTGCTTAGTCATCGTTCGTTAAGCCTAATCGATCAGAAGTTACAAAAGTGTGGTATATACCGTTGCCGACTTGGTGTCGCTGTTCATCCCTATAATAGTACGGCTTAAAGCCAAGAAAGGTTTCTTATTTTCTTTTGAAGCCCGAAATATCCAGTCACTAATGACGGGGTTTAACATATTCGACTGGCATTCCGTTTTCTTTGTCTCTTCCCCCCCACTCGCTTCTATTTTCTAAAAATGCCAACTATTTTCGTAAGAATGCTGGTAACGCGTAACAAAATGTCCAGGGGTTTAAGAAGAATAGCTAATTCGTTTTAGGGCTAGCAAAGAGGGTAACAGCTGCGTTAAAAGCTGCAGTTTCACGTGCTATTTCATGTCACCCCCCCCTCTTCTTCTCACTAAGACTCGAATCTCTTCATAATTTCTCCATTACGTATGGTCCCCTCTGTCTTCTCCGATTCGTCTCCACTTCGGAGTATCGCTTCCCGACCGTCGAATTCCAGCTAGGGACTGTGGCTGCAAGATCGTATCCTTTTTGAGTACCCCCTTCCACTCATTATATTACAAAGCGCTTCAGTTTCTTGGGGTTCTAGCTAGCTTTTTTGCGCTTTTTATCTTCTCGCTTTACCCCCTTTAGGTCGGGATCTCTTTTCCTACTCCTCTTTTTATCCGAATCAGCTATAGCGCGATGTAAAGCCCCGGGGCCAACCTTTATTTAGGACCTTTACACTTTTTCTGGCGACGTTTCTACTTTTGCTCGAAAAGGTGCCTCCACAAAGTCGCGTGGAACTCGTGAAATCCATAATGCAATATACGTATTATAGCGTTGCGTCGCGTAGCGTTGATCGTTTTAGGTGATATCGGCGTTGTTGATAAGCTCGTGAACTCTGATTAAACGATTAATATACATAGTGAAATTGTTAAATATCAACATAAGATTCAGGTTCCCACGTTGTTTATAGTTGTTTATGAAGAGGGAAATCAAGTGAATTATATTATAGTACTGAAAATAATGCTTATTAAAAAGTTTTGAGTGTGGAAAAAATCATAATATTCAGATATTGGCATAAAATAAAAGGAAACACACCGACTATGGATTATTTTTACGCACATTGGACCACATCACGTGTCTTGGAGATCTTGCTAATCCAAATACTTGTGATATATTTTGATTGTCGGTGGAACCTTTAATGACAAAATATGAATATTTTCCAATTTTTTTGCACATACAAGTACAGCTCAAACGCATATTGAATGTTTTAATACCGAACAAGTTAAAAATTGCTATCTTTACGACGATTCTTTCGAGTTTGTGAAGGCCCATTTCAACACCGAGAACTAGGAGATGAACGGAACCTCTTTTTATTCATTCTCTTGACATTCTAATCGTTCATTTCATCCCCGTTTCTTCTCTTTCTCTCCATTGTCTCACAGGATCGTTTTTCTTTTTGTAAGACTCTCTTTTTTCCTGACTATTACAAATTTTCCTTTTTCTCGCCTCCCTATCTCTCGCTTTGAAGCGAAGCCGTTCCTTCACGAATAGATATAAGATTATGGTGTTTAGAAAGTCATCTCTCAGAACGCTTTTTTTCTTAATTCGTCTCATTTTCGCGCATATGTAATCTTATTCTTCAAGCTCAGTTTTACTTCCCATATCTTCTGTCCCTATTCTAGGACCAGCTTCCTTCTGGTACTTTTCAGTCGTTTCGAATTCGTTTAAATCGCTTCGCTTCTTTCACCCGATATATACGTGAACTGGGGCCTAAACTCGCGAAACAATGGAAAAGAATTCCTTTTCAATCTTATTTCAAACTGGCGTGTCAAACTTTCTATTCTGGTTCTTTTAAATCTAAGGAGTCTATCTTTAATGGGCCGTGCAGAGTAGAATCCGATAATAAGTGAAAAGGTTTTCCGCTATCTATATTCGGTATGTATATTTAAGAAAGATTTGTGTAAGAACAAAATCTGGCGAAAAAGGTTTTTGGGAATGTCAAAGAGGACGAATTGGCTTATCTTTATCTTTTTTTTTCTAGTTAAAATCTAGTATCTGTTAACCTTTTTAAAAATGATTTGAAATATCGTTGACCCTTTGACCTCTTTCGCACTCACGGATCGAATTCAAAAGCTTACTGGGTATACGATTCCTTTAACTGGGTAGTAATATTTGTATTTACTTAAAATCTGATTTACTACAGTGAGAAAGTAAGGCAATCTTACATTCTTGAACCATGCGGACTCCTTAAGTTTCCATACCGCAACCCTGCTTAGAACAAATCGCGTCCAATTTTTCCTAAGTACATTTATTCTAACGAACTGGAAATCTTTTTACCGCATGGTCAAAGAGAATGTTTGTTTTATCGTAAATATAGCGACTATCAGTTCGTTTAACATCCAGTC
Organism: Odiellus spinosus; assembly: GCA_963920705.1. Taxonomy (NCBI): domain Eukaryota; kingdom Metazoa; phylum Arthropoda; class Arachnida; order Opiliones; family Phalangiidae; genus Odiellus; species Odiellus spinosus. The sequence goes on along the minus strand of OY987228.1, from coordinate 15,967,077 downwards.
CGTTATATTTAGATAGACCCCGGTCACCTTGGAATGTAATCCTAAAATCCATTACAACAAACAACGAGCTCTTTTTCCCCTCGTATATAGATCTTTCTCTTCTCCATCTCCTTATGTAGGTCCGAGCATCTCGAGTGCGCCTTCGGACCCAGAATAAGAATGGAAAGGAAGAAGGACATTGTCTTCTAGGCTTTGGTCGAAGAGAGAGGTTATATAGTCTCATTCTCTCGCTCGGTTTATTGGAAATTATCTCCGCTCGCGCGATTTCCTAAGTAGGGAATTGACACGTGGGGGGTATGTTTGGGCAACTCGTAATGTATTCCTTTAGCACGCTTAGTCTCTCATGGGCCATCTTCGTTCATCGGACGTGCGGGTCTTCAACCTTATTTTTCTTTGACTAAGGCCTATCTCCTTTCTTTTTATCAACGAGTATCCATTGTCACCGGTATTATTTTTATCTTACCCAAGAAAGAGGCTATAGGGGTTTCCAAAAATCCCCGGACTATAGTCAGAAATACGGAACCAGTTTAAATTTACAGAGGATTCAAAGCTTAAAGCTACTCTTTCTCTATTATAGTAGGAAAAACATTTAACTGGTTCAACAGAAAGCTCTGATTCTGACTGAACTTTTATATTCCAGGAGCACGTTGCAGTGTAGAAAAAATCTGACGCGGATTATTAAACAATGTTAAGCGTCATATGTATAAAGTAGTTATTTTTTCTAGCAGTTTTTATTGAAAGGGTTATAATAGAACGTTAGACTTACCTGAACCATCGCGCGTGAAGCTGATAGGAGCAATAATTACTATTAACTCGCGTCTACTGAAGTTATCTCCTCACCCTAACGTAGCTTCATTGGGTTTGAAATGTCGTATACGTGAACGGTGTTACGACGTATATATGGAATGTCCGGGAAAGCTGCATTTGGAAGAGGAAACGTCGTTTCAATGAATATGTAACGGGTAGAAGAGAAATTTCTCGGACCAATATTTGATCTCGGTGCTCGGGGTATATACTGTGGACCCATTCTCTTTCGCAGATAGCTTTACGTATACGTGAATTGAATGTGATTCGAGGAATGTTATAAGGATGAAAGCCCGCAGTCATGAACTCCACTATCTTTTAGACCTATCGTTTGTACTATTCTCAGATCCAACGCGAATACGTCATATACGAATTCAGTAGTATTCGACGAACCTTTTAGTATGATAAAATGGTATTTCGGTATAGGCTTTAGAATGAAATGAACGGAATAAAATATTCTTCTCGAGGCGTTCTTTCGTTCTTTTCTCTTTGAATATACAACTCGAAATCCCTCCTTTCTGTAGGTAAAAATGGTATTCTTCTATTCTCCTCCCCTTTTTTGTGTGAAGTTAGAAAAAAATATAACTGGGTTAGGAGCTTTTCCCACTTTTGTCTTTCACTCTTAAATATCTAGTTCCCTATTTCCCGCCAAAAAAAATGAACTGCATATACTCAAAAGTTTCCAAGTCAAACCGAATATTTTTGAAACGAAAAAAAGGTAGTTGAATAAAATGTAAATTAAGGTTCTCTCTACAGGTCTTCCGTGCGTGTGTGTATGAAGGCCTAGGTTATAAAATATCCTTGAGTCTATTCGAATTTATTTCCCAAATCTACAAAAATTCTTCCTCATTTGAGAATTTGCCAATGTTTGTTTAAACTAAAGGCATCTCCGCGTGGAATCCCTGAGAGTTTTAATCCCGAACGTGATTTCGCTTAAAGTTTAAGAATCTGAAAGGATTTAGTAATCTATCTCGTCCCAATTTAAAAAATCAGCGAAGTGTAACAATGTATTTATAGGGAAAGTATTGGGTTTTAAACATGTTTAATCCCAAGGATGATAAATATTATTGAATATTAACTATGAGATCAACTAATGCCCGTTTTGTTTACTGAAGGATATTTTCTTTTCTTATCGAAAATTGAAGATTCGCTACATATTGAGTTTTTAATCCAATCAAGATGTTTTTAAAATTTTTTTCAACTATACTTTAATGGAATATTAAATTAGCCATTCTCCCTATGCGCCCATTTTTTCTCTAACAATTGTTACAATTGAATTAATAAATGAGACCAAGAAATTTCATGTTAAATTCCCGGAGGATATTAAAAGGATTTTTTTTTTTTTTATCTTTTTGTAAAAAGTTACTCCGAAGAATACAAATGCGTGGGTTAATTTTAAATTTGGATTGAAAATCTTGGATTTTTTTTCCTTGCAAACTTTTTATTTTAAAACTTTTCTTATTGAAGAACATTTTAAAAAATTAGAACAAGCTCAAATGGAATCGAGCTTTAGGAAAATAAAATAGGGAACATGTGGTAAAGAAAAGATCTGTGCCTTGTTAGGAATCTTTTCTATGAACATCATTCCATTGTCGATGGAACACAAAATTGGGACAACCTTTTTTTTTTTAATATTCCATAAAATATAAAAATTGAAAACCAATTGCAATTAAAAATTAAACTTCGGTTCAAGAGAGTTGCTGTACTGAAAAAAGCCCAGTGCGGATTGATACACAAGGATACTCCTCATCCACGTAGAAAGTAGCTTTACCTACTATCACGACCTTATTTTTTTTGCAAAAGTTTTACGATCGGTCTCAATTATACGAGAAAGTGTACAGAATATTTTTGCCCCCATGTTCATACTTCTCAGGGTGTAAGATGATTCCTTACTAGCGAATAAAATTCAAATTCGTTTTTATATACTTTGACTGTATAACGAAAAGATTCGACAGACGAACGTATACATAAATGACTGCGCGCAAAGTAGTTTTCCTTTTTGCATACGAATAGGCGCTTTAGATGTCAATTCTGAGTAAAAAGGGGAGGTTCTGGGAGCTTTTTCCAACTAGTTTTTAGTTAAGCAAAATATATTTTTGAGGCACTAAAGCGTTCATGCTACGGTTCGCCACTGTCAAATGATTCTTCTCTCAAAGACATCAAATATCATCTAGATTGTGTTCATTCTTAAACTAGATTTTTCGATGCAAATCGGCCGCAGCATTAAGCTCACTGCCTTTTAAATCCAAAAACTTAACGCCAAAAAACACTTTGCCGCGGTTTTAATTACGAACTCGAAAATGTCGTCCTGTTGCGTAACTACCGTGACCCTACGACCATCTTGTTTTCGTTCTTTCTGTCTTTCTACTCCCTTAGAGGTTTACTTTCGTCTTACCCCATTAATGTAACTTTTTTCTCGGTCTTGGGTTAGTTTTGCGGGTGCTATTTCTACGCGCACGCGTATAGAGAAGATTGGGAGGATATGACGCGAAATTCACTTTGATCCGAAGGAAAAGCGAAGCTCCGGAAATGAAAATGTCTTTCTTTTTTCTCTTTTTCTCTCGCTTTTTGGGATTTTCCCCGTTTCCTGTTCTTCCAGTTGCGGAATCTTTCTTCGTTCACTCCACGCGATAAGAAATTATACGCGGCGGTAAAAAAAAAAAAAAAAAAAAAAAACAAGACCCACAAAAATATATAAATCCATCCCCTTTCCTCAAAATTCAATTTTTTGGATGAAATTTCATATTCTTTTGGAAATGGACTTCTCTCTACCATTTTCCAAAATGTTATCGATTATCCTTATGTAAATATTGAGATATATTTTTGACGTAACTCCAGAAATCGTTATACTACAGGGGCCACTTTTTTCATTCTGTCTATTCTGGTACCATTCGAAATCCCGCGGAGAAATAATTTTTATAAAGGATAGATGTCACAAAATAATATAAGATTCAAAAGTTTTAAACGATTTAAATAGGATTAAAGGGTTAAAGAATAGTTTAATTAGTGGCTAATTTTGTCATTATATATTGTGTTAGGAAAATTATCCATCCCGAGTTAAAACGGCTCAAAATTATTAGTGTTGAAATCAATAAAATAAAATCGACACCACATGTAAGGCGACAAAATTCTCTATTTCACCTTAATTTTATGGCTTAGGGACACAAAAAGTAAATTTAGATTTTAAATATTTCATTACTAATGGCGTTTTTTTTTTTTTTTTCTTTGGGCTACATCATCTGTTCCCGGAGCAATCCAATTCAATGGATTTCGGAGCTCAAAGAAAAACGTCATAAAAGATATAGCAAACTATACGTTTTGGTTTTTCGAATTGAATTCGTCAGTTTTCTAATGACGTCACGATTAGATGACATTTGCGAAAGTGGGGTCATTTTTCAAATTGTATTTAGGCCTAACGCGAGCTCTATATCCGTTTTAATTCGTGTTTGCTCTAACTTTATCGAGGTTTCTTTGTAGTCATCGGAATTTCGTCACAGAATGGTGAATATAAAACGAGGATTTTTATTTTGCCTCATTACAAAAAAATTATAACATATAATTGCTATTTTACAACCAAAATTAAACACTTTTCAAAAAACGGATCGCTAGCCCTTTAAATACAATTTTTAAAAAATGTCTTTAGTGGCGCGCGCCATCTGATTGTGACGTCTTTAGGTATCCACCGATTTTAACTGAATTAATTCTGTTATTTAAAAAGTAACCGAAATATAATTTCATTAATTGTGGAGTCTGTAATCCTTTGAGATTATCAATTATGTAAATCATTGATTTCTTTTCATTCTTCCTTTAAAATTCCCGTAGAATATTTTCTTCCTTATCGAGTCTATTTCCTATCTGCGCGCGCTTTATTATGACGTCACATCCGGCCCTAATTGAAAAGGCAGGAAGCTTTCGCCGCACCATCGTCCTCCCAAATCCTCTCCCAACATCTTTTTCCCCAAGTTCTCTTCCGGATGCGGCGAAATTATGGACTCCCCAGCCAACCCGCTTCTCTTTTTCCCCCATTCCTTCCTAGTAACGCGGGACAGTCTACCCACGAGGACGAATATAGGGATGTACCGAATTCTCTCGCTTCCTCGCTTATTATTACAACGTATTAGGGAGTTTGGGGGGAAAATCTCTATCTCATCCCCCCTTCATTTATTACTCCGCCGCGCTTTTCGCTGTCGTTCGGGACTAAGCAAATTCGATATCGCAATTTCGGCAACGTTAATGAGTTCCCGATAAGCGCAGGAGAGAGAGCTTCGCGTCCAGGAACACGTGATTTCCTCCCCCCTCCCATCTCCTCGTGACACCGTACCTCCAAAGCCATAGATAATTCCACATTGATTTGACAATACGTAGAAGCCTTGGCGACCGAATTATCCCTAGTATTTGTTTAAATATATCCGTAGATGGTCTTTACCTTCACGCGTACTGCCAATTCAAAATGAAATAGATCATGTACTTTATTGTTTCAAAGCCGGCGCCTTCGAGAGTTCCTAGCCAACTGAACTTTTAAAGTTATTAGGTTTTCCCTGGAAACTTGTCTTATTCAAAGGCGAGGGAGTCCTACATCCGCAACCCAACCCTCTTTAATGGTATATTCCTACTTCAGTTGGTTGAACGTATTCGAAACTGGCGTATGCTTACGTCTCCGTTCCTTGATTTGGTTTTACATGGTTGAAAGGAAATCTTACGTATGTACGTGTTGCAAACTTATCGTGAAAGCGCGTTTTGTATCTCCCCTATAGTACAGTCATATAACCCAGCGAGTTCTATGTCGTAATTTAATTCCCAATCTGTTTGGTCTTTATAAAAATTTGGAAATTTATACATTTGGGTGCACTATAGCTTAATTTAAATATTCGTAAAATATACGCGCGTATCTTTTTCCATTATCAAATGAGTTGGGAGTTATACAAATGTGTCATACTTTTATCGATCGGTTTTAAGAGATTAACGAGATTAAAATATCTTTAAAACCATAGACTGATACATTGTCGAAGTTATAACCATGCTAAACCTTGAACAAGGACGTAATTAGTAATGTTGTTTTTGTCAACAAAATCTGTAAAACGCTTTGGGAACTCAGAATTTTGAGACTGAACAACGTAAGGATTAAGAGTTAATCTAATCTTTTCTTTTTTCCATATCAAATTTGAATCTCTCTATAGCCAACTATATCCTTTACTTTATGGGTAACACGATATCCAAAAAAAAAAGATTTTCTACTTAAAGATAGAGCAGAAATATCAATATAGAAATATAGATAGTTTTTCTACGTTCAACCCCGGAAATACCTAAAAAAAATGTATGAAGGGGGTTTGAAACAGATCCCCACATGTTGCGCCGTCGCTCATAAAAAAAAGTCGTGAGATATGAACTAAATCAAGATATTTTTTTTTTGAAATTCGCTCGCTTTGCTCGAAAATAGGCCTAGCTACAATTCTTTTGAACGAAAATATACAAAATCTCGAGGTTGGAGTGGTTTGTTTCCGCAATATTACCATCGGTCTAAACATATTTATCTTCCCACCACTATCCTTCCACTTTCTTTTAGGTCTTCAAAAATCCATGTAAAATATTTATTCCAATTCGATGTCGCGTAAAATAAATGAGCTGGGGATATTTACTTAAGAGAAGCCATGGTACATTATCGTATATATATAATTCTACGCGTATATTACCCCCGACAAAAATTAACGCCGTTAGCGTTAATAGCGCGTGACCCTAGTGGTTGGGTTCTTCTTTTTTTTTTGCCTTCTTAAAACGACCGAGAAATCCTTCCAGTTCGTCTGTCTTCTTCTTTCTTAAGCCTTTTTTGAAATAGCTAAATAAAGAAAAATAAGTATTTTTAAGAGACCTAGGGGGCAAGGGCGAAAAAAATCGTATAGCTAGGCTTATTGAGGCCAAAGTAATTTGCAACCGGTTGGCTTCCTTCTCCTACACGTCATTTTAAGAGAGTAAATTTGGTGGCGCCTGTAAAAGACATTTCGCCTCGTATATCGACTTGATCCCCGAGAGCGGCTTCCCCTTAAGCTCCAAAACGTCTTTTTCGCTTCTTTCTATAGGCGCCTCTACGTCGTTTTTTTTTTTTTTTTTTTTTTCTTATTTTTGTACTTTGTTTTTTAAAGGAGATTTTGTGGGGTTGGGTGAGAATGTACACTCTTTTAAGACAGTTCTATCTATCGCTCGTTCTTTGATGAAGTAGGCGACGAAGGATCGCGGCTCCTCGGATTAGAAATTGTTACTGCACCCGGAAGGTGCTTCATCTTTTCATCTTTTCGCGCTAGCTCGACTAGCTTCGACCCTTTCGGGCTGAAACGATCCGAAATTGAGGTTTTTAAGAGAACTCACGCCCTATAGCGTACAACAAAAACCGAAAACCGACGCCCTTCCGCGTTTTCCTTAACTCCAGCGACGTATAAACCCTAATGACTGATCTAGTTTATCCCTGTCACTGTAACATTTTTTTGGAACGTTTTTGCGCAACGCGGCAACAAACGAAAGACGCGCGCTTACCCTTGTTATCACGATTTTTATAGTTAACGTATGTTTTTGGGATTTTCTTTGGGTTATTACTGAATGTCGGCTTTGCCACGGACACCGGTGCTTAGTGGTTGGAACACTTTTACAGGCGTTGGCCATTAGGTATTTTTATAAAATACTATTCAAATTCGAAAGGCTACAACAATTTTTAAACGATCTGATTAGACTAGAAGCGTTTATAATAAAATGCCAGATAGTCTCGTGGTCCTTTCTGGTAATACCAACTTTATGAATTTGCAAGATATTTTATGAAACATTAGCTTTTCTTTGTTAGAATCGAAGTTAAAAAAATTTCAATTACTGCTTTTCATAACCTTAACTTTTGCTATAAATTATTAATTACTTAATATTGAATATTTTAAATTACTTAATCAAAGTTTAATCTATTCAATAATGTTTCTGAAGCCTGAATATAAATTTATATTGCATCTCTTGAAGGTTTTTATGAAAAATCTAATATAAAATCTATTAAATCAATTTCGAAGTTTAATCAAAATTGAGTTCGTAATAATTATAGAAAATACAATACTTGTTCGACAAATTATATTGATGCTATTATCTTATTTTATCGTAAACTTAATATTAAACCCTTCTTTACGCGTCGACCAGTGGGCTTAATTTTTCCGAATATTCAGTTATGCCCAAATTAAAACGACACTTAAATCTAATAAAATTCCCTTTATGTCACTGATATAGTTAACATATCCCTAAAGAGAAATAAGAGACAGCTGGAACACGTGTACGTGGATACGAATCCCTTCTTTTCTACCTTCAATTCTAATATATAGATTCAGCTTACTATGTTCCGATGTCCCTCCAAGTACCGACCTTCGTAATACTATAACACGTCTCAGTATTCATTAGCATTTAGGGGGTACGGTGCCATTCGAATCTAATCTTTAATTATACACGTCGAATACTCCCACCCCAATGTTTCTAATCTCCATCCTCTCCTCCCCCATTTTCCTCCCATTTATTATCGATTTTTCATTTCGGGAGAGGATTGGGGGAAAATGCGCGAAAATCCTTCGGGTTGAATAAATTCTTCGGTTTTGAGTTTTCGCGCTCTTTTCGCCGAGTAAAGCGAAATAGATGGATATAGAGTAAGGGAAAGAAAGATGTTCCTCTAAGTTAATAATTGGGGACGAGTGAAGGACGGTCGCTTTTCGTCAACGGATGACTTCTCGCTTTGAGCCTTTTTCAATTTTCAGAGAGTAGCGATATTCGAGAAGCTTTTCTAGTTTCACGCCTCAATTAGTTTTCCGTCCTATTTTTCCTCTCAGTCTCTCTTTCGTCTTAGCTTTCTTCTAGTCCCTTCGTTGGCCCTTTAGCTTCATTTTCGTTCTCGGAAAAACCATCCTTTCTTCGATTAGTTGTCCGCTAGCGGCATCCTCGAGGCTTCTATCCTTAACCAGTATAAAGCGGCCTAGCCACCTACGCGAGACAACGCCATTATTCTCCCCAGGCACGCGGGGAACCGAGGTCTATATGTAAGGCTCTCTTCTTTCTGAGAAAATTCCGCCCTTCTGTCCTTAACAATGAGACTATAATGTTGTATATCCTCCTCGCGGCAACAGATTTCAGCGTGTACATAGCTAGAATATTTATAACATCTCAATCGTGGTTCTAAAAATGGTTGCTTAGCTTGGTTTTCTTCTGCTGAAATGTGAAATCTGCAAACAGAATCGTTTCTTCTCTAGTTCTAGAGTTTAAAGATAGACGAAAATACGCTAAAATGTACCCGTCTTTGATTATAATAGGAAAGGTTAGCTATTCCCGCGCTGACATCTCTGACTGAATTTTATTATATATAGACGTTTTTCAAGTCATTCTGATGTTTCAATGAATGCGAAACTATACCCGACAATAACCCGTACTAAACTAAAACGTAGATTAAAGTAAGGTTACCGTTTCTCGCGTTGAATTCTCAAACTGAATTCGGGTGAAATTTCGTCTCTAGCAATCTTTCTTTATGGACGAGCGAAGCTTATTTCGGGACCGACGTATTTTTCGGCCTTCTATATAGTTCTCTTTATATATCGTATACAGGCTCGATACACCTGTAATGATGACGAAGCGTCCTTCCTTTCTCGTTTCTTCGATTTGCCCACCCTTGGGTGTCCCTCACCGCCCACCCTTTCCCCTCGCTATTCGGGACCGTCAATGAGAAAGGTCAAAACAGGAGAAGAATATCCAAGCTACAGTACTTCGCCCAACTTTTTTTTTCTATATAGATTGATATATATTATAGCTTTGGGTCCAAGGAGGATTGACTCTATTTGTACTCTTAGTTTAAAAAAGAAACCTATATACTAAGGAAGAAGGAAAAACACTAACATTTTCTTCCATTTTAGTTCTTACCCAATCCCCCCCCTCCATCGCGTCAATTTTAAAAGAGAGGAGAGGCGCCTACTATATCGATTATTTCTCTTTTATTCTCTTGTTCTTTTTCTTTTTTTTTTAATCCGGTACTCTCCCAACTTTTAGCGAAATATTCGCATTGGTTTACAAAGATAATGATTGTATATACCTTGTTAATTATACATTTGTTTATAACTATATTTGTGAGGTTATAACTACAAATATCTCACGCACATTTTTTAAAGATTAAATTAAGGAAAAATTAATTTTTTTATAGTCTTGAAGCTAAAAAACTAGGGTAATTTTAAATCTAACTTTCCAAAACTTTGTAAAAAGCGAATTTGAAATGATAATTATTTTTTAACGATTTCTACTTTTATTGACTTTCGCTTTGAACTTCTTAATAAGCTCCAAATTATTGGAAAAATCAAGCTCCAAAATCTTTATAAGTAATGAGAAATAAAAGGTTAACCGTAATGAACAATAAATTAAATTATTTAGTTTTTATTTCTGTTTACGATTAAGTTAAAAGAAAATTTTGTCCCCACTATATCGACAAGTTCAGGCGATGAAAAGTATATTTTTCAGTTTATGAAAAGTAAATACGTTTTGATTCCTTGTTTCTAATAGTTTTAATGCGAACGTTGCCTCTAATTTCTGACAACTCGTATACAGTGGGGTCGTGTGTGGATATCTATTGTACACTGTGTGGAAGGAAATAAAAAGGTTTTCTTATCCTTTTCTTTTTGGGCGTGTAAGAACTTGGCAACTGTATCGGAAACGTCTCGCTCGCTAATGATTTTAAGCGTCTTTCGGGTCGTAAATTTATGATGATCTCTCTTCTTTTCTCTCTCTCTCTCGCTCTCGCTCTCTATCTCTCTCTCCTTCCCGAGCTAGAGGTCCTAGATGAGACTGAGGCAGCAGCGACAGCCCAGTTGCCCCCAGAAAGGATGAAGAGAGAGATCGTTGCTAGCTGCCTCTCCTTCCCAACCTCACAAACCTTATTTCTTCAATCGATGATTGGCCTCATTTCCCCCGTAGGCTACTTCTTTACTTTTTCTGTCTAGATCCAAGCATGTTCGACTTATTCGAGCCAATATCTTGCAAAGCTTGACTATACTTCTAGCGTATGTCAATATCACTTTTAGTTCACGATGGATAAGAATATATTCTACGTTCTATCAATATTGTGTCGTTTCTTAGGGATGAAAGTAAACACAGCTTTGTACGTAATGAAATTTCAAAATGAGATCTGTCTTAGCCGATTATCTCTATTTCCCCTTTATTACTGCATTGGCTTAAAAAGATCGAACCAAATCTAGGAACCGAAGCAACACCGCCGATTGCATTCTGGCTCCACAAGTTATACTTTTTTTTCCCCCTCACGTTTTCTACTCTGTCTCGTTTTCTAACGATTTTGTTTGGCTAGAAAACTCTCCTATCCATTATTCTTGTTCTTTTAGAGAAAAATAAAAAAAAGTACATTTGAGGGGGTGAAATAGGCTTGTTAAATTATCGTGCCTGTCAGATTAAGCTCCCAACCCCTCTTTAAGCTTAACATATCCACCCACAACCAAAAATGAGCTCCATAAAAAGTTTTTCGTCTGGTCTTTGTTTTAATGAGTTGAGCCCTTCTATATATTTTATTTAATCTTTTCGATCAATTACGGTCAAAAGTTTCGTAACTTTGTTATTTAATAATAATTAAGATGATGTCGATGCGCTAATTAATCGTTGTAAACTCGTGTTCGTTAAAGATATTCGTGAATATTTACTTTTTAGTTTCGATTTTAAATTTCGTTTATTAAAATCATAGTCTTAGAAATACTTGGATTTTTAAATCAAATTATGAATAATAACCTCTTTTAGGTTCTTGAATAGGGAATTATATGATCATTAATTTAAATGACCTTCTGATTTTGGCATTATTTAAACTTCGACTAATGAAAATGTGCCTCACCTATAGGCTTAATAAAATCCCCGCGACACGTGCTTCGGCACAATATCGATTATTTTCACGCGCACAATCGTGCGTACAACAGCGCGTATCGCGAATATTTTATGAAGCCAACAGCCGGGAGTCTTTTGATTGGTCCGAGGTTGAAGGTTCTCCTTTCAATTCAATGCCAAAATCTTTTACTTTTTTTGTAATCCAGAGACATTTTCCGAACGTTTTAATACGAAATCAAGACTTATTTTTTTATAGTAGAATCAATAATTCGCTTAATTTTCCTTTTTTCCCCTTCCATTTAATTGATAAACGAAATAAGTTGAGCTCCACCTTAAATTAGTTCTTACAGTAGACGTTCAGCTACCTTAGACATTCCAATAGTGTAATTTCTTCTTGATTAAACTAATTACGTAAAACGTAAACCATTCCTTTCATAATTAAAATATTTAACTCTTAGATAAGGAAATAAGTCTTCTTTTTAATTTTTTTTTATTTGGTTTGGAAAGTTCGATGGTCTATCCTCTCCCGTGATGCTTCCCTGTGCGAAGGATAGTTGTCGTATAATTTGATAGGCCGCCTAGGAGATCTTTTTTACATCGGGACACTAATCGAGAACGCTAAAAGATCATATATAGAAGCGGGGATGTAGAAATTCCCCGTCCGTTTAGTTTTTTCTTTTATTTCTTTTACTCGCCCTAATTGGACCACCTATTTGCCCCCCGTTAAGTTTTTCGTTGGGGATTGGCTTTTATAAAGCCTCTGTAATGACGACATTTGACTGCGATGGTCCTTCTCCGTCCTTTTCCGCCTAATTAGAACATATCCCCTAAAAGTAGTTTTGAATTTCTCTTTTTTTTTTTTTAGAATTCTCTGCTTTTCTTATCTCACAACTTCCCTCCTGGTTCTCTCTTTCTACTCTCGCTTTTTCAGGAGAGATAGGCCTAGTAATTTTAAATTTGGTTTCGTAAATGATACTCCATTCCACATTATCTTTCTTTCTCCCTTTTTGCTCTGGAGTTAAAGTTACTGAGAATCGCGAAATCTACGATTTCCTCTGGAAAAATTTACATTTGACGATTTCTTTCCTATTTTTGTTTTGATGTTGACTGCTAATTACTCCGTTGTTTGCCGCTAAGTCTTATGAAAACGAAACTTTCAGATTCCAATGTTTATATTATGATTTCCAGCCTTCTTTTGTTTTTACTAAATATTATCTTTTGTTTGGGTAAAATATTAAGCGTGTTATATCGTGACTAGAGTATCTATGACATATAGAACAAGCAACGGAAATATACGTATGTGACTGCAAAGTATAATTCAACTTACTGCCCAGAAAATCGTATGGGAATACGCCTGTTCAGTTAACGTGTAAAAGATAGATGGCGCTGAACCACGCCAGAAAGTAAAACGCCACCTATCGCCCATAAGAGAGAACATTCCACTAGAACAAAAACCTTAATTAGGTTACGCTATCATGAGTACCTTGTTTAAAAGATCTAAAACGTCTCACGAAACACGGCCTGCTGGTTCGAAAATTAAATTTTAAATAATTTACGTCCCAGTTTGAACCAATATGGTACAGTAGTGTTTCGGCTATTCTCTTGAAGGCCAATAAAGGCAAGGAGAAAGATATTGACGTCATATTGGAATTTCGTAACTTTCATTTTATTACCTCCGTGGCAGTTAAACCGCTCCACCTGTTTTCACTCTTTAAGAAAGATTAATTTTGAAAGTGGTTTCATTCAAAAAAATGTACGTATCTTCTATATTGAAAAGTCGGCGTTTTTTAAGCCGGATATTACATAACCAATTCGTATAACATTCGCTATCTGTTCTTAGTATAATTTTGCTGACTGAAGCGTAAAGTCTTACTCCTCAAACTGAACAAGAAGAAGAAAATCAAAAAATTCATTCTACATTTTTAAAATATAGCTTTAGTTGAAGGCCAGATGTAAGGCGGAAGATAAAAAAAAACCTTACTCCTTGAACTGGATAGTCTAAATTTAAACACACTGTTATATACCGGTGAAAGACTTGTTTCGTTCGCATCATTGTGTTTTTCGCTTATTAGACCAAATTGTCTTCCAATTCAACCATGCTGGTCTCGGTAATATAGGGTGCTCCCACGAGAAAGTTAAAAAATGAACGGTAAAGCTCTTACGTAATTGTTATGTCAGATATTTGGCTGTCTTCCCTTCACGTCTGTTCCGTATAGCCCTATACTTTTGCCAAATATTTGTGACGATCCAACGATCTTCGTTTGTGTTTAAAGAGAAAGATCTTGGCGCCATTTCGGTAACGAGTGAACGAGGTTTTTGTTAAATTTGAACTCGCGGGAATTTTTATTATTATTACACTTTAATTGCGAATGCTTAAAGAGTCAATGACAAGATACTTAAGAAATATTTAGTTATTCTTAAAACATTACAATATTGTCATTATATTTTTTTTTGACGGAGGCTTTGAAAGATTTAAGAAACCAAAATAGATCATTGGTTAGTTTCTCAAATGGTTTAAAAACCTTGATTCAAAGTGAAATAATTTAATTTCACTTGGAATTAGTAGTACGTATAAAGCTATAAGATGGCCAGTTATCATATCTAGTGATTCAATAGTGGGTATGTTTTGGGCGGTGGCATAGAACTGCTTAATTTTTAAAATAAATCGTAAATTTCTGCGTTTCTAATCATTTTAAATTATTTCTTATATTTAAATTCATCAAACAAGACAATCTCCGCCCTTTGACGAAATATAGCTTCTATTATATAGTTTTACCTTTTAAATATTCAAATTTTAAGTTCTTTTACAGGAATTATCTGAAACCTTAATGGACAAGGCAAACACTTTACTCTCCCTTTAATTTTCTTTTTTCGAGCGAGCGAATCTTAAGCTTAGCCGGCAAAATCGTTTTGTAAAAGCCTTTTTGATCTTTGTCCAAGATATTTTCTCCTATCGCGTTGTGTAATTTTTTTTTCCTCGGAATATTTCTTCCTTTGTCGTCTTGGAATTTTTTTCTCTTGTACTAAGTTATCTAGCATTACGCTATGACTCTCTAGCGCCCATGAAAAAGATGAGTGATATATTATTAAAGAAACATCTACCAGTTGTCTTTTGGAACCTAATGACCTACTAAAACTTTTAAAGGCTGTGTACGTTAAAGGCATCAGTTGTTTTAGTTTATTTTTAGAAGATAAATGCATATTATTTTTAAAGTCGTGTCTGTACACTTCGACTTGCTCGAAGCAACTCGTTTTGAGTCTTATACTGTATGATTCTCCTACCTTCCTATGCTTCACAAAAAATATTTTCTTAATATTCCAAGTCTATTTAAATTTAGGCAAGCATATTTAAAACGCTAAATATTCGATTTAAAATCACTTGTCGGACGACATTCTCCCTTTAAATAGTTAAAGAAGGATTATAAAGGTGTTTATTTTAAATATAATATTTGTAAACTACACTAAGCTCAATATAAAAGTGCCAATGACCTTGGTTTACCCTCTTACTTAAAAAAAAAAAAAAAATGAGAATCTCTTGGACGAGAAACTTACCTAACATAAGCCACGATTTTCCCATTTGCAATAAGTTTGGGTGTGGTTTAGCCTGTCTAGTAAATCACGTAAGAAATTTATTCTTAGTGTATACTCGAAGTAAGCTCGTAGTTCTTTGCTTCGTTTAACATTAATCATCTATTAGCCTTGAAATGACCGCTTAGGTCAGCCATTGAACCAAAAAAATAAATACACGCTTAAGAAATCGGGTGTACCAAATTTTGAATACACAATCTTGTGAACTCTTGAAATAGCTTTAAAACTGTGCACTGTCAAAACTAAACTCGGAGTGATTTTAACTTTCACTTAAATTAGAAAAGCAAAAATGAATGCACGATTGAAATGCTAATTCACTTTTTTAACTCTCGTATAAATGGCGCGGCATTTAGAAGTAAAATTTTCGATTTCATACAAGAATGCAGTCCAGGGTTTATTGAATTGTATACTAGAACGCAAAATTTGCTTGAAGCTAAAAATAACCCCTTTTTTTCTATGTGAAATTTTGTGGAGTACCGTAGAGAGATTTAAATCATAAATCGAGTTTGTCATATCACGCGATATAGTAATATCATCCTTGAAAATATTGGAAAAATATTAACCATTTATAAAATCTAGTTCAACAGTAGTTTCTAACAACTTCTTTCATTCACTATAAAGGTTTAACATTTTGTACTAATCCGCCTTGGATTTAGCTTAAACAAAACTTTATTATGTAAGAGTTTTTAATCATTCGGCTTTAAACACGAGAATATTGACTAAAAATTTTACTAGCGTTAATTTTTCCCTGGATTTTAGTAATTAAATATACATTTCTTTATTTCAGCTAATATTATTATAAAAGCTAACACCCCAATAAAGTTAAATATTAAGTTAATATTTAAAATGATTTAGAATTTTAATAAACTAAATAATTCTTATTGAATATTTAATTTTTATTTTGAATATAAATTGAATTGATTTTAAATTTCTAATCTTTATTGATTGAACTTATATTTAGCATTATTTCCCACTTATGCTAGTTTATACACTAACGTCATTTACCATTATTAGACAAGCTAATTTACCACATGGTAAATACTACTTCGTAACCCTGACAATTTTCATATTTTCATATTTTTTTCTGCTTGGTAGAAATTGTTTTAGCTCGAGACTATTTATACGGGTGCCTGCATTTGCGTTTTAACAAAATATTTTTTTTATATTCGGAATGAAACTGGTGGGAAAAGAAATGTTTCCATTTGGTTGCTTTCGCTTCTCCGCTCTTTGTTGCCCAAATGATCCCTTTTTATCCTCGCATCCGTTTCTATAGAAACCTTGTTTCGAATTTTTTTTTATCTCTTTTAACAATATTCTCTTCTTATTATCCGTTGAAAATACCCAGCGTTTCTTAGAAATTTAATAAGATGAATAAAAAAATCTATTTTTATATCTATATTATTTAAGGCTCACTTACATACGATATTTGATCCTTGGTAACCAAATATTAAAACCAAATTTTTCTTTTTTCTTTCTTTTCTCTTTGTAGGAAGTGGGCAGCATTATTGGCAAGGTAAAGTATTATTTGATACTTCTTTTGTTATATCTAATAATAATATGATTCTTAATTTGTTAAATTTATTTTTATGTCTTGTATAGAAAGGTGATAACATAAAGAAATTCAGAGAAGAGGTAATTATTAATATTTAATTTAAATTTATTGAAAAATACAAATGCTTCTTCATGTGTCATTGAGAAAAATAGTGGTTTTTATGGCGGGACTATTTTGTATCAGAATTAAACCAAAATTAAACCCTTTAATTAAGAAATTAATAATCTAATTTGCATATTTAAAAACCTCATTTTATTGAAAAAAAAGGTTTTTCTAGGTTTCGTTTTGAATCAGGAGTTAACTTGAAGTTTAAACCCTTATTTAAAAAAACAAATTATTTCCATGCTATATAAAAAGCTGACATCATCAACATTAAATTAATATAGTAGTTTAATTAAATTAATCTATACGCTATATTGTCCGTATTAAAAAATAAATTCGCTTTATAACTTGACCCCCTTTTTTCTAACAAGAATGGTTTAATATTTCTATCGTTAAGGCTAAGATTTGACGGCTTTTCACCACCCCCAAATCATCTTTCTCCTCATTCTGTAGAAACTCTCGAAATATTTGACGTTTAATTTCGGCATCCCAACACCCTTCTTTAACGCCGACGTTACGGTATTTAAACCCGGAAGTGCATTAAAAAAAGAGAAGATAAAAAAAAAATTGTCGACAAAAAGCTTTTACTCTGGACATTGTAGTATATATATTTATCAAGGGATGGAGAAAGAGACCAGAAGGCGAGTCAGTAATTATATTAAACGATGATGTGGGAAGATTTTGTACTGAAAATTCAACGTCAATGTTTGAAAATAATTTTCCACTTCATCAAATAATTGAATGTAACATCACGCTCGCCAATGGAAGATAGCTTAGGTGTGGGGAGCTAGGGTTCTTCTGAACCTTTTCAATATTTCTGACCGTGGGGGTCAAAATAAGAGAAGGAAGGGAGCGAGAGTAAGCTAGACGCGAGGCTTAAGCTTTAATAAAGATGAGGTTTTTTTTTCCTTCGCGGATCTCTCCTTCTTTTACTAATGATGCGAAAGAAAGCCTCTTCGTAATTGGTTTTGTCAACAAAGGGGGCTTTATACATTCTCCCTAAATGAGAGGAGACCGAAAGATCTTCCTTCTCCTCCTCTTTCAACCCTTTAAACTTTTGGGTCGCCTCGTGCTCCGCTCTTGGGCTTCTCTCGCGGGAGATAAACTTCTTTTGGGTCTTGCTCCCTCGTGTTATATAAGATGAAGTTTCATCTCTTCCTTTTTAATCTCGATCGCTTTTCCTAATAGATGAAGCCTTTTCTCGTCCACGAAAGATAATGAGAATTTAATGATTCGTTTGCTCCTCATCTTTTAAGGGATGGAGAAAAAAATATTAGTTTTTTTTTACACTCCACTTAAAATTTCCCAGATTTTTGAAATCCCATCTCGTTTATACTAGCTTTCAAAGAAAAGGTAAATCACGGAGAAAAAATATAAGGAGATCCAGATGTGGCTTTAATAAAGAAGGGGAAACGGGAAACTATTTTTGTGGATGAAAATCATTTTTATAATCACCTTAATCTCTCCCGCGCTTGAGATGAAGTATACAATTTCTCGCGGGCTCGAAAGCAATCGGTTAAATGAATCATATTTTTATCTCACATGCGCCTTACTGAACTTTACACGATTTTACCATCGTCTGCTGTTTGAAGAGTTGTCTAGAAAAATTTCAAAATTTATCACGTATCTCCTTTATATTTTTCTCCGTGCATGGGTAGAGTAGGTTAATAGTTGAGGAACCTTGCTAAGGGACAGGTGATTTTTGGTTTTTTTTCCCACGAACAATATGCAGGGGATACTCGCGCTAATTTACTGTTTCATTATGTGGTTTCGCGAGCTATAAAATATTAGAATTTTCATTAAACATCTCGAGATGGAAGATAAAATCGTAATTCTAATTAAAGGGACCATCTGCTTTACAAAAAGCGCCTTGTAAAGTCTGGTCAACGTCATTCGCTATATTTTGGTCCCGTATTGCCAATGATCAAACGTAGTGAACTTAAGCTCGTTAGCCATTTAAGAAGTGTTATATCTTTGGCGAAATAAAATTAACTCAGACGACTATCCAACTTCATAGAATCCCTTGAAAAGTTTCTTTATATTATAGATGGTTCTCTTTATGACGCATTTGTCGTACGATGCATTTCATATACAAATTCAAAGGAAAATGAAAAGAGGCCAGGGATTAGTTTTTATTCCTCAGATCATCGAAGGCGCAATTTTGTCTTAGTGACTCTCCGAAAAGCCTTCCACCCTTAATTTTAATCCTTTTCACTTCCGCTTTAAACTTGAATCAACAAGAGAAGGGGTCAAATTTATGAACCCAGTTTTGTATATTCAAATTGGAAATTCAAATTTCATTCATTTTAGAGTGGTTAAAGATGAACGATATTGACAGTTCACCATATCACCACTGTATGGGCTGTTGGATATATTCTTTTAAAGGGTTTGTGAACCTTTTTCTCAATGACTGATCATGATTGAAGGGTTCTCTTTCGGGACGACAAACATTTGTCTTTGTCATTTAAATATATTTTTTTAACCCTTGTCGGATGAAACTTATTTCGCTTTTTCTTTCTTTCATTTTTCTTTCTTCGTAACCTTCTTCCTGGTATAGAGCGGAGCCAAAATCAACATATCCGATGGATCCTGCCCGGAGCGTATCGTCACCATCACTGGTTCGACTGAAGCCATTCTCAAAGCCTTTTCTCTTATCGCCAGGAAGTTCGAAGAGGTAAAACTTTTATCTACACTTTGTTTTCCCCTGATCTCCTAAAAGTCTTTGTCCATTATCTAGTCTAATCGGGAAATTAATACGATAAATAACCCCCAAAAAAAAAAAAAAAAAAAAAAAAAAAAAAAAACTTCTAGGGGGCGTTAAAAAGATGATAAACGACTGAACAAGTTTTATTATGTTTATCACAAAGGTGTTTTTGTAAAATTATTTTTTTCTAGTTAGGCAAACACGTCTTATCTACCCAAAGATATAAAACTTTAATACTTCTCAAATTAAATACGCACGATAATATCGAATATCCGAAACCATCTCTTGATTATTATCCCTAGAGAGCCAATTTTGACTTCTATTTTAGTAACTCTAACTTCTAAGTCTCAATTTATTTAAAACCGAAATTCGATAGAAAAGTTCACTGGTTTTTGTTTAGTTTTAAACAGAAAAACAAATGACACCACGTAAAAAGAAACTTAGTTTCCTTTATATCAAATTAATCAAGAGTTAAGATTTACGGTAAAAGAATTTCCATAGAAAAATTGCGTTTTTCAAGATATTTTTTCATTCGGAGTAGTTTTTTTTAACTCATTGCACTTCGTTCAGAAATATCAGTACAAATTTTCTTTTTCTACGGAGTATAGTTAAGTTTATCACTCCGCCATTGTAATGGCTTTAATATAAATATTAGAGTATACCAATTTTATCTCTGTGATAAAATGTAATGAGAAAGAGTTGATATGGTTGGTTGGAAGTTTTTTTTTTTTTTTTTTTTTTTGTAGAGTATCACGGAAAATGTCTTTCAAACAGTGTAAGAACTAAATTTGGGGGTTGAAACCTTATTTCTATTCATAAGAGGAGTTTGCAGGAAAGCCTTAACAAATGATGGAACGTAAATTTAGACTCTCCGGATAAAACCTAAGCATAAAAAACTTTTTCCTCTCTCTTGGTCTCTTTGGATGTGAAATTATGTATGAAATTTTCATGAAGATACCGGTTGTAGTCGCTATATGAGATTGCAAAAAATAAACACCTAGCCTTCGCTTTTAAGTCTCAAGAGGAATAAAGAGCTCTAAGCCTAGATTTATACGTGATGATATCAAAGACTGATTCTTACTTCACATAGAGATGGACAGCGACAAGTTTTAAAATCCGAAGGGGGGGGGGGGGTAGTAAAAAAGAAAAAAAGGGGGTTGTTTCTCTACGAAATCATTTATTATTGATGAAGAGTAAGGGTTTGTTGAGAGTATAAGATTTTCAAATTTTTCTTCGTCTTCGTCTTCCGAACTTTTGACGCTTAACAGCCTCTTGGTAATATCCATTTTTTCGCGCCTTGTCTTAATCCATTTTCTCTATTGTGTTCGTCCCCTTTCTTTCGCGCTTGGGATTGGAGGGAAAAGACATTGACGCCCATACGCCGCGCCAAGTACATTAACAAAGGGAAAAAGATTCGCGTATTATATATATCCTAGATGACAGATTTTTTTATTTTATGCTGATTTAAAATTCATATGCGAGCCAATTTTTCTTTCTTCTGAACAGACGTTAATCAATAGTTATTTTTTTTAAAGGCAAATACGATTTTTAAATTTCATTTTGAAAATAATCGATATAGTGTATCTAAATTTTTTTTTTTTTTGTTGAATTGAAGTAAGTTTTTCAAGATAAACACATGTACAATGAAAAATCTGAGAGTTTTTCTCTATTGTGATATTTTAATTATCTTGGAGTCTTGAGAAGCAAAAAAATTTAATATATTTAATGTTGACTTTCGTATTTTAACAATACGATTCATTTTTTAGATTACAGTATATAAAAATGGGTCTTATATTTTAATTAAATTTAAAATTACAATAGTTTTGTTTGATTTTTCTTTAGAAATTGGAAGAAAATCTCGAGGCTGTTTAATAACATACGTCGATTTTAATTTTCATTTCATTGTGTTCCCATAGAATAAACATATAAACTGGCTTTACACAATGATAAAAAAATTGGTCAAAAATGGTCCAAATTTTAACAGAATTCGACCAAATAAACCAAATGAAACAGCCTGAATTAAACTAAAGTGGGCGAAAGGAATTTAAAATTTCTGTTCACTTCTGTTCAATTCAGGTTATTTAATTTGGTCTGTTTGGTCAATTTCTGTTCGAGTTTTCCATTTTTTACCAAATTAGATTTTTCCTCATTGGGAAATTAGTTTTTTTTTTTTTTTTTTTTATATTATATGGAAGCACATTGAAATTAAGATTTGGCACGTGCGAGATCAATTTGTCATTTTTCAGACGTTTAAATATTAAATAATAGAAAGTTTAATTTGACCTTTAATTTTGAGGTCAAATTAAAGTGTTGAACAAGTTTATTATATAATTTAGGCCTCACCTCTCTCGCAATTATCTGACGATGTCTTAATTACGTTCCTTAATCGTTTATCGCTACATTGTGTCTGCGAACTTGTGCTGGATATAAATGGTCTATTGGACTCGATCCAAAAAATTCTTCAATTTTGTTACTCCTTCCATCCCCTTTACACAAAAGAGCATTAATAGCTCGTAAAAATGTATTCCGTTAGGTCGTTTTTTTTTCAACCACTGACGACCTAAAGTTTTTATTTTAAAATGATTCCTCCATTAAAGAATGATTTACGAGCCTCGCAAGCATCTTATAGCGGCGTCTGCGATTCTCTGACGCGAATTTCTCTCAACTGTAACCTCTAACGTATACCAATTACCCAAAAATCTAGTAATAATATTCCAAAGTTCTTTGAAGTCTAAAAAATTATAAACCGAATGTTTTAGAATTCGCTTATTTGACATATACACTAAGTTATTAAAGAAAAATACTTCTGTCCGCGTTGAAGTTCGCAAAAACTACTTTCATCCATAATTAAGGTTTAACATTATACTAGTCCACCATTAGCTTTCGCTATAGTTTGCAAATTATTTTTGAACAAACATAAACAGTAGTTTTAACGAGCTCACAGCTGAATAATCTCGTAAAACTCATTCTTTTTTAACCTATTAGAAGATAGTAAATATTACTGAAGCAGATTTTCAAGGGTGATCTTGAAAACTGCTTTAAAAAATAATGGTTTAGGCTAACGTTCTTTGATGATCCACTAGTAAAAGAATTACAAACAAGTAACTAAAAATAAATTTAAAACTTACAAGGAAAATAGGCTTAGCTTGATTCATGGAGATCCTGAATTATTTTCATATCAGGGTCAGTGACCAATGAGCAAAGGCCCGTTGTTAAGACGAGATCTAAAGTATGTTGATAATTAACTGTAAATTACCGCGAAACCTTTGAGTTTTTTGATATGGTTTTTAAACCACATTTTATTAGTCCTGAATGTTTTCCGAATAAAAATAACTTGTCAGAGGCTAGTACAAATTTTTTAAAACATATCAGTATTAGTTAGGTAGAGTTTGTTAAATTAAAAATATGATTTAAAGTAGCTTCAAGGTAATTTTTTTTTTTTTTTTTTTAGAAATCTCTGGAGTTCCCATTTATCCCATAATTTTGAACTGTTTAAATCAATGGGGATCTAGTTTCTAGTAACTTTTTCTAGGGGAGGGTTAAGTTGTAACGAGGGTAACTATGTGTTGTAGTTTAAACCCGAGGGAACGATAAAAAGTGGTTATGTTGAAAAGAAACGATTACGTTTTCTCACTCTTCTCGGAGGGTAATGCAAGGGAGAAAAGGTGGAAAGATTTTGCAAAGTGAGAATTGTGAAAAAGCTCTTTTGGGAGCGCTAAAAGTAACGCGTTTTACCTTCACAAGAAAAATAACATTTGGTCAACAGTAATTTGCAAAGTACCCAAAGCATTGGCGGAATAACGTAAGGTGTTAAAAACTCGTAGTAAATTTGCAAACTGTTTTGGAACAAAGCTATTTTTACGAAAAACGTTAATACTCTTTATTATCCTTCTTTTGAAGGTTAACTGTAAGTGATAAAAAACTATATACATCGTTGTTTATCTAAGTTATTCTCTAAAAAAAAAGCCTTAATAACTTCTGAATTTTAAATCGACGCTACACTCTATTAATTTTATTGTTTTTATATCTATTTTCGTGTTTTTAATTGGTCAATAATATCATTTTTCGCAGTACTTCGTTGGCCAGGATTTGCAAAATAGCGGGAGTAATGTACCGAAACCGCCTGTTACGTTGCGACTTATCGTACCCGCCAGTCAATGCGGATCTCTTATCGGCAAAGGGGGCTCCAAGATCAAAGAAATTAGAGAGGTATGTTAAATTATCTGTATTATATCTTATTATTATTTTGAAAATATTAACTTTTTTTGGTAATTTTTTCTTCTTTTTAATATTATCTTAAACTAGGTGACGGGAGCTTCTATTCAAGTAGCCAGTGAAATGCTCCCTAACTCGACGGAAAGGGCGGTAACAGTCTCTGGAACTGCCGAATCTATTACAAAATGTATTTACCAAATATGCTGCGTTATGATGGAGGTAAGAGTGATTCATTACGATGCTTACATGAGATTTAGCTTAATAGCTAGACGAAAAATTTCGTGTTTATTTTCTTCAAGAGGGGAAAAAAAATCCTTAATGGATAGCTATGCCCTGAACGTGGCTGCTATACACCTAGAACATTTTTACAGGGGCTATAGTTTTTAGTAAGCTCGTAGACTCTTTGATACATGTTTAAAATAACTAAATATCTGTACTATATTTCACTTTGATTAACCAATCATAGAAATAATTTATCAAAACATTTGCAAATCTGTTAAAGTGAGGCTGTCATATATTTTTCGTTACCTCCAAGTAGAAATTAAATAATATTTGCCGAAAAATATTAAAAAAATAATATTTTATAATCGCCATCTTAGAATTTTTTTTAATAAAAATTATAATAATTATTTATAGCTCAGAATATTCGCCTAAAGATTCAGTTTTTTCTCTTATTCGACCCTGATTGATAGCCTCTCAAATCACCTATAGAAAAGTGTGCATTTGTAACAGCTCGCGAGTATGAGAGTCACGTAAATTATTAAAAAATCAAGGAAATTTAGAAATGGTCATTGAATCTCAATTAGAACATTTGGTACGTCCCTCGGTTTTATTCGTAAAACCAAGTATATAACCCTCATCTAAAGTCGATCACTTAATTCCATAAAAGTAAGCAATACCCTGTAGCTTGGTACTATCAGCAAAATGGTCCAGGTATGTGTAACGGCAGATTCTGATTCGAGACACTCTAGCGGCCACAATCTGTGTAAATAGTGAAATCGGAAGCGCCACTCTTTGATGAAATTCCTGAGATGGGAGGGAAGAAAATATAGCCAAGCGCGACAACAAAATATCGAGGAAGAGTCCAAAGCACTCGAACCAGACAGTTGTGGTGACTTTTTCGGCGAAAAATTGGACCTTTGCTGAAAGTATTAAACTAAGGGTCGTGGTTTACATTTATGTAATAATGTGATAGAACTTACCATAATACAATTTAAAATACGATACATTCTAACAAAATGTTTTTTCCACTCTCTTCCTCCCAAATTTCCAATTTTTCATCACCTATGACGTATTACGACGTAATCTACGACGTAATCTACGACGACTTTGACGTCAACGGAGCAGTCTCCCCCGAAAGGAGCTACAATACCGTACCGTCCAAAGCCTGCCATGCCGCCAGTAATATTTGCTGGTGGTCAGGCATACACCGTGCAAGGACAGTACGCGATTCCTCATCCCGATGTAAGTGGATGGCTCCATAATTTGAATGTACGGACAAGTTCGCTTCTCTTTTTCTTCCTTTTTAGTTTTTTCGCTAAGTTTTTTAGTTTATTTGCACCACTTGAAAGAGGATTGATTTTTAATTTTTCTTAAATTTACAAATTAAGAAGCTTGTTTTTTTTCCTTATCGCCAAATAACTCTTACAAATAAAAAATTTAATCTTTTATCGACAGAAATAGATATTCAAACGTACATTCAAATTAAACGGAATGCCTTCAAAATCATTTCTTTAACGTATTTCTATTTTTTTTCGTCAAGTCACGGAAAAAAAGCCGTATAAATTAAGGCATGAATGTTATTTCTTCCAAATCTATCTCTATATTTTAATTTTTCGCACTTTTATAACGTTATATATATACTTTTATTTTCAAATTTTTTATTTCGCTGAATTTCATACTCTTTCTAGTGCTGTAAATCTACTAAAATATTTTTCTTTTTCGAATTTTTGTTATAATAATTATGTTTCAATTTTTTTTACGGCGACGTAAATATTATACAAAAATCAAAAGAAAAAACCCATTGGAGAAAAATATATCATAATATTTATATTACCTTGGCAAAATTTGAAAATATTAAAATATTTTAGACTCTTAAAATTTTATTATTACTTAATAAGGCGTGTAAATGAATGAATTATGATATATTTTACTTCAAAGTGTATATAACGCTGAAGGCTGTAGCAGAGCTATTAGTTCAAGGTTTTTGTTTTGCTACGATTATTATTATTATTATAGGCTAAGCAATATTTCGCTTTTTGATTGACCATTTCGTTTGAAAGGCGCACGATTTTTATTCCAGACTTTGACCACTTTGCCCTTTTATCATTTTATATCATGAATCTATTCATTCCTCGTGAATTGGGTTAAGTAATTAAATATACATATTTAGGAATGGTAGGAGCTTCGTACTAGGCGAATTTATATTATTCACTTTCCATACGTCGCCAAGGCTTAGGATTTTGCGCACTGTTTTAATGTTTAATGTAGGAAAAACGTTGGTCGTACTAGTAAGAATTCTTTTTAAGAGTTCGAGATTATCTTCTGACACGTGTATACTCGTGATTTGACCCGTTTTAATCATTTAAATGGAGTTCACTTTCTCTCTCGCCAAGGCTTAGGATTTTGCTGACTTTTTAAATGAGAATAAAAGGTCCAACGTACTAGCTAGAATTCCTTGTATTTAATTATGAAATTATAATTATTTTTATAATAACAGACTATTGCAGTTTTTAAAGTCGCAAATTTGTATTTTTCCACAACACTTGTCGTTCTGTTTTGGCTCTGATAATCTAGAATGGTACCTCCTCCATCCTTAAGCTACATGCTAGATATAGTTTAATATTAATGTTAGTGTAAATAAATTCATGTTTATAATCGTAGTAAAAATTAATTTTAAATTTCAGCACTACATTCTATCTTATCTCTATCTTTTAACTAAAGATGAGATGAAAATGTGTGTATGGGTTGAAATCTTCGCATAATTCTGACTATTGCCTAATTGGTCAACTAAGTCAAAGTGTAGGGAAGGATTATCTTTCGTCTTTCGATGAAATGGCTCGTTTTCAATCTCTTTCCTTTTCATTTTTTCAAATGATTTAATGAAATTTAGTAAACCTTGCATTTCTCGCTCTTCTATAATAACATAGAGGTTAAGAATTCCTAATCTACTTTGCTTTTCTTACGTCGTGACACGAATAACACTGTCAAAATAAACGCTATTATAAGCTTTAAGATTGGAGAATTCTTAGCATCTGTAAAGCGCTTTCGGTTACATAAACCAAAAATTTATAACATAATTTTATTTTTATTCATAATTTTTTTTTCCTATTTTAAGTTTTATAAAAAGCTATACACTCCCGAAGTTTCGCGTTTGATTTTTCGAAAAAATCTTATTTGGGGAACGTTTTTAAAGACACTGAAAAATCAATTTTAGGTGTTTAGGTATAAGGTATAGTTAAGAATGATATATTAACGGAATTTTTACTACTAAGGTGGGCCAAATATTTAAGAACGGCTAAGATTCGTTCCACCAATTTCAATTTTTCAAAACATTCTACCTAACCCTCTCCGCTTTTAACTTTTTTTATTTTTTTTTGTTAATCTCGCGGTGAAAAATGTCTTAATGAGGGACACTCTTGGCTCTCAACAGCCGTCATCTCGTCTTAAGTTAAAGCTTCATATGCCCGATTACAATCGCTTTTATTTTTATCCTAGTTTTCATCGCGAACCGCAAATGTATTTTTACTTTTCGGCGCTGACGGGGTTTGCTCTATTGCCAAAGCAACGCACTTGTCTTTCGTACGATATTAGTATTTAGCTGACACGATTAAAGATTTAAAAACAATATATTTAGTTAGTATATATAGTAAACTTTTGAACCTTATAATAAGAATCCTATTTTTCAATTTGATTTTAGGCTCGTTTTTGAAAGTTTGCAACTAATTCGTTATTGTTTTTCGTTAAAACATGAAGAATATTGATCAAATTAAAAATATCCTTAAATTATATTTAAAATTAGACGTTCTAAAGACAGTATACCTAATATGAAAACCTTCGAAGGGGGAAACCGAAAACTTTCCTACCTAACTCCATTCGCAGCGATGATCTGTGACGGATACCTAACATTACAGATCGATATTATTACTGAAAGTTTTCATATACTCGTGTATTAAGCAAAACTTTTTTATTTTAGTCACGTCTTGTTTGATCATTTTTAACAAGAAGGTTAAAGAGACCAGGAAACTTGGGTTAAACTGTTTTAAGGCTTGAAAATAGCGTAGAAAATGAATAAATCATAAATTTTGGTCATAATTGAACCTACTTTGTGTCCAAAAATGATTTCCAAATGAAGTAGTTTGAAAAGGAATGTAATAGCCATTTTTAAATTTTTTATGATCCCGCTAAGATTAGGTTAATTTCAATTTTTACGTCACAAAATATGATATATCTTTACTCTATTTCTACATTTATTAATGTTATAAACTTAAATTGATATATTTATTATTGATATTTAAAGATATCTAGATTTTTTTCTAATATTTAATTATGTCTTGCGGAATCCGGAAGTTAATATATTTATAAATAGAGCAAACTCCGAATGAATCTTAAGCTTAATCCGTATATCTCTATCTATACATAGATTTTTTTTCCATGACGAAAAATGCATTGTTTCTTTGCGGGTTAAGCGATAACTATAGGCGCTTATCCTCCCCATCGGGTCTCGTTACAGTTTTTAAGACATCAACCCAAATTTATAACATTTTTTTGCACTCTATACGAATCTGTTTTCGACCCCAAGTGATTTCCTAGTTCATATCCCGTACTACTATGGTATAGTTACTACATACAGCGGGTTCCTTTTCGTAAAAGAGACACTGAACTTGGCTAAATGCCTAATGACTCGAAGAGAATCCGCCAAGTCGGCGTGTGGCACGACGCACGACTGGCAAATAGTGAAAAGACAAAAAAAAAAAAAAAAAAAAAATTAAAAAAAGATTTCTTCCGTCGGGGCTCTAGAAGATTAATGTCATATTATAAATTTCACCTGACCCTCGAACCGTGCTCGGTTGACATCTATCTACCCTCTATCCCCCCTACAATTTCCCCATTTTAACGCTCCTATTCTTTTCTATCGCGAGTCAAGAGAGTGCCAAAAAACCAAAATTAGTTCGCGTCTCTCGTTCTTTCATCCTATTTGGAAATTTCCTTTTTTTTTTCTTCTTTTTCTTAATGTTTTTTTTAATATAATATATTTAAGGAGTGCAGTAATTTCCACCTTCCCCATTTACCTTATTCGTTATACTGCGGTTGTTAATTTATTATTATTAAATTTGAAATTTTGTAATCGTTGTCCACCCTTAACCCCGAGATATGGATCACTTTAGAATTACTGCATGATATTGTAACAAATTAAAATATAAGAACCAAGTTACAAAAGTTTAATTTTTAAAATAAATAAATTAAATTAATAAATATAGAAATTTCTAAATTTATTAGTTTAAAAATTTGCAGATTCGAAGTTTATTATTTAATTAAGATATCAATGGATTATGAGTACTTAATATGAAACCAAAAATAAATTTCAATAATTCTAAGATGATCTATAAAAATCCAAAAAATAGTTGACCCTTTTTTATCCAAATCATTTTCTTCCCGCACCGAAATCCAATTTATCCGAATATCTCGTAATCAATTCCCGACCTAATATTTTTCCTTCCGAAAAACTATCCCGTGATAATCGATTAAAATGTGTTAAATGACCAATTTGACGAAAGAAAACCAAAAAAAAAAAAAAAAAAAAAATATCTTGACAAAATCAAATATCCCTCTTCCCTGATTGGATCACTTCATTGATCTTTTTTCTAACATTTATTTCTTCAGGTGAAAATAATTTGCCGGGTATAAGCGCTTCGAGATATCGGATATTTGCCGACGGATTTAAAGCTCAAAATCTCTTTTATTTCTCCTATCGTCTATAATTTTGGGTAAAAATATACCAAAATTCCGAAAAATAAATCGCGAAAAACTATAAGAAATTGCCCTTTGTTAACCCTACCTTTGGAAAGCAAAAACGCGCTCCCCTCCTTTAACGTTGCTTTCTACAAAACGGACTCGATTAGTTTACTAATTTTTTAAAGGAAGACTATTGACTGAAAGATTTCTAGCGTTTTTAATTTTTTTCCTGATTTTTTTGTAAATAAGTATAATCTGTGGGATTTTTTTTCACAATTTTTGATCAATTATTTCAATTAGAAACTAATATTTGAAACTTTTTAGGCTTACCACTGGATTTATATTTTAATGAAGTGGTTTCCCGACCAATCAGAGACTATAGTCTATCCCGCTATGTTTAAGAATAAAGAATGATTAAGATAGTAAGTTTCTCGTTATAGCGGAGCTTTTGAGATCAAGTTCGTGTATCAACTTCAACTTTTCTGTCAATTTAGTAAAAGAAAACTAACGAAAAGGTTATAAATTGTAGAAATGGCCATATTTGCGCTAAGCCTAAATTTTAAATTATAGAAAGGTCAACAAGCAAAAGGTCACGGAATCATGCGGCAGGCGCCACGAGACAATTTCTTATATTTCTATACGAAATACACAGTAAACACTTATTTAATTCGACTGCTGAAAAAATAACTTTCTATAACTACTTCAAAAATTTTCGTAAGGAATCAGGAAAATAAAATAATTAATTTCAGCTAATAGTATCCCTTTAAAGATAATGACAAGTATCTGATGAAATTATATAATTTTATCTTTACCTGAAATTAAAAACTGTATTCTAGTACTTCTAATCGTAAAGTATTTTCATCACTAGCTAAATACATGTAAATTAATTCGAAAGAGTTACCAAATTTGTCTATAGTTAAATTTTGTTTTGTTATTTTTATATAAAGCACTAGTGCAGATTTATATTTATAAAAAAAGGCTTAGGATATAATTAAAAAAAAATATACCTACAATCTACTAATAATAACGCTGTTTATCATTAGTTAATAGATTGTAAATTTGTGGCCAAATTTTCCAAGTTCGTTTTTCGCTGTTTTGGCACGAAGCTTTAGAAGTTAATATCAAAATACTTGATATAGATTGTACAATGAATTTTGTACTCTGGCCAAATTAACACTGCACAGCAAAATAACGCTATAACTAATATTATGTAATATAATCCCAGCGATACTTGCATTCTAAATTAACGAGAACCGTCTTGTGAAAGCAATTTACAAACAAATAAGAATACAAATAGATAAAATCTATTGTCATCCCTACCTCTTGCTGTTAGATTTTCGTGCACTATAATAATTTATTTATTTTTTGTCGTATTTTCGCGAAATCAAAATATATCTTAAAATAGACCCATTGTCAACCTATCCTTATTTACGAATAACCGTATGCGAAAAAAATTTGCTGAGAGTTTATCCGAACCGTATCTAAATCTCTTTTTCTCTTCCGAATAATGCAGTTACGTAAGTAATACAAAAACAATAATAACAAAACCAAAAAAAAAAAAATATCCAAAAAAATATCCAGTTCCACGAGCATCAGGTATATATATATATAATATATATAGTATACATATTCTCTGTGATGGGAAGTTTTTATCCGAAAATGTCTTATTTGGGAGTGTGTTTATTAGTGGTGGTTTTTCTAACTTTTTATTTACCATCGTTGGTGTCTTATTAAGTGTTTTAAAACAATATCCTCTACTCTCTTCCATTACTGTTAAATTAGTTATTAGATTAATTTACAGGAAATTATAATTTTCTTTGATGGGCTTTAAAATTAATTTTAATTAACTATGAATTTACAATTCTTATAGTTAATTGCACTTTGAAACTTTATCAGTTCGTGCAAGCTTGCTGCCATCTCGAGGGTAAATTGATTGTAAAATATTAAAAATTTAATTTAATTTCGTATAAATTTAAGTAGATTAATTAATATTGAAGGTATTTTAATTATACTGTAATTAAATAGGCTAAATTTTAACTAGTCTTAAACAATTGGTAGTTTGTACGGTGAAACTATTATTTTGTTCCAACCAACTTGTTTGTTACACGAAACCTAGCATCAAAAAAATTATTTCCTGGAATATTATAATAATTTATTTTGGATCAGATTAAGTTTATAGCGCGTACAAAGCTAGGCTTCTTTATATTTTTATTACTAAGAATTTATTTCTAAGAAAGTTTAGCTTTGAACGCGCAAAAATATGGAATAGAGTAGAAGTTGGAGCGAAAAAAAAGGTAATGTTTTTATTTTATATTCACAAAAAAAGTGTTTTTCATAATTACGAGTATTTTTTGGAGTGAAGAGAGAAAACAAAATCCTTTTGTTCTTGCCCTTTCCCCAGCTGACCAAGCTTCACCAACTGGCTCTCCAGCATGCTCCCTTACTGCCTGGACACAACGTTGGGACCCTTAACCCACAAGGTATATCACCCACGCTCCACAATTAATTTTCTTTATTTATTTTATTCCGCTTTTGGGCAAAACATTGTTTTTTGTTTGTTTTCCATCGAGGTTTAATTATTGTTTTCTATATTTAAATTTGAATTATTTTCTTGTATTTTAATTTACTAATTTAATATAGCTTACCCCCTCAATACTCTGGCTTTATTTCGTATCTTAAACGTATTCCTTTTTGCTTAATTTATTATTTAATTAAATTAGTTTATTATGGAAGTTTAAAAGCATGATATAGCCCGCATTAGATTAATTGTTCCTTTTTTTAATTCTGGTAAATCACCTTAGGCTGAAACCTATTTAAAACTATCATTTTCGCTTCGAAACTTTACTAGGAACTTGGGCGTTTTACGAACCATTGGAAGGCTTATCCAATTATATCGCACGACCTAGCTTAGATGATAGCCAAGCTATAGATCGCGTGATCTGATTGGATAAGATTCATCCGATGGGCGGCATGGGCCATAAGTGGAATTGAGTATTTTTCCCCATTTGCAGGAGTCGATATAAATATGTAATTAATAAGTTTAGAAGCGAATATGGTATTATTTCGATTCTAATGACATACAATTTGGGATTAATCATCATTTATTCTGACGTATTATTTTTTATTTCTTTTTAATCCCGTTCCTTAAAATCTCGTTTTCCCTTCTTTTTCTTAAATAATTTTGCAAACTTAATCTTTTCTCACGAATCCCCTTCTTCTTTGACGCAATTTTCCTCCCTATTTCCACTCCATTATTTTCATCATGATCACATTTTTACCCATTCCTTCTTTCCTCTCCTCTTTTCCTCGATATCTTTTGGAAATCAGCAGCTTTAGCATCGATTGCGGCCACCAATAGTCTTCGACCAGGAACGGCTGCGGCGGCCGCCCTGGCCACGGCCACAACCACGACTACCGAGATGACGATACCAAATGATTTGATTGGATGCGTCATCGGAAAGGGTGGAGCCAAAATTAACGAGATTCGGTGAGATTGTTTTTTTCTTAACAATTTATTTTTCTCATTTTCAATCTCGGATTAAGATACCTAAATTCCCATTAGAAAAACAAGTTTTTTCTTTAGAAATTTTGATCTCTTCTAAAGTTGTTACTTAGTTTAAGAGGATTAAAGATTAATGGCTAATTTTCCCTTTGGCATTTTCACGACAAATAAGCAAAATAGAGTAATTTTTAAATCTTTTTGTTGACGTACAAAATTAAAGCAAAAAGAGCTCAGTAAAAATTAGACGTTAATGGGGAAAATCGGATTTAATCCTATCAAATAACGAAAAAGTTTAAAGGCAAGAAAACTAATGGCATCACTTATCTTCATTTATAATTCACTTTTATAATAAGGTCCCATTCTCTTCGTGACTTATAGATGAATAAGTTAAAGGCTGCCATTATGACGTAATCTTCATATTTTCCGTCCCCCTCCCATTCTTTCAATTCCTCTAAGACAGAGGATGTAATACAGACACTTATTAGATATCTGCAATGAAATCTATTGGATTTAAATTTATAATTTGAAATTTTTTGGATTAAAAGTCTGGCGTCGTTAAAAGAAGAGTGAAACCTTATAACAAGTGATATTTTTTAATCTATTCCTTGTCGTTTAAATAGGACTAATACATCAGTAAAAGTTACAAACAAATATTAACCCAAAAATAAATTTAAAACTTAGTACCCCGGAAAATAGGCTTATGGAGATTCTGAATTTCTTCGCATTGACTAACCAGCGACCAATGAGCAAAGGCCCGTCATTAAGGCGAGATCTCCATGAGACTTCCAGTGACATTCGATTGGTCGCGAAGAAATTCAGGATCTCTATAAATTCAGCTAAGCCTATTTTCCGGGTAAGTTTTAAATTTATCTATAGTTTAATATTTGTTTGTTAGATTAAGCCTATTTAAACGATAGGTAATCGATAAAAAACACTCGTTGCTAGGTTACATGCTCCCGTTAACGACTTAAATTTCAGTAATTTTTCATATCTTAGTTCGTTTATATGAATGCAAAGTCAAATCCTCAAGTATATCTTGAAAAACACTTAATTTTTCACGACTGTAGTGATTATTTAGTCATAAATAAAAATTTCGCTTTAAAAAAAACTGAAATACAGATACAAATCATATTGTGCATGAATACCGCTAAGTTACCGCGTAATTACCGAAATTATGATAGATTTAGAACTCTAGTTTCGTAATATTTTACTCGAAACGTCAGTACATCTGTTAGCGAGTGACCATTACTAACCATAATTTAATTTGTCGTGAATCGATTTTGACAAAATATTTTTCTCTTTCATCTCTGCTTCGATTTTCGTGCCTTGTCCGTGACGCGCAGGCAACTATCAGGGGCAACCATCAAAATCTCCAACTCGGAAGAAGGTTCCAAAGACCGAATGGTGACCATATCGGGTACGCCAGAAGCCATCAACCTTGCTCAGTACCTCATCAATACCAGGTTAGATTTCTTCGATTTTTTTAAAATTAACACTTTTGACTCTCCTCTATACACTACTATCCGTTATAACAATAGCTAAGTATTCGAATATTTTTACTTTAAAAAATAATTTTCAAACTATAGAAATATTTATAGTAATTTTAATTTTCATATATTTTTTGCCTTTCTTTTGGCCTAATTATTCATCCGTTTTTATCATTTTTTATATTCAACAATTATTTTGTTTAGACATTGATTATAAAATTTGGTCTCAAGAATTAGAAATAATCATATTTTTACCCTTTTTCATAATCATAGTTCGACTAAAATGTTTTGGGTCATACTCTAGTATTAAGATTATTTAGGTAAAAACAAAACAAGTCCACGTGATTCAAACTTACTGTAGAGATGAGCCGAAATATATTTGAATTTGTAATCAAAATTTATTTTGATTACAAATTATACGATAAATTTATTATAATCTAATTAAACCCGTCAACTACGAAATTGCGAGTGAAAATCAAGTGCTTAACGAAAGATATCCAATAAAGTTTAAAGAATATGACACTTTAAAAATATATTATGTTAAATAGTAGACCGAGTGTGAATAGGAAAATGAAAGTGTTTTTTATCGGTTCCATAGCAAGGCAAGTATATTAAAAGCAGATTTCATTATGGGAAGGGCTAGGAGACGATGGCGATCACCAGTGCGAGTTGAAAAACATCACTATAATCGGAAGCCGATGAAACCCTCCTTTGAAGTCTATTACTCCCGGGTCTTGTCTACCCCTCTCTGTATGGGTTAGTTTCAAAAAGCGCGATTCGTACGCCTCCTAACGGTAGATATTTTGGGAGCGGGAGTTCGTCGAGCGAATATCTTTAGCAGCCTTGGAGTTCGTCAAAAAACGTCGTCGTTTGTGGAGAGAGAGAATTTCCAATTTTCCGTAGACAGGGGGTATGAAGTAGGACCCCTCCGATCTCGTAAAATTGGGAATTTTACCCATACAGAGAGGAGCGCTATATGGAACATTAGAGTAGTAGACTTCAAAGGAAGGTTTCATCTACTTCTGCTATAATCTGTAGTTCCAGTAAAAGCTCAATACTTAAACTAAACAGGAAATATCAATTTCTAATGATTTCGCAGAAAGTTTAAAACAGACGTGTTTTTTTAAAACCAATACGCGTAAGTTTACGTCATCGTCTCTTTGCTCCTCCACTTGGCAAAACCTGTGTTTAATAAACTTATAGTAGCTAAGGTGTAAGATAGTATATAGTTTTGGCTTCTTTTTATATTGCACCTCAACAATTCAATTAGTTGCCAGTGAGCATCATCTTTAAAATGAGTATACCAGATGATTATGCTCCCTTTAAATGCTCGTATCTGTTGTATTATTATTGATAAGAGTAAACATACTCCTGCATTTAGGTATTTTTAGAATAACTGCGCTATTTAACATAAATTATAATATTTAAAGTATATTTTTCTTTTGAAATAAATTTCAGTTACTGAAATTTCTCAAATACAAATGTCACAAAATGTTTCGTTACATTTGAATGAAGGTAATACTGGCATACGTAACTCTACAGTAATTTTGATCTATATCATTATTAAAGAGAGACTGAAAAGGAAAATCAAGATATTTTTATCCATTCTTCTACTGAAAATAAGGCGTTTTATGAAATGTCTCTGCATTGTACAAAAATCGGAAAATATTCCGATTTGGAATTCAATTGAATGGCGAGAATCCGACAAATCAAAAGACTTCCTACCTTTGAATTCATAAAATATCCGCGACACGCGCTGTTGTGCGCACAATTGTGCGTGTGAAAATAATTCAAATGTGGGCGTCGGAGGTAATTCTTTCAATTGAATGGCAAAAATCCGATTTTTCCAATTTCTGTACAATTTAGATACTTATTTCTTATTTTTAGACTTTGAATCAATAAAAAAATACTTTATTTTCCTCTTCACCCTTCCTTTAACCACTTCAAAATTCAGAAATCACATTTTTGTTTTTAATTAAATTTAAGCTAACCCTTTTTTCCACGTTAATAATATTTAAATCGCAATTTTTTTCAAAGTTTTTCTTTTCAAAACTTAATTTTTTTAAAGCTAAAAAAGTCACTATGTTGGCTTATTGTTTTCTTTTTCCGTATTTAATTTTGCGTCTACTTTTTTACAAAAAAATCTATTCTTTTAAATCGTCTCCAAATAAAAAAAAGGGTAAAATTTTTGAATACAAAATGATCGTCTAAAAAATCTTTAAAGCCCCTTGTTTTAGAAATCTAAGAGACAGAGAGAGAGTTGAGGACATTTCAAAGGAATCTACGTTTTTTTCTCAAAAAAACCAATATGTAGTTAATTTTGGTAAACTAATAACTAATACAGGAAAAAATCAAACGGAATAACCGTAACTTTTTAAAATTTTTATTTTATTAAAATAACAATTTTTTTCGGCCTCACAAAGTATTTAAGGTTTTTTTTTTTTTTTTTTTTTTTTTGGTTTTACGTAAAACTGTTGGTATTCATTTTCTTTTTAAGAAATAATACCAGTCCCCCCTTTCCCCATCGTTTCAAGTGATTAATTTTAATTTGTACATTAAAATACCGTAAAAATTGTTCAGTGGTATTAGATTATTATTATTATAATTGTTAATGCGCAAACTAAAACTCGTTAGTTGGAATTTTTGTGGCAGAACTTGCAAGAAAACTCGGAAAAATCTAATTAGGATTGAATTTCTTAAGAAATAAAAGAGGGTAAAGTTTTAAAGAAATATATATCAAATATTTTTAAAACAAATTACGAAAAATCGTCTATTAATTGAACGTAATTAAAGAAAAACAAAAGAAAGAGGTTTTTTCTTACAGATGTTGTTGAGAAGCAGTTGATTGTGTCGTTTGTGAATATATCTATATATATATATATTATTATTTTTTTTGAGTGTTGTATGCGAAAAGTTATACAAACAAAAGTAAATATCCCAATTTTTTCTTTTTCAAATCCTTAGATCAATGCTTTTTATTGTGAGTTAGTCGTTTTTATTCTTTGTACAAAAAAAAAAAAAAAATAATAATAATAACGTACAAAAATTTTAAAATTAAAATTTCCACCCCCTTTTCCCCCTTATATATAAATGTATACATCTAATTTATTATTTTTAAAATCCCGTTTTATAAATTTTATAACCATATATCCCGCAGACTTGTCATAAAAAAATTATCCCTCACCATATAAAAAAAATTAACATAATTTAGGTTTGTGACGTTATATTTTTATTTTCTTGCTGTGTGATAATTTATTTTATTCATAAGACCGTACGTGTGATTCCTAGTGAAATGTCCTCTGTCAAAAATCTCTTCCATACCCATACTCTTTTTAACTCTATCCTATTTTCTCTTATTATCTTTTTTAATTAACGGCTCGCATAAAAAAAAACCCAATTTTTTTTTTTTTTTAATTTCTTTTGGCCGTATTTGAAATTTCGTCTAAAATCAATTTTCCCAACTTCTCGTTACCTTTTAATATTTTGCCGTTAAAAAATACCCTCAGATCTAACGGAAAATATCATCCTGTCTATTATTTTGATCGCATACATTCCTAAATAATCCTGATTTTTAACATTCCTGAATTTTTTTACGAAAATACGGTGAAAAACTGTAATTTTGTTTTTTACGAATATACAATATCAGATCGAGAAATGCTGCAAAAAATTATTATTTTATAATTTTTAATTTTCCCTATTTTTGTATTATAATTATTATTATTATTATTAACGTAAACACCCAGAATGTCTCACTCTCTCTTTACCCTAGCATTGGTTTATTTTTTTAACCATTAGTTTTTTTTTTGATATCACGGAAACTTGATTTTAATTATTATTTTTTAATTGCTTGCTTCTTTATTAATTTTGTTTTCTTGTCCAATAACATTTAGTTTAATACTTTTAAGGGAGTTTATATATGATATTGCGACATATTTTAATTAGATTTAATTTAAAATTCATCAAGTTTAATTATTGGGCTAGAAAAAATTTATTGGCGCCGTTTCATCGTTACACCGTAATCCAACTAATATTAATCCACTTTAAGTGGAATATTTCAATGGTTAGATGAACTATTTTAACTACATTAACGATAATTAGTATCAAAAATCGCGTGTAGATGTTTAGAACGAAATAATGGGGACCATATGAAATAAATAGGCTTAAAGCGAATTAACTTTATTTAAATTTTAATCTGTTACTGGCGTAACGCGGCAGGAAAAACGGGGATGCACTTATTCTACATGCCTGCTATATGCACGTGTAAAATTCTTGGCAATTCGATATTTTATTTTTTATTTCTATTATAATCGGAAAATTACAATTAACTCCTTGGTTTGGTTTTTACGATCATTATAGTTTTATTATCGTATAGTTTCCTCGATATTTTTATTTTGAATTTGACGTAAAAACTAAAAGATAGTCAAAAAAAAAAAAAAAAAAAAAAAAAAAAGGAAAGAAAATTCATTTTTTTGTTTTGCAACTTTTGAATTTATTTGAAATTTTTTCTGAAATAAACGTCGAGGTTGGTTATTTAAAAAGTCATTGGAAACGACGTCTCGAGGAGTTTAACTTTCCGAAGGCGTCGAGTCCGATCGATCGAATCGAAAATAATGACGATCGAATGGACATTTTTCGTTATCTATCTATCGAATCTAGTCGACTTCCTCGTTGTTTTTAATCGTGATTGAATACTCCGGATATATTTCGTTTAATTTGATTTAATGGTCCTCTTTTTATTTTTACTCTTAATTTTGATTTTTCTTTCCCGCTCCCAATTTTTTCCGTTATTTTTTATTTATCTTCCGCAGCATGGAACTGCATAAGAACCTGACCCTTGACCCGACCTCGAACCCCGCCTCGACACACAACACCATGACGACGACAATGTCTCCCACCCTGACTTCCCCGAGCCCCTTGGCCATCCCGTTGAGCCAGCTGGTCAAGCCAACGTCGTTGGCCGCGCTCGGCCTGACCTCGGGGGCCGTCCCCACCACCTCCGCCCTTTTCGCTGCCGATCTCAACAACATCTCGGCGGCTCAGTCGCGCAAAAATCTGACCACCAAAATTCGCACGAGCGCTTCTTCGCACAATGGAAGCAAGAAAACTGAGCGGAACAAATTTAACCCCTACTAGCGTCTGGCAGACTCTACAGGCCTTGCAGGGCCCGCCGCCCGGTTTGGCCACCCATCATCACCACCATCACGCGACGGCCCATCACCCTCACCCGGCGGCGAGCGGGCCCCCGCCGCACGCTGGACTCGCCCCCAACGGGCCGGCGGGAGCAACCACCAACGACTTATGCGGCACTCTCGTCTGCTCTTACGGCAACTTGGGACCTTTGGTGCCCATGTGATGTTGGTGAACGTTCCCCTTCCCCCTTAATAACCGTTAAAGAAAAACATCCTCTCCTCCCTTTCCCCCGTCGCGCCACACCAACACACACTTTTTTATCATTTTTTCGTTTTTCCATTATTATAAATATCAGCTCGGAATTACCGACAACGACGACTTATTCGGATATTACTTTTTTTTTTCTTTTTTGTTTTCGCGCTTTAGTTCATTTTTTTGATTTATTACAAATATTTTCATTTTTATAGTTTCGCGTGAGTTAGGGCGAGCTATTTTTTATTTTTTTGTCTTTTTCGCGAACTTATAAACTTAGGTTACCTTTTCGAATTATTTCCTCTTTATTTCATTATATATATATTCAAATAAGGGCGTCATTATCGCACATTATATTATAATTATTATAAAAACCCGAAAAGTATCGACAACGAGTTAATTTGTTAAATTTAGTTTATTAAGAAAAGGATTTTTTTAATGTTGTTAGGTTACGTTTTAGGGTATTTTTTTTTTTTTTTTTTTTTTTGTTAAAAAAGTTAGCGAAAAAAAATCTGTTGGGTTTGTTTTTTTTTATTATTGTATTATTTTATTTGGAATTAGTAAACTCTTGTTTTCCGACCCCCACGTTCTGTTCGAAAGCAATATTTGAAATACCGCGAATCATTTTTGATGTATAAATTTTTGATTTATTCGAATTTTTTGTTTTATTGGCAATTAAGTTTAGTAAACAACTTAAAAAAACAAAAATTGTAAAATATTCAACAAAATCTCTCCTAATCCCTTCTTTTTAAAACTATATATATATACGTAAAAAAATAAATCGTGATTTCGAACACGTAAAGGTGAAAAAAATAGTACGAAATGAATATCATATAAATGGCGGCTGGGATAAATAATAAAAAAGTTAATGGATAATTGGATTCTAGGATAAAAACGACAGTTTTTTTCACGTAAACTTTAATGGGGGTGTCCCGTTTTAAGTTTTTTCATCCGTAAGTTACCCATAGTGTGCGAAAATTCATCAACCATTTTGTTTTTTAATCAGCTTAGATTAAATTAAACTTTCCACAAAATTACCTTTAAAGTAAAACAACAACAAAACATAAAAAGAAATCGTTGGGTTCATGAAAATCACGTGTTGTTTTTGTTTAGAAACGCGATACCCGGTTCAAAATAACGACCAATATCGGAGGAAAACTTAAAAAAAACTAAAAAATACAAAAAACAAAAACTGAGAAATATAAATAAAATTCAAACTAGACTAAATATACTTCAGGAGACAATCTTGTCATTTTTCGCGGCCAAAGGAAAATAAAATAAACGCCGAGATATGAAACTATTTGTGAGTGGAAGATGGGGACATAATTTTTTTTTTTTTTTTTTAATTTGGTTTTTGGTTTGAATAAAAGATATTTGCGCGTTTATTGTAGAGAGAAAAAGACTTATACGCAAAATAAAAAGCCGAAATACAATATGAAGAAAATGATCCCAAAATTGAAAACTGTGTGAAGGTTTATTAGGGTATTTTCCAAAAAAAAAAAAGTATATATATAAAACTAATCTTGCAACTGATAAAAAAACGTACTGCAAGAGAGATCATGATATATATGATTATGTTAATTTGGTTTTCAATCATCCCACCCAACGTAACCATTTTTTTAAAAAGAAAAACGACGTAATAAAATTTAAATTTGAAAAGATATTTTCAATTACAATTTTATTTCAATAAGATAACTATTATTATGAAAACAATTTCATTATTAATTTAAACATGTTTCAGAAAGCCACGTAATTAAAACCGAGCGATTAGAAAAAAAAATCCGTTTTATTTTCATAATTTTTTCTTTTTATTTCTTCCCATTCGTCCCGACTTTAAATAAAAAAAATAATAATAATAATTTGTTAACCGAATAATTAATTAATAATAAAATGTTATAGATTAAAATTTGAAGAGATGAAAAATACAAAATAAAAATAGTACAATGTTATTGTGTAAATTTTTAAATGGTATTTCATTTAACGGTAGATGTATTATAGGGTGTTAATAGCTATATTTGGATTTTTTAAATACTAATAATAATTAATATTAGATTAAACATACGTTGAAGTAGCTACCATTAACAATAAATACGTAAAAATAATCGGCCGTGTGAGAAATTAAGTTTTTTTTTTATGAAAAAGTTTTTTTTTTATAATTTTGGCCAATTTTTTTTTTCTTTACCCTAAACAAATTTTTCGAGGGACAAAACGTGGTCAAAATAAATATAAGTTTAACCAAAAACATTTATATTTGGAGAATATTTGTAAAACCTTTTACTACCGTGACTAAAAAAAAAAGAAAAAAAAAACAAAAAACATTAATTTAAAACAAGCTCAGTGAAATTACTACTTGTTTCGATGTAATGAACAAGACATATCATTAAAAACAGTATATTTCCCCAGCTGGGAGATTATAAACAAATAATTTTTGAGCAAAACTTAACGGAGAAAAAAACAAGATCCGTTAAAACTAGAAAGGTGTGACAGAAATTCTTCCAAAAAAAAACCCTTAAAAAAAATGAAAATGTTTTTTAAACGTTACTTAATTACTAGATAAATAGTAAATAATAATCTTGAACGAATGATAAATATATTTTAATTCGTTAATTTTTTAGCCACGGTTGATTCAGTCTTGAAATTAAAAATTAAAAAAAAACAAAAAAAAAGTTTAGAAAAAGATTCTTAGCTATATTCTTTCAATAAACCAGCTTATCCCCTTTTAAATCGGTCGAATAACGCAAAATAAATAATAAATATAAGCAAAAAAATGATAAATTTGATAAAAATACTACAAAAAAAAAAAAAAAAAAAAAAACATAAAAATGGGAATTAAAATAATTCTACCGTACTTACTTTTGTACATTTCAGGACAAAAAAACAAATACAAAATACAAACAAAACAAAGAGTGTTATTCAGATATTCAGAGAGCCGATGTAGCAATATATTATATATATATATAAATGTCCAATGCTCAAATTTAAGCGAAAAAAAATATATAAAACATTTTTTGAAAAGGGAAAAAAACAAAAAATATCTGCTAAACGTTTTCATTGTAGAAAATAAGGGGTGGTTTACAGTTTAAAACGAATATAAACCAAAATTTAGTCGAGAGTGGCAAAAAACAAACAAATATCCATGTATATTGTTTATGTTTAGTGACCGTGTAATATAAAAAAAATCTTTGTTATAATCTCGAA
Organism: Odiellus spinosus; assembly: GCA_963920705.1. Lineage (NCBI taxonomy): Eukaryota > Metazoa > Arthropoda > Arachnida > Opiliones > Phalangiidae > Odiellus > Odiellus spinosus. Next base: position 15,923,725 of record OY987228.1, on the reverse strand, counting down.
AAAAAAAAAAATATTAGCTTTATTGATAAAAAAAATTAAAAAAAAATAACGAAATCGGTGTATTAAAAATAAGGAGAATTCCATAACTCGGTTAATTTAATATTCGTAAAGAAACGAAAAATCGAAAAAAAAATTAATCATCTTTTTTTTTTCTTTAATTTTTTTCATTTCTGCGGTAAATTCCGTAGTTATTACCTTAGTGTACATGTTGTGTACATACATGTACATATTTAAACGATATACCCACGAAAAAGTTTTTTGATAATTTTTTTTTCGTGAGAACATAATGTTCAGTTCATGTGCCATCTTGTCAAGTTAACTATGAAGAACTGGTGTACTTTTTAATTTCGTTAGAATTCGAAAAAGCTTTTTTTTTTCTTTCGAGTAAAATAATTTTCTTTTTCCGAAGTTTTAGAAGACATACATAAAAAAAAAAAGAGAGAAAATGATGTATTTTGCTCGGATCATGAGTCTTAACGAGCTTCAGGTGTATTTTATTCCGAGGGTTAAATATTAAAAAGGTCCAAATAAAAAGAACTTTTTGTTCTAAGTATATAAATATATATTTTTTTCAATTTAATAATTATTTTGGGGCAGTTTTTTATCTTCGGTCCACTTTCGGAACTTTCAGTTTTTTTAACTGGCCCTCTTTATTAGGAAAATACCCCGTGATACTTAAAGCTAAAACAGACTAGAAATGTGCTCAACTCTCTTGTTACTATATTATATTTTTAGCTCTTTTTTTCTCCCATTTTTCTTTCCCAAATTTTTATATTTATCTTTACTCAAAGGGACAAATTTCGGGATAAAATTCGTAATTGTGAATTTGAAATTTTGATTTCTTTCATATCGCAAGATTTGTCCCGTTAATTTCTTAAATTTGCGTATTTTTCTCAGTCCTTTTGCTTACCTTTTTCTATAAAAAAATCGTTTTTACTTTCGGAAGGCAATTTTGCAGAACATGAACGATTTCACATTATCGTTCATTGGCATTGTCTCCAAAATTCCCAACTATATTTCCTTCATCAAAATCCTTTTTGTCTAAAATTCCAACCCACTAATTTTCTAAAATGATTCTTAGTTGCTCTAATAATTGGTAATGTTTATATATCTGTGTCACCAAATTTAGTAATACCTTTCGTCGGCTCTATAATTCGATACATTTCATTAATAATTTATTTACGAAATTACCAGACTTATTTTTAGATGAAAATTTTTAATTGTATTTAGATTATTATTTTCGCTTTTACTAATAATACCAAATTTACAGCAACTAGCAGTCTTAAACCTTCACTTCTTTTTTTCACTTTGTGTTGCGCACTATCAACTAGAGAATGTCTTGAGAAATTTATTTAAAAATATGCATAAATTCAAGTGTACTTTTCTTCTATTATATTCTATGAACCCAATTAAGTTTTCATGAGAGCGATTTTTCTAGAAACAATACGGCGATATCGCAGCTATCTATTGGACTCTGATTACATAAAGCGCATCAACTATCGCTCTCATTAAAACGAAACTTTCCTAAACTAAAATTTCATATTCGACATTAAATTCTCCAATAATAATTTTTTCTCGAGACATTCTATAGATGAAATTATTTCCTAAAGTTACGTTAGTTAATCAAAAATATTCAGCCTTAAAAGGTGTCCCAATTTATTTTAGAACCTTATCTTATCGAATAACAAATTTAAAAATTGTAATTTTTTTTCTATTTTTTATATTTCTACTCACAACCCTTTGATACAGCCTTCTCGTATGGTAAAACAAAACAAAAACAAAACAAAAAAACAGTTACAATTATAATTAAGGCCGAAAAAAATACAAATTGGACAAGAAATTAAAACCGCGTACGTCAAAGATCAACAAATAACAACTTTAAACGAAAACGAAATTCGAAATAAAAGTAATCGACAACAAAACAAAACCAAAAAAAAAAAAACACGTAAGAAACATACACCCTTCTTCTTCGTTATCATAACGACATCGTCTCTGTTCGCTTTTTCTCTCACTCGTGTCTAATTAATCCTTCTTATTTTCGCTCTCTCTCTCCAATTTTTAAGCGCTTTTATCTACTTATATAATCCTTTAATTTTCCCAAACAAAATCCCTTATACGTAATCACCGAAAAAAAAAAAAAAAAAAAAAAAACGAAATACAGTCAAGATGTAACGCAGTAACAAACGAAAAGGAAGAGAAGATAACCCCAAAAAAATGCGCCAAATAAAATGGGAACCTCGTACAGCCTCGATCCGCAAACGATCTTTGATTTCGAAGAAAAATAAAATGGAAAATTCTACCAGTGGAAATCAATTTCAAATTGGAATCACGGCTCCGAATAAAATGAAAAAAATTGGTTTTTATACAAAATTTCAAAATGGGGGGAAAGAATATGGAGCGTCGCGTGCAAATTAGCCAAATTATCTCTAAAATATAACAAAAATGAAACAAAAAGCTCGCGGTGCATTTTGACAATCAAAAGAATACAAAAAAAAAGGGATAAACAAAATTATAAAAGTTAAAAAAAAAAAATGCGCGTAGTTGAACAATAATGCTTAAACTGAAGTTTAGTGTACAAATATAATTGGGTTTTTAATCTATATTTAAAATTAACAATTTTAATTATGAAATTTAAGTTTGTTTTCAATCGCGAGAGGAATAAATCCACACTAGAAAAATAATTAAATATTTGCCCAAAAAAAAAAAAAAAAAAAAAAAAAAAAAATTGGAGGTGCTACGTCACTATAAACTTATTCTAACGTTGACAGAAGGAAATTTAAAAGCTTATTATACTTTAATTAATTAGAATTATATTTTATTGAGTAAAAATTTAAAACATTGATGAAAAAGAGATCCGAGGAGCTAGTCGCGGAAGGGTTATTAACGTTTAACAAAACAAAGAAAGGATTCTTTTATACGAAATAACCTTTAATCCTTGGAAATAAAATGAAGAAGAAATAAAAAAGCATACAAAATTAAATATAAAATACGTATTTTAGGTGATCACCACACCACAAAAAAAAAAACTTTATGAGAGTACACTTTCACACAAGTTCAAAACTTTCTTTGCACCGTTAATATCGAAATAACAAAAATTAACGTCACGAAGCACCTTTTAGCTGATAGACTTTTATCTATAGTTCTTATTAAAACAAAACGAGAAAAAAATAAAGGGACAAAAATTAATATAAAAAATAAAATTGATCATTCGCACCTGAATTCTAAATATTTTTAGCTCCTAATATCTGTCAATTTTTAGCTTAATAAGCGTCTCTATATTTGTGGATTTGAAGAAAAAAAATTCTCATTTTTTGAAACAAAAAGAAACGAGCACGAGAAAAAAAAAATACCAAATAATATCACTAATTACACGTTTAAATGAATTTATCCCGCTCCATGTCCGCTTTTAACTTTGTCCTAATTCATTCGCACCAACATATATCTTAATAACCAGACACTCACTATCCCCGAAATCTATCCGTAACTAACAAACAACATCCGAAAAATAAGAATTTTCTGAATATCGAAAAATTGCTAGATCCCCCTAAACACGTGATTTAAAAAAAAAAATGATAAAATTTTTCGATCTTTTTCGCGAACTAAATTCGCCTCTATTATTGAAGCTTTTGAAAACAAAAATGATACCTATTATAACCCCAATCGCGATCCAATTGAAATTTAATTTGTCATCGTTAACCAATGAGAATCCCCCCTTTCCGACTCGACATATACAAATTAATATTAGAAATAATTTCTATTTTAATTTGACTATGAATATAATGAGGCCGAAATGAAAACTGCGATTTCAATTAAACTAATTAAAAGTCAGAATGCCCGCGACACTAGAAACGTTTTATAAAATAGGACTAAACTTCCAAACGTATAGATTTAATAGTTTTCTTTATTAATATTATTTTTAAAAATTATAATTTGACGATGTTAAGTCTTCCAGGAGCAAAAATCTGGGCTTCGGGGGGTATTTGCATTTGTTTAAAATGTGCAAGTGGGTTTCTATAAAATTAAGGGTCAAAAGGATGACAAATTTTCAAAATATAATGGCGACCCCCTTTTTGCCCCTTTGACGTAGTTTAATTAATTTTTCTTTTAGGAATCGAAACAAAGGCTATTTATATTTTAGATTATTTAATTTTGAATGGCCGGAATAAATTGTCGCGATGGCGAAATTGCAATATTGGTGTTCAGGGAGTAGCCGACGTGTAAGGAGAAAGCAATTGCCTGGTGAAAATTAGTTGGCTGGAAGGAGTATATCTTTTAGTAATCATTTCATTAATAATTACCGAAAGAAAACTTATTTAAATACTAAATGGGCCTGTCTCGTGATTGAATTCGGATAGAATTCAATAAGAGTTTTAAAAATAAGACCAATGATTTGGTGCATTTGATATAATTTCAAAAGGTCAACAAAGAGGTTCGTATGATCGAATCCCAAATTATCAACACCCCATAAATTCCCAAAGGATCGACACGCAAAAACATTATTATCATTTAGGCCCAATTGCAAAATTGGGCGTAAATAACCAACTTAGAATGTCCAAAATGTCTAGAAGTTTGGCCCGGATATTACATAGGGCGCTGTATGTTTAAGCTAACCTATTTGGTTCTTTTGTGTCAAGCCAGTATTCCGGACACTACTTTGGACTTGGTGAAACTTAACCTTATTTTAATTACCCTTAAGAAACGAAATATATGTTTATCAAATGGTACTGAAAAATTCATCTGTCGATGATTTGGGATTCGAAAAAATGAACCCATTTTTCGTTCGATTGAAATTTAATCAAAGCCCCGTTCACACTAGAAACTTTGAAACCGTTTTGTAAAGGTCAGATTATGAAAATTAGAGGTCATATACAAAGATTCTTTGTCAAAAATATAATTATTAGCTTTAAATGTTAATTTGTATATAGAAACGGTTAGAAAAAGGTTGCAAACCGGGGCGGTGCGAAGTGAGCGTGGTCATAGGGTGGGGTGCCGAAAATATAACGATAGATAGAGAGCAGGGCGGCTTAATAAGATCTCATTCCACCTGAGAAACGTACAAGGGCCGCCCCTGATTTCAAAGTATCTAGTGTGAATGTAAATCAAGACGATTTACTCCGAAATCTGATAACAATTGAAATAGTTACGAATTCTCATTATATCAAAAATTCAAAATGCGTAACATTGATATTTTTAACCGAATTTTGGAGTAAATGATTTAATTTTTAAGCTTTCACTATTCTCTAAAGAAGAGCATTACCAACAAGAGACCTTTCTGTTTAATTTTAACCTTTTCCAAAACTTCAAAAACGAATCCCACAATTTCATCTCTCCCCCATCTTAAACCTAATTTTAACTTGAAATTTACCGTAAATAATTTCATTTTCTTTGCGTTTTTAATATTTTTATTACTAAGATAAACATGTACCGCCGAAATGTGATAAAGTTCCTAACCTTCGGTGGGGTACAAGTTTAAAACGAAATTCGGGAAAAACCTGATTTTTTTTTTTCCACCCCTTAAAAATGTATTTTACCCGTAAAATATAGTTATTTAGGGATTAAAATTAAATAGTTATTATTAAAGTTAAGTTTCCTCCCGTAGATTGGTTTTAATGTTAAAATGATTAATATATATTACAAAATTAACACAACATTGGTTCAAACCGTGTTTACGAATTTTAAAAAACATTGTAAGGGGAAATACGATATCTCAACTCAGGTATTTGTTTAATAATTAAAAAAAACAATTATCAGTTCTACAAATTAAAAATTGTTAAATGGGGGTTTAAAATTAATTTTAATCCTAAAACAATACGATTATTTAAAAACACTTCGAGCTTATAAAAACAAAAAAACTTAGATTATCCAAACGAAAAAAAAGTGTTTTTAGAAAGTCGGGTAAAACAAAATGCGATGTTAATTTTTAATTACGAACATTAATTTTTCGGTCAAGTTTTTTAGTTTTTAAAAAATATATAAATAACTAATAAAAGGGAAAATATTTCATTTTCAAAACGATTTTAAATATTAAATCACATAAAACTGTGATATTTTTATTGAAACGGCGATTTCAAAGAAAAAAACAGTATTGATAAAATGCAATTAAAAAAAAAAAGAAAAGCGATTTTATTACGATTTAGCAGGGGAATATTTTTAAAAATAAATACAAATTAAAAAGTGGGGTTCAAAAAAAACCAAAAAACTAAGAGGTAAAAATTAAAACAACTTTTTATCCGTTGTTAAAACGCGCGAAGGCAAACTACGTATAAAGGGGGGATATTTTGATTTTTAAATTTGATTCAAAAGTTTTAAAACATATCTGAAAATGGATTTCGCATATCAGCACTATACGGTAAACAGTGTATTATTGCATTGCTCACATATCACTCATATTATATAAGAAAAAAAAATTACACAAAAAAAAAAAACACACTACTTTGCATTTTATACACTGTACATGTTTTCGTGTATCATTCAACAAAAATGTTTGGACAAAAACAAAAAACAAAAAAAAAATAGTAGCTCTCAAATATTATATATTTAAATGTTCTTAAGTGCCAAGTTTCCGCCTACAGTTAAGAGGGAATTAAAGTAGGCTGAAAAAAATAAATAAAATATTAATAATAAAAATACAAAGTAACAAAGTTAACTCTAAGCTTGCCGCTTTCTGATATTACCGAAAAAAAAAAAAAAAATCAACACAAAATTGTGACGTTGTTAACGTGTTTTACATAATATATATATTGGAAAGCGAGCTTTTAAAACTAAAAGTTAATTTTGTTTTATTTTACTTTAAACAAAAAATAAAATAAAAACTTTGTTTTGGTTCGTAGCTAAGAAATGTTATTAAGCAGTATTACGGGGACAAAATTCTAATTGAATAATTGATTTGTTAAACTGATTAGGTACAGACGATTTGGCTCTAATTATAGGTGAAATATTATAAAATAAAATTGTATAAAATAATATGATTTAAAAAAATAGCTGCCATGGTGAACAAAATTTGAATTTATAATTTTTTGCCAAAAACTCTTTAAAAAAAAAGTGCGGGCGCTAGACATTTTGTTGATTTAAGATATCAAGGAATAATACCACGTGATTTCTTTCTCAAAATCTTTTAACATATCAAGGCGTTTTTGCCATTAATTATTAAAATTTAGTAGAATATTTTTCATTTTATTATAAAAAAGGGTTTCAATTGATCAAAATTGATTTGTGGTTGGTTTTTTTAAAATAGAATTTCTTGATATTTTAAGATAATAAAACGTTAGCGAACGCGTTATTTTAAAATCAAGACCGTAGCCAATCAAAATTGTGCTTAAACTTTTAAATATCAAAGTTTGAGTATAATGTAGTGTTTAACCCTTACCTGGCTCGCTACGATCTTGAATTAAATAACATTTAACAAAAAAGTCAAATTTTTAACTAAGTTACAGATTCTTAGAACTATCGCGAAGAACAAGAATAAATACGTAAATTTAGGAATAACAAATATTCAAAAAAAGTTTTGAAAATATATATTTAGCACCATTAACACTCTTAAATAAAAATAAAAAATCTAGTTTTTGTGGAAATTCTTGCGCAATAAGGATGTATCGCACCCGTTTTTTAATTAAAATTATCATTAAATTTTAAATTTAATGGTTATTAAAAATTGTTATTGTAGCGAAAGAAAAAAACTAAGTCTCAACTTCTGTGCAATTTTTTAAGAGGTTTCTTTTTCGCAAGTTGTGTACTGTGATTCTAGTTAAAAATAAAAATTATGTAAAATAAGAGTCAATTTGAAAAGGATCTCTGAACCGTGATAACGACGTATTGGTAAGTGTTATTTTGAATGCCTTTGGTTTTAGCATAGTAATTGACGGATTGCATTATTGTGAGACTGCGAGATGCAATTTGGGAAAGGAGATTGAGCTGGCGGGAGGGTTTAGTAAAACAAGTTAAAGAGGTCCAGTCAACGCGACAGCGGATGGTATGGGAAGTGAAACTCCTAGTGATCCGCTCCTGGAGGTACGGATAGCCGGCGATGATATGGGGTCAGGCGGAAGTTCAGTTCAAGACAGGCTGGGAAATAAGGCGGTTTCACTGGACAAAAGTCCAGTTTAAAAATTAGCTGGGCCAGTTTAAAAATTAGCTGGGCCAGTTTAAAAATTAAATGCTTGGGGGTCTACTGGCCACAAGGCCAGTTAATTAATTCCAAAATTTTGTTTTGTTTCTAAGCCTACGTCATAGTCCTATGTCATAGTGACAGTTTGTCAAGCTCATGAAAATTGTAACTGGCCCATGTCCAGTTTTTTAGTTAAACTGCTTGGGCTCTACTGGCCACAAGTCCAGTTCAAAAATAATCCTTAATTCCCAGCCTGGTTCAAGAGGCTCGCCCAGAACGGAAGCACGTCGTCGTCTGCTAAGCCAGAAAAAAGTCGAGTTTAAAGGGGCTTTAAAAAGCAAATAGTCACTAATCAACTAGTTAGTTCCATGGTTTAAAGATGCAGTATTGCTAAGGGTATAACCGGGTATTTTACAAATGGACCCTTATTTCATTGATCACTTCTGAATGCTGCAGACGGTTTTCATTGCAACAGCTCATGAAAAAAGTTTAGTCCAAGGCCTGCTGGCTTGTATTAAAGTGAGAACCTGAGAGAATTAAGTACGCTATAACTATGGTTGAGGAAAATTGTTCTTGTAAAGTAAAGGGTGTAAAAATGACTCGAGATTTAGTGACAGGGAGTACATGGAAGGAATTTTTTTTCTTAAATTTCCAAACCAAAAGACTGATTTAAGTAAATGTAATCGTTGGATTTCGGCTTGCGCTAGACCAGAATTTATAACATTCAAAATTTTTATTAAAAAGTGAGTTGTATCATACTACAAAATAATTATTTAACGTTTGAATATTTCTTTCTGTATTTAAAGGCGCACTTGTTTATTTTATTTCATTGGTGGTGCTGGACCAACTGAGAAATATCACTACCCAATTGCTTATCATGATTATTGTGTTGATGATACCCACAAAACTAGCTTGCTTAAGATAACGGAGACTCAAAAGTATCATAATACAAATTGGCATGCCGAAGAGTCTAACAATAACTTTGTAGAATTATTCTTACCCATCAAAGACCCAGCCTGAACCCCGGTGAGCTTAGTTTTAGTGCTGAAGATTCTAACCTGAAGCCTGACGAACTTAGTTTGAGTGTTGAAGAAATTAGTTTCAACATCAAAAAAGAGCCTAGTTTTAACGCCAATGAAAAGCCTAGATTTAAAACCTCAGAAAGTTCTAGCACAGTTTTCAACAATTTAATCTTGCGTAAACAAGTTCAGTCATCAGTGGTAACAGATACAACAGAGCTTTTAATGAAATATATTGAAAATCAATATTTTAGTCATATTAAAGAATTAAGATGGACTATATCTTCAAATGATGATTCCAGTTTGAGCATATTTAAGCAAATACCCCATATATATGTGCTATCGAAGTAAAAATTGGGTTATCTTTAGAGTTTGAAATTCTCATTTATGGGAATTCACTACTTCGATTAGGAACTTTTCCCAAAAAGATCTCAAAGCTTAGTGATTTACTAAATATATTAGGTTACATAAATAAATTAACTCTTTGTAATGGGTGTCATTTAGAAAATCAGGACATTAAATACAGTGGTAAACTAGGTAGCGTAAATATTTATACTAAGACTCTTTACTCGAAAAACTATGAAGTTTTTGTGAAGAATAGGACAAGCTGTTGAAATTGCAAATCTCTTACAAATTATATTCTTCGGAAACAAAACATTGAATCAAAGAAAGGCCCTCTCATTTTTCAGCTTATGTCGAGGGAGAGTTTAGTAGAAGCGTTGAAAATAAAAACACGACAGAATAGAACTCAAAGCCAGCAAATCCAACAGTTAAAGAAAACAATTAAAACTCTTAAGCCGTCCCTTAAAGAAGAATCTAACTCATTGTTTTAAGAGTCTCTTGACAAAGAAATTTATTAACCAGAAGAGAACTTTTTACGCCTTTTTGTCCTTCCTCAACCAGCACGAAGACCGCTATGGGCATCCGTATTTACTAGCCAACGTGGTTTCACAATGGAGTCAATAACTGAGAGCTAATATGGATTTGGGAGTTCAATTGAGCATCACTTATTGCCGATGAAATGAAAATTAAATAAGGGCTAATTTATAAAGCGGATACTGAGGATGTTAAGCTCTGACTATCCTAAAAACGTTAGCATTTTCCCTGTTGCTTTTTTAAAATTTCCTAGTTGGGTGTATTGAGCCATATATTGGGAAATAAAATATATACATCTAGGACAGCTATCTCGTACCTTTGCCTGAACTAAGCTTGGCGTCGGCATAGAGGAAAGCTTCACCGGGATATCAGAAACCAGATTGGTTTCCATTTGATGCGCACGAAGATGCTCAAACCTCTAGGACGAGTAGTTAACGCAGCTACACAGAACATGGGAGGTTTCCTCCTCTGCAAGGCACGCCCTGCAGAGAGGATCATCCCCAACACCAATCAGGTGGAGGTGCCTGTTGAGTTGACGGTGTCCAGTTAATAGATCACTGACTCATCTAATACTAGGGTAGAGAGAGCTAGTAAGTCCATCACACTAAAAGGTTTCTTGATCTCGATGACAAAAAGGGGTTAAATCCTGGACTCTATGAAACCTAACAAGGATATCAAACCACAACTAAAATATGCAGATGTCGTGTCATTATGTTCGCCACACTTCATATTGTACGGGATTTCAATGTTAATTTTTTTTGGGTTTTGGCGGAAATGTGTGTGATTTTGGTAGATGTCCCACCCCTCGACATTTACTCACTATCTGGCTCTAGTAGTTAAGGTCAGGGCTCCCACCAAAATCTTAAAAAAATAGGGAAATAGGGGATTTTTCAGGTTAGAAATGGGGTGAAATAGGAACCAAAATTTTTAAAATAGGTAGCAATAGGAACCAATTTAAGAAGAAATTAGATATTTAATTTTCACAAAATGTTTTTTAAAGTAGTTTTTTTTTTTTTTTTTTTTTTTTTTTCTTTTGTAAAACATTTTAGCAAATCTGACTTCAATTTTATCACATTTTGTCGTGACATTATATCATACTGACTTAGTCAGTTTTTCAACTTAGCATAAAATTTGGGTTCAATATTATAAGACGACGGTACTTTTAAATAGAAATCTGGTGATTTAGAGACCATAATCACGATTTTATGGTGGTTTAGGGACCTCAAAAAAAAAAGTAGGGGGTTTTAGGTATTTTAGGGACCTGGTGGGAACCCTGCAAGGTTTAATTAAGATTAAGTTAAGATTTCACGTCCTGGATCATGAATGTATACCTTTATTTGTATATGATTGAGCGCAGAAAAAAAAATCTAAAGGAAAACTTTACAAGTGTGCTTCTTCCTCCTTTAAACATGTAATCAGCATATCTATCCTTTGAAAATTTCATTTCCGTCTCTTTTCCTTTAAAAATTTCATTTCTGTCTCTTTTGCTTTTCCTTTAAAAATTTTATGTGCCTCTTCTCCTTAAAAAATGAATTTGTATCGCTTCAAATTGTCTTTAGACCTTTAAAAAACTAATGAGTATCACCATCTGAAAAATAAATCAGTCATTACCAAATCAGTGTCATAGTCAGTTTAACAATCAAATCTTTTCAAATTTATGAAAAAAAAAAAAGCATTTATTTTACAGAGAAATAGTAGCCAGGGTACAGTCGTAATTGGAAAGCTTAGTTACAAAAAAAAATCCAAGTAATACCCTTGGAAATAATGAAGCTACTAGCTGAGGGGAATATCTTAATAAAGCCTTTATTATTATACTAGTAAATCATGGACCTTATGGACAGTTCCAAGACAAGAAAATCTAAAAAAAAAAAAAAAAAGCTGATGCTTGATGACGCCACAAGTGGGATTTCGTTGCAGCCCCAAAATATTGAACAAATTTCTTAGTAGTAGGTAATGTTAGATGTAGATACTTCTCTGCATCTGGTAGGGTTAACAGCGTGATGAGTTTCCTTTCTGATTATAGGGGAGAATAAATATAGGGAAGATTTGTCAAGGAACGAAAACTTTGCCTGTAAACTGTCCTTAAGTTCCACGAGAAAATTATCTTTTTATTATTTGTGGAAATGTTTTTATTAAGCCGTTAAAGACAAATTTTTAATCAATATCAATTATAATTTAATATTCTTTCAAATAGATGCGAGTTTAAACTTTAAACGTAATTTTTTTTTTTTTCTTTAAATAAATATAGATGATTCGGTTATTTTTCTTCGATAATGACCTTCATCTAGTAGAGGATTTGTGACCCGACGATGATCTGGTATGAACGCCAGACTTAATTTCTTCAAGAAAACTGTAAGTATGCGAAAAGAAAATTGTTAAAGTAGTCACGCAACCTCACTTGATTCGGGCCTTGTCAAATTAATCTCGCGCCAAGCTCGTGTTTTAATCTTTAGAAAATAAAATCTGCGAGGCTGTTTTTTTCATACACATGAAGTTAGTTTTACTTTTCAATTCAACGTGCTCCCATGGAATTGCTAAAGGAATCGGCTTTCCCAAGGATGAGAAATCCAATTTTTCAAAAATTTGAACAGGATTTGACCAAATAAAAACCTGAATTTGTCAAAAGTGGACCAAAAGGCGTGCCAATTTCCATTTGGTCCAAAGTAAAACCAACGTGCCACGTGTATGTAAAAACAGTCTCAGAAATTTTTAATTTCTAAAGATTAAATTCGAGAGCTATTTGACAAGGCCCCAATTGAGTCACGTTTCGTGTTTACTTTAAAAGGGTACAAGACTCTAGAAAGAAGTTTTTTAATAGATTTTAAACTTAAAATGTGGCCAAAAACTAAATTTCCAATTTACTTCGAGACTCAATTGCTGATGTGAATGAGAGGTTAGGCTTTGAAATGGCGACGCTTTAGAGTTAAATTGGTTCAATTCATTCAATATTTTTTGGCAATAAAAACTATAGTTTTCTCTAGAATTTTTCCTGCCCAAAATTTCTTTAAAACTGATTTAGGCTTGTCTAGTTAGCGACTTTGATAATTAACTGCAATTTATCTCACGTAACCTTTGTTCAGATTAATACAGGTTTTACGCATATTTTAACTGTCCAAGATCAATTAAGAGTCTAGTATCCCTTTAAAAAGCAAATTTTGGTGGTGAAGTATTAATTAACCTTTTCGAATTGTGTATGGTAGTCGATCCCATAATAATTTTAATTCCTTGATGAGTTTTGTTCAAGCTATGTATCATGAGAGATTCTTCGTACGTGGTTCCGCCGATCATAAAAACAATTATATCTTGCACTCTGTATCCAGATTGCGGAACGTTTCCCAAAAATGGGAAATGACTTTCTCTTAATTTTCCTTTTATTAAATCTGTTAAAGTTTCTTTGAGCAACGGTTCGTGTTGGGTATAAATATTTTCGACTCCTTTCAATCCTTTAATAACTTTGCGCGTAATAGTTCGCATGCCTTCAGCGGGAGTGGGTGCGGTTTTCGCTTCACTGAATTCCAAGACGTAGCGAATGTACTACAATGATAAAATTAATGGAAATTCAATTACAAAAATTAGGGTTGAGTGAACCCAGGCTTTAAACTAGAGCCCTAAAAATCTTCTTTAACGAGACTCGAGAGCTCTGGGTTTCTTTACCGATTTACGTTTAAGCCTGGGCTCTGTTAATAATTCTGGTTTCGAGCCAAAAAATTGTTTTCGAAAGCTTAAGAAATTAATAGCATAAAGGATATTAACTTGTAAAGATTTTTCAGGAAAGCCGTCACGCTCTTTCAATAACTTAACAAGACCTTGAATATTATAGTTGCCACTTTTTTCGAAGCATAGTGCATAGAGTAATGTTAATCTTAAGGCGTCGTGATGAGTTACTCTTTTATCTTGGATTAAACGAGAAACTTTCTAGTAAATAAATAAAAAATTTTATTATTTTTTTTTTTGGTTTTTAAATATTTTAATTTGTTAACCGTTTGTACCGAATAAGCTTCCGAATGATCCGGCGTATTTCCCGAAGCCAATTCTTGTTCAGCTTCCGAAACTTCAAACATATTGTGAGATGAAACTAAACGAGACAATTCTCCAATGACAGTCACGTGTTTCGAAACGGTTCCTGACATTTTTTTAAACTGAGGGTAGTTTTCTACAAACGCCTAAAAAATTAAAAATACTTTTACGGTTTTACAATAACTTTTAGGGAAGAGTAAAGCCCCATTTTCAATCAATGTTACAATTTTTAACTTTCGCTTTTGCAAGAGAAACTAATATCAAATTCATTTGGATATCCGCTTCTCCGTCAACGAAGCCTATTAACACATGGTTTAAACAAAGCCTGATTTAATCAACTTTTTTTGACGCAAAAGCTGTATTCTTGGCCGAAAAAAAAAAAAATCTTCATCGAAAATGCAGCTTAAGGCTTTGGCTAATAGGAGATCCTCTAATTTATCGAACAAAAACTACTATCTACCAGTCATCTTTTTAGCGTTTTCTATTTGCTTACTTATAACTTAGAGAACCTGGTTTGCAAATGATCCATTACCCCTTAAGGATTGCTGCAAAATTTGACAATTAAACCCCCCATTATTTTCCAGGTTTTCCTCTGACTAAATGACTATACCATATTCCCCATTATGCATGATGTTATCTTGCACAAGCCATTGTTAAAAGATTTTTTTTTTTTTTTTTAATTCCATCACTTTTTCAAACACAAGTAGTAAATCCATGACCTCAAGGTATTATTTTGAAATTCAGACTTTTCCCTGACCTTTAGGTGCCAGTTTAAATTCCTGATTTTTTTCGTTAGGCAAAATTTTCAAATTCCCGACATTCTAAAGCAATTATTAAATTGCCTAAATTTCTGTTACTTTTCTTAACTTTTGGAACAATTTGGCCTCTTGGCGTTATTTTTAAAATTCCCTAACCTTTAGGGCCAATTTTCAAATTCCCTAATTTTTCCAACCTAAAATTTTTATATTTCCAGCTTTTAGAAGTTTTCCAAAATTTCTACTCTTCGATAGATGTTAAAGAAACAACGCAATGTGTTTTGAAATTCTCCGGGAACAGCCCAATGAAAAAAGACACGAGTTATTTCATAACAATAAAAGAAGACTCCTAAGAAGGCCCGACTACGGACGCCACCTACAAGGACTGTAAAATAAGCACTCTCTTAAATAATTACGAACACTCAAGCCAAGCGCAAAGAAGCAACGAAGGTATTCAACCTTTTTATGTCCTCTTAAACAATTAGAAATATTAACGTATAAGTTTGTACCTTCATATCGGCGATAGATTCTACTTTTTGTTGGGATTTTGTTTTCTTTTGAAAATCTTGCATCAAATCTTTAATATTCGAACCAATCTCTCCAAAGTTATTGTGTAAATTCTTATAATGGAAAATAACTGTAAAAATTTAGATTAATGAAATTGCAAGGACGGTATTCACCTGGGCATAAAATGTATCGTGTTCGGATGAGAGAACTAATTCTTGCAAATCGCGACTAATCCCTGGTACGTGAGCTAAACTCACTCTGTTGTTGTGAATAGTTAGAAGTTCATGTACCATGGCTTGATAAGTCCACTACAAAAGCATTTGATTAACTTTAAGATACAATTAATTTTTTGAAATATACTAGACCTGGTTTAGCAACGGAGTCACGGGATCGCGCCTTCTATCAACTATTAACAGTAAAGGAGGAATCTCGCTTCTACGAAAATCAAATAAAGAAGAATCTTTATTGGCAAATTGTTTCAAACTTTCAGCTAAGCGTTTGGCCATGTCTGACGACACTTGATAACGAATAATGTTGCAGGATTTCTTCAACGAGAGCATTAGAGCGGCTAATCCTTGGACCGTTCGAGATAAATGATTTTGATTCCATAAGTTCACCTATTAAAATAAGTTAGTTTTAGATATTTATTGATGGTAAATAATGAGTTTATCATCTGTTCACCTGATAGCATCCGACGATGCTCAGGGAAAATAAATCAGGGCTTATTGCCAAATAGTCGGCGAAGTATTCTTGAATTTCGCGGACCGATTCTTGTTCATCAGCCTCTGCCAAGACTTTGACGTCGCTTCGACTAATAACGTTGCTAAAATCTTATTTATCAAACAGACAAAATCTTAATTATCAAACAGACAAAATCTTAATTATCAAACAGACAAAATCTTAATTATCAAACAGACAAAATCTTAATTATCAAACAGACAAAATCTTAATTATTAAACAGACAGAGTCTTAATTATTAAACAGACAAAATCTTAATTATTAAACAGACTAATTAGAATTTGAAATAATCATAGAATAATAAGAGCTTACATAGGTAGTATTGGCCATATCGAGGGCTTCTTAGCTCTTGAGAAAGTAGCTGAATATTTTCAGCAGTGGGACGAAGAAATGATACGCATTTTAAATGTTTCATTGGCTCTCGGGATGCCAAATCGATTCTTTCAAATAGAAATACTTCCTTCTTCAGATTTAAGATATCGGACTGGGCAAATACGATGCTCACGATACTTAGCTAGATGTCAATTTAAAGATATTATTTTTATGTAAATCATTAAATACATGACAACCATCCTACAGTTTCCTTGTCCAGTAAGAATACTTTCATTCCAGACCCACATTCGTCGATCATTTTGTGGACGTAACTTTTGACCGCCGCTATAACGTTCATTTTAGATTTTTGAATATCAACTAAGATAATACAATATTAACGATTATCCATTAATATTACATGAAGACTGGCCGAAGGCGCAGTGGTAAGGAACGTTAGGTAATGTGATTACTAAGTGTTTATAACAGTGTAATTTTTGAGTGTGTACTGTGTTTGTACAACGCCTACAAGCAGGGACGGAAATAAGCACAAGTCACTGGTCATTTGTCCGATAAATTTTCCAAATGTCCGATAACTTTTTATTTTTAAGAGGGGGTCACTGGACAAATGTCCGATAAAAAAAAGTACTTTTCAATACAGGAAATGTAGCATTGTCCGGTAATTTTGTTAAATGTCCGATAACTTTTGAATTTTTAAGGGGGTTACTGCATTTTATTATATCTGTCCCTGCGGTCAGCCTCAAATGTAAACTGTGCCAGGGCAGGGAGGCGTCAGATGAGAGTTGAGCCGACCAGGCATATAGTGGACGAATGCTCGACGCTTCCTCCAGAGAGAACCTTCAACCGGCCCTGCACCGACCCGGCAGAGCAAAGGTATCTAAGGCGATTCGGATTCAGGGAAGAAAAAACATCACAGGAGGTGCTGGACCACACGAAATGCATAAACTTTGCTATATCAGACATATACTGGAGGAATGCCCGGCGCTTGCTCCAGCGAGGACCTTGAGCCTGTCTGACACCGACCCGACAGAGCCGAGGTATCTACTGTGGCTCGAACTCACGGAAAAAAACACCACAGGGGTACTGGGCAAGGTACTGGCACCAGAAATCGATGGAAACTAGTTTCCATCGGCTTCTGGTGGCACTTAAAGGGACTATCTGTAGCATGTCCCTTTAAAGTCGGATGTATTTCATTGTTTAGCAGACGACTTTGACCATAACAAATTGTACAGTCAAAGCAAGGATGTGTGCATAAGGTAAGATGATTTTAACCACCAAAAAAAAAATACACGTCATAAGCAGAGAGTGTAGTAGCGCCATAGAGGGTAGAAGGCTTGGCTTGGAGTGTTCTCGCTTGACAATTTGCATCTCAACTTCCGGTATGCGCGCGACTTTTTGTATTATATAATAGAGGCTCCGATTGGTTCATTGGCGATGAACCGGAAGTAGAAAGACAAATTTTTCAATAAATAAAAAAAGCGAGAACACTAAAATTGCCTTGCCAATGGCTGGCCTTCTACTCCTCTTCTTTCTAACCTCTATGGTAGCGCCATCTAGTTAGGTTTGCCCATAGATAAAATAACTAACGTCATAGATGAGCGGCGATAATGGTCGCTGGAGCGTGGCGCGTTAAGATCGTATTGGCCTTTTCGCGAATTTCCTCTTTGGCCAAAAAAATGTTTTCTATTAAATATTATTTGAGAGGAGGAAATTAAATCGGCTTAAAACATGTTAAAAAGGTTATATTCTATACGAAACGTCAATTTTCAAAAGGTAAAAATAACATTTACATCATTTTAAAAAATTAAAACTTATTTAGCTCAATAAGCCTTGGTCCTTCTTATAGAATAGAAGGCATTCATGCTTTGATACAAGTTATACAAGGCGAACTAAATGGGTTCCCCATAAGTCTAACCTCCGCGATCTGTAAAGTTTTGGAAAAATGCATTAGGTCCTCCATCCTCTTACACGTTTATCCCTACCTCAGTGCCTTCCAACATGGCTTCCTCAGTCATCGATCTGTAGAAACTAACTTATTATCAGCCCTAAGTCACTAGCTGAATGACTATGAAACTAACACTCGCGTAGATGTTATATATTTAGATATAGCCTAAGCTTTTGACTCTGCCCCACATCATCGTCTCCTGGCCAAACTTAAAACCTACAGCATAACCGCGACTATATACTCATGGATTACCGGTTATCTTCTTCATCGTTCCCAAGCAGTACGCGTTGGTGATTCTCTTAGCTCTTATCTCCCAGTCTCTAGTGGGGTCCCTCAAGGAAGTGTACTTGGTCCTCTTCTCTTCCTTCTCTATATAAACGATCTCCCTTCTGGTATATCTTCAGATCTTAGTCTTTTCGCGGATGACCTAAAACTATTCAGAGCTATTCACTCCTACACCGACATATCTCAATTTTCCCAATTTTCCCAATTTTCTCAATTTTCCCAATTTTCTCAATTTTCCCAATTTTCTCAATTTTCTCAATTTTCCCAATTTTCCCAATTTTCCCAATTTTCTCAATTTTCCCAATTTTCTCAATTTTCCCAATTTTCTCAATTTTCCCAATTTTCCCAATTTTCTCAATTTTCTCAATTTTCTCAATTTTCCCAATTTTCCCAATTTTCTCAATTTTCTCAATTTTCTCAATTTTCTCAATTTTCTCAATTTTCTCAATTTTCTCAATTTTCTCAATTTTCTCAATTTTCTCAATTTTCTCAATTTTCTCAATTTTCTCAATTTTCTCAATTTTCTCAATTTTCTCAATTATCTCAATTTTCTCAATTTTCCCAATTTTCCCAATTTTCCCAATTTTCCCAATTTTCCCAATTTTCCCAATTTTCCCAATTTTCCCAATTTTCCCAATTTTCCCAATTTTCCCAATTTTCCCAATTTTCCCAATTTTCCCAATTTTCCCAATTTTCCCAATTTTCCCAATTTTCCCAATTTTCCCAATTTTCCCAATTTTCCCAATTTTCCCAATTTTCTCAATTTTCTCAATTTTCCCAATTTTCCCAATTTTCCCAATTTTCCCAATTTTCTCAATTTTCCCAATTTTCTCAATTTTCCCATTTTCTCAATTTTCCAAATCTCAATTTTCCAAATCTCAATTTTCCAAATCTCAATTTTCCAAATCTCAATTTTCCAAATCTCAATTTTCCAAATCTCAATTTTCCAAATCTCAATTTTCCAAATCTCAATTTTCCAAATCTCAATTTTCCAAATCTCAATTTTCCAAATCTCAATTTTCCAAATCTCAATTTTCCAAATCTCAATTTTCCAAATCTCAATTTTCCAAATCTCAATTATCTCAATTATCTCAATTTTCCATATCTCAATTATCTCAATTTTCCAAATCTCAATTATGTCAATTTTCTCAATTTTCCAAATCTCAATTATCTCAATTTTCTCAATTTTCCAAATCTCAATTATCTCAATTTTCCAAATCTCAATTTTCCAAATCTCAATTTTCCAAATCTCAATTTTCCAAATCTCAATTATCTCAATTATCTCAATTTTCCATATCTCAATTATCTCAATTTTCTCAATTATCCAAATCTCAATTATCTCAATTTTCCAAATCTCAATTATCTCAATTTTCTCAATTTTCTCAATTTTCCAAATCTCAATTATCTCAATTTTCTCAATTTTCCAAATCTCTATTATCTCAATTTTCTCAATTTTCCAAATCTCAATTATCTCAATTTTCTCAATTTTCCAAATCTCAATTATCTCAATTTTCTCAATTTTCTCAATTTTCCAAATCTCAATTATCTCAATTTTCTCAATTTTCCAAATCTCAATTATCTCAATTTTCTCAATTTTCCAAATCTCAATTATCTCAATTTTTTCAATTTTCCAAATCTCAATTATCTCAATTTTCTCAATTTTCCAAATCTCAATTATCTCAATTTTCCAAATCTCAATTATCTCAATTTTCCAAATCTCAATTTTCTCAATTTTCCAAATCTCAATTTTCTCAATTTTCCAAATCTCAATTATCTCAATTTTCCAAATCTCAATTATCTCAATTTTCTCAATTTTCCAAATCTCAATTATCTCAATTTTCTCAATTTTCTAAATCTCAATTATCTCAATTATCTCAATTTTCCAAATCTCAATTATCTCAATTTTCCAAATCTCAATTTTCTCAATTTTCCAAATCTCAATTTTCTCAATTTTCCAAATCTCAATTATCTCAATTTTCTCAATTTTCCAAATCTCAATTATCTCAATTTTCTCAATTTTCCAAATCTCAATTATCTCAATTTTTTTCAATTTTCCAAATCTCAATTATCTCAATTTTCTCACTTTTCCAAATCTCAATTATCTCAATTTTCCAAATCTCAATTATGTCAATTTTCTCAATTTTCCAAATCTCAATTATCTCAATTTTCTCAATTTTCCAAATCTCAATTATCTCAATTTTCCAAATCTCAATTATGTCAATTTTCTCAATTTTCCAAATCTCAATTTTCCAAATCTCAATTTTCCAAATCTCAATTTTCCAAATCTCAATTTTCCAAATCTCAATTATCTCAATTATCTCAATTTTCCATATCTCAATTATCTCAATTTTCTCAATTATCCAAATCTCAATTATCTCAATTTTCCAAATCTCAATTATCTCAATTTTCTCAATTTTCTCAATTTTCCAAATCTCAATTATCTCAATTTTCTCAATTTTCCAAATCTCTATTATCTCAATTTTCTCAATTTTCCAAATCTCAATTATCTCAATTTTCTCAATTTTCCAAATCTCAATTATCTCAATTTTCTCAATTTTCTCAATTTTCCAAATCTCAATTATCTCAATTTTCTCAATTTTCCAAATCTCAATTATCTCAATTTTCTCAATTTTCCAAATCTCAATTATCTCAATTTTTTCAATTTTCCAAATCTCAATTATCTCAATTTTCTCAATTTTCCAAATCTCAATTATCTCAATTTTCTCAATTTTCCAAATCTCAATTATCTCAATTTTCTCAATTTTCCAAATCTCAATTATCTCAATTTTCTCAATTTTCCAAATCTCAATTATCTCAATTTTCCAAATCTCAATTATCTCAATTTTCCAAATCTCAATTTTCTCAATTTTCCAAATCTCAATTTTCTCAATTTTCCAAATCTCAATTATCTCAATTTTCCAAATCTCAATTATCTCAATTTTCTCAATTTTCCAAATCTCAATTATCTCAATTTTCTCAATTTTCCAAATCTCAATTATCTCAATTATCTCAATTTTCCAAATCTCAATTATCTCAATTTTCCAAATCTCAATTTTCTCAATTTTCCAAATCTCAATTTTCTCAATTTTCCAAATCTCAATTATCTCAATTTTCTCAATTTTCCAAATCTCAATTATCTCAATTTTCTCAATTTTCCAAATCTCAATTATCTCAATTTTCTCAATTTTCCAAATCTCAATTATCTCAATTTTTTTCAATTTTCCAAATCTCAATTATCTCAATTTTCTCAATTTTCTAAATCTCAATTATCTCAATTTTCTCAATTTTCCAAATCTCAATTATCTCAATTTTCCAAATCTCAAGTAGCTCAATTTTCCAAATCTCAATTAGCTCAATTTTCCAAATCTCAATTATCTCATTTTTCTCAATTTTCCAAATCTCAATAATCTCAATTTTCTCAATTTTCCAAATCTCAATTATCTCAATTTTCTCAATTTTCCAAATCTCAATTATCTCAATTTTCTCAATTTTCCAAATCTCAATTATCTCAATTTTCTCAATTTTCCAAATCTCAATTATCTCAATTTTCTCAATTTTCCAAATCTCAATTATCTCAATTTTCTCAATTTTCTCAATTTTCTCAATTTTCCAAATCTCAATTATCTCAATTTTCTCAATTTTCCAAATCTCAATTATCTCAATTTTCCAAATCTCAATTATCTCAATTTTCCAAATCTCAATTATCTCAATTTTCTCAATTTTCCAAATCTCAATTATCCGGGGGTGTATTTTTACCGGGGGTGTATTTTTACCGGGGGTGTTTTTTTACCGGGGGTGTTTTTTTACCGGGGGTGTTTTTTTACCGGGGGTGTTTTTTTCCCGGGGGTGTTTTTTCCCCGTAGGTGTTTTTTTCCCGGGGTGTTTTTTTTCCCGGGGGTGTTTTTTTTCCCGGGGATGTTTTTTTTTTCCCGGGGGTGTATTTTTCCCGGGGGTGTATTTTTCCCGGGGGTGTATTTTTACAGGGGGTGTATTTTTACCGGGGGTGTATTTTTACCGGGGGTGTATTTTTACCGGGGGTGTATTTTTACCGGGGGTGTATTTTTCCCGGGGGTGTATTTTTCTCGGGGGTGTATTTTACCCGGGGGTGTATTTTACCCGGGGGTGTATTTTACCCGGGGGTGTATTTTTCCCGGGGGTGTATTTTTCCCGGGGGTGTATTTTTCCCGGGGGTGTATTTTTCCCGGGGGTGTATTTTTCCCGGGGGTGTTTTTTTCCCGGGGGTGTTTTTTTCCCGGGGGTGTTTTTTTCCCGGGGGTGTTTTTTTACCGGGGGTGTTTATTACCGGGGGTGTTTATTACCGGGGGTGTATTTTTCCCGGGGGTGTATTTTTCCCGGGGGTGTATTTTTACCGAGGGTGTATTTTTCCCGGGGGTGTATTTTTCCCGGGGGTGTATTTTTCCCGGGGGTGTATTTTTCCCGGGGGGTGTATTTTTCCCGGGGGTGTATTTTTACAGGGGGTGTATTTTTACAGGGGGTGTATTTTTACAGGGGGTGTATTTTTACAGGGGGTGCATTTTTACAGGGGGTGCATTTTTACAGGGGGTGCATTTTTACAGGGGGTGCATTTTTACAGGGGGTGCATTTTTACAGGGGGTGCATTTTTACAGGGGGTGCATTTTTACAGGGGGTGCATTTTTACAGGGGGTGCATTTTTACAGGGGGTGCATTTTTACAGGGGGTGTATTTTTACAGGGGGTGCATTTTTACTGGGGGTGCATTTTTACAGGGGGTGCATTTTTACAGGGGGTGTATTTTTACAGGGGGTGTATTTTTACAGGGGGTGTATTTTTACAGGGGGTGTATTTTTACAGGGGGTGTATTTTTACAGGGGGTGTATTTTTACAGGGGTGTA
Organism: Odiellus spinosus; assembly: GCA_963920705.1. NCBI lineage: Eukaryota > Metazoa > Arthropoda > Arachnida > Opiliones > Phalangiidae > Odiellus > Odiellus spinosus. Next base: position 15,900,276 of record OY987228.1, on the reverse strand, counting down.
TTTTTACAGGGAGTGTATTTTTACAGGGGTGTATTTTTACAGGGGTGTATTTTTACAGGGGGTGTATTTTTACCGGGGGTGTATTTTTCCCGGGGGTGTTTTTTTCCCGGGGGTGTTTTTTTACCGGGGGTGTTTTTTTACCGGGGGTGTTTATTACCGGGGGTGTATTTTTCCCGGGGGTGTATTTTTCCCGGGGGTGTATTTTTCCCGGGGGTGTATTTTTCCCGGGGGTGTATTTTTCCCGGGGGTGTATTTTTCCCGGGGGTGTATTTTTACAGGGGGTGTATTTTTACAGGGGGTGTATTTTTACAGGGGGTGCATTTTTACAGGGGGTGCATTTTTACAGGGGTGCATTTTTACAGGGGGTGCATTTTTACAGGGGGTGTATTTTTCCCGGGGGTGTATTTTTCCCGGGGGTGTATTTTTCCCGGGGGTGTATTTTTACCGGGGGTATATTTTTACCGGGGATGTATTTTTACCGGGGATGTATTTTTAGCGGGGGTGTATTTTTACAGGGGGTGTATTTTTACAGGGGGTGTATTTTTACAGGGGGTGTATTTTTACAGGGGGTGTATTTTTACAGGGGTGTATTTTTACAGGGAGTGTATTTTTACAGGGGTGTATTTTTACAGGGGTGTATTTTTACAGGGGGTGTATTTTTACAGGGGGTGTATTTTTACAGGGGGTGTATTTTTACAGGGGGTGTATTTTTACAGGGGGTGTATTTTTACAGGGGGTGTATTTTTACAGGGGGTGTATTTTTACAGGGGGTGTATTTTTACCGGGGGTGTATTTTTCCCGGGGGTGTATTTTTCCCGGGGGTGTATTTTTCCCGGGGGTGTATTTTTCCCGGGGGTGTTTTTTTACAGGGGGTGTTTTTTTACCGGGGGTGTTTTTTTACCGGGGGTGTTTTTTACCGGGGGTGTATTTTTACCGGGGGTGTATTTTTACCGGGGGTGTATTTTTACCGGGGGTGTATTTTTACCGGGGGTGTATTTTTACCGGGGGTGTATTTTTCCTGGGGGTGTATTTTTCCGGGGGTGTATTTTTCCCGGGGGTGTATTTCCCGGGGGTGTATTTTTCCCGGGGGTGTATTTTTCCCGGGGGTGTATTTTTCCCGGGGGTGTATTTTTCCATTGGGTGTATTTTTCCAGGGGGTGTATTTTTCCAGGGGGTGTATTTTTCCAGGGGGTGTATTTTTCCAGGGGGTGTATTTTTCCCAGTGGTATATTTTTCCCGGGGGTGTATTTTTCCCGGGGGTGTATTTTTCCCGGGGGTGTAATTTTCCCGGGGGTGTATTTTTCCCGGGGGTGTATTTTTCCCGGGGGTGTAATTTTCCCGGGGGGTGTATTTTTCCCGGGGGTAAATTTTTCCCGGGGGTGTATTTTTCCCGGGGGTGTATTTTTCCCGGGGGTGTATTTTTCCCGGGGGTGTATTTTTCCCGGGGGTGTATTTTTCCCGGGGGTGTATTTTTCCCGGGGGTGTATTTTTCCCGGGGGTGTATTTTTCCCGGGGGTGTATTTTTCCCGGGGGTGTATTTTTCCCGGGGGTGTATTTTTCCCGGGGGTGTATTTTTACCGGGGGTGTATTTTTACCGGGGGTGTATTTTTACCGGGGGTGTATTTTTACCGGGGGTGTATTTTTACCGGGGGTGTATTTTTACCGGGGGTGTATTTTTACCGGGGGGGGGGGGGTATTTTTACCGGGGGGGGGGCTATTTTTACCGGGGGGGTGCATTTTTACCGGGGGTGCATTTTTACCGGGGGTGCATTTTTATCGGGGATGCATTTTTACCGGGGGTGCATTTTTACCGGGGGTGCATTTTTACCGGGGGTGCATTTTTACCGGGGGTGCATTTTTACAGGGGGTGTATTTTTACCGGGGGTGTATTTTTCCCGGGGGTGTATTTTTCCCGGGGGTTATTTTTACCGGGGGGTTATTTTTACCGGGGGTGCATTTTTACCGGGGGTGCATTTTTACCGGGGGTGCATTTTTACCGGGGGTGCATTTTTGCCGGGGATGCATTTTTACCGGGGGTGCATTTTTACCGGGGGTGCATTTTTACCGGGGGTGTATTTTTACAAGGAGTGTATTTTTACAGGGAGTGTATTTTTACAGGTGGTGAATTTTTACAGGGGTTGTATTTTTACAGGGGGTGTATTTTTACAGGGGGTGTATTTTTACAGGGGGTGCATTTTTATAGGGGGTGTATTTTTACAGGGGGTGCATTTTTATAGGGGGTGCATTTTTACTGGGGGGCATTTTTACTGGGGTTCCATTTTTACAGGGGGTGTATTTTTACAGGGGGTGTATTTTTACAGGGGGTGTATTTTTACAGGGGGTGTATTTTTACAGGGGTGTATTTTTACAGGGGTGTATTTTTACAGGGGGTGTATTTTTACAGGGGGTGTGTTTTACAGGGGGTGTATTTTTACCGGGGGTGTATTTTTACCGGGGGTGTATTTTTACCGGGGGTGTATTTTTACCGGGGGTGTATTTTTACCGGGGGTGTATTTTTCCCTGGGGTGTATTTTACCCGGGGGTGTATTTTTCCCGGGGGTGTATTTTTCCCGGGGGTGTATTTTTCCCGGGGGTGTATTTTTCTCGGGGGTGTATTTTTCCCGGGGGTGTATTTTTCCCGGGGGTGTATTTTTCCCGGGGGTGTATTTTTCCCGGGGGTGTTTTTTTACCGGGGGTGTTTTTTACCGAGGGTGTTTTTTACCGGGGGTGTATTTTTACCGGGGGTGTATTTTTACCGGGGGTGTATTTTTCCCGGGGGTGTATTTTTCCCGGGGGTGTATTTTACCCGGGGGTGTATTTTTCCCGGGGGTGTATTTTTCCCGGGGGTGTATTTTTCCCGGGGGTGTATTTTTCCCGGGGGTGTATTTTTCCCGGGGGTGTATTTTTCCCGGGGGAGTTTTTTTTACCGTGGGTGTTTTTTTACCGGGGGATTTTTTTTTACCGGGGGATTTTTTTTTACCAGGGGATTTTTTTTTACCGGGGGTGTTTTTTACCGGGGGTTTATTTTTCCCGGGGGTGTATTTTTCCCGGGGGTGTATTTTTACCGGGGGTGTATTTTTCCCGGGGGTGTATTTTTCCCGGGGGTGTATTTTTCCCGGGGGTGTATTTTTACCGGGGGTGTATTTTTACCGGGGGTGTATTTTTACCGGGGGTGCATTTTTACCGGGGGTGTATTTTTACCGGGGGTGTATTTTTACCGGGGGTGTATTTTTACCGGGGGTGTATTTTTACCGGGGGTGTATTTTTACCGGGGGTGTATTTTTCCCGGGGGTGTATTTTTCCCGGGGGTGTATTTTACCCGGGGGTGTATTTTACCCGGGGGTGTATTTTTCCCGGGGGTGTATTTTTCCCGGGGGTGTATTTTTCCCGGGGGTGTATTTTTCCCGGGGGTGTATTTTTCCCGGGGGTGTATTTTTCCCGGGGGTGTATTTTTCCCGGGGGTATTTTTTTACCGTGGGTGTTTTTTTACCGGGGGATTTTTTTTTACCGGGGGATTTTTTTTTACCGGCGGATTTTTTTTTTACCGGGGGTGTTTTTTACCGGGGGTGTATTTTTCCCGGGGGTGTATTTTTCCCGGGGGTGTATTTTTACAGGGGGTGTATTTTTACAGGGGGTGTATTTTTACAGGGGGTGTATTTTTACAGGGGATGTATTTTAACAGGGGATGTATTTTTACAGGGGGTGTATTTTTACAGGGGGTGTATTTTTACAGGGAGTGTATTTTTACAGGGGGTGTATTTTTACAGGGGGTGTATTTTTACAGGGGATGTACTTTTACAGGGGGTGTATTTTTACAGGGGATGTATTTTTACAGGGGGTGTATTTATCATTTTTTTACAGGGGGTGTATTTATCATTTATTTTTTTTATAGGGGGTGTATTTATCATTAATTTTTTTACAGGGGGTGTATTTATTATTTATATGATAAATACACCCCCTGTAAAAAAAAAATGATAAATACACCCCCTGTAAAAAAAATTATAAATACACCCCCTGTAAAAAAAATAAATGATAAATACACCCCCTGTAAAAAAATAAATGATAAATACACCCCCTGTAAAAAAAATAAATGCTAAATACACCCCCTGTAAAAAAAAATAAATGATAAATACACCCCCTGTAAAAAAAAATAAATTATAAATACACCCCCTGTAAAAAAAATAAATGATAAATACACCCCCTGTTAAAAAAATAAATGATAAATACACCCCCTGTAAAAAACACCCCCTGTAAAAATACACCCCCTGTAAAAATACACCCCCTGTAAAAATACACCCCCTGGAAAAATACACCCCCTGGAAAAATACACCCCCAGTAAAAATACACCCCCTGTAAAAATACACACCCTGTAAAAATACACCCCCTGTAAAAATACACCCCCTGTAAAAATACACCCCCTGTAAAAATACACCCCCTGTAAAAATACACCCCCTGTAAAAATACAATCCCTGTAAAAATACACCCCCTGTAAAAATACACCCCTTGGAAAATTGAGATTTGGAAAATTGAGATTTGGTAAATTGAGATTTGGAAAATTGAGATTTGGAAAATTGAGATTTGGAAAATTGAGATTTGGAAAAATACACCCCCTGTAAAAATACACCCCCTGTAAAAATACACCCCCTGTAAAAATACACCCCCTGTAAAAATACAACCCTGTAAATATACACCCCCTGGAAAAATACACCCCCTGAAAAAATACACCCCCGGGAAAAATACACCCCCGGGAAAAATACACCCCCTGGAAAATTACACCCCCTGGAAAAATACACCCCTTGTAAAAATACACCCCCAGTAAAAATACACCCCCTGTAAAAATACACCCCCTGTAAAAAAACACCGCCTGTAAAAAACACCCCCTGTAAAAATACACCCCCTGGAAAAATACAACCCCTGGAAAAATACACCCCCTGGAAAAATACACCCCCTGAAAAAATACGCCCCCTGGAAAAATACACCCCCAGTAAAAATACACCCCCCGTAAAAATACACCCCCTGTAAAAATGCACCCCTGTAAAAATACAATCCCTGTAAAAATACACACCCTGTAAAAATACACCCCTTGGAAAATTGAGATTTGGAAAATTGAGATTTGGAAAATTGAGATTTGGAAAATTGAGATTTGGAAAATTGAGATTTGGAAAATTGAGATTTGGAAAATTGAGATTTGGAAAATTGAGATTTGGAAAATTGAGATTTGGAAAATTGAGATTTGGAAAATTGAGATTTGGAAAATTGAGATTTGGAAAATTGAGATTTGGAAAATTGAGGTTTGGAAAAATTGAGATTTGGAAAATTGAGATTTGGAAATTTGAGATTTGGAAAAAAGTGATTTGGAAAATTGAGATTTGGAAAATTGAGAAAATTGAGATAATTGAGATAATTGAGATAATTGAGATTTGGAAAATTGAGATTTGGAAAAATACACCCCCTGGAAAAATACACCCCCTGGAAAATACACCCCCGGGAAAAATACACCCCCGGGAAAAATACACCCCCGGGAAAAATACACCCCCTGGAAAAATACACCCCCTGGAAAAATACACCCCCTGGAAAAATACACCCCCTGGAAAAATACACCCCCTGGAAAAATACACTCCCTGGAAAAAATACATCCCCTGGAAAAAATACACCCCCTGGAAAAATACACCCCCTGTAAAAATACACCCCCTGTAAAAATACACCCCCAGTAAAAATACACACCCTGTAAAAATACACCCCCTGTAAAAAAACACCGCCTGTAAAAAAACACCCCCTGGAAAAATACACCCCCTGGAAAAATACAACCCCTGGAAAAATACAACCCCTGGAAAAATACAACCCCTGGAAAAATACAACCCCTGGAAAAATACAACCCCTGGAAAAATACAACCCCTGGAAAAATACAAGCCCTGGAAAAATACACCCCCTGGAAAAATACACCCCCTGGAAAAATACACCCCCTGGAAAAATACACCCCCAGTAAAAATAGACCCCCTGTAAAAATACACCCCCTGTAAAAATACACCCCCTGTAAAAATACACCCCCTGTAAAAATACAATCCCTGTAAAAATACACCCCCTGTAAAAATACACCCCTTGGAAAATTGAGATTTGGAAAATTGAGATTTGGAAAATTGAGATTTGGAAAATTGAGATATGGAAAATTGAGATTTGGAAAATTGAGATTTGGAAAATTGAGATTTGGAAAATTGAGATTTGGAAAATTGAGATTTGGAAAATTGAGATTTGGAAAATACACCCCCTGTAAAAAATAAAAATAATAAATACACCCCCTGTAAAAATACACCCCCTGTAAAAATACACCCCTGTAAAAATACAATCCCTGTAAAAATACGCCCCCTGTAAAAATACACCCCTTGGAAAATTGAGATTTGGAAAATTGAGATTTGGAAAATTGAGATTTGGAAAATTGAGATTTGGAAAATTGAGATTTGGAAAATTAAGATTTGGAAAATAGAGATTTGGAAAATTGAGATTTGGAAAATTGAGATTTGGAAAATTGAGATTTGGAAAATTGAGATTTGGAAAATTGAGATTTGGAAAAATTGAGATTTGGAAAATTGAGATTTGGAAAATTGAGATTTGGAAAATTGAGATTTGGAAAATTGAGATTTGGAAAATTGAGATTTGGAAAATTGAGATTTGGAAAATTGAGATTTGGAAAATTGAGATTTGGAAAATTGAGAAAATTGAGATAATTGAGATAATTGAGATAATTGAGATTTGGAAAATTGAGATTTGGAAAATTGAGATTTGGTAAATTGAGATTTGGAAAATTGAGATTTGGAAAATTGAGATTTGGAAAATTGAGATTTGGAAAATTGAGATTTGGAAAATTGAGATTTGGAAAATTGAGATTTGGAAAATTGAGATTTGGAAAAATACACCCCCTGGAAAAATACACCCCCTGGAAAAATACACCCCCTGGAAAATACACCCCCGGGAAAAATACACCCCCGGGAAAAATACACCCCCGGGAAAAATACACCCCCGGGAAAAATACACCCCCTGGAAAAATACACCCCCTGGAAAAATACACCCCCTGGAAAAATACACCCCCTGGAAAAATACACCCCCTGGAAAAATACACTCCCTGAAAAAAATACACCCCCTGGAAAAAATACACCCCCTGGAAAAATACACTCCCTGAAAAAAATACACCCCCTGGAAAAAATACACCCCCTGGAAAAATACACCCCCTGGAAAAATACACCCCCTGTAAAAATACACCCCCAGTAAAAATACACACCCTGTAAAAATACACCCCCTGTAAAAAAACACCGCCTGTAAAAAAACACCCCCTGGAAAAATACACCCCCTGGAAAAATACAACCCCTGGAAAAATACAACCCCTGGAAAAATACAACCCCTGGAAAAATACACCCCCTGGAAAAATACACCCCCAGTAAAAATACACCCCCTGTAAAAATACACCCCCTGTAAAAATACACCCCCTGTAAAAATACACCCCCTGTAAAAATACACCCCCTGTAAAAATACACCCCCTTTAAAAATACACCCCTGTAAAAATTCAATCCCTGTAAAAATACACCCCCTGTAAAAATACACCCCCTGTAAAAATACACCCCTTGGAAAATTGAGATTTGGAAAATTGAGATTTGGAAAATTGAGATTTGGAAAATTGAGATTTGGAAAATTGAGATTTGGAAAATTGAGATTTGGAAAATTGAGATTTGGAAAATTGAGATTTGGAAAATACACCCCCTGTAAAAAATAAAAATAATAAATACACCCCCTGTAAAAATACACCCCCTGTAAAAATACACCCCTGTAAAAATACAATCCCTGTAAAAATACACCCCCTGTAAAAATACACCCCTTGGAAAATTGAGATTTGGAAAATTGAGATTTGGAAAATTGAGATTTGGAAAATTGAGATTTGGAAAATAGAGATTTGGAAAATTGAGATTTGGAAAATTGAGATTTGGAAAATTGAGATTTGGAAAATTGAGATTTGGAAAATTGAGATTTGGAAAATTGAGATTTGGAAAATTGAGATTTGGAAAATTGAGGTTTGGAAAATTGAGGTTTGGAAAATTGAGATTTGGAAAATTGAGATTTGGAAAATTGAGATTTGGAAAATACACCCCCTGTAAAAAATAAAAATAATAAATACACCCCCTGGAAAAAAATAAAAATAATAAATACACCCCCTGTAAAAAATAAAAATAACAAATACACCCCCTGAAAAAATAAAAATAATAAATACACCCCCTGTAAAAAATAAAATAATAAATACACCCCCTGTAAAAAATAAAAATAATAAATACACCCCCTGTAAAAAATAAAAATAATAAATACACCCCCTGTAAAAAATAAAAATAATAAATACACCCCCTGTAAAAAATAAAAATAAAAAATACACCCCCTGTAAAAAATAAAAATAATATATACACCCCCTGTAAAAAATAAAAATAAAAAATACACCCACTGTAAAAAATAAAAATAATAAATACACCCACTGTAAAAAATAAAAATAATAAATACACACCCTGTAAAAAAAGATTTGGAAAATTGAGATTTGGAAAATGGAGATCGGGAAAATGGAGATTGGGAAAATGGAGAAACTAACCCATACAAAGAGGGGTAGACAAGATCCGGGAGTAATAGACTTCAAAGGAGTGTTTCATCGGCTTCTGTTAAAACTTAAAGATTGCAAGCTTTCGACCTGCCTCGAGGTCTTCATCAGGCATACTAATTTTACATGCAACGAATCTAATCGCGACAACTTTCTTAAAAACAACTCCATTACACTCATGAGACCTAATCCATTATAATTTTTTAATATTATAATTTTTTGTTATCACCCCCCACAACTTCGCCTCCTCATTCCCGTTTTCCAGGTTTAGGTCCCCCTTCCCCTTATGATTTATGAAAATTCCTTCAATAAATTTTCGTTTAAAATTTCTGGATTTTCCCAGTCAATATCATGTTTGAATTTCGTATCAATTAGGTGTTTCGCTAATCCGTTTAATTCATTCTTTTTATTACACGCATATTTGTGTTCTTTCAACCTGATCTTAAGAGCTCTTTGTGTTTCCCCCACATATGACCCTTTACAAGTCTTACAATTAATATTATCAGATATTTCTGTAATTATAGATGATACCCTTTTTTTCCAATTTATCACATTTGGGTTTAAATTGGCAAAGTTCGTTTCTAAGCGTACTGTTCTTTTTACTTAGCAGATTTATGTTATATTTACTCCGAATCAATCTATTGAGAATCTCCAGCTGTATTTGAATTTGGCATCCTCTATTTCGCGTCCCAATACAGTGGGAATTGTTTACCAACTTAAATATAAAATAGTTATTTAGTAATAAAACTTTTATTCCAGAAAGAAAGTTCATAAACGTCCCCTAACGGCAAACAACGGCAAAAGTAGTAACTTGCAAAACCACTAATCAACTGCCTCCCCTTTCGACAAGGAGTCCGTTTGATCGATTACCGTTTGATCGACTCCCATTTGATCGACTGCCATTTGATCGACAAGCCATTCCAATTGATCGACAGCCCAGTTTTTTAGCGAGTAACGAGTATAGGTCAAAGTTTTTTTGCAAGAAACTATTAAAGGTTAAATTATGGTATATAAATAAGAACTAATTACTTACGACCCGTCACTCTTGTAATATTTTAGGTTAGGTTAGATTGGTTAGGTTAGGTTAGGTTAGGTTGGTTAATCTATTTATAATCGTTATTACGAAGTTGACCAATTGGGAAACGATCAAATGCACCCTTTGTTGTCGGTAATTTGGGATTAGGCATCAATCATTTGATCCCTTTGTCGATCGTTTGGGAGTCGATCAAGTGGACCCTTTGTCGATCATTTGGGAGTCGATCAAGTGGACCTTTTGTCGATCATTTGGGAGTCTATCAATTGTGAGTCGATCATTTGGGTGTCGATCAAGTGGACCTCTTGTCGATCATTTGGGAGTCGATCAAGTGGACCCAAATCCTCTCCTTTATCCATCGCAGCCAAGCACGCCCAAGGTTTTATGATACTTTTGCCTATGTTTACCATTAGAAGATGCTACGATTAATTAAAATATTCATAATTGTTACTAGTTATAGGTGTATCTGATGAGTTCTCTGGTTCTCAACTACTGACAATTAAGAAATGGTTAAAAAACCAGCAAAAATGAGTTTTATGTATATCAGAAAGGTTTTTATTTTTTTTCCAAGATACGCCCATAAGAACACCAAAATTTACAATAGGCAAGGTACTGTACACAAGCTGTACAATGTTTCGTATTTCGTTTCTGGTCAATACCCAGAAGAAAAAAGGGTTGTCTTTTTTTTTTTTTTGGAAAGAAAGGTTGATTGTGTACAAAATATTTAGCCAAAATTTTCAAAACCTGTTAGAGAAGCGGATTACGTTTAGAATGACTGTAGCAAAAAATTTACCCTTTTTGTAAAACAATTAGAAATTTGGACAAACTCTAGAGCTCTCATTAATTGTTAATAACGAAATTTAAACAGTATTAATTTTAAATACTGAACCATTTATTACCAATTTACGTTGCTAAAAGAAATGAGACCTCTCACACTATTACACAATTTTTGTAAAATCAGTGGATTTTGTTTCAGCTTGAATTTATTCGTATTAAGTTGTTAACCAATGAGTAAATTCATCTTAAAAGTATTAGCGCGTTCAGGAAGAAACTAACTGGGAAATTTTTAACTTCAAATTATATTTCTAATAAAATAAAATTCTACTAGCAAAATAATAGTTTTCAAAATAAAATTTAGATAGGGCATTAGAGAAAGGTACGAAGATAAAAAAAAATTACCTTGTTAAATGTATTTTCAGGCAATTAAGATAATTTAAAAGAATTGGAATTACTTTTTCATCAAAATTCCAAAACGCTGAATAAACACGATTAGTAAACTATTTACATTAAGATAATTTACAAAAAAATGGAGGAGAACTATTCGCAACTACATTAATTAGTTTTAAACATCGTGATTAACTTCTATTTTCGACATAATTATCTTTTCTCAATGTTACACTAATGAAATTAAAAATGTACACTAATACAAAAAAATGAGTGAATAATTTTATATACAAACGAAAAAAATGGAATACAGATACTAAAGCTTTGGAATAATTAATTCTACCTATATATAAATAGATTCAACGTATTCTTTACTCTTCGAAACTACTATATCAAAATGATTTGAATAAATTCTGAGCTTTTCTAAGTTTCCATCCGATCAATATTTTCTCCTATGTCTGTAATGAAAACGAAGTTACCCTTGTATCTAGTTTCAGTAATTATTAATTACTTCAAAGCTTTATAGTTTAATTTAGAAAATGATTCAAGAACTGTTGTTACACTAAACAAAACATAACAGAAATATACTGAATTCAAAGAAAAAGACAAATTCGGTATCAGTATCCGTTTGTTTTTTCAAAACGTATCTTTTTTTTTTTTTTTTTTAAATGGCTCCAGTTTTTGCCACAGTCACAAATTACTCAGTTTTTTCTCCGTTTCTCTATGTACAACGTAAAATAATTTTGAAAATAACGCGTAAAATCTGGACATTATATATATTTGTATCTTATTAAAGCTGCCAAAAGCCGTGACTTTATCGTTTCGCAGCTTATTTATGGTGATTTTTTTCTTGTAGGTTTTTTTTCATGATTTGAAGCTTTGTCTTTTTCTTTTTTAACAACTGTCCCATTTTATTGATATTTAATAAAACCCTAAATGTTTAAGGGTTTTTTTTTTATTATTTTTGTTTTAAAAAATTCTACTATTATTTCATTTCACTGCTCCTTAGCTTACAACAGGGAATTACAAAAGTTTTTTTTTTTTTAGGTTTTTATGTTTTTATCATAATTGTTTTTTATCTAATACAATATTTAGACATTTTTGGGTTTTGGATTTTATTTTTATTATTATATGAGGTTTAAAAAGTAAATTTTTTTTCTTAATTTTCAAAAAGTGTTTTTTTAAGGAATTTTTTGTCTATTAGAATATTTTACGAACATAGAGTCCAGTTTTTTATATGTATTATTTATATTTATATAGAAACGTGTTAAATTAAATGATTTAAAAACTGATTTAAATAAATAACTCGAGCCAATTAAAAGTGCGCTAGATTAAGGGGAAAAAGGGGGAAGGCAATTACATTCTTTTAATTATTTAATTATTATGGTACCGGTATTTAAAAAATTTTAAATTTCCAAAAAAAAAAATTAAAATGTACATATAGTAAGCTAATTTTAAATCTTTGGATAACTTGGGGTTCTTTAATTATCTTTTTAATTGGGCGGGTAATTTTTTTTCGCAATTTTTCAATTATTCTAATTTGTAATAATGTTTTTTTTTTTTTCTTTTACATACGGGACAACTGACATATAAGAAAAATCTTTAATACTGACAAGACGATTTTATTTTCACTGGGACTGGGAAGTTGGTAATATTATTTATTATTTTTGGAATATGGAGGGGACATTTGGGAGGTTATTAGGAAGCAAAATTTAAACATTGGATATTTAGGATTTACGGGTCAAGGGGAGGTCAAAAATGTTCTACATGTAGAGTGCTTTCCAATAAATAGTGTTTCTCGAACAAGTTGAAAAAACGCAAAAATGAAACACAGGCGGTTAAATCGTCCATTTTTTGGTCTCACAATGTAATTAACATTTTTTTAATCATTTTTTAGTTTAATTTGTAAAACAGGCCGGAACTGTGATAGCAGAAGTCCTATAATTATTTAAATTCGCTCGATTTGTATTTTTGATGTTTTGTTGTTGTTGTTGTTGTTGTATTATGTTACACAGTGTATTAAAATGTTTATAAGTTTATATTTTTGAATTCCCCACTCGCGGCCTGCATTTTTTTTTTTATCAAAACCCCGTTTCTCGTATTGTACGCGAAAACTAATCTTTCGCTCGTATTTTTCCGGGACAGAGTTCGAATCTTCTTAGTTGGAGGCGATATAAACATTTTTTGGTCCTTTTTCTTAAAAAAAAAAAAAAACATTTAACTCGTTGCCTGCTTCGTCTCAGCGAGAAACCGGTGGTTTTGTAGAGGAATATTTTCAAACGACAAATCCTGTCGATTTAAAAAAAAAAAGAAAAAGAAAGGAATAAACCTTAAAATTTAAATATTAACTTTTTGTCGTTGAAAGTGTAATCACTAACTGCTCAGCAGTATTTTGTTAGTTTGTTTTTTTTAAAAGTATTTTGTGTTTTTTGTTTGTATTGTCCGGCTAGTAATGGCAAGCCAGTCACATTGGGGGATTTAATTCTTCATTGATTTTTTTTTTTCATTTATAAATTCTTTGGAAGCACACTTACAACATACCCATCAAATTTATAATCCGTGGACTTTTTTTTTTTTTTAGAAATATTCACGCATTTTTATTTTTTTTGTTTTGCATAAAACAGCATTTTTTTTTAATTATTTTTTTATATAAGTTGTCCGTATTAATTGGTCAATCAATCAATCTATGAAATCATTCGCTTCCGGATTGAGTTTATCCGATTTTCCTGCATAGAACATTGCCAAACGCCCGCTTTTCCTTCGTGCGTTACGAATTAGTTACGTTTAACCGATGGCATTCCGGGGGCATGCTGGCAACTACTTTCCGAGTTGCGCTTTTTACTATTGAAAAATTTACTTATATTAAACCCCGTTCTTTCGTGTTAAAAAATAGGGATAAATATATATATAAGAAAAGAAAATTTGTGGGGGCGGATGTGGGGGCGTGGTATAAGAAATAGAAATTTAAAAATAAATGCGACTGATGAAGTATATTTTAAAATTTTGAAAATCTTAGATTTTTTTGCTTTTTCCTTCCATAATTCATTAAATTTGGGGGGAAAGGGAATTATTTATCAAAACATTTTTCTGTTTATGACGTAGAGTGGTTTTAAAATTAAAAACTTGGAATGTCGGGAAAAGATTAAAAATACGATATTTTTGGTTGTTTTTTTTTTTGTTTTTTTTTTTCGTTTATCCGAAATAGCTCGCTTTCCCCGCGAAATTTGGTAATAAAAATTTATTCGTTTTTCTCCCCCGCTGATATTTTTTTTGGCGCGCGTGTTAATTGATCAAACTATAAGTAAATCTTCTTGACTTTCTGCACGGGCTTATTGTCAGCAGAGCTGTTAGCACTCTTGCCGTTTCCGTTTTTAGGGGGCACGTTCAGCACTAAGTTGATGGGTTTGTTGTTGGCGGATGGTGGTAGGAAGCTTTCGGCATGGTTCATGTGATTAGGGTCTCGGACCCCGAGCCTACCGCTTCCGTGATGCTGATCCAGATAGTGGGCGTCGTCGTAGGGTGAGTCCACTTCTTCCGTCCGGCACCGGCGACTGAAAATGTAGCCGCTGATGAAACCAACCACCAGAGACGAAACGATGCTCGTCGTTACGGCGATCGCCAGGGTCTCCGCCGTATAAACGTAATGATGTCCTCTCGACGCTCCGGCGACACCACCTACAATTAAAATGAAACAAAAACGAACGCCCGCTTGAAAATTGTTTGGCACCGTAGAATTTTTGTCACGACTTTGTAAGCTGATACTAATCATTATCAAGCGCGGAAACACCTCGTTTATCCCTCATAAGGGAAAAGAGTTGGTTCCAATTAGCGCCTTGATTTCAAGGTTAAAAAAATGTTTATTCGAACATTTCAGATCTATTAGAATTCGTCGCGTGTATTTTGCAAAATCTTGGCATTATTTATTAACTATTTCAAACCACTAAATATATAGAAATTGCCAAAATTCGAAATCCGTTCAAACGCAAAATGTTTCAGCACTAGGAAAAGCCCTATTTAAATTCATGTTTTTGGTTACAGTCGAGATATTGAAATATAACTCAATTAAGCTGGGTTTTGAAGCGGACAAAAATCGAGCGAGCGTGATTATCCGAGCAAATCTTTACGAAAACTGTCTTTTTCTTAGTAGGAGTAAGAAATTTCAATTTCGTGCACCTACTAGATTTTTTGCCTGCAACACCCTTTGAAAACCCAGCTTCAGAGCTTAAAAATGAGACCATGAAATCTAAAATCGGCCAACTAAGCTACAAATTTTCAAAGATGTTTGTCAATCATGTTTGTAACCATATTTAGAATAGATATCCAGAGGTAGGGTTATTTTTGGAAGAAATAACTGGATACATTTATTAAATACGATCTGTGTAGTTTATGATGGTTTATACTGGGGTTGCTCCGATTGCAACAGGAGTACTCCAAAATACGTTGCATCTATGACTTTTGGAGCAGTTCAAAGAAAAACGCCATAAGAGGTCATCCATTTGTGGTATTCCATAACCAATTTCATTGCTAAATGAGATTTAGTAGACGAAACATGGTTCATTACCATGGGGGCTCATTTCTAACTGAAGTTGTCTATTGTCACGACAAATGAACTTGATGAACGAATTAGTAAACTTTGAAAATTAATAACTTTCTTAATTGTTGGTCGATTTTGAAGTAATAAGTCTCATTTTGAAGATCACGTAGCGCTCTATTAGAATCTCTTAATCTCTTGTTAACCAAAAACTATATTTTAAATGAAACCTATCATTTAATATTTCTTTGACGCCGCACGTAAACATGCATGTTTTTTAAGATAAAATTAAAACTTCTATAATTCATTCTATAGCATCGTATAAATATAATACAACAAAGCTCTGCCTGACCCCATTTTCTGCTGCCATAAATAAACCGATTCAAAAAGCACAAAAAAAGAACACTTAAAAGTTCCGAAAAATAAATAATCAAGTATAAATGAAGTGCAAGACATTTTATAATCGTAAGAAATTATAAATCTCGGGACCATGCTAAAGAAAAAAAAAGTTAAATATTTTAATTAATAAACTACAAGGGGTCAAATTAATAACTTTCATGATTATCTAGCCATTCTTTAATTATAAATATTGTGCTCAATGTAAAACTAAAACTATACTAATTATATCCATAAGGGCAGTATCCTGAATGTCTGTAAAAAAAATTATAGATTCAAGTCGCAGGTCGGGCAGCAGAAACTGGGCCAGTAAAATAAAAAAAGTTGTTAAGAATTTTTTAAATAAAAATTAAATTCTTATCAATTTTTTGGGGGGCAAAAATTTGCCGAATATTTACAACAGATTTTAAATAAATATTATTTAAATATAACCACGAGTAACAAACGTCCTTCTGATTTTAGTAAATCATTTAATATAATTTGAAATAGTTTAAAAATCCATTTAGATCGTCAAATTTCTGATTTTACGTTACTCGTGATTTTATTAAAATTATCGGGGATTTGGTTTTCAAGCACATTATTGGATTAAAATAGCAATGAATATATGAAACTTTAACCACTTTTGACCACAAAACACTGACACTATTGCATGCGCCATTAATCTTAAAAAAAAAAAAAAAAACCCAGATCAAAAACCAAATAACACAATGAAAAAACAAACCAAAAGCGTGCAAATTTAAAGCTATTAGTCGAGATTTTGACCTTAAGTTTTGAATTTCAATAAGTGTACAACATTTACTCTTATCCGAATTAAAAATAAGGGAAAAAAAGGTTGAGAAACTTATTGTTAAATGATAAACTGGCAGACAGCAGGCAGTCTTGTGACCATACTCATTACTGGCCAATGCTCACAAGACCATCACTTTTAGGGTAGGCAGGGCTTACCATCGTCTCTGCTTCCCGATTCTAAGGTAGACGCTGAATTACTGCCAAGCTGATTCTCGTGGCGACTGGCTTGATGATGGGGGGATCTTTGCGGGACGCTACCGGGACTAGGTGGAGGCCGACCTAAATGATTAAACAAATATTCTTGAGAATGAGAAATCTACTTCCGAACAAACTTTTTCATCCTAGCTATTAATATGTCAAGGGCCATTCAAAAAATGTCTAGTAGCCATGAGTAATAAGCCCATTCGCGTGTCAGAGCGTTGTTGAGACTAATTTCATACAACAAAACTTCTCAAAAAAGAAAGGGTTCATACATCTTACGGATATAACCAATTTTATGATATTAATAAGGAAAGTCCTTTGGAAAAAAACCTCAATAAAAACATAAGTTTTAGCCGATTTATGCCCTATCTTCTAAAGATCTGTTCAGACAATACCACTTTTGGGCTCAACTAATTGTATAGTGCGACTTGGATGAGTTTAGTTAGCATAACATGTTGGTTTTGAATAAGGTACCTGTGATAAATTTTGCTGACAGCTGTAATATACCATAGACAATATGCAAAGGACCAGAGAGGGTAGGCTTTGTAGAGCCGAGCATCGATTCATCAGGTGTCTATTGGCCCTGCAGTGACATCATTTGAAATGTCACTCGTAAGCTATGACTTCAAAGTCATCCAGCCATTCAGGAAACGCCCGAAAAAAGGAAAATACCCAATTTGACCCCGAGTCTTCTAGTCTTCTGTTTAGCTGCCATAGTTTTAGATACAACAACTGTTATCTGTCAGTGGAGAACACTAGATAAACCTTACTCAACCATCAGAAACTTCCCTTATGAAAAATTATCAATCAAATTTGCCGATATTTGCAGTGATGTATGAACCCTAAAATTTCTAAACATGGCTGGCATATCTCGTTTTATTAGGTATTGGACTGGTATTCGAATTTACGGATATCTTTCTTTGTTAGTTTTGAGAACTTGAACGTAGACAAACGTAAGAGAGGTTATATTGGACAAAACTTGGTTGAAAAACGTAGTTGAAAGTCAATTTGTATTAGATTAAAACCACAGAATTGCGCAAAACATGACAAGATACGTGAAGAATTATGGGAAATGTTATAAAGATAAACAGACTGAAATTGAACGCAACCATCACCCGATATATATTTTTTTGGACAAATTTTCAGCCAATATGTTTGGTTTTAGATCAGTTACGAGGGAAAACATTAGGATTAACCGATGTTAACGAAAAGCTTTCGATAGAAAACGACACAAACAAGAAAAAAAGAAATTAAGGATTGTTGATTATTTAATTTTATGATGAAAGTATTAAATCGAGGCTTATTATTCGTGCTTATAGGGTTAAAACGTTTTCCCTTATAACTGACCCTTATTTATCCTGCCGAAATCATTGTCAATCACGTTATCAACGTGTCCCAGGGTCTGAGGGCAGACGCACGCCATTGGACAAGGCGCGCACTCATTCCTCGGCTGCTCCGGCATAAAAGTAGCCAACATGGCGGGAGAACTTGGCGACACCGTATCTACTGTCGAAGAAAATATTTCTTATGGCTAAAGCAAAATATTAAGTGAATGCTCTTGATTGAATTTATTCTAAAAACGTGTTAAATAAATTAGGTCGAATATCCTCTATCGATGTTCCAATAAATTATATTTTTCCGAAAATTACTCGGGGCTGCTGTTTAGAGAATCATATGGAAAATTACCGCAGCATTTTTGTAATTAGTTTGAAGGGCTGTCAGTAATTACAAAAAGACCTAAGATAGGTAATTGTAAACCGAATGAAAAAATTCTCCTTCTGACTCTGAGAAAGAAGTCAAAAAGTACAAGCCTTGGCCTAGTTCGAATAAGCACAGCTCTTAACTAAATTACTAAAGCATAGTTTGAAGAAGCACGTTTTTTAACTACGCCTTGGTTTAGTTTGAATGAAATTGACAATTAATCCACAGAAAAGATTTTAAATTTTGTTCGTTAGGGCTTTTTGCAATTGAGAGGTCTATCTGACAGTTGTGATGTTATAATTCCCCAAATTAAATTCAAGACCATATATTATTAAAACTTAAATATTGATTACGTACCATCTTGGCACTGCTTATGCCATCCTTCCAATACATTTTGAATGAAATTCTTTCTATTCCACAATCTTCAAGACAAAAAAAAACAAGACAATATATTACATCATATCATAGAGTATTGGAGTTAAAATACGTCGTTGCGATTGTAATCAAAACTTACCGTGATGGTGAGCTTGTACAGATTCTACGATCTAAATCCCAAGCGCAATAAGGGTCCTGAAGACCTACGCAATCGCTGTAAAATTAGAATATTTTGTATTAAAATAAATAAAAAAATTATGGGAAACTACAAATGGCGTGTAAAAATAATGCGTGACTATGTACCTGCAAGTTTTGGCGTGTCTGGAGCAGTTATGAAGAGGAATTGTTTTAATTTCTTCGTGGGACACTACGACTAACTTCGATTGGTGAGCGGTGTTATACACCATAAGGTTAGTAACTGGTGCTCTGTGTGGGAAAACAACAATGTCTTCTATTATTATTGGTTGAACTTTGGCATCGGCCGTAGAACTTCCGGCATTGACCGCTTTCAGAATGCGTCCATTGTCTGGAATGTTACAAAATAAATTAGGAAATCTGGTACATGAGTTCCGTAAAATTCTATCAATTCAAAGATAAAACTTATTACCTGTTCCAACAAATAGAACATCGTATTTTTCACCACCAGAAGTTTCTATTTGCGGGTCAACGGCTATGTAGGTAAATCTGTACCTAAAGTTTAGATACAAATGAAAATATTTAGTAACGTTCATAATTTACTTTGTTCATTAGATTTTAAAGAATACTTTAAATTTGTTAAAAAATTGAATGCATTAAATTTAAACTCTATTTTTTCTAATGACAATTATAATATAAGGCATTAGAAAATAATCCCAACATATTTCGAAAAAACATTTTTCGAAAAATAAAGCAAAATTTTTTAGAATAACGCAACATTTTCCGAGAATGCAAACGTTTCTAGGAAAATATGCCTAAATAATTTCTAAAATATTAAAAGAGAAAAAAAAAAAAAAAAAATACCAGAAAGTGAAAAACAATGATTCTTACTCAAAACTAGTGTGAAGTAAAATTGGATGTCCCCAAAACGCTGGTACAGTATTGTCCATTAAAGGATGATCTTTGATAAAATTTACCGTCATCTCGGGCAGTGTTTGAGAATTATTCACGCACTAATCCATTATAAAAACAATAAGTAAACGTGAAACACAAGATATGCCAAAAATCTATTCTTTCATTCCATAAAAGTAAACAACACCCCGTAGGTTAATACTATCAGCAACGGTCCAGATTTACCGTCAAATAGCGAAAAAAAATCACCACCCCTGTCTAGCTCTAGCGGGTTGGACTTTTCCTCGATATTTTGAGTCAGAATTTAGGCGGACCGCGCTTGGCTACATGGTCTTCCCACCAAACTCGAATTTCTCCAAAGAGTGGCGCTTCCGATTTCACTATTTACACAGAAGTAGAATCTGCCCGTACGTTTACCTCGACATTTGCTGATATTATTAAGCTAAGGGGTGTTGTTTACTTTTATGAAATAAATTGTTAAACTTCTGGATATACTAATTAAAAAGTTAGAATTTATAAACGTACTTGTCCAGGTCTAGGTTCTGGCACTTTTGAACTTGGCACTGAAAGCCAATTAGAGTTGATATCATCTTGACCCTTGAAGGGACCCTCAAAAGTGTGTAAAATATCATCGAGACTGAAGGCACAAACTGCGGAACCACTAATGCTATTCCTAAAAATAGAAAATAAATTAGATTTTAATATATATACAAAATAAAAAAAGAAGTTCCTTGCGTTTAAATCTTTATTCAGTGAATTTTTGAACATTCATAAACAAATTTTAAGAACTTACTGAGGAGTGGTGAAAACTCCATAAACCACCTGGGCTTTCTTTTGAGCATAAGTACCTTCCACGATGTGACTTGTAGATTCTATATAAAACAGATGAATAAAAAAATAAAATAAATACATTTTCATTTTCTAAAAAAATTTAAGATTATTATAAAGATTCAATCCAAGAAATAATTGAGAAATTCTAGAATATTGGAAGAGGAAAGACCCTTATAAGACCCACCATTCAATTTAAAAATAACTTTATTTGAGCGCTAGGGCTATTTGATTTTACTAAGTTTTTCTATCCCATATATATATATAAAATCTTTTATAAAGCAAGAGGTACTTCATTCCCCCCTTCTACAAAAGGTTTTTATTATATCTTTTTTTTTTTTCTTTTTTTTTTTTTTTTTTTCCGAGAGCGAGAATAATCAATAAAAGGTCGCGGTGCTGATGAAAAGATGGCTAAAATAGATTAAAATGGTAGCCCACGCTTCAACTTCAATAGAAAATAAAATGAATAGGAAAAAGAAAAAATTGCCAACATTTCACTTTCGACACAATTGAGAGAACTCCTTTAGGAAACCTGAACAGCTTTTTTTTTGGGGGATTATTTTTATCGTGGGAAACCCTTAAACCCCCTCCCCCCTTCTTAAACTAGGTAGGTTACGCGTAAAACTATTGTATAATTAAATTAAATTCTGGAATGGAATTCTAACAAAGTTTGGGTTTTTAAACCCAAAATGATTAAAAGATTTCACTGTAAAATTTAATTATTCATCATAAGAAATTATAAAAAAATCTTCAATAGGATATAGTAGCTCTTTTAACAATTGAATAAAAACAGCTATTCACTCGAAACCATAACTAAAGGTGAACCCATTACAATCTGGGAATTTCATCTAGTTCGTTAACCACTATGATTTTGTACAGTTAGCCCCTAGTTCGTAGCTTCTTCAGTCGCACTAATGTCGAAAGGATAGGACATTTTTACAGGGTCCTATTGAAAATGTATGGAAAACTCGAACCCTGTACGTCGTCTTTTCTCTGAACACTAAATTAATAAATTTTTAAACTTCTAGTTGATAATAGTAGTATTAATTTTCATTTATACTTATGTAATGTTTTGTACCTTTTCCAGTTTCAAAAGGGACTGTACTCAGGGGCAAATATTAATTTACTCTGGGTATCGAGGCGGACACCAATATCAACATACTGTTTCAAAAACTATGAAGGTTTAAAAAGCGTGGGATATTTTAAGAGTCTCATCCATTTAGAATTTTAAATTTATTAAACCTTAAAAAATTGCGTTATATAGTTTCATAGTGTTAATATATTAAATTGATGATAAAACGTAAAGAAAAATAATATGATTAAAATTAATATTAAGGCTATAAGTCGAGTGATATTTAATGTATATAGTTTAAGAAAGTTTACTCGCCAGCCTTTTTTGGCTCGATCCTATTCTGTAACCAGTAAAAATTCGGTTTTCGATCGAAAACGGCAGACAGTTTTCGATCGAAAACTACAGATTTTTTCTTATATACATAAATCTGCCAAGTTTCCCAATTTAAAACTTTCCAAATTTCAAGGTTTCCGCTCCTTTGCGAAAGCAGCCTAAGAACAATAAAAGGGCAATTTTCAGTTTTCGATTGAAAACGAGATTGCTAATGGTTTCAGAATAAGGTTCTTGGTCGGACACTGCCAAAAATCCCCCACAATTCATGTAAAATTAACATTCAAATCCCAAAATATCTCCCATATGAAAATTTCAAAATCCCAAATACCAAACTGGCATGTGTTTGTCCAACCCTTTGCATAATTGTTGATTAAAAAATTACAAAGCAGTAAAATTTTGAAGTAATTCAGGCCATCTAATAGTAAAGAATATAATCTAAACCTAAAAATTCCTTATTTCATAATTTAGATAGGCTATACTTCATAATTATTAAAATCAAAACCACACCCTTTTAACGAGCGATATTTGGGGATGATAAAGTTTAGATTGATTGGGAAAGAAATTACGTTTTTTTCATTCTTTTCTTCAGTACGACCTTTATGCATAGATAGCTCATTATCTTTGGTTCGATGAAATTTCAAATGAAACGTGCTCGTAAGATAGCTCGATTTTTTTTCTTATTTTTTTTTTTACCAATTTCCGTTAATTTCATGAACTAATCAATTGATTGTAAAAAGGTTTTTTTTTAAATAAAAAAGGAAAAAAAAAAGAAGTAGAGTTTTACGAAAGGGGAAACCTTTCGGGTACTAGTCGGGGCAAACCCTTAATGGGGAAGGAGGAGTAACCCTTAAATTATCAATCACTGTTTAATGGAATATTAATAAGGACCTGTCGAACTTTACTAAGTGTTAATAAACTCGCTTTGAACCAAAAGGGGGTGGTAAAAGGTAGGGATAATTAAGGTTGCCTTTTCTTGACCCCTTCCCTCTACCCTTTTTCGATATTGATGATGAGGGCGAATTAGTTTTACTGCCCTTATCAAGCGAGGGCCAGCTATATTTTAAAATCGGTGTTAGATTTCAGGACTTACAAAGAGAAACAAAGGCTTATATCACGATGGTTTAGTTTCTTAGGATTCTAGTATCGAACGCGTTGAAATTTAGGAAGTATTCCAAGTCACGCGGAAGGAATTAACCGGGCACAGACTGTGGCAACAACGTCAGTGCCTGTTATACGGATAATGGGAAACCCTTTTTTAATCCTTAATTTTTTTTTTTTTAGTTTTTTTGGGGTCATTAATAAAGGAGGTATTTACGGAAAAGGCGTGCCTTTTTTCTGGCAGATTTATAGATTTTTTTAAAGACCGATCGTTTGGGTATACCCTAAAATTATACGCCTCATTTTTAAGGATTATAATAAGAGCTTTTTAAGGTTTGAGTTCGAGATTTAAACAAAACTTTTTTGGGATTTAAAACGCGAGAGATATGGGATAATCTTTTGAAACAAACAAAAACTAAAGAGACTCGATGATAATCGTAACTTATCGGCTAATTTTGGAACACTTTCGTACAATATTTATAAAGATTTAATATTGCTATTTAGTTCGACTAACATCTTGAACAAAATTAAAATATTTCAAAAAATTGGAATAAACTTACGAATTTCGTTGAAATAGAAAGGGAACTCTCCAGAAATGGAGCAATTGAGGCGGGCTTTTAGGAACGACGTCCATTGATTTCTGAACTTGTGAGGACCACCTTTGTCCTTAGTACACACTCGAGCCACTCTCGAAAACACCGCCTGAAAATAAAACAAATTATTTTCAAATTGCCGATTTGATTCGGATTTTTGGGGCCTTGATTTCAATATGAAATTAACCGATTTTCTCCTGTTCTTTTTTCCAAAGTTTCAAATTATTTGATCTTTTCGGTCAATTTTAAAATTCGTTGGCTTTTTCTTGACCTTTTGAAGCAACTTTAAATTCCAAGATTTTCCCTCTGACCTTCTGGTTCAACTACCAAATTCTAATGATCTCCTGGCAGGCTGGCCCTCAGGGCCCTGATTCTCCCCGACCTTTTGACTCGACTTACAACTGCGTAATTTTCCCCGTAACCTTCTGACGGAATTATCAAATTCGCTAACCCTTTTGGTCTATTTTCTAAACCCCAAACTTGGTAATTCCTAGCTCAATTCAGCCCTAACACTACAATAAAACCGTTAAAAACATTCACTGACCTTTCCGCAATTGATGTATTCAACCGCAATTTCTCTGAAGAAGAAATAAACATACTCTCCGTGATGAAGCGAATTCACAAAATTTGGAGCTGCAAAATTCAGTTTTTTAAACGATTTTAAAACACTATAAAAAACTTAATTGGCTCATCACGAAATATCTTACCATTTAGGTGTTTCATATTCAGCTGTTCAGTGCGCAACGGTTTACGATATAGAAGCGGATCAGCTCCCGAAAATTGCGCCACAGTTGCTACGTATAAATGTTCGTCTATAATGGAAACAAAAATAAGCCCCAAATTAATAACAGTAGAAAACGCACCTATACATATTAAACATAATTTTAAGCCACAAGCAAAGAATACGTTTATCTACCAATAATATAAAATTTTAAATTAATCGGTTTTTTGTTAATATACCTGTAAAAAACAGAAATTTTCCATATTTTTCATATTTATGTTTTATGTTATTAGCTCTAAATTTCTTACGATTTTAAATTTATTAAACGTTTTAAAAAATGTATCTATATCTATATAGCCACTGAAAAACATCCCGAATTTATTCATTCTCAGGAAAATACACTGTTAATCTTAAACGGTGAGCAGGGTTTTAATATTTAATCATAAAAGACTTCCAGATACAAAGATATTATCTTATCTCAGAAGTGGTCTATTTCTAGAAGTAAACTAGATCAAAAAACATGAGCCAATAGCGGGCGAATTTAGGCTATTATCAGGCCCCCGCAGAAAAGTAGAAAACTACCTTTTTATTGTTCAGTTTTTTGTGGCCCATAAAATTAATTCAGGGCAAGTTGCCATAATTCAGTAAATTA
Source organism: Odiellus spinosus (assembly GCA_963920705.1). Lineage (NCBI taxonomy): Eukaryota > Metazoa > Arthropoda > Arachnida > Opiliones > Phalangiidae > Odiellus > Odiellus spinosus. The sequence goes on along the minus strand of OY987228.1, from coordinate 15,875,119 downwards.
CCGAAAAACCCAACTACACTTAGTCAGAGCTTGTCCATTTTTCCCCAAATTTATAAACCGAGAAAGAAGCTACCATTGGACTTTTAAAGCTCAATATACATGAACCAAGATTGGGTTCGTACATTTTTTCATAATTCGCGAGCTGTTGGCAATGTACACTTTTTCTATACGTAATTTCACACTATCCTATCAATCAGAGTAGATTTTTGTTCTGAATATGAAAATATCTTCAGCTTAAAAATTATTTGTTACAATTAAAAAGTCAACCTATCATAAAAATTTCCTCGACTTTTACCGAAATACTTAATTTTTCGGACTTTTCCATGGTCTTACAAGAGGGCTACGAGTATTTTACTTCGGATAATGGACTTCTAATGTTTACCATGTCCCTCCCATTGGTCAGCGTTCAGTCCATTTTTTATAGCCTATACTATTCCGAATTCTGCATGAATAAATTCACGCTTAAGGGATATAAACACACAAGTATTGACACAACGTACACATCAAACGCGAGAAAAGAAAACACCTCATTATTTAAATAAATACAACATCGACCAGGTATTTACACGTATATCCATATAGCTCGTCTAGGATTAGGAAAGGACTCTGATAGGCTAAAGAACACCACACCCATATACCCCCGCTCACGACCTTTCTCAGTTTCGTGATCTCCCGCGATAGCGAAGAGTGATGGAATAGATATTTTCTTTTTTTTTCTCGCTGGGATCACAAAAGTTAGGACGGAAGAAAGCTCGGGGGCTCGATATGCAAATCACTGTGTTAGGGAAAAATAGGAGCTTTCGGTTCTTTCGGTGCGGTTTGAAAAACGCGTGCGTGGCTTTTGTGGATTCACGCGCGAAAGTAAAAGAGAAGGAAAAAGAGAAGAAAAAGAAAAGAAGAAGGAAGCCTGAGAGGAAAGAAAGGGGAAATCATAAAACTATTCAGAGTCATCAATCATGATACTGGAAAGGTGCAAAAACTCTGATCGAAAAACAAGACTAGGGTTGTCGTCGAGGGTGACTGTGCAGGGTGTTACGAAAGTATTGGACGGGTTTCCGTGTCACCTAAATGGACTTCTTTATTACTTAGTGTTTCTTATATCGTTTTTCTTTGGGGTGTTTCTGACTGCTCCCGAAGCACCCCGAAAGCCATCGACGCAATATATTTTGAATTGCTTCGGGAGCAGTCGGAATAGTCCAAAGAAAACTGCACAAGAAAATAAACTTTCCATTCTTTTTCATTCATAACCTATTCTTGAAAAGAGAAAAATACTATAATATTTCGTCATTGTTTTTAAAGTTAAAAATGATCTGAAACCATAAGATTTCCCTGTCGATATCCATATTTCACGTGGAATATCATTTCACGTCTTCAATCTTTATATTATAACTCGGATTTGACTCCATTTCAAACGATATGGATTTTGCCTAGTCAAACATCGTGCTACGCCCTTTTGAATCTGTCAAACTTCTAGCAAAGTGAAAAAAATTGATTTCTACATATCTCGCCAAAAAGATACAGCCTCCAAGTGAGATCATTTATAATTATACTTTTTTAGCATTTTTAGGGGAGCATTTTGCCCTATATATAGTTCGGTTGGGAAACAAAAACATCTCAAGCCTTGCAAGACGAGGTTTTTTATTTTTAATTCCAATTGTATTATAATTAAGATTACTACCATTTACTTACAATAAAATTGTTATTAGAGTTACAAGCTTTTCTCTAGGAGTTAAAACTAAGGCGTGTAAGGTGAAGGAGTCCCAATACTTTTCTAACACGTTATCCACGCCAACAAAAAAGTTTACTTGGCGAAATCAACCAACAACAAAAAAGAAGAAAAGAAGAGAGAGAGAGAGAGAAAAGTCGAAGAAGCAAAGCCGTCGGGAATCTTCGACCCGGTAGCGACTGGGAAATGATAAAGTAGGTAATGCATTATTCACGCTTTGTTCCGGGGTCTAAAGAGGCCGTCGGAGGGCCAAATGGGGCGTACAACTGGGCACGAAGACGGCCCCACGCGCTTTTAGCTATACCGAAAGAAAGAGCGACAGGGTAATCAACGGAGAAGACTTCGTCGCCAAAAAATGGCTCTGAGAAATTAAACTCGAAAGAACGGGCCCGAAGAAGGATAAAAAAAAAGAAACTAAACAAAAAAAAGTAAGTTTTAATAGACTAAAAGCGGGTTAGATGCTTTAGGGGCACTCTTCCTACCCGACTGTCTTTAGGGGATAACTTTTTTTTTTTTCCAAAGTTAAACTTTTTTCAGTTCTTTACTACACATCGTTCCTGTCTTGACAACTGGGGGTCTTATATGTCTTCAGAATGCTCGAATAAGCCTTTATAGCCACGCAGGCACGCCTCTTTTTCTTCGGTTTCAATTTTTTACCCAAGAAGCTTTTTTTACGATCTAAGCAATGATAAAGGCAACCTTGGGGATTGAAATTCTAATTATGCAAAAGTCTAGAGATTTAGGGTTAAGATTAAAGGAATCTAAAACGAGGTTTCAAATTAGGAATGATACTTTATTTGGATGAACTTTTGACTTTTAAGGCTGTTTCGTAAATTTAAGTACAATTAAAATTTCCTCTATGAAACCTTAAATTGTATAGTTTGAAATAAATTATAGGTTTAATGTAGGGTTGTGATAGTGAACGATCGCAGCTACCTCAATGGTTTCAAAAAAAAATACGACTTATTTTTCCGGGGATGAAATCAAATTACCAATTATTGCAGAGGAATTCTTATTGGACGTGAAAACAGAAAACTATAGTATATTTTCTATGATGTGAAATTAATTATATTATATACTATCAAAAGTCTATCAACTTATTCCATAAAACTAAACAACGCCCCGTAGCTTAGTACTATCAGCAAAGGGCCAAGTAAACGTATTAACCCATCACTTAAAACTAAACAAAAAAGTCATCCCCCCTGTCTGGCTTGAGTGATTTGGACTCTTCCTCGATATTCTGAGTCGGGAGAGAGAACGGAATTTAGGCGGGCCGCTCTCCGCCATGTTGTCCTCCTCCCAACTCCTAAAAAGCGGGGCTTCCGATTTCACTATTTATACAGTCTGCGGCCGCTAGAATGTCTCGAATCAGAATCTGCTGGTACATTTACCTGGACCTTTGATATTAGTATTAAGCTACGGGAGGTTATTTTTCTTTAAGGAATAAAATGATAAGACTTCTGATACAATTTATTGACAAGGATAAGTCAATTGACCCGAGGATGAAGCGATAGCTTCGAAATGTAGTCAGCAAACAGAAGGGCAATATTTCCTTAAGAATCAATAGTACATAATTAGGTTTATAAATATGAAAGGTATTAGTAACCTAGGTAACGACCAGAACGTTACTGTAAATTATTAATGAACGAAAGTCGTGGCATAATGAAGATAAATTGAAATAATATTTTCATAATATCCGAATAATTATTTCTTCCTTTCATTAATAATTTAGATCGAGTTATAGGTTAGCTGATAGGGATCATTTTCACATTTATAGCGAAGGTTTTGGTGCGATTAAAATGACCCTTCTATTCGTGACAATGATGAATTAAGCGTGCAACATGCGACTCGTCTATTTTCACACGAAAACACCAAACAATTATTGCTTCACAGGTTGTTAGAATTTTTTCAAGGGGAATAGTGTAAAATGAGATAGATAGAGATAGAGACTGTACCTGTCCTTTGATTCAGCGGTCCTGGAAAGCATTGAGGAGAGCAAAAGTACACATTGTTACTTAAGATACGGAGGACAATTTTTGTTCGATACCTTTTTTATGTTTTTCTTTTACCGTTTCGTTTTATTTTTTATTTGCACGTATATATATAAATTTTAATAATCTTTTAGGCCTAAATTCATCAACATTACCTTTTTTTAGGTTTAAAGTTATTTCGGGGTAATGTGGTAATGTTAAGCGTAGTTCTAAATCGCGGGCAAATATAGTCTCAAGATGATTCATTTATAAAATTCCAGACTTTTTCTTTTCTACGAAAGTTAAACGCTGCTATCTATGTCTGTTCGGTTAAGAAGCTCAGGGTAAAATATGAAAATAACCCCTTCCCTTATGGTTAATGAAAACTTAAAAATGGATAACGCAACCCTTTAAAATATTCAAGGAGGGCGTATGAATGGTTGTAATAATTTCAAAGGGAAATATCTTCGTTTTGGGTCAGATAGTTAAAAATGAATATAAAAAAGATGTATTAAAATATTCTAGTATTGATACAAGGGTATAATATCCTTGGCTTGATAATCTTTGCCTATTTTGGCTTAATTTTTATCATTAAGTCTATATATTTAAATATACCTTGGCACTAGTTTAGCGCGTTTTTATCCAAAAATATACAGCTAGGAATAAAATTCGTAAAGAGTAATGTGGTTATATATTATTACGCAAGCCAGGCTCTCATTCATTTAACAAATGACACAAACCTCTGAATATTAGTTTGAATTATAGATAACGCAAACACCGAGGAGATGAGCGTGTTATTCGATTGAATAAGATAAAAAAAGAGAGATGGGAGAAAGGGATTGCTAGAAAATGATCAAATATACAATTTAACCACTCGCCATCGCTAAAAAGGTAGTAATATAATTAACACCGAGTTGGGGACTTGGGCTTTTGAATTTTCTCAGCATTCCCTACAAAATAACTTAATGTTACGCGTTGGGCGGAAGAAAGAAAGCAAACGAACCAACGAACGTTCGGTTTTAGACAAACGACTTCTATCTCTCTAAAGGCGGAACAAATAACGGGACTTCTAAAAACAGATGAGTCTATTTGCTTTTCTCTTCAACCACGGACGGACCCGGGACCCCAGTACATTACCGAATCCTTATATATACGGTTCAAATCTTATTCTTATACCAAATTATATCATTTAGATAAGAAAAAAAGGGGCGGGAAATACCAATCTCCTTTCGTAAGCTTTAATTGGAGGCGGGGGTGGACAGGAGTACAATATTTGTTCGTTTACCCTCGAAATTTCTTATTCAACCATCTTCTTACAGTTCCGTTCGACAAATATTTGAGCCAATGAAACGATATTGGGTAAGCGGATAAAGGCTGATATAAGCGCATAAAGTCTAGAACCTTACGGCCCAGTCAAGCTATCTAAGCATTTAAGGCAAATTAAGAGAAACGTGGTCGTATAATCATCAGTAAATCAAAAACGTAACTTTACTCTATCATTTATGTGATGTTTGTATTCATTGATTTAATTAACTAAATATAAGAGATTCTTATATTAGGGGACTTACCGGCAAATATGGCGGTGCTGTTGTGATTCGGGTCGTAAGGGCAAAGACCTACACCCGCTTGTTCTATCGTTTGGGTGTAGACATCGTTCTGAGAAGAATATTTTCACAAATTATAAACACGAATTAACTTAATACGGAGTGCGTATTGGAAGAAGGAATTAATAGAATAAAACTTACACTTTGCTTGTACTCTCGGCACATGGGTTTGTAGGCATTGGTCCCACAGACTAGAATCGTGTCTTCAGACTTCCTGGCTAAGACGCGGATATAGTTTTGGCATTCCTCCTAAAAATTTCAACAAAATTTGTTTATACGATCCACTTCTACGTAAAAATTTTTAACAACTCAGAATCCTATAAAAAAGTTTCTTTACTGATACTAAAAAAAACCTTCGGTTAAAGCAAGGAGGATTAGACAAGGAGAGGAAATGTGGGGCTGCGTTGAGTTAGAGAGAGAAGAGCCAACCTCCCACTCGGGTGGAAAGGGGGGATAGGAAATTCTCGAGGTAAACTGTTGTCACGTGGTCGCTAGCTAGCGCGTCTCATAAAGGATTCGTTTTACCCACGCGACAACATTTTACCACGAAACGTCTCTACCCCCGTTCTCCCAGAGTGGGAGTTTAGGCCGACGCAGTAGGAACCGCGCCGTCCCCACATTTCTTCTCCTTTTCTAATCCTCCTCTTGGTTAAAGTGATATGGTCACAATTTTTTCCGAAGGCTTATGAATTTATATTTGTTAATTAAAATGACTAGAATTAATTTGAATTAAATTGATGGTTTAGAAGGTTTTTGGAACCTGATTAACTAAAAATTTCATTTGAAAAAGCTTTCAATTGTGGATTAAGTACTTTCACGAAAAAGACCGCCCGAAAGAAACACAAACCAGTTGCAAAATGCGCAAGAACTGCTTTTTTTAGTTCTACTGTTTTTCACCAGGTGGATTAAATGCTTTTCTTGGTTAAGCCTCGTAAACTCAGGTGGTTAATTCCCATCTTTACTTGGAGGAACATTCTAACTAGTGTGACGTACGTAACCACGTGATTTCTGTTCCCCACTTGGTTTATACTTCACGCAGCTGATTAAATAATAATAACAATGATATAATAGATACGGGATCATAGTTATGTAATAGAATACGTTTACAACTTTTGTTGTAAAATAATAGGTCCATTATGTATTTTTCCTTTATTTTCGTGGTAATCTTTACGACATTTTTCTAAAATTGCTACTCAAATTTAATTGTTGAACCCATAGTTATATCGAATGCATTTACGCTTAGATATTATAGACTTTTATTATATGACATTCGAATTTCACAGAAACTGACTAAATATCAAAAATTATTTTAAAAATTTCAACTTACCTCGGATTTGCCTTTGAGTCGACACATTCGGATGTCGTCCTCGGTGGAGAACCACGCCAACCGCTGTCGAGAAAAAAAAATGACAGAAATATCACAATTTAATTTTTTTTTTTTTTTTTTTTTAGAAAAAAAAGGACGCTCATTAAAAAGCCTCGACTCAATATTTTAAGGGTTAGACTGAATTGTTACAGTTTTTCGGGTAAATAAGACCACGAAAAAATCTTTAAAACTTTTTACATAAAATTGAAATAAATTTTGAACTGCCTTAAAAATAAAATAAATATGACGAAAACATGGAACTTGCAAAAAAGTTAACAAACCTTTTTTTCCTCGAGTGTCCGTAAACTGATATTGTAAACCAGATTTCTGAAATAAACAAAAAAAAAGGGTAAGTTTATTTCAAGAAGGAAGGAATTAAGTAAAATCTTGATTTTTAAAAATAATTCAGTCAATAGAACTTTCAATGTAAGTAAATAAAGTTCAATAGTACTAATTTTTCACTTCGGTTAAACCGAGCTGAATTCAACTGATTCAAATTCCGGTTGAAACCCAATTTTCAATACACATTATTTATGTCTAAAATTTAAATCAATTTCCAAGTGAGTATTAGGACTTAATGATGTAGATTTATCTGTGGTGATAAATACTTCCGGTAATAAATAATTAGGTAATAGTATCATTGGTTAAAGGGAAACTTGGAGCTAGAAATGGAACAGATTTTTAATTTATTTTCGGAATCACCATGCCAAAAAAATGTATTCGAAAATATTTTCACAATTATATTAGACAATTTTTTGGTGTTTAATTTTTAAAGTTAAGTTAGTATATAGAAATTCGGGCAAACCATATTATTTCAGCCATCAACAGCGTTTGTATTGTCCTAACATTGAAAAAATAAGAAGGCGTTTGACATTCAAGGTTTCAAACGTCGGCCACTATTTACCGTTAGAGGACGCTTATATGAACGCCAGGTTTTGTTATTAATCTTTATCTATTAAGATATGTGCCCATTGTTAGTCCTAGCTTCTATTGACATTTGCATCATTAATAAATGTATATTTAAAGCTAGGATTTTGTCAGCTTTTCTCTCTACAAGAAAAAGTCGAAAATTTAGTCTAAAAACTTAGTTCATTTGTAAATAACCTATTCATGGACCCTCTAAATCAAGGGGGCATAGATCCGTGATACAAAATAAAGCTAGTTTTTAAAATTTACAAATTCGTTCAACTAGATCCTCAAGACGTGGTTCGCTTAATGTTAAAACCGGTTTGAGGACCCCATCTTGGATTTATATTGCCGAAAAGAAAGAGAACCAGATTTTATTCTACATATAGGAGATGTTTTTTGATTTCGTACAATACTTTTTGGGATGGGTGATCGCTGTTTCAAAGCGGCAAAATATAAAAAATAACTGTCAACTGGTCTTCTTTCCGGTTATTCGTCAAATTTCCAAATAAAAACGAGTTCGGAAATGGAAAATCTTCATATTTATACGCGTATATCCTTTATATTTCTTAGTCGTCAAGGGTGGCAGAAGGAGTAGGATGAAGGGGGATTATATGAAATAAAAAAAGGCAAATCTAGAGGTCTAAAGTGACATATATAAAGGGGTTGCAGAAATTGCGTTTTCTCGCTCCGCGCCGTCAACCCCTTTCATATTATAGAAAATGGTTATTATTATTAAACTGGCTCGGAAACATCTCTTCAGTGCGGTGCCAGGGGCTTCACCCTTCTAACCAATTCCCCCGCAACAACCCGACGATAAAAGAGAGAAGCGAAAAATTTCCTCGTCGTCGCGATTTATTTGGTACCCCAAAACACCATCCCTTTTTTCGCACCCCGATATACCACCCACCAGTGATCGGTTTAAACCGCTCGTCATGGTGGCTATGACGCGTCATACTTATTACAATAGGGGAGACGAGTGTGTTGGGGAGAAAATACAGAAAAAGTTGGGCCTTGGTTTCTCTTAAGTTTATTATGTTCAATATTGGAAGAAATTAATATGACTGATGGATATTTTTTATCTGATAGAGGGTGGGGGGGGGGAGAATATAGCCAGACTGATAAAAATAACCCCAAGGGATAAATATTTTTTCGAACCGATTACTCAGTAAAAAACCGCGATATGAGATACCTAAAAACAAATTATCTTAAGTCCGCAATTGAATTGCTTTATTCGCGAGCGAAAACTATCGTCACGCCGCCCGGTAATCGACGCCGTAAACCTGAAATAATGAGTTTTAGCATGGCTTCAACAACTTAGCAGACGACAAAAACTTCAGAACGGCAAAAATATTTTAGTCTTTGAAGAAAATCTACTTAAATTAAGGAGACAGCAAGAAGGGGGTGGGCGATAGGTGCATGTGAAATCATAAAAATAGGTTTATTTCAGAACAGACGACGTTAATTAATTTAATTAAAGGCGTCTGCTCTGAAATATATGCTTTCTTTTAAAACAACAAATTGTTCCTTTAAATTAAATTTATAAATTTCGAGGGTTTCATTAAACATTTCAAGAAACAGTTTCGGTTATACAGTTTATATTTAACAAATGGAACTTAAAAGAAGCTGTGTTTATTTCATTTCAAGTGCAACTTGCAAAATAGAAAAGAATGACGCGAAACTTTACACAATGCTAAATGTGATATTGAAAAAAATGTAGATTTTGAAAACCACTTTTAAATAGGAACGTCATATATGCAAGAAAAAAAAAGGCGAGGGGGATGGATAGATGATTTCTTCCAAATGACCGACTGTCAAAAGTCGTTTTCATCAGGGAGGGGGTATTTTCCCATTAAGGCCCTACCATTGTGTCACGTCGTCGAGACTCCCCATCAGCTATAGCCTTCCTGATTACGGTTTTTTTAGGCATTTTGTATTTTTGGCATTCGTTTCGGGGGAGAGCTTTGCGTTGCCGTTATTGTCATTCGTTAATGAGATTTCTGTATTTTTTCCCACGACAACCGCATCACCATCAACCCCAAACCGTACCACCACGAACCTTTTTCGAAACTCATTCGCGCGTTACCGAAACTGAACGGTATCATTTGATTAAGGGCGCGCTGGATTACCAGATATTGCTCTCTCCTAACACGCTACCCTAGCTGTTAAGTAACGGCGAGTTGTTTTCCGCAATATGACTCATATCACTTATAGTTTCCGATCAACGTTATGAATGAATGATTTTGATTTAGTTGGTTTTCATTGATTACCTTGTTTCGCGTTAATGCTGAGGGTTATGGGATTTTAACTCAGTGTAAAAAAACATAGGACATACAACCTTGCTTAGAGTAAAAAAAAAAAAAAATGCGTAGAGTTCTAAAGATTGTTTTTCAATGTTTTTTACTGTATGCTAAGTTGTGGAGCATATATAGTGACTTCATATTTGGCCTTCTTCGTTCTTCGATTTCAAGTTTGGTAATTATTACCAGGAATTCATATATAAATACAGACAAAATATTTGACACATTGCTTTTATTTAAATTTCAATTCATAGCCCGAGAAAAAAACATTACCCTTCAACGCTAAACAAAACTTTATATCTTATTGGCTCTCTGGAATTTACGTTGCTGACGTGAGAGGCAGAAAAGAAAAATATGTATATATTTAGTTGCCCTGGGTACGAGTTCGGTTTCGATTTAGAAAAATAAAACCCGCCCCCTTCCTACCCCCTCCTATAGAGGCGCATTCACAAAAGTCTAACAAATATTTCGTCTATATTTATATATGAATTCCTGTTATTACATAAGTACATAATTAAAATGCCAATTAGCTCTCGAAAATGGAGTATACTAGATAGGAGTGGCCAAAATAAAGCACGTTATATTAAAAACCAATGTTTGAGGCTTGTCACATTTCTCAGTATGAAGACTTTGAAGAGAGTTTTATTAAAATTCTGAAGATGATGATTTTTTTTTTTACTATACGATCGAGTCTCCTACTCAATTCTTGGAGGAGAGAACTTAGTATTTTAGAGGGGAAAGAGTTAGGGACGACAGCGCAGAACGGTGTAGGTCTGACGGGTAAAGCTTTCATGAAGGGATTTATCAAGTTCAGTAAAATCTGAATAACGATTACTAGATTACGTAACTGATTACAGCCTTTGGTAATGCTATATTCGTAATCGGTAACAATCAAAGTTACAAGATTGAACAATTCAAACTAAAACAGGGGTTTTTCTGGGTAATTTTCGTTGTCATATGTAATTTTCGTTGTCATATGTTATTTTCATGCATGCACTTTTCTACTCCATAAAATTTAAAGGGAAACTTAGAGCTAAAAATTTAAAGTTTTTGGTGTTAATTTAATTAATTTAAACATCAAAAACTTGTCTAAATATTCTCGAATACGTTTTTAATTGGCATGGTGATTCCGAAAATAAATTCAAATGGTGTTCCATTTTTAGCTATAAGTTTCCCTTTAAGTTTTCTCTTCCAAGCTCTATTGTCATATTTAAATTTTATTTAAACTGTAACTGGTGACTCGGTTTTAAAACACGGTAAAAATAAGAAACCAAAAACTAACCTGGCTCCAACAAGAAGATAGTCTCCATCTCGCTCCAGTAACTTGAAATGATCACTGTACGTCTGGTTGCCTTCGAAACTCTGGAAAGACCCTTCTTCTACGAAAAGAAAAGGGAGGTGAAGAGAAATTATTAAATCGTAGCGTTATATATATATTTCCCGCTTATACGGAAATTAAAATACATGTTCAAAGAATACTCGCAATTTTGCACAAATTATTTCAGGGTAAAAGGAACCGCCATAAGCCTAACGGATGTCCGCTATACTTTCTCCTCTATATAAGGAGAAGAATAGCGGGAATAAATCATTTAAATTCGGGGGTTGGGTGTGGGAATGCCAGGGGTGGAGGTTAGGGGTTTTAAGATATAGAAAACAATGCGGGTATTGTGTAGCCAAGCGGCTATTACCCGAAGTTCCGAACGCATTATCTAAAACTAAAACTCCCGGACCACTTTAAAGAGAAGGTTGGGCCTTCGTGGTAGGAACTCTGGCAAAGGCAAAGGCTCCTTATTGACTTTTTCTCGAGGCGCCATTTCAGTCGATAATTGCGGCTTTTGGGCAGCATCACTCTTTCTCATAATTTAAAGGGATAATAAATTCTTAAAAACAAGTTATTTTAACGGTTTAAATAACTGTTAAAAACTTAAAATTAGCGTAAAAAATAACAGTACTATCTAAACCTTATCAAAACTCTCTAAAGGATTCGTTGTAATTCATAATTATGTATCCGTTTCAAAGAAATTTCAAATAGTAAAGACGATTCTCGATATTAAGTAACTGGAAATTGATGATGCAACTTTGATCTAATTAACAGCAAACATCGATTACATATAACTGCTTTCCAGATTCTAGTATCCCTTTAAACTAAGAAAATTATTTAAAGGAACTATAAGGAGAATCTCCTTCATTCCAGCATAAGGAAGCGAAATTTGATGAGCGACTAAGATATTTTGTTTTATTATTATTAAAATTCAAAAGATGTAAATGGCTTACTGCAGGGGCTCCCCAAAGGACTCTGATTAAAATTTAGACAATGGTGCTCCATAAATGATGATGGGTATACATAAATATAATATCCATTGTTATATTATAATCAGAGTATAGTTTAATTTTAAGTTCCGTTCATCAGTTACCAATAGGATTGAAATTAAACCTTTTAATTTAATTTTTTTTTCTACAAAATAATTTGGCATACCCCATTTTAGTGTACAATTAGTTACTATATGAGGTTCATAGGGACTTAAGCAGTAAAGATAATACGATACGTAGTATAAATGAAATCTCTTCATCCCCTATATTGCAACTAAGCCGATGGACAGTGGTGACACTGAGGGTCTAGCCATCTCTACCTGTCTCAAGAGTCTAGAAACACGCCTAAGGGTGAAAGAAGAAAGAAGCTTACGTCGTCTACTTGCTAGACTATACTGTAGACACTTGACTTTTTCTCGCCAAAATATGGACACATTTCTTTGGGTGGGAAAGTGACAAAGTAGCGCTTCTTTCTCAGTGGTAAACTATTTTTCTTCGTGGCAACGCGTTGGATTGACAGCCTGAAGATCCCAACCATCTTTGTCTAGTACGAAAAACACGACCCAATGCGAATGAAACCAAAATGGTTATGTTACGTAAGATAGTCTGGAAGTAAGCGAGCGGCCGGGTGTGAAGAAAATCAATTTCTAGCCAGATTCCTGACGTTTTCTTTAGTAGGGGACATGGACGTCAATCCTCTTTCCACGGTCGACCTTCCACCGACAAAACAAAAGGAATGACGCGTTCTTCTGTGCTTATACGAAAACGAACATTATTAGAGATACGGTGGAGCCCGCACTTTTCCTTGTTTTATTCATTGGAAGGACAAAAAGCATCAAAAGAAACGAGAAAAACCAACTGTAGGACATCGCTCAAAGACCAAAAACAATCCCGACATTCCGAAGTTATTGGAAATAGGGACACGTCCTAATTCTATTTGGTTTCGAACTGAACGAAATATAAAGGCTATCTTAGGTTAGGGATTTTCATTCGTTGTTAAGAAAAGTTACGATCAATATTTGAAACAGCGTGTCGTAAACTTCAAATTGTAACAATATAAGCTCTAAAAATTAATTGTTATAATCTTCAAATATCAATAGGAATACCTCTTGCCAACCGTCTAACAATAAGCTCCAACAATTAATATCCACTCTCTTTTACTGTTGTCCCGAACTTTTGCGGATTAGGATGACGTTAAAAGAAAGGTATATTCCTTATTTTGAAGTTAAAACTTCAAAATCTTTTAATTTTTAGGATAGTACGTGGTATATTGTTCGCAAAGTTTACAATGTAGTCTTTTATACATCAAACCTTACTCTTTTAAGAGAATCTTCCACCATAATTAGGGATATTTGCATATTTTTGACGTATTAAGCTTTTCCGCGAGAAGCCTATATTTTTATATATCAATATTCATAAGAGAACGTAGGCAAATAGTCGGGCCACCTGTTTATATTCCGAGCAAAAATTCCCGCCTCTACGGCGTCAACCCGAAAATAAGTTGTTCATATATTTCATCTATAATAATAACCCGTAATAACCGGGTTAGAATGACGTTTTTGACACAGCGTCACCACCTAGAGACCAAAGCAATGACACGGCGATTAGTCCCCTCCTTCCCCCCTTTATTTAATTTATTATAAACAAGGGAACCCTTGTATGCTAAATTCTAGAATCTAGATCCATATCTCGCGAATACAAGGCGTATAATAACTATAACGAGCGATATGTTTAATTCGTCAAAATTTACTCTAGCCCTCTGCCTCGTGGTATGACGAAGGAAACTAACTTCCGCATGGATATCACGTCCGACGGTTTCGCGGGTTTTTTACTTCCGGTTAAGCACGCGTCAGGGATTAAATTCAATAGTATAACGTTGCTATAGAAACCATTTCTCTTTTAGAAAACCTTTTTTTCGTTTTCTTTCTCCGTCAAGTGTTTCGCTAAAAATATTTATGGCTATTGTTAAGTTACAAGTAAAACGCAAAACAGGGTTAGAATCATTAGATTTTAATTCGCTTTCGATCTCTATAATTTGGTTGCTATGGGAGATGTAACCCCTAGCTGACTCGGCTAATCCTTTCTAGTTGAAGCGTAATTGAATGCTCGCGAGGGCAGAGGTCAAAAATTGATCTTGAATTTAGGGTTAAAGGGGCGTAAAGAAATCAGAAATCTGAGCTAAACATCCGCGAGAGTGTTAAATTATTACGCTATTTATGTCAGATTAGTCGTTTCGCGAGGGTTATTTAAGAGTCTTAATCTTTTAAGACGCGAGTCGAAAGCGGATTTGATTTCAATAATTTCGTAAATGGAATTATGGACACAAATCCTCCTTTATATATATATACTCACGATATACCCGAGAAATTCCCAAAAAGATTTTCTTTTCATATAGAGTTTGGAATTACGTAGCGTGAAAACGAAATAAAAAGATTTTTGGGCGCAAAAAATCGTTTATCACGTCGAGCTCAACCGAAATCTCATAAATTCGAGAAAAGCGCGAACTATATCCTGTTACGCAAATGCAACCGCGACCGGAGGACCCCAACTACACTTCCACACACATTCTGATTAATGATAGAAGAAGTTGGAATGAAAATCCGCTCTCGACACAAAAGGTTCTCGCTTCAAGAGAAGTTTCATCTTTTTCAACATCGAAATATTACAGAAAGAAGTGAATTTGTTTCTATATGCATCAGTTTGTTGAATAAAGGAACTTTGAGAATTATTAAGACAACCGTTATACAGCTAGGTTTCGTATGCAAATGAGGTATTAGCGAGGCTCTCATTCCCTTAGACTTTTGTTTAATGGTAATATTAGTTGAAGATGTTTTCCCAGACTCGTAAAGAATTGTCTCCACATAGGAAAACAAACTCTTTTACAATAAATTGAATAAATGAGTTAATGGAAACTATTGAGACAATTCAATTAAAAAGAAGTTAATCCTAAGTAAACCCAAAGTGTCATTTTAGACCTACAATCCCGTAAAATCTTTAGATTTGAATCAAACCTTGTCAATATAGACAACTATCTCTTAAGTTACGTTCACACTCGACACTTTGAAACCTTTTCTAATGTTCAAATCGACTTTTCAAGATAATAAGCTCTATTTAATTAATAAAATCAAAGCGATATTTAAAAGTTATTATTTTTCTCGATCAAAGATCTACAAATTTAACAGCTTGACCTTTCTAAAACGGTTCAAGAAGTTTCAAAGTTTATATTGTGAACGCAGCTTTAGAGTTTTTGCAAAGCTCTCTTAACAGATCTTTGCTACGACATTGAAAGAAAAAATTATCATATAGAGAAAACTACTATAGCGATGGTTCCGTTTCAAACTTCTATAAAATCAAAGGTTTGAAGCCTCGGTTTCTCTTCGAGAATACAATTTTTGACAATAAATCTAACAAAATTCCAAGAAAATAAGAATATTTCCACATAGAAAGCGTGCAAAATCTTGGAAATATATTTTAAAACTTTTGATCTCGAAGTCAAGATTTGGAAAAGAGCAACGCGAAACATTAATAATGAACGTCAAAAATTGAAAAAGAAGGAAACTTCCTGACAGCTGAATAAATAAAATTCCATCGATGCAAAGCCTCCGAATTATATTTATTGAATCCGAGAAAAAGAGAATTCACCAAGAATTAAGACTACGTCAAAGGGGGTCCCTCTCCATCTACGAATATATATGGTTATTGACGCATTAACCGCGGAGAAGTACGTCAAAGACACGAAATTCTACTACTTTCGATTCGCCTTCCCAGCGGGACTCGAAATTTCCCCAAGCTCAAAAAGTATTCCAATGATTCCAAATTCAATATTAAATTAATAGTTTATTTTTAGAAACCTTTTAAGTTAGTTGTTGAATTAATCAAATTGCGATTCAACGCACGGTCCTATTTAATTTTTGGAAACTTTATAATATGTCTGATATTTATTTCCAAAAACCGTCTCTTTATATTATATATTAAATATCAATATAAAGTTATATACTTTAAGTGAGGCTGTCTTGGATTTTTTCTGAGCTCCAAATATAATTTCTGTATAATTTTCGGAAAGATCGATAAAAATTATTCAGAACATAAATATATATAACAGAAAAAATTCGAATTTTTAAAATCAAAATTCCCAGCAATTCTATACGTCATCACTACGGTCGCGTGGCTATTGTAGAGCCTATAAGTGATTCTCGAGCGTTTAGGCACTTGATAATGTTGCTTTCGCACGGTCTTTTATCGTAAATTAGATTTTGCCCGTCAAAAATTAAGTTACTTTTAAAAATTTATTTCTAGTTTAATATTTGTTTGTAATTTTATTTAGACCTAGATAATGAATCGATAAACAAATCGCTTGTTATTAGGTTTCATTCTCCCTTTAAGATATAGTAATGAAAACAAACTGAATTAGATTAAAATACTAAATTCGAGGATAAAGCCGGCCTTGATATATCATATAGCAAAGAATCGTGTTATATCGGTGTTCAAGGGGAGTTAGCATAAACTACTTTCTTATTTATGTGGCTTAATATTGTAAATTAATCCGACTCATATTTTCCAACTAAGCAAACTCTTCTTGAATAAAAGTATAGACCCGATGCATTTTCCCGTTATCACAAACTGTAAGAAGAGATAGCTGAAGGGCTAGGAGTCTCGAACTACCCCTACATCATTCGGAAGGCGTAGTTCTGACGCGCCAGTCGACGAAAGAGAATCTTCCGATTTTCTAATTTTAGGCAAGTCCGTTACGAAAAGCACTCATCCTACATTCAAGATGTTGTCACTGAGTACAAAGATTAAGAAGGTAATTTTATATTAAGATCTAATTAATTTAAAGTTTTGAAGCGGAAGATTTATAGTATATGGCGTTGCGCGATAGATTATGGACTATCAAGGTCTTATGGCGGCTCCCTTCACAGCATTCAACGAAGCTGGGTAACTAATATAATACGTTTAAAATCAGGACCTTTATACTTCAACTCTCTTTCCTACATCTACAATAGTTTTGTACACGTACATATAAACTAAACTCATCTACAATCTCTTTTCAATCAACCGGTTCAATTGATCAAAGTATTGGCAAATTTCGAACTCTATAATCTTCGTAAGATTGATGAAATATAATTGTTAATTAAAAGGAACTTTCACAAATTCAACTTAATATAGTTTCATTGGCAATTCAATTTTAAAATAAAATTAAAATTTAATTGTTTTTAAATCTTATTTAATCTTTTAAACAATTACCAGAATTTTGATAATTAAATCACCATAAAAATTACCATAATTTCTTAGAGTTGGTTGGTTTTGGCCATAAATTAATTTTTAAATATAATTTCTTCAAAGTTATACATCTTAAGGCGCGTTTTCAATCAAGATATTTTGGCCTTAAATAAAAGATGAAGCTTTAAATCAAGCTTTTCGTTTAACCCGCATTAAAAGGGCTTCAAATGACTTAGAAGCAAATATCGAAATAAATTTTATGTAAGCTTCTCGCGGAAAAGCGAAAGAAAAAGCTTTATTTAAAACGGGGCTTTATATATAAGGATCAAATCTTTGAAATTAGTAGGAAAAAAATACTTAAAATATTATAACTTTATATTAATTAGTATCATATTTAAATACAGAGACTTGATGGTCGATGGTATACCCAAATACGAAAAATATCTAAGAGACAGCGGTATTCGTGGAATATATGGTAAATGCAACAGATTATATGAAACCATACTCGTTTTATGTCAAAGAACCTACTTATCACTAAAATACCAAATAGTAAATGGCACAACAGGAGAATGGCTTTCAATGAATGTTCAAGAAAGAAAACAGACAACGGAAGAATGGATAAAAGTTGCCAAAGAAAGGTATACGTATATGTTTAGAACATATAGTTACGTTGTTAGGAATATTTTAAATTAAAAAGTTAAAATATCTCCAGTATGGATTTAATAGTGATTCACGTAACAGCCAATCGTATGAAGGATACACAGGATTTGGTAACTTGGGAAATTATCTATATGGTTTAATATTTTAAGCTCATTCTAAACAAAAAATTAAATATCTTCATAGGCACGTCACGCTGAAGAAAACAACGCCGATGCCATTGCACTGTTACCGCCAATTTATTACAAACCGGACAACAATGGTAATCAAAAATATCCTACGCCATAAATTATTAGTAAAATTGCACAATTTAAATTACAGCCCAGTTAATTAGTTACATGAAAGAAGTTTCCTCCGTAATCCCGAACACTCCCATATTATATTATCATAACCCAGGCAGAACTGGAGTTACTTGTAAGTACTGGTACTGAAATATTTCACTTTTTCAACTATTTGAAATATAACTGCAACGAATTTCATTTACATTTTACAGTAAATTTGAACGACTTTATCGCCGAAGCAAAACCAATAGTTCCCAATTTTGTGGCGGCAAAATATGCTACCCCTGATTTAAAGGACATGGCTTATTGTCAAGCTAACCATGGACATCATTTCAAGGTCATGTCCGCCATTGATGAAGTAATTATCGAGTAATTAGGGCATTAATCAAATCTCCGCGTGTAAGTAATTCTTCATTTTTTTTTTCTTTTACAGCTTTGGGTGGCCTCTTTGGCTCTTGGTTTAGATGCATCTGTTGGAAGCACTCACGGCATACTCCCGAAACTTAACAGTGACATTACAAAATTGTTTAACGAAAACAACGTGCAAAAGGCGTGGGAAGCCCAGGTATTATCTCCCATCAGTTAAAGGGTTTGAGCCCAAAATCTTAAGATCGGGTATTTTTTAGATGAAACTAAACGACGTCATTGATAGAATTGCAAAGACTGGTAAATAAAGATTAAAAATAATTGATAAGATTTCCTAACTTTGCAACTAATTAGTAACTAACTAAATTTAGGTAATAAATTTGCCGCTTTGAAAGCATTCATGAACTTGACAACCCCGGTTAATGTTGGATGTATCAGAATGCCCATGTCGCCTTTGAGTGAAGAACAACTAAACAATTTGAAGAAAGAAATCACATTGATGAATTTGTAAATGTCGTAATTTTATGATCACATTAAAAACTATAGGAGTTGTGAACTTGAAAAACCTTGTACAGTAATTTTTGAGAGTCCAATGCGTGTATTCCACAATTTTTTACTGTAGCCCTTGCCCGTAAGCTTTCTGATTCGTAATACCCTTTTCAGACGAGGCGTAACCAGCTGGTTTAATCAGATTTAACCGTGGTTTATTCACGATTAACCGAAGTTTATTGAACTGAGAACCACGGCTAATTACACCTCGTCTGAAGAGGGTATTAGCCTTCAATTTCGTCATTACCCTACGATTTCTAATTGGCGCTGAAGTATTTGCCCGTAAGAGCTGCTATAGGTCAGAAATAGGACGTCATTCCCTGGCATTTTCGACAACAAGTTTTTCAATTCGGCAATAAGGGCACAGCTCTTAGGGGCAAATACGTCACCGCCAATTAGAAAAAATATAAGGGCATTATGACGCAATTGAAGGTTAACGAATCAGAAAGCTTAAGCGAAGGGAGTCGTGGGAAAATAATTTGCGGAATATGGGCACAAGTTAAGCCATGCAATGATTTTGTTGTCACAGATTTATTAAGAACTTTTTGGGAATAAAAATCTGGACATTCTAGGTAATCAATATTTAGACATTAATTTTATAACGCGTTCCATGGCACGTGATTTGATTTCTTTTAATTGAATAGCAAAATCTATATCTTTTTCCGCTTCCCTTTTTCTGTTCAGCCTTGCTTTAATTTTTCTCCATTTTCTTTTTAGGTCATAAAGAGAGAAATCTTAATTTTGCATATTTTTGTTAGTTTCTTAAAAGCCACGTCAATCCAAACAGGGCGCTAGTTAGGTATTTATTGTAGAGCTTGGGCCTTTGTTTTCAAGATTGTTGAGAGTATGAAAAGCTAAAAATATCTATAAAACCTTTAACACTACATGGTGACAGTACAAGTTTAAGCATTCGTAGCAGCTGTTTAGAAGTAAAATGGTAAAACCCAAAATAAAAATTAAAGTTAAAATATTCAACTTGGTATAACACGCATCACGAAAAATAATGTCTGCGCTATATCCCGTTTAACTAACAGATGTTAAACAAATTGGGATTAGAGATTGTATATGTACAGAAATATACATTATGCTAAAAAAAGCCTATACAGTTTTAATATTAATATTTTCCCAGTTAGACTTTATTTCATTCAAAATTCATAGTCCTGACAAGCCAGTCGACGAAAGATAATCTCCCTCTTTTATATTTTTTCGACACTAAGTTTACCAAAAGTAACCATCCAAGATGTTGTCACTTAATACAAAGATTCATAAGGTAATATTGAATTAATATATTTTTAGTTTGAAGCATTGAAGGCTGATGCTCTAATGCAAGCGCGACACCATGAACAGGCTTATCATAGCAAGCGCTCCTTTATAGACAACCGATTAAGACATAAGTCCTGTATACTGGTCCATGAGATATTACAAGTCTTGTACAGTGGCCCGAGAGCTATTACAAGTCTTGGAGTGGCCCAAGAGATATTACAAGTCTTGTATAGTGGCCCAAGAGATATTACAAGTCTTGTATAGTGGCCCAAGAGATATTACAAGTCTTGTATAGTGGCCCAAGAGATATTACAAGTCTTGTATAGTGGCCCAAGAGATATTACAAGTCTTGTATAGTGGCCCAAGAGATATTACAAGTCTTGTATAGTGGCCCAAGAGATATTACAAGTCTTGTATAGTGGCCCAAGAGATATTACAAGTCTTGTATAGTGGCCCAAGAGATATTACAAGTCTTGTATAGTGGCCCAAGAGATATTACAAGTCTTGTATAGTGGCCCAAGAGATATTACAAGTCTTGTATAGTGGCCCAAGAGATATTACAAGTCTTGTGTAGTGGCCCAAGAGATATTACAAGTCTTGTATAGTGGCCCAAGAGATATTACAAGTCTTGTATAGTGGCCCAAGAGATATTACAAATCTTGTATAGTGGCCCAAAAAGATATTAAAAGTCTTGAACTGGCCCAAACAACCAGGCTATGTTATAGTTGTACACTTACTATAGAACTTACGTTTGTAAGTTAAAGATTCATACATTATTACAAAACATATACGCTTTACATTATAGATAATGAACTATCAAGGTCTTGTGGCACCTCCCTTCACGGCCTTCAACGAAGCTGGGTAATAAAGTGCAAATAAAGTCAGAATCAGGTTGATATTTCAACACGTACTATCATCAATCTATACTACATATAGCTTTGTACTTAAGTTGTACATGTACGTGCTGAATAATCAAGCAGAAGTAGATTTCGATGAGATTTTAAACATTTTTTAGGAAAGATTGTTCAATGATTCTAGGATAAAGTTTAGATATTTAGGATTTCGGTCAAATGAAAAATCTTTTGAGCAGTGTCCGACGTCTCGCTCTGCACCGAGCTATTCTAAGTTTTTTGTCCGATATCGATCTCCAGAAACCCTTGTCGAAATCGACTTCGACAAATCAATCGAATTTCCATATGGTCTTGTCGATCGAAATCGATTTCAAATTGCAATAGCTAAGTTCACACTAGACTTTGAAACCGTTTTGAATCATAAATTAACTTTTTAAGCAAATAACTACATTATCGGACAAAGGATGTTTAGAGAGGACCCCAAAAATTTGACAATCTGACCTTTCTAAAACGGTTAAAAATTTAAACGAATTTAAATTTTGATCGTAAATAGATTAAAGTAGAAACGTAACCTGACTCGATTGGGATCTTGTCCAATTGATCTCGCGCCAATGGGTGACGTCGCTTTTAGTTTCATTTCAATTTGCTCCCAATAGATAAATGAAAGAAATTGGCTGTCCCAAGGAGAAATTTTTTCTAATTTGATCTAAAATGGTCTGAATTGGAAAACTCCTTCGGTATTCGACCATATAGACCAAATGACAAAAAAGGACCAAAGGCATTTTCCATTTTGGTTCACTTTTGTGTCAAATTTAGGATTTTACGTCGAATTCAAAAGAAATTTTCGAATATATATCATTTTTGATTAAATTGGATTTTTCGTCATTAGGTAAGCCGATTTATTTAGGTATTTATACTATGAGAGCTTATTCAAATGAAAATTCAACCCGATGTCACACTATCAAAAAATGGCCTAAATTTTTAAAGAGTAAATTCGTGAGTTTGGTGGGAGATCAATTTGATAATACCTTTTTCAGACGAGGCGTAATTAGCCGTGGTTTAATCAGGTAACCGAGGTTTCACAGTTAAATCTGATTAAACAGGCTAGTAACGCCTCGTCTGAAAAGGGTATAAGGCTTAATTATATGCCTATATGTAAATAAATAATTGTAATTTTTAACTACAGAGATTTAATGGTCGACGGTATACCAAAGTACGAAAAATATTTACGAGCGAACGGCATTCGTGGGATTTATGGTAACTGACATCTGCTTACAATGCTCGGTTTTTATGTAACAAAATCGTACACTTTTCATTTAAATAGTGAACGGCACAAATGGGGAATGGCTGTCAATGAACGTTCAAGAGAGAAAACAGACAGCGGAAGAATGGATAAAAGTTGCTAGAAAAAGGTAATTTATGTTCAGGAAACAATACGTTCTTGTTAGGAATATTTGAAATTATAAACATAAATATCTTCAGCATGGAGTTAATTGTTATTCACGTAACAGCAAACTGTATGAAGGACACACTGGATCTGGTATAACTATTCTAATAAATACCCAAGAGTTTTAAACTAAATGGCTTTAAGTTAATGGTTTAATTAATATCTTAATAGGCTCGTCACGCTGAGGAGAATAACGCCGATGCCATCGCGATTTTACCACCGATTTACTATAAACCAGAAAACATTGGTATGAAAATCTAAACATTAAACGGAAAAAATAATATAATTACCATATTTCAATTACAGCCCAGTTAATAACATACATGAAAATGGTTTCCTCCGTAGTCCCCAACACTCCCATATTTTATTACCATCACCCGCAAAGAACTGGAGTTAATAGTAAGTACAAGTATTTTTTTTTCAAATACAATGGAATAACAACAACGAATTTCATTTACCCTTTACAGTCAATTTGAATGACTTAGTCACCGAAGCTAAACCAATAGTTCCCAATTTTATGGCCGCGAAATATTCTTCGTCTGATTTGAAGGACTTGGCGTATTGTCACGCAAACCACGGACACCATTTTAAGGTCATGACCGGCAATAATGAGGTAGTTTAGAATAATTTAAAAGAGTTTTAAGGGAATTAAGAATTAATTTTACACGTATTAAAAATTTAAATAGGCCTAATCCACCAGTAAATAAAATTACAAACACATTAAAACTTATCCAGAAAACAGGTCAATAGGCTTAGCTGGATTCATTGAGATCCTGAATTTCTTCGCCTTGAAGTGGCATCAACCAATTAGCACAGATCCGTCATTAAGGCGAGATCTCCACGATACCCATCAACGAGGAAATTCAGGATGTTCATGAATCCAGCTAAGCCTATTTTCCGGGTAAGTTTTAAATTGATTTCTAGTGTAATATTTGTTTGTAAAACTTTTACTGGTGGATTAAGCCTATTTAAACGAAAAGGAATCGATAAAAAAAAAATCACCTTGTCATTATGTTGCTTTTAACCTTTAATGAGCCTTGTTTTTATATACAGCTTTGGGTGGCCGCTTTGGCTCTTGGCGTAAATGCCGCTATCGGGAGCACTCATAACGTATGGCCGAAACTTAACAATGAAATTGTTAAATGGTTCAACGAAAATGATATACAAAAGGCGTACGCGGCTCAGGTAAAATATCGCATATTTAAAGTAGGATCAGGAGGGGAAACCAAATGTAAGTTTCATCTATTTTTCAGAGGCAACTAAATGATGCCATGGAAAGAGTTGCAAAGACTGGTAAATGAATATTACTCGCATCGATGTTATAGATAATATTTAACAACTTATTCCGAACTAAATTATAGGAAATAGATTTGCAGCCTTAAAAGCCTTCATGAACTTGACAACTCCGGTTAAT
Organism: Odiellus spinosus; assembly: GCA_963920705.1. Lineage (NCBI taxonomy): Eukaryota > Metazoa > Arthropoda > Arachnida > Opiliones > Phalangiidae > Odiellus > Odiellus spinosus. Next base: position 15,850,889 of record OY987228.1, on the reverse strand, counting down.
GTTGGATGTATCAGAATGCCCATACCGCCTTTGACCGAAAAACAAATGAATTATTTGAAAAATGAAATAACTTTGATGAATTTGTAAATGACTTAAAATATTTTATCATACATTAAAATTCGGGTGAATTAAACTTGATACCATGTCCATAATTGTTCGAGTTAATCCAGATTAAACTGTACTCACTTTACTACAGTCAAAGCTACGGATTTGTACACCGATAGTCTACTTTAAAGAGAGTATAAAGATCAGGCCCAAGGTGGATGGCATAAACTGTCATACGTCAAACAAATTCTCATTCAAATCGTTAGGAAACAAGAAGCCGCAAGCGCTGGCAGTCGATGTTTCGTTTTGGTTTATATTCCCTTTAAACATTCTCTATTTCGAGATAAAGTAATAAAGCTACAGTTTATTGATAAAATCTGACCCAGTGAACCTAAAATTACCATTATGTCACGAGCAGTTTTCGTTAAGTAGTGCCTCTGTGTAGTGAGCTTACAATTTGGCAAGTAGTTTAAAAACTTTTGTTTTATCGGGGTAGATTTTTAGAAAACGATATGGCGGAACTCTTCACGAGCCATTGAGCTTCTTTCCCAGGTTTCCCTTCGAGCAAACTGGGCCGTCAGCTCTGCTATGGTAGATGTTTACGTCCCTAAATGGTGTAGTACGCTGAAATCCCGCTAGCTTCGACAGTACAAGTATAGCTCCTACCCTCCGATTATTTATTTACTTTTACCGGATGGCCAACATCCATTTATAGGCCTTAAATTAATCTTTGGCGCGGGCGAAAACGTTTATCGCGCCACCAATTTTTTTTTGTAGCCCCCGAGCCTTCATTCCCTCACTCTTTTGTTCGTTATCGGCGTCCTACATTCTCGGTAAAGTGTCGTTTGAAACGAGAAATGGCACGAGAGGTGAAAACGATTTAGGGGGTAAGTTATTCCCATACGTAACGTAGAAAACGTATCAGGTACCGACCGTTCAAACTCTACTCTATATAGGTATCTCTTCCTCTCCTACCCTTTTTACTCTCGTTTTGAAAATGGTCCTCGTGATGGTAGACGGACGGACGAATCATTTGTTAAAACGGAGAAGAAGGGGACACTCGGGGATTAAAGGACGATATAATACCAGAGAAAAAAAAAGTTTCGATTTTTGTAAACACAGGAGGCGAGAGATGATAATAACCTTCCGGTCTATTTTGCCGATGAACCAAGACTAAACTTGATGATGGCAATTATTTGGGTTTATCAATGTAAACTTAGAAAGCTTCGAGATAATCGTTCGTTGGCCAGAACTAACACTATTATTCTATTTTCGCAAACCTTATACTACCAATGAAAATTAAAACAGCTCCGAGTATATAAAGAGTAACTGTAACGAATTTTTGAAGTAAAATTCAGCCTAAGTATCAATACTTTGGTATTGCGATACCATTGATATCTTAACTACTCCAAAGTCACCTGGTAATTGGTTAAAGAATACGTGCACTAGGGCACTAAGAACGATGATAGACAGACGAAGTAACGAGCGAAAACGGTACTCTGATACAACCGGAAAAGAACGGACATGGTCCGTAACGTTTGAAGAGACGGGGAAAATAGAATTTCTTATTATTGTTCGCTTTTTTTCGGCACGAGTGATATATTTTTCCGTGAAATATTTTTCTGGGCCGAAACATTTCGGAGAGATCACGTTTTGCCCCGTCAGCTTAGGGTATTACTGCCCTTCCTATCTCCCAGGGTGCGCTTTACGTTGACTCGGCAGACAAGGGTGCAATCACTTCACTCAAAGAGACCGAATGAAGAGATAGTGAATCGGAAGAAACAAGCTTGTTTAAAGGTCTGACAACGTTTGAGAAATAGAGTTTTTGGAGGTGTTCAGTGTATTAAGCCTTTGTCAATGGACAAACAATACGATCGGGAAACTAGGGGACGGACGAGTGGCGCAAAATGGAAGAACACGTTTACGAAAAAGGAAAAAAAAAAAAAAAAAATAAAAACAATATTCCAGAAATAAGGAATCCATGAAGAGAAAAAATTACACGGAGCCTTTTGGAAGGGTCCTTCTTTATACACTTATTTTTATTCGATTACTACTCCAGTTAAGAGACACGTACCATATGTAACTAATAATTCATAGTTACGACATCACTGCATGATGGGCTTTGATAAATATGTTTTCTTCAAACAACGAAGAATAGGAAAGATGACTTAATTTTAATTCGATTATTAGCTTTTAGGCCAAATTTCATATATAAAGCTTTAATTATTAAAAAGTAAACTGTGGCCAAGTGATCTTCAGCTAGTTTTCAAGATAGTCCACCCCTTTTATCTATATTTTAATAAAACGTAGGTCCTTTAGCGTCTGGACAGAATTTTCTCAAGATTTACTGACTATAAAGTATAGGGAGAAACAAAAAGGATTTCCGGGGCCAGACTATGACAACATTTCTTCAAAAAAACAAAAAAACTGGGCTATATTATATTTTACGACGCGTATGAAGCCCGTAAAGTGTTTTTCATAATTTTTTTTTGTTCCCCAAGTCTTTCTTGGCTAGATACTTGGAAAGCTATAGGGAACCTCGATCATTTGTTTGGCTTTAAGATTATTCTCCATCTTCCATTTCATAATGGCTTGATATATCCTGGCTTTTTATTTTCCTCCTTTCTTATATATAAAAATGTAGGTGGCACCGTTCGAATAAAGCCCACCATAAATATTTTATATTAAAAGCCGAATTGGTTGGAGGTCTATATCGTTCTTACATTTTTCTTTTATACTCACGGAAGAACGTAATAAATAGAAAAGTAAATATGTTTTTGGGCCCTAAAACCTACTGCATATTTCATACGTATACCGATATAGAGTTTACATAAACCATATTTGTCTGAAGCTTGGTTTACCAACGCTAAAGTGTAGGAGGTTGGTATAGTTTTAGAAATGATACATTACTAATAGACATACCTTTTTAAAAAACAGTTTAAAAGGATTTATAGATAAAAGCAACTAATCATGGACCAATTGGAAACGCAAAGATTTGCCCCAGATTTGTTTACCAATAGTACTACTCGCAAAATGCCCAGAATCTAGCTGAAAACATAATATATCTTGTACTCGAACGAGCTCGAGATTGCGCAGTAAAATTTTGAAAAAAAAAAAAAAAAATTAATTAAGGTCTCTAAATCAGATCAGTGAAAATAAAGTGTTTCTCATCGGTTGATCTATCGAAAAGACGTTACCCCATCATCGCTTGTATTTCCAATTGGGGAAAGAAATGGAAGGTAAAGCTCTGTAGAAATCGTCGAGGGATATTTCGGTTGTTCTAAAGTACCTGGAGTGGAATTAGCTATTAATTTAAGACATATTATTTAAGACATTATTTAAGACATATTATTTAAGACATATTATTATTAATTTAAGACATATTCAAAATAGGCATAACTACACGTGTTATAGCGCATGCGTGTGACGTTTCGAATCTATTCCACAAAAGCGTCATGGGAAAATAATATTTCAAAATGACCTTAAATGAAAGGTTTCCCATGACGTCAGTTTCACGTTCTACACGTACAATTAAACGAATATTAATTAGAAATGTAACATATCACGTAGATTTTAGTTGAAAAGAACAGGTGAAATAAGTATTTGAAAAACTTCGTTAAGTAATGGGCGTGTCCTAAACGTATTTAACCAGTCACGCCAAAGATTACATCATGGTCAGCTAATGAGAATTCGAAATCCATATAAACCACGCCTAGTTAGTAAGGGCACATCGGAAAGAGTTTACCATTCCTTTACACCACAGACTATATACGATTTTTTCCCCTTTCTCGAAAGACTGTATTGATTTTTGATATTCCCCTCGCCCTTGGTGTTTTAATACCACGCCCCTTTATCGCTTTTCCTCAGCGAGGCTCGTATATAAAAAGGGCCAAGTCGATGTTAAAGGGTTCTTTTCTTTGTTTTTATCCTTCTCCGCGCTTCTTTCTTTTCCTCAAAACCAGTAACTTAAGAATGTAATATAAAAAACAACGATTGGAAATATTGTAAAATTCATGTAGTTACCGAGTATAAAATGTTCGTATATTTGAAATATATATAGAAGTATACAACCTTGCTTTGAGCAAAAAAAATGTCCTTAAACAATTTTTTTCTGTTAAATTTTACGCTAAGCAAGATTGTAGAACACCAGTTCTATAAAAATTTATACCGAAGTTTTCAGAGTTATATGTATCTTGAAAAAAAAAAATAAAAATAAAAACATAAGGCTTTCAAAAGACATTAATCCTACTCTTGTTGGATGAACGATGGTTATCCTACGTAATAGTAATTTAGTGAAACGTGTGGCGAAGGATTAAAAAAAAATATGATGGATTAGTAGCGTATAATATTATATATACATTTATAAGATCGCTTATAATTACAAAATCCCATATAATTGGATAAAATTCCGAGCTAATTGATTTTTAGTTATTTTTTTTTTTTTATTATTATTACTAGCCATGCGAGCTATGCGGATATAAGTTTGATTTATATGTTCTGGCTTAAAACTTCCTGGAATTTGATTAAAAGCTGCCATAATATACATAAGCGTGATAATAAATCACGTTTAATTTACATCAAATATTATTATCGTATTTTTTCGGTGCATGTTTCTTTCTATTATTTTTCGAGTAGATTAAATTAGTTCGATTAGCCTGAATAAATTAGTTCAAATGTACACTCTAAAATAAAGTGATCTTTTCTCCGTACGATATAACTTAACCGCGTTCGTATTAGGCCTTAAAATCGATTTAAACCGTTTCGTTGTAGACGTGTGAACGGATAAACCGTCTTTTCTAGAATCGATTTGAGTAGATTTCCCGAAATTGCTTCGGGAACCAATTTCATACCGATTCAGTTTCAACCGATATATGAAGCTACAAAAAAAAAATCGATTTATAAAGATTATGTGTGAACACTTGACACTTCCTGGCGATTTCAATATTGGTTTGATTTTACCGTTTCAAATCGATTAGGAAATGCTAGTGTGACCGTAGCTTTAGTCTCTTATTTTAAATCTACAGTTGGGTCAGAAGGCGATCACATAGGAAATGAATATCTGTAATGCTTTCTATGGTAACGATCTTTACTATTGAGGGTCCATGCTTTTTCATTGCAGACAACAACGTCCAATCTTTTAAAACCTTATCATATCTAGGATTTGCTGAAAAATTAGAGTTGATATTTTTCTTAAGTTGTCGTTTTAGTAAAAATTAGGAAACTAATTCATCAATTTTCAATTATTCTTTAAGTAATTTTTTTTAATCCTTTTAAGTAAATTGTTCTTAATCCTGTTAATTCCCAAATAAAATATTACCAACAGCAACGAATAAAAAAATATTCAGTTCTATTTGAAACAGAAACTTACACGCGTTGTAGAACATACATTTTTTAAAATATATATAAAGAAAAAACCTTTTAAAGTTTCCGTCAGTTCTGCCACTCCAGAAAAAAAAATCTATATCCAAACCGATCGCCATTTAAAGCTCTAGTTCTCTCTCCCCTTTTTTTTTCGCCAAGACATTTTCCATTCGCAGCAGAATTCTGAAGTATCCAACTTCAAAGTATAGAAGCATTTCTTTTCGGTTGTTTTATGGTACACGTCTTCAAAGTTATATTGAACTATTGCTATAAATAGTAAAACAATACCTTGGTTTATCAGCACGCTTACAACCCTCTCATTTCTCTTTACCCGACTTTCTCTACCATTGGTTCTAAAGCGAGAAAACACCAGAATATAGAGTGGGGGCTATATCCCCCTCACGAATGGCATTTTTTAGTCTCTGCGCTTGGAAGAAAGATCGGATATCGAAATATACTTTTTTATGGAACTTTTTTTAAGCATGTAAGGCGTCATAAAATGTCGCCCCTGGTAACAAAAGTTCCTCAAATAAGATTTGACGTTTTTTCTTTTTAATGTAAAGATCAATGCGATGCCTTAAATCATTATTTTATATTTATGTTTAAATTTTAAGTTTATCAAAAACTGTCTAAATAGCACAATTACACTAAGAATGTTTGTATCTCTATAGCGCCTAGGCCTAATCAAGAAACAGATACGTATTGAGTGGATTTTCGAGCTCACAACGACTTGCCTACGATTTTAAGCAACTGATTTGCTTTTAAATTTGCTTCGAATGACGTTAGTGCTTGAGTAAAAGATTTTCAGTTGCCTTGATCATTTTTATATCCGTGTTCTTCTCGATATTAAAATAACTTAGGATTACAGTGCTCAAATCGTAAAGTCTTTCTGTTAATTAACGAGAAACGCACCAATTAACGAGGCTTAACGTATTACGTAATATCTGTACACCGTTTTGCGCGATTAATTGATTACAGCCTTTGGTAATGCTTAATACGTACGCAAATAAGTAATCACTTCAGTACCCTCATATTTACAGGCTTTACACTGATAACTTGTAGTAGTATCATATCTGCTCTTTGAAGAGTTTTTAAGAATAATTCTAATAGATTAAAAATAAAGATTCTCGTCTTCATTATCCCTTTAAAGTTTTCAATAAACGTCACTCAAAGTGTGCAAACCATAGAAGTTCATAAATTTCGTTCACAGTAGAGACTTTGAAACCATTCTGGAAAGGTCAAATCATGCATTTACCAAAAACTGTAATAATTAACTTGAAAAGTTAATCCGAAACTATTTGGAAAATTGTTTGAAAAACCATTAGTGTGAACGTATACAGCTTTGGGTTTTAGAATGCAACTATAAATAAAGCTTTAGTATTTTTTCCCCTCATCATATTTCTAACGAATAAGAGCACGTCTCGCCCATAGCAATAAACGCAATTTCCTTCGTTGGAAAAATATTACGAAGCCATAGATGTATTTTTGAAGCAGCGGGAGGTTGGCTCCCAGCTCTCTTTAGGCCGTCGCTCTCTATTGTTTCTGAGATTTTTCATCTCTTTGCTTTTTACTCTCGGAAGGAAAAGTTTTTGAAACTAAATGGAAATTCTCCGAAAGCTATTACGGATCCGTAAAATGGCCCGAAGAGAAAAAGGCAAAGAGAAATAGCGAAAGAGAAAACTCCAGTTGATAAGTGTTGAGAAAAAGATCGGAAAAGGACGTCTGGGTTTTTTTTTACCGACCATTTTTTCGACAATAGTTTCTATTCCCCTCCCCAATAAAAAATAAAAATCGAGTAAAAGTGAACAATAACAATAGAGTTAGTTCCTGTCTGTAAAAGACAATCTATAATTTATGTTGAAAATTCGTCGTGAAATAATATTATTACTGTATTTCGTGCCTGCATAAAATAGTTTATAAGTTTTGACACGTTAATGTCAACATGGAAGTAATGCTCTTTTATTTATCCATGTTTTAAGCGTATTCAAATGGAGTTAGGCTTAGCAGCCTCAAATCTCGGCTTTGTTAATAAAATGTAAATTAACAACGATTGGTGTAGTTTTAAAATATTTTAACGTATCTAACTTGATTATAAATAACGTTTGACTCGTTTTCATTGTCCCTTTAAGTGGGATACCAAAATCTTATTTTTTTTAACCTTTCGCGAGTTTTCTGGCTAAAATATGATCAATATAAAATGGCTGCCAAAAGGGATTTTTCGTTGTCTTTCACAAATTAAATTCTCCTTTATAGTGCGCGGTAAACAATATTAAAGGTTTTCGTTCCCAAACACCATAAAATGAAAATGATCCATAAAACACGGAGTTGTTCTTTCAAGAAGTAATTTCATTAAACAAAGGCGAGTGTGCTCTTTCTCGTTATTTATATTAAACTCTCGTTTTGTTTCAACACATTGTGTGCTCTAAAAAAAGTCTTAAAGGGATAATGTAACCTAACAACACGTGATTTATTACCGATTCCTTATCGTTCAAACTACTTTAAATAGGCCTAGTCCAAAAGTAAAAAAAAATTAAAAACAAATATTAAAATTTAAACCTTTTCCGAACAATAAGCTTTGATGGCCCGAATCTTACTGGAAGTCTCATGGAGATCTCGCCTTAACGACGAACTTTTGCTCAATGGTCGCTAGTGTGTAACAATTCGCTTAAAGTGACGCTGTGACGAATATATTTTATAATGTGGAATTTTTTTAATATTTCCCGCATCACTATGGTCGCATGGCTATTGATTCTGGCACGCTTTGGCGCGGTCTTTTTCGTAAGAGTACTTGTACGAAAATTATAATTAAACTACGTTCCAGAAATAAACTAAGTCATATTTATCCATTAAAAAAAAACTACCTACATTTTTTGGACATTTTAATTTTTAAGTTTCTTAAAAACACGACAACCCAGAGATATAAAATTTTGAATATGGCGTTTAAATAGTATGATAAAACTAAAAATATAATTCATATGCATTCGAAAAGAAATTATGGCAATCCCACTTCGAGCTTTGGTTTCGCTTCCAACCACATTTCCAATAGTTACAGCATACGTCTTGTTTCTTTTAAATGCAGTTGAGTGTGAAAAATATAAACCATATTCCATATTCACAGCATCCTTCATCAACTCAAGAGGTCAAAGGTGAATAACGTATTAATATACGCGCCGCTCGCGTAAAATAAGTTTAGCTACTCAATTAATAAAAAGAGATTAGCGCGTCTAGAAATGATAATGAATAGTATAAAAGTTATAAAAGGGCTAGAGCCTGCATCTCGTTAAGCTTTAAGGCTTAACTATATATTTACTCGTCTTCTTTTTATGTTTTCGTTTTTCTCACACAAGGGATTTGAAACTTATTAACCGTACTAATTTAATTTCCACTCCCAGACTAGCTCTTAAAAAAAAATGAAGAAAAAGAAGAAAAATATTTTCATCAAGGAAATTGCTTTTTATATACCGAGCTGTATACTGATAACGGCGCTAAAAGCGCATTAAATACTTCATTTTTAAATGGCTCCATTACCCCTATCTATTTTTATTCTCTGGCCCCTCGTCCAAAAGGGCTCCATTAAATGAACTTTTATTTTATTTTATTTTTTCTTTTCTCCCCCAGATCTAACATTTTTCCCCTTCACGAAAACGAGGCTTCAAAAAAACTACCACTTTTTTTCTCACAAAGAAGAAGAAAAAAAAAGGTTTTTCCGCGTGTATAAAATCGTTAATCATTTGGTATAATTCAGTTTCATACCGTGTAAACTATAGTTAGTACGATATCCAGTTGTTGCACGCGCTTGGCATCAATATTTGTTTAAATATAAACCAGTAAAAATAAAGATATAGATTACAACTTCTTCCATTTTTGCTGATTTTCGCGCTCTTTTCTCCGCGAATAATATTTTTTGTTTGTTTGTTTGTTTGTTTTAAAAGTGTGAACTAGTCTTAAACATACAGCCGAGCAACACCATATATTACAACAAAAAACCCAGACAAATAGGAAATTTTACCATCGATTTATAGACAAAATTACACGATTTTTTTAGTTATAAATATGAATAACAAAACTTGGTGTTCATAAGAGTCCTCTAACGGCAAACAGTGGACACAAGTATTAACAAAAACCACGTGTGAGTCTGAATATTGTTTATACCCATGAGTTTTTTTTTTTTAAGTTACTACTTTCGCCACTGTTTGCCGTTAGAGGACTGTCATGAAAGCCAGATAAGGTTATTTTATCTTTATCTATTAAGATATGATATAGGTTTTCATTAAATTCCCAGAAATTAATATGATATACCGTAGAAAGTATATTCAAAACGTTTTAAGTCTTCCTCTAGCTACCAATGAAAGGAGATGACAGAAGTGACGTATATAAACGTTAAGCTTTATATAAAATGGGACAAGTCACCGAATTCGACCGTGATTAATAGTTTTAGACCATGCAAGGGGCTCTACTAATGATCAAACCTCGGTTGTTAATGACAGGACGGTCAAGAGCTTCGATATACTCTTGAATTCTGGGTAAAAATGACAGGGCATCAAGTTCAAAATTGGATCTCCTCTGAACTTTGAAATTGTGAAAATAGTTCAAAAATGGTATTGTTTCGAGTTCTCAACTGACTAACCTCTCGAGTTTCCCCTTGACCTTTGGTATAAACGTGGGATTATTAATTAAAATTAGCGCTAGGATTTTGAAATCCAAGATAGAACTATACATATTTCATACCTTATAGGCTATTGAGTCATAAATATTGAGGGAAAAAATAATAATATAATATAAAATAAGACTTACTCCTTGCTTGGTTTTTATTTTTTATTTTTTTCTATCGTAGGTTTTTGGTAGAAACTAAGCATATATAGCTCGTGCCCATAAAACTAAAGGCCATGCGAGACATCTGGCCGAATTTCCACGAGTTTTTCTGTTAACTTTTTTAAGCTTGGCGCGCGTTTTTTCTCTCTCACTCTCTCGCATTAACCAGAAATGAAAATAAATTGAAGGTGCCAAAATTAAGGCTAGCTTTTTATTCAGGCTTGTTTTTACGACTCTCCGTGGAATTTCCCGCCTCCGCGCTTCAGCTCCCAAGTTAGGCCTTTTTTTTAAGCAGCGCAAAACATATCCCGCGAGTGTTTTGAGGGGAAAAAAAAAGTGTTTTTATTTTTTTCTATTTTCTACTACTAGAGTTTTCTATTATTTTTTCGGCTCCCTAAACCGTTTTCACTTTTTTTACACATTTTTTTTAGCAAAATAAAAAACAGAAAACGAAAACCATTCTGAACACCGGTGGTATATATATATATTGCGAGAAAACTTATAACCTTTCGGGTTTATTTCCTAAGAAAAAGCGGAAAAAAAAGAGTTTACGTTTTTTGATGGGTACTTTAATTTGTCACTCTAAATTAACTAAAATGCCCATTTAATCTTTCTCTAAACGAAAAAACGGCTTATTTCTAAATTTTACCGAAAAATTACACCTCAAGGTACCGTAAAAGTAAAACTAAAGGGCCCTATAAGCGAGGTACGATATTCCCCACATAAAAGTTCTACATCATAGGCCTGTATATAGTTCGAATTGCTTAGAGTACTTTTTAGAGTATGGCCTATTTTTCGCCAAATGCAAGCGTATCCATTGGATATTAAATGGAGGTTAAAAGCATTGCACTCAGAGGCGAAAAACAGTACCATCATGCAGCAGTTCAATGGCGCCCGTTTAGAAACAAAGGCTTAAAAGAGTTAGGCCTAACTTTCATTTCAAAAATGCCGAATCATTAGAACGAATAATGGAAATATTCTTACTCGACTGTGCCATTAAACCATGTTACGGAGTGTATTCGTAGTTATATATCTACCTGATATATCTCATAACATCTCAATTTATTATTAACAGCAGTCAGATATTTTAAAACTAAGAAAATTACAATCCGCAGAAGCGAAACTCGTTCAGTCATTCTTATCTCGACGATTTGATTTCAAAGATGTTTTTAACCTAGATTTGCATACTTCAAAATGCTCAGTGCCCCGTGAAATCAAGGCTTAATGTAGTATCAATCTATCGGTGTTAGAGGATACAAAATTAAAGAACACCTGGCGATCCCTTAAATTTCTTTCAAAAAAATCAGATTAAGATCAAAAGAGAAAATCAAATACAAGTCGAGGTATAATAAGCTCTAATAGACGCTTTTCCCAATTTAAAATTTTTTGGATTTTAAGAAAATGGCCCTCTTACTTTTCCTCTTTCTGTTTCACAGCAGACTCAGACGGGGCTCGATTTCGCAAAGAGTGAGCGAGACAGAGAGAGAGAAGGGTGCCGAAAAAGGAAAGGGGTCTTTATAAATTGGACCATTGGCCCCTTTTTATCGCGCTTTTCCTCTCGGGGTTTTTTTGGTCATTAAATTTAAGCGCAAGCCTCGCTCTAGAGAGGAGAAACGGCCGGGTGGTGGGAGAGGGGGGAAGGAATCGGAAGAACCGATCCCTTCTCGGGAACGTAAAGACAAGCAAAATCCTCTAATTAATTTAAATAGAAGAATATCCGCTCCTCGGGAAAAGATTCCACCTTCCAACTATACTCGGTCGCTCCCCTCTCTTTGAAGAAAACGTTTCCGATTCAGTTCGAGAGTAGTAATGAAGTTTATTAGATTAGAATGCAAAGTTTCTTCGTTGCAAATATTACAGAAAGGTCTGAGCAACTCTTATTTTTGACGAATTAAAAATTACCGAGTTTGAGATATAGGTACTGTTTTACAGGTTTTAATTCTAATGATTTTGGTTGGATTTGCGTTGATCCATGCAGTAGATTAATATTTTTTCCACATTTATGAGAAATCGTGTACAGAGATGTGTATATATCATCCTATAAAATCAGAAGCACTGTAAAGTGACTGTCATTAATGTTTTGGAAGGATTACGGAGTATATTTTTAAATTTGTCTATGTTTTAAAATCAAAGGTTTTCAATAAAATATGTTCACGAAACTTCATTAATTTGTTCACTATCAGATATATTTAACCAAATGTCAAATACAAAGTTCTCAAACTTTAAACCGATTTTAACAACACGTTTAAAAGTTAATAAACTAATTCACAATATTTGGCAAGGGTACTAGAGACGCATGCACTGATCTTTAATTTTACGTCTAGATCTCAAAAGTCTCTTGGAAAATATAATGGGGGTTCTACAAAGTTCTTAAATTGGATTTAAAGAGGCCCACACGCTTTTAGACTACTACGTGTGAAGCGGACTTATAGTGAGAGAAAAAAAAAAAGATTTTCAAAGTAAGAAGTTTAAACGTTCTTTTAGCGAAAACTCAATTGAGTCATTCGACCGAGTAAGATGGAGAAACTAAAGAAAAGAGAGAGAGAGAGAAAATGAAAGGAAAGAGCTAGTATTCCTTTATCTTTGTTATCAAAGCTCGCAACCTTACTCGTTCAAAAGAAAGCCCGTTTTTTGTGGGGTTGGCTTGCGGAAAACAGTTCTTTTCACAATGTCAGTTTCAATGCCGATTGAAATTGACTTTTTCGAGACACGCGAGAGAGAGACCTATAATAGTGATTAAAAATAAGATGGCCCTGTATATGAAAATTCAATTAGGAGGGCAGCCTCTCTAGCTTTAAGGATCTATAATGATAAAATGATGAGACTTAATAACATTTTAAAAGCACAGGAAGTTGACAGTATAAGTATTTTGATCAAATTGGTCTGGCACAGGTACAATAATTAAACATAAATATGTCAAAGCATTAAAGAGTGTCGAGAACAGTGTATCATTACAAACCATATTAGAGGACAATGCCACGGACTGTATAACAGCTTAAACAACTGATTAGATTTTCTAGAAATTTGTAGTAAACCAGTGTATAAGCAGACGACGTGTATTACATTAAACTCGCGAGCGTTGATTATAAAGAAACATTCTAGCTATTTAAGAAGACATCATGTGACCTCATACCCCCTCTGGAAATACGATTCAGGGTCTCCTCCTGAATGTGAAATAAAATAAGCACGAAAAAAATACATATATTTATTAAATCAATAAGATGTTAACTGTAAAAGCTTTAGATCACTATACGTTTTAGCCCACTATAAAATACCCCGATAAAATAAACCATTAGGAATCCGTACCACCTCTCATCGAAACATTTTCGAGGAAATTTAACCATTTATCGTTGAAAATATTTGATACCGTAAAATAAAACCATCGTATATATACATGACACGAAGCGAGAATACTTGATTCGACCCTTTCTTACAAAGTGTACCCTTATCGGGTACACTCTGAGCGTACTTCTATTTGGCTACCACGTTGAAACAACGCTAGATACGTAATTTAAGTAAGAGAGAAAGAAAAGACGAGAAGAAAAGTAAAAGAAGACATTTCGTAGTAGGCCTAACATTAGAAAACAAAAGGTGTATTCCCAAAATAGAGCTTTTAGGACCCCCCACCGGTATCCTATTTGCTAAAGGTTGCGCGCTCCGGATAGAGTCGCGAGCTCACCAGAGAGAGAGAAAAAGAACACGAGGTAGAGAGACCAACGTATTCCCAATAGAGAGCGAGCTAGAGAGGGAAAGCGGGAGCTTTGGCGCGCGAAGAGATGGAAGAGGTTCCCGCCAGAAATCACGCAACTTTCTTAACGAGGCGGCCAACCCCATGAGACGAGAATAGGGGAATGGGAAAAGTTAGGGGAGAACGGAACGCGAGCGACTTCCAGATAGCTCCGCGGCGCGCGGTGGGTGCCCTAAAGGAGCTAGGCTAACAATCGGAATCCTCTAAAAAATTTCAACACTTACGAAGGTATAACTCTTTATCCCTCCCAATTTCGTTTCGAATTCCGAAACAGGTAAGGCCAATCATCGCGCGTACTGAAAACAGAAATTGACTCTATAACACCGTAGAAAAACTACGCGAGAAGGCCGAGAGCGAAATGGGTGGTGGGTGCTCGCGAAAGGAAGGCGTGGGAGGTCGAAGAGGGAAGTCGGGTTCGGAGAGAGAAAGACAGAAATCTCCGAAACGTTCGTTACCTCGCGACGTCAGAAAACGGTAAAACAACGGACGACCGGGGCACCAAAAAAAGACAGAGGAGGGGGAGAGAGAAGCGAGTGGAGGAATGAGAAGGAAAAAAAGTAATAATACGGTTGAAAACTAAATTTGCAGTTCCGACCCCCATTTAGAACGTGCTCGTTGGGGATCTTATCCGTCCGTACTCATCCCCATTCTTTTTTTTGCCCCTTTTTGGCAGGGGTCAGTAGGCGGGATGACCTTTACCCGCTCGAGGATTCTTCAGGCCCGAAAGAGAAATATAGAAAAAAAAAATATATCCCACAAAAAAATCCTTGATGAAGTCTTAGTGATGGGTAGAGGCGAATGTGCAGGGTGACTTGCTTTCGTATATTGTATATAGCCGAGTAGCTGAGTGATATTTCTATTACAGCGATGTAGAATATAGAGAGAGTACGGAGCATGTATTTATGTATTTTTTAAAAAGTGAAAAAAAATTGTAACTGATTTAAATACGTTTCAATATGCGATTTAAAGCCCACTTAAATTTAAATTTGGAATACCCTTAAATGACTTTCAGTTTGGGATTTAACTGGAGACATTTTTAGCCTCGAATTAACATTATGCGCAAACCTATATTATGGGTAATCTGTAGGATTTTTTTAAGATATATGAAGCCTGGGTTTGGACGCACAACCAACTAGTGGAGGAAATTATTTATTATAAACGCCTGTTCCAACGTATTGCACTAGTGTTCGAGTATAAGAATCCATTCAGGGTTTTTTAAAAAAAGGTTTTAAATTTAACGAATTACTATTTTAACTTTACTGTAATTACACTAATAAATTTTACGTAATATTTACTCGATCCTAAAGTATTAGCAAGTACAAAGCTACACAGCACAACTCAGTAGCTTGTTTTTCTTTAATTAAACGCTCCCATCGATTAAAAATAAAATATTTAGTTGTAAGAGACAAATTATTGTTGAAACTTATTTAAAGCGGAAGGATATTTTATCTTTATAAAGCGGCAGAACTACAATTTATTCCTTTCCAACGATGTATGATAGTATAGCGAAGTCAATTAAATTCTCATCAATCATTAACGAGGTACCAACAAACTTTGCACGAAATTTAAATTATCGTACAACAATTCTTAGATAACAATCGAGGATTTTATAGAGAAAATTACGAAATTACGTCGAAATAAACCAACGAACCGCGCATAAAACGTAGATCCCATTTAAAGCTCGAATCAGTTTCAAAAGCTAGCCTATCAAAAACTAAGGCGAACTAATACGTAATATTAAAATGCCAAAAGATAAAATTAGTTATAGTGTAAACCGTTCTTAAATTAGTTTAACAATATCGGGACCATTAATGGAAGTTGTTGTGATACCGGGTCAAACAACTATAGTAATTTAAGCTACAATTTAATTCTCATATTCTCGATAATAGTCGGAGCAATCCTGACGCTCGTCTTATAGAACTTCCTCGTAAGATCTAAACATTTTCTATAATAGGCCAGCAATCGGGGTTTCTCTTGGTCCACGTGTTTCCAAGTACCGATATTGCATTATATCCCGGTCGAATCGAAGGGAAAAGGGGTTTTTGGTCGAAATTAGGAAGGGTCTTGTATTGTCTTCGGGCGCCTACAAGAGGGTTCAACGAGTTTATCGATACCCGGGTACCGAACAAGCCGCTTCATTGTGTTCTACCCCCCTCTTTCAACCCCATTTCTCCGTTAGTTGCCTGTTATACAACAAGTTGAGCTCGATTGACGTACACACATATACCCACACGAATCTGCTGGTTCTCGCTGGCGCAGTGGGGCCGAGCCGCGCTAATCCTTCGAAATCAATGGATAGATTGTCTAGTTCCCTCTCGCTCATTGCCAAACCGACTCTTCCCCCTTCCCTACCAACGCGTGCAAGCTCTGTAATTCTTCTAATAATGGATAGGCCCGTTCATCGCGCGCTAACCGGCCTTCTCAGCCAACCTACGACCCATCCACCTTACACCCCCCTCCCGCTATTTACTCGGTCGGTTATACTATGGGTCATTCATAAATGATGTCCAGAAATTTATATGTTTTTGATTATTTATATTCGAACCATCAATTTATAATTATTGCTATATTTTATAATATAATATAATCATTGTGGATTAGTGAATATTACATTGTTAATTACAGAAGGAGGATTTCGACCACTAAATCTATGGACAGGCAGATCACCCGTTATCTACAATTTACGGTTAAACCCAGATTAATATAAAAAATATCAAACGTTGTCCACTAAAGTAAATTGCTAAGTTTAAATAGTTTCTCATATAATACAATTATACCTGATTGGAGTACTAACAATATCGTAATTCGGATGGCTCATTGAGTTCTAGCCAAGCTCGTTCTAAAATTGTAAATCAACTACGCCAGCTCGCGAGAACAAGTTTAGATTCGCCATTCAGGCATTTGGAAAGCTGGACTAACTAAGAGACAGAATTTGAGTTGAAAAAAAAAGGGGGGGGGGCTAAATTTGCTAACTAACTCGTTATCAGACTTATCTGTTTGATTGATTTATCTAATTTTAATAAGAACACATTAAAATAAAGCCAACTGTGACAAATTCGAAACTACACATAAATTTAATACATTAAAAAACTAAAGTTTTTTAATATAATATTAAATGTTTTTGAGTTTCTCAGAATTTAGGTGAAATTATGAACATTTGTGCTTGTTTTTGAAGCGAGGAGTCTAAATTGTAAACTGCGCACGATAAAATTTATCAATCGTATAAGCGATGGATTCCGAGGATTTGGGAGTATTTCTATCAGAGCGTGACGTAATTTGCGATTGACCCCCCATATAAGCGAAAAGGGGATGGAGAATAAGGGGAAGGATAAGATAGAGTGAGATGGTTCCATATATCCCTTATCCCCGCGGCCGGCCGTTTCCCCGAGGAACCGTAGATTCGGAGTTTCCGAAGGTGGGTTATTAAGAACGGCTCCGAAGAGGCCAGCGCCAAATAAAGAGAGAAGGGAAATTTAAGAGAATTGTCCGGGTTAATAGAGGGCAGCCAGCGCCCAATTGATACCACCGCGCCCAGAGAGAGAAGGAAGCGCGTTGGGCGCATTCCGCCAACGATTTTCGAGTAATCACCCGCGTGAGGGATTCTTAGCTCCTCTTCCCTCTCCACCACCACGCACCGTCCTTACACTCTTAATGTCCTCGACTACGGTCACGACGTCTACCGGGGGTCCTATAATACCCAACGAGTCTTAACGAACACAGACTATAATCTAAAGGTGCCTTAACAAACTGAATGCTTGTAACCGCTACTGATAAGATTTTAATGATAATATAGTGACATAAAATGTAACGGTTTTAAGGGCGAATCAAGCGCGTATCGGACGTAATAATAACATACGTGCTGAAAATTCTGCTGTGCGGATTATGAAAATTGCGAAATTAGGTTCGAAGAAATTTCAGATTTATTTCAAATGGAATCAATTGATGTTGCCAATGAAAGTTCGTCTTTGAAATGGAGGGTGAACCGAAAGAGATGATTGTTCGAAATAGCGATTGATTCACGATCCCGTTTTAACAGGTATTTTTATAGGCATAAACTCGGTTTTCTTTTTACTCGACCGATTTAGGCTTAGCGAGTCTAGTTCGCGACTTTGATAATTAACTGTAAAATGAAGCGAAGCTTTTGTTTAGTTTTGATACGGTTTTTACACACATTTTCATAAAATGGCTTGCTATCAGTGTAAGGAGATAATGTTCGCCAACGTTGTGCTTCTCTAGACTTTATGTAGAGACGGCATTGTTGGTGTAATTATCTATCATATTATTGTTTAGAATTATTGAAATTATCTCATAAAATTATCTTATTCATTCGACGCGTCTAGCTCACTGATTAATCCAACTTGCAAAGGTACCTTTATACATGGCGTTGTTCTCTTATTGGTTTCCTTCTAAGACCCCCTTTGTCTTTTCCCTTTTCTCTCTTTCGCAACATGGTGGATTGTTTCGAAAGCTTCGTTAGCTAATTTTCCCAATTTGAGGGGTTCTAATAGCTAAACCGTCGCCGCCGTATATAGTGTAGTGGCGTTATATAAACGCGGGCGTTCTAGAGTTTTGTCGGGTTCCTATAACTAATATCATTTAAACCTCGAAAGCTCCGTCACTCCTAACTCCCTTTTCCCAAATTAGAAAATTTAACATACGCAAGGGGTTGCGCGATACCCCGTTTACGGAATAAATTAAGAATATTTTACGTTCACGCGATCTCAGCCGCGTGACGCCATCAGAGAGATTAAAAGCGGCGATCAAACAATCTAGAAGAATTAATTTAAATTATTAATGTTTTTACGGGATTAACAAGATCGACTTAGTTAACATATTCGCTAAGTGTATTTAATAAAGTAATATAACACTAGAAACTGGATAATTAAAATCATATTCATATTGTAGCGTGTACAAAAACTCACTTAAAGATCTTAGCAAATTTGAATATTTTTTACAGGCCTAGCCTTTAAATATTTTAATGGGATAAAAAAAATCAAACGCACCTTCTCCAAAAATATTAAATTAACCCTAAAAGTTGTTTCTGCCTTGTACATGTATACTTTTTGGCCAGCCCAATTTACAGGGGCTAGTAAAAATATTTTCAGAATTTATTACTAATGTTTGCGCATTAAGTTTTGTAGTTATTTCGCAATAAATAATTATATAATTTCAATTAATTTGTATAGAAAGAATTAATCCAATTGAATTTTAAATTAACATAAACGCGTTTCTTTTATTTTCTTATTAAATTATCATTTCATAACCTCTAAAAATATTTTAAAATATAATATATAGTTTGCTGAACTCGGGACTGTCAAGCGAGCTTAACCAAATCATGGAAATGAGTTTTCAAATTCGTAATAAAAATATATTTCTTTATATATATATATTGTATATAATATAAAGTCGGGAGAAAAAAAGTCGTAAAAAGAGGGAAATTTCTTGGTAAAAAATCGCCTCTCCCAGCGTATAAAAACAGATTATCAGTTTTTTACCGCTCGTCCTTATCAGGAGCTCACAAGGAACGCTAAAGTTACATAAAACCGATGTCTTCCTTTAGACCTACTTTGGTATTCGTCGACTAGGGGGAGTGATATCCCTAGTTATAAATCTAGACCGTCCCAATTTTACGCCACACGCTTTATACCAGAGAAAGAAAATATATCTCACGGAGACGGTATAGTCCCACGAATCCGGTTAAACTAATAAATTTGTTTTAGAACGGTCCAATTTACGGACAGTAGAGATATAGTCGTATATACAGACAGTTCCTTGTTCGAATTACCGAGCGAAGCAACGAGTAGAATTCTGGCAGATAGGGCTGAGTTTCCATAACCTTCGCTCACTGGTAACGTCTCTATCCTCAACATATACTTAGTCACTTCGAGAAAAGGTATATCTTCGTCCTTAAACAGTTAACGTACTTAGGAAAACTAAGGTGGATTAATACGTAATGTAAAATTTCGTAGCGCTATAAAAGTAGTTTTGAAAACTCCGGAATAAGTTGCGATTTCGTAGAAAGACAGTGCCACCAAGGTTATAATCAGCGAGGATACGAGGGAGTGTGGGTGGAGTTTCACTCGTCAGCAAGCGATTCACGTGGAATTCTCGTTGTTTCCCCGCTATCTCCGTAGAGACGTATAGGAAAAGTTAGGCCACGGGGTTTCCACCACGGTGGGTGGTTGGTTAGAGTATAAGGGAGGAGAAGACCCGACTCCGAGGGGTTCCGCGCGAGCCAAGAACTATAATAGAACGTGACCAGTTTCCAGGATGCGAACGGGAGGGCGGCGAGCAGTTCGGGATACGAAGCATTCCCGCGTGGAAAACTGGCGAAACGGTAAATGCAGTTTGGTATAAGGAAAAGTATAAAAATTATCTGTCTCCCTTGTCAGTCGCGAGCTAAATTATATCGAAGATGGCACTGCGTGCCTACTAGAACAGGAGGTGGGGAGATTATGCCATTCAACAAGATGGATAAGACAATATAATCATTGTTTTCTCCTCCCACTAAATTACAAATTTTATATACACATTTAAATTTATTCGATTTACCCCACCAAACATTTTTAATGGAATGATTAATAGCGTAAGCCTCGGTTAATAGTTGAAGGAGGAATATTGTTTATATAGTCAGTGAATAGAATATTTGTTTAAAATGATTTCTTTTAGCAGGAATTAAGTCTAAAATCGCTCTAGGTGAAAAAAGGGATAAGTTTTAAAAAAATAAGTTAAATCAATTAAGAATAGGGCTTGAAATATTTATTAGTTGACGCAAGAATATGGTTAAAAATTGCTATAGGTTAAAGTAGGAGTGACTATGGTTAAAAAGTTATAGGTTGAAGAGGGAGTGGGTATGGTTAAAAATAGTTAAAGATTGTGTTGTAGAAGAGGTTGGAACTTGGATTGGAAATATGAATAGTTTAAAATAGTTATAGGTTGAAGCAGGTGTGTCTATGGTCTAAAATCGTAATAGGTTTTTTGTTGTAGAAGAGGTTTAAGCAGACACAAGAATGGTTTAAAATAGTTATAGTAGTTGAAATTGAAGTAGAAGTATGTGTGGTTTAAAATATTTGAAGTAGGAATTTGTGAAGTTTAAAATAGTTAAAGGTTGAGTATGAATATGCGTATATAGTTTAAAATTTAGTTTGAAGCGGGAATAATTCAATAATTACCATTAACGACGGTGTGTTTCATAAACTATAAAACTCTGAATAGCCTTATCTAATGCTAGAATTATAATTCAGTGAAAAATATATATGTAACAATTCAAGCTCTCATTTTTACTAGTTTCACAAAGACAGCAAAAAGAGGGATAAGGAAAGAAGAGGGGGTAAATTTGAAATTGGGATTGGTTCTTTCTCTATATATACATAGCATATAACACCCACCCACTCCTCCCCTAAAAATAGAGCCTCGTTAGCTTAACTATAAAAGTCACTGGTACAGCTACAAAATAAATACAAAAGGGAGTCCCTGGACGAGAGACGGCGCAGGGGAAGAGAGGAGAGGTGGGATTAAGCAACAATATAACAGTGGCTATTTTTCATTGATTCCGAGTGCGGCGCGCAGGCTGCTTCGGCTTGGTGTATTATTTTGACTCTATAGTTGTTTCTTCCCACCCTCGCGGTACACTCGGGTCCTCTTAATTGGCGAAACCTCTGCTTGATTTATGTGAAACTCGTAACAAGCCAATGCACCCGGGGGAATATGTATTTGCTACGGGACCAACCGCCAGCGCGCCAGCTCCTAGATTAGATTTACTACTACGTGGATCACAACTCCAATGTTTCCGTGTTTTTCACTAAGCCATAAGTCTCGCTACCTAATTCGAAGCGAGTTTCAGTTTCGCTCGACCTATTTTATCTTTTTTTAGTATCCTTACAGTATCGCTTCTTGTTAACAGGTGTAATCCATCTGGAGAAAATTTCGAACATTCAGAAAACAAGATAATCTCACTAATTATTCCCCAAGAATGAATATTTGAACGTAACGTAATTAATTGGACTTAAAAACTATATGCACCGACGAAATTTACAAAAACTTGAACGTCACAAAGACGACGGTAGAACGGCTTTGAACGGAAATGTTTTTCTTTTAAAATGCGCAGACTATGGCCATTTTGTTTTCCCAATTCTATCGCAACTCCCAGGGCCATTCCATTAAGACTAAGTAAAATTAATGTCAGTACATGACGTCAAGAAAAAGATCCCTAACATATGATAAGAAACAATACGCGCGTAATTTCCCATGCACGACGCAGACTGGGCCTTAATTTTTTTTCAGCCCTCCACGATGACAAAGACGAATTTACTTCAACGCTTCATTTTCCATTGTTCAACCTGATATGAAGTTTTGAGACGTTCCAGTAGCCAGGTTCCGAAATAGGCCTCGTAACCCAATAGGTCTACAGCTAGGGACGGCTGGACCGGGCAGAGCGAACAGTGCAGTACAGGAACTCGGGTACACGCTTCTAAGTTAATTTGGGCTTCCCCTAAAGTGGATCCATCAAATTCGGGAGTTTCTTCTCCCAAATGCCCGCGCTCGCTCGCGTTGAAATTCGCCATTAAAGGGCAAAAGTGGGGGGGAACGACTCGGTTCGGTGATGACACTTTCAAGGAACCCCGCCACCCCGACGATAGATTACCGTTCTTTTTTTTTTTTTTTTTTTTTTTTTTTTTCATTCTTACCCCTCCTTCGCTAGCTCTCAGACTTCCGACATCAAAGAGACAAAAAGAGCAAAGAGTGCCCTCGTGTAGAGGGAGAGATAGCGAGCTACAGACGCTCGATGGTGGGCCCAGCTACAAAAGGGTATATATATATGGACATCAACTGGACATTGTAGCTACTAGCTAGGCCAAGCTGTCGCGTAGGGGCGTTGACATTGAACCCATCTCCCCAGAAAATTGGATTCTAATCTTTTATTGGTCCGAAATCATACCGATGGTGACGCCAATAACCGAAATTTCCCGACGGACTCCGAGTCTCGGACAAGGGAATTGGGAAATAGAGAAAGCTGGCGTTATAGCTTATTCGAAGGGGGAGGTTGAAAAATTGTTAATATATCAGTCAATTTCATCGAAGCTATATCGGTATTCGTATTCTCCGAGAAAGTACGAATAGTAACAATTTTATGGACAGGATACTAAGGTAACTAAACCTCGTATCTAAAGCTCAATGTATTAAGACTCTCTCCGTGAACACTGCGAAGAGAATAGTTCAGAAATATCTGTGGTTTCGCGCAAGTATAAGCCCTGCAAAAAATTGCGAAAGCTACGAGTTCAATTTATTTTTACGAGTCAATGTGATATATATCTAGTAAAGGACATACAAGCAGACTAAGATGTTTTATAATGAAAACTGGGGTCGTTTCTAAGGCTGTAATTAATTTATGTTAAGATATTGGTCCCGTAAAAATCAAATTTAAGACAACTTAAAAGTCAAAACTGAAACTGAACATTTTCGCGTAATTTAATTAAGTCATTGTCGTATGTTTAAGTTAAAGAAAAACACAACTAAAAGCTTCCATGTAGTTCTAATTTTTGACTAATGGATAAAATTCGGAAATTGGAAAGTGGAATTTTGACAACAAAACTCCCAGGAATATTGTGAAATATAATTAAATATTTTCCCTGATCTATATACACAACATACATTACTTCAACTGAGAAGACGCCAATGGACATAAAAATGAAAAACAAACTATTGTAAAGGTCTGTTAAAAACGTATTTAAGGTTCAAATGTGGTGGTACTATTTCTTCAATCTTTACAGACAGTCAGACAGACAGACAAAGTAAATATAAGACGCGACTATGAGTTCGGAGGAAGATTAGGTATAATGGAAGAGGACGCGCTGGGAAGAAAGGGAATAACCGGACGTAAGAAGTATTAATACTGTTAGAGAATAGGAAGGCCGGATAGGGCGTGATCGTCCCCCTTTAGGAATGAAAGAGACCTATCGTAACGAGCCCTGATTGCTCTAAATTCGCTCTTCGGATGCCGACACCGCTACATCTCGCGTAATTACAAAGAGCCTATCAATAATAAATCGACACATCCGATCCCGGGGCTTTCATTCTTTCAGCTTCTCTTTGCCACCAAAGTTTCATTCCAATAGAATACTTGGGCTCGTAACCCACATTCTCACGGTCACGTGACAATAAATAACCAATACTAAATTTATTGGATAATATTAAATGGATAAAATATATGAAAAAAGGCTTAGAAATATAACAAAATTAGATCAACATTTTAAGTGTGTAACTAAGCTTAGAATAAGTATACAAATCAACAATTCAGCTCCTTAAATATCTATAATTTAAAACAAGCGAGAATTATCGAACGTCAGGTAAAACACTTGTACAGGGGCTATTGGAATTAGCATTATGATTTTGCGCCTGTAAAAGTGTTTCTCAAGAAGAACAATTAGTCCGGACTTTCTATCTTCAATATCAAGTAATATTCGTCATGAAACCCTTCACTACGAGTCTCAAAAATGCTAAATTACATTTCACTAACGAGTAAAACCACATATTTGTGGGATAATAATCAGATTTTCATCTTTAAAAGAACAACAGCAACTCCCCATAAGAGTCTGGGTCCACGTAATGTTAAAAATTTTCGTCTCTTTTATGATAAATTCGTATTATATTATTAAAATAGGGTAGTTGGGGGATAATTTAAAGCTAAAATTCGAGCTCACAACTGTAAATTTTGGGAATTACAACGAATGGAAGGTTTCTTCCAAAATGTAAAGAATAGGAAGAATCTATGACTTCCGTGCCGGATATGAAAGCCTTCCCCCACACGAAAATCTTGAACGGTTATTATTTTAGATTCATAATTATGTTAGGAAAATATTAGGAAAGAATTATTTTGTAACTGCCACGGGTATAGTGCTGGCGGCAAAATGAAATTCGTATATTTTTGGTCTACTATGCCTCGAAATCCTCGAAAACGCCTGTAGAAGTGTTCCACTTGTCAAGCATTCATGCAGTAGGCTTTTGCTAGCTTTACAGGGGCCGTGCAAAGACTATATAGCTTACTTGAATAGTCTTTGGTGTAGAAGAAACTCGAAAAATAAATAGAGAAATCATACCAATTAGAAGATACTGGAGTAGTATCTTTAATTTTTATTTCATATTAAACAAAACACACTTGTATAAAACGGACAAATTATTCATTTAACGCTAAGGTTTGCTACGTTTAACGTATGTCTGGTAGTTCAAGCTCAGTGGCATCTTCACACACTACACGCAATTTTGACTGGTACCAACTGCCTCGATCTTCATGGCGACGATAACCAAGATACCAGATTACGCTGCTAACGTGAACACAAGTACCTATCGTCAAACTACCACCTTTGCAATTGCAATACCAGCCTTTAATGGCATTTGCACCTGTCCCGTTCGGTACATAACGAATTAGAGCTTGGTGAACAGCTGAGGTGGAAAATTGACCAGGCACGCGTATACGAATTAAGTCATGTTCAACTTTGGACACTTCGACGCTGAAAGAGCCGGATTTCTCTATAGTCAACGCCACATAAGATTCAGCGCGTTTCGTTTTAAAGTCGCTCATTACCACCTCACGTACATCACTTTCACGAAGTACAGGGAAGTCTTGAAATTCACTATCCTCAATTCGTTGCCATTTAGACGGTTTGCGAAGCAGATTATCGCGCTCAACTACTTCCTTAAGAGGATTTTCTTTCGTAGAGACTGCCAGCATTTTTTCGACGGAGTCTTCCCAGGAACTTTTAAGATGTAACTCCGGGTGGTAGGCGTTCAACAGCGCAGCAGCAATTTGAAGAAGTTCCGGAACTAATGGTAACATATGCACAGGTATACGGTTTTGAAAAAAACGATACACCGTCTGCAAATGCCCATTCCTAACTTCAACCGGCCACCTGAGGTACGTTACTTGTCGGGAACGATTAACTTCTTGCGTGTTTACTTGCTTCTCGCCTTTAGACAAGAACGAAGGCATTTGTAAATCCACACCCAGTTCAGTCAGTACGCTGTCTCGAAAACCGCGGTCTGCCAGTACAACGTCACCAACTTGAAAGAAAGACTGGAGTTCTTCTCTCTTTTTGATAGAATGGTTTAAAATGCGCGCGTCGTTATTGCGGCCATTAGCAAAGTAGGGTCTGATTATATCTATTATGTAACCCGTAGTTGTTACCATTAACATTGGCTTGAGGATATGCTGGCCTTTGTGCACACAGAAGGATTTGTGAAGAACGGTATAGTCCTTGGATCTTCCAACCTTGATATAGGTGCCATCTACAATGGTAATAAGACAATTAGGCTTGTTGTTAGCAAAGAGTTTTACTGCTGCTCCAGATTGATGGTTTGTTATCAGATTGTCACGTGATAAGTGTTGCAGGCCAAAATGATGTGGCACGAAATGCTCCGATAAAGTCATAATAACCGCTTTTACCGTGTTTGATACCGATCTTTCAGTTAAATGAAATAAAGTTGATCAAGACGTCTTTAATATTTTTTGCCAGCCAGGTTGGCGAAAAATATTAAAGACGTCTTTAATATTTTTTGCCAGCCAGGTTGGCGAAAAATAATTAAACCTGTTTTTATAAACATTAAAAAAATTGTAATATCTGGTTTGAACCATGATCTTAAGAACTTTCCTTATCAATAACATCAATGTGAGAGTCACTTGGAATTTGGAGATGGCTCCAAATACATGTTACGCGTGCAATCGGAAAGTTACCAATAGTACAAGTAGAGGTATAGGCACTCACGTAAAGGCTGGCTTTGCTCGTTTTCTTCGTTTTAGTAAAGGGTTATTACCACTTGTAATTAATAGCAAAACAACGAAGATTTGTTTAAAGTGCTCGGGTCTGTCACGAAAGTTTCAAACGTTCTTAAATGCTAGCAAATCGTCCTTCAGTAGTGATCATGGCTCTTCAACGTCATCGTCTTCACCACAAAAACGAAGACAAATGACGCAAGTATCTAATCCATCAACGTCAACAGTACCTGAGCCATCAACGTCCACAGTACCTGAACCAACAAAGTCCACAGTATCTAATCCATCACCGTCACCAATACCTCAGCCATCAACGTCGCAATTACCACGAAAGCGTACGTCATCAAACACTATTGCCATAAAGCACAGTTGTGTTCGGCCCCTGCCAAAGACTTGCTTCATTTGCGGTGTTAGTACACGAACCAGGGTAAAAGCCGAAGTGAGAACAAGTATATTTGTGGAAAGAGCCATATTTATTCATCGGGACAACCGAATGTGCTCCACGCATCTCGTTAACGGAGAGCTTCCCACCGAAATAATTGCTGGAATTCAGGTTTCCGCTAGATCAACCATTATGACTGCCACGGACATTGAGCAACTATTACAGGACCTCAGGAAATGTGTTAACGACCTACGGACGCCGAGCTTTGACAACTTCATACAAAGTGATGAAGACTGTAAAGTATTAACTTCATTGTCCCTGCACGAGTTCCTAGAGTTGCATTCGACTATTGAGGACATTATTCGTACCATCAGATGCTGTTCGTCGAAGACAGCTCTAGCAGTATTATTGGTGAAATTACGATTGGGTATCTCCAATAAGGTGTTATCAACTTTATTTCATTTAACTGAAAGATCGGTATCAAACACGGTAAAAGCGGTTATTATGGCTTTATCGGAGCATTTCGTGCCACATCATTTTGGCCTGCAACACTTATCACGTGACAATCTGATAACAAACCATCAATCTGGAGCAGCAGTAAAACTCTTTGCTAACAACAAGCCTAATTGTCTTATTACCATTGTAGATGGCACCTATATCAAGGTTGGAAGATCCAAGGACTATACCGTTCTTCACAAATCCTTCTGTGTGCACAAAGGCCAGCATATCCTCAAGCCAATGTTAATGGTAACAACTACGGGTTACATAATAGATATAATCAGACCCTACTTTGCTAATGGCCGCAATAACGACGCGCGCATTTTAAACCATTCTATCAAAAAGAGAGAAGAACTCCAGTCTTTCTTTCAAGTTGGTGACGTTGTACTGGCAGACCGCGGTTTTCGAGACAGCGTACTGACTGAACTGGGTGTGGATTTACAAATGCCTTCGTTCTTGTCTAAAGGCGAGAAGCAAGTAAACACGCAAGAAGTTAATCGTTCCCGACAAGTAACGTACCTCAGGTGGCCGGTTGAAGTTAGGAATGGGCATTTGCAGACGGTGTATCGTTTTTTTCAAAACCGTATACCTGTGCATATGTTACCATTAGTTCCGGAACTTCTTCAAATTGCTGCTGCGCTGTTGAACGCCTACCACCCGGAGTTACATCTTAAAGCTTCCTGGGAAGACTCCGTCGAAAAAATGCTGGCAGTCTCTACGAAAGAAAATCCTCTTAAGGAAGTAGTTGAGCGCGATAATCTGCTTCGCAAACCGTCTAAATGGCAACGAATTGAGGATAGTGAATTTCAAGACTTCCCTGTACTTCGTGAAAGTGATGTACGTAAGGTGGTAATGAGCGACTTTAAAACGAAACGCGCTGAATCTTATGTGGCGTTGACTATAGAGAAATCCGGCTCTTTCAGCGTCGAAGTGTCCAAAGTTGAACAGGACTTAATTCGTATACGCGTGCCTGGTCAATTTTCCACCTCAGCTGTTCACCAAGCTCTAATTCGTTATGTACCGAACGGGACAGGTGCAAATGCCATTAAAGGCTGGTATTGCAATTGCAAAGGTGGTAGTTTGACGATAGGTACTTGTGTTCACGTTAGCAGCGTAATCTGGTATCTTGGTTATCGTCGCCATGAAGATCGAGGCAGTTGGTACCAGTCAAAATTGCGTGTAGTGTGTGAAGATGCCACTGAGCTTGAACTACCAGACATACGTTAAACGTAGCAAACCTTAGCGTTAAATGAATAATTTGTCCGTTTTATACAAGTGTGTTTTGTTTAATATGAAATAAAAATTAAAGATACTACTCCAGTATCTTCTAATTGGTATGATTTCTCTATTTATTTTTCGAGTTTCTTCTACACCAAAGACTATTCAAGTAAGCTATATAGTCTTTGCACGGCCCCTGTAAAGCTAGCAAAAGCCTACTGCATGAATGCTTGACAAGTGGAACACTTCTACAGGCGTTTTCGAGGATTTCGAGGCATAGTAGACCAAAAATATACGAATTTCATTTTGCCGCCAGCACTATACCCGTGGCAGTTACAAAATAATTCTTTCCTAATATTTTCCTAACATAATTATGAATCTAAAATAATAACCGTTCAAGATTTTCGTGTGGGGGAAGGCTTTCATATCCGGCACGGAAGTCATAGATTCTTCCTATTCTTTACATTATGGAAGAAACCTTCCATTCGTTGTAATTCCCAAAATTTACAGTTGTGAGCTCGAATTTTAGCTTTAAATTATCCCCCAACTACCCTATTTTAATAATATAATACGAATTTATCATAAAAGAGACGAAAATTTTTAACATTACGTGGACCCAGACTCTTATGGGGAGTTGCTGTTGTTCTTTTAATTAAAATTTCAGCTCTTTATACAAGGTTTTGAGACCTATAGAATCACGAGAAAAGGCTTAATGACAATAGCAAAATAACGGAGAGTATAGAGGAACGTGGTGAAATCGTGCAAACGAACGATGAAATTTTCGGTAATAAAAAGACGTATTTGGATTCAATATGGCGTGTAAGCAAAGAGAATCGCGCTTTATAGAGAAGGGAGACTTTATTCGCGAAGCCGTGACGCGTAGACATCACGTAATATCCCGAGCAGAAAGGGTTACGGAAATTTGGACGTCACGCGAATAGTACGCAACAATAGGCTAGACTCTATAGCCGACAGCGCATACACAGCGCCGGAATTGTCGTAGACCAAAATAATAAAAAGGAAAAAAATGTGGAAAGATGGTCGGAATCTGTTTGAATTCCGAACAAAGAAGATTCCATGTCTTATTATTTGATTTCTACATGGTATAGAGAGTATCTTAGTTTTGTAGACGATGAAAACTCGGATGGATTCTCATTGTAAAAGGAGCGACCATGAACCAGCCACGAGGTTGTAGACCAGATTATGGAAGAAGAGGCTCGCTAAGATCATCTTTGCGGATAAATGGCGGTCAAAGAAAGGAATAGAAAATCCGATACAGATCAACGTCGAAGACGAGCAATATACGTATATATCTTGGTCTTATTCTTCGATCTTCTAGCTCACATGGGTCGCGTAAAGAATCCAGAATAGCGTGAATGACGGCGGGAATCCTGCTTGGGATCCACCCCTGCCAGGACGATCGAGGGGAAACCAAAACCCCCTGGGGACTGTTTATAAATTACCATTGCATTCGTGACTGTACCCCATACTGTACTGATAAAAATATAAATCATTTCATATATATTTTTCTATAACTCAATTACTATAATGGTAGATATACTGGAAGATGGTGTTATCTCTCTATCTCTCCGCATTGTGTTGTCATTGGTGGAAACTTGTAGACAATATCGTTATGACCAGTTTTAATGGTAAAGGCTCCGGCTATATTTGCCGCGGGGTTATCACGTGATCGAAATAATGACGTAAAAAACTGGAAGATGTTACAGTAGAACTACGATAATCCCCTTAACTCTGACGTATATGATACAAACTTCGGAATCGATCGTGCTAAGCCCACATTTACGGATTATTTATAGGTGCAAAAGGAAAAGGGATAAATTGGAAGCTATTTTTACGTTATCACGTGATTGGAAAAGAATGACGTATTATACGTCTACATCCGCAAGGACACGATACAGTAGCAGCAGACGACGCGACGGAAAAAGACATTCAAAAGGATATCAGGGCGACGAGGGAAATACATCGATTCTTTTAAAGGAAAAAAAGGAAATTGAGAGGAAAATGAAGAAATAACAATTAAAATTATAGGATAATATAGGAAAAAATATTATAAACAATGTTTTTAACCATACCCCAATAATTAGACGTTTTAAAGGAAAGAGATAAAACTCTGGGGCCTGAGGGAACTAGTTTTGGCGTTGCATCGGTTGGAAAATTCCTAGTCTGTTGTGGTGAATACATAGTGAAACCAAAATGGAAAATTCAGGAAAAATAAGTAAAAAAAAGTAATTAATAGGAAGGTATCGAACAACTTGGAAAATAAAGGAAATCTAGGAAGTTTGGTCAGCCTTCGATCAGATACGCTTCTATACAGCTGGCCTTTAGAATTATTTCAACTAATTACGTACGCAGTTCTTAGTTTAGGAACAGTCCCTGATATTGAGTAACGAAAGAATAGCTATCGAGCGCCCATATAAAGACCATGTAGGGCCCAGCGAAGCGCGAGAAAAAAAAATAAGGAAAAAGATAAAAACGAGGAGAAATAATCGATTGAATATTCGAGATTTGGAGATTGCTTATTAAAGGCGGTCGTCTATTTCTGGAGGGTATGCTTAGAGTAGAGGGACTAAAGCGCCGTCTTTCGGGAAACGGAAGAGTCTCCACATAAAGACGTTCGTAGACGAGAGGAAGAGAGAAAGTTTGAGTGAACCGCGCGATCGAACACGCCATCAAAAGGCCAAGCATCGCGGACACTATAGTCATTTTAGGAAAAGAAAAAAAACGCCAATAATGAGCAGACGAGAAGTCGCCTACAAAATATCGAGAAGCCCCATCGAGGTCCGGGGCCTTTTCGAGACGGCGAAACGTGATAAAACATTCATTTGGCCGAACTTCCGGGCTACATAAGGGTACGGGGTATTATTCGCGAAAAGGGCGGGGGACACGGAAGCTTAACCAATATTTACCGGACGTGGCGGCTTTATTCTTTGGATAAAAATATTGATAGGGGGGTCTGAGACTTTATCAGGTTGCCCGTCCCGCCTGGTTGATGAAGCCCTTCGCGAGTTATTGGAGATTCTGATGGTCTTTCACGGCCTCTTTAGTGGGTTAAAATAGCCGAAATTAATATCGGAGGGACGCGGTATACGTATATATACTTTCGACCATGATTTGACTTCCTCTAATACCGGTTTGAAGTTAGAGTAGGCCCTAACTTGATGGAAATTTGGTTCGCCAAGGCATTATCCATGATGGTGCGAAATGACTAGTACCGCGATCAATAACTCTTGAGCTCTTCAGCAAGATAAGATTCTTAAAAGAGAACAATGAAATAGACCTATTCTCCCAGAATTTGTGGGCGTTATAAATAATCCTATATAAATTCGTAGCCTGGGACACAGTTTCCCCAATTTACAACTATGAAATCTAAACAAAAGCTTCATATTCACTTTTCGTCATGATGGCGAGTTGATGATGTACGAGAACCTTTTACCCAGCACACTTTGCGATTTCAGTGTCAAAAGTATTTGGTTACAGCCGTACGCGTATTTAAGATATGATGGGCTATGGGCAATTAGGGTGTCCACCACTAAGTTCCACTTCCCTTATAGATACAATTCTCGGAGCCCATGACTTAAAACTGTGACCCTTTGTCGTTTAATTGACAATATTCTATTCCCTAAGGGTGGATGTTCGCGAGTTACAAGACGCTCTTGAATTTGTTAAGTACTTGGTACAAAGTTACTCACGTCTATTCTCAAGTACCTACCTATCCTACCCCCTCCGCCAAATAAAATTGGGTTTCCCAATGTAACAAGTTTCTAATAATCAAAATTCCATTAGTAACACCTATTCATGATTTATGAATATTTCTGTTTCTCTGGAAATTGTTTTCAGTGCACTTAAGTGACTCAAACAAAATTCAATACCTTCATATATTTGCTCGAGTCTTTGGTCTAGCAACTTCGCATAGCGGTACATTTCAGTTTTCTGACAGTTATTTTTGACACATTTACATGCCGGTTTCATATTTTCTCTCTTCTCGCGAGCATAACACCCGTATATCGATCATTAAACCGTAGAATGACATTAATAATTCATTACACGGTCTAATCCATTAAGTAAGCGTTAAAATTTTACTCTCCCCCCACATAGTTTCGCACGAGGGTAAGGTTTTTTATACCCTGAACTGTTATATGGGGTAAAAAAAAAGGGGTCGCTGGCGTCGTACCGCCTATTCTTTTAATACGTGCCCTGCAATATCAATTTGGGCATTGATTTCAGTCTGCTTTAGATATATATATACGTAGAAGGTATATACACACACCAAGGGCGACGGAGGCGCCCCTTTAATTGATCCCTATAAAATAATGCAGCTATAGGTGACGACCAGGCTTTAATACTAAAAAAAACAAGGTGGATAGTTTCGTTAGTGATTCACTCTCTTGGAATTAAAAATCACAGATGACATGATTAAAGGGACAATTAAGACTATAGGAGCCTTTCAAACTCCCCCCCCCCCCTCCAAAAGCTGAATTTGACTCCATACAGGCATTTTAATGGCGTAGAAATGTCTAACTAACCTTTTCTTTCATTTTTAATTCATAGAATTTCTATATTCTTTTGATATTACCCCTTTTTTTCGTTTTGTTATGAGTTTATTATCATTTTTTATTGGTTATCATCGAAAAAACTTTAAGGACGTTGGCCTTAGATGGTAACGTGGAAAATTCCGAAAATTCTTTGACAGAATCTTTCCAAAGAAAAAATTTTGTTGGTACGATTGTTTTTATGGACCGTGTAGAACAATCTTTTAGAAAAAACTTTCATGTGGGAGAGGTCCTTATTGGCATAGTTATGATAAATTATGTTACCCATGTTAAAATCATAATAAACATCATAAAGAACGTATCATATCGAATTGTAATATCTTCACTAACCAATTAAAACTGCGGGTAAAACTAAATAAGTCTATAAAAAGCTGGGAAATTTCGTGAGCTCGCTCGCGCCAAGTATCGAATTTAGTAAAATGCTTATGCAAATGAAGCGGAGAAATATGATTTCGCGAACACGAATGGGGGTGAAAAAAGCCAGGGGGGGTCTCGATCAATTCAAAGTAGCTAGCCTCGTATAGTAGTTAAGCCTTGGCTCCCAACCAACCATTATCCAGCGAAATAGTTATTCTTACGATACGGGGGTGCTTAATAACGATTTTGTGTTCAACGAAAAAAAAAAAAAAACGTAATAGCCTCACGCGGCTATTTCAGTAACCGTTCTCAAAACCATTTGCATTTAAAATTATTAAGATTTAACGGAGCGAGAAGCAAATAGCCAAAAATCAGACTTTAACGCCTAATATTTATATTTACCCTTTGTCCCGCTATAAATGTATAATAATAATTTCCTCTTTAACACAAAATGAATCATAAAAACTACATTAAATATTTAATGATAATTTATGGAGTATCGTCACGAAATTCAAACTATAAGCGTACATGATTAGACGTTCAATTCCCGTGAGAACTTAAGTGTTTCTAGAACTATTGATATAAAAATGGAAAACCAAATGGGTACTGTGGCTGGCTGGCACCACTTCGTCTATAAGGTACTGTACCATTGGGTCGATTCGTAATCATCCGAACCCCATACGATAGACATTACCATTCGCTCGACTAATTTAATTCTACCTTTGACAAAAAACTACGTAATAAAGACTTTTAATGGTAAAAAATGTATATTCCATGTGGTTCTCATTTTATTAAAAGTTACCTTCAATTTACTATCGCACCTGGACAACAATTGGTTGAATACTAACCTAACCAAACAGGACTGAACAATTAAACTTCGATCAAACGAGTAACAGTACCTTTTAAATCAATATAATTCGTTCCAATGGTTTTCTACAAATAGTCATTGACCATATAGGCTAAATAATTTCACCCCGAATAAGAGAGTTCGCTTATATTATTATTTATTTGATTAACTTAAATCAATTTGTGTTCAATTTAATGATTTTTTTTCAAGCTAACTTAACGATAATCGGAATTAAACCCAATTCAAGACTAAATGAGTGTTTCTAGCTTTGATTTATTAATTGGGCCTAATTAATTATTTTAAAGAAATGTATATTAATAATAATTTTCCCAACTCGAATAATGTTTTCGAACATTTAATCGACTTATTTAAATAAAAGAGTTTTAACTCAACCCACCCTAGAGCTTAGCTTCGTACGTGCTGCCAATTTCATGTGACACGCAAATGTCGGTAACTTTACAGTTATTTTCAACCAACAACGTCAATTTTACTTGCAAAATTATACGTTAGGAGAAAAGCGAGGGGTTGTGTCAATTTTATTGTCCACTAACTATAATTTCGTTAAACACGGAAAGAAGACAAACTGGAAAAGTTTTGGACATAAAACAAAAGGAAGAATAGTAAATTTTCAGAATTTCGCCATCTGTTGGGTGAATAAACATTAAATTTCTAAAAATTTAATGCCAGTAGTTAAAACAAGTTTTTTTTTATGGTTGGGAGAAAACCACTTCACGGAAGAAGATAAATTATGGCTTAAAAGCGTGGAAACGCCACATTTACGTACAGTGGTGGTCAACTGGGTGTTGTGACCAGAGTACCAGTCAGCACGCGAGAGAAAATAAACGAAAAAAACCGCTTTGCTGATTTTTAACAAAATAAAGTTTTTTGGTTTTCTCTGATAGGCTCGTGCCACCTTAAAGATCACCATCATATTTAGTCAAGACCTAGTTCATCTTCCATTTCAATACTAATGGATGCACCCACATTTGGGCCCAAAATGAGTTTAAGTTTCTTCAACAGTCTAGGCACTTTCGTGTATGTCAGAGCGCGGGTCAAATATAGGGGCAAAGTACACCTGCATCGAAAAGCTACCGAGATAAGAATAATTCAGTTGTTAATAGATGATGATCACGCGAAATGTATACACGGTAAAATAAACACGGTTACGATAAAAGGAGTAAAGGTTTATTAAACAATTACATCGAATGCTATACCGATAGGCAGATAGCTGATAAAGAGCGACCTTAGCTCTGACATACACAACCTTAAATCATTAATATTTAAGGAATACTATTTTTGTTGTATTCCGACTTTTAGCCCAAGGAATAACTCTAGCCCTCAAACTCAATCAAATATTTAGTGCCAAAAAAATCATACTTGGTTGCCCTGATTACGACCCGGTTTTGCCTGAGGAAAATACGACCCACCTACTCTTTCCCACTCCAATCTCATAGAAGAAAGTCGTGGATTATGACGCCCACTCACTAAAGCAAGGAAAATATCGCGTCTTTATTTATTTATGAATTTCTGATAGGAAATTAATAACTTTTCCTCCAATTAATTTTTCTCAACTATCAATATCAACCAAAGGATATAAAATAGAGCAACGCGTACGCACTCAGTTTCAAAGGTCAAAGTTCATATCGCTGCGCAAAGCAATTCAATAAATGGTTTGATTTTCACGCCTTTTCTGAGATTCATTAAACAAATATATTTGCTTAGATTAATAATTCACTTATTTCCTTTTGGTATCAATATATAAATATAATTCAAATAGTTAAAATTCAAATTACCTCTCACACTAAAACTATTTGTTTCTCGAAATGATAATACACTATTAATAAAATGAAAAGACTTACCACTTCAACGTTATAAGTAAAACACAAGCTATATATAAACCATATCTCCGGGCTGTGCAGCCGAAATTGCGAGATTCTTGAACAATTTTATTCAAATGAAAGAGTACTTACCTAAAAAGATAAAAATAAAAAAATTATTAGTTTTTGACGAATAAACGTAAAAAATAAAAAACGGTGGTTTATTTTGCAATTGAATACAAATGTACCGGTAAACTAAAGTTGAAATAAATTGCTTCTGTCAATGTCCATAAAGCGCTTTATTAGTCTCCTTGGTGTAATTACGTTAATTATCGTTTGCATAACCCACTATTCAATATTATAAGTCTAGGAGAGCGTTTTTCTCGTTGAAACTTTAATGCACCATGCACGCCACGCTTCACTTTTTTTTTAAGTGACAGGATCTACGCATAGCGTGACAAAGTTCTTTAAAAAAAACAAAAAAAAACTCCACAACGGGGTCACAATGAAAGCTGACCGGCTTCTACAGGACCCTTAAGCATACAGACAAAAAACAAGATGGGTGTCAACCATAAAAACCGGTTCTTCAGTTAGCACCGAAGTACGGTACGTTTACTTGGGTTGGTATCATAGTAGAAGAGGCACAAGGACATTGTTAACGTCATCACCTACGTGGTTACAGTGGTTAGACCCTTACCTCGATATTAAGGTGACGTTATCCTAACCCTTTTGATACTTTTTCTCTGTGCCAGGCACTACCAGCCCGAAAACACACGCGACTTTGGTATACAAAACAAAATTATTAATCCAAAAGCCAATTTCTTCCATCTATTGTTTATCGAATTAACAGCGAAATCCTGGACATACTAGGGTTCTATGGTAGTGTTCTACTCAACTGATCATTCGACATTGAGCAGAACAACATCTATCGACGCATTGAATTTGCAATTCGCGCAAAGATAGGCAACCCGTTCTCTCTATATTTGTTGCATTAGAGTTAACGAAAGCCTAGCTTCGTGCACGATGCTAATTCGAGGTGAAATAAACTATATCATTTTAATGCAATCTTAAAAAAATATATATCCTAAATTTATTTTTAATCGAATTTGGTTCCCTTTCAAAGCAATATTACTACATCTATACTATTCAGTTATCAATACGCTATTCTTTAAAGATTTTTTTAGGTGAAGATAAAAACTGGCATATCAAAGTAGACTATAGAGTCGCGTGATGACATCACGGCGTAGCCCAGGGTTCTATTATACTTGGACACACACATACACACACCCGAAAAAAAAGTTGAAACCTGACGTCTGGTCACGCAGCTTAGTTCTCTTTGACGAGGAGGTCAAAAAATTGACTTTTACGGGGAGTTTCGGGTTTTTAGCCGCGGATTTTTCTTTTTATCCAATGTATTATTAAAACTCACGAATGAAAATGAACTCCATTGACCGCACAAGCCACCGGGGTTTTCTTTCACTTTCATTTAAAGCTATTATTAAAATTTAAATTGAGGAGTTGCGAGAATATATCTTATTTGGACACAACAACGACGAGGAGTGATCAACCCCTAGACCGAGTATTGACGAAATGTGACGTCACAGTCCATAGTTAAACTTATTGCGTATAGAAATCACGAGGAAATCCTTCGTATAGGCCTGTTCCACTAAAATATAACGCATCGTTTTCGCTCATAAGCGATAGATGGCGCTAAATAACTAGAGAGAAAGTAAAGCGCCATCTATAGTCGATAAGCCTTGTTAATTTATAGTAAAATTAATGTTGCCGAATATATGCAAACTTATTATGTTTAATTACGGTTTTAAGTAAAAAGAAAGTTTGACCATGTCGTCATTGTTTTGGTCTTTCCAACTCAATGTCACGAATATTTAGGATTCACGCCAAATTAATATTTTTTTACGAAATAGGAGGCTCCGAGTTGCGACTGTCAGAAATCGTCCCAAAATATAAATAACAACGCCCTATATGTGTCACTAACAGTCCTATAACGGTGACAACCAGCGAGATATGTCAAATACATAAAACATCAAATGAATAAACCAAACGGCGCAAATTCGCATCTCTCTATATATAGGTCTACATACTATTTATAATTTTAGATAAAGTATAACAATAGTAACAATACCAGTAATTAAAAGGACCCAACTTGATGACGTCTCGATTAAAGCAAGCTGGACTTCATTGTCCCAATAACGGTACTATTGTTCAAGGGCAGTTTGTATAAAACGACTATTTCTGAGGCGTGTTAGTTAATATAGTTCAGGATTCGAATCTGCCACGTATCATAAACCATATTCTCATTTAAACGTTTTGGGGAAATACACTGTCAAGCTGTAGTAAGTGCTGACCATTTTTCGTCTATCCCCGCGCCTAAATAACAACATTCGCCTATAATGGTCTTAGACTGAAACCTTTCTCCTAATTAGACGATAAGAATGGTGGTACAGCGTCAATTCTCGAAGAGACATTGTTCGCGCTCTTAATGAAAGACCTTCTGGAGCTGGACAGCGCAACCATTCTGAGCGTCGTTGTGACAAACGTAGTTAAGGAACATTAACATACACAAACCAGCAGGGCCTACACAACTTTATATAGTGCGGGGAAAGGGCCAGAATCTTGGGGTGGTACACTCGCGTTAAAGAATAGCCAGTTTGCAAAACTATTTTTACCCCCTTGCGAAGGATAACACCGTGTATAAATCCGCCTTAGCTTTCGTTAGTTCGAAAATTGCTGTTGAATCAAAGTATACGGTTTTCAGTACGCGCTAGTAATCATTAGAGAAAGGGTTGCCAGATCCGAGCTACAATCCGTTAGACTAATTTGAAGCAAAAGTGGAAGAGTGGGAATATCCGGTTAGCTCTGGCTTCCCATTAATTTCACCTTTCCAAGAGTTAATTTCACTGTTTCAATTAAGTTAGACGGGACAGTCCCTTATCAAAGATACGGGGCCGCGAGCTCGAGCGGTTTGTTTTGGAAAACCACCGCTTTAATCTCGAGTTTCGGGGATAAAAGCAAAAGGGTCGCTCGCGTGGTGACGAGGGGAGGAAAGTGGGTTGTCGCGATGGCTTCCCTTAAAATTTCGTCGCCATCCAGGGATTTATTTAAAACGCTCGGGCTCATCAGAGTTCTCGTTTTCGTTCCTTATCTGTCTCACTGCTTAGATTCGAAGCGAGCTCCAGCGTAGATTCGTTCGGTAAAAGCGAGCGACATCGTCGCGCGAATCGGTTCCAAATAGAGGGGGAACTCAATTAAAGGAACAACGCGCTAGTTATATTAAACGAGAGTATATAAAAGCTAGAAGCGAGTGAAAACTATAGAAAGTCTATATATCCCATAGCGGTCACCGTTGACGCGATGTGACAAAAGAAAAACAAGAAGGTTTAATCGCTACGTATATAGATTCGCCAACCTGATAACGACCGGCGGTATATTTTCGAAAATTGCACGAATTGTCGCTTAATTATAATTACTGGTCGTCATACCGTATAACTGTTGATTTAGAGCTCCCATTGTAGACAATGGGAGTTTTGGTCCATAAATTGCCCTAAACTTTACTTTAAACTCTTATCTTCAAAACCATCTGATTTGTTTTCTTTCGGGATAGTTTTTAAAAAAGTACTTTAAACGGAAGAGTAGTTTTTTTCCTAGATTAGGCTTAATGTATAGCAATTCGTTAGATTTTTTCCGCATTTTATTAACTCTCATAAAATATAGTTAGAAATTACTAGTAAGCAAGAAATAATTTCTGGAGAGCGGGTACGCAGCTTTAGCCGCATGAAACACCTACCGAACAGGTAGAAACACTTAACTGTTAGAATTATCGCGTTGAATGGAAATAGGGTTGTAACTCGAGCAGGAAAGGGCTCTGCACTGATATATGCGTTGTATTAGCATAATCTCTTGCCAGATTTCTTGTTTACTATAATTTTCTAGCACATAGTCATTTCTCCAGAGAATATTCACCAGTATTGTTCGCGTATTGTAATAATTTGAAAATAATTTTTAATAGATATTTCCAGAAACCAAATGAAGAACAAATAACCCGGGATTTTAAAATTTCTACACCAAAACTTTAAGACTAAAGTACTTTCAATCTGTCAACTGGTTTAGAAATAATAGACTGAAAGGCAGGGAGAAAAATATACTCGTAAGGGTCATATGTCATTATTTGTATAATTTTCCTGTTTTCACTCATTTTGTCTCTATTAATTGGACAGATTTTAGAATACGAAATAACAAAAAGAAAAATAAACAAGACTCTTGGAAGATTTAATTAGTTTCTCTATTTATCATTTCTGGGCTGTTCCTAAAAATGAGCTAGACAATACTTCCGTTTTCCAATGATTTGAGGAAACAATGAAGATCTAGATCTCTCGGGCATTCTCCACCTCCCATACCTCTACTCGTTCATTCCCCATTGTTTCATTGGGTTTTCTCTTTTCCATTGTATTTGGACTTTCTCTTTCGATCCAAGCCCGGGGTTCGACTAGGACGGTACGCGCCCAACCCTATACACTAGACCGGATTATGATTCGAGATCTTTCCTTTTGTTAAAAAGGATTGGGACCCACCCTCGACGAGACCGAAGAACCCCTAATTAAAGGATTAAGACTTCTAAGAGCGATGTGTGCCCTTATAACCCCTCATATCGACGAGGAAAAACGACCCTCCTCCTCAGCTTTCCCCCATATCGGGGCTTTTCACATGACAAGGCTTAGTTATCTGACCTTTTCTTATATCATCGATATTCTTGTCCGTCTGTCTCGAAGATAAAAAAGTTTCGCTTCAATTATTCCCATTTATTGCTTTGTTTCGCTTTTCAGCTTTCTCCGAGAACCACTGTTTCCATTTTTTTTTTACTTCAATTTCGCGAAGCACGCGGGGTGTGATGTAATGACGTTTGAATTAGCCGATTATTGGAAGCAGCGAGGCGTAGCTAAAAATCACTGATCTCGTTCGAATTTTTTTTAATTTGATTGTAGAACAGGAAGTTTTAGCTCACGAAAAAGGATTTAATTGAGCTTTGATTTGGTAATTTTCATAAGATAGTAAAAAATTATGGTATAATCAAAATGTCTCAATTTTGAAAAAATGTTTTCCATTGTTTATAAATTACAATAATTCGAGTCACA
This sequence comes from Odiellus spinosus, assembly GCA_963920705.1. Taxonomy (NCBI): domain Eukaryota; kingdom Metazoa; phylum Arthropoda; class Arachnida; order Opiliones; family Phalangiidae; genus Odiellus; species Odiellus spinosus. The sequence goes on along the minus strand of OY987228.1, from coordinate 15,809,314 downwards.
ATCCCATTGTAAAAAGTGTTGAGTTCAACATGTTGCGTTTACAGACTAGTAATGCTCCGAAGAATAGTGTATTGTATCAATATCTATTGGTTGAGAGAGCGCGGAAAAGGTATGCTTTTACAATATACAAAGTCCTCTTGAGGAGGGTGATACTTTTTGATACTCTACAATAATCTGGTTCAGTGGTTCCTAACTTATAATCAATGCTATATAGTGTAACTTGTTACCATATACGTGAACCAGGAACCTCTCTATGACGTCAGGAAGTGAATCTCGCTAAATCCCAGTTAAATCCATCATAATCTCCAGAGTATGGGAGTAAAACGGAAATATTTGTATAGCCTTTATATATATCATGAATTGTGACTCAATTTCAGTCCTTTATGCCGTGATTCCTTCACTATAATGTCATTGTTCTCCGTAACATTTGACACCGTAAGGTTCCTAATACCGTAAGAATGAAGGAACGGGGGAGATTGCGAAGACCCTTATACTATAGATACCAGCACGTAATAATACAAAAGAAGGGTCCATAAAAAATAGGAGGGGGTTAGACTCCCACACTGTCCCTATCTCGTACGTTACTCGCGCAAAGTTTCACGCGACTCCCAAGAGGGAAGCGACGATCAAGGTTTCATTACGCCCAGAAATCCGTGATTTAATCGCCGCGTAAAGACAACTGACCCAGCAAAGGCCAAACAGTCAATGCGCGGTATTAAAGGCGAAGCGAGAGAGAAAGAGAGTGAGAGGGAATGTACGGGAATAGGAGTTTTGGTGGATAAAAATTTGCATATACATTCGCCCGTTGTACGATACCATACCATACCAGAGTCACGGTCGGGTGCCCTTACTGATGGGAAACAAAGATTTGAGGGGAGAAAGGAAGAGGGTAAGCGGGGTTATGATGGGCCTCCGTAAATATCCGATCTAACAGAGCGTTTCAAAAATGATAATCGCTCCGCGCGCCTCCTCGGACGGTCGAACATTATATCGTGAGCTTCAATTCGAAGGGGTCCGTGCGGGGGCAGCGCGGCTTAGAAAGTAATAAGGAGGCTGGAAAACAGCTCGCGAACGGAAGTATCGAACTCGCTTTTAGATATTCCTGACCTATTATTGGTAAGAAGACCCCCGGCTAGTTGTTAGGCACTTTATATTTTAAAGGAGTAGTCTAAGTACAATGGCAAATATTGAAGTACAAATTGCTTAACAAATAACCAAGTTACGCGTGTAAAAATATACAAAACGGGATATCACGATGATAAAACGTTTTGAGTTTGCACTAAGATTCGTCATCTTTAAAATCTTGAAGCCTTTTCTATTCGTTCTTCGATAGGTTTGTTTCCCGTTGGTTGTCCAAGAGATATGTTTTGCAAGTTGCTCAAGAGATATAAATACTTTGCAAGTTGCCCAAGATATATAAATGTTTTGCAAGTTGTCCAAGAAATATAGGTTTTGTATGTTGCTCAAGAAATATGTTTTGCTTGATATTTACAGAATTACAACCGACAAGGGCCAAGGCCCAAACATCTCGCAAATAAAGTTTTTCTATAAATACCGAGTCGTTTGCTCCTTAAATAACGTAATTTCAATTTCAACTTAACAATGATAATTTATAAAATTATAATATTATGTTAATTATATTTAAAATATGTCTTTTATTTTTAAACATCCCCAATTCCCCATAAAATATTATAGAAATGGTTTAAAAAATTGGACTTTATCGTCTGTTTTGAAATAGTACTTCAAACTGAGATCTAAAATATAATTAAATATTTCCAGCTTTCCAGGGTTTTCTGGCCGGTTTTGGTTCAAATTGTCTTTAGTTTAACACGATCTTATTTCATCTAAGACTTTTCCTTTAACTCCCACGCTCGGATGTTGACTCTTTTAGAATGTGAAAGAGGTGAAAGGGGAGGAATAATAAAGGTGCTTCCAAGTTTCGGAATAATTATTCCGGCGATAAGTTGGCGAGAAGAGGACGAAAGGGGGTATAGTAATGTACAGTTCAGTTCCCACTGATTATAATAAACGATCGATGGATAAAACGCGTTTTATCGTCCGTAGTTTATAAAGTAATTAGCGAAAACTCCGGACTCGACGAATAACTAAACGCGTCACTTCATACACTTTTAAAGCTCCGAGACTCATCTCCGGCGCTACCGATACTCGATCGATCATAATTTGCGAATATCAACAAAGGCGGTCGCAACTTTCCATATATCATTGGAATGATAAAATTTGGAAAACTGTCCTAAAATATTTTAGAATTTATTTAAAGAGCAACTTTTTGAAGAAAAATAGGTTCAGAAACGATTCGGAGATTCATTAGGCTTAGCGAGTAAAATCTGATTGGCTGGCATCCCCAAAATGGTGGACGATTTAAATAAGTTGGGTAAAACGCGGACTTCAAACCTTAATTTTGCCCGGAGGAAGTCAATTTTTTATTAATATTACTGCTGTATCTACAAAACCGGGCTTTTGTTTTTTCTTGGGACTCAATTAACTTGTTCTAACAATGTTAGGCTTGCTACCAGTTACGTATGAGGCTCTTAATTTGTATACAAAGAAATCGATTCAAATGATTCTAACTACGGAGTAGTACCACAAATAATCTAACGCTTTTGAGTAATTTTCGAATAAAGGCAAATATTATGGTCTGAAAATAAGTTTGTATACCGGTATTGTCGTGCGTGTTATTTTAAATGTTGGAGAATGAAAAATTCGATATGAAAAATAAATAAATAAAAAAAGATAAGACTGAATAATTCAGTAGAATTACATATTTTGCTTTTTAGTCTTTTTACACTGGCCGTAAATCAACTAATTTCGAGTCGATATTCAAGATAATCTTATTCTTATCGATAATTTAAAAATGCGCGCAAAACTCGATCGATATAACTCCTTCATCGATCAATAATTTTTAAGAAGAAGATACACACTCGGATCGATAAATATATACGGTGGCTAGACGAACAGACAAAGAGCGAGCCAAGGAGCTTCGTTGTCAATACAGTTAAAGATTTCAACGCTCGCAAAGTTAGGCTGTTTTCTATCTCTATCAATTCATAAACCTTTGAAATATATAGGATCTTTGGTATGCACGTATTGAAATTTCACACTGATTACAAATATGGTTTATCCCACTTTGGATTTTCAACAAGTTAGAAGCCTAATAAGAAACTAAATGGAAAGTGATAAATAAGGTTTTGCCAAGTTTTTTACGCGATGAAGAATAAAGATGGGATAAACTAAAGAAGGTCGATCGATAACCCGATTTCGGGATCGATTTGGAAAACGGGCAGCGGATTTTTCTCGCTTGATAATTTTGGAATGAAAACTTTCAGTCGATAAAACAATACTAGAAATTTTAAAATTCTTCCGGACTCGAAAACCAGATGGAAAAAGTTCGCCAAAAAGAAATTCTTCCTCAAAACTTCTCCGATAGTTTTTTTTTTATTATTATTATTTTAAATGTCGATATTTCATAACGATAACGGCCGGTGATCGAATAAGAATAAGAGAAAAGTTCGTTAGTACTGACCCCGGGAGATTTTAAAGGGAAAGTGAAGAGGAAAATAAGTGATTTTATATCGATTTTATTTTTCAAAATTAGATGGTAAGTATAGCTACGGTCACACTAGCATTTCTCAATCGATTTGAAACGGTAAAATCAAACCGATATTCAAATCGCCAGGAATCGTTTTAAGTACCATATGTTCACGCATTATCTTTATAAATCGATTTATTGTATCTTCATCTACCGGTTGTTGAAACCGAATCGGTATGAAACTGGTTCCCGAACTAGTTTCGGGAAATCGAATCAAATCGATTCGAGAAAAGAGGGTTTCCTGTTCACACGACTCTATCGAAACGTTTTGAAACGGTTGAAATCGATTCCAAGGCCTAGTATGAACGCAGCTTAAGTGTCTTAGAATTGTACCAAAATTCAGAAACCTTATGTTAGCATAGAATTAAGAGAAAAACATCCGATTAATCGAAAGACGCCCCCACTTTTGGTTAAATAAAATCCTTGGGATAGAATATATTTTCTAACATATCAATAAAATTGATTTGAATAACAAAAACCGCTTAAATCAGATTCTCGTCACGTTCGCGGTAAAAAGAAAATCTTTAAATAAACGTGTGGGGTGGTAAAAAAAGAGGGAACCGTTAGAACCGCAAAAGTTACAGCGAAAGGTTTATTCGATGTTTAGGAAACCCTAATTCAATTTTTGGCCTCGTATCCATTTCAATTGAAGGTCCCGTAACGTTCCTCTAATTTGCCGGATACTCCTATCTAATGCCATTTAGTGGGGTAGCTCTCCCCGTTATCGCCATCTAACGTCAAACGCTATCCTTAAAGAGCTTTTCGGATAGTGTCCGAAATAAGAAATGGACATTGGTCAACGTGAAAAAAAAAAAAAAAAGAAATTGGGCGGAGTTGGGAGAAGAAAAAGCGAGCAAACGAGTAATTGATTCGGACCGTTCGTTGTTTTTTTTTTTTATACTTGTTTTTCTTTCTTCATCGTCTCGCTAGATCTTGTCAAGTTCTTGGGTCTTGACCAGTTTATATAAAGTATTTTTCGAGTAGATGGGAGAGAACCGGTGGTGCGCTAAATTGGCCGAAATCTTCGCTCAAGCTTTTCTAACCTTAAGGATGCCCAGGCGCGAAGAAATAATCGGAAGGATATTGGACAAGACAAAAAAATACGTCTGTTTTAATTACGCAATTAGTGTGTTGAATGAAAAAGGTTATATTAGGTTTATTTCAGGGGTTATTAATTGAATTAAAATTAAAAACTAATATTAACATCTTTTGCTTTACCTCAGACTCGAAGAAATATTTATCCATCAAAATTTAACTAATTTAATCACAATTCTAGTTTCTGTCGATACTATCTAATCTAATTATCAATACATATAATTATAATTAGCTGGCCGAAGGGATATATACCAATGATAAATCTATAATACCTTTAGCGCAGTCAAATGTCAAAGCTTGCAGGAGTCTGAATAGAATACCATGCAATTACGATACGATAAGCTATCTATCAGCTCTCATAATTAAACTTCGTAATTAATAATAATTTCCCAACATTTCAACCGTTCTAAAAATTTATTTCGTGCTTATGTTAAAAATTTAAATTTAAAATGAATATCCCAAAACCGGGAAAAAATAAAATATTGAGGATATTAGAAGAAATGACGAGCAATTTTAATACTTTTGGTCCGAAAGCGCATAATGGAAGTGGAGAAAAATGATTTGGATAGGGCTCTCATGGTCAGTGAAACGGCCGGTTTTTATCTCGCGGTGACAATCGTGAAAGATTAGCTTTTATAGGTTCCGCCACGGGGCGAAAGATAATACTTTATGGACGGCGTGTCGGACAAGTGCCCAGATATAAAGAAGAGCCCCTAGCGACCGCCAAGAGAAACTAGATAGCCATAGCCTCTTCGAATTATGGTGATAAAAAAGTTTTCCACGGAAAGGATTCGTGGGCGGACAGGGGGAGGATGAGAAAGAGAGAGAGAGAGCTTTATGTCGACGCCGGAAAATCTTGAAAAAGAATTTGGCCGCATTACGACGAAAAGTCGTCGAAATTGATAAAAGTCGTAAAAAAGGTAACGCCATCTGCCGGACGCGTTCTTTCCTTAATAGGATGACCCCGCGGCAATCCTGGTTATTATCTTTCAGCTATTTCAGAAACAAGTCCTCAAAAGACTGTCCAATATGTCCTTTACTTTGTCCGTCCATCTATTTAAGAGTAACAAGGATACCTTCACGATAAATCGAGATTCCAACTGTCAAAGCAAAGCGTACTCCAATGATCTTTTCTAGGAGGTGCTAATGCTAATATTTTAATGTCATTTGTGATCACTGATCACGAAAGGCTACGTCCATCAAGAATCCCGAAAAAATACGTCGTTCAATGGTCACCAATGGCAATGTCCGACAATGATCACCAATGTCAACGTCGGTCAACGATCACCAATGTCAAAGTCCGTCAACGATCACTACAGCTAGGTTTGTCAAGTTTGTTGCCCTAAGCGCGAATAATTCTAACAAGTATCATAGAGTTTCCTTTATTTTCTTAGAAATCCGTTACGGAGGAAGGAGTTCCGTCCTGTCTCGTCTTGTTTTCGAAGGAAGGAAATAGCGTATATATACAAGAAGCGAATAAGAAAGTTTGACCGGCACTTTCTCAAGGCATGCACGATGCGGCGCGAAGAGGCTCAGCTGTTTCGATCTTTCCGATGGGTTTTCTTCCCCATTCTTTCCGAGCGAATAAAAGTAATATAGATTCCCCCTTCGAGAACCGAGCTCTTATTTTTTCTTCTTCTTTTTCCGTTCCTTTTCTATACGTCCTAGCGAAAAAAGAAAACGAGAGAGAGATCGCCATCCATTTTAAAAGACTAATTGCGATTTTGGATGATATTTCACGACTATCTCTCTTTCCGGGGCATTCCCTTCGGGGACCGAGAGCCAGAGTACCATTTCGATGGCGGATAGTATACTTCGAGAGGACGCGGAGGCGATTTTTCGGGAGCCCTTTCGCGGTAATGGCAGCGCCAACGAGCGAAGAGTGGGAGCGAGAGAAAAGGAGATGAAATGTAAAACGAGAGATACTTGACACTAATGTCTGACGACCCAGAAATGGCCGCCGATGCAACCTCGCCGAACACGCGAGATTTTTTGATTCGTGAAATATTACTTTCGAGCCTATTACCGAAGAAAAGCTAGCTCGAGCCTCCCATTATCGAAATGCTCTCGCTAATACGATACATTAACTTTACATTCAGAATCTAGCCCCTATCTCGCTTTTTACATTTTTTTTTTCATTAAAAAAGTAACTATCCTATATATCGTAAAAGTTCCCACTCGCTATTTATGAGCCACTATTATTTAAATTTTCAAAAGGCTGATTCCATTTCCATATTCAACTGACAAAAATACTAAAAGCTATAGATGATGAAAATTATTTTTAGTATTTTCTATGATATATTTTGTTTTGCTTTTAAAAGTTGCCCCATATGTAATAAATTATCTTTTCAAAATATATTCGTTTAATATTTGTGTTATATAGAGACTAGAATGATTTACTAAAGGGAGAATTAAGCCGACAACAGATTTTCTATCTATAACTTGTCCTTTTAATAGGTCAAATCCACTAACAAAAAAAAAATTAAAAGTTTAAAACCAGGAAAGTAGGCTTAACGCTTAAAAACCATCCATGGATGGTTGATATCTTGTATTTAACGAGTCATCGACGAACGAGGGAAAAGGTTAATTGTAGGAATAAAGCGCGGTCTTCACGTGATTCGCTGTTTTACTTCCGTGTATCAAACTCTTATTGTTAAGCCTATTTTCGGGGTAAGTTAAAAATTTATTTCTAGCTTAATATTCGTTTGAAATGTATATTACCAATTAGGCATATTTAAATAATACGGAAAGGACAGAAAATTACTTAATGTCAGGCTGCATTCTCCCTTTAAAATCATTGCAAACAAATGGCCCAGCCAATGAAAATATCACAATTTTGTGAGGGCTTCTTGCGACAGAAAACTATTACCGGTATATAAAGGTAATTAAAAAAGCAATTTATACACGAAAGGACGATGAAAGATTAAGTGCGTAAAAATAGTATAAATCTCCCTTTCATAAAAATAAACGCATTACATTATAAATATATCCATTTCCGGGTTTCGTGATATGACACAAAAACAAAGAAACCAGTCAGTCTCGATTTTTTTTCTATGTTTCATGAGGTTATAAAACCATAAACCAAGAAACATCCGATAAAAAAACGTTATGGTAAACTTAATACCACGATACAAACTCACTTATAATTGAATATTTAAAAAGCTTTTTCTGGTTTCGGGTATAGCGATAAAAAGTAAAAGCGGTAACGGTGGCCAAGGCCCCACTTTTTTATCATTGTCAGACTTAATATAATAGAGCACCTGCTGCACGTGATTCTGTAATTAAGAATACATGACGAGGAAAAGAAAAACCTCTTCCCCCCTCTCCTATTACCATGGTTCCCTAGGGTCCTATTTGTTCCGTGTATTTCTTCAATATACCGTATATCTCTCTTTTAGTTGCACTAGGAATCTGTTATTTGTTCTAATGCCGGGTATATTGATATTATAGAAACGTTGGGTTCTTTTATCTTTTAAATGGTTTGATAAAAATTAATGACACGCAAATAAGTAATGACCTCGGTAATGATTTCTTTCAATTAATAGCCCGTAGTATGATTCAGTGTAGAGTCTTTGATAATGTCAAAATAATGCGTTAACATTTAAAAGCAAGACTAAGTCGTTAAGCTTTGATTAAACTAGAAGTTACTGAAAGTTACCAGAACTTAGCTTGAAGTAAGGCTAGCAATTTTACAAACGTTTTTCTTAAAATTGCAGCGGAAAAGGTTTTTTCGCCTTGGCGTAAATTTCTTTATCCATTTTGCTTTTTGTCTCGAAAATGACGAAACGAAATTAACCATAAAATATTGTAAAATAAAAATGAAACGCTAAGCCTAACGTCACTGATTAAGAATGAATTTCATTTAAATTATTATATCAAAAAACGCTAAGCCTAATTTTCCAAAAAGTCTGAATAAAATTAAATTTTTACACAAGTTAAATAACTTCTAACCATAATTAATCATGTTTGAAATTTGATTCCTCGACTTGAAGCTAATTACGCGTATCTATTTTTATTGGTTTAGAAATATTTCAATCGCGTTCATTGGTGGAAGCTTAATACCATGGGAAAAATATATCAATTACGATCATTCCATCTTGTTTTTGGCGAACAATGAAGGGACTGAAGGGAAAAGAGAGAGAGGGAAAAAGCCCGTTGTTTGGGTATAAGAAAAATAGATAGTTTAATAATCAATCATAGGAAGAAATCAATCAAGCCCAGATGGGGGTAAAAAATGATCGAAAACGGGGGAAAAAATACCACCACCACCACCACCATGTATAAGGGAAAATGGTCACTGGTTGGTCGACCCCGGGTCGACTATTTTGACGGAAAAATCAGAGGGGTTTCCTCACCCCCCCTCCCTCTTCTCTCTCTTTCACTCACTAAGGTTATGTAGAAACTAGTTTATCCCCTCCCTCCATTGAAACTTAATTGATTCGCCAAAGTTGATTTACAATGAAAGGCCGGGGAAAAAATATTTTAAACCAACATGCACGATGTTGCCACAATTTTTCCCTTCTAGAGAGAAAAATAACTTAAAAATTACTTTTTCTCGGTTGGAACCCCTCTTGGGTAAATCGTCGGCAAAAACAAGGTTTCGCGCTTTGCCAAAATCAATAAGATTTCCCTCGGTTACGGCCCAACGAAAACTTCGTAACAAGTTGCTGAAGTATGGGGTCCCGAGCCTCTTCTTTCACGGTGCTAACACGTTTTCTATTCTAAGGATTTATTTTATATAAGTCCCCATACATGGCGAGAGGGTTGTTTTTCAAATTGAGCCATTTCTCAAGTTTCTGACGGCCAATTTATATAAAACTTTCCAGAATAGTTTCTTTACGGTGTATAGGAAAATAAGAATTTTTTTGGACTCGATCATCAAATAGTAATTCAAGACATAATCATTATTTTTATATATTCCCGTTCAAGAATAGTTAAACTATTATATCTCTATAGATAATATATAACGGTGATGCCTTAATTATGGTTAATCTGATAACATATCTTGATCCAAATAAGTGTTTAGTTCCTAAAAAAGATATATAATTCAATACTACCCTATACTTTAAATGATTTGAAGTTAAAGCGAGTTAAAGCTCTAAAACAGCTAGAGATTCAAGAAATGGTTTGGACTGCAAGATTTGAGTCGTCTGCTTAGCGAGACAATATTAAAGGAACTAATTCTTAAACCTTGGGCTGATTTAATTGGTATTATAGACCCATTTACCAAGAATCCTACATCGTGTAACGTTTCTCTGCTGGAAAATTCATTTTCTATATATATTTCATAAATTCGTATTTAATACTTCTCGAACACCGACACACAAACTGACGCGATTGCAACAAACCGCGAGCTATATTTAAAGGTTTCTTTTGGCGCTTCAAAGGATTTCCGAAAGTTTTCTATATAGCTGTTGGCAGATTTACGAGCGGCCAACTTTAATGATGTGTTTATTAAATGTAGTTTGGGGAACGAGTTTATCCGCAGTGCGCGACCATTTTCGCCGCCCCTGGCATTTTCAGAGAAAAATCGAAGCGAACTCGTTTTTATTGGCATTTTTCTCTCGCTCGCTCTCTCTCTCTCTCCCAAGCTCTTACTCTATCTCTCTTCTACTTCACCACCCAATTTAGTTTCGATGGCGAAATGAAAATTATTACGAGCTCGTTAAATTCGACGTCGAAACGTTCCCAATTCACCAATTTGTCGCCGCTTAAACGTTTCGAAACGTCAGTTTTCTACTTCAAAACTAAAAACAGTACACGTCAATAAAATAAACTTCAATATTCTCTTACAGTTTTAGAAGGGAATAAATTGTAATAAAGGCGGGTTAAAATATCCCTCCACGGTGATATTCCCAAGGTTAAAAGAGTACGTATTCCATTGAATGAATTATTTATTTTTTTTTTTCTACAACCCGACTATTTCCGAGTTAAACTGCATTAAATGAAATGTTAGAAAGATTCCCATATTTTTAAGGATTACCCGGACAGATCCCAATAACCAATCATTAACCAGTTATAAAATTCCCTGCTAAAAGGAAGGGTTTATTTCCTTTACGTTGCGCAGTACAATAATATTTCATGTTCAGAAAATAAAATTGGATTAACTTTGTAAAGGTGAAAAAAAAAAAAAAAAGTAGTCAATTCCATCTCTAGTTGGTAGCACGCACAAATCTATAGATTATACCTTTTCTTTAACTGGTAGCCTAGATTTGGGCGTGTTGACAACTCAAAATTGGAACTGATTCGCAACATCAGAAGCTTCAATCTATCTCCTCGTTGTCATCCCCCTTCGTGGGGGAATTACATTTACATGACGTCGGGTGTTCTTTCCCCCTTGGCCGTTTATAAAATCCTCCTATATACTTAATGTTCGAGAGAAGTTTGCAATAATTACAGTTTTTCCCTACGAAGTGTAACGTTAAATATCAATCCGCCTAAAGCTTGGTTATTTTGTAAACTTATTCTAAATTTGACGAAGATTAAATGAACTAATTTCAAAGATATAGCTTTAATAGCGGCTGCAATGTAATTTGAGTAAATGACGAGCCTATTAGAAGCAAGAAATTAAGCCGGAATTAAATCGAGCTTCGAGTCACTAATTAGTGGCGGCTCAAAACTCTATCCGCCCATTAGAATCTAAAGACTATCCGAAGGTATATGTACATTTAAGCAGGCATAAATTAAACCCGCTCATTTGTTGTTTAGCCCACGATATATTTTAAATTTCTTTAGGGTGTAATCAACGCTTTTTAATGCCACTATAGTTTTTCAATTTGTTAATTAAGAGGGCTACTAATTAAAGTCATTTGGAACTTTTTTATATATATTTCCTATGCATGTATATACTGAAAACATCAACCCAAAATATTAAGAAATAATTATCATTATTATTATTATTATTATTTAAAATAAAAAATGGTGCAATAATTATTCATTAACGATGGACGGTATATTTAATACTTTATATTTAAATTTGACTAATTAATCATTATAAAACGGAAGTTTAGAAGATATTTATTCCGGGATTTAATATTATATACGAAAAGATCACGAGAACAACGATTTTAAATCCGTAGGATGAATAAACAAAGTTGTCCTTGTAAAATATTCTCACGATAATAATGACAGTTTTAGGTCATTTTCACATGGAAAAAATTCTGGTGTTGCTTTATTTTGGTGTCCAGTTCATACTATTAAATCCCAACTCTAGATTAACCTTTATGAAAGGAATAACCCCGTAATTTTAGGGATACCCCCAATAAACAGCCACTAACAGCCGCATTTGCATCCTCTAGAGTTAAAAAAGTGACTGGTTTTATTCCCTTTGAAGCTCCGAAGAGAGCTAAAATGAGTTTTTAAATTATTAAAACAATTAAAATTTCACGTTAATTACAGATAATGCGATTTCTCCTCGAAAAGCCCAACTTGAATGTCAAAATATACTCAGCTAAGTTAATTTTAAATTAATTCAGGAACGACAACCAAACAATAAAGCATATCAGTGTGAACGGGTATCAAAAAACTCTTCGATTAGTTTCAGATTTTTGTTTTCTACGTATTACAGTAAGGGTCGATGCAATCGCTACCAAAGGCGAAAGGCTTTCCATACTTTTCTTCATGTTTCTGTGAAGGGTAAATTCTCGGTAAATTCTGACAAATCATATTATTTCAGCCTTCAATTGCGCCATCACGATTGAGTTTCTTAAAATCGTCACCAGACGGCGAGAGCGAGGCCTTCATATAATGTTTGCCCTAATTTGTATAAATAAATAGTTGATAGTACCATTTCATAAAGCTAATATTTCCTAAGCTTATGCCTTTACTATACAACAAGTGATTAGTACTAACAGTAGTAACCTCTTTAATCCCTCGTAATTAAAATTTCTATAAGTAAGATTTCACGTAACTCGCTTAACTGGTCTTTTCACTTTTATTAATAGGTAACCCCCTCGCCGGCATCACGCTCGAACGAGCTAGGATGAGGATCATGAGGTCAACTATAAGACTACTTGGTTATGTAACTCCGGTAACGCAGCGCTTAAAATCGGTACGGCGCGCGCGAGGTCACGACCTAATTTTCCATCTTGCCATTTTTGACATTTAACTTCTCCACCTCCTTTCTATTTTTAAAATCCCACCGGTCTTTTAGGTTTTCAAAAACCTGGTTTTCGTTAATTACGCTTGAAAGAAGTTGCGAAAAAAAAAAAAAAAAAAAATCTTTTCATGATTTTTAAATAAAATTATTTTTTCCGTGACTTCTCCGCCGAATAATGTTTAAACTCGAAACTAGTTTTCGGGATAAAATGAGCTTTGACGGGTCGGTGACCATTTATTTAATCTCAAGGGGAAAGATGGATTTTTATATTTATCAAAGTTAATTAATTTCTAATTGAATTTTGTACCAAAATGATAATTTTTATAAAATTAATCGATGAGATTAAAGATCTCATTTATTTCAAACCCTTTCCGCAATAATCTTCGCCTAATTGTGCTAAAATTAGCGAGCAATTAAATTATTAATGATTCATTAACAGTGGATAAATACTTCTCTTTCAGAATTAATTGGCTTAATTGGAAAAGCTGACGCGAATTTATACGTCATGTTAAATCTCATAGAGAAAAAGTAGTCGTTAACAAATTATCTGAATAAAAGTATTTAAACCAAATTTAAAAAAAAAGGTTCAAATCGAAATGGCAATAATAGCTAATAATAACCAAAAATTTGTATTAAATTATCAATGACCAATATATTTTAATTGATCCATTAGATTATTACCAATTGGGCCAATTAGAAAGAGAGAGAGATAAAAAGAGCACGAACTCGGTATCAGTAGCTAACGTTATAAGCCATTTAATGAGTAGTAATATTTGGGGCCCTTATCTGAGAAGAGCTGTAGTGCCAGGAGCGCGTCGCATTCTTGGAGAACTTATTAAGGCATTATCACTTTGGCAACTTTTTCCTGACTCTTTACTTTTTCTCGTCGCTGTCCAAGACAGGGGCATTCGTCTTTAGGGGGGTCATAGATCGCCGCCCACACACCAAATAGGCCCCAACCAAGCACTTAAGTAGCAAACTCTACGACTCTTTCGCTAATAAATCTCTCGGGGTAACGGGGTAGAAAGAAGGGAACCCAAACTACTTCGTCGTCGTCTCTCGGTTACTAATCGCGCTCATTTAGTCGGAATTTTCCCAAACCCGTTCTGACCCACTATGCGCCCAAGACTCTTTACAGTTAACTCAAACCTCTTCTTCTCTCATTCCTGCCCCTATAATTCCTTACTAAGAAGTAATTAAAATCGGACGAGTAGTTAAGTACTATTAGAAAATAATAATAAACAAAAATCAAGTGCTCGAGAGGAATATACCACCAATTTTAGAGTCAGGGAGAGGTGAGGTTAATTCTGTCGTCAATCCACCTTTAATTATTTTCAACGCGCTGATTGGATAGGGAAGGAGAGCGTTTACCGTTTCTCTTCTCGAACCGTTTAAAATAGAAAGAGTAAAGCTTGAATATTAAAACTTTCTGCGAAATTTATAGTTATATAAAATGAATAACTTATTTGATTACGTCTGAAACTCAAAAAATAAATTATTTAACTGAAAAATGTTATTATTATCAATTCGGCTCATAAAATTTTATAATTATCATTAAATGAGCATGGCGTTAATTATAATAATATACTACAAATGAATGCTTCAGCAAATTAAAACATTAATATAAAATGCGATTATCAATATCACTTAAAATAACTGTCTGTGTATCTTTTTCTTAACTTTTAAGCTCCTAAGAAAAAATTAAATTATAGATAGATAATTTTACTCACGCAATTAAAATATAATTCCAATGACCTCGTTCATTCACTAATTAAAATCTAACGCATTTAATTAAAATCAACTTTAATTAAAACATTTTCGTAAACTTAAAACGCGGCCTACTAAACTTGAAAACTAAACACGGATTTTCTCTGGTTTTTAATTTGATTTTTCAATAAAACTACTAGATCTTGTTTTAATTGTCCTAAATTTCGAAATAAAAAAATGTTTGACACCTTTCGGGAGGTCTTATAATGAGGCAGACAGATAGATAGGGGTGTAGGGTAAAAGGAAGCCATTCATTTCTCAATAATGTTTTTTAATAGTTTATACCGGTATTGAAGTGAAAAATGACATTGTAATTAGTGTTCTTTTAAATATAGGTTGCATAAATTTCGGGAGGGGATTATATTCTGACAGTTAAGAGGGTATAATTTACGCCGATTAATGACCCATTTAAAAATTAAGACACCAAGCCGCCAATGCACCGGCGTTTTTATACCACCTCCCCCCTTATCGGGAGTAGTAGAATACAATTATAAAGCTCAGAGGATAAATCATGTGATTTTGTCATAATTAATTTTTACATTTCTTACAGTTTTTTTTCTTCTTCCTGTCTGTGGTCCCATTATTGTGTAAAGATAATTTTGACTGATTTCCTTAATACCGTAATATTTTAACGCGATTTGCAATAAACTATACCTCCAAGAAGGAATAAAAATGCGACATAAAATATTTATCTCCAAGTTTTAATGCTCCATGGCACATTAAAAATCTTCTGGCTGTAAAATATATTATTATTCATAGTTTAATTTGTTCTATATAAAAATTGCACAACTTTTAAAAAGAGCATTATGACCGGGATCTCCTCAAATTTAAGTTTTAAAACAAACCATTAAAGCGAAATGTCAACAAGCTGCTAAAAATAGAACAGCTTTTAAATTTATTTTCTGAATCAACACTCAAAATTATGAATAAAATAATACTTTCATAATTTATAAACGACATTTTTGAGCTTAATTTAAATTCTGTAGCTAGGTTTGAGTTTTAGCGTATGGTAAATTCGGGCCAACCATAGTATTTAACAGACTTCAAAAGCACTATCGCGATTCAGTTTTTTAAAAACGTCGCCAGATGGCGATATCTAGCTGAGATTATGCATTCAGCAACCCTAAGCTCGTCAGGTAATCAGGTTGTGTGGTAGACTGGTAGCCTATCCGTGGGCTTGCTAAACTGTGACGTCTCCCCCTCCTCGAGGTGTTGAGGAATTAGATTAATTCATAACTTTTTAACAAATATTAAAAAAATGTCAGGTAAAAGGTATTCTACATTTTGAAACTTGAAAGACCTTTCTTATAAGGTTATTTTTCCTCGTCCTCTACATTTTGATATTTCTCGTCAGTGATTAACAATCGACCAATTACGTGTATTGGAGAACGTGATATTTATTCGTCGCTATTACCAAAACTGGACGCAAGGGGGCGCGGTTGCGAATAAAGGTTTTAAAACCCATAATCCAATTAAATAATTATAAAGGGCGTGATTTTTGCCTAGCGAGTTTGTTTAATAAATTATCATGCCATTAACTTAATATCACGTTTTTTCGTTTTAGGAAGAAGCCAAAATCAAGGAAGCACGCGCATTCCGTAATAGGTCCAAAATATGTCAGTATTTTCTCGGTAATCACTTGAAAAATTGGCGAAAATTTAAAGGCAGCGGGCCATTCGCGAAATACGTGTCCAACGCCGTTCCATACACGTTTATTTATATCTCGGGTCGTATATATAGTGTTGATCGCGTTTTAAAGATTCAGGTTACGTAAAAGGGATGATTATGATGCAGCCAGATATCGCTTTTATAAAACGCGTAAAGAGGTCGCCAGCTCTGTATATTTAATACGTATAGTAGGGGGACGGAGATGAATTATCGTTGAATAATACGCTAAACTGACGAGCGGTGCGGGCTAGACAGTTCGCGCGTGCCTGGGAATAATCTCGTTTTTAAGGTCCAGAGGGGTCCTGTCCCTTAGGCCCGCTTCGACACCAGCTGTCTCCAGCAGTTGGTGGTGTATAGGCTTACAACCAGACTCCCCTTTCAGGCGCCATCTACATTATAAAAGCGATCCCAAAAACTTCACCTATATAGTCCGCACGACGAAGGGTCAAAAGAAAAGTTATTAGGGTCTAAAAATATGCAGACGTCATTCTTCGGTTTCCCGAGCGCCACGCCACGGAGAAAAAAAACAGGGATCTCCCTTTTAGGCTGTACCCCTACCATGCTCGCCAGAAAAAATGAGTCCCCCATCAGAGGGGTGAAAAGAGTGGCTTTTGTATCCACAAATCCTTATCCTAGGGTTTGTCCCAACTGTTCCTTATAAAGATTCGAAGCGCGTGCGTTTTAGGCTCGCGCGAGAAGCGAGAAACATTCTAGTTTGCTATTTCAAGCGTGTAATGAGTCGTATCGTGAAGGGCTCGAAAATATGAATATTCTAACTGCAAACAGGGGCCCGCTTTTGTACAGACGTAATTGTTCGGCGCTGTGGTAATACGATATCGTTCGCTTCTTTTTATATATTTGTGTCTGGCTTATTCTATACTTATTCCATTCATTGTAGCGTAACAGATTCGTCGAAATTAGTAATAAGCTATAGAAGAAAAGGGGGTGAGACTTAGGGTTTAAGAATGGATTTAAAATTGTTGAAACTGCGCTTTTTAACTAGGCCTATAAGTCGGTTGGAATTAAGTTTGACAATTGAGTCGTAACAAAATCTAAAGCTTCTTTCAAAGTATTTTTCTAAAACTGTTTTTAGAACAAAACTAAATTTAACATTTTAGACAGACTTTCCACTCTCAGTGATTGATCGATACTATCTATAACTCCATGCCTAAGATACCTTAAATTCTAAATAGATTTTCTTGGTTTTAAAGCTATGTTTCCAGGTTTAAAAGTGAATTATTTTTCAGTTGACGTAAATTCATTATTTTCTTTATTTAGGTCTGGCTAAACAAATTTTTAGGTCGGGTTATAAACAAATTTTTAGGTCGGGCTAAACAAAGAGGTCAGCCGGGCTAAACAAATTTTAGGTCGGTAGGACATTGTTTACCCGGATTCCTTACAGTAGTGGCCCTGGCGAAATTAATATTAAATCTAAAAGGCAGGACATAGCCCGTTTTCAAGAGCACCAGTCCAAATTTTGAATAGGGTCAAACAGATTCTAGGTAGTTTTTACTCGGATTCCCCTAGTGATGGCCGTGGCGAAATTAATATAAAGTCTAAAGATACTCTTTCAATCGTACCCTCCAACTTGTTCCAGTTAGGATAAAACTTTCCATCAAGGGTTTATCGCGACAAAGAAAAAGCTAACTCTGTATGGATGGAGCTGACTTTGCTCGATTCTTGAGATGGAAAAATCCGTCTTTTCTATATCTCCTCCACTTCAAAGCGAAGCGAAGAAATTATGAAAGCGTTAAAGATTCATTTACGCTTTCGCTAACTGCTTTACTTGTTGAGGAATCGAGAGTATAGAGGGTTAGGATGATGATAATAAATTTTTGATCACTAAGCGGCGTATCGCGAGGAGAGAAAAATTCATAGAATATTTTCTGCCGAATCGCTCTTTCGCAGTTCTCAGCTACGAGCCAAACTTTTTGATAATTCTCTTTATTCTTTTTCAAAGATTTTTTTTCTCATCCTCCTTTGGTGAAAAAAGGGAGAAGGAAAAATCAAACGCAGTGATTGGAAAGAAAAAGATAAGAAGAACAAGTTGGTTGTGTCGTAGTTAGGTCTCACCCTAAAATTATATATTGAAACGAGCACTTATTAAATAAGAAAAAAATATTATATTAATTACTTCATAATTATTACTAAATCGAAATAGTATATCTAAATTCCTCTATTTTTCAACATTAAATAACTTTTATAGATTTTTAGTAAAAATTAATAACTTAAGAGTTTCTTTGTATTATTTTTAACTCTTACAGAAATTTTAGTATTGATTGATAACGTTTATAAAAATAATAATAATTATTAACTAATATCCTTTGATTATCATCTGTAAGACAATTTTAAATTCATAAAACACTTTACTATTTCTTAGTTAAGCCTATCTTCCGCCGATAAAGATAAAGGAATAATAAAGCAAATCTAATTACTTAGGCAACATCGACAATTAATCATAGTTTCAAGAAACCCATAATTAACATATTAGGACCCAAGATATCCGATTGACAACGTAATCAACTACAAGGGTTTAATTATAATTGTGATAACCCTGGCCTGGCCTTACGAGACTAAAAATGGAAGTATATATGGAGTAAAAAAGTGAAACTGCAAGTAGTGGTATCCGTCGGTAGATGAGTGAATCCAGGCGATCAACACCATTGCCATTATATCCGGTACGGCAAAGGACCGTGTGTGCGGGCGATGAAAAAAAAAAAAAAAAAAAAAAAAAAAAAGAATATCGCGCGACTCTACGAAAATCATTAAGCCCAATTTCGTTATTATATCGGAGAAGATTAGAGGAAATTTTTTTAAGGAGAAGAAAAAACCCATTAATAAAATTTCTAGAATAGCCTTTTTTAGCCCGGGTTCGGCACCAAAGGATTTTCTTTCTTCTTCTTCTTTTTTTTTTTTTTTTTTCATTTATCCCTTTTTTTTTATGTTTTAGTTCCTCCCTCAATCTTCGCGAACCAAAAAGAAAGATTAATGAAATCAATACTTCGTAGGCGTTGAAACATATTTTTTTTTTGTCATCCCCTTTAAGGCGATCTTATTCTTTGTTCAAGAAATTTTATTCGGGGCTTTGAACATCTTATATAATAAGCCTTGTAATGTCCCGTTCACACTACGTTAATCATAACCCGTTATATAAATAATAAACCCCAATTTCTTCCATACAAGGTTCTTCTCTCGGCAGCAAGCTCAAAGCTATAGGTACCCTTTGAGGCAAAGTAAACCAAGACCGAATCAAACTCTTGGTCAAGATCGGAGTTTTAAAACTTGTAGTGTGAACAGGATAGGGACAATCTTGATAATTTCCCAAAGGTATCGGGTTTACCTAAAGGAAAGGCTTAGCATGGTTTAAATAGGGTTAAAACCGATGGTTATTTCCTAGTAGCTCGCGTATGTACTTGAAAATGCTGTGTGTGTGGGAAAAAATTCAAGAACAATCGCGTAAAGATCATTTTAACCTTAGAGTATAGTAGCTCCGCTCGACGATCTAATACCATCATTTGACAGTTCTCCACGTCGAAACTGATTCCATTATATTGACTTTATGAAAAAATGTTAGCGATCCATCGGTTATACCCTGTCACGTGTTTGTACACTCGTGGGAGAAACACTCGAGCGTGAAAGGGTAAAAATCACGTGACTCATGTCAAACACGCTATCAATGGGGTGCGCGAGGATAAGTACCACGTTTTCAAGGGTCAATATAGTAAAAATGACGATGAGTAATAAAGGCTTTAACAAGCTCGTTCTATCATTGGTTCCGTCACCAACCAATAGAGGAACCGAATCTACTACATGTTCTTCAGTACGTGTCACCCAGCTTGTTTACCTCAAAAAAAAGTTTGCAAAAAAAAAATAAAAAGTCGGGGGTGCCAGTGGAAGGGGAATTATTATCGGCAGAATAGACCCGGGCCTTTTCCCAATCTCTTCGGGAATGATGGTCCAAAAAACTGGAATGGGATTCTAGTCGCCGTGGGACTAGGGGATAGGAGCGAAGAGAGGAAAAAGAGGTTTCTGAACTATATTTTCGTTCAAGAAGAGTTTGCAAAAACTACTTTTATACCCGATGATATTAAACATCCGCCACAGCGTTCCGTTAGCGCGCAAACAGATATTGAACAGAAGTAAAGCTCCTATTGAAAAGTTGGGTAGCGTATATGGTCGGGGGGTTAGAAAGCGGCTTTACTAGGCGATGGTACGCGCGCGCCCTCTATCAATCGATAACAATACAATTTTCAATAAAGGCCCGTAACGCTTCTCTCCAAATGATAGATGATTTTCATTTCCCCGCGCGAAATGACTCAGCATCCCGTAAAAGTATAGGAAGAGACAGAGAGAGAAAGGGAAAGGGAAAAAACGCGATCGTAGCTAGTTGAGTTTTATCAATTATAACGTTTTCTCTAGCCCTATTTTAATTTTTAGGCGCGCGCGTGTTTTGTTGAAAGTGTTATAATAAGAAGGACCAGTTTCTTCGTAGAGTACGAGCTTCATCCGCATTGCGCCAAGGCTTAGATTTATAGGGCGTTTATATTACAATGTAAGGAAGGCGAGCCCCGAACGCTTTCGCGCGGCCAAACTAGAGAGACGACTACGATATTTATAATATAAGCTACAGCAATAAGGTTACGCTGGTAGCTTAGCTGTCGATATATATAGAATGAAGAAAAAAAAAAAAAGAATAAGGAACTGAGCGAGGAAGGAGGTTGGAGGCGGAGAGGGTTTCGGAAGAAGAACGTAAAGACGTTCGACTCCCCCATCGCCCTCCCTAAACCTCTATTCAAGAAGAGTTGGAAAAATAGTCAAATCTGTGGCGGACTGATACGCCACGTTAAACTTCTAAGTATAAAAAGTAGTCGATGGCGATTCATCTCCAAGACGATAGTATATAGCTCGCCCCCTTTTGCTGGATCGACATTCGTAGCTCGGGCCGCTCTGGATATGTAATTCGCGACAGTTTTAGTTTATAGGTCCGCCGGTTAGCCGGGAAAGGGCGGCTTTAACCTTCCGCCGCGCTGTCAATTTACGCTGACGCTGGAGCTTTTACAGACGTTAAGCTCGGCTAGCAGTGACAGATGGGCTGTCGACGGAGCGAAAGCTGGGCACGCAATCGGGCGAAGGGGGAAACGAGGCAACGGGACCTCGTATACTATCCTCTCTATACTCTAGAAAAGTCTCGAAAAAGGAACTTTTTCCCTCTTTTATATAGCCATAGCCTAGTATACCACCGTCTCTTTTCAGCTCGAGAGAGGGCGCGATCGAAACGCTCGTTTATCGACTGGTGGTCGAGAGGTTCAACTGAACTTATATATTATCGGACAGGATGGTCGACTTAACTCGATTCAATAACGTTACAAACAGTATTTATCTAAAGCTTAAGCCTAAATGTGTTTGGAAACAAATGTATATAGCTAGGATCTACTTGGATTTCGATAAGAATTCAGTTAAAATACAGCTAGACGAAGATAAATGCGAGAGAGTGACATCCGCGAAAAGACGCTTTCAAATATTAAAATCATGCTAATTTCCATATACTCTTTTTACTAAAAGACCCTTATAACTCCATTTCCCCATAAATAAATAAGAACTATATAAAATCAAAATCATAAATAAACGAAAAAACTAATTTTGTCTACATAATTATTAAAAGTACATTATTTTTAATTACTTAATCCATAAAATTTAAAATCAAAACTCTTTAATGGTTAGGCCTTTGCATTATTGAATGTTAAAAAAACGTAAATAGAAAAAAATCAATCAAAAACTAATTTAAACATCAACCTTTACAAAATAATATAAAAAAAAAATGATTTTAGTTATCTGAACAACGAACGCTTAATACACGTACATAACACGCACCGATCTCGCTGCGTCAAGTGGCTAAAAACGAGTCCTCGCAACTGCAACTATAAGAGAGGGGTGGGTGTGGGGATATATGGCGCATGAGGTTTATATATTTTCTAAGGAGCCACTGATCAGCTTTAGAAACGGGACCGATCAAGCAGGCACTACATCGTATCCCACAATAGAACGATACAAAGCTAGTTTGAAAAAAAAAGGGGGGGGGGGGTTTCTAGGGTGGAATAGAAGGGAGAAGAATCTACCACGGACGAGGCGGAATATCTTTTTTTTTTGGCAGTCTCAATAGCGTAGGGGGGGCTTAATATCGAAGATTGTCGAGCTAGAGAAAAAGTTACCGGCCTATTATTATTAGCGGGGGTGGGAAAAGGGAGGAGAAGAGGTCCTTTTTTTACACGTATTATGTATCGTGAAAGGCTGCAATTAGAAGAGGGAAGCGATGTTGAGCTAGGCCTTGATGCGACCAGCTCATCGAGTATTTGATATACGTATATAAAAAGAAAAAGATCTCTAAGGCTTCTTCTAAAGAGAAAGATGACAAAAGAGCTTGGAACTTGACGGCCCGGCTGCTGATATATTTTTGGCTCATAAAAATAGTTTGCCGAATGGATAAAATTACGGCGGATTAATACGAAACCTTAAACCTCATAGGGGATAAAAGTAGTCACTACAAACTGGTTTTGAACCGGAGTATATAATATATTTCGACTTAATTTGGAAGCACGCTTAAAGCCACCTAATACCAACGTATCTTAGTAATGAAATCATCGAGATAAAGTGTTTCCTCGCTTTGTACGCGCTATCAATTCGAATTCTTACAGAATATAGTCACGATGAGTTTTCCTAACATACAAAAGCTATGATCTTGACGAGTTGTTATTTTGTATCTTATAGGAACTTAACGGAATATCTCGTGGCTTTGTACTCGCTGAGTATTCGAACTAATTTTGACTATAAAGAGACGCAGCTAGGGTAAAGGAAGGAAGATCTCTTTCCTCTCTCGATCCCTCTCTTAAGAAAAGGGATGTATGATTAGGGCCCGTCTTCGTAAACATTCTATTTCGCGGCCTGTTTCTTCTCCTAGCCTTTTTTTTTTTTTTTTTTTTTTTTTTTTGTCCTAGGTTCTTTTGGGACGTCTTATTTTTTCATAATGGGACGAGGGGGGCTACATTGTGTGACAAGAAGCTCCAGGGGTTTTTAAAAAGTATAATATATTGGAACAATATAAGACATTTTTTTACGATAGAAGATGTTAATTTGAAAATAATGGACATTGATGACGCGAAGGTCAATTCCGAGACACGAAAATAGATAGTATTCTTAGAGACGTTAATCTTATCGTATCAAGAACTAATATTACTCAATTATTTATCGGTTCATTATCTTAAGACAGATACTTTTTTACCATATAATACGATGATTAAACAAAACGTGTTAATATTTAATTAAAGGTATACTGATGTTCCAGGATAAAGAGCAATTGTATTCAAAATAATATTTGAAAACACGCAAAACCGTATTTTTAATTTATGTTAATTATTAAATAAAGGTTGTCTGGATTTATAAAACTTAAGAATGACCATTGGTCATTGGCCGCATAGAAGCGTAATTAAAGCGGCCGGCCAGTCAGCTCGTTCGTTACAAGATACGTCATAGAAGTGGGATGGTGGCTTACATTTTTCATTCTTCGTAAAGGATTTTAATTTACGTAAAGTTAAATACTTAACTTTTTATGTTTTAAAATTTTCCTCTATAATAATTTTGTCTGTTCTCTCCCTTTAGTATTATCCATAATTGTACGTATATAAATGATTAAATATTCACTAAACCATATATAAAAATTATATTTAGTTTTATATAGAATGATATTTTTTTATATTATTGGGTTTATAGATTTTAGGGAAATACAAAAAATTCCAAAACGTGTAGAGGGGTTTATTTCAAAACGGAGAAAATATATGAGCCCCTGGAAACGCGCTCTGCTTCGAACTTCGGTGCACGATGGCTGGAACACTTTTACAGGCGCTATTGATTTATATAAATGGTGCCTCTATTGTATGGTTCAACTATAATACACAAAAACAACTATAAGGTATCAAGATTCGCTCGTACGCAAAATGAATTTGGAAGAAAAGTTTACTTTTCAACTTTGTATTGTAATATTTAATCATTTCAGCTTCGAGCCATTTTTCTATCTATTTATACAAACTATTCAAATTTAATAATTGCATTATTTTATATATATCCTGTCAAATAAAGCATCCGATAAACAAATATTAAGTTAAAGAAATCAAAATCCAAATAAAAACTATATAGGAACCTTTCTTTAAAAGTTCAAACAAATAACTTTGTAAAACATTTCTCACAAACAAATCAATTATAAGTTTCGTAAAGAAGCGAAGCTTTTGATATTCCGTATTAAGTTGTCGTGTAAGAAGGTACACCTGTTCCCGCGTGCCAATAACGCCCTAATACAGGAGAAAAGCGTTATATTTGTTTAATTATAGAGGACGAGTTTCCTAAGGACGCCGGCCTGGACTATAACCATAGAAAAGTGTTTGCCGAAATGCCTTTTATCGAGCCTCGGGGGATTTCGCCTTAAAAGCGTTATTCGCCTTATATTAAGAGAGAGAGAGAGAAGAGGAATATTTGTTTGTCAAGACATTTATTAGTATAAGAAATCAATAAAATAGCTTTCGTAAATGTTATCAGTTCGTTCTCTATGATGTTGATGACGACAACCAAATGTTATTCGTTCTATATATATATAGACCATTTAAGGCTTAAGATTCAACCGGAGATCTCAGCGCTTATAAATGTACTTTCTCTTGAAAAAAGGAGGATGGAATAGACGAATTAAAATTAAGAAACTTCAAGAGCTTAAATAGTTATATTTAAAATAATAATTTTAATTTAAAAAAAAAATGAAGTCCCCGAACAATGATGATTTACAGGAAAGTTTTATTAATAGATATGTTAATATAAATTGTACGAAGAAAGAAGATAGTGTACCTAAAACTACAGTTTAAAGGGCATTTTTAATCCTGGAAGGTCAATTAACGCGAGATGATCTAGACTACCTTCATTAAATATAAAATAAACCATAATGGAGTTTTTATTTTGCTGTACCAATTGCTTCCAAAGCACTACAAAATAAAGTGCGTCGAAGCAGACCAATGAAAAACGCCATAAATAGGGAAAATAAATCGACGTTATTTTTTAATCACTTAACAATTAATCTTGTTTTAAATTCGGTAAAAAAAATACTAAAATACTGCATTACATCCCGTTCAGTTAAATTAAAAGACTCAACAGGAATCGCTATAATCTTATCTCTAGGTAGGAGTTAAGAGACAAGAGGGAAGTAGATGGGAGAAGTTAAGATTTTGGCACTACAACACAATTCTACCTTGGGGTTATGTTTAAATTTTCCTAATTTGAGACCAAAAATAGTTATTTTATTATTTTTTTTTTTTTTTTTTGTTTTTCCTTTTCAAGCCTAGCTTTGTAATATAGTGAATTTCCTAAATGAGATAGAGAGAAGTTGGTAACCTTATACTTGGTGAAATTGACGATTGCCTATGACTATAGAGTAGCTATAGAGATAGAGAGAGAAAACATCAAACACAAATCCAACCATGTTTGCTTCACTGATTGCGTGCGGATAGCGTTTACATAATCATACAAGCCCTCGCGCCCCAAAACTATATACATGTGTAGTATATAGTTTATAGTTCATATGGGGCTGAACGTGTTTTTGTGTATTCTATTTGAATTCGCTCAGGCAATTTCGATGAGCATAAACTGAAGATGAGCTACATGGGGAGGAGAGAGAGAGAGAGAGAGAGAGAGAGAGAGAGAGAGAGAGAGAGAGAGAGAGAGAGAGAGAGAGAGAGAGAGAGAGAGAGAGACCAGGGCCAGATTTCGAACGTAGACCACGTACCGAATTATTGACGCCGTTTTCGGCACCATCTAAAGATCACTGGATCGTGTAACGGTATACATACACTTATTTGCAGTCTTAAAACGCGGTCCTACTTTTCTAAAAGTGAACAGATTACTTTGATACTTTCATGGTTCAATATAGCTACGGTCACACTCGTATTTCTAAATCGATTTGAAACGGTAAAATCAAACCGATATTCAAATCGTCAGGAATCGTTTTAAGCGTCACGTGTTCACGCATTATCTTTATAAATCGATTTACGTAGCTACATCTTTCCCGTTCACGCGACTCTAGCCAAATGTTTTGAAACGGTTTAAATCCATTCCAAGGCCTAGTATGAACGCGACTTTTATGTATAATAATGAAGGCGAACTAATTATATTAGTTTCGTGATGTGAATTATTATGTGGCATCGTTATAACAACGACGTAATTAGACTCATGAAACTGCCAACAGTCTTAAAACAGAAGGGGGGATGAAGTAATGAAACAAAATGGCATATATTTCATTAAAATAACATCTTAGTTAATTTTTAATAATGTTTTAAGTGTTAGAGTTTAAATATTAACAAAATTCTAACCGCATTTCGTTTCATCACGACCCTACAATAAATCATTTTGCGCGTGTCTGAAACGAAGTTAGCCACGCAGACACACCATGAAATTAACTAGAATATTCTGAAAAGTTTTATTGTTTTATAGTTAATAGTTCTTTTAGAATATACGCAATTTGTTTCATTACTTACTGAACCAAAGCTTTCAAGAACAAGACTTACAAAAACAATACAATAGTCTTTAGAATTCGAAATTAAACGTGTTTGTATGCAAATTGCCGAGTATTTTCCAAACTAAATCAATTCCATAAGTTTAATAATGATCGTGGATATATTCAAATGTATTCCGGATTAATTGAATATTTAGCATTGAATTCTAGCCAAGGTTATGTACAGTAATTAGTACTGATCAAAGAGGCGGAAACTACAGACTATATGTGATTTAGCCTAGGAGCTAACTGTATATATATTCTGAATCGACGTCAGTTTGCACAAAGTATCGAAAGCCGAAGCAGTTTATTAAGACTCGTTGCTACAAAGCAGTTTATGCAAACTTGTCTTGAACAAATAGTAAGCTCAATGGGAAAACTATGCAGATTTGGAACGAGCATGCGCGTGCATATATCTAAATGATTCACTGTATACGCTTTAGTCACACGAAATGCTCGTATAGCTAGCTCTCCATGCTTCTAGTCTCTATTCATTTATATATGCAAGATTTATATAGATTATTACACTTATGTTCGAGATATGAGGTAATGGGTAAATCGGCGTCGAATTGATACACAATGTGACAGTGTTAAAGGGAGAATGCAACCTGACAAGAAGTGACTTTTTTTATACATCCCTCATCATTTAAATATACTTAACCCACCAGTAAAAAAATTAAAGAAATATTAATTTAGAAATAAATTTAAAACTTACCCGAAAAATAGGCTTAGCTGAATTCATGGAGATTCTGAATTTATTCACATTGATGGGTCAGCGACCAATGAAAAAAGGTCCGTCGTTAAGGCGAGATCTCAATTCGACTAACCTTTAATGCGAAGAAATGCAAGATCTCCATGAATCCAGCTAAGTTCATTTGATACTGTTAAAAGTAACTGACAATTTCACAGTAATTTAACTATGGTATATTTGTCAGTTAAACAAACTGGAGTTTTACAATAAACCATTGTGTTAAGATATAGTGTAAATATTGTTTAAAATTAAAAGTACATATATAAATTATCTTTTTCCTACAAATAACGTATTTATATAATTTTGGATTCAATAATATCAACTATCCAGTCAGGGCAGAAGGTGCGCTGTCTACCACAAATTTAAATTTAATTCAGTTTCATTAAAAAGATTTGAAACCATTTCTCGCTCTAAATCGTGAACGAATGATCCTTCTTAAAGGCCGAACTTTCTGTTGAGGGGTTCTCCTAGTACGGAAAATTTACCGTACCATTCGAGCTCGAGGAACAATAGGGGATCGTGGAACTGAAAATCGCGGTTCTACTAGTACGGAAGACCGAGGTTTAGGGGTTCTCCTAGTACGGAAGATGGACAATAGTAACATTTTCCTTACTGAAAAAAATGGGCTATGGTACAGAAGACCGATGTACAGAAAATTGTACAGGAAATGAAAAAGAAATTTATACTAGTATTTCCCGAGATAAAACGAACGAATTCTAAGGCGCGATAGGAGACATGTATGACCAGCCCTAAAAGCATTCGCAATATTACATCCAGTTTTTCAGATGTTCTGAATATTTCGTTGATCTCATCCGTAATAGGCAGCGCACGTGAATGCACCTTCAAGCCATTTCTAACCGAGTTAATATTCTTTTAGACTGAGAGCCTAGTATAATGCGCTTCGTGGAATACCAGCTAGGCCCAATTTTTAGGTTAGGAGGGCTCCCGCTCTCGATCGTTATAATTGGTCCCCTGGGACATTTGGACAAAGGATGCACTCTGCTCATAGTATTTGCTCATACAAGCGTTATTATAGGTAGCGAGAGATAGCTAGTACAAGGGTAGTTTATAAATTCAACCACAGCATAATTGGGCGCATTAACTCTTAAAAGACGAACGGACTGACGGCGGAATTCTTTTCAAAATCGCGACGGGTAAGAAACTTTGCGTAAAGAAGTGGGACGGTTTGAAAGTTTTTAGTTTTGACTCGTGCTTCCCTATATTTCTCTATTTTTGCTCGAGTGCATTTTGAAAAGTATAGCTATAGCCGAGATGAATGACTCGGAAACACATTCAATCGGAGAGCAGGAGACTTTCCACTATCTCCAAGAAACAGATTTTGACAATAAACACCAATGGGCATAATATGAACTCTGTCAATAACACTTTTACCACTTTTTGAAGCTGGAACCAAACCTAATATATATGATCATGTAAAATTTCTCAATATCGTAAATATTTAGATTTAGTACTACAAAATTGAATCAGAAATTTTATTTTATTTTCTATTGTAATATAGTGCTTAGTATTTAAAATTCATCTTCAGATGAGCTATCTGAATCATTTCTTGAAATAGAAGAATTGGCGCAATCACTTGGAGGTCATTTGGACAGCATTCCCCATATTTCATAACCTGATTAAATCATGAACCGAATCTGAAAATGGAAGTAGTCCCCGAGTTTCTAAGAACACAAAGCCTGGCTGCCCAACTAGGGGAGAGAAGAGTTGGTCTCGTGACCTATCCTTACGAAGTGTAGGTTATTCAAGTAGAGTAATTCGGGAGAGACGTAGTGTATTGATTTGAAAGCGGGAGGCGAAGTAGCGACACTTTCTTAGAAGAGAAATTATAAAGCCATGGCACATGTATCAATATGTCACAGAACGGACGTAGTCAAATCCACTGCGGTGCCATAACATTATTTTTTACTCCGCATATGGCACTAATTACAAAAAGCGGCCAGGGTGGTTGTCCGCTTACCCTCAGATCGTGGACGCCGACCCCTCCCGAAAATGTTATCTCTCTTTATAGACACCGGGTGGAAAGGTCGTAAATTACTCTATTTGAATGGCCTAGTTCGTAAGGATAGGTCTCTCCCCTATTTGGGCAGCCAGGCTTTGTGTTCTTATAACCTTAGGGACCAATTCCATTTCCAGATTCGGTTCATGATTTGGGGAATGCTGTCCAAATGTCCTCCAAGTGATTGCGCCAATTCTTTTATTTCAAGAAATGATTCAGATAGCTCGTCTGAAGATGAATTTTAAATAATTAAAAATTAAAATTTATACAAAGAATTCTTAGTGCACTATTTTCATTTTATTTAAAAGCAATAAATAAAAACAACCCGACTAGTTTCGGCTAATTGCGAGTATCGCTGCCATCATTATGAATTTTAAATACTAAGCACTATATTACATTATAAAATAAAATTAAAATTTCTGATTTAATTTTGTAGTACTAAATCTAAATATTTACGATAATGAGAAATTTTACATGATCAAATTAGGTTTGGTTCCAGCTTCAAAAAGTGGTGAAAGTGTTATTGACAGAGTTAATATTATCCCCATTGCTGTTTATCCTCGGTGTTTATTGACAAAATCTGTTTCTTGGAGATAATGGAAAGTCTAAATTCGTACTTTCCAAGAAATGTGTTTCCGAGTCGCGTGCAGTTCGGAAAATCTACTTTTATTCCCTTTGCTATTTAACACGGGTTTTAATTCGCCTCGGCTACAGCTATACTTTGCAAAATGCACTCGAACAAAAATAGAGAAGTATAGCTATGCTCGAGTCTAAACTAAAAACTTTACAACCGTCCCACTTATTTACTCAAATATTCAGAACATCTGAAAAACCAGACGTAATATTGCGAATGCTTTTGTGGCTAGTCATACATGTCTCCTATCGCGCCTTAGAATTCGTTCGTTTTATCTCGGGAAATACTAGTATAAATTTCTTTTTCATTTTCTGTACAATTTTCTGTACATCGGTCTTCTGTACCATAGCCCATTTTTTTCAGTAAGGAAAATGTTACTATTGTCCATCTTCCGTACTAGGAGAACCCCTAAACCTCGGTCTTCCGTACTAGTAGAACCGCGATTTTCAGTTCCACGATCCCCTATTGTTCCTCGAGCTCGAATGGTACGGTAAATTTTCCGTACTAGGAGAACCCCTCAACAGAAAGTTCGGCCTTTAAGCCACGAAAAAAGTGGAGGAAAGTTTAAGATATTAGTCCTAAAAGAAACATTTTTTTTTTTTTTTTTTTTTTTTTTTTCTTTCTTTATATAGGTTTGCGAAAGTCATTTGGAAGTATTTTTTAAGCCTCGGCGCAAACACGAATAGAACGCGAAGCCAATAGCAAACGAGGCGTCCGTGGTAATGTTTCAGAATCTTAAGATAAAGGAGGGCACGAGTAATAATGATAATAGCCTGCCCGGGAAATTGGTTCATTTTTATATAAAATAATAAAATAAGAGATTGAAGTTTCGTAACGCGGTGTTTACTTTTCACGCTTCAATGAGACTAAAATAAAAGGATTCTTCCATTATACTCAAGACATAAATAAAATAAAATAGAATAAAATAAGTTTAATTTTCAAAAAAAGTTTTTGAAAACTTGGAAAATGTTTTTACTTTGCTTTAAGAAATGTTTTTGGTAAAAAGATATATTTCTACTAAAGCGTGAAATAGCGTATATCTAAAGATAAAAGGGGACAAGGAAATTTTTTTATATTTCTGTAGTATTTTAACTTTAAACAATTTGATGTTTTTTTAATATATTACATAAAAAAAAAAACAGTATTATTCACAAATTTATGGGTCTAAATTTAATAATATGTTTTTGCTTTAAAATCTCCCATTTTTGTTAACTGTAATAAATAAATTTATTCAAAGTTCGCTTCTATAAATATTTAATACGGAGGTTATTAGCCTCTCTAAAGAAAACTAATTAAATACTTTTACATTAATTAGATTTCTTTTTATGAGTCTGCCAAAACCGCGCAGTAAAAGTAATTACGGATATAAATTTGAAATGACGATTTTAACGATGAAATCTAAGTGTTTTTTGATATTTTAATTTTAAAGGTTGTTATGAACGCGTCAAAGTTTTATTTGATTTCTAGTTTAATATTCGTTGGTTATTGTTTTACTAGTTGGATTAGACCTATAAATAATCGGTAAAAAATGCATACTCCCTTTAAAGCATAAAATAGAGCATTCTACTCATAAACCTATAATAATATTAAATAACTTTTTCATTTTAACTCGACTACAGATGCAATTGAAAACCGCATATTACGTTCTTACGGCATACCTATTATTCTAAAGAAAAATAGGCTAAAAGTGATTGATTAACTAAATAGGCGTGGTCCCTAGAGAACGTAATAGGAATGATTTTTCGAAAATAAGAGGTCTAAACTAACCATTTGTACGAATACCCCTCTCCATTTTTAGTCTTATCATACTATTCAAAAGCAATATTCAAAATTGAATACCTCTGGTGGTACTTTTACCAAAAAAGACCACGTCAAAGCGACCTTATCACGTGCCAGAAAGCGCGAGACTCAAATGTAGGCACTATAATAACCACGCGACCATAGTGATGACGTAGTATTCGAAAATGACGATTAACAAAATATGTATTCTTACTGTCACCATATTTGTTTAGAAGTTTCTTAAAAAACGTCGCTATCCAGATAGCGATAGCAACGCCATCAGAATAAATTGGAAAAATCTGTACTGTTCTAGGCGGGAGCCATCTGATTGGTCCGATTTTATACTTCAAACTTACATAATTGCGAAAACTTTCTCAATACGTGATTGCAAAAAACGAAACAGTAATGTTTTTTTCTATTTCCTATTTTCCCTTTTAATCCAATTTAATCGTTTCATTATTTTTTTTTCTCCCAGACATTAAATAAATGATCATTATTCTCGATTTGGCACGTATAGTTACACCACATAAACGCGGAAAAAAATTATGGTATGGTTTTGGTCTTTTTAAAAGACTAATTTCTCGCGTGATAATGTCGGAAATGTGGATCATTGTAGCAAAATCGTTTGCATGTCAACAGCAATGTCTAAAAAATATCTATAAAAACTGTGTTTGAAATAAATCTTTGATTTGAGAAAAAAAAAAAACTCTCGATCAGTTCATTCGCTATTTAATTAGCCGTTATTTTAACAAAGCTCTCTATACTCAGTTATACCCTTGACAGGAACTTAATTTTCATAGAAAAACCGTTTCTTTAATACGAATTAATGACTGACCCAAGATTGGAACTGAGTATATTAAATCTTGAGGAAAAATCTGAGCTTAACGACGCCATTATTCCTCGTGAAATCGGTCTAATACGTGGCAAAAACCGAGGGGGACCTCAATGATAAAGAAAGAACAATATATCTCATATATTCTCCTCCCTAATTCCCCTTTACCCCCTTTAATAATAATATAGATCAGAGGTCGACGCCCACGACAGACTTACGTTATAAAAATTGGGTAAGGAAAAAGTCAACCTTATCCTTTACGATAACTCATTTGGTAATACGAGGACCCCACTTTGGTTACCCCCTGTCCCAATAATAGTGGCGAATCTGATCTAGTTTTCAGCACGTTTATAAAGATAGGTTTAGGCTCGCTTTTATATAAACCAAATCATGCTAGATTTTCCGTTAGTTCAAGCCATCATGACTCGTATCTCTATGAGTTGATTTGTTAGTGAAATGTTAATGCTTAGCTTCGTTTAAACTTGATGAAAACTCGAGTTGTTTCGGACTACACTTCGGTACAATATCAGTTTGCAACGTTTCGCGAGCTGACGGGTATTAATACACTATATTAAACTACAATAGCAGTGAAAGTAGTTCCAAAAACTGGAATTGAAAAGTGTAGTTTCAAACGTGTTGAAAACTGGAACAGATTCTTACTATAGGTCATTTAGACGGTTAAATCGGTGGACGGGTCTTTAGGCTAGGACCTCTTTTCGAGGGTCGCAATTAGGCAAATGAAACACGCCCTGACATGTTCGAATACACCGAGCTAAGCTGGAAGTGGGCTAGAAGGTATAAAGACCATGTTTAAACAATAGACCTCTATGACGATTTTAGAATGACGTTGATTTGCGAAAGAAAAAGCGCAAATTATTAGGCGAGACAAAAACTGAGCTCCGTTGAACAACCAAAAGGTTTATATAGACGGATTGGGCGATGGATTAGGGTTGGATAAGGGTAATGGGTCAACGGGTTTAATATATAGACAAAAGATTTATTATTTAAGTTATACCAGAGACTAGCGACGGCAAAAAAACGTTTCTAAATAAGATTGCGCACTCTTTTATACATGGATCGAGAGTTAAAATAATTGAAAGGGGTTTCATATTTTGATTGTAAAAAGTGGTTCTATATTTGTATAATGGGAGTTTATGTTTGTTCTTTTGCAAATATTATATAGATAACTATTTTATTAAACGGCCCATAAATTTTGCATAGATAACTCGTAGACTGCAAAAGCACCCAAGCCCAAAATGACTTAATTTCTAGGCCTACCGGTACATTTGAATATCCATGAGTTCGTCAACGATAGTAAGAAACTTTTTCAAAAATATGGTACTTACCTAAAAATAGAAAAAAATAAAAAATGGTTAAAATTCACATAATTAAAATATTAGTCAATATAAAATGAAATTATTTCCAATTCATACTAATAAAATTAACGTTAAATATAGTTTGTTCAAACACAGTTGGTTTTTACAAATATTATTCTACATTTTTACAAATAACAGATATTGTGCCCAATATTTACTAAGCCTTGGCTATATAATCAGAAAATCTATCACGGTTAATGTTTACTTACGTGTATATAAACGTCACATTGTAACACTATCCTTATAGAAATATTACGTAATAAAATGCAGCCGTCGAAAAAATATTTTTTACGCTTTTTGTTAAAGAGAGAATGTAACCTATCAATAAGTGATGTTTTATCGATTTGTAATCGTTTAAATAGGCCTTATCTAACAGTAAAAAAATACTCGATATTGTTTGAATCGTTTTTCAACGATCTTTCCAAAAATGGTACTCAATATTTATATTTGAAGTTCATGAAAATTCCATGAAAGCCTCACTTTAAATATCGTCAAAATACCGTAATAAAGCAATCATATTCAGTTACCGATACCAAGATTAAGAAAAAGCAAAGCCAATAGAAAAAGAAGTTAAATAAGAATCATTAGAAGCTAGGTTAAAAGGCGCCCTGAAAAATACTCTTTACCCGGGCTTTTAATTTCATTTTTTAATATCAGCTAGACGTCGCTTACGAAATAAAATTGCGGCGTTTAATGAAAGCGAACGTGGTCATTAGTCGCAGCCACTCGTTAGAGAAAAACCTTTTTTTATTTTATTTTTTTTTTTTTTCTTTCATCCTTTTTCATTTTCAAAATTCCCTAATTAATAAAAGTTGGCGTTGCCCTATTATTTTCTCTCTAACCGATCAGTACGTGAGGAAGGTATTACGAGTCAAATATTAAAACAACGAAAGCGAACTCACGCTCTATCCGGGCTAACTCGAATTACTCATTAAGTTTAAGGTTAAAAAAAATACTAATCGGAGAACCCTAATTAAGGGTATATATATAGAGAGAAAGAGAAAGAAAAAAAAAGTCCACGAAGAAACTTCATTTTTGGTTTCGAGTTGAAATCGTTACCTAAAAACCCTAATTGACAGCGAAACAACTCAAATAAGCAAAACTACTTCTGACAAGGCCGAATTCTAAAAAGATTCGGACGTCCAAACGAGTTTTTATTTTTCGTTATTGAAATATTTTAGGAGATATTCAAATTTTAATGTCTGGTTTAATCAAAATTTCAATTTAGAGAAAAATAACAATTTGTTCACAAAAATCTCAGTAAACCAGATCTTACAAATCAAAACTTTTCGTACAGTTATATCTAGCCTTAAATTGAAATTTAATTGCGGTAAAAAATATGATATGATCAAAATTTAATTACACTAATTTATGATACGGTATAATTAGAGGTTAAGATATAAAACGTTATTGGGGTTAATTAGGATAAAGTTTCTCATCATCATTTTTTTTTTAAATTCTATGAACTTCCAAAGACACTTCACCAAGAGAGAGTGAAAATAATAGACTCTGGAATAATCCTAATTACGTTAATTTAAATAAACGTTAATTTCGATTTTATCTTAACTTCAATCATCCGAATATATTCACAAAATATTTCAAAACTCCCAAACAGTAATAATTATTTACGGTATTCTTCAAGGTAAATATATATAGGAATATAGTTTATAAAATATTACCTCAAACATATTTCTACTCTTTTTATTTCAAGGAAAGCGTCTGAAACTTTCAAAGCGCTTCAGCGTACGCGAACAGTTAAGACTTATTTTTCATATAATCGAGAAGTTAATCCTCTTAAAGAGACTTAGCCGCGATTGTTCTATTTTTGGTTTAGGATAAACTGGGGGAGACGTATAAGCTTCTTTCTTTTCTTCCTTTTGATTTTTGACTTCTTAACTCGGCTAGAACGTCTTATAACCCGATAATAATTCCTTAAAATAGGCGTCAAAGTAAAAAAGGCCCACTCGCGAACTAAGTGTATTGCGTAAACAATTCAATTAGTAGATTTAATTAGCACTGGCAATTAAAAAGGAGATTTTTTTTATATTTAAATCACCGAATACGACGCTTAAAAATTCGTCATAAAAAAAATTCCAAAAATCTCTAAACATTCTCTATCAGAAGCCGATGAAACCCTCCTTTGAAGTCTACTACTCCAATGTTCCATATAGCGCTCCTCTCTGTATGGGTAAAATTCCCAATTTTACGAGTTAGAAGGGGTCCTACTTCATCCCCCCTGTCTACGGAAAATTGGAAATTCTCTCTCTCCACAAACGACGACGTTTTTTGGACGAACTCCAAGGCTGCTAGAGATATTCGCTCGACGAACTCCCGCTCCGAAAATATCTGCCGTTAGGAGGCGTACGAATCGCGCCTTTTGAGAATAACCCATACAGAGAGGGGTAGACAAGACCCGGGAGTAATAGACTTCAAAGGAGGGTTTCATCGGCTTCTGTCTCTATGGATTGATCCTCCGCTCGATTTAAACATTAAAACAAATTTCGCATAAATTCAACATATTTATAATGGTTCAATAAAATATATTTAAGATGGTATAAATTTTAGAGTAGTATAGAATTTATATTTTATTTATTATTCATTTTTCAAAAAGGTTAAAAAAAAAAATCGATGGTATACGATATAGCCCGCGTTTTATTAAAACAAGCGGAACAGATATCCAGTATCCCACGACCAATATCTTCCTAGTTCGTTTAAAGCAATTTAATAATTTATCTCATCCAATTTTCACAAGACTCCTTTTGAAAAATCCGTTGTAAAGAAGCTTCATTTTTCATAAAAAAATAAAATCCCTCTTTTTGAGACGTCTTTTTATAGAAGCACGGACTCGACGTGCGCGCATCAAAAGATGTTCTTTCTATGGACGAGTTTATTAAACGACATAGACAAGATGAATAAAGAATTTTTAATCAAAGCCTAAGTCCGCTCCTCCCCCCTTTACCGACAACCTCCGTTCCACTATACTACTCTTCGCTAAGTCTATATAGCCTTATAAAATAAGTATAGTCAGGGAAATCGGAGAAGTGCCTTGTCAAAAGAGAAAGTCGAGGCGCGTTACCCATAACGTATATATATATAGTAGTATACGAGCCTTCTCTTTAAAGCTCGTCCACGTCCACTAAGAACCCCTGTAAGAACTAAGGCTTCTCGTCGATGCCGGGGTGTCTAAAGAGAGCTTCAAGCATCCTCCGCCTCTTCCTTCGTCCAGAAAGAAGGCGGGGTTTGGGAAGAGAAATAGACGAAACTTGGTCAGCGCAAAAACTTTGGAGTGGCATTTCGGGTATTATGAACGATATCGGAAATATTCGCCCAAGCAGCGTCAACGGCCCGGCGGTTTTTTCACCCCCTCTCCATCCTCTTCCTCGCGCACCCCAAATCCCCGCTTCTCCTTCTTCTACTCCTCGCTCCATCCATCATCTTCATCTTCGGACACCTCACTGCGCCTCCCGTCGCCTCACTCTCTCTACAGCGCCCTCTATTTGCCTCGCTCTAGTAACCCAAAACGATATAAAAACGTCTCTATAAGAAACTTTCTCCGCGACTCTACTTCTCTCTATATTCCATTTTTTCTTCTTCTTCTTCCTTCCATATATATATATATTTGTTCAACGACAGTTTGTAAAATAGCTATGATTGAGGCGGAATTATATACAATGTTAAGCCGTATAACGGATGAAAGTAGTTTCAGGAACGTCAAATAAATAGGAATACAAATCGAATTCAATCGGACTTTACATCATCAATAATAGCGTGGTCCTTTCTATAAGTCTCTATTTATAAATCGAATGAAGTTTCACGCACGCTGAAATCTTAGCTCAACTCTCGACTAGAACTCGGAGAAACCACGCCGTTTGGTGGCCCTTTACGTGAAAAAAAAAAAAAAAAAAAAAAAAAAAAAAAAAATGGCGACTTTTTTTTTCTTTCTAAAACATTAAGCCGGGGCACTTGCCCACCCAGTGTATACCTCCCACACGTGTTTCTATAACGTAGCTATATGTAAAATGTATATAAATATATATTTATATATCTAAGGGTATATGGGGCAATGTAAACCCCGTAGAGACGACTTAACTTACAAGCCATTTGGGATGAATAAATAAACGGATTGAAAATATCTTTCATAACGCCCGATAACGCCACATTTGGCCTTTTTTTTTTTCTTTTTTCTTCATACATTTTTTATGGAAGATTTTTTTCATGGCAAAAGTTTTCGCGGTTTAAATATTAGAAAACATCCCGTCCCATGCTTGTATCTTTCTATGAAATTCAATCATGAGTATAAAATCATAAATACACGGTCAGAAAGGTTCCAATATTTTAAGTTTAAGCACGAAAAAGGAGTTAATCTAATTAACGTAATCGAGAAAGCTTCAAATTAAATTAAATATGGTAATGACTTTAATTAATGAGACTGACACTTCGGCTTAGGTTCATTTGCTCGACTTCCAATTGATCGACAAGGAGTCCGTTTGATCGACTACCGTTTGATCGACTCCCATTTGATCGACTCCCATTTGATCGACAAGCCATTCCAATTGATCGACAGCCCAGTTTTTTAGCGAGTAACGAGTATAGGTCAAAGTTTTTTTGCAAGAAACTATTAAAGGTTAAATTATGGTATATAAATAAGAACTAATTCAAATAATAATTATTCCGTGAAAATGGGGTCAGAGTACTCGTTTGTCGGTTAGGTTAGTTTAGGTTAGGTTAGGTTGGTTAATCTATTTATAATCGTTATTACGAAGTTGACCAATTGGGAAACGATCAAATGCACCCTTTGTTGTCGGTAATTTGGGATTAGGCATCAATCATTTGATCCCTTTGTCGATCGTTTGGGAGTCGATCAAGTGGACCTCTTGCCGATCATTTGGGAGTCGATCAATTGTGAGTCGATCATTTGGGTGTCGATCAAGTGGACCTCTTGTCGATCATTTGGGAGTCGATCAAGTGGACCCAAATCGATACTTCATGGTGAAAACCTACAAAACTTAAAATATTTTTGGGTAGCACAGGCTCCGTTTCGAAGGTTACCAAAAATATTAAACTAACTTCAGAAATTAACATTAAATTTCTTCATTAGTAAGCTAATAAATCGTTATATGTGTACTTTACTGTAATTAAAAACATTTACTGAGTATAATGAATACGATATTGGTGATACATTAAAGTAAGTTTGCAGCCAAAGTTTCGTATTTCGCGAAGAGCGAGTTTTCTTGTTGAAAAGACAAACTCGGGCGCATTTGGTTGGCAAAAACATTACTACTACTTAAAAGTAGAAGGAAAAAAAAACTTGGGTAAGAAAAGTTCCCGCTGAGATAAACCCGGGGTAAAAAAAAAAAAAGCAACTCATCGTAGAGGTTAAAAGGTTTAACTCCCGAACATTTTCGAAGTAGATTCATTTCGACGCCGAAGTTAATGGATCCTGAGGCCAGGGGGTTAGTGGGGAGATGGGGAAATGGAACCAGGGAGCTCCGAGAAGGATAGAAAGCCCAGGGAAAGGAAAGAAAGAGATGAGGAGAGGAGTCGAAGAAGCAGCGAGAATTCGAAAATCGTTTTAAGAGAGTGGTTTCGTCGTTAGCCGCCGATGCTCGAAAGTGCGGAAAAGAAGCTCAAGATGAATATTGGGGTCATTTTCCAGCCCCCATCCCACCACCTCTCTCTTCTACATTCACCCTCGAGCCTCTACCTCTGTCTTATCCTCTCCTCAACTCTAAAACTCCTCCGAGTGCCTCCCTGATATAATGCCGAAAAAAACTCTTACTCTTTCTTTGGACCAAAGGCAAAGAATGCTCTTTCATTTCCTAGTTTGATATACTTGAAAGTTCATGATATAAACAAGGCTGGTTTGAGACGGTTATAACTTTGCCCCGTTAAGTCTTAGTTTTGTTTTCGTGAAACTATAAAGGTTAATTAAAAAGATCGATATTTGAGGTTGTCAAAATCAATTTTGCAATTTTAGATTCAAAAAAAGTGCTAATATCTGAAACAACTAAAACCATAGAAATAGGTTTGTAGCTTTGAACTGATTCTGACACCCGAGTCTAGGTCTTGGCATGATAAATAAAAGCGATAAATTTTTCTTCTTCAAAGAATTTCTTCGAAATCCTCTTTTTGATTCGAGGAATTTCTTTGAAATTCATATATCCATTTATTTTCAATGATATGTACGTCACTCAAATAAAGCGTTTCGTTCACCCTGAAATCGGCGAATCAGATAAAAGGCATTTTTTTCTTTTGACGCCCACGAAACCGATTCGTTCAATGATTTAGGTTTCGTTCTCGTATTATAAATCTTGAATTTTTCAGAAACACATTATCAGAGTATAAGAATAAAAATTATTATACTGGCTGAAGGACGGACAGCGTTAACTCAGATTAATATTTTTTCAAAGCAGAAAAAAATTGTAGGAGAAGCTAGAAAAAAAAGGATACCATTGGCATTTAAGGCGATGGATAAACGCCCCCCATCTTCCATCCGTATAATACGAAGTGCGGGCTTTCTTCGGACCCGGTCCTTCATTTTAACGGGGCAGCCCAAGGCTGATATAGCGAAGCCTGCGCTAAAAGAACGTTGAATGGAAGCGAAATTTCTTCAGATAAGAAATATATTATTTTCGTTGCTAGTACGAGGAACACTACAGAGTGCCGGGAGAGCAGGAGAGAGAGAGAGTGAATAAGGGGGTACGAAACGATTTGAGCGATTGCCTGGAGGAGAGGCA
This sequence comes from Odiellus spinosus, assembly GCA_963920705.1. Lineage (NCBI taxonomy): Eukaryota > Metazoa > Arthropoda > Arachnida > Opiliones > Phalangiidae > Odiellus > Odiellus spinosus. The sequence goes on along the minus strand of OY987228.1, from coordinate 15,768,374 downwards.
ATTTTATTTCGAATGTATTTCGGACCCTAACCCATCACCCCACACCCCAATCCCCTTACGGTATAAAAAAAGATAACTTTTATTCACCCCTAGCATCGCTAACAAGTTGGATAACGCCGAATGGTTTCTGATATCGAATCATTTCACAGTGTACTTAAATTTGGTTATTTCAACAAATTCATTCATTTCTGTTAATACAGAGATGTTTAAATTTGAAGTGATTTTAAAATTAACGAGGTTTATCAATTATAATAATAATAATTAGTTCGTTTGTTGACGTAGTATTAGAACTAACATTATGTGAAAATCTTTGCCCTATACGCAAACTACACCCATGGTGAAGTTAAAATTGAAGCTAAAGTTTCCCAAACATCAGTATTTAGATGCAATGAAACATTCGTCTTTCGTTGTTATTGTTCTATGGTGTAGATATTATATAGACCAAAAGTTTTCACCTACTGGCGTCGCAAGATTTAAATATATAGTTTATAAATATTAATAAATTAATAAATTCGTGAGAATTTCGTGAAAACTAATTTATTTAGTTGTCACTATGAATATATCTTTTTAAACTTGCAAATCCACTTGGTTGCTATGATACCCAAAAAATTCAATAACGGTTCATATTCGTATCAAATTTGCTACTGCGCAAACGAGGTTATGAATTTATTTAACCACGCGTCAGTTCAAGTGGAGTTTGCATAATAGCTAAAGGTGAGTAAGCTGAATACATAATGTTAAACCTCAAAAGAAAAAACGTAAAGGTCGTTCCCAACTCTCGTTACTTCGAGACAGAGTAACGTAAGTTTTAAACATCATGTACCGCGTGAGGATGGAACTAAATAAAAGAAAAAGATAACTTTTATTCATTCCTAGAGGGATAGCTCGGATAGGAAAAAAATCATCGAAACTTTTGGGGAAGATATAAAACACGAGGGTTTATATATGCACCTTTTATTTATAGGCAAAATTTTTATCTCGCCATGTTTTTATTATTCGCTTCAATAACCCTAACTGCAAACATTAAGCGGCTTTTATACATCAGGGCTTCGAATTTACGAGATATACCGCAGCTAGCTAGCTAAACTTATCGCCGAAATGTTGAGCCATTTTTCAAGTATCTTAACCTTTTAAGTACACTCCCAATAACGTACCAAAATGGGAGATATCTTTTGGCTTCTTCGAGTGTTTGCGATTATTCCGTCGCTTATCATCGAAAAATGTATGAAAACAAGAATGAGAGTATAGCTCTTGGAAGCCTATCTCGCGACTCGACGTGTATCAACTCTTGAAGTTTTGATAATTGAATTAAAAGTAGAAAGCAAAGTGAAAACAAACCCCTTTTTATCATTATTAATTTTCAGAAGTTTAAAGTTATTAATTTGCATATTTCTGTTCAAGGGTAGTTGTCCTGGCTACTTCTTTCCTTGTGCATCAATTCGCCTCAAGTTTGAACATATACACCATCACCCAATAAACATGAATACAGTTCGCTTTATATTCCCAACACAATGGCCAAGGCTTAGAAAAGAAAAATGCTAAACAAAAATTTAAAAATTAGCGAAAGACCATATTCATCGAGTGTTTACACCTTTTAATTTCAAACAGAAACGTAGGTTTCTAGAGACGTTTATTTTATTACTATGTGGGGATAAAAGGTGTAGCGAATGGTATTTCAACGTAGATTGTATAACCAACTAGATTTTATCACGCATGTCGACAGTACGTTAAGCCTTGGGGAATAAGATGATTCGCTGAAGATATGTAGGCCTAAGTATATTTCTCAGTAATGAAACATCAGTGATTCTGACAGTATCATCATGATCATAGACAATGTAACAAAATAAAAACGTGCCATATAAATCTGATTTGAAAAGAAAGTGTTGAAGTGACTGTTAAAAACAGACATTTTTGACATTAGGGTTCATATTGGTAAGGGTTATATAGTTCATGGTCAAATACACGAGAGAGTTTTGTAAAACGAGAAAAAACCAAGGCAGCATAGTCTCGACTAGAGTTTTTCTCACTCGTCTTCAAGTGTTGGCCATGACTATTTTTTCTCTATGAGATTTAACATTGTGTATCAACAAGCGTTGGTTTCTCCAGTTATGCCTTTTCATGTTGTACCGAAGTATATTATCGACTACTTTTTCTTTTTCATCCAATCAGGCTTAACATTATGTATCAGCTTTTCCCATTTTACCGAATCGTTTGGAACAAGACTACAGAGTCTTCGTAATAACTCTCAAAGAATTAGGAGTATAGTGATGGGATCGAGGGTTGTTCACTCGCGGCTATATAGAAGTAGTATTTCAACTTCTGGAAATTTCCTTGGCAGTCTATAAATCAAGTCTCGTTAAGTAGACATTTTTTCTCAGCAACGTCAAGAACAGACAAAGATCGCGCTTATCCGTAACGAGGATAAGGAAACTGAAAACAATATTGTGTTTTTTTTTTACGTTTCTATATACCAGTATCGTTTCATCGAAGCTGATTTACCAAAGAGGAAACCATGACACGCGCAATTAAAGCAAGAAATTATTTTCATTGAGACTGTATAAATGTACCTATCGGCGAGTTATCGCAAATTAGACAATAAATTTTTTTTTATAATAAAGGCGGATGCACAATGAATTGCTAGAGAAATCGAGCGCGCTTGAAACTATTGCGTGGGGCTTAGATTTCGTGCGTTTCAAGTGGCTAAACGTTGAATTTGCAGTAAATGTTGCTCAGGGGAGAACAACAATTTCGCAAATACGTCTAAATGTATAATCGACTTTCCTGGCTCGATCTGCATGCGCATGAGCATGCACTCGTGAAATATATTTTGCGACATCTGTGTGCATCTGCCTTTATTTTATGTACCCGATATTGTTATATTGATTTTAAATATAATTAAATTAAATTTAAACACTCACAAATAATTAGAAAATGATTAATTAATCTTTCAAATTGAATATACCAAAAAATAATTTTTTTATACGCAGTGTTTTTCTTAAATTACGCGAATTTGCGAGTCGTGAAATATTGGAGCCTAAAATCAAGGATGCTTTACTGCAGAAACGGTACTTGAAAGGGAAGAAAACCGTGTAAATTCAAGATCTAAGAAATATCGATCCAGAATTTTCTCCGATAAGTATACGTAAGTATACTTGACTCGGAGGGAAAGATCGTAAAGCCTAAATTCTCCGATAAGTATTCGTAAAATACATTTTTATTAACAATTGTAGCCAATAAAATGAAGAAATGAAAGCCTAAATTAGCAATTACAAAGTTGGAAACGTTTCGGAGGCGCGTGGTTTTAAATCTCGATGAAAAGCGAAAGAATGAACGAAATAAAAGCGAAGGGGGAGCTATGATACGAATGAATTATTCATTTTCATATACAAAGTCTTGATTCTTCGGAGGTTAAAGTCATCGTAAAATAAAGTATTATTATTGGTTCCCCGCCGCGCCCGCGCGTTATTACGCGCTATATAGCTAGTTGCGGAAATCGCGCGGCCATTCTATAGCTTTTGGCAATAAACGCGGTTGTTGAGCTCATTTGCTTTGAATTATGGCGCATTTGCGGCGTTTGGTGGTATTCTAACAGCGTCTTCTCTCCGCACCCCTTTATATACTTTCGGCTAGAGCTTGAACATCACACCAATATTACAAAAGGAAGAAGCGTCCGAATAACTGCGGAGAAAACAAACGTCACGAAGATTTACTTCGTTGCTAAACGCGTAGAATACGACAGAATTTATGGCTATTACTAGGCCTAGAAACTCGAAATCATATATTTGCGGCGCGAAAGAGAAAAGGGCAAACAAAATGATGATGCTGTATAGTGGTTGATATATACGCGGGACTAGTAAACGAGTACTACGTAAATATATAAATGAAACGGAGACTAGCTACCAACCACAACCTCAAATTTTCTAAGCCTTCCTTGGAAACCGGACATTTCGGTGTATGGACAACTCGGCGCGGTCTTCTCGGTGTGCAATTTGGTTGGATTAAGATAGGTTAGGTTATTTAAGCGGTCTTATTTACATCATGCACCGAAATGTTCATACGCTGAAAAGCCCGCACCTATAATTGTCCATACACTGAAATGTCGTAATCCCCAAACATCTTGAGCAGAATTCAAGATAGCGTATAGTGATGACCTTTTAGGGTTTACCCTATTTCGCAAAAAAAAATCTTCCAATTTCCATTTCTTCCATTCTAACCTGACCTACGGATTGGGTGAAATTGGGAGAACTGATAACCTTTGTAGAATTAACTAAATTGGGAGGAATGGGAACATATCCCTTTAAACCAGGGCGATAGCTTTACGTGTCATACGGACCAACCTATAATATAATTTCTTTTGAGAGATTATCGGTTCGGCCACAGCCTAGGCGTTATTTTTCGCATTCTCTGACAGTTGAAGCGTATAAAAATCGCTTAGCTCGGGATTCTGGGGTGGGTAATCTCTGCACGGATCAAAAGAAAAGTTCACGTTCAGGATTTTGAAAACACGCGTCTATAAGCTAGCAAAGTTTGTTTTGAAACTACGCGAGACCTCGAGGGATTCTGTATTCCAAATTTCAGTAAGTATATTTAAAAAACAGAAAAAGCAAACATGCGCGCAAAATTTGAGAGGTTACAATATGCAGATATGGAGAAATAACAACAAGGGACTTCGTATCCATCGAATATACAAATAGATCGTTACGTTTATCAAAGAAACAAACCAAAGTCCATAAACATATTGTACCTAATAATAACAAACATATTCCGAATCAAACTAACCCGTTTAGTTTTTCATTTTACATCTCAACTATTTTAAAAAGGGCCAGCAATCTCCATTGACGTTTCGTGTACTAAGCAAGACTGATTTAGCTTCTCTGCTTGGAACCAATGAGAAATTCCACCCATTGAGTTCAAAAATAAATACATTATGGCGATTTCTAACGAAAACTGAAAAGATTAAAGGTTTCGGGGGATTTGAATTGGCAAACTTAAGTAGTCATCGTACGTACGTAGGTTTTGAAAGAAAGATCAAAGAGCGCAATTCCATAAATTCTAAAAATACTATCGCTTGCGGGACCACCCACTTAAAGTCATCTTCGCGTCATAACTTGGTATATCATAGCAGACAGATATTTTTACAAATTAAAAGGTGAATCACTAGCTAGCGAGACTAAATTAAAAACGTCTCCGATCGTTGAAGAGCCTTTTGACGGGTGGAGTACTATATACGTATACTATTATCGTTTTTGGCAAGAGACCCAGTCAGTCAGCGGGGGTTTCCTGGCTCAAACTGTAAAAGATGATTCAAGGGTAATTTTAGGAAGAGGTGCAAAGAGGGTTTGTTTCTTTCTAGTTTCACGGAGGGCCTCTGACCAACTAGCTAGTCTATCGGAACGGAGAACTCGGGTATATAGATAGACAATTCGTGGGAAGAAAACTTGGCTCTCGAGAGAACCACGCTTGATTTATGAGCGGTGTATGTCTGAGACAACCTTAAATATTGCACCCCCTAAAAATGTCGATGTAATACTAACAGCGTGTAATGATTTGACAAAACTATTTACTCGAGATGCGTAGTTCACCGCGGCGTATAAACGAATCTTAGACAAGCTGAAAGATATACTCCTAACTTATAACAAGGTTAAAAACTAGGGTTGCCTCTAGCTTAGTTGTCGAAGCTTCGTAACCCCAGGGGGTTCATTCAAGCATTTTAACTAGAAATCGCAATGTTTGCTCAAAAAACTGAGTTTTTATGATTGTTTCTTTGCCTTGCCAATATGTTATAACAAGCAATGACCCCAGAACCTTGCATTACGATTATTAATAGCGGTTGTCTTGTGCAGCGGTAATTGAAAACCCCCAAGATAGACAGGACCTAACTTTAAGAGAAAAGTAACCTATAAGCATATAGTTTTTAATTTTAGTGACTACAACTCGAAATATAGTAAATCTTGGTGATTAAAATTCGAAAAATAAAAAATTTTAGTGCACAATTATAAAAAATAGTAATCTAATTTGGCAAATAGTAATTTTTAGTAACTTTTATCAATGCATGTACTACAAAAATATTTTTAAAAAAATCTTAGCTTGTTAAAAGTATGTTTCTAGTCCCGATCTGAATATAGCACAAGGTGAATTTGGAAATAAACGAAATGAAAAAATAGGGTGAGGTTGGATGGTTGAGTGCTTCATCGAGTAGTCTAATCACATTGTCAATGTACCGGTAGAGTAATAAATAAAGTTTCTAAAGTCATTTTTCACCCTGGTGTAGAGGCAGGGAATGGCTTGTTTAGAACTGAGAACCGATGGCTTTTAGATCCTGGGAAAGGTTCGCGTATACCTCGACATCTCTATCTAGTTATTCGAAGATAAAAACGACACTATCAATTCAACCGGTTCATCAGTCATTCGATCCACTTAAAAGGGATCATTAGTAAGAAAATCCGACTTCGAAAAAAGTTATTTTTTTGCCAGATAATCTTTATCGTTGATGTGAAGGAGACTTGATCCCTGATAAAAATTCATTTATTCAGGTGCTTCTAAACTCCTACCTGGATGGATTTTTTTTCCTTGTGTGAAATTACTAAGGGCTCTGATTTGAAAAAAAAACCCTCCATAAGTTAGATAATTATTAATCTCTACTTTTTAAAAGTGAAAAGTTAGGCTTATCAAATAATTGGTAATTTAATATCGTGTTTCCTATAAACAACCTTAAATTTTAAGGCTAATAGAATTTGGCTTTTACATTTATTTTGTTGGCCTCTTAAAATCAGGGAAGGAACATGTTTTTCATCCCTCGATCGTCGTTAAAAGGTGGCAAGGATCCAGGTGAAGTCCCGGAACGTCACCCAAGTTGAGTCACTATCCCACCAAGCGTGACGCAGTTGCGCCAGTCTAAAAGAAAAACCCCCTGCAAGCTTTTCTAGCAGACACAATAAGAAACTTATGGGCCTATAGATGCGGGGTGATGTTGGCCTACTCTCCCAAAATACGTGTCACGTTGACGGTTTTACGTTCTCTAAGTTTTTTTTTAACTAAATCTTCAGCTAGGCCTTCTTAAAGAGAGGCCCTGATTTTTGCCCCGTCAGGAATATACCTGATATCAGATACCGCGTCTTATATTTCAACATCCTTAGCCTTCTTTCTTCCGCCCCATAGTTCTTTTCGTTGTAGAAGAGGAGGTCACGCTCATGGTGGTTTTTAACGATTTTTATAAGAGAACGTAGATTTCGAGTTTCGATAATGTTAACTCCCAAGTTATAACCATAGACATATGAAAAATAACCTAGACCCACTGCCCTATGGGGGGGGTACGTCAGACCCAGGTGGCTGCCATTTGAGGGACAATCCGTTTTCCGCGCCATCTGACGGGCGAGAACTGAAATATTTAATTCTACTTTTGCCCCCATATTGGCAACCCCCCTCATGTGTATGCTCGCGCCATCTGATGCTACATGGTTCGTATTTCGTCTGCTACAGATATTGCTGTTTGTTGGCAAATTTTATATTTTTTGCATCGGGTTTAACGAGGCAACGTTATTTTAGATTCCTGATGCCTTTTATTATTGTTATAATTAATATCATTAGGATGCTACTTGTTAGTTTTAGTAAAAGAAGATTTATGTATCGGCGTTAAAAAGAATCCACAAAATAAATACAGGGAAGCGGAATTGTAAAGGTATTTAATAGGCTTTATTGGCCTTCAAACAAAATTAATTTTGATAGTTTATGCCTAATGGCTTGCTTTTTTAATTGTAGGTTCTTATCCCTGGCAATTTTGTGAAGGCGAACCTTTGTGTACAAATTAATAATATTTTTCATTAATCTATTACGATGGTGTTCGATACCAATTTCAAAATCGAACATGTGCTCTTGAAGCTCGGTAAATACATTTGCATTAACCAACTTTCGCATAACAGCAATTTCAATGGATAGGGAAATGTTTTTTGATTTCATATCAACAGAAACGTTTTGCCGAATGCATGACTCTGTCAAAGCGCAGATTTGTAAAACACTTTTTGATGGATGTTTTAATCCTCCATTATCCTTTAGCTGCGTGAATCTCGAATGAGTGGAAAAAGCGTAGTCATGCTCATTAGGCTGCGCTTGCAGTGATTGTTCACAAAATCGACAGTTCATTTTCTTGCAGAGCCTGGAGATAACAAATCCTGCAATGTAATACACGGCATTTTCAAGAAATATTGAAGAATTGTTTTGGCTGATGGTAAATTCGTCTAATTCTTCATCGGATATTATTTCCCCGTGTAGCGTAGATGCTTGATATTCCGACACACCTTGATTATCAGAATAGCGGGAACTGCTGCAAAGAGTTGGAATTTGCGTCTCATCTTGAGATGTAACATTCCCAGTTGATGAAGGGGTAAGACGAGCGGCTAATGATTTGCGATATGCGGCTGTGAATTGCTTTGTAGTAGGGTTGTTATTCCAACCACCTTGTCGTCGTATAGTGTTGAAATATAATTCTTCATGGTCTTGAGAAAATTTATACGTCAGTAAGTACCTTTTGAAATGGATATATTTATGTTACTACTCAGTACAAGACTAATTTTATCATTAACCTACTTTAAAGGAGAATCTGGTGGGAGGAGGTATCTCTTAGATATTTCAATAATGCTCGTGATTGATGCCGCTAATCCCAAAGGACCAGTTTTTCTAGTACCACACACTAGTAACGCTCCTTCATGGTCCTTTAACTTCAATAAAAGATCCTTGGTTTGCAATAGGGCCTCTTGAATATGATTGAAGGAGGTGTGCCTTATTGGGGCTTTGTATCCTTTGGCATACGGAGAACGAGAATTCAAAATATCAAAACATCTATATTTTAAAAAAGGTAAAATTTTAATATTTTAATTTAGGAATTTAATTAAAAAGGATGATGAAACATTTGATAATAATTTTAGCACCTGTCAAGAGATTCAATGAAGGCTACTGTCGCTCCGCATCCTTGAAAACCTGGCACTGATGTTTGTTCCAAAAACGTTAGTGCTTTAGCGACAGAATTGCTCATCACTTGTACAGCCAACTTGACTTTCATCTTTTGAGTTTTCCAGTTGACGTGAAATTTATTCAGTTTGTTAGCCAAGACCAACCCTTCCTTTTCTTGTAATTTGTGCAACTGTTTAACGAAGTCCCAGCTAATAATCTATAGAAGTAAATGTCAAAATTATTAATATGATATTATTAACTATAAGCCTATTAATCCGGGTGAATTAATAGGCTTATGATATAACTAGTCAACTATTAATTTTTTACCTCATCTGTGGAGCCATTGTAAATAGTTTTGAAGTCTGACCATAGATTACGAAGTAATTTTATCATATGGACCACATCAAGGATTAAATAAATTCTATCTCCCATTGGATTCGCTGGATTTGGGAAAGTGGGGTCCAAATATTCTGGATCCAAATTTGCTCCCAAGGTTTTGGCCATAGTTAAATTGCTGCTTAAGCCGTCGCAAACTAAAGCCACACACTTAACTCCAGTGGCGTTGATCCTGGCAAAACATTCTTTCACAAGTTGCGTCAAAAGCCAACCCGGTGTACCATGAAGAAAGAAATACCCAAGAGGTATTTTCCAGCTACAGTTGATAGCTACTAACATAAATACCAAAGCCTGTGACGCAACAGTTTGGCTATCTTGGCTGTTATTGGAAACCATGCCATAGTCAACGAAGCCGGAGAAGTATTCCCCGCACCATTCAACATGCTTTCTAATAGCCATTCCATCCATATCTAAGGCAACAAGGACTGGTACAGGGCTTTTCTTGGCTTGCTCTTCAAGGAACTCGAAACTCTGCTTCGTAAATCCAGGCTCACCATTTATCCTGCTTGACCATTCTCTAAGCGTGTTTTCATGAGGCAAAGTAAAATGCTGCCTTAGATATTCGTACGCCTTTGGTGAATAAAAATGTAGCGTTAAAGCAAATTTCTTTATCTCTTCAGTGTAAGCCTTCTTTTTCTGGTTTTTTATTCCCAATTCCTTCAATTGCTCAAATAGTTCTTTCGCCGTCGAAGTGAAGTTTTCATTAATAGAGATGGCATGTTCTTCGAGAAGTAAGTTTTTGTTTCGTAGGCCATTTAAAAGATCTTTCAAATTGCTTAAATTTAAATCCCGTCTCTGCAATTTCCGCTTCACGCATAATAGTTCGTTCTCCAAAGCTCTATTCTTCTCTTCACTTGACTCAAGTTTCCTTTTCAGGCTATGAACTAAAGTCTCAGGATCAGGTCCACTATAATTGTGCTCCCGCTATTAAAACATTTAGTTTAGAACCAGATGTCATGTCTTGAGAAAGCTTTTATTTACCAAATGATACTCCACTGTCTTTCTAGTTGGTAGGTCATCTAATTCTTGCAAATTAACATTTTCATTGCCACTTTGAACCTATTAAATGATTCTAATAGCTCTAGACTCTTAATTCTACATAAAAGTGTTTGTTACATACCGTATACTCCTCTACATCATTTTTGGGCATATATAGGGCTCTCGCTGACGTTTGATCACAAATAACCCCTTCGTCCGTGGTCATTGATTTATTACCCGCTTCAACCGTGGCAACAAAAGTGTTAACCGCTTCGACCGTAATAGGACCCCAATTAACACTTTCAGGCGTGATGTCATTGTGATGAATTATACCGACCGTATCAGTTACAACGCGAGTTTCACTGGAAGTCTGTAATTGTATAGTTCTGACAGTTAAACTTTTTTTAAATCGTTTTAGTGACATCCTTGTCAGGAGTAAAGTTTGCATACGCGACATTCCACATTTTTCTTCTCACTCTCTATCACTTTAGCTTCTTTGCCAGTTAACTCTGCGTGAATACTCGATGAAGGTGAAGGTTTGATTTTCCCGTATGTTTTCTGAAATATCCTTAAGTTTTTGAGCCTTTGTTATTATTTCTAGACTACAAAACTTTGCCTACACTAGAAGATGAAAATTGGCTGGGCTGTTCCTCTGCTACACATATTACTTGAATCCGTTTCAAATTCTGATTATAATAAACAAAAACTTTGCGTTATTTTTGCACACTCAACCACTTAATTTAAGTTATTAACCTTTGTTGGTACAGTATTGTCTCTAAGATAGTGTTTTCCATTTTGAACATAAATTTCTTCCTCCAAGAAATGTTCGCTACACACTAAATCATATGAAGATGGATTCCAGTTGTCTCGATCAATCGCAGCTATCCATTTTCTTAGCAACTCTCTATTGCCCAGAGGAAATCTTAATGATAGAAATGCACCTCGGTTATTGTACATTATGAATGATTATGTTAAAAAGTTATTTTATACCTATGAAATGAACACTTTTGTTCTTTTCCGACTCTCTTATTGCTTTTACAATGCAAAAAAGCACAACTTTTAACCATTTTAGTTTTCTTCCGTTTAGTCTTTACGCCAGCTCTCAAACCTTAGAAAGTTGCTGAATCATTTCGTAGTTTCCCGCGCTTTTGCTTTTACTCAAATGGCCTATTCTTATCTTTAAGTTTCCCGCGCTTTCATTAACGCGAATTCATCCCTACGAATTTCCCGCGGTTTTTTCCCTTTTAAAGTGTTTACTAGATGGCGCTAAATACATAATGTCCCTCAAATGGCAGCCTTCGGCTCCCGACGTTTTCCCCCCCGGTTGGCCGTGAGGGTAGTGGATCTAGCTTATTTTTCATATATCTATGGTTATAACAAGATGGACCGTAAGGCCACGGTAGTTACGCGTCCGAAATTAAGTTTATAATTAAAACCTTACCGAAGTTAAGTTCATCAAGTTTTTCGAATTAAGGAAGTTCCGCATTAATTTTTTTCTAGTTAAAGTGAGAATACAGCCTAACAAGCGATTTTTTTATCGATTCATTATCGTTTAAATAACCCTAATCCACCATTAAAAAAAATACAAACTAATATTAAACTAGAAATAAATTTAAAACTTAAAAATATGTATATAAAAATAGGCTTAGCTGAAATCATGGAGATCCTGAATTTCTTCAAATTGATGGGTCAGCGACCAATGAGAAGAGGCGCGCCGTTAAGGCGAGATCTTCATGAGACTTCTAATAACATTATATTGGTCGCCGACCCTTCAATGCGAAGAAATTCAGGATCTCCATGAATCCAGCTAAGCCTATTTTTCGGCTAAGTTTTATATTGATTTATAGTTTAATATTTCTTTCTAATTTTTAAACTTACTCTTATCATATGATATAAAAATCCCAGTTATTATAACTGCACACAACTAACCGTTATTGAGTTAAATTTCGAACTAAGAAAGTTGTGGATACGTCAAAGTAATGATACAATAAAGCTTCCCAGTGAAAGATACAGAAATCTTATTTTGACGTATCGAACTATTTTGTCGCGTTCCAACGTAATGTACATTTCGAAAAGTTACGGTTCACCATTGTTGTTTAAAATACACACAATTTCGCAGTCAGAGGTTAAAACCTGTAATTACACCAAGGTATATAGCGTTTGCCACGCAGTTAAACATTTTAAACACGCAGAAAAAATATACATATATGGCGTAAAAAAAAACAAAAAAAAACAAAAACGGTATAGCGTTAAGAAACAGATGTTAGTTTCGCACGGTTATAGAAAACAAAATTACACATTTTGAGGATATAATATTGGCGTGTTTCTTCGTATTAACTATTCAGGTGGAATAGTTCGAGTTCAGTATATATATATTTTTTACGTGATAATAAAACGTTTTCTTAGTCGTTTTTTTATACGAATAGAAAAACCTTGGCGTGGGTTTATTTGAATAGCGTTTTTACCCGCCACCCAAAGAAAACAGCGCTTCTACAGTGCAAATGGCGTGCAAAGACACGGGGTGCTTTAGATACTTTTCTTTTTTTGGACGCCACAGGGGGAAAATGAATTCAAAGGGGTCACTTCAATGAAACGCAATGCGGAGTATAATGTATATAATACTTTAACCATATAGTAGGCGTTATAAAATCAATGGTTGATTAGGTAAGGGAATGAAAGTTAGAATATGGTTAAAACATATTACAATCGATTCGGAGTGTTAAAAACAATGTTTATAAAGAGAAGGGAGAGTGGTTAGTAACGTCCGAAAGATCTGTTACGATCGACTGGAGAAGAGCTTCGACTCAAAACGTTATTGGTAAATAAAATGTCTCTATAAATACCATGTCGTTTTCTCTGCAAAAAACCTTAAAACAATTCATTTACAAGTTAGTTCAGGCTCCATTTCAAAGACGAACTCTCCCTGGCATCAGCTATTCTGACATTTTCCCATGAGGAGTAATTAGCATAATATCTAAAGCTATTAGGCGTATTGACACAATTTAAACAGGTTCATAGAATAAAATAATAGCTTCTAGCTTCTCCCAATATTATTTTTGTAAGTGAACGTTATCCCCGTTTTATAGTTTTATACAATTTTTTTTTTTTCAAAACCAATTGTATCATTGAATTGTGGTTTATAGTGTTTGCTTAGCGGATAAGAACATTGTATTGTCAACAACATTCACTGTTGCTACGGAGTTTTCCGTCATAACAGAATATACCCGTACGTATACTACAAACCCAAGGGCTTTTCGAATATTTACAACTGGGACAAGGATACGCGAACGTTTCGGGAAAACTCAGGTTCCTATTGTACTCTTCACAAAAGCACGTGCTGTCCTATACCTCCTGTTTACATCTCTTTTCCCTTGCCCGAATGAGTCTGAGATTTCAAAGTGAACAAAGCCAGGTTCACCTTATCTTTAGTATAATTATAGCAGCCCAGAAATGGATTCTAAACAATCGAAGATTTCAAATTTAGGCCTAAAATGTTTATTTATTTTTTTCCTTGAAGTTTTTCCGCAAATCGGAATTCTAAACCATCAGGCACCTGCGCAAACTAAGTTTGACGTGTTTCCCCAAAACATTTTTCAAGAAAAAAAAAAAAAGCTGAATTGATTCTGAAATTTTAAGCCTCCGTGTTCGGAGAAATAAATTTCGCGCCCGAATGCATTTTATTCCAAATATTTTTCCTTATACTATCCCATTCGAAGAGGGCACTATAGCTAGGCCTTTGCCTATATAGCGACGTCCAGTATGGAAAGAGAAGTGTCCTCGAGAGGGAGTCGCGCCAGGAATTTCATTTCGTTTGAAGAGGGAATCACGTGGGCCCTTGTCACGCGCCAAAACGCGTTATTTACGTAGAAAAATATACACATAAAGACCTTTTATATTCTACGAAGCTTTCGGAAAAGGCCTATTTTAGGATTCAATCGCTTTTTTTAACCTTTTTTTTTGGAACAAAGTGGGGGTGGACATCTTTCTTTCTGCCTGGAATACCAGAGAAGATTGTACTATAGAAAGAGTCTTATCGTTTGAAACAATCGAAAATTGGTCTATCATTTTATATAGATGAAAGAAGAGTAGTAGATAGTTCAATTCGGAATAAGGAATTTTTGTTATTTCTTTTCTTATATATATATATTTTTTTTTTTTTTGGATATGCATGGCCATCGTTTGTCTGGAAGAGATGACATAACAGGTCACAACATACATACTAGAGGTCTTACTTTTAGACAAAGTTTTGTATTTCATTTGACAAGCTGATACATACTGAAAATGGTCAAACCTCGAACGAGTATTTTTTTCGCTATTGGCGCGAAACACATATATTCAAAAGAAATACGCCGTATATTGTCTTGAAAAATGATTGATTCTATTGTTTTCAGGGCCATCGAATAAGATACCGCGCGAGTATAACCTACATGCAGTCCTATTTGTTTTTTGTTACGTGATTAATGTCAGCGAAGACGTTTCGAGATTCTATTATCAATCTCCGCTGAAAATATATATATGTAAAAAAAAAAATAAAAACGTAGCAGACTTCGACACACGCTCCGCGTGGAGATGAAATAAGAGATTTCTGAAATGCGGAGGAAACCAGAGCAAAGATAGAAAGACCTTGTGATGAGACTAAAATAGAAGTAATACTAAAAATAACACCCAAGCGCACCCCACTAGACAAAAATACGCCGAGGCAGGCGATAAATGTGTTTTATAAAATATTCGTGGTATTTTTTGAACGAAACAATGTTTGCGAGGATCTAAGATAATTAAAAAGTCTCGCTTAAAGTTAAGCCTAAGTCTAGTCTATGGGAATTTGCCTACGTGGTGCCTCCAACAATGCTTGAGAGACATCTAGAATATACAGCGATAGTCATCGGTTTTCAGGTCTGACTATGATAATAGGATAGCTTCTTAGCATTCTTTGATTTGTATAAAGATTTATTTTAGACAGATATTCCATTTGCTTTTAATTGGAAAAGACCGAGGGATAAAATACTTAAGATTTTCTTCTCTATGCTTCGAAGAACTTTCGGCTTTTCAAGAGTATACGAAATATTTGTACAAAGAATTCTTCAGCGTCTGTTATTTTCAAAGTCAGATACAAATCAACGAATTTTCAGTAAAACATTTTATGAATTCTTACTGAAATGTTTAGATTAATTTAATTAATATTAAATTAATATAATACATTTTATTAATAATGAATATATTTGTTAAGCAATATAATCAAAAGGAGATTGACATTGAAAATCCAATATCAAATAT
Organism: Odiellus spinosus; assembly: GCA_963920705.1. Lineage (NCBI taxonomy): Eukaryota > Metazoa > Arthropoda > Arachnida > Opiliones > Phalangiidae > Odiellus > Odiellus spinosus. The sequence continues at coordinate 15,752,780 of OY987228.1, read as the reverse complement.
TGATAATTTTTGGATTATATACCAAAAATATATTTGATAATTATATTAAGAATTACGCATATTTTAAAACCTTACAACCGCCGAATTTATCTAATTATACGAAAACACTAAAGACGAAACAATAGAACGAACAAATTACTATTCAGTAATGCGCGGAAAAGAGTAAGACAAAAATGTGAAATGACCCCATGGATTTAAAAAAGAAAGTAAAAACGAAATTCCCCAATCCATTATAATCGGCTTAGTTATTCAAAAGAACAAGCAAAGATCGCGTTTCCAAGGGAAATTTCGAACAACGTTCGATTCTCGGATATTCAGTTCGCGTTCTAGAAGAAGAAAGAATGAAAAAAATAAAAAAGAAAAATTCCTTATCAATTCGAGGAAGCTTTCTACGACCGATTGCGCGTGATGACGCAAACGCGAATAAAAAACCTCCATATCGGCAAAAAGCATTTAACCTTTTCTATAAAAGCGAGCTCAACAATCCGTGGCTGCTCTCAATCCTAAAGTACAAGTCTTACGAAAAATAACTATTTTTGATTTATTACATTTAGATTCGGCGTAAAATTAAGCCAATTATTCCAAATTAATAGCGCATTCCATTGGGTGTTCAAGAGCGAGAGAAATTCCTCTGATAGTAATATATTCCATTGGGTGGGTCAGATCATTGGGGCAATTTTTTGGCTGTCTTTTTCAAGAGAGAAATCTTTTTTACTAATATGACTGTGTTACGCAATCTTTTTGAAATATTACGTTACACTGCTGGATGCTCTACAAGAGAAATTAGGTTTTCATCGAGACGCAGACCACTTCGAGGGTGGTACATTGGTATTCGTTAATAGATAAATATTTCATTTTGTTAACTTTCATTGAGCTCTAACGAAATTATTTTTGCTATACTTGTTCTTTGAAAACAGAGCGCGCTATCAGTGGTTGGGAAACCCTCTAAAGACTCGATTCCCTTCATACAAAAGAGACTATTATTCTTCGTGAAAAAAAAGATTCCTATAATAATAATATCGAATAAGAGGATCGTTTTCTACGAAAACTGATTCGGCGGAACGAAACCTATAGGAAGAAACGACGCTATCTAATAACCGAATCAATTGGAATATAAATGACGAATTCCCAAATGAACTTGATGGTACACTCGTGCCGCAATGGCTCAACACTTTTGGTACACAACTTCTGAAATTGAATCACCGAAAGACCCAGGAGCTTTTAATACGAAAGTTTACTTTCGTTAGGCTTAGCGAAGTGAATTATTTTGAATCTTTCATACATAGACTAACAGACGACGCGATCAATAGACGATGGCACGGACTTGTATCAGAGATCTTGTAGTAGAATATCATTTAAATCATAAACAATTTCGAAAGAAACTACTTAGGGGCTAAAATAGGTGGTACTTCGAAGCAAAATCAAATTAGGTTGTGACTGTATTTCGCGCGATTAAAGCTTGTACATAATTTAAAACTTTGAATTAAACTTAATAAAATTTGTTCGTCAAAATATTTCATGCGTGTTTAATTGTATATTAATTGTAAGTGATTAATTAAAAACGGTGATTTAATTTTGGAAGATTTCTCGAAACACAATAATAATGATATTAAAACTGTACACTTGAACTTTAGATGTCACCACGATCGAGTGTTGTAAGCTACGTAAGAAGAATCAATATCAAACCTCGAGTTTATATGAACAGCTATAGACGACTACTAAAGAATTGTTCGGGGAATTTGTACTATAAATTGTACCCTTTCGTGATACGGAAGCATCATTTTCGAAGCTCAAACCATATGCATTTTTAAAGAGTTTCTAAAAGAATGAATAATAAAATTGCCCCATAAAATATAATCTCCAAATAAAAGGAAACGTAGTTGTAGTTTTCAACAAACAAGATAAAGTAATCTTACTATCTTATTGCGAAACATTTCTATAGTAAAACTGAAAATATTAAACCATTTTCAAAATTAATTTGGGTTTTCAAGTGCCGATACAGAATAAGAAATTTAAAAGAATTTTATTAAATAATTTTGAAGTACGGTTATAATAACCACAATTACTTCTGAAAATTACATGGAAAATTTCGTCCTTCGACACAGTCGAATGTGTTGGTCTATCATTCGAACCGTATTCAATAATTAGTGAAAAAGCAATCGACCGGACAGACAGACAGACGAAACAAATAGTAAACCTCAATCTCTCGTAAAATAAGGCTAAAACTTAGTTCAGAACTTTAGATAATCCATTCCATATAAGCGCGTAACACCGCGAAAGCGCATCCACGGAGCCATTTTGTCATTTTTGAAACATTAGTATCCTGGCACACGCAGGTATAAAAGAAAGGGTTGAATATTTTCGGGTTGGAAACATCCATAAACCTTTTATCTGAATAATTTACGGCATCCCGCTTTTTGGCGCGGGAGAGGAAAAGTGATCCTATAGCTAGAAACTAAGATAAAGAAAGAATTCACCCCGTAAACACCAAACAATCTTCAACCACGAAACCAAGACTTCAAGTGTGGAATACGAAACGTGCCAGATATAGCGAAGAGGTCGTGCGGGAAAGCGAAAAAGCCCGACCAAGGATGAAGGATGAAGAAGAAAGAAAGAAAAAAAAAAAAATCATTAAAGCGAGAAATATTTAAAAAACGCGCCTCTCGGAATTTCGTGGAATTCTAAACCTCGCTCCAGTTACGGCGAGTAAAGCGTTAAGCCTTTTCTAAAGCTCGCTTCGGACGAACGGCATCAATATCAGCTCAGAAACGTCGCCCGGAAACCCCGAAAGGATTTTTTCGCGGAATCTTCCCAGTTAGATCGATAATCGGGTTGAGAGAAATCTACCATATGCCCCCGCGACTAGGGCAGGCCTTCCAACACCGAACAACCGTCGTTCGCTATTTAAGAGACAATATAGGGGAAAGGCAGCGAGAAAGAGATACGAGAAATTACCTTATTATTCTAGAACCTTCTTTCGCGTTGCCTTCTTTATCTATCGCTCTAAATCGGTGGACTTAACTATAGAAAGACCAAAATCCGAGGAAGTCTCCTAAGGAGAAAATACAACCTCCTAAAGGAAAAATAAAGAAATTTTAATCGAACAGTTTCGTATATAGCTTTCGTTATAGTACCGAGCTGATTTATTTTTGGGAACCGTATAAATAATTTTTAATCACTTTTAAATTAGATTAGGGATCAAGTTCGAATATTTTCTTGTTCTGCTTTGGTTCTTGCTATATCTATATAGGGTTTAGGATGTGGTAATGTTAATTAGAGAGTTCGCGGAATCGATATGTCTATATAGTATATATAAATAGTTTTACATAGTAATCCTTTTAAAATATAATATATGAAACGGCTCGATGAGATGACCTAGATATAATGTTATATAGAGATATATAGAAAGCGGATTATGGCGATTAATTTAAACATGAATGCATAAAATTAAGCGTTAAGAAGGATAAACATTTTCTTTTAACATATTAAGGCGTAAATCTCGAATGAAAGATTTATATATATCTTGTAAAAAAGTTGAACTAAAACTAAAGTAACACCATTATATTTTGAAAAACATTTTTAGCTGTTTTATGATTAAATAACCCAATTTAAAAATTTTACACAAATAAATTTAAATATTTTTCACAGTTGCGGTTAGTTATTATATATCATATGTAAGTATATATTTCGAGTCGATTTTTAATGATCTATCCAAAAATGGTACTGAAATTCCATTTGGAATCGGTAAGAGCATAATTTTTAAACGATTTGAACAATTTACCGCAGTTAATTTATGTAACCATATCAAATAATTTGTGCAGTTTGAAAACTATATAATAATTCTGAGTTAGATGATTACAAATTGTTAATCCCGCTTGGGAATATTAATAATTTTTTAAACTGCTTTTTAAACTTTAGGATAACAAATCTATGTTCGTAACCTTCGAAGGTATGTGAGAGACCTTTCCGCAATTGCAAATACAAACACGGCGAGATTTCGTTCGCAGTTCATTTCACACAATTAAAGTATAGCGATTCGCTTTATAACCCAGTGGTATTCGACCCAATCAAATTGACTTCCGGGAAATCGAAACTGGTCTAAAACAAAGCCCTGAGAAACTTAGCTTAGTCAAGGTTGATTTATGTCACCCAAATCGTTTAGCACCCATCTCATATACATACACACCATCAAGAAAAAACAATCACTTCCCTCAGGAATCTTTTCGTACCGAGAGAGAGGGATCCCGCCTCTTCTCCGAAATACGATCCACTTTAATCCGGTGAGAGGGATTTCAACCAATTTCAGACCCTACTTTAATAACATAGGAACGTCTCTAGCCAACTTTCCACTATTAGTTTTCATTCAAATTAGGGTATACGCGACAAAGCGCATTCGGCGGTGGTGTCTTTCTCTCCTCTCCTATATCCTCTCGCGCTAGTCACTCTCTATCTCCCTTCTCCCCTAAAGGTTCTTTTCTCTCTCCGTTTTAATTTAGCCCCTGCTTGAATAATGAGCCAGCTTCCTAGCAATGACACCCGCGTCTAAAAGGAAAGGCTTTATACGAAAATCTCGAGAAACGCTTGTTGTTTTGTTTCGAGAGGGCATTCCTCTCTCATTTCTCCTTCAATCCATATCGTGAGAATCAGTTAGGAGATTTCAGAACCACACAAAGATATCCTACATCAAAAGCTCATGATTTTAATCCCTTTGAAAATAAAGGTAGCTTCGCTTCGTTCGTGTAATGATATTTCAAAATTAAGTCCCAAAGTTTCCCGGCCAACTGCGTGTTAAGGGCGACGCGCATGAGACAGTTTTTCACGTTGATATCAGCTTAGAAAAGAGTATAATTAATGCAATTTTACTTCAAATATGTCGACTTCTCTAGAAAATTAAGAGCTCTTATATGCGAAGAGCCGAACTTTTGATAGAGCTAGATTTTCACAGGTCAAAACCAAACTTTTTCAACGGCTGCTGTGAAGAATAAATTGCAATAATAATACAATAAATTCGGATTTGTAAAACTATCTAGTGCGCTGTGGCCTTAAAGGAAAATAGAATAGTAGAAGGGTGAAGGAATAATCTTGTCCGTTCGTCTGTCTTCCCCCATTTCTTTCATTATTCAAAATTTCTGACACGCGCGCAACGATTTTAACAATCGTGTGTGGTCCTTCATCGGTTCATTCTTTCACCCTCCCTACCCTCTGTTGTAGTTTTTTTTAATCGGCGCCCCTTTAAGCGTGGAAAGCCTCGGGTTGGGATGTAGAAACCTGTACGAAATTTAATATAACCACACTATAATAATGTAGAGATTATTACGTATAGAACCACTGACTTGTGAGAGATGACGAACGCGGATACCTTCAATTTTGAAATAGTATACGTTAAAATATAGCGGACTTTTTCTAGCCCGAAGCGTTACGAAAAGAAAATTTAATTTCACAGACTTATAGGTTACGCATTGAGTTTTACAATCAAAAACCAGTTTTAGATACAATTTTACTTATTTTTTTTCTTGGAATTAAAAAACCAATATAGCGGTGAAAAAAGGAATTTTAATATAGATTTAAAATTAAAATTAAATAATTTTTATATAATTCAATATTTAGTAATTTAGTAAAACTTTTCTGACTTAAAACTGAATCCACTTAACGAATTGCAAAATTGATTGAATTGAACTGCTTGTTGTTGAGATCAAGAGCTGAATTTTACATTAGTTTGGTTTTAACTATCGGCAAGATTGGTACTAAAAAAACCTATCGCTGAATATTTACGATGGGGTTACTTATAAAACCCCAGTTTTGGTATTTCAACAACCGAAAAAGGGTAATGAGATCCTTTTTTTTTCTGTCTGCTTGAAAAATTAAGATGAAAAGAACAAATAAAAAAAAAACTAATCAAAATTCCGTTTATTTTGCGTAGAAAGGAATTTAAAATTAGAAGCGTCGGCTTTAATGAAAAAGCCATTTTTGAATAAAAAAAATAAAAGAAGTCTAATAACTTTCCAGTTAAAAAAAAAAGATTATGTAAGAAATAAAATAGAAAAAGGGTCATATCATTATTATTCAAACTTTGCGTTTCTAAATTGATGTCATTTGTAATTTCTATAGAAAAATGTTTTTAAACTTTCTGTGAAAGGAATTTTGAAATTTAATTTAAAAATCTTTATGATTAAAAACTAATTTTGGGCCCCGTTTTCAATCAAGATTTTTTTTTTTGCCAATTATAGTCGTAATTATAGAAATTTATTTTAGTTATGACGAAAAAGTTATTTTTTTATTAACCTACGTAATCCAAAACAATTTCTATTGGCTATTAAAATCGAGGATTCAAATTACGTGCTGCGATTGCTTACATTTTCTGAAATAGGTCACATGTTTACATGGAATTAGAGACAAAGGATTCCTGAATTAAAGTATAACTTAAGTGGTGTAGGAAGCCACCAATAGCAAATGTTTGCCTCAATTTGAACGAAATTTCTTAGATCTTTGTATTCATGTGGGGTGCTGTTTAGATATAGAAGATTTCTAGCCTGTTCCATTCCTACCCATGATTTTCTACTTTAAAAATCAGCTCGGTATCTTATTGGTTCCCAATTTACGTCATTGAGAAGCGTATGATGAAACATACATAAACATCTAAATAATAAGACCGGCTGCTATTTTTTTTTTTTTTTTTTTTTTTTTTTCTGAATGTGGTTTTGAATGTAGTAAATTGCCCCGAATTAGAATTAAAATTCTAGGTCAAAGCTAGTATGTTTTTGGCAATTTAACCTCGAAGGTTTCAAATAAATGATTGTCATTTATTTTTAATTTATTGTAATTAACATTAGATTAATACTTAATCATTGTCGATATTTGCTGATAAATGAGAGATTGTGACACCATTCGCCACGTACCAATTTCCCCTTCTATCTTTATGATTAAGATTACATAGAGACTAGCATTCTAAAGACTATAAGAATGAGGTCAGAAGATTATACAACTACCTTAACCCTCGCGCGTTACCGGCCAGCAATTCCTTATATAACATTCTCAATCCAGTATCACGTGTCACAACGCGTATAGAAAAACATAGGCTCGACTAACCTTTACCTTCAATGACAAGCGAGACTGTTATCGTAAGGTTTATATATAAATACTTATAAATATTCTTCCGAGCAACGTTAGATTCTTTATCCTCCTCCTAAAGACCTCCCTTAGCAACGAGAATTACAGTCGCGCGAGGCTGCCGTTATATACGCCTACAACAAACATAAAAATACAATTTTCATACCTCCCGCGAGACACGTCTCCAGGAGCGATAAAAAACCCAACAGAAATATATATAAAAATAAGCCTTTTGGTATCAAATATATATCTCGGGCTTTTTTGAATACGACGCGGCTACCTTAGTACCACCGTATCTTTTATGGGTGTTTTGTCCGTCGTCAAGCTATAGATTCCACTGACTAACAACGAAACGGTGGAAGTAATAAAAATAGTACTAAAATCATTGGACTCAATTTCTTTCTTCCCGCCTTTCGTTCTATTGCCTCTAAGGCAACTGAACGATTTTTCCATAAAGTCAATTTAAGTTTTCAACGCCTTAAAAGGTAACGTTATAATAATATATCTCTATGATTTGGTTTCATATATAAACCGATAGTAGCGGAAGTTCATAAAACTTGTCGAGGGAAGTTACTAACTCATGATTTTTTAGTGAAATTTCGGGTTAGCTGAATTAAATGATTATCCGCGAGCGGACTTGAGATATAATTACACCAACATCTAAATGCATCCGCTCATTCGAACTAAAGATTAAGAGTTAAGTTATGGTATACTTAAAGAATGCTGGTCCTTTTTGTGTATGAGATTTCAAGATTTTGCGATTTCAAAGCTAATATTACAAGAGATATTTCAAAGCTATTATTACAGGAGAGATTTTGAGATTTAAAAAACATGATTATAATAGCTATTTAGGAGGGATTTTGGTGATTTCAATATTAATTTTCAATAAAATAAACAATTAAATTTTTAGAATTCGTGCAAAGAGTCCCTGATTTTGACCAATGTCCGACCTGACTATTAATAAAAATATTGACGACTTTAATATTGCTATAGATTATTCAAATACTGTAACTTCCCCCCGTGGTTTTATATACTTCTGATGGTAGTTTAGGTTTGCGTATCATATTGAATAATCAAACTAGATCTTAGAAAATATATAGGCTTACTCTTTACTTTGTCGAATATATAAAGAACAAGAACACATTTATGTACATTCTTTAAACAAAATAACCAAAACATTCCTCCTAGAATACGATGCGGAATAATACACAATGTTAAACCACAAGAGAATTTTATTTATATTTTTGCACAACTGATGGTGGATTACATGGGAAAGGGCATCAGCAAAAGGGGTGGGGTATAGACCCCCCCGTGGGCCTTATTTTAGCCATTACTCAATAAAGAATGCGTTTACCAATAGGCCCATAATAATTATTAGCCTTTCTATTTTATCGACGCAAACTCGTGTGTGGATGATGGGGAGTGGGGGGGGTAGTGAATATGGAGCTACCCTAACCCCTTAAAGGTAACTTCTCCTTCGCATCATAGCGTAAGTGGAGTGCGTTTCTAAAACATCTTTGGCAAAAAAAGAAGAAGAAAAAAAAAACCTTTATTATCTGAGCTATAAAAACAACCTCGCTTATAAAAAAGATGGAAATGTTTTTTATATATTTTTCTTTTGCTTCTTTTCTCGCTCAGACCATTAATCGCTAGAGCTATAGCGAAGTAGTTTTAGATAAAGAACCTACTAGCACACGGGTTAAATGTAATAATATATCGCGGAAGCACGAAACAACTACGACAAGATGGTCCAAAACCAGATCTTAAGTTTTACTTTCACTATTAAACTTTTCAACTAAAAAAAATTTAATTTTAAGTTGATAAGTATTTAAATTATTGAAGCGTCAAAAAATATGTCCATAAAGATTTTATAACAAGACAAAAATCAGATTCGATTATTAATTATAATTAAGAAAAAAACGGATATTTTCATTAACTCGTTTCCAATATAAGAATTTTAATTAAAAATCCAACTAAGTCTAATTATCTTCTTTATTTAGTTATTATTTATTAACTACAACTTTATCAGTTGTTTATGTGCCTATATTAAACTTGATATCACAGTCTAGTATCCCTTAGTTTAATGAGTAATTATTAGGCCCACTATTTAATAACCTAATAAGTATGATCTCTTTACGATCAAAAGTAATTACGTATTTCATTCCCCCCCTCCCTAAGGACCCGGGAAAGACAAATAAACCCTGAATCAAAAACTTGTGACAATGCAAAATGAAATAGTTTCGGTTCACGCCCGCTTTCAAGAAATCTCGAGAAATTCGAGGAGGGGAGGAGTGAGTCTTAAAACAAAGAGAAATAAAGGATCGAAGGGCATGGCATGGCGTTACTAGGCGTTTAGGATCACGAAGCGAGAACGGACCGTGAAACGACGCCTCCCGCAAAAAATGCTCTTCTTAAAAGCGGAGAATGAAATATTTTCCAAAACCGCTCCGCTATCGCGCGCGAAACGAGGGAGAGAAAGAAAAAAAGGCCAAACGGAAGCGAAAAGAAAATTTTTTCCAATTAATTTTGCTACATTTACATATAGAAGGTTTGCCAGAGCGTTACCTCTATTTGCATAAAAAGGCCAAAGGGTCCGCCCGCTTCGGTTTTTCTATCGCGCCACCTTTTACCCTCTAAACGCCAAGTGTATAAAAAAAATAGGCATAGATGTTTCCAAAGAAGGATAAAACTACGAGTAAGGAAAAGGGAAGAGAGTGGAAAAAGAAGAAAAAAACTTGAACACGGCAAATTTAATCATACACTCTCCATCTAGAAAGTTATCTCGCCTAACGCGTGAAACAGAAGGAAAAAAAGGTATAAATTTGGTTGGTAAAGATAGCTATATTAAAGAGCTTCAATAATTATTTATTATTGGGTTAGTACTAATATTTGAAGAGTTTTAATACATTACAATTATTCCAATATAAATAACATTGAGCCTCTGTAAAAGTGTTCCAACCACGAAGCTTCGGTGTTCAATGACAAGCCTATATTCAGGGGCTCTAGCTAAAACAGCATTTAACCAATGAAATATTAAAATATTGTGAGGAAAATAATCAAGTTTTTCTCTTAAAGGGATAGTAATTAATACAATAATTGAAGTAATAATGACTAAAAACTTCCTTATAGATAAGTATTACTTAATCCATTCTGTACATGATTCATTCTCGGATTTTCCGAAATTATAGTTCTTGGTTGAAATTATGAAACCAGTTTGGAAGAAAACTTGGATCTAACTTTTCTAGGTTTACGCGCGAATGAAATTCTGGTTATTTTATCCTGAATATCCTTAAAATATGACCAAGATCAAACGTTTTGCCAACGTGCTGGCTGCAATAGGCTTTCGAAAGATTAGACCAATATATGAGACGTTTAAAATAATTTCTTCCCCCTTTTTCTCGGCCTTTTTTCCCTTTTCCTCCTTCAAAAAAAGATTGAGAATACATATACACATATACATATATATGTTTAAAATATTCGAGAAACGAACGAAATTCGAAAGTCACGCTCTCAAATCCTTTAGGAGAGAGAAGAAGGGGCTTTTAGGGTAAGATTAGAAGGCGGGTCAACCACCCCCTTCGCCCTCTCTAACACGATCTACCCCAGACCCCCCCCCTCAAACCCCCTTCTTATTTCATATGCATTATAAAGCTCCCCAACCCCAGATGGCGTCATCCTCGACAGTGTAAAAATGCTAAGCAGCTAAAGCTATCAATGCGCCACATTCTCCTAGCCTTGTCAGACCCGTTAGAATAGGGAGGGTTCAACTCCGCGGAGGGTTTTTTTTTATTTCTTTCTTTAGGCTTAGCTCGCAGCCTCGCTATACCCTATATTAAGGCTTTCCACTCCAATGGGGGAAAGGGGGTTTTGTCCTACAGTGTTCTATTGAAGTTAAAGCTGTGTATGAGGGAGCAGAGAAGAAGAAAAAAAAAAAGACCTACTACCCTAAAATAAGGGCTTATACTTGGCTTATATAGTCAGAATAATACAATATCGATTTTAATCGTTTAAACTTTTTGGTCGCATTTATATAAATATGTATATATTCGTGTGTGATGGATTCTACACACGCAAAATTGTACTTTAGTCAATTCCAGCGCGAATTGACACCGCGTTCAAAGGACAGGTCTCCGAAATCATAACTGGTAGCCAATCTTTGAGCGTGCTGATGTCAAAACTCGTGATGGAATTGATTTAGAGTGGATGACGTTTTAGAAAAACATTGTTGAGCTAAATCTGTATAAATCTAACCTTGCATTAGATGTTTACAATATTTCTTTAAGAGGTTATTTGTCATCATTTCAGTGGTATGGTCTACTACCGCTAGAGCTCGGCCTTTGGACAAGAAAATATCCGTTTGTTTTATCTTCATTCATAATTTAAAATTATCCACGGGGAGCCTATGATAAAGGCACGTAATCGCGAATAATTTACCGAATAATATCGATTTTTATTCATAAATAAATGATTAACCGTTATTTATGAATAATCTTGTCCAAACGCCGAGCTCTAACTACCACTTAAAGCTTAATAATTATATTTATTAAATAAAAATAAGGAATAAGGAAACCAAAGACGATATATTTGGATCATTTTATCAAGTGGTTAAGTTTTTATTTAAAGGGAAGATGAAGAGAAAAAGAAAACTAAAAAACGTATGGGAAATGTATCTGAATTGTGAGCAAAAGACTCCTCAGTTTTGACTTCATAAAATACAAGGGACATGCGCTGTTATATACACACCAAGAACGAGATTCAAAGAGTGTGCCGTAGCACGTGTCGCGGTTTATTTTACTACGACAAAGATTAAGTGGCATCTTTTGATTAGTCGGAGGTTTTACTTTTAACTAAATGCCAAATTTTTGTAAATTTAGCGACGCTTCATGGATATTTTATTACTTAAACGTGCCTTATTTTTAGAAACTTAATTTGGATCTTCATCTCCCTTGAAAAAAAAAACCCCAAATTATGCGGAAAATCTTTAGACCTCGGAAGGTCTTCTTCTATTAATAAAATTATCAAAATATATAACTACCATGGAGTATAATTCTAGAAAACTCAAGTCTCGTATTTAAAACGTGGATATACCACCCAACAAACAATGGTCAGCTATACAGCTAGAATAGAAAGACAGCCCTTTTTATCTAAATTTGATTTTAAAATATGAAATATAGACCATCAATTTTTGGTCAAATTAAATTAAAAGTACAAACGAGGTTAAAATGCATGTAGATATCCACTTAAAATTTAAAATTGATGGAATTACGGGTGGGGGTAGGAGAGGAGAAGGCGTGTTTTAATATAAAACACGACCCTGAATATCTCCATACAACCCTAGTTTTAATATCGTTAAGGAATATTTTAAATACAGTAATGGGGGCAAAACGGGGTCGGACCCCGTGATACCCCGAGGACGAGGTTAGGGACCCCCAAAAACGTCATTAAAATGCATTTTACCCTTTATGAATTATGGACGTTTTTAAAATTCACAAAGCGAAGCGGAATAAAAAAAAGAAAAAAAATTGTATAAAAGTTGAAATGAGTTATTTTCCAAATTGAAGAAGGAAGCTAGTCTAACTAAAGGAGAGCTTTTTGGGAATGAGTAGGGTAGAGGGGGGGGGGTGCGAATATTGTTTTCGCATTATTCGGCCAGAGAAATGAGAAGGGTTTAGAGAGTTAGCTATAGGCCTAAGAATACTGCCAAGCGTAGCTCAATGCAATTAAGGGGTGGCAAAAAAAAAAGAAGGGTAAGGGGTTGCTTCCATTTGGACCTATTAATTTAAGATCCTCGAGGGGAAACCGACCAAGAAGCGCGGGCGAGAAAAAAAAAAATAAAGGGAAAAAAGGGAAGAAAAAATCTCATCGAGTTAAAAAAAAAAAAAAAAAATAGGGGGGGGGGGGGCGGCAACTAGAAGAAAAGAGTGGAAAAATCGACTGTATTTTCAAACAAGTTCGACGACGACGCTATAAACTAAGATTACCATAGTTTCGCGACAAAAATAAATAACCAGCTCTCTTAGAACTTTCCGCGGGTTCACAGACAAGAACTATTAGCAAGAAGGATCAGACTAGGAGAGGAAAAGTGGGGACGGCGCAGTTCCTACTGCGTCGGCCTAAACTCCCACTCTGGGAGAACGGGGGTAGAGATGTTTCGTGGTAAAATGTTGTCACGTGGGTAAAACGGATCCTTTATCAGCTTCGTAGTAGCCATGGACGCTAGTGACCACGTGACAACAGTTTACCTCTAGAATTTCCTATCCCCCTTTCCACCCGAGTGGGAGGTTGGCTCTTCTCTCTCTAACTCAACGCAGCCCTACTTTTCCTCTCCTTGTCTGATCCTTCTTGCTATTAGAGACTGCGTCTGGACTACGATTCTACTCTAAGGCTTGGGGTATGGAATCAATTTTACGATCAAAATTATTCAATGTATCAATTATCCTTGGAGTCAGATATTTTAATTAATTTAGATGTATTTTAACTGAGAGAAAGAACTGATAATTGAAATTAAGGGGCGGGTCACTCATACTATTGGATTAAAATTTATGAACCTTCCACAATGCAATGATTAATTTTTGATTAAATTAAATTAGATTGATTAACCTGTTTAAACTATGAAACTATAGAGAATATATAACAAGATAGAAGGTTGAACTTTGTACGATGCTTCTTAGATTTAAGTTTCTACTTCCGGTGATTTGTATTAGAACCTATTTTTTGTTTTTAAAATATAAATTTTCTATCGTATGATTCCCTTAATCGTTAAAACTAATATAGTTTAGTTCCTAAGCTGATGATACATTCTAGCAAACCGCAATCGACGCTATTATAAAGAATTAACTAAAACCGCAGATAAATTCCTAAAAAATGAAGACATCCTTTTAAATTTCATTGTTAAGACAAAGCCTTCTTACTATATTCTTTATAATGAAAGAATAAAGTGCTCTAACGGTTGACCATGGAACTGAAACCTAAGTTACGTAATTTAAATATCCGACGACAAAAAGGTAACCTTTAAAACTATTAATATACATTCATAGCTACTTCCGAAAGACACGAAAAGGGTATAAAAGAGGGTCCTAAAAAAACGAATGAAGCATTTTGGGAAAATACCGCCAGATGGCCACCTTGCGGAGGAAGAAGCGTTGGATAGCGGGAACAAAAAAAATAATAAAAAAAGTAAAACAGTAAAGACACTTTCTCTTTCTTAAGAGTGAAACACCCTTAACTTGGTAGAAAGGATAAACTCAAATTCATGAAAAGTTTACGAGAACTACTTTATATCTATGGGGGTTTATCATTGTGTATTATTCTGCCTCAGTTTTCGCTACTTTGCAAACGAATCTTCACCAAAACTCTTCAAGTATAACACCATCTCGAAGCTGCAAGCAGGGTTCTTAGCATTGGAAAAAAAGGGTGCTCTGCTTTTTTTTTTTTTTTTTCTTTCTTTTTCAGCGAGTAAGAGGGAGAGTCAGAGATGGGATCAAGCGGCATTTCCCCCTTCACCACCGTTCTTCTAAACTCATTACCATAGAAAGGAAATTAAGCCGGTATTCCTGCGCCCAGGCCATTAACGTATGTCAAGACTAATTTCTCTAAAACTTAAAATTTACAGCTAGCGCGCGCTGTTTACCCATCGGCGCCGCCAACTAGAAAGTTTTACTTTATATATTTTAAAACAAGATTTAGAAAGGACATAAGACAGAAAAACAAGGGAGTTGTTACGGTACCCGATTTCTTAAAAATTAGACAATGTATTTGTCACGAAAAATTAAGACTCGGGATATTATATCAGAGATGAGGATTATTTTTCCATGACACCAAGCGATAAAATGGACTCGCAACGAAGTATAGTTTATGTAAGGATCTCTAAGAAAGAATATTAACTTTAATTTATAGTTTAAATCTTTAACTTCGGTTTAAATAGCATCTACTTTTCAGTGTAAGATGACATAAGAGAGGGTGAAAAAGAAAATAATTTCGACCAAAAATCGGTTAAGTTTGAAAATGAGACAGTGTCAAACTCTAAAAACTTAAGGTTAGTTAAATTAAATAATTCTACGCCTATGAGGTTGGATTTTATTAAGTCAAAGGTGATTGGTCGCGGGTCTTTTAATTTGTGCTAAAATCGGAATATGCATTTGGAGTTTTTGGCATAATTGAGTCATTTCCGCAATTCTTTGATTAAACGCAAAAACGCAAACTAGCCTTATAAAACTTACACGATTTTCCACTTTCACCCTCCCTTTAATATTATTCGCTAGCATGGACACAAAATCTTTTCATATTTGTGAGAGACCCTTGTCCGTTTAACTTCTAGAAGATAACGGGTGAATCTTGCGAGTAGGAGAACTACATGGAGATGAAGGTTGAAATGATGACGGCTGGATAAAACACACCACCAAATTTTCTTAGTTCTATCTTTTATGGAAGTTGAAACTCATCAGAACGTAGAAGCTTCTTGAAATGGAGATTATCCAAACATTATTTTTATCCTTATGACTTTTAATACTATGTAAAAATACGTAAGCATCAGCCTTTTGCAAACTGAGTAATATTTCCAGTACCGTTACTTTGGGTATATAGAAAAAAATTATTATTAAAACCACAGAACACGTCACAGGGTCATGAACATCTACTTTTCGCTAGGTTTATTAAAACTTGGCTGGTAAAGCTCCCGTGAAATTGTGGATTGCGACAAACATTCGCGCTTTTTGATATATTACTACTGTTTCCCATCCGCTCTATGTTCTAACAAGAACGTTCTAAATCTTTACAATGTCACTCTTGAATCCAGTCTAACCATAGCTATAATCTTGGTTGAAAGTGTTCTAAAATAATCTTAGAAGAGGTAAATATTTGGTATTATAAAATTTCACTTTGTCCCAATCTTGAAACAGGTTCTATTTGTTGGTTCCAAGGTGGTACACAAGTATAGATATTCATCCTATACTTTGTCCAAGGCTTGAATATCGGTTTGATTTTACCGTTTCAAATCGATTAAGAAATGTAGCTCTATTGCTATCCAAAAACCGTTAGGGTAGTTGTAACTGTCACGCAAAACCGTTTTAAAATAATCTCAGAGAAGGAGAGATGAAAAAACCGCGCGCGTGTTCTCGAAGCTAGTCGACCACTTAAATTTCTAGTTAAAAGTCATTAGTCTAGTTTACTTAGTTTTTTTGTAGGACTAGAGTTTGTCTGGAGAGAATAAGCGCGTGCCGAAAGAGTTGTGGTTTAGTTTTGTAGTTGTACGAGTGTGCCTGGGAAAAAAAAAAAAAAAAAAAAAAAACAGAAAAGAGCGGAAAAAAAAAATTGGCACCCACCTACAAAGAAAGGCTTTTGTGCACTAGACAAGTGGAGTTAGAAAGTTAGGCCAAGCGCCCTAGAACTAATTTCCGAACAAGTATAGTAAAAGAGAGTTCCAGAAGAATTGACGGAACTTTTTCCAGCTTTTTTATAAGAGGAAATTAATACAACAACCACTACTCGGACGCCAACGACATCGCGGACAAAAGCCGTAGCTATAGCAGCCGACAAAATTAAATTTCTACCAATAAGGAAGCTGAAAGGTCGTCTATCTCCCGAAAAGCTAAAAACCATTTAATCCTCGCAATATAAAAGCTTAAAAATAAATTCTTTTGTGTAGTTAGAAAGAACGAAAAGGTTTAGAGTCGGATTTCCTCTGGTTTATATAGAGTATATATAAACAAGAGCTTTCAAAAATAACTCTACACGCCGGAAACAATAAACCAAAGTTAAAATTGAAAATAAGGTATATGACTCGTGGTTCCCGAATTAACTCGGTGTCGGTAATTAAAGTGAGGCTGTCACCATTTATTTTTAATACCTAAGGATTATTGGAACGATTCAAGATTCCCCAACCTGCAATATAACAGCAAGAATCCATTCAGGTTCCATAAGAATATGGGAGCATAGCTTTAGCCTCTGGTACCATCCTCCCAAACTTTGTAACAAAAGTTCGTCTGCAATTTTCGCAACATTTGTACGCTTAGATCTTTTTTCGGTCGGCTCCATTTTTATTGCCCAAAATATTATGTCAAGGTCGTTAGTGGCGCGGGTTAATAATAGATGTCAGGAGCGATTTACTTGAAAAATCGATTCGAAGCAGACGAACTTTTGATACAAAGTTTGGGAGGATGGTTATTGAATCACGGCCTTCCCATATTCTTATGGAACCTGAATGAATTCTTGATAACAGTAAATATACACTAAAGTCTATCACTTTATTCCAGAAAAGTAAACAACGCCCCGTAGCTTAATACTATCAGCAAAGGCCCAGTAGACCATCACTTAAAACTAGCCAAAAAAGTTATCATTCCTGTCTGCCTCGAGTGATTTGGACTCTTCCTTGAAATTTTGAGTAGGGAGCTCGGGACGGAATTTAGGCGGGCCGCGCTTGGCTATATTGTCTCCCCCCCCCCTCCCCACTTTCCAAGAGTGGCGCTTCCGATTTCTTACGCCGACTGCGGTCG
The DNA here is from genome assembly GCA_963920705.1 of Odiellus spinosus. Taxonomy (NCBI): domain Eukaryota; kingdom Metazoa; phylum Arthropoda; class Arachnida; order Opiliones; family Phalangiidae; genus Odiellus; species Odiellus spinosus. Next base: position 15,735,183 of record OY987228.1, on the reverse strand, counting down.
CTAGAGTGTCTCGAATCAGAATCTGTCGGTACATTTACCTGGACCTTTGCTGATAGTATTAAGCTACGGGGCGTTGTTTACTTTTAAGGAATAAAGTGATAGACTTTTGATATACAGTATACGTTGATAAAACCGACGCGCGCATATATTTTTGCAAGAAAGTTAAGAAATCAAATCCAGAGGAAATTGAGCCATTTGAATAATCTAATGTTCGTTTAATTTAAAACGAGTTCTACAAGGCGTAGATGGTGGCCATTCCTAAGCGATTAAATACAACCATATGCCTTCATCGCCTTTATTTCATACCGTCATACCCTACTCGCTATATGCCTCGCGTGAAAATATCTTCATTCGAGTTTTATTGGGTAATTTTCAAGTATTTATACACCAGTAGCTGGAAATATTACTACCGGTTCTAAAGAACTTCCGTTTCGTTAAGCGCGTTTTCCACACTCGAAAATTAAAATAAGAAAAATGCGTACGTAGCAAAGGCTTCGCTAGCAACCAAACCAAAGTTCAGCGAGTTTTCATTTTTGCCCTTCAATCTTTGGCGAGATTAGAATACGTCGGAAATCTCAACAAGTATTAAGCTTCATAAATAACTTTCCTTTCATCTTTAGACGGTTTCGGCCACTTTTGGTTCCGAAATTGAGATTCGAGTGAAGCCTAGATTCGCGAGTGACGAAATCTAAGGTTGATCTTAACTGAAAGAAGGGCGGAATTCTGTTTTATTCTTCATTTTTACGCTTTCGTCAACCTTCTCTTCTAATTAAGGGCGTATCCTTTTTTAAAAACGCCGATTCTTCACTATAATCACTAACAATGTAAGAAGATAGTGAAATTAACGTTGGAAAATCCTGAATTTGATGTATAAACGAGTTGATTTCGAGAATGCAAATGACTGTATTTAAAATATCACGTACGGAGGTTAGTATTACCTTTTATTTGAAAATAACAAGAGTTGCATCGGTTTTCCGGTCTCTTCTCTAAAGTCGCATGCGCAATAAGCTACGGTCACACTAGCATTTCTTAATAGATTTGAAAAGGTAAAATCAAACCGATATTCAAATTGCCAGGAATCGTTTTAAGCGCCATTTGTTCATGAATTATCTCTTTAAATCGATTTATTCATCTATCGGTTGTTGAAACCGAATTGGTATGAAACTGGTTCCCGAAGCAGTTTCGAGAAATCTAGTCAAATCGATTCGAGAAAAGACGGTTTCCCTTTCACATGACTCTAGCGTAACTTTCTGAAACGGTTTAAATGAATTCCAAGGCCAAATATGAACGCAGTTATGGAGACTTTTAAACCGATTTGTACCGTTTTGGAAAGATTTAAGAGTAAATTTTAGGATCAACTGTTGAGATGCTTGATTAATAATTATTAATACAACTAAAAGTCGATTTTAACATTCAAAAATGGTTTGAAAATTATTCAAAAATTGCCTAGTGTGAACGTATCTTAACTATATCTGTTGTAAAACGACTCGCTTCATTCAAGAGAGATTGTAAAGTAAGTGGAAGTAGAGGCGGATTTATACACAATGTTAAATGCAGTAGGATAAAGAAGTAGTTTGCCAACGTATCTTGGAATTGGGGTATATGTTTCTTCCGGGAAAAGGTGTAACAAAATATACGCAATTGAGAATCATTTCGAGTTTTCACTAAGTACAAATTTAAAGGGTTCCTTCTATATTCAGATAGACGTCAACCTCGCTTTGTAATGAAACCAGATTTGAACTAGAAACCCTTGTTATTCATTCTAATTCTCCCAAGTAGTTCCAAGAATCATGTAGCTATAGCGACGTAAGGTATATATGAGACAGCCCAATCGGAATTTCTTGGTTTTTGGCCAAAAAGGTTGGATTCACGGAATCGGATTCATACGTCACTATTTGTTATTCTCGTACGCTTGCCTGGATAGAAATCAAATTAGGCGAAAGCTTCCTAAGAATCGAATTACTGAGCCTGTGATTTTTAAATTCAATATAACAACAAATACAGGTACATATCTTTGTTTGACAAGGGCGGGACTTAAATTTAATTAAAAATACCTCCCCTCCCGTTGATCTTAGATATTTCTAATTTTAAAAGCGATTAGTTGCCATTTGGCTCTTTTAGTGAACTTTTCCCAATTTAAAATGGTTTCTTAATTTCTAAGAGTAGATATCACAAGATAATTAACAGAAAAACAATATTGTAAGAAAAAAAATTTAAATTAGCTGAAAGAGAACATTTTAACCCGCGTAACACACACTTCAATCACTTCTACCCCTTTCCACCACAATCCTGTAGCCTCAAAATTAAGTAAAAGTAATCATTTATCGGCAATTGTAATATTAAGTAATGTTCTTGTTCTTTCGTGTTACGTCTCTCAAAAAATAATATTTTACAAAATTTGAGATTTTCGCCACATTAGGGGAGTGAGGGGGGTTAAGTGACGTGATCCATATAATGAATCAAATTATTTTTCATTAGTGGTCTAGAGTAAACCACGTCTTACAGGAAAACTGGATTTTAATGTTTAACACCCTTTAATCCGTTCATTTAATCTCTCGCTAAGTAAAACAAAATCCATTTTTCCATTTTTAAAAACATCGATTAATTGTAATTAAACCCTAAATTAAATAAGTTAATCTTATTATTCGGCAATATATTTTAGCGGAAATTGGCAAACCAAGTGGAAGGGTGAGCCACAAAATTCTCTCGCAATAATATAAAAAAATAATTTTATTTCTATAGGAGTGGTAAAACCGCCCACGGAGCAAATTCGTTATAATCTCAATTAGCATCCGCTCATAATGATCATAAAAATAAGGAATCCTTCGCTAATTACGCCATAATGATCAAGATGAAAAAAAAAATTAAAGCTCCCGTACGAGAGTCGCGACATTTAGTCGTTACTCACGATTTAATATAACTTCAACTTGGTCGAAAAAGCGAATAAAATACGTTTTCGACATACTATTCTAAATTCATGCACGCCTCTATAGTGTTATAGGAGTCAAATTCCTGGCAAAAAACACCCGTGGTAGCTAAACAATTTAAATTCCATCAAACGTGTGGAGTTAGCGGGCGGAAATGGGAATGTATAACCGGAAGGAAATAAGAAAAAAAACGTAGAAAAGTGAAAGGGGCTTCCAAAAAAAGAAAAACGAATTTACCGAGACTTGAAATTCTTACATACCAGAAGTCATGAATGAAATTATATCTAACCCCGAAGAAATAACAAAAAAAGCATTGGATATCGTTCGTCGTCTGCTATTTCAAGTTTTTTGAGTGAACTTAAATTTGAAATATCATAATTCGAGTGGTAAGACACTCTTGAATTCTTAGTACACACTTCAGTACCACTTTGACCGTGCAAAAGGGTTAGCTGGATTCATGGAGATCCCGTACTCCCCATATAATGATCATCGATCACTGTCATTGGGTGATAACCCTTACACTCGTATGGGAAACGAACTAGGGGTCAGACACTCTTGAATTAGCTGTACACCTGAGTTCGCGAGTGTCTGCCCCATCGGGAATGCAGGATCTCCATGAATCCAGCTAAGCCTAATTTCCGGGTAAGTTTTTCAGGGAGTTAATTTCTATAAAATTCAAAAGTTATTTTTACGCGTAATTTTCCCAAAGTATATTGAAATAATATACATACATTTTCTTAACCATATTTATTTTCTAATATGAACTTCCTTCTAATTTACGTCAAGACATTTCGATAATTAGGTAAAAGAAAAACGTAGGCGAAATTTCGCAATGAAACCCGGCCAGCATCAGCAATTTCAAAACAGATTTCCTTTATATGTAGATCAAAAACTTTTAATTTTGAATGCGAAACAGAAATGACGTGTAAAAGAAAGGTCGTACGATGAAATGACCCCCATATAACCACGAAATTCGTACAACGAAATGAAAGAATTGAGACTAGGAAATAGAAACCCGAATAAAACGAAAAATGAAATACTGGCTGCTGTTCAAACTATAGAGACGTTCGATATCGTGACTGGGCTTTCAAATTCAAAACTTGGATTCTGACAATAACGAAAAACCTTTTCTTCTTTCTTATTTTTACTTCAATAAAAATAAAAAAAAACTGAATGGATGATACCCTTTCTCGAATAATAACAATAACAAGAGATATTTCTGTAAAGATAAACTGAAAAAACCTTTCATTACTATGTTTTTGCTCGATTTATTTAGAAATATTTTCCCGAATAACACGTATAGAACAGGATGTAAAAACGATTGCAAAGGGAGAATAAAATAAAAATGAGTTAAAATATAATCGACTTGTTTCCTAGCTTCGCACTAATTGCTCGTTAATGTTTCAATAAAATTTCTAATTGAATCGTTTCGAAATCAAAATTCGTTTTAGAATGAAAGCTCATAGTTACTCATATATTCTCCCATCCAGGAGTTTCCTGAGGAGGTTGTAGCTGTCTGTCGTCATTCATAACAGTTACATTCAATTCCCTGATTGGTCAAATTTCGTACGTGTCGTCACTTCTCCCTCTTTTTTGCTAGGTTGTTTAATCATTTCATACGAGCAAAGGTATAATAAGACCCCATAATGACTGATTTTCATGCTTACTATAGTTTCTGGTCAATTCTAGACTATATTTAAAAGAAGGAAGGCTTATACCTATCATATAACAATCTTAAACCATAGAGTTCATGACCTCAACTATAAAACTACCCGGAAGTCGTTTCTAATTAAGTCTATACGTACAACACGTAAAATATAAATTATGACTCGTATCTTGGCATTACATTCCACTTCGTACTTTACAAAATAACGAAGGAAAAAATACACGGTGCCTGGAGTCATATCGTAATCGTTATATTTATAAGAAACGTTCACACTATACACTTTTAAACCATTTTCGAATCGTTTTGAACGTACAAATTATTTTTAGAAAAGCAAAAAATTAAATTTTATGACTCATGATCTCATACAGCTGACTCCAAACTTTTGCAATTTGACCTTTTCATAACGATTAAAATGGTTTCAAAAGCTACGGTCACACTAGCGTTTCAAACCGATATTCAAATCACCAGAAATCATTTTAAGCGTCACGTGTTCACGCATTATCTTTATAAATCGATTTATTGTAACTTCATCTATCAGTTGTTGAAACCGAATCGGTACGAAACTGCTTCACGAAGCAGTTTTGAGAAATCGAATCAATTTCATTCGAGAAAAGACGGTTTCCCGTTCACACGACTCTAGCGAAACGTTTTAAATCGATTCCAAGGCCTAGTATGAACGCGGCTAAAGTCTCTATAGAGTGTGAACGCGACTATAGATATCACGCGGTGTAAAAAACATTACAGGAGAAACGCGTTTTATACCGCCACCGACACAATGTTTATGGCGCTGATTTTTTTATTCCATCGTACAATAGCTACCTAAAAATTACCGTTAGGGTGCTGGGGAAAGTTTGGTGGCTTGTTCTACTCATTAATCTTTATCGCTGATACGAGAATGAACGCGTTTGGAATAAAGGATAGCGGGCGAGCTTCGGACCAAAATGACCGAATGGCCGAAGAAAGCCATATCGGCTCGGCCTCGTTATGCACGAAGTATACAAAATAGGTACGGGGTTTCTAACTTTCTTACCGAGTACTTTGTAGTTTCCACGAATATTTCTCTATTAACACTGACGAGTAGAACGACGGTCAAGTCGAGCGTGGCTTAAAACCCTCGAGGGAGTGGTCGCTTCGTAACGAGAGATCTTGTTTACAACACCGTCTGGTCGAGTAAAAATATAAAAATGCCCCGAAACGATCCTCACGAGGAATTTTCCCTTCCTTCGCGGGAAATGTATTACCAAACCCATAGTTTAGCTTTCTCATACGCGCTTTCGCTAATCACTAGAGACGTGACTTGGCCTTCCTTTCGTTTTATTATACCAATATAAAGAGGGCCGCGTGGTATAGATATTGTTCGATGGACGCTTATTTCCAAAAGCTTTACTTTTGAGGACATTGCCACCGATTCTATAGTTGGAACTAGCCATGAAATAAAGATATTTCAGCACGTACAAATCTAAGCATCATCCTCTCCTCCCCCAGCACTATATATCTTTAAGAAAATAAACCAGTTAAGGAAGCCGCGGACACTCTTGTTTAATAATTAACCCTCGGAAAGTTTCAAGACGTATAATAAATTATTTTCGTTAATAACCTTTTCCATTTACAAAATGAATACGGATATTTTCTTAAGTTAAATTTAAGGCCGACCTTAAAACAAAAAGGTGCTTTGACAAATGGAAAATCCAGTGCTTCGTAGCAAGAAGGATCAGAGAAGGAGAGGAAAAGTGGGGACGGCGCAGATCCTACTGCGTCGGCCTACACTCCCACTCTGGGAGAACGGGGGTAGAGATGTTTCGTGGTAAAATGTGTTCACGTGGGTAAAACGGATCCTTTATGAGACGCGTAGTAGCCGACGACGCTAGTGACCACGTGACAACAGTTTACCTCGAGAATTTCCTATCCCCCCTTTCCACCCGAGTGAGAGGTTGGCTCTTCTCTCTCTAACTCAACGCAGCCCCACTTTTCCTCTCCTTGTCTGATCCTTCTTGTTAGTAGCAATAGATGCCCTGTTCATATTCAGTTTGTTAAGAACCGCTTGGCACGGTCTTCAGTTTGTTGAGAACCTGGTAAATGATTTCCGAGAAGAAAGGGAGCAAGTTTGATCATTGTTACGAAGCAATCGCTTAAAATTCAGTATGTCATGATATAAATATAGAAAGATTTGTACATCGGATTCCGCAGTCGCCATGATTTTGCTTTTAATATAGATTTTATATAAAATAAAAGGGTTCCGAAAACGCATTATCATATCGGCAAAATTTCCATTTCATATTCAACGTAAAATTTCAGATCATTCCCCGATGATTCCTAATCAGAACGAAATAAGTTTGAAGTTCCTTTAATCAAATTACGATTGAAAATCTTTCCTCATTAAGTTGAACATTTGATGTCAATGACTTCCGTATTAAGTAATACGAACCCCATTCAATAGAGAACCCCACCGCCGCATTTCTAATTCCTATAATTGATGAAACTTAATTAAATTCTTCTCTCCAAATGGAAACGCCACAAAGTGTTAAAGCTAAATCAAAGAGTGTTCATTTTATATAAGATCACGCGAGAGTGACTGTGATAGAGAACTCTTATCTACAAAACTCAAACGCATTATAAGTCGTGATGAATACGAGATTCGGCATAATCCTACCTAAAGTAATTTCTCCCTTCCAAAGTCTCTTCGTATATAAGTTCAGAAATAGGCTTAGATAACGAAGCACTCAAGAGATCAGAATGAAAAGACCCAGGAAGCTTTAGAAAAGCGAAAGTATATAACCATATACGGGACATATATAATTTACAATGGTGGAAGGATCGTAAATTCCTATAGAAAATCGGGTAATTTCACGAACATTTAGATCTTTTCCAAGCTTATTGCGTAGTATACGGTCCGATGCCCTATAGTGAGAGCTATTTCTAACGGAAAATCTGAGAGAGAAAGAGAGAGCGAAGCTTTATAGGACGGAGGGTGCCGTTTGATGGAGCACCCGAACGATATCTAAATTCATCAAGAAAGCCTTTTAGGGATAAGATTTTTCCAGCGCTGCAGCGATGAGTAATGCGTTTGGTAATGAGAATAGACCAGGGAGCGCTTTCGGGGTCGGGTATTATTTTCTCTCATCAAATTCCCGAAGCGAGCGAACGCCAACGCTCCAAACCATGCACCACATCACCGCAGTTGCGCCGGCCACCACCGAGAGCAACTACTACTACTACTAGGGGGCGCGTCCATCGATTGATCCCCGCGAAATTTGTATCGAAGAAGAGCCGCGAGAGCGAGGCGGAGGTAGTGGGGGGTTCGCGTATAGCGCCGCTCTACGGATTCCGGCGTAATTACCTCGGAGCTTCCTTCACCAAAACCCGCTACCGAAACAATGTCCCTTTTCCATACGTAACATACACCGAACAAATCCGAATGAACACCATCAGGACACGTTTGACAACCCTTTCTTCCCAGGTTTCTACTTTATTCGAACTAAAATCATGGACAAAAATCTCTACTCTCTCCCTCTTTCGAATCAATGCTTTTTTACGACCGAGCCGGAAATTACCAAATGGACTCGTTTAAGTTTGGTCTAGGTCGTTCCGAGAGAAGGAAATCTCGCCCCAAAAAAAAAAAAATCGCTACTGTAGTACCGTCATACACTAAAAACAAACCTAGTTTTACATTTTGTATTTTCCGACCAAGCGAGAGAGATTCGTTTTGGGATTTATCTCTTTTGCTTTTTTACTTATACATTCTCCAAATCTAGAAATCTCTGGAACCTTAAATCGTTTCACTTCAAAAAGGGATTTATGTTCGACTATAATACGGTTGTAGATGAGTGAGATGAACAGAGTAAAAATACTCTTTTTGACCTTAAGACAGTCTTGAAACGTTTTTTTTTTTTTTTTATTTCAAAAAGAAGCATCCTTTCAGATTTATTTTGTATTTGTTTTTATTTTTTTGGGTGGATAATATACGAAAGAGTATGGTGTGAAGGATTATTGTAATATAATTCAAAGTGGAAGTGTTATCCAAGTTTCTTGTTAACCTTTCGTGGCAAGATAGTGCGAGTTATAGGAATTATTTGAAATATATAAGTAGTGATTTCGAGAACTTGCGTCAGTATCACTTGGAATATGAAAAAGCTAAGATCAAAAGGTACTCATCAAATCATTAAAATTAATTGAAGAGTTAAATATAAATTTTCTAGGGACTTTGGCACGATTTCAATCAGTGGCGAGGCATAATTTTACTATCTTAAAATAATCTATGGGAATGCGCACTTTATAATGGTGCAATCGGTTTATGACTAGGAGATCGTAGAGAAAAGTTACGGCCATTTTAAGATAGACCTTCAAACGCAATGTGTTTTTTTAAACAAAGAAATATTTATGTTAAAACTTAAGTTCTCCCTGAAAAGTTCATAACCCCTAATATATTCATTGCCCCCCCCCCCTTTAATTATAACCCTCTAACTTAGCAAAGATACCCTCCAGGTTATACCAAAACACTTTTATAAATATCCTACGAAAAACAAGAAAATGTTGAAATAATTAAGCGCTGTTTAACGGGTTGGCGAAGATGAAAGCTTCCAGACCCTTTAGCCCCGCTTTTAACTGATCAAAGGCATAAGGACACCGCGGCGGGCGAGAAACCGTACCTTCCTTCATCCCCCTTTCGCGTTGAGAGAGGAGAACAGGCAGGCAACGCTTCTCGATCAAAACGTATAGAGAATTGAGCGTAAGGCAGTTATATATTGGGGAAAACGCGAATCAGCGCCCTCTACTAGAGCGGAAATGGACGGCAAATCGCTTACGCCTCTAAGTCGAGGTATCCTGTATACAGATTGTATACATATATACGAAAATTCGGGATAGGCCTATAATGTTCAGTCAATAAGTCACTCGATATATCGTTAGATTTATATAATAATAGTCGCCGGCGAATAGCAAAACGACCATCTCCTCTCAGTTGGAGAAGATGCCTGATGGGGCCCAAAAACGGGAAAGAGAGAGAGAGAGGGGGGCTGTCCTCCGGCTGCCGGGTACAGATCATAGCCCTTTAAACGCCTAACGAGTTTCAATCCTTTAATTAAGGGACTCGGTATTAAATGGCGAGAACAAGGAGTTTCAATTCGCCTAGAAACTCCCTTTTGAAATGGGCGAGAGAACAGTCATTGGCCGTATACTTAGGCGTATACCCTATCTCTGGCTCGCAGCGACGAAACACGAGGTCCATTCAATGGGCCATCTCCTCTCTATAATATATAGAAAAGGGGACCCTATAACCCCACCAATCCTAGTGACACCCTATATTATATTCCCATAGATCTCCGATACAGTCAAAGGTAGAGAGAGCCGACATTACTGTATAGTCTCTATTCCCCCTGGATCGAATTGAATCGTATCTAACAATGGTCTATTCAAATCCCCATGCGCAGAAATATTTTTAAAAGAAAATGTATATAGTATATATCTTTCTTAAAGAATATACTCAATCAAATTGGATCAAATTCAAAGATACTTCATAGCGAGAATTGAGGATAATGAAAATCAGTGTTATTGAATTGGAAAGTTAAGAATTAAGGAGATTGTGTAATCATAAGCTTATAACAGTGAGATACGTAGCTAAAACATGTTGAACGTCAGAGTTAAATCTCGCCACTGACATGGTTAAACTAAAAGAAAACAACTTGACGCAGATTTTCCATCTTCAAATACCCCGACTTTTCGACTTTTCCAAGTTTTTCCTGACCATCTACATCATTATTCCCCGAGCCATTTTCCCGTGAATTTAAGTAGTATTATGTTAAATTATGGAGTGTATAAAAAGCTTAATAATATAATAAAGTGTTATCAAAAAGTCGTGGGGGTGAAGGGTTAAGCCTAAGCTTGATTCTTGATCTATGGCAACCCTTAGAAAATAAATTATCTAATATATCGGTTAGATGTACTTCAGATTTCATTACTTAGAGTTCATTTCTAAAACCACGCACTCTTCAACAGACTTTAGTTTTCGTCATACTTAAAACTTAAGTTCTGCACGGAAGCTTCAACGCTTATATTACCAAAGAAATTTTATCAACTAATGGCCTGTATATAGAACTAGACTATATTTATAAGCGTGGCTAGACAGATTTTGGATTGAAAATAAAACGGTTTAATGGATAGGCAGGCAACAAAAACGCTTAGCAACTTCGCGGGTCTGAGATAATTAGTTCGGACAGGTTCTTTCTTATTTAACAAATAGTCACCAGCCGACTTTCTAAAATTCACAAAGTATAAAGGAAGCTCCCATTTTTCTTAGAGAAACGGGGTGGCGTTAATTACGCAGCGCCATCTCGTCCGGAGAAGCGTAGACGGCCTACTTTCCCAATTTTCTTTAAAAGGTTAAAATTAATAGAGGCGGTAATTGGAATCTTCGCGCGCGTAAAGTCCGCGAAAGTGCCCCGCTTATACCGAGAGTTGTTTAATTCCGCTTCATTTTTAATTAATTTCCAAAAGAATTCAACGGCTCGGGAGCTTTCTCGCGTCGGAAATCATACGGCTATAGTGAAATACTCGAGTTGAACGTCAAAATTTTGCTTTTCCTCATTTACCAAAAGGTACGAGTTGAAAAGAGGCAAAAGTTTTAACCTACTTTTCAATTAATATTCACACTTTTGAATGGTATACCATTTACCCTGAACAAACAAGTCTAATTAAATACGGCTTCGAGAAGATATTAAAATAAAAAGTTAATTTGAAAATTAAATGAGGACATTTCATTAAGCAGTTTTTCTATCAACGATAAGTTTAACATTTGTCTGTAGAGCTCTAGATACACAGACGATAATTAAATTTAACTGGCAATTTAATTATTATTCCAAAATTATAATAGGCATCTTATGGTTGACATCCCTCATCAGAAAGGGGTTAAAGAAATACAATATTTATCGAAAAAGTGTTTTTGAACTATGACCCGTCAAATAAAGGTGGGTGTCTTGGGCACGAAGCCCCTCGCGTCAGACAAATTACGGTGCCTCCGATTTTAACCTTTCATCTGGGCAATAATTAAGCACTCCCATAGGGCCCCTGGTTTCAGAGTCAAACTGAGTGACCAAACATTCCAATTTAGAGCACCCATTAATCCCGCCCCACCCCGCGAATCTCGTTTTAATCCAGCCATGAAGGAAGATTACATGAAAATAGTGAACTTCTAAGAACCTTTCATTAACTTCTGCTGAACTACAAACCAATACCGCGCTTTTATTTTAAATCTTATAACGAACAACGGAGAACCGCAAATTCCGAGAAATCACGTAAGATGGGTAATTTATTTCCAAGATGGTATTCGGGGAGAAGATGCCTACCAAGGGGGAAATGTATTTTGGTTTAAAAGATGAGAACGGAAAATCTGCGAAGGGGGTGGAGGGTATGAGAGAATAAAGTATATTGAATCTAGGGAGTACTTTCGGACTTGTTAAGAGCAACGATTTTGTTTTTGGGGCGCGTGGGAAGCCGAGGCCCGAAATAGAACACGGGTCATTTGAATATTTTAGAAGGCCGAAGTGGCGGGGTCATTCGCTCGTCGCTCATTTGGTTCGGTCGCGAACGCGCTGCGCCGGGGCGATAATGAAACATATTCCTCGGAGGTTTTAACGGCGGAATACATGAATAATTTAGCGAGTGCCGAGAAAACCGCGGGCCAAAGAAAGAAGAAGAATGACCGAACAGGCAACACCCTCGATTTTCGATAAGGACTTATTTTAGAACACCCGACTAAAAAAATTGCTAGAGAAAATTTTAATCCATACCATTTCTTCCACCCCCTCTTTTTCTTGAAGGGGGGAGGGGTAGGAAAGGATGAAAATGAAGCTCGACAAGACCAGTATATTCAATTAGATTGATATAACGCGAATTATGGTAAATCTTAGAGTCTCGAGGGTTAAGGAGACGTTGGAAGCAATGTCTTTATACGCTAAAATTATACGCGTTTTGGATATTCCGGAAATTATTACACGATGACATATCTTATCAAGCGGTTAACTCGATCCTTTACACAAAACTTATTAACTTAGAATATGATTAAATTAATTTACGATACTGAAACTTGATGGTTAAGAAAATTGATTTGAGCAACGCCTCCTATATTTTATTAAAGCCAATGCACGCTCATGAAGCATGAGGGGAATTTAGCTTGTATAGGTTTAGGTTTGTAATTTTTCTTGATAGGTGGCGGGATCATTCGGCGATTTTTGCAGACGCGTCTCTCCCGTTACCGTGGCAACCCAACGTAGGAAACGTTACTACGTCGGGTTGCCACGGTAACGGGAGAGAGGCGTCTGCAAAATCTTCGGTTAATCGCGCCTACATAGAGGAGAATTTTGCGAACTATATTTATCTCTTGGATTTTTTCTTTTTTTTTTTTTTTTCTGCGTGCACTGACTTTGATGAAATATAGCAGGCGTTGATTTGAGTTCAAGTGATCAACTTTGAAATGATCGATGTAAATGAATTGATATGAAAAAAAAAAAAAGCAAAAATCTAACCATCGTGGATTAATTGGAAATAAACCATTGTCCATCATTTTAAAATAGATAAATTATTTACTATTTAACGTTTTAGGATAGCTTACGGCCCTACTAGTCCCTTTTCAACCTATACTATATGGTTGGAACATTACAGACATCCTCCACTCTCCAGTGGAATTCATCAGAAATATCTGGTATTATTATTATCTAATAAAAAGTAACGTCATTGAACTTGTTCGATGAATAAAACGAGGCTAATTCTGTATAGAAAACGATATTAATATCCTTCAAAAACTCAAAGATTCTCGATGGTGAAGCGCAAAACGCAATTTTTTCCCCCCCATCACGAAGTTATCGAAGTTTAATCAGTATCCGAGATTTCAAAGGCTTTAAAGCTATAGAATCCTCTCCATCTAGCGTGACTTTTCTTACAGATATTTCGGAGGGTAGATGCGGAAGTTCCGAAAACTCCGACTGGTTTTGACTATTCTATATAGGCATTAGTGAAAGAGAGCGAGCGAGGGCGTTGTCAATAGCGTGTCAAAGGGGTTGGCGCCCCGTCAAAAATCACCAAGACATAACGAGGCGAAGTAGATTAAAATCCCTCGCTTAAATGTCATTAAAACGGTGGGGTGGACCCCTCTTCGAAATATATAGAGGTTTCTACGCGGAAAATGGACGTCTTTCGATCTCCGCAGGCCGCCATGAATGTCATTCCAGGTTCAACTCTATACTCCTAGCTGTAGAGTGCCCGGCACGTGCCAAAATTTCTCTCTCGAATGAAATATTACGTCAGAAGCTCGAGCTTGCTTTTCCAAAAATCCGCGCGTATACCAGAAGAATTTTTCTTCTCCTAAAGGCGACTGGCGCACGGTCTAAAAGTCCTCGTCGCTATGGCAACGACGTACGAGGGCCTTGGTCAAACAAACGAGTGCAAATACCTCTCTCACTCTCTCTCTTCAACCCAACCGCTACCACCGCGCTCTTCCTAATAAAAATATTAAATTTAAAAACCGAGAAATGTCAATAAGAAGAGCGTTTTTATTAGCAAAAGAAGCGACGAGTTGGAAAAATTGAAAACTCGGGGAAAAAAAACGTCGCGTTGCGCGCAAAACGGGAGTGAATATTTTTTTTCCTCAAAAATAAAAGTTTAATAAATTTGGGATATTGCAATTCGCGAGTTTTTATATATCTATATGTTATATATTTTGTACATCGCCTCTTCTCTCATCTTTACTCTTTCTCTATCTCTCTCTCTCGCTAGCTACTTCTCTTGAAGTTCTCTGAACAAAACGCTAGTGGTGAAATTTAATTTTAGTTTCCGAGTTCTCCCCCTTTTCCCTATGGGAGTCAATAAGGGAACTTTCTTTCCAACAAAAACCTACTAGAGTGTTTTATTTTTCCCCATGAAAGGGTTTATTTGTAAATGCAATATGTTGAAGTCACAAGCAATTCCATTCTAAACCCACTCTAACTCCCAATCCCTTCAAACGTTCTATCAGTATTTGAATAAACTTTAATAAAAAAAAAACTTTTTAAAAAGTTAAAACTCAATATTTATCTTCGATTAATTTTGTTTCATTTATCGTTCTACGTAGTTGCGAATATAAAATATAGAGAAAATATTGATTTTATATTCAAGATCTTGAAAAATAAACAAAACTACAAATTGGAATGATAAAAAACTAAAGAAGAGTTTACTCGAAGTATTTTTAAACTATAAATTTCTTTAATCTTTTAAAAACAAACTTTCCACAGACTGACCTTTCTAAAGTCAAAATTTTCCTGTGTGACCTTTCTCAAGCAAAACTTTCCCGACTGACCTTTCAAAAAGCCAATTTTAAATTCACTGACCTTTCAAAAAGCCAATTTTAAATTCACTGACCTTTCAAAAAGCCAAATTTCTAATGGCTGACCTCCAAAGGACAAAATTTCTAATGGCTGACCTACAAAGGACAACCTTTCTATTGGATGACCTTCAAAGGACAACCATTCTATTGGCTGACCTTCAAAAGGACAACCTTTCTATTGGCTGACCTTCAAAAGGACAACCTTTCTATTGGCTGACCTTCAAAAGGACAACCTTTCTATTGGCTGACCTTCAAAAGGACAACCTTTCTATTGGCTGACCTTCAAAGGACAACCTTTCTATTGGCTGACCTTCAAAGGACAACCTTTCTATTGGCTGACCTTCAAAGGACAACCATTCTATTGGCTGACCTTCAAAGGACAACCATTCTATTGGCTGACCTTCAAAAGGACAACCTTTCTATTGGCTGACCTTCAAAAGGACAACCTTTCTATTGGCTGACCTTCAAAAGGACAACCTTTCTATTGGCTGACCTTCAAAAGGACAACCTTTCTATTGGCTGACCTTCAAAAGGACAACCTTTCTATTGGCTGACCTTCAAAAGGACAACCTTTCTATTGGCTGACCTTCAAAAGGACAACCTTTCTATTGGCTGACCTTCAAAAGGACAACTTTTCTATTGGCTGACCTTCAAAAGGACAACCTTTCTATTGGCTGACCTTCAAAAGGACAACCTTTCTTTTGGCTGACCTTCAAAAGGACAACCTTTCTTTTGGCTGACCTTCAAAAGGACAACCTTTCTTTTGGCTGACCTTCAAAAGGACAACCTTTCTTTTGGCTGACCTTCAAAAGGACAACCTTTCTTTTGGCTGACCTTCAAAAGGACAACCTTTCTTTTGGCTGACCTTCAAAAGGACAACCTTTCTTTTGGCTGACCTTCAAAAGGACAAACTTTGTATTGGTTGATTCCTTATTACATAATTATAATGACATATATATAACATGCTTAATTGTTATTTTATATTAAAACCTTAATATAAAACATTGCCAAATAAACAAGAATGGGTTTTTCTCTGATAATTTCGTTAATATTATTAATTTCGTTAATTAAGCTCAGAAAATGAATAAGTCATGTTTAAGTCTTTTACACGTACTTATCTATATATGTTGATATTACACTAGCGCTATATATTGCCGCTATATCTTTTTGACCGAGTCATTTACCTCGTTAAAAGCAACGACCCGTGAATTCCCGGGGTCGAGTGTTTTTAGCCTATAGCTCTTCTCTTGAAAGAGCGCCCCTAAGGTATAATATACGAACTAAGATTTGGAAGATATATTCCACGCACTACGTACGTAACGAAAAACGAAAGTTACCTTTTTTTTTTCTTTCGTGACTCGTAATGAAAAGAAGAAACTTGAATGACGACGAGACTCGCGACGATCGAGGTGAACAACCCGGTTCATCTCGAAAAAAACCCGACCAAGAAAACGTAAATTTCGTCCGTAGTAGCAAACAAGACAGGGGATTACGTATTATTGACGTCAGAGTATCTAATCAAGGGTATTTAAGAATAAGGGTAGAACCATTAACAATTAATCGAAATCTTAATAGATAAAGATGAATAACCAATCTGCAGGGTGTCCATAAGCGTCCTCTAACGGCAAACAGTGATAAAATTAGGAAAGTGGCTGCTATAGATAAAGATTAGGTAGAAGTGCAAGTAGGTTTGTTAGTTACAACTTTCGCCACCGTTTTAAACGCCAAGTTCTTTATTGTAATTCATCTTTATCTATTAAGATTTCGATACAATTCGTTCAATGGGGATTAAGTACATATAACCTCTAGAAATAACTAACGCCCTGTTCAACTTATATCATCTAAATTCGTTTTAAATTAATTAAATTGTAGAATTTGCGTTACGAGTATATAGATCAGAGTCCAGAATAGTCCTGGTCGATTTGCCGGAATTGGGCGCTTGTCTCATAGCCGCGCCGCCATCTTTTTGTAGTAACAGGCTGCCAGAATATTTCTAATTTTATTTCCCACAAACCAAATTCAGTTGTTAGTCTGTCTCCACTAGAACAGATCACTAGAGCCGACAAAAATTTTACACTACAAAAAGATGGCGGACGATCACGTGACAAAAGTTTTCCCCGCCAAAATTTTCGCGAGGGGTCTCTAGACTTCCGGTTTTGGAAATTAACCAGGACTATTATCTTAAACTAAATGTCGTATTTGAGACATTATTGTATACAATTTTCTCAAAACGATTGCAGATAGCGTTTCATTTAAAAAAATATATTTGTTCGTAATACAGCGTAATACAGTGAACGTATTTTGTCGTTATTTCCAGGAATGTTGATGAACCTTCATACAACAGTTAAAATTATAAAATTACCACCGTGAAATTGAGAGGCACTGAGGAGAGACTAAATATGGCTGCTATCGAACATCCCGACCAGAAAAAAGTCCGGAAAACATGATTATAAAGTATACCTAAATGAATATAAAAAAAAAAAAAAAAAAAAAAAAAAAAAAAAAAAAAATCGATGTCGTACCACCGGTTTTTGCCTTATCCGATATCATTATCGAAGTGAAAAAAGAAAAATAACATTTTTAGTCTT
The DNA here is from genome assembly GCA_963920705.1 of Odiellus spinosus. NCBI lineage: Eukaryota > Metazoa > Arthropoda > Arachnida > Opiliones > Phalangiidae > Odiellus > Odiellus spinosus. Next base: position 15,717,654 of record OY987228.1, on the reverse strand, counting down.
TCAAAAAAGCCGAAATTTTCGCTACTCTCTCGTCTGTCCGCCTCAAAGTTTTACGGTCTTTTGATTAGAATGGGATATTAATTCTGGACAGAAGGGCGTAGCCGCCGAATCGTTTATAGCCCATTAAAAGCGGTGGCCACTGCCCACGGAACAGCGGGAGACCATGCTAACCCATAAGCCTAAACCTCTCTCTCTCCTACGTTATTCCGCGCTAAATCTAATCCGATTTCTAACATCGTTTCACGCTATGCCGATTTTTATCGTTCTATACGCGCTATTCATAGTTCTACCGGCTCTTTATACACCTAGCTTTTTTCTATAAGACGGCGTTTACGATTTACGGCCACTAACTTTCGAGTGAATTTTCCCAGAGAAAATTTTATTTTACTTTTTAATACTCTTTTTCATTTTATTTAAGTACCCCCTCCCTCCTATAGGGAATTTAATCTGGAAGCCTTTTCCTTTCCTTTTTAAAGTTTCGAGCAATTGGAAAATGGTTACACCGAGTCAATGAAATTAGCTCGGTTGCCAACCCCATTAAACTTTTTTTTTTAAGATCAAGCTATTTTGATAGTCTATGGCTTAACATTGTTTATAATTGCGGCTTAACTTTTCTCTAAATTGCAAACTGGTCTTGAACTGAAGAATAATGAAGATTCCCAGTCTTTAAGAAAAAAAGAAATATATGTAGTATTATTTCAACATCTCAGGGCTTTATTTGACTCGGTGTTTTACTGTTTTGTTTCATAGCTTGCATAGATTATTTTTCTCCATTGCTCGAAACGACCGGAATTGAGTAGAACATTGAATTAGTCCCTTTCCACCAAAAATGGCTGCGCCCACATTTTGGCTCGAAAAATAGTATATAGAAAACCCATTTATTATTTTAAATTAAATTAAACGACATATTTAAACGTGTTAGATATTTTATATTAATTTTTCATGTCAGCTAACTAATTTAAGTTGATTATTTTTATTACAATAATATGTTAAGGGCATTTGAGAATATTTTGAATTTAGGTTATTATTAGATTATTTGGCTAATTTAGAAAACAATTCTAAATAAAGGTTAGATTTAAATAATTGCCTAAGTTTCAAAATAACCTTAAACATTAGTTGAATAAACAAATACACGAAAGAGAGTCCAAATAAAGTTTTTAAATATTAAAAAACACATCCAACACGTAATACAAGCGACTGCTTGTTTGAGATAATCTGGCCGGATGTTAAAAGTATAGAAGGCCTCTCATAGTGAAGGATGTAGTATTTCATGACCGATAAAGCCTTTTTTACGCGTTGCAAACTGAAAGTGGAAATTACGATACAGTTTCTTGCGACGTGTTTGAATCAATAAAAGAGTTTTGGGGCAAAGAGTCGAAGGAACCAGAAAACTTTTTAGAAAAATAAGTAAGCTTAAGTTGGTACTTATTAACTGTACGAAAGCGAACAAGATTATAACTCTTACATACACTGTACGGGACTCTCCGGTCATTACGCACGCCAAGAAGGAATTAATGGGGGGACTACTTCGAGATTAAGGAACAGGTTTCTCTTTTCTGGATCTATCTGAAACGGATCGTTCTACATCACCCTGCCCCTTTCTATTACACCATTCTCAACCCCCATCCCTCTTTCTCTCTCTCTTTCAAATTGGAAAAAGAGAAAACGTTTATATATCCAAAAGTGGTTTGTAAAACAGTTAAAGAACACGCGGAATAAGACAATATGTTAAACACTATTTGAAATCAAAATAGCTATTGCAAACTTCTCTTGAACGGGAGTTTAATACCCAAAGCACTTTCGCGTGAGGCTTTTAGTGACGTTCAAAGATCTATAAATTGCATGGCTGAATAACTAAAGACTTGAAAAGTTGAGACTATATAATTTTGATAAATGGATTCAAAACTACTTTTATTCCTATTATAAAATAAAAATTGCGTAACCTTCCGCTTTTCAACATTTGGTAAATTGATCTTCAAGTGTTGCGTATTGAAAAGCAGTATAATAAAATAAACTCTTCTACGTCACGGGGAGCGAACAAATATGTAAATAATCAAGGGGTTTTATTTTAATATTCGCAACGCGGATTTACAAACTTGAAGGATCACTTCTCTCTCGAGAAGAAGAAAAGTGAAGTTTTAAATACGGAATTCTGATTATTATTAGTTTTACTTCACGTTTCGCTATCTGATAGGAAGCAGTTGCATAAAAGCCGGTAATCTGAAATTAAGCAATAGCGGTATACTAATTTGAAATAATATTATTCGAGATAAGATAAAAATTCGTTATGTCCATTTTTTTTAAATCGAGCAAATTTAAAACAGCCTTTTGAAGATTCTAATTCTATAAAACGTACATATTTGCCGGATGTTCCGTCGCGCTTACCTACGCGTTGCGATTGACTATAACAGAAGTGTTCAGTAAACGTGCAAACAAAATGGTGCGCGAGTTTGAATTTCATTTATTTAGGCTTAATAAATTAGGCTTAGTATTTAAAGTGAGGCTGTCACGAATTTTTCATGAATTCCAAATGGAAATTGAGTAGCATTATCAGAAATATTGTTAAAAACGATTCAAAATATACATGCATAGTTTAGTTTCGTGAATTAAATTATATAAAAATAAAGGAAATCACAGTTTCGAACAGCTGTGATTAACTATCAAAGCTAATTTTGTAAAGAACTAAAAACAACCTAAGAATTTCAGTAAGGATATAATTACTATTATAATATTACATTTATTATTATTTTTCCCCATAACTTATTAATATAAAAAGTTGAAAGCTAGTACTTCATATTTCCTTCCAAAATTCCAACCCTTTAATGCTGTTTACCGCTTTCCAAACATTATAACACCACTAAATATTTTTAATATCTCGAAATCTCTTGCAAACCGCGTAAAAAAAAACCCCAAATAACCGGGCCCTGAAGCAAGTTACGTATCAAAAAACGAATAATGAAGAATTTTAATTAAGTACAGGATATAGTTTAGATTAGCAATCTCGATGTAAGCAATAAAATCATTAATTAAGAGCAAAAAAATCAAAAAGATAACCGAGTGGAATGTTAGAAACCAGGAACTTAAAATTAACTTTTCTTCTGTAAGAATTCCAGCGATGGGAATTCAATATGGCCAACTAAATGTCCTCTATTTTTCTGTTTCTATTGTCATATCATCTCTCTTAGGGTAGAGGGGGTTCAGCAATTCGAGTTTCCGGGAATATAAGCCTTATTTTGTTTTGATTCCGAGCTGAGAAAGAAATTTTCTAGGGTTAGCCGAAAATCCCTGGGCTTCGAAAAGGCGAAGCTAAGTTGGGGAGGGACTATAGGAAAAGAATGGTATATAAGAACTGTATATAAGAGAGAGTATGATGGAGGGGTCCCGCGATATAAAGCTTAAATTCGAGGCCTGCCCGCGAGGGACCTTTTCTTAGAAACCCCCCTCCCCTAATACCCCCAACAATAACAAGTCTAGGGAATTGATGCTGGAATTAAATTCGGGGACCCGAGGGGGGGGGGGGAGAAGGTTTGGGACGTTGAAACAACAACAAGCACGTACCAAAAAAGAAAAAAAAAAAAAAACGTCCGAAACATATTCCATATCGTAAATATAACAAGTTGCGCGAGACGCAATAACTTGGGGGCTAGTTGCACTTAGTGTGATAAGACTCTATATCACTTACAAAAAGACTCTATAGTATGAGCGGAAACATATATAAAAGATATAGGACTATTAATAATGAACACATATCACAATATATTGTTTTTAGAAATATATGAAATTATAGGTAAAGGTTTTCAGAAATATAGAATTTATGGGAATAATGTTATAGAACTATAGTAATTTATAGGAATAATGTTATGGAACTGTAGTAATTTATACGAATAACGATAGACCTATAGTAATTTAAAGGAATAATGTTATAGACCTATAGTAATTTATAGGAATAATGTTATAGAACTATAGTAATTTATAGGAATAATGTTATAGAACTATAGTAATTTATAGGAATAATGTTATAGAACTATAGTAATTTATAGGAATAATGTTATAGAACTATAGTAATTTATAGGAATAATGTTATAGAACTATAGCAATTTATAGGAATAATGTTATAGAACTATAGTAATTTATAGGAATAATGTTATAGAACTATAGTAATTTATAGGAATAATGTTATAGAACTGTAGTAATTAATTTAAAGGAATAATGTTATAGAACTATAGTAAGTTATAGGAATAATGTTATAGAACTGTAGTAATTTAAAGGAATAATGTTATAGAACTGTAGTAATTTAAAGGAATAGTGTTATAGAACTTTAGTAATTAAAAGGAATAATGTTATAGAACTATAGTAATTTATAGGAATAATGTTCAGAACTATAGTAATTTGTAGGAATAATGTTCAGAACTATAGTAATTTACAGGAATAATGTTTAGAACTATAGTAATTTATAGGAATAATGTTTAGAACTATAGTAATTTATAGGAATAATGTTTAGAACTATAGTAATTTATAGGAATAATGTTTAGAACTATAGTAATTTATAGGAATAATGTTTAGAACTATAGTAATTTACAGGAATAATGTTTAGAACTATAGTAATTTATAGGAATAATGTTTAGAACTATAGTAATTTATAGGAATAATGTTTAGAACTATAGTAATTTATAGGAATAATGTTTAGAACTATAGTAATTTAAAGGAATAATGTTTAGAACTATAGTAATTTATAGGAATAATGTTTAGAACTATAGTAATTTATAGGAATAATATTTTAGAAATATAATAAATTATAGAATATAATTACTACTAAAATTATAGAAAAATACAGGCTTTTGGGTAAAACCGCCTTATTTCAATTTTAAACTAAACGTGCAGTGAAGCAGATTACACTTCATTTTCGTAGTTTTTGAGCGCCATCACGCATATAGGAAACAAATAAAAAAACAACTTAAATCTTGAAAAGAATAAGAAAAAAGTGTTTCTCTACGAAACACATTGAAAATGTAGAATAAATGATAAAATATGATGATTATATAGACTGCGTTCTAAAAAAATATCCCAATTTAGAAGACTTTACATTCTTACGTAGCATTTCATTCTTAGTAGTTTAACCCAGTTTCGGGCTAACCTAAAAAATAAAAATGAAGAAGAATAAAAACGGCAGGAAAAACTCTTGTATGTTTCTTCATTTGGGAGACACGAAACGCTGCCAAAAAAAAAAAAAAAAAAAGGAAAAAAAAAAAAAAGGAAAACGGTAACATCCATGTAATAATAGAAACGTTTGTAGCGAGGCCGAGCTATACCACGCTTGTTGGCCAGAAAACTTCCATTATTCATCGCGGACAGGACACCCTGCCATTTTGGTAACCGGTCTGATGGCTTTTCGCAATAAAGTACCGAATAAAAACTACCAGAGTTACAATTTACCAAAAAGCGAGAGAGAAAAAGGAGAGAGAAACGAAACCAAAAGAACAGAACAGAAAAAAAATACGACCACCAGTGATAAAGGGTTGAGATACTAACATCAGGGTTGCTTAGCGAACTAAAACGATAATCTATACTTTTGACCCGAAGCCCTTTTACACTCGTAACTCGTAAAATCGAAATGTATCTAGAAAAAAATATAAAATAATAAATGTTGATGGAGAACGAAATTTATTTAAAGTGAAATTCTATCCTAGATCTAAAATATATCGAACAGTTAGAGTCATATTGAGATTTCATTTCGTACAAAACTGGGGTTCATCTTAATCCTTTTTATTATCTCAAGGGATAAGATACAGCTTAATACAGCCAAGAGTGTTTTAATTTGATAAATAGAAATAATGAATTTAATATTAAGTGTAAAAAACCTATGATATATTAAAGTTATTATTTACCACGGAGAATAATTAGTTGAAATTAAACTTTTTTACAGAGAAAACGACATGGCATTGAACGTAAAACTAACAAAAAAAAAAAAAAGTAACATCAATGTCTCGACTCGAAACGTCTCATAAATGAAGTTTTTTCGTTCATTACCATATCATTTTCTCTGGAAAAAATAATTTAATTTCAACGAAAACTCGTGATTTATGTATTTATTTATTTGTATATTTGTTAATAACTTAACACGGTGTAAAAAGGCGGATTATATCATAGATACATTTCGTTTCAGACTAAATTCCTTCAACAAGACGTCATGTGTGTTGATAATAATTTTAAAATGTAGTTAACATTTAATTTTAGCTAAAATCTATTTTTGATTTGGACTTTCTCTTGAGAGTTCTCAATCGATGGACAAATAAATCATTGCTTTAAATCGCATGATAAACCAAATCTCTATTCGCCTTCAAAAGGAATTGGCAAAGTCTATGCTAATTATACGTTTCTTATCATTTTATTCATTCGCCGTATATGTTTTCTGGTTAGGTTAACTCTCGAACACTTGTATTTATAAACGAAATCTCAAGTCATTACTTATTTCATCGTGTAATTTATCACGACACAGGCAAATGAGGTGTCAAAATATAGATTATGAAATAGCGAACATCAATTTATTTTAAAAACGTTTAAATGGCTTTTTATATTATAAAAGATATACTTCAACCCTATTTAGTTCGGCAGATATTGCATGAACAGTCATATTGGACTATATATAAGATCCATTATGTATCGTTAAGATCAAAAAAATTGATTGAGGTGATGAAATCAGTTTTCATCTCATACCAAATATTTAGGGAATTGGGCGCTTGAATACAATAGAGGTATAAAAAATTTGATCACGAAGTCATTTAAAAAAAACATCGCTTAATCGATATTTCAAGTTCACGTTTCATTTCAACAATATTCTGAGAAAGGTATGTAATGATGGTGTAAAATTGGAAATGGCCAAAGGGAAAACATCTATCAAAACAAGCCACTTTTAAATTTAAACAGCTCACTCTTAAAATTGCAAAAGCGCTTCATATAAGTACTAGTATTATTTAGTCTTAAAATGATGACGTCAGAAGAGGAGGATAGAAGAAACTGAATATGCCTCGAAGACTCTCGAAAAGATGATCAAAGTTTCTGATTCGTTTTTTTTTGGGGGGTAAAGGCGTTGGCCGAATAATATGCCATGGTTATCGTATATTTGCAAGGGATTTTTTCTCACGTCTGCTAGGCCTTATCAGAGAAATCAAGTAAAGCCGAATATAAAAAGAAAGAAAAGAAAAAAGAAATATCCCAAATCCTAAAAAGGGATGGTTAAAAAGATTGTTTTCCTCGACGTTTCGGTTCTTTTCAAAATTACTTTTGACAGAAACCACAGCTGTATTTCTTCACTTAAATATAATTTTATTAAAGAAATATAACTTATTTAACTGAAACCGCTTGTTAAACGCTATAATCACTCTTAAATCGAGCCTAAAACTAAATTAAATTCAAACTCGAGCTTCTTTGAGTTTAATTTAAAGTCAGAAATAGTCCTGGTCGATTTCCAAAACCGGAAGTCACGTGATCGTCCGCCATCTTTTTTTAGTGTGAAAATAGCCACAGACTAATTAACGCCTCCTATATTTTATCATATAGGAGGTGTTGGACTAACAACTTGAATTTGGTTTGTGGGAAATAAAATTAGAAATAGTCTGGCAACCTGTTTCTACAAAAAGATGGCGGCGCGGCTATGAGACAAGCGCCCATTTCCGGCAAATCGACCAGGACTATTTGCAAGGAAAACTCCCGCTTCAGGATGAGTTTGCATGGACTACCTTTTTCGAATGAAGTTTAACATTATGTATCAATTCGCTACACCTTTCCTCATTTTAGTAACGTCGCGTGAAAACTAAAGCGTCCGCGACCGACAGACAGAAGTACAAAGATAATTAAATATTTTGATTTTGAATTCATTATTACTCTTAAACCAAATAAGTATCACTATGACTTTGAAATCGTTTTGAACTGTAATAAATTGATCGAATTTTTAAATTTCTTTGCGTTAACTGTAGAGATGTTCGATAAAGAAATTCAAAAATATTATATTAAACATTCAAAACGATTTAAATACTAATGCAAAATTAGCCAATACACCACTTTGCTCTTCCACTGTGCCCATGCCCGCGCTCGAAACGCTTACTAGTGGCGAAAAAAAACGCTCACTTAGTGAGGCGCGCATAGTATCCCGCGTATTACCCCATGCAGGTTTTTTTCCCTGCCATTGTCACCAAGAGGAAGTTCGCCCTTTGCCGCTATAGCGCCCCTAGTAATGGCTAAATGGTAATTTCGCATCTAGCTCACTTTCCCTTTAAGAAGAGCATGATCTTAAAGCTCATTTTAGAATAAGACGAAAAAAATCCCATCCTATCGCGAATACAGCAAAAAAAAAAATTGATCTCGTTCTAGAATCATTACGAAAAGAAGAAGATAAAGAAAAGGAGAACTCCGCCCATGCAGCGTGTCTCCCAGGCCGTTTATGGAAGGAATACGTTATCTCTCGAAAACTATGACAACTTGACAAGGATTAATGGACGATATTCAACAGACGCGAATCTCGCCCTGGGATTACGAGATCTACCGACATCGAGGATAGAATTTTGTTTGAACTCTTCGTTTAAGACACGTATTTGCTCACCAAATTGCCTTTCCTATCTATAAAGTTTTACCTATAAAGTTTAATTGACAGCCGCGTGAGTCAGAGATAGGATTGGTTTCATTTAACTTCAAAGCGAGATTCAAAGTGTAGGCCTATATGTTTTACACCATATTCTAGAATATACTGCATGGAAAAACTAGCTTAAGAAATAGGTGTGTATACTTATAGAGTAATGTATATACCTTGTAAGGGGATGTTTTGAGAACTCAACAGCGTAACCCTTTCTGGGTGCAATAAAAGTACGCGATAAAATGTGCCTGTCTACTGTGGTGTTATCCGATAACGTAACCAATACACTCGGGCGTTTACTGAATTAATACATTATTCTATTTGGATATAAACGTTGCATTATAAATCCATTAAATCGGACATTGTAAGAATGGGACTTAATATTGACTTTGCATTATACACACGCAAAGGAATCTGAATTGTATTTAAAAATAATATGGTTTATGTAAAAATATTTTTATTATATATAATGTGTTTTCATTAACAATTCGCGACCGAAAACTATCATCGAACACATGAGGTGTTGAGTTTTAGGAATCAACACCTTAGCAGACGACAAGAGCATCGGCTTGTTTCGGTCGCGAATACCGTAAGAAAAAAAATTTCATATTTGAAGCATCTGTCAACATTATATATATATACTGCATCAAACCCGTCCGTTAACCAATAGAAAGTAGCTAATTAGAAATTTCGATTAACTCGTTTTTCTATAAAAAATGATTTCATATTCAAAACAATTTTTTTATCACTTCTCAAAACATTTAAAAATCTATTTTGAAGGCATCATGAAAGTTGTATACCGATTCTAAAGATATCGAAATTACATATTTAGACTCCAAAGGCAAACGAAATTAGCACTAATTGATACAGGAGGGCCGTGACGAACTCAATTAGGAAACTAAAAATATACGATACGCGTATACATAACTAATCTAATCAATGACCAGTGGTTCCACGAAACCGGGCGTAGGATGGGGCCCCAGTAATTCCGGGGTTTTCGGTGAAGATTGGATTTCTTCTCTTATATCGAGGGCGGTTCTTATAGGAAAGCTTCGTCGATCCGTAAATTGAAACTTCTAATAATAGGATTCGGGATGGAGACAAATCCTGGACTCTGGGCTCGCGTAATCATTCAACGAAGCGCAATCTTTAGAAGCGAAAGGGTTGCGCCATCGCTAATCCCGAGGACATCCCGATGATGGGATAAATATTACACTATACATAGAATATACTTCCATTCAAGACTATTTGGCAAAAGAGATACACCTCAGGCGGATGGATACATAATTATAAACGTCACGTACAAAAAGTAGTCATCGCCATGTCCTTTTAGGAACTCAAGAACAGTTCGAGTTTTCACCAAGTACAAAACTAAACTAATATGATAGATGCTAAAAGATAATATTGAAGCCTAGTCTTGTACATTCTGAATGCCGAAACAGATTTTAGGGCTATATACTATACCGTGGAACGAAATGAGTGTTCGTGTTTCCAAATGAGAACTAAAGACGAGTTCACACCATACTCCTGTTCAAGATAACTTTTTTATAATTTTCTACGTAGAATTTCGCCGATACTCGAGCAATCAGAATTTAACTCTATCCAGTACTAATTAATATTGGAACTATTAACTTCGTGGTAAATTCACTGTCAAGGCTCAACTCATTGACCCTTAATCTAGAGTAGCAACCCTTCTCGGATTTAACTCTAAATATAAATTAGTATTTTTAAGAGTTATAAACCTGCCATCTAGGACTATTAACAATGGACATCAAGTTAAATATCAAAAAGTGGCGTTCATAAGCGTTAACTGTTTGCCCTTAGAGGACGCTAGTGACGCCTGGTTTTGTTGTACATCTTCGTTGATAATATTCTTAGCTGTCACTGAGGATGACAACAACTAGCCGTGGTGAAATAGACAGTAGTGTAAACGAAGCTCGCGACATTTTTCACTTTATGTTTTCAAATCATACATTTTTCCATATTCAGAAATTTTCAAAATTACATCCAACACGTTTGACGTTGTCAAATGAGAACACCGCTTTCTTTGGATAAAAGATAGCAACTGCAAGATATAGGGATGGTAAAAATATCGGATCGAATCAGGGTTAGCGCGACCGTTAAATAATACGCCCAAGCGAATAGAGAAGAAATAATTCGGGCTTACTAAAGAGATTCTACGTATTTAGTATCAAGGCTCTCTCCTAGAACTGAACTCGACATCGAAGGAAGCGGGATTTAAAATCAATATAAGTTCTACCATAATCCACGAATCGGTTTCGTCTTGGTATTAAAATAATCCCTGTCAAAGTACGGCGGTTATGTTGGCCAATATTATTCTCAGAGATTTAGAAACACTTTTAAGAGCCGAACTGTCGCGTCAGAACTGTAGAAATGCAGCTTTTCGAACTTATATTTTAGGGGCTTAACTATAAATAGCAACGCGTGAGCTCTTTTAAACGGAATTCGTCTAAAAAACATACTAACACGCCACACTAGTTTTGTTTCATAATAGTTAAATACACGGATAAAAACAATCTGTTAATATCTTTTCCTGAAACAAAATTTTCATAAAATCTATTTAAATGAAAAATCAACGTTATATTACAATAATTTTAATTTGAAATCGAATGAAAACGTTTAGAAAAATATAGTCCATTGCAGTTCTGCTTAAATTTTAAATCTGCAATTTTAATTAGAATTACCAGGGTAATGGATATTTACGGATTGCTCTGGTAAAATTACCAAATTGTAATTAAAAGGGTACTTTTCAATGGGTATTAGTGTTTGAGCGTCGTTAATTAAGGACATTTTAATGTAATTTTTCATGTACGAGTCACTTTACCTAATCAATGCAAAGACAAAAGGTCAAGAGTATCATGAGAAAAATTACATTTTTCGAAGAGTTTAAAAGACGATTTCCGCATTTAAAATAAGAGATACTCAAATAATTGTGATGATTATTACGGTTATGAACTATACAAATGACCATTTGTTAACCACCAGCGTGAACCCAAACTATACCTATAGTTTTTATCATTCATCAAATCATCTATCTACCAGTCTCCGAGTCTATATAACGCTCAATTTGGAACACATTTAATGAACGCCTCGAGGAGAAAAAGAACGTTAGGTTTCGGGGGGCCCTCGACTCAAAATGTCATTTTATAACAATTTTGACGGGTCCAATCGTTTGGCACTTTTCGGCGAGCTTTTCGGTCTTTTCCTTATCAGTGATCGGACGCTAGAACACTCCCGGCGATCTGGCCACGCAATAAAGATAGAATAGAATGAAGGCGGCCTAATTTCTAATGACGGTGTGACTATGGCGTGTTCTGCTTATACTAACGTTATACTATATACAAGAGCGATAGGGAAAACTAGGAGAATGACGCGAAATGGAGGGGCGAATCGACATCATCCCTTTTATTATTAAAAGAGGAACTTTTTTGACTCGATAAGCCTCGTCAATTGTTAATACCTTAGGAAAGTTTTCGAGCTTATTATATACTTTCATTCAACGAGAGTTTTTCAAAACTACTTCCATCTCCTATAAGATTCAACATCGTGTATTAGTCCGCGTGAATTTTCGATTGTTTGAAATCTATTCTTGATCAAAAGTATATACGGAAACAAACACGTCGGAGATAAAATTGAACAATTTAACCAATGCAAATATAGTCAATTAAATCTCGAATTGACAGTATGCGCAGAGTTAAGAGAAAATCAGTAACATTGATGACAATTCATGGTAGAATAAACTAACTAGAAGAAGATAATAGGAGCAGAGAAACACCAGGAAATTGTAATTCAAACTTAAGATTAGGCGGAGAAATTTTTGCCAATTTGTAATCAAATCGAAGATCATTAATTACACGAGCACTTGGTTAATTATGACCTTTGTTTTTATTCGCTGCATCCTGCGCACCTCTATCTTAAGTCTCCTATACACATTAGCAAGTTTTAATGCGTCGCGTCGCGTGCCACCGATCATTTTGGCGCGAGTACTTTGATCAACGCGCGCTACGCAACGCTTCAAATTGGGGCTAATGTGAATATAGAGAGCTCCATGTTTGTACAAACCCTGTTCTACTACACAACAAAAGTATTCGTAGCGTTTCCCTTCTCCTATTATCTCCATCTGGTTCAATTTATACGAGGCAATTAAGCTAGGAGGATATTCTTCAGTTCTGTACGCATTGCTAGAAATAGGTTTATACATAGACAAATTGCGTGTTATAACAGAGAGCGAGAGGGGAGTTTCATACTCTTAAAAAGATGGATATATCAGTAAATGCAATCAAAATGCGTCACGTCAATATAGGATAAAAAAAGATTCGACCACACAAAAGGTTTGACATGACAGATACTGAAAAATTTTGATTTGATCTTTCTTTTAAATTTGATGTTAGATACGCTTATTCGATTGAGATTTAGTAGAAGACGATGGTTGGAAAAAATCTATTGGTAGCTATATTTACACACCAAATTAAGTTTATGTATATATTTTAAGACTTATAGCTTTGGGTATATTGGAGAAAACCAATATAATTAGCTAATAAAAAAGTTGGAAGAAAGGATTTTGAAAAAGGTTGGAAAAAAGGATTTTGAAAAAGGTTGGAAAAAAGGATTTTGAAAAAGGTTGGAAAAAAGGATTTTGAAAAAGGTTGGAAAAAAGGATTTTGAAAAAGGTTGGAAAAAAGGATTTTGAAAAAGGTTGGAAAAAAGGATTTTGAAAAGGTTGGAAAAAAGGATTTTGAAAAGGTTGGAAAAAAGGATTTTGAAAAAGGTTGGAAAAAAGGATTTTGAAAAAGGTTGGAAAAAAGGATTTTGAAAAAGGTTGGAAAAAAGGATTTTGAAAAAGGTTGGAAAAAAGGATTTTGAAAAAGGTTGGAAAAAAGGATTTTGAAAAAGGTTGGAAAAAAGGATTTTGAAAAAGGTTGGAAAAAAGGATTTTGAAAAAGGTTGGAAAAAAGGATTTTGAAAAAGGTTGGAAAAAAGGATTTTGAAAAAGGTTGGAAAAAAGGATTTTGAAAAGGTTGGAAAAAAGGATTTTGAAAAAGGTTGGAAAAAAGGATTTTGAAAAAGGTTGGAAAAAAGGATTTTGAAAAAGGTTGGAAAAAAGGATTTTGAAAAAGGTTGGAAAAAAGGATTTTGAAAAAGGTTGGAAAAAAGGATTTTGAAAAAGGTTGGAAAAAAGGATTTTGAAAAGGTTGGAAAAAAGGATTTTGAAAAAGGTTGGAAAAAAGGATTTTGAAAAAGGTTGGAAAAAAGGATTTTGAAAAAGGTTGGAAAAAAGGATTTTGAAAAAGGTTGGAAAAAAGGATTTTGAAAAAGGTTGGAAAAAAGGATTTTGAAAAAGGTTGGAAAAAAGGATTTTGAAAAAGGTTGGAAAAAAGGATTTTGAAAAAGGTTGGAAAAAAGGATTTTGAAAAAGGTTGGAAAAAAGGATTTTGAAAAAGGTTGGAAAAAAGGATTTTGAAAAAGGTTGGAAAAAAGGATTTTGAAAAAGGTTGGAAAAAAGGATTTTGAAAAAGGTTGGAAAAAAGGATTTTGAAAAAGGTTGGAAAAAAGGATTTTGAAAAAGGTTGGAAAAAAGGATTTTGAAAAAGGGATTTTGAAAAGGTTGGAAAAAAGGATTTTGAAAAGGTTGGAAAAAAGGATTTTGAAAAGGTTGGAAAAAAAGGATTTTGAAAAGGTTGGAAAAAAAGGATTTTGAAAAGGTTGGAAAAAAAGGATTTTGAAAAAGGTTGGAAAAAAAGGATTTTGAAAAAGGTTGGAAAAAAGGATTTTGAAAAAGGTTGGAAAAAAGGATTTTGAAAAAGGTTGGAAAAAAGGATTTTGAAAAAGGTTGGAAAAAAGGATTTTGAAAAGGTTGGAAAAAAGGATTTTGAAAAAGGTTGGAAAAAAGGATTTTGAAAAAGGTTGGAAAAAAGGATTTTGAAAAAGGTTGGAAAAAAGGATTTTGAAAAAGGTTGGAAAAAAGGATTTTGAAAAAGGTTGGAAAAAAGGATTTTGAAAAAGGTTGGAAAAAAGGATTTTGAAAAAGGTTGGAAAAAAGGATTTTGAAAAAGGTTGGAAAAAAGGATTTTGAAAAAGGTTGGAAAAAAGGATTTTGAAAAAGGTTGGAAAAAAGGATTTTGAAAAAGGTTGGAAAAAAGGATTTTGAAAAAGGTTGGAAAAAAGGATTTTGAAAAAGGTTGGAAAAAAGGATTTTGAAAAAGGTTGGAAAAAAGGATTTTGAAAAAGGTTGGAAAAAAAGGATTTTGAAAAAGGTTGGAAAAAAGGATTTTGAAAAAGGTTGGAAAAAAGGATTTTGAAAAAGGTTGGAAAAAAGGATTTTGAAAAAGGTTGGAAAAAAGGATTTTGAAAAAGGTTGGAAAAAAGGATTTTGAAAAAGGTTGGAAAAAAGGATTTTGAAAAAGGTTGGAAAAAAGGATTTTGAAAAAGGTTGGAAAAAAGGATTTTGAAAAAGGTTGGAAAAAAGGATTTTGAAAAAGGTTGGAAAAAAGGATTTTGAAAAAGGTTGGAAAAAAGGATTTTGAAAAAGGTTGGAAAAAAGGATTTTGAAAAAGGTTGGAAAAAAGGATTTTGAAAAAGGTTGGAAAAAAGGATTTTGAAAAAGGTTGGAAAAAAGGATTTTGAAAAAGGTTGGAAAAAAGGATTTTGAAAAAGGTTGGAAAAAAGGATTTTGAAAAAGGTTGGAAAAAAGGATTTTGAAAAAGGTTGGAAAAAAGGATTTTGAAAAGGTTGGAAAAAAGGATTTTGAAAAGGTTGGAAAAAAGGATTTTGAAAAGGTTGGAAAAAAGGATTTTGAAAAGGTTGGAAAAAAAGGATTTTGAAAAGGTTGGAAAAAAAGGATTTTGAAAAGGTTGGAAAAAAAGGATTTTGAAAAGGTTGGAAAAAAGGATTTTGAAAAGGTTGGAAAAAAGGATTTTGAAAAGGTTGGAAAAAAGGATTTTGAAAAGGTTGGAAAAAAGGATTTTGAAAAGGTTGGAAAAAAAGGATTTTGAAAAGGTTGGAAAAAAGGATTTTGAAAAGGTTGGAAAAAAGGATTTTGAAAAGGTTGGAAAAAAGGATTTTGAAAAGGTTGGAAAAAAGGATTTTGAAAAAAGGTTTGGAAAACAGTATTTTGAAAAAGGTTGGGAAAAGGTTTAAAATGTTGGGAAACGTCTTCCCAGTGCTAAGCCTAATATCTACAAGTTATACTCGCATAAAATCCAATATAAATAAAGAAAAAAAATTAAGACCAAACTCTACGAAACCTAATATAAAATGGGTAAAACTTTTTAAATAATCGCTGACAACTCTTTTTACTTTCACGAGAATCTCAAAAGAAGGTAGTAAAAATCCAGTACATTTTCTATAAAATGCCCTTAATCACCGGCTATTCAACAGCGAAACTAGCAAAAAAATAGGGTTAGCCGAAAATAAAATAAAAGAGTTTTAAGAGTCCCAAACTACACTCTGTCGCTAGTTTTATATTTGCCGAGGGACGTCGCTAGGGCCCCCGAGTGCCCGAGCAAAGAAAAGGGATTGAAGATATAAAAAAAAGGGCCCTAGCTGAAGTTCAAGATGATGGTCCTCGCGTGAATCCGAGCTATTTAAGCCCCCCGCCGCGAACCCCGACTAGATCCTGGATTTCAACAAAAAGACAAGGTCCATAGCTATATAGGATGAAATTTAGCTTCCAAGAGGCACAGAGTGCCGCTTTAATATCTCGTTTCGAGGACCGTCGAGAAAAAGCTGGCTATAGCTAGCACGAAAAAGAAAATCTTCATCCAAACTTGAAAGTAGCGTTTTCATACTCAAATTATATCGATTGGGATTGAGACTGGTCATCTTAAGATGTCGAGTTACATTTCAAATTGACGCGAAATTATTTTATTACATTCAAAAATTGTTTCAAATTTCAGCACAAACAACGCTAGTTTACGTCAAGACTAGCTTTCCTTACTGAAATTTCAAACTGCTTCGTAATGTATTTTAGAATCATGACAAGCGTATTCATATTGTTCAGGGCCTGAATAAGGGTAAGGTCAAAGGGGCATGGCATAGACCCAGCCAAATGGCGTGCCTCGGTTTTGAGCCTTTGCCCTGGATGACATATAAAAACCAACTGACTTTGAAATAAAATATATATTCTTTATAACGAAACTCTTGTGACTTGATATTAAATATGTAGATAATTATATGATAATACAATTTTTATATTAAAAATTCTATAGGAAATTCACAATTATAACCAAGAATCAAAATCCCATACATAATTGAGAAGTGCATGCGTATATGTTATAAAATTCAACCTTCAAAACACGAAATTATTTTAATCCGACCTGATGTAAACGCTACTTAAAAGAATGAGCATTAAAGAAGGATTGAGATTTTTGTCTCTTCTCCCGACAAAACCCTCTTTCTTTTCATTTCGTTACAATCTAAGAATAGCCCGAAATTCTGGTAGAAAAACCTGGTTTTTAACGAGAAATTGGGTCTTTTCCGAGACGGTTACTGAATACATCGAGTTTGATCTTCCCCGCACTTGTCTAAAAACGAATTCGAGTGCCTTAAGTGACATCGTTTTTTAAATCATTACCATTTTGAAACTATATATGGAGCTGGTATAGGATAGGATAGAACAGACTAAGGAACACCGACCATCTCCTTCGTCGCAATATGCCCCCGAGGAAACCTTAACTTTAGTTGGCGCGGAAGAGAATGTAAATGAACCACGCCGTGCAAAACCAGAGTTTGATTTTATTTTATTCCAATTATTTTAGACTTGTCTCTCGAGTCCCCTAAGGCAAAAAAAAGTAAGTTCAGAGGTATTTTGTTAAGCTTATATGTCTATTATAGTTAACATAGTAAGAAAAAGGCTAATTTGACTGGCAACAGTGTACCCAAAGTCCCTAACCACAATAGGTTTCGCAACATTTTTCATTTAAATTTCGAGCTTCGCTAAGCCTAACTCGCGAATGTTTAAAATAAAAAATTCTGATCAAACAGTTCATCACTATTAATTCTATTCAGTTTTGGAATAAATTTGGTTTAATTAGGCATATATTTTAAACTCGCGCCTTTAAAAATAAATATTAATGACATTTTGAATAATTAACTTTCACATAAATTAAAAAAGTAGAAAACCCAAATGAATTTCATCCTTATTTTAACGAATTTCAAATAAAATTTGAGTAGCATTTTCTGAAAAAATATTACGCCAATAGTAAGAGGAATATATTATTTAATTATTAATGAAGTCTACGAATTTTTGGTTTTTATAATTTATTATTGAAATTTCTTAACCCATAGGTGTAAAATTTCAAATAAGGGATTTTAATAAAGAGAAAAAACTAAAAATATTACGTTTAGGCACTCGAAAAAATGGTGATAGCCTCACCACTTTAAGCAAAATGATATTACAATTTCTAGGAGTGGAGTTTTACACGTCTCATCTCATTAAAAAATAAATTAAGCCAATTTGAAATCTTTTTTCATTCAAAAGAATTATAACTCAATTTGTAACACTCTATTCGTATATACTTTAAATTAGTTAAGACGTGCGCCACGCCACATAAGCACCCACTTAAAATTCCTTTAAGAAAATAGCGAAACTTCAAGGATAATTTGCGTATATAATCCTTGTTGATGCCAAATATAATAAAGACGAATCTATTTACACGCCACGCGACACTAACTTGTAAGAGAGACAAGCTATATAGCGGAGATTATTTAAAACCTTTTTTTTTAAGTACCGACCGACCCATCAATCGCTAGAGAAACTTCCTCTTTACAGTACAACATTAAATATTTAAATTCTAAAGAAAGCACGTATACCCTTACGATATCATATCCAATACGTGAAAGACCTTGAGTGTAACATACGAGCGCGTAGAAGAAAAAATATCACGTGGGTTAAAAATTTAAATTTGTAATTCAAAACGGGCGATGTCAAAATTCCAGAAAAATCTTGGATCGAATCCAAATAATTCCAAGGTCTATTTGAAATTTTGAAACCAAAAAATAGATATCAAAATTAAATTATTCTAATCCCAACATCATACGTAACATAATATGTTATTTACTAGCCGTTACCCGTAAAAATTAGGTATTATATTATTAAAAAGTCATATAGTCACAGGTAAATCATGCTTCAAGTTTACAACAAGGCATATTATGATTGCATTGTGGTTCTGAAAGTTTTGTCGTCAGAGGAAAAAAATACAAAAAACTCTAAACGGTCGTGATACGGAATCTGAAATTGCCCTAGCTCTGGCGGTTGAGATTGGAACTAAGTAGACGGTGCTAATATGGCGCTGAACTTTCTAGATGTTAACGGGGGTGAAAATGTATCGACGGAAAACAATTCTCCCCTCTCTCTAGCTCTCGCGCGACTCGAAGGAGCGTGTCTCGCCCGGCCGTCACGATTTCGAGTCTGATTTTCTCTACAAAGAATAACTGGGCATGGCCGCCTTTCGAAATACTTAGGATGAAACCATGGACTGAGAAAATTGGACAAACTTCATGGTCACCTTCAGTATGCCGTATTGTAAACTTGAAGGATGATTTACTTGTGGTATAGTCAAAGTTGTAGGGCAGAAAGAATACTCAGATATTGTTACATTCTCTCAATTTCTTTCATATTAACAATACGTTTTGATATCTTGAAGTATAAATTCATATCAGAATATAAAATGATGGAATAGGCTTAGTAAAAGGGGATACTGGGATAAAGAATCTATACAAATTTACATCATTATCTATTCCATCCCTCCCTTTTTTTAAGTATTACGTGAAATGTCGCGGTTTTAGGGTTTAGTTTCGAAGATGACTAGTCGCGGGTAAAAACGAATTTGTAAAATAACGGGACGCCAAAAGCGTTCGCGCCAAGCGGTCTATCATAGGAGATCCGGGCGCGACTCCACCCTAGATTAATATCGAAAGGAAGAGGATGGGGAATGCGCGAAACTGCGGAGGGGGAAAGGAAGGAGAAGTTCCCTTTAAAAGCGAAAGGAAAGGCGGGAAAGCGTGGGGTATCTTCTCTGTCGCGCTAGAGTTCCCGCGCAGTCTGAGAGAAAAGCGAGGCTATCATATAGAGACTAGGTTTTAGCACGAATAGTGTTTTAAGAAAGATTAACGACTTGAAAATGACAGAAACTAAACTTCCGCGAATAAAATATGCATTAGACGCGCTTTTAAAGTTTCGATCCTGTATATTTAAGTATATATACGAAAAGACCAAGAACTAAGCCTCGGTTAGGCTGTTTCAGTCTTTCGCGTCGTCTGGTTTTACCGCCTAGTTATCTAAACTCTGGTATCACGTGACGTTTTCAGCATGCAACGACGAATTCAAGGGCTAAGAATATGATATAGAGGTTTAGCTTCGTACGCGTTGCGAAATCAAGGTGGAATTGACTTTTTTATTTTAGAAGGAATGAATACAAGTATCAAGACGCTCCGCTTATAAGAGCGGGCGAGCGGCCATGGAGTTATATTTATGTATTTTATATAGTTGACAATCTACTGTCACTATAAAGTTTTGAAACTACGGATGTATACGACACGGTATAATTTTCAAACATCGTTTCGGGTTGCTACCGGAAATTTCTTATCATTGAAGAGTGATAATGGAAGCATCCCTTGTTATTTTTCTAAACTAACGCGTAACGCCTTACGGTATAGTTTTAAAATGGCTTTTTAAATAACTTCATATGGTGCCTCCATTAAAATTTATCTTTGAAATAGATAAATATTTTTGATATATGAACACGTGATATTTCAGAGTAAAAATTATGTCTGTCCCTGATTTTTTTCATATTTTTCTAGTAAAATTTTCTTGATATTTCCATAATAATTAATTTAGCTATTTGACATAATGTCAATGAAGTGTTTGCACTTCCATAAGTTTCGCGGATTCAATTATGTTAAGTTTATAAGAGTTTCCCTGATATTGTCCTGATTCTTTTGACAACATTCAAAATTCCATGATATTCCAGGTTCGGATGAACCCAAGATTTAAATGTGATTCGGTTAAGACTATATGTAGAAACCATTTTAACTTTCAATCCCTTCAAACTATCCCTTAGTAATTAGTAACATAATCACGGTAAATACCAAAAAGATTCCATATTAATAAGTAAATTATCCTAAATTATAAATAATTTTAGTTTACTGAGCTAGATAATTTCCCAATAGTGATTTCTAAAGCTTATTAGAATGGCCGAAACCGTTTGAAAGCGTATATATATTATACAATAATAAAAATTCAATCTCTTCTTTTAATCCTAGGTTGCTACAACTACTTTATTTCCTTAGCGAGTAGGTATAAATGTATCGCTACGCCGTAACTTCCCATGTTCTAAAAACTTGATACTGCCTGTACTCAACGAAACGCCCATTTAATAACATACTATTATAGGAACCAGTCACCAGTGGGAACATCTTTCTCACATTTTTGTATTAGTTGTAGGAATCATCGGGCTGATAATAATCCTACAATTATAATGCATAGTAGAAAAATCTGACGCCGACATAGGCGCAATCGATGCAAAAAAGGGGGCCATAAAAATACAAAGTTTCATAATTTCCCATTTTACTTACTAATTACGTGTAAGGACAATTATAAAATATAATGAAATTAATTATAATGTATATATTTTTAGTATCCTATTCATAAATATAGCCTTCCAAAAATTTATTTCTAATGAAATAAAACTTCAAAAATATGTCATAAAAAATAACAAAGCAACAATTACTAGCGCATCAAATATTTCTAGTGTTTAAAGTGTAAAATCCTCAAATTCGTGTCATTATCTATCATAAGTGGAGTGGTGTTAAAATAAAACAATCAAACAATGGTTGATTTAGGTTATATTTAAATCATTCGACCGCGAGAAATATTAATAAAAATAATAATTAAAAAAAAACGTTTCTAATTTATTTTATTATTATCTATCCTACGACGTAAATATACTAATAAATCGTTTCAAGGTAAAGGTGTTAAGATTTAATGAACCTTAAATATTATATAAACAATGTATTTCATTAAAGGGATAGTGGCATGATCGATTCTACATTTCAATTTCGATGGAAACATACCCATTTGAGTAAGGATAATATTATAAAGTTGTCGCGCAGAAAATACAAAGTTTCTTTCCATATAAATCTCACCCAAATATATATATGTGGTTATATTAATATAAATACATTCCTTATTGATAAATTTATCTTATTTGTATCGTGATATCAGATAACAGTTATATTGACGACTTGCATTTATAAAAAAATCGAAACTGAGGTCTTATGGATGTTGTTTTTTTAATTTTTGCACCACTTTATCAAATGGTAAAATTTGAACCAAACGCAGAGCCCTAATTAAACTGTTAGACATATTTATAGAAGATTCCCTGGTGTAATGGAAGAATATAAGATTTCGTGAATTTTTCGACAATTTTCAAATTCCTTAACTTTTTAGAGACATTTTAGACCTATTTGGAAATTTCCCGACTTTTTAGAAACATTACAAACACATTTTGAAATTTCCTGACGTTTAAGAGACCTTTTAGAGACCTTTTAGAGGTCATATTTGAAATTTCCTGACTTTTTAGAGACCTTTTAGATCCATTTTGAAATTTCCTGACTTTTGGAAACATTTTAGAGACCCACTTTGAAATTTCCTGATTTTATAAATACATTTTAAACCCATTTTGAAATTCCCTTCCTTTTTAGAAATATTTTAGAGACCCATTTTCATTTTTCCTGACTTTTTCAAGTCTCTAGCAACATTGCAAGTGTTCCCTAAACATGCCTAAAATCATACGTGTGACACTATCCCTTAAGAATAATAATAATAAAAAAAAAAAAAAAAAAAAAAATAAGGGGGAATAATCCAACATAATTTTTTTCCGTCCCGTTTATATACTATTTCACAGTCATTAGCGGGAAACTGAGAACTTCTATCTCTGACCTAAATAGCTAGGAATTTCTCGCCGAAGTTCATGGAATATTAAATTTTCTTCCCCTCCCCCTCTATCCCTCTGAGAGAGAGAGTCAAAGATTGCGCTACAGAGCGAATCTTACGATAACGCGTTTCTAATGTCATAACGCAGCGAATTTACTCAACTACGGCAATGAAGAAATTTCCGACTGACGTTATAGAATAGTACAACGTTTAAATATTTAGTAACTAATATAAACCGGAATATGGTTTAGATTTTCGCGGGGTTTCTCTTTGGGGAATTATTTAAATGGGCTAACGCGTTTGACACCAAAAGCGAGATGATCGCGCGAACTAAACAATGCAGCAGCGACGGCGGCGCGCTTAAAGCTAGTCTTACGCAATTATTCCTGGATTTTGATGGTTAGAATCTTTGGCTTCATTATCATAATAAACTATATATATCAACATAGCAAAGCTAAACCTATAAACGTTTAGAAGGGAGATTTTAAGCGTCTTACAAAATACTAGAATTCTCGCTTTAACGCCTCGCATCGGTTGTTACTTTCAGGGAAATACGTATACTTTACATTAATTAATTACTCTGACGAAATTTCACTACCCAAATTTCTAAGCCTCGCCTTCAAATATATTGAATACATATATTTATAAATTGATGGCCGTCAAAATCTTGGCAAAGTATATACCGCGGGGTTTGAAAGTTATTCAATTTGTAAAATTACATAAATAATTATCTTTTCAATCAATTTTTAATATATTGATGAATTGAGTTTCTTAGGCTAGATTTATTTACATATTCGAAACTTTAGTTTAGTCCAATCTATTTCGACATATGTTAAGTAAACAAGAAAATTCACCCTTTCCCTAATCAAATGAATTTCCTATAAATTTTAAGTTGTTTATATAGCCAAGAATTATATTAACTTAAGATTAAAATATGCCAAAATGTATATATAGGCACAATATCAATATATTTACATCTAAAGACATCATTCAACATAAGTCAAACCATTATACGAAACAAATTTCAAGGGAAATTAAAATTACCAAAACATAACATCATTATTCAACTTTCTTAAGGTGGATACAATTGGTTACGCTAATTAGTTCCTTAGAGAAAATATACGTACAAAGTATTTCGTTCTTACGCGTTCGAAACCTTGATCTTTCTCTATTTTAATCGTTTCTACCTAACTAACACGATCACCTTTCACGCATTAAGATGGTTTTAAATGACGTTATCGTTGGAAATATTCCTTTGAATTTTGCCTTGAAAATTAAGTCTCACGTTCAAAAACAAAACAAAAAAAAAAAAAAACATTTACACCAACTGAAAGAGAAGAAAAATATTTGAGACTTACTTTGTTGGTCGAGACGTATCTTTGGCCTGATTTCGTCTTGCCATATTCCGAGTGTGACTCTGGCGAAGGCGGCGAAGACCATAAGACACAGAAGCCAGGATAGAGACGATGGCGTCCTTCTCAGAACCCGCGTGACGGGACCGTGGGACATTGACGGGGAAGAAGAGCGGTGCTGGTGCGTTGAGGACGATTCTTCAGGGTTACGAGTCAAGCCGCTAGTGCCAACCGTGGCAGGTTTTCTACCAAGAGCCATTGGAACGGGGGTGAAAATTAGAGAGTTTAGTGTCGGCGACTCGGATGGATGTGCGGGAGTGTGTGGCACGCCTTCGTGCTGGAAAGGCCGTGAAGAAAATGAAGAAAAAGGTTCGATTCACCGCGGTGACGTCATCTTAACTAAAAATAAAATAAAGACGAGATTTTGGTTAGTCATCGTAAAAATGATGGACAAAAAACAAAAATTTATATAATGGATATATAGAAAATAAGTCTGCAAAGAAGATTTTCACACTCAAGCTCGATAATTTACAAATCCATAACATATAAAACAAATAACATATATTTAAAAGATTTTCGTGATTCGCCTTTAAATAATTCTACGGCACTAATCAAAAAAACATACGATTTTGAAAAAATAAATTAATTCGTGCTAATTAATGGCAGTCTCAATGCTGAGATGGCTATTTTCACGTACGACAAGTACATGTACATCCAACATCAACGTATCCGAGTAGACCCTTAGGACAGTCAAACGACTAAACGAAACTCGTAAGTTTCTCGTTTCTCTCTCTCTCTTGAACGAAAGGAAACATGGGGGATTGTAGTAACGTTCCACTATAATGGCTAAGATTCAAAATAAGGGAGATACAGGAATATATATAGAGAATACCAGATGTACTAGTATACTTTTATAGAGAAACCTTACTAATATACCTCAGAGTTAATTTATCGATGTTCCGAGAAACTTCGCTCGGCGACAATTAGTAGTAAAAGAGGCGAATATACGGACCCATTTTCACCAATATATCCACTTAACGGAGAAAACGGAGTATAGCTAGAGAACTAAAACTAGGTAAAATTAGAACCGTATATCCTAACTAAGGGTTCGCGTAATGTATTTTCAACAACGACGTTCCCAAAGTTGGATACGCGGCGGTTTTCGAGAGTCGCGGTTGTAAATCCAAGCTCGATCGACCCTGGGCGATATATTGATCTTAAACAACGGCGGCGTTCGACCAGTTTGAGACAATGAACGTAATAACGGGGGAATGAGACGAAGCTGGTAGACGGTCACTACGACAAAAATGAGCTTGGTACGCCTTGACTCCGATAAGTCGAAAGAAATGTACGTACGCGTCGGGAGCGGCCAGGGAGAGTGGATGCGCGCATCAATTCCAGTAAACATTTTTGTTGTTTTCCTCAAGTTGCGCGTAAAGAAAGGCGATGTATAAGATTGCCCACCCCCATCCACCCGACGCCTCTTTACCTTCCCGCGCTTTCCTCCACCCCTTGTCCCAGGGAAAGACTCCGAGATTGATAGTTTAGCGGTAGCGCTCGTCGTCGCAGCTTCTGAAAGCGAAAACAGAGCAGCGAGCGACCATTTGTCAAACGAAATAAAGGATAACGTGGAGGGGGGATGAGAATTTTCAACGGTAAAGGATGCGGCAGGAAGGAAAGATGCCAGGAAGGAAAACGGAGAGAGAGAGAGAGAAACATAGAAAAGGAGAATAAAGCGGTGAAGAGGAGAAAGAAGAAGATGAAGATGAAGGAGGAGGGGAGAAAGAGACCGAAACAAGTTGATCATAACTAATAGTTACGAGCCTCCGCTCGAGGGGGTACTTTCAAAAATTAACCAAATTAAGACTTAAAGCAGTGAGGAAAGGGTTGGCTGTAGGTACTTTGCTACTTCCCCTCCCGGAAACGAATTTTTAAACGGAAAAGGAAGTGAAAAAGAAGGGGTTGGCGTATCTTGATAATACAAACGTACTACATTCGGTAAGTACTTCATATACGAGCCTTTGAGAGTGTAAAGAAGGGAGGGGATTAATTAGATCTGTCTCTTCGTTCGTAATTTTGTTACGGCATTATCAGCTATATCCTTAATTTGCAGTCTTGGAACCATATTAAAAGCCGTAAGAAAAATAAATATCACGTGGGATAGAGAAGTACAAAATTTTTAAATTTTTCATATATCCAACCGGCTGCGAAACTTAATTGAGACGAATTTAGAAAATAAGTTTTGAGTAGTTGTTTAAAATCAAGAAGTTTGCGTGAGTACCAGCTTTTATAAGATAAACTAGAGATAATTTTGTTCTTGCATTGTTTGTTCAAGAGTGCGCTTTCAACAAATAATTGGGACTATTTTGTGGATTTAGACCGGCTGAATCAATCATGGGATTATTAACTCGTCATAGGTTTGATCTGTTTTTTGTATTCAAAATAATAAAATAACTTTAAGCTCCAAAGTATCCTCAAATTTTTTAATTTGTTCTAATTTAGCCTTTTGATCCTTTGGGGCACCAATAAATCAAAGTCTGACACATATTTGGACTTATTGACTCTTTTTGGTCTCATATTCGCACCCATGCGTATATTTTCACTTTTTAACCATTTTAGAGCTCCAATTTTTCGAATGATTGCAAAAATTTACCATTGACCTTTAATGTGACGCTAGTACTTAAACACTTACATATATATTTATACCTTGACCATTTTGGTCTCCGATTAATCAAATATTTATATATCTTTTGACCTCTTGACCTCCTATTATTCAAATATTTACGTACATTTTGACCTTATGACCCTTTTAGGCTAAACCTATGTATCAAAATTTTTTTTGGTAAACATTTTACATTTTTTTTTAAATAATCGAAGCTGTTTCTCTGGTCTCGTAAAATATTGTTGCGTGGAGCACAGAGGGATGATATCGGTATATCTCTCTAGAGACCAGAATCTCCTAGATCGTGTTGAAAAACGAGTGGGAGGGATGGAGAAAATGGCGGGAAAAAAAGCTTTATCTAGGAAGAGAAAGTGGAGCCCGGGTATGGACTTAACCACTGACGGGCACGCCATCATATAGTGAGGCAAGGGGAGAAATCAGAAACCAGATTTATGCCTATAGCGTAGCAACCACACCGCCGTTCACCCATTCTTTCGGTTATATAAGAACCGGGCCTAAGATGTTAGAATTTCCATACAGAGAGTGACTGAGGGCACTATGGGGCTAGAAAAATATGAGATCGAAATAAGACGTCGCTACCAACGAAGATACTACAGTAACGCGGACTGACAAAGACGGTTTGACTCGAGGGGTCAGTCACTTAATAAAATCTCCAAGTTCCAACACTCTGGTCGAAATTTGAAAATCTTCATAGGAAATTAACAGTAAATTCCCAATATTAACTTTGAAATCAAAAAAGCTACAAAACGCACTACATCAGAGAAGCAAATTTTCTATCCTTTGTTGTCACTAAACAAAAAACAAAAAAAAGTTTATAAATAATACATCTTCAATGTTATGGTAAACATCTCCTGTTTTGGATACTTCATATGTTAACTATTACGCTGAATCAATGGCATACACCAATAATGTCACTACTACGGTTGAAATTTGAGTTTTGCAAGGAGCATATATAATGGGATGTACATTAAGAGCAAATTGTACAATGTACACACTTATTCGAAGAGTTTTCAAAATAACCATTACATAATGTTAAACTTCATCGGAATAACTACCAACGATACTCTGGAACACAAATACGATCATTTCGAACAACGACAGAAAAATCTAACACATATTTTTACTTAAACCACGTATACGTAATTATCTAAGGAAAACTAATATTATCAAGGAATCAATTATAGTACTGCAAATAATTCTAATTTGACGACAACCATACGAGCAGCATTTAAACATTACTGGAAGCAGACGAATATCCAGGTCAGAGGTTACAGACTCCAAAAATGACGTAAGGCGACCCTAAAGTTGACCGACACTAGAGTAAAACAGCACGAGCCTGCCATGGATAGGCGTTAAGGGGGGGGGGGGCGAACCATAGCTGTCCAGTCAGGCGCGGACAAAGAAATACTTTTACATAACAAAAGATCGCTTGGGCCAAAATATAAAAGAGGGGCGGCGTCATAGGGGGAGGAATATAACCATCAAGGGAGCCTGCAAAGATTTCCTCAGCCATGAACATTTTTTACTCAACGAGTAATGGTTTCCAGAACGCGCCAGAAATGGGGGATATCCATTGACGAAACCAATCGGAGATTTCCACGCGTTTAAAGCTACGTTTCCCAGAAATCAACCGGCTTCTGGTTCTGATTGACAACGAATGGTACGTCACTTCGCGCGCGCCGAAACCTCGGGGTGAAAAAAGAAAGAAGAAAAAGGATGGAAGAGGGAGGAAGAAAAAAATCCTTTCCTTTGGATTTCTCCCTTAGAGATCATTTTGAGAAGTGATTGGATGTCAGCTCCGAATGCACCGACGCTAACTTTACTTTCTTCTTTAAGCCAGCGTACTCTTCGGCGAGCGTGAGCGACTAAAAGGAACGAATGGAGGAACCAACGAGACCAGTTCCGGCGAGACTATATGCCCGAATGGAACCCTTTCCATCTTGGAAAATCAAGAGTTGTGGCCCCTCCAGAAATCGTCTGCCACTAGGGGCTGCGTTTCGAGTGCTCAAATTCGGATGGATTTGTCGCTTACACTACTCGAGATAAACGAAAATGAACCGCTCACACACTTCAACCCTGGCAACTCTTTCGGCGAAACTTTCGAGATGGGAATTATCGTCGACTGTTCTCCAAACAAATGGATTTCTAGATTTATATATATATAACAGGTCGATCGAAAGAATTTCAAGTAAAAGAGTCTCCCGCGGTAACTTTCACGTTTAAATACAAAATAAAGTTAATTTAGTTGCGCGTTAAGAGATTATGACAACCGAAATAAACATGTTACGTCATGAAACCTGAAACACGTAGTCAAAATAAAATAAAAAAAAATTGTTTTGAAACTTAAACTAATTTGCAGAGAATAAATTATTGAACAAATTACTGCACATAGTCAAATTCCAAGACAATATACCAAATTCAATGGGCACTGCTATTAACTCTTCAGCTACGTATTCATTTTGCTTCGCTACATGCCTTACACGAAATGTATTTTCAAAACTGTTGTTGTAGCTTTTAATGATGCCTAATCACTCCCACGTAATCGGTGTTCTAAAGTAATTACGTAACTGAGTGCGTATTACCATAGGGTGTAATCAGTTACGTAATCGTGTAATCGATGTACAGATGTAGCCTCGGCTTTTAGCTATAGTAACTTCGCGAGTGTAAACCGGTAAGCCTCGCCATCGGACACGTCCCGCGCGTTATCTTTATCGAGCAAATTTTTAGGAGTAGAATAAAGCCTATAGTACCGTAAATATAGAGACTGGTGGCGACTAGAAACTTAAAAAGAGGGGGAGGAGGGGCTATATATAGCGAAACAACATTAAATTCTATTTCCCCTTCGGGGAATTTTTGGGCCCGAGAAAAGATAGAATGGGAAAGACATTTTTGGGATATGAGAGGTAGAGGGCTATAAACCATAGCGAGAGTGGAGATAGCTAAGAGAAGGCTACGGGAGAATTCTCTAGTTTCCGAGGATAAGACCGGGCCGTAAGCACTCCCGCGGGCTTTCAGAATTCCAGAAATGTTTTGGGGGACGTCCGCGCCAAAATATTCGCGACGCCCCAGTTCCCCCCCAAAAAACAACAAAAGCGAACAATACTGGACGGACATATCGAGCCGCAAAACGCAGCTACAGCGTTCGCCATCGAGGGGTCTTGTTTATACGCGACCGCCGTTAGAGGGCGGTATTGTTCGGTTAAAGGGATCATCGGCAACTTATCCAGGCGCTTACGCGCTAAACTATACGCTCGTAGTCATTTGATCCTCACTAGCTCCCGCCTCTCTCGCTAATGACGCTAATAATTAACTGTTATGCAATTCAGCCATTTTATAGGTCGATTCGAATGGATGTCTAAAAATTATTATAATCATTCGTATAATTAGCATTGGATAGAGATAGAAGAACGCTAAGGATTCAAGAAAACGAAGATCTTTTAGAGCAAAAGTTGTATAAAGTTCGCTTCGCGTTGTTGAAATGTAAATCGAGCTTGCTTTAAGGGGTTGAAGACACTTAACTCGCTTCGGGAAGCAAACTTGCTGAATTAGCTTCCTTGGTTGATATAGCTCATTTTGGACTTTGAGAAGTTGGGGTGCACTGGTAGAAAGCTCGGATAAAACTTGCTTGGTGTGCAGGGTCCACCGGAAAAAGGTTTTGACCTCGGTGAAAAACAGCTTATAGCATTGACGGAAGGCTTTGACCTCATTGGAAACTTATTTGGATCGCACCGTGCCTAGGTAGAAAGCTTTTTCATCTCGTTTAAACTTGGTGAGCACGACGTACTTGGCAGAAATATATGACGTTGTACAAAGCTCACTGCCATTGTACAATCGATTTTCGAACTAAAACTGAAACGTTACCACGAATCAGGACATGCCTCAAACGACTTGTACAAAAATTAAAAACAAGCGTTAAATGGACCAAAAAACTTCGAAATCAAAGTCTAAATATAAATAGTCAACCATAGTTATAAAATCTGTCAAAAGTCTCGTTTAACTCAAGATTCGTAGAAAAATTCTTTTTGCAACATCAAGTGTGGAATACAAAACGATAAACGTTGTGGAAGTAAGCAAAAGGTTCGGGGAGATGAGAAAGAGCATTGTCGGTACAAACGCTTTCCCGACATGGGCGTTGAAAGCTTCTTAAATCCGAAACCGAGAGTAAATCTGGAGAGGTCCCAGGTTGCCCCAGTCAGTTCGTGATCTTTCTCCGTATACACTCCTCTTTGACGCAGTCCAGGCAAGACGACCAAAAACCAAAAGTTTTAAGCTCTTACAAAAATAACTCGCGGTATCTTCGATCTATGGTACAACTGCCGATTTTTCGCAGGGACCAGGGAGGATTCGGGGTCCCCGTATCTTATTCTTTTTGTTTTTCTACATTTTTTTCCTTCTTCAAGGGGATACGGGATTGAGCAAGAAGATTGTAGGGATGGGAGTCACCGACCAGGTTCCAGGTGGGGATATAAGGTATATATACAGTAATGGGTAACATACTGCGGGTAACAAAAAGATCTTAAGACGGCTAGAGTAATCTTTATGTCTAGACTACAATATAAAGAAAAATTTGTACTTGGCGATCTTGCCTACAAGATCATCTTAAGGTCTTAAGAAAGGATAGAATTTTTTTTTCTGGATAAACCGAAGAAGTTTTATAAAAGCAGTAATACTTTAAGTACTCTACGATACGAGGATACGATTTTTCTAAGTTAAGCTTTTAAAAAAAAAAAAAAAAAAAAAATGCCATTTGTTAATTAAAATTCGAGCTGAAGAGAATTATGACGGAGTACTGCGGGTGTTAGCCCCTGCTTTGAAAATTAAATATAGTCTTTTAAATACACGAATTAATTTATTAAGTAAGCAAGCCATTAGGGAAATGTCTCTGAATATGTACAAAAAATAAGAAACCTTCCAATTTTAGCATTCAGTTAAAAGGAGGTAGAACCTCTGACTAAATTCAGAGACATTTTCCGAAAGTTCATAACTTTTTAAATATGGCAAAATAAAAAAATTCAGGCACGAATTAAGAGGGGGGGGGGGGGGCAACGGAGATATGCGACCTGGTTCTAGTAGTTTTTTAATTCGTAACCTAATACGGGACTAAAAAACGTCAACGGTTATTTCTTACGTTTTGTTAAATATATCCGTTAATAAAAGCACGGCTATTAAAAATCTATTTCGATGCGGTAATCTTACCCCCTGAATGTGTATGACCAAGGTCTAGACTAGGAAAAGCGAGGAACAATCCCCAAAACGTATTTAATTAAAATTCCCTAAAAACGTATTTAATTAAAATTCCCTAAAAACGTATTTAATTAAAATTCCCTAAAAACGTATTTAATTAAAATTCCCTAAAAACGTATTTAATTAAAATTCCCTAAAAACGTATTTAATTAAAATTCCCTAAAAACGTATTTAATTAAAATTCCCTAAAAACGTATTTAATTAAAATTCCCTAAAAACGTATTTAATTAATATTCCCTAAAAACGTATTTAATTAAAATCCCCCAAACGTATTTAATTAAAATCCCCCAAACGTATTTAATTAAAATCCCCCAAACGTATTTAATTAAAATCCCCCAAACGTATTTAATTAAAATTCCCCCAAACGTATTTAATTAAAATTCCCCCAAACGTATTTAATTAAAATTCCCCCAAACGTATTTAATTAAAATTCCCCCAAACGTATTTAATTAAAATTCCCCCAAACGTATTTAATTAAAATTCCCCCAAACGTATTTAATTAAAATTCCCCCAAACCTATTTAATTAAAATTCCCCCAAACGTATTTAATTAAAAGACCCTAAACAAATTTAATTAAAACCACCCAATCAAAGTTAATTAAAACCACCCAATCAAAGTTAATTAAAACCCCCAAACCTATCGTATTTAATTTTTCAGTTTACAATCACGTTTAATTTGATCCCGATATATAAACCCTTTAAAAGTTTAATTTAAGGGTTCTAGATACAGTCAATTATATGCATAAAAACGTTTCCAATACCCCCTTTCCAACCTCGCTGGTTTAAAATTGAAAGCATTGTCAGCACTTTGACCTCTACAAGCTTTCGCCGCGGGCAAAATTTAAACTTCTCCCTCCCCCCGACTATCTCCCTCTCCATTACTCCTTAGTTAGATCAAAATGGCTACTAAAACAATGCGTTGTAGCCGAGAAGCGCTAAGCCTAACACGAGTCAACAACATGACATGAAACACTACCGGAAAAATAGCAGTTAAAATAAAACTCACCCAAAATCTGGACCCAAATGTTTCCGTAACCTTTAGTCCCATAGTTCACACACATTTTGACAATAAAATCCAAACATGAACACTCAATTTAAATTCGATTTAAAGAAAATAAAAATTTCTCCAAATTGAGTTACGCGGCGTTTAGCGAACCGCGAGCGCCGCCGGTCTCTAGACGCTATGCTAGGCGTAAAGCGACAATCGCTAGGCCTAAAACGACAACACCAGTCAAAAATCTCATCTTGTCGTAATATTATGGAAACGCGAGGCGCTAATTTTGTCATACCATTAATCTTGGATATCTTAGGCTTCTTTTTGTTGTTAAATCCGCACATCACCGATAGTTTAAACGTGATTTAATCATAGAGGGTAGATAGGGGAGGAGTGGAAGGGGCTCTTAAAGAGTTCTCGTTTTTCATTTTTTCCACGGAACATCCGGTATATGCGCGCCGGTCATCTGCTTCCATAGAGGGTTATCTGCTTCTGAGGCAGACGATATTTTTTTCTGCGCTGTAATTGGTTGTACTGGTTTCAAAATCAGCCAATAGTAAAACACAGGATGTTGAGAGGAAAATTGGAAAGGCAAAATCCGAGAACTCTCAAAATGCAGAGCCAAAGCTGTATGTTTCCACTCCTCCCCTATCTACCCTCTATGATTTAATTAAGATTTAATGTCGGGCTCAACGAAAATACACTAACGGGACGTTCACGCGGCATTGAATGATTGAACTTTCGTCAATCGCCGATCGGGGAAGATTGGGGGGGAGACTAGTAGTATACCTACTATGCATAAATCGCAATTAGTAAAATCACCGTCAAATATAAAATTTTTAATACTATACAGTTGGACATGGTGTAAATTAAATATTTTCAAAATGATAAAAACGGTGGTTTTGAGTGGAAATTATTTATAATATAATATATTTATATACGTACAACGCGGAATTATGAAACCCTTTTTTCAGTAGATTATAAAATATTTTTTTAATAGAATTAATGTAAAATTTTGTGAGAATTCTTAAATAAAGATTTACAATACGGTAAAGGAGACATGGTTTATCGTCATTTTTGGTATAAATAGAGTGGTTTGTTTTATAGAGCTCGTTATTAGAAGTATTTGAGAATTTATATATATTTTTGGGATAATTCTATACTGTTTATTTGGCGTAAATTCTAGGGGTTGATTTCAGATAATTCAAGGGGTTGTTTTGGAGTGAGGTCAGATGATTATTTTTGGGTATCCAGGGTTTCTTTTCCCTGACTTTCCCAGGTTTTCCCTGACCATCTTCACCATTTTTCCCTGACCATCTTCACCATTTTTCCCTGACCATCTTCACCATTTTTCCCTGACCAATTTAAAGGTTTAAATTGGTAGTAATATGCAATTTCAAGTGTATAAACCTTTTTTATTCTTCAATAACTGTCCAAATAAACCCCTTATTGTGTTGTAAGTTCAAGGTTGCTAGATTCGCGTGGAAGCTCTTCTTGCGTGAATCACTTCTCCCCCAAAAAATTGGTGTTCTCTTTAGACTGTATACTGTGAGTATTCATAAAAAACGTGCTTTTCTCAATAGGGACTTTCCATAAATGTTTTGAAGGCTCTGATCCCATATAATAAATTTTTACACATATTTATGGAAGATTCATTGGTCTAATAGGTAAATATATAAAAGGGAGGAGTCCTTTTTCGTAAGTTGAGCGTCGACGTCACCTGTGACGTTTCTTGTACAGAAACGCGGCGCCCGCAGTCAGAATGACAAAATTCTTAAGATCTCTAGTTTTACTCTCAAGTTTAACGGGCCGGCTGCTTTCTCCGCGCCTGCGTTCTTTTTACATCCGGAACTCTAGGGGATCAGTGACGTCTACGGTGACGCGGCCGCTAAACTAACAAGTTGATCAAGCCAAACTGAGCTTTTTATATATTTACCTATTTAATCCATACTATGAGATTCCACAATTTTATTTTTGGATAATATGAAAATTCCCTGACTTTCCCCTGACTTTTTAGACCAATTTTGAAATTCCCCGACTTTTCTAGGTTTTTCAGGTCTGCTATAAATCAAAATAATGTATCGTAATCTTTGAAAAAAATAAAAAAAAAAAAATAAAATAAAAATCTCATCAATTCTAAGTTATAATTTCGAAAAACTTTACATAACCGTTTGGTTCCTAAGCTTACGACGATTAAAATTAGCATGATAAGGCTATAGCTTTCAAGTAGATTGCCCATATAATATCACTTTCATATGCCTGTACAGCGAAACATTTATTTTCGCTTTAAGAAATTGCGTTCTAAGTCTTTTACGAAAAAAGGACTATTTTTATGTATATATAGATGAACGCGGGCGGGCCCTAATTACGATGATTGCTTAAAAAACCAACGAAAAGCGATTTATTGCTCGATACGCCATTTATCGCGCTTAGGAAGCATGATTCTAATAAGCCTATACTTCTCATATTTATGTAGAAAATCTGCATGGAAAAGACGATCTAAGAATGTATATATATATTTATAGATCCAATTTTTTATCGTAGAATTTCCAGGCAGTCGCCATCGAGTCTCTAGGGAAGAGAATTTAAATCTACTATACAAACTGGTGCGAATATCTCGAAGAATATTCAAATTCGACATTTCCCAGTTAATAAGTGCAAAGTTAGAGATACCAATATATGATAAGCTCAATTTTATATTGGCTTTTCAAGAATACGAACTCCCATATCATCGACACGAACAATTCCAACGGATTTTGAATCCATTTCAATTCGAATTTACAACAAGAAGAATGTCGTCTTATCTCACCCACTCTTTAAATTAGATTTTCTATACTTTAACGACTGTCTGTTTATAAACTAAATTAAAATGGGATTCATAATTTGGAATGAACTGTTAAAACTCAGTGCTTATCAAATTTCGGTCCTTATCAATGTCCTTCTCCCCTTGTATTGTATAGAAATTAAAAAAGCAATACAGTGAAAGGTTGGGAGACCCAGAAATACTCCAAAATGACGTAGCTATACTCTCATCCACTTGCCTATAATTTTATTGGATCTATTCCATTGGATAAACTCATTGTGAAAATCAGTTCGAAGTTTCAGCGCGTTAAAAGTAGAAGGACTATAGGGTTGCCATCAACTAACAAACTTCGGGCGAGCTGCAATCTCAAGATGTTATATATACTGCGCCATTTTTAAACTTCACTATCCTCCCTCGAATTTCCTTCCTCAATATCAAAAGACGATGGTTGGGAAAAATTCTGGATGAAGAGAGCGAAAGAGAAAGATGGAGAGAGGATTTTATCCTCTTGAAGGAAGATGAGAAAACGGAAAAGACGCCGGTTGAGAGAATTGTAACCGGAGGGAGGAGGAAAGGGGATAAATTCTCCGTGATCACTACGTTACAGTCTCAGAAACACGCGAAATGTTCTGAAAATACTTAAAGTATACTTTAACCTAGCTTAGATGAAAAATGTCCTCAGAGAATCTGCATTTTCCAGGTAAAAATTTACTCTACGCACCAGTATATAAATCATTAAATTACATAAGCGCATTTTAGAATACAAAGAGCTGTTAGAAGGACTCAAACGAAACCTTTCTTAATTCGATGGAGCGCTATCCTACACATATCGGTCGACATATTCGATTTAGTAAACATGTTTTGTGTTTCAGAAGAGATATTAAGTTCATGGTTTTGGTTTATATATTTATATAGAGTAAATGTAATTACTTGAAACATGAAAGAGAAACCCTGCAGTTGAATGTAATTTCGTTTAAAGCTAAATAAACTTCATTAATTGGGCGCTGTGCTGTACCTATCTAGTTTCCGGCCAATAAATGATACTCCAACAGATAAGTGAATGCACCTATAGAAAACATACAATATTCTGGACTAGAAGGCTTGGGTAATCCTTCATGGCAACGGGTCAAACTGGGTATGAAAATAGCTTGACGTTTAAATGACGTCATTGCCTTTGGGGCCAGTCATCGTCACCAGATTTGAAACATTGAGTTTTAGTCACGGCGGGGATGAATGCTGCCCAACCTAATCTTATTTTGTCTATTCTGAAAACTTAAGCCAATATAAACCGACAGTAAAACTTAGTTAAAGGAAAAGTGAAGCGGAAAACGTTTTTTATCGATTTCTTCGAGACTCTGAATTGTGCAACAAAAAATATCCGAAAAGAATGAGATTTTGGCACTCAATTGTGTGCCGCAGCACGTATCGCGGGGATTTTACTAATTTAATGCAGACGAGGAGGTTTTGTACCATTCACAGACACTTCCCAAATGTTTCACTACGCAAAATCAATAAAAAAAAGCACTTCATTTTCCAATTCACCCTCCCTTTAAAGAATTATTTCGAAGTCTCTCTACACTTCTATCTACATACTATACCAAAAAAAAACCGGGTCCCTTTTTGTTTCTTGAATAAGAATAAGAAAGTGCTCCCTGATGAAACTAAAAATGAAGAGCTTCAAAACACTATAGGATCCCCACTCTATATATATTCTACAAAAGGAAACAATTCACGGCGGACTTTTTTCTCCACCCGGAAATTGTTTTCTTTGAAGAAGAAGAAGAAGCGAGTGAAAAGAAGAAGAAAAAAAAAAAAAAAAAGAAAAGTGATAAAAATCCTGAAAAACAATGAAGAAGGTCCATAACTTTATTTTCAGCGCCCGATGCCCCGAAAAGTGAAGGGAAAAGGGAGCGAGAAACGGTTTTCGATTTATGAACCCTCCGGCACTTCGTCTCTCGTATAGACCTTTTAGGTAAACACCGCGATGCAGTAACGAAGAGAACCATATACGACTTTAAAACTTATTCCATCAACCAAGACGTATAACGAAAGCTAAAACGGGATTAGTTCGCTCGCAAGGATTTCTTCAGTCCCACAATAAAATACATTGGCTCAAATACGATAAACGAATATATATAACAGAATTCAAGGATAGTTTGCAACGACTACATTTATTACAATGAGGTTTAACATCGAGTATTAATCCGCCTATACCTTTGGCTATATTACAAACTACTCTCCTCCAGAATTACAGTAAAATTAAGCCAGATTTCAAAACGTACAATTTTAATAAACCACCCTTTCTTTAATCAAAACTTGATTAAAGAAATCAGACGAAGCTTAGGGTAATTACTCGCTGCAAATTCAAGGTGAAATAGATTATAGTTACCAGGGGATATATAGGAAGTAGGAAAAGGTCCGCTAGATTGCACGAGCTTTACTGGGGCGAACGCCCATCTGAAAGTGCCTCCTTCGATACATACAGTTCACGTATTCGATGCAAAATGGGTAATACCGTTAAATCCTGATGGGAATGGTTTACAAAAGTTCTAGTCTACTATTTTAACACATTTCCCCCGTTGTTTGTTAGTTACCTCAAAGAATACGTATGTACTGTAAATTTCAACGAACAGTAAGAGACCCTTATAAGAATGCAACTGTATATTACGTATATGGGAAGTTGATCGTTATTTTTCAGCCAAAGAAGTTTGGGGGGGGAAACGAAAATGGGAGGAGTTGCCGCTAGGTGGCGAAGGGATGAAAATGGAGGAAGGTGTACTATACTTTAGGTCAAAAGGAGTTGACTAAATAAGAGAAGGTAAGGCGGATTGATATATAATGCTAAAAGTTATGAAGAAAAAGTAGTAACTAACACCTCTTGAAAACCAGTATATGATCTTCTACAAAAAATAACGTTTTATTTTTTTTTTCTTAGCGCATTATCTCGGCGAAAAGAGGGAGACACCTCGACGCCCCCGCGCTCGTATTGCTAGTATATCGTATAGGGGCTCTAGGGCTGGTACGGCCTATAACCAGGGGAAACCGTCGGAATGAAAAAAATAGACATGGGCGAGTAAAAGATTGTTTGGGTGCCACCAAATCCATCACCTCGGGGTTTTAGAAGAGGCAGGAATTGAGCAAAGACTCCGCGCTATACTCCCTTATACACCCCCACAACCTTTCCACTATTTCTTTTCACCAAGAAAATCCAGGATTGAGTTTGAACCCAGTGATAATGTCGAGTTTCAATGAATAATTTCGGCGCGAAAGAATTGCCTATGTCTTGAAAATAAATGTTCTAAGACATTCGTAATTAATTGGAAATCGATCGGAGAACGCGTGTTTATGTGTAGTTACCATATATACATATATTGCTCGTGTGAAACTTCCAAATATCAGTAAAGTTCCCTATCGTGTAAACTAATCTTGTACGTATGAAATACACCAAATCAGTTTATTTAATTATTAGGTTTAAGAGGACGTAATATACGATTGAGAATTATTTTTTTAAAGGTCAATTATACGCCAGTTTGCAAAATATTAAACTCCCCCATCAGTTACTTCTCAGGCTCTCTATCCGCTATTTTTAACCCAACGAAATTAGCAATTCCGGGCATACCCGGCTCTACAAAACGTCCATAAACGGACAGAGTGTTCGTGCGGTGCTAGAAAAGAAAATCAATACGTCATATCTCTGTGGTGCGGTGTGGTGTTAAGCTATCTTTCTCTCTTTCCTTTTCCTCTCACCATTTCTGTATATAGGAGAGAGGGAGAAAATGGAAGATGGGGTGAAGAGGATGGTCGAGCCGTTCGAGCAGCATCCCAATAAAATTCCCTCGGAGCGAGGAAGATAAGCGGATCAAATTTCAAATATTTTGGTTTTCCAACTTTTGACTTCCCCACGGATACGTCATTTCTCTTTGTTTTTATCGGGTCCTCTTCTACTTTTAGTTTATTTTTTTTTTTCTTCATCTTTCTCACTAGTTTGCGGGGCATTCGCCACCCTATACGGAGTTTTTTCGCCTTTTTTTTCTAGGCCCTATCTCTCCCTCTGTTAATCCTATTATCCGAGACAGTTGCCGTCACTTCTGGCTTCTTTTCTATCTCAATGTTATCCGCCCGCGCGCCAAGATCTGGCCTATTTATACGGGAATTTCGCCCCTTTTTCCTTGTCGGTTTACTTGTTTTTCGACTCCCTTTCCCAGCGTATTTCGTCTCCAGAGAGGTATTCATTCGGTCTTGTTTGCCTATGATCTTTGGTACGGTTCGACAGCGAAGGTCCCGGTATTATCGTGGCAGTAATTCATTCTAAGTTAGAAGGCTTTGAATATATAGGAATATGGCTGAAGGCGGTATAGGGTCTACTTATTCAATATTAAGCTTATACACGATTTGACTACGTGTATAACTTCTAGGGAGATAAAATACCCCTGGGTTTAGTTGAGAGACAACGCGAGACTAAGAAACTGTACAGCTAGATAAAGAATACCGAAAAACAACCGTATAGGACTATATAACTTGAATTTATTTGCACAAATATTCAGAGTTGGAATTTTTATAAATTGTATTCAACTACGGCTTTAAGGAGCTTTAGGGGGTTGAAAATCTAATAAAGTATCACGTGACACTTGATGTGGGACGTAAATAAAATAAAAAGGAGTTACTGAAACGTTGTTTCCGAAGTAATTCGTATTTTAGTCAAAACCAAAATTATAGGCTTAGCGTATTTTATTCACGAACACCGATAAACGGAGCCTCCTGACTCATTAACGATCTCAATTGTCCAATAACACCTTCGCGACTTTCAGGCGGGTGGCGCGTTGGAAACAATTACCACCGGACCATCATCTACCACCCTCGCAAAAAAGAGGGGTGAGATATTTTGTAAGAAACATTGTGAAAAACCCAGCATTGCCACGCCTGTGTTAAATCGATTTACTTTGCATACATGGCTATAGTAAAAACAAGAGGGTTCGTATGGCCACGGAAGACGTAACGTGACGTCTTGAAGGGGGGGGGGGGTGATAATTAAAACCTAAGTTTTTTAAACCTTTTCGAGTTAAGTGGTTTCGTGTAGGCCATGTGCTTATTTAAAACAGGCGCAGATTTGAATTCAAAAATCTAGTTAGCACGCTAGTGATGTCTAAACCTAGTAGGGATGGATACACGACAGCCAATAACGTGGGGCCATAGAGTTAACAGGCTGTCTTTTCAACGAAACCGTTTTTAACGACAAACAACAACGTATTGTGCTATTATATAATGGTAGCGTATTTTTTTCGCGTATGCCACTGCTTTTGACAGTGACAGTGCCAGAAGGGCTGACTTGAGCATGATCGCTATAGGGCCGAAAAACAAGTTTTTGAGAAACTAAAAATGTTAAAAGTCGGACGTCAAAAACCCTTTTTTGGCGAACAAACACGCGAAAAGTCTTTTTTCTTCAAAAGTAGTGATAAACAAGAAATGAAAACAGTCCATGGGAACGTCTGTTGAAACGAATATTATACAAAACCTGGCTTTTCTCCCTTTAAATAGGGAGGTACTACTTAGGACCAACCAGGTAAAAGGGCTTCTTTAACATAATTAGTAGGGCGCGTGAGATGGTACATTTAATTATCTTTCTCATTCAATCTCGGCGACTCGTAAGGGCGCTTAAATCCTATATAGCAAACTCGCTAATTATTCGCCGTTGAAGCTAGGCTGGATAAAATCACAGCTAGGCGACTATTAGGAAATTCCCACGGTGCCAAAAAAAAAAAAAAAAAGAAAAAAAAAGCTTGGAGACCCACCTTAGGTATATATAACTCTCTTACGGTCCTTTTAAAAAGAGAGAGCGAGAGAGATTCCCCCGCATAAAAGAGCCTCATTAAAGGCGTTTTTCACGTGTTATTTGATCACGCAATCTCTGTCTAAATATTTTGGCAAGTACTTTCCGCTTTTTAAAAGTAATTGCCCGTCGAGGGAGTCGGTAATACCGTAATACCGAGTCCCCTCGGCATATATTTTTTAAGTCACTCGAAAGATATTTCAGGGATAATGAGCCAGGGTTATTAGAAGTACTTATTACCCTGCCTGTGTATCTATTTTAAGTTCTTTTCCCGAACATTCATCATTTGCAATCAAAAGTGATAGTAACTCTAGGGAATAACTGTTATTATCAGTAACAACCAAAACGATACGTATATGAATTTGGACATTCTAATGTTAAAAAAGAATATTTTGTTTGACAAAACAGGGTAGTAAACACACTTTAAATTAACAAGTTGAAAATGAGACTGTCTTCCCAATCTAAAAACATCAGATTTTTAAATTTGATATTACAAAGAAAAGTTAAAGATATTTTTGGGAAAATATTGTTTTGTTACTAATATAATATTAACGTCATCAGAGCAGAGTAAAGTTTCTTGGTTTTTGGTCTAAAAAACAACTAAAACATAAATCCCTGTAAAAGTGTTAGAGCCATCTTACAAGATGCGGCAGCAAAATCTGCTTACAGGGTTCATATTTGTGCAATTTCCAGCATAATAAAAGTTTACTGTTTTTCAAAATCAAATTTAATTTTAAATAATATCTTCATTAAATTTCTACGAAACGTTTGGTTTCTTACAAATTATTTCCCACTTTACACTAACGCAACGGACATTTTAATTAAACAAATTTTCTTGATTATTCTATAAATTTTGATCAACTTTTGCGATTCAAATCCTTACTTACAATACAACCTTGGAAAGGACAAATATTATTTAGGAAGAGGTCAAAAAACCGAATTAAAATAGTCCTACCAAGTCTGGCGAGTTTATGCAAAGTAACCATTACATCCTCATTAACAGCTGTCACTTGTCCAAAAGATCATCATTCAAGATATATTTTTAACAAGCTTATCCCCTGTTTTCAGTTGTACTGTACTTTTTAATCGCGGAAAACTCAACGTCTCATTTCTCGTTACGGTACACCGACACAAACTTTCGCGTACGTATATACAAGCCGATACGAGTAAACTGTTTCGCGTTGCAATTCGGGTAAATGTCGCTGACGCGTGACCCAAAGCATAAATTAAAGGATATCACTCGCGCCAGTTTAAACGGAAATGAAGCTAGAGCTATGAATCAGAAAAAACGATCACTAGCAACGCGCCAGGCGCGTGTTAGGCTTAACTTTTTTTTTAGATTATAAGTTACGCGTGCAACACCCTTATATTTATAAATTAACCGCGGGAAAAAAAGACGCGCGAAACGTCTCGCGATAGACTGTGTATAGAACCAAATAGTCTCCCGCTAACCCACAGACCCAACAGCGCCATATACTACACGTTCATAGTTTACATGGACGGATGCGGATCAAATATCTAAACCCTACCATCTCCACGCGCGCGTCTACTCATTGGGGGTCTTTGGGGTTTGCAGGAGTTCCCCTAAGCCTA
Source organism: Odiellus spinosus (assembly GCA_963920705.1). NCBI lineage: Eukaryota > Metazoa > Arthropoda > Arachnida > Opiliones > Phalangiidae > Odiellus > Odiellus spinosus. The sequence continues at coordinate 15,674,579 of OY987228.1, read as the reverse complement.
AAACTTCAACTTGGAAGCTAGAAATTATAATATTCAGAGCGTACAAGGCTACACTTAATGTACATCTACATGATTTTATTGTCTAGAGATAGAGGGAAGTCTGAGGTTAGCGAGTATTGAAGTTTCAATGAGTATAAAACTGTAGAACCGTAGTCAATTCCATCTTGAGTTAACTGCAGTCGCAAAGCCAGGTTACCTTTTATCTCTACTATTTTTTGCCTTAACGCTTGTTAAGAGTTGAGAGCACCTAGTTACCCGCTCGCTGCCATCACGAGGTGATACGGACTATAGCCCATGAAGTATAGTATCGCAAGTTGATACTGTGAAGATTGAGATAGGGACGTCTCTTTACCTTCGCTATTAGTTTTAGGTTACAGCGAATGACCATGTTGGGAAGGAAGAGCTGCTGGTTGGTATACTGTAATCTTTAGTAAGGGGGTGTTCCTTATTAGTCGTTCAAGTATTAAGGTTTACCAAACCGACGTTAGGGGAGTAGAGAGAAATCCAGTAAGACTGGCGGGTATGACACCAGTCTATCAAGATATTAAATGTATCTTGTAGGACAGAATCTAATCGAAGGCATCAGGGAACCCCCGGAAGTTCCCCTCATCTCCCTCGTAGTCGCGTTAACATCGATAAGACGCGTCGTTAGGTTAGGTTAACCCCCCATTCTGCATTCCCTTTTCCGCCTTCTAAGTCTATTAGCGAAGCGTCGCTCGCTTATACGTACACATATACGCTGATAACGAGATATATCTAATCGATAATGACTGGATTAACTTAGCCCGGTATAGTAATCTAAATTTAATTTTTGCGAGTGCAACATTAGGAGTTTTACTGTATCTAGCTAGAATAATTTACAAAGGTCTGTTATACAACAGAGTCTATAAATGGAAGGATATTAGTGAAATCATATTGCCTGCCATCCGATCGTAAAGTCTCGAGAGTGAAGATTGAAAATGATTTATTTATTTGTTTTTAATTAGTTAAATGTAAAACGTATAAATTGGATCTTAATTAGGTCAATTAATTTCAAAGTAAGTGATAATCTAGCAAATTGTAATAACACTGTCATATAATATTTAAATTGAAATTTCAGGATCATTATCATCATTTTCATTATCATATTAGAATATCATAATTCTCTATAGTATTTATCATACTTCATATGCACGTCAATAACGCTAAACTTCACACGCGACGAATTAGATGGCGCGCCTGTTTTCACTAACGCATTAAATCGTTATTGCCATTTTCTAAAGTAGTGACACTTAAGGGCTGTTCACACGATCCAACTTTTTGACTCAACTAGATGAGTCAAAAAGTTTATTAAACTCGTTCAACTAGATGAGTCAAAAAGTTGAGGAATATCATCCTTTTCACACGACTAAACTTTTGCCGCCAACTTTTTATATCCATCTTTTCGAGAGCCAATAAAAATGCTGCAACGATCACGTGATCCAAAGCAGTGAAATTAGCGAATGATTTAAAAGTCTCGTCGTTTCCGGAGCGAAACAACGCTTGTAGTTCTGTGCAACTGAATTTTGCAAGCAGACTACTCGTAAGGCTGACCCCGTAACCCGACTTGCAAATTACCTTTAAAGTGCCATCTACCAACCGCCTAAATAATTACAAATTCGAAAATAACAAAAACGCGAAAAATTCAAATTAGGCCTAACGAAGAAAATAATCAGATGAAGTTCGCTCCACGATCTTCATTTTGATTGGCCGAAAATATTCATATCAAAAAATTGAGTCAGCAAAACCTCGGAGAAATGGATCAAGGATCCATTTTTTTCTCGCCAACTTTTTTGCTGACCAAACTCATCCAACTTGTATTCACACGATCCAAGTAATTGACTCAACTCGTGTTGACTCATCAAGTTGAGTCAAAAAGTTGGATCGTGTGAACGAGCCTTAAGAGGAATAACATATTTTATAAAATTTGAGTATAAAAAGAATTACGCGTTTCTTTGTAAACCACTATTTCCAAAAATAACCAATTAATGAAACTGACATTAAAACACAAAAAGTCAGCAATTTTTGGGGGCTTTAACTAGCGAGTAACATATATTTCACACATCCCTCGGAGATGTTAGTTTCAATCGGGAATTTCAACTTCAAAAAATTCTCACTCTAAAGTTGGCCAACACGGCGCAATATTTATTCAAATTAGTTCTCGCTAACAAGTATTTCTTTTTATCAATTTAGCGAAACCTCGTTAACGGAATATGAGAAATCAAGGGAGCTGCTTCAATTAGGACAGGTGCCAAATTTGGCACCAACGATCGTTACGTACGTCTCTTCTCCACGTACATTTTTCACCACTAGCCCCCTTTCGAAAAGTTTTAAAATAAGACGCGGAAAGTGATTTTGGCACCCTTCGTAAAGAGGTTGCTCCATCATCGAGTAACCGCGGCGTGGAACGCCAAGCTTTAAAACAAAAACAAAACTCCTTGTTCGCGTCAGTGCCAAATTCGTCTCGGGCTCCTTTTAAAAGGGCTAGACTTTTGGCACGGTTTATCGTAAAAATATCTAGCATAGGTCTACGTAGTAGCTATATAGTCTTCGTTTCCGCAGTCAGCCAGACAGTTCATTATCTATAGTGTCTGCAAAACTTTAAGCAAACCAACGGTACCAACCCAACAATCGACGAGACTAGCTTCAAAAATAAAAGAATTAGGAAGGAGCATTTGATCGCAACCTAAGTTAAACAAGAAGGGTGTCTCGACTTAATATATTTATTCCATTATGGGAATTTTCCTGAGAAAGTTATTCCTAAGAAAGTTATAAACTCTTTGAACCGTAAACGTTTACGCGTTTAGATTGGGTTTAAAAATATATCGGACAGTTCTAATTTAACTCCAGACTTCCACTCTTATCTAACAAATTACAAATAATAGCGCCACATCAAAATTTACTGAATTTTCTGGGCTTTTCGTCTGAATTTTCATAGACGGATAAGAAATTGCAAATAGCAGTCTTTCTAGGCGAATTTTGGACAAGTTTCTAAATTATGACGATCATTTTAGTAACACTAATCTTGGACTATTAACAATGGACACCAATCTTAATAGATAAAGATGAATAACATAGCCTTAATAGGCGTCCTCTAACGGCAAACAGTGGCAAAAGTAACTAACAAAACCTGCGGTAAAGACTCGGCATAGCAACTACGCACGTGGTTTTGTTAGTTACTACTTTTGACACAGTTTACCGCTAGGGGACTAATAAGTCTATTAATAAAACCCTAATTAAGGTCTGATTAAACTATTCGATAAATTTTATCTGTAAGTTTAATTAAAACCCTCGTGTAGACTTAACTTTAAATACACAAAATACGAAGTTTCGAAAGACACCAATATTCCGACTCGGGCGAAACTAAATGTCGTCTAAAAATAAACTATTAAGTATAGTTTTTGAAACTGAAAAAGGATGCCGCTTTACCGCAATGTAGCCACCCGCGCTTCTAGTGTAAAGAGAGAGGGATATCCGGCGAAAAGAGAAAAATAAAAAATATATATATACAAAGCCACTTCCTGTTAAGAAAAATTGTAAAAACAACATCAGTTATTTGTACAGACAAGAGCTTAGCGGCTTCGTATTCAATTTGGTCGCGAGTGCGCGAGACAGCGTGTGATGAAAAGATAACAATCGGAGAGTATTACGTAACTATAAACGATGACGCAATCGGGGAATGCGGAAAAAGTAGGCCGCGCGAACGAATATTAGCACGACCTAGAGATACACGCCGATACGCTAGAATACGCCGGATAAATTGGAATTAATGAAAAGGCGTAAACCCCCACAATTTCCTTTTTTTTTTATATTTTTTTTATTTTTTGTTTTTGATACGCGGAGGAGTTAATAATACTAGATTAATTAATTTGGGCGATGCTATCCGACGATGCGTAGATGGAGAAGAGGTGCTGGCGTAACTATTTTTAATGTTTAAAGGAGAGAGAGAGATAGAGAGAGAAAGTCCACCCTTTTTGGACCGTTTTTAATTCATTATATTAGATTATATTATGCAAGCTCTTTGGGGAAATCAATGGTTGGTATCCAACTTGAATTGGCAGCGACTACGAAGCTGGGCTTACCCTTTATATATTAGGAATGAAACAAGGCATATTTTAGTTAGGAACCTTTAACTTGCTTGCTATTCGCAGGCACTGCCAACTCAAGGTGAAAAAAAACTACAGTTCTTACAGCGAAAGCTCTTTTGACCCTGAAAGTTCATTGTCAGTTTCTACCGAGGGTTCGGACACTTTCCATTTCAGTGTACTGAATTTTGCACACATCTTAAAGGAATATGAGTTTTGGAGAGATTTTAAACCCCAATGTTGGAGAGATTTTGAAGCCCAAATTTTATTTGGAGAGTTATTTTTGGCAAACTGTAAGGGATTTCTGAAAATATTCGACCCCTCGCAATCTATCATTTGATGTTTTAAGGTTTTATTTAGTTTCTCTCATGACTACACCAATATGATATTTGTGGAACCCAAGGGACAGTTCACTCCTATGATTAAGTGTACATCTACCATTGGTCAATTAAAATCATGATTCATTTGTATTAAATATTATTACCATACAATTCACATTGCATTAATATATATTTGATAAGACATTTAATAAAGATCAAATAAATCGGAATAAATTTGGAAATTTCCATTTCAAAGCATTCGGAATAGGCCAATAGGGTAGTATTAAATCCCTAAACAGACATAAATTAACAAGTTATATTTTCCCCCATTTGCTCATTTTCTTTTTCAATCAACTTGCGTAATGAATAAGATTCCCTTATGGCTCGTGGGATAAGTCTCATGAGCCGTTACAAGGGAAACGGTGCAAGGTGGACGAATTTATTTACCAGAGCTATAAATATTCAAAATAAACCACCCAGAACTCGTTGATGATACAAGTTTTTTATGACAAGTTCTAAAACTAGTTTTGGGTGCACATTTGTAATTTAGGCTTAAACAAGACGGTAAAAAAGTGTAAGACTTCCAACAGAAATGTTTAGTACTCGTGCAACTACAATATAGGATGAGAAAAGACTAAATTGCCTTGGAAAATTAAGGTAAAAAGGAGCAGGCCTATCAGTTTCTGCAGGTTTACAGATGTAAATTCGGTTTTTGGCTGTTTGTTTAAATACTAAAAAATTCGATTTAACAAGACATTGAACAATATAAAGGGAAAGAACGACATAAAAGGATTTAAAAATGAAAAGTTCGAAGGGTCGGACACTTTGACCAAAATCCCGTATACTTTGACCAAAATTCCAAAATCTACAAACGTTCTAGTCGGGAAATTAACATTGAAATCCCAGAAACAGCTTTGAAATCTCACAAGCTATCGAAAATCCTGAAAATCCTTAATAATAACAAGTGTCCGACCCCTCGAAAAAGTTCTAATACGAATCAATTGTAGTACACTTAAATCTCAGATTCATTCTTCAAGGCTTAACATTCTACTCCTCTTGGTATTCTACATGCTTCAACCCATCAAGGATACAAAATTGGCGATCGAAACGCCGTCTGCTAATGCCTTATCCCTATGGAAACAAGATGGTTACGCAACGAAACAACTTTTTTTCGCAGCCGAATTTAAATTGTTAAAATCGCGGCCGAAGTTTTTTCTAGTTAAGTGGTTTTTCTCGTATAGGCAGCATGTTCATTTAAAATTACGGCCCACTAGTTAGCACGTTAGGTTCTAAAAAGAAAATCTGGTAGGGCTAAGGGATGGACAAAATCAGGTAGAATTAGCATGATATGCGTTTCCAACGAAAGATTTACGACAATCGAAATTTTGTCCTGTTAAAGAAAAACATTTTTTTTGTAGGCGGGCGACGTAATAAGCACGATTGCTACAGGGACGAAAAAACCCTTTTTTGCGTAGCCAAAAAAAAAAAAAAAAAAAAAAATGCGTAACACCTTAGCAGACGGCATTTCGGTCGCGAATAGTAACGTTATTGAAAATGAGTGGACTACTTTTCGCCACTCCACGATGCGTAAAATAAATTTTTCCGTTTTTACGAGTGCTGCTCTTATGTGGACTTCATTTACAACCTCACTTCTACACCTAAAATAGCAACAATTCCAGTTCGAGTTTGCAGGACGCGAAAAGATAGGATCCCTCCATCTCTAAGACTAACAATACATACAAAACGGGTAGTTTAGCTTTTCACGCGCTAACAACTGAAGACGTCATTGACAATTCAATTCCAACAGCAACTATAGATCTCTTTCAAGACTGTAAAACAAATATAGAAAGTTATATACACTTTCTGCTTAATGACGTGTCTCGCTGCGGTTGAAACTTTTTAGGAATGGGCTATCCATAGGTGCGTGGAATGGAAAAAGCTAACATCAAAGTCTGGTCTGGGGGTGATTAATAAAAAGTAAACCCCTAATTCCCCCACGGGCAGAAAACCAGGGACGAAACCTTAAGTCGTAAACAACTGGAATGAGAGCGGCATCTGTTTATTCAATTAAAGGAAGGAAACCTAGACGTTAGAAATGGTACGGAAAAGGAGAATAACCGGGAAAAGTAGCGTAAAGGGTGGGGATAGAACAGTGAACGCTAGAGTAAAGAAACGAGCGAATGAAAGCTCTCAACACCGAGATGTTGAGTTTCCGCTAGCAGATTTATTATTTCAGCTAAGAAACGTTTATTTTCCAAGATTTTCAAAGGAGTTTTCGAGGGACTGTACAAAACGAGAGGCATTGATCAAATTTCTGTTTTCGGGTGATTTTCAATAGGGGTTATTTTCGAGTGTTTGCTTTAGACATATACGCAATTACATCCTCTAAAAGGGTCGAAATACCAATAAAAAAAAAGGTTTTCATTGGGGGGATTAAGTTCCTACTAAGTTTGTAAAGAATGAGACTCAATAACGTCTCAAATCATTTTAATGAAAACATTTAGTGCAGCTTAAAATATCCGGAACGAATGTAAACATTATTACGAATCAAGGATTAAAGAGCGTATAGATCGGAGTTAAGAAAGTTTTCTGAAGATTATATTTTCAATAGTCCAAAATTTCTCGAAAATAATTTATTTGCGGTATGAATCAATAAACGAAGCAAAAAAAAGCAGGATTTGAATTAACCTTTTCAGTTTATTACTTCACATCTCATAACATATTCAGTTATTTGCTACGCAATTGATTTTTGATAATGATATTATTTATGCCCCCTTGACATTTAAGCCTGCTAAAAAATATTTCAATAACAAAACGCAATTTCTTAAAAAAAGTCTTCAATACGCTCGATTAAATTTAAATGTCATAGGCTAATGATATTTTAGCGGATCATTACGAGCTAATTATACTAATGAGTTAAAATAAATATGAAATTGTTATTCAAATCCGTGATTCCTCTTCAAAATCGGCCGTATAATTTATTTTCCGGGAAAATGAGACATTGTTAATTTGAAACAATTTCCTTCCTCCAAAAACCTCGATTCGTCCCAAGAAAATTCAAATTAAGCTTTATTAAGTCTACTGCCTTTCATTAAAATCGGAATTCGGACGGGGCTAGCAGAGTCCATTATCGTCGGTGGAAGGATCCTAATTAAAAATAATTACGTATCTCTTCTTTTAGTTCGCGCGTGTCCAATTCTGGGGGCAACTAAAGGAAAGATTCATTCGGTAAATGGCGAAAACTAATTATTATATAAATTTGGATTGTTAGTTACATTACAATCAGGGGAAGTCTTATGCTTCCGACGCCCAAAAGAGTAATTGTCGCTGCATGCATCATACTTAATTATATAACTTAAAGTGAGGCTGTTACAGATTTTTCACGAACTCCAAACGGAAAAATCGTTAAAGGGAGAATGTAACCTAACAACAAATGATTTTTTATCGATTCCTTATAGTTTAAAAAGGCCTAATCTACTGTGAAAAAAATTTACGAACAAATATTAAACTAGAAATAAATTTAAAACTTACACGGAAAATAGGCTTAGCGGGATTCATGGAGATCCTGATTTCCTCGCGTATAAAGTCTAGCGACCAATCGCACGCGATTGTAAGTCTCTAGCGGAATGACGGGCCTTTGCTCTTTGGTCGCTAGACCAATTCAGGACCTCCTATTTTCCGGGTAAGTTTAATATTTGTGTAATTGTAAACCAAAAAAAAAAAAAAAAAAAAAAAAAAAAATGGATTCAAAAGATTTATGTAAAAAAGTCCCTGGTATATTTATAGTTTTGGTATCTCCAATTTTTATTTCAATATAGTTTTAAAACTTGTTTAAAATAGTTTAATTCAAATAAGGAAAGTTTAGGTCAAGTTAATGGTGATAACACGAAGAGGGTAAAAATTAAGTAACGTTATATATACAGTGGCTTGGGAATGGAGTTAATGAAAGCGCGGTATTGAATCAAGAATGTTCTTTAAAGTTAGAGGCACTGCACCAGACTAATTGGATTCTTATGAGGTTCTCTAGCGACCAAGATACTTTCTCAAAGTCCTCGACGGTTCTGGAATTTAGTAACGAGGCGCTAAAAGCGTCGGATGTGCCCTTGTAAGGGGTTTAAAAATCAATCAACCATTGTCACACACTAGCGAGCAACGATTCATTCGTTGTTTCTCGCCTTTTATGACTCAACATTGGAATTTAAGAGAAAGCACGCATCGATCCGTGTATCGCAACAAGCATGGAAAGATAGTTATTCTTCAAAAGGACATATTCTCAAATATAAATATAGGTGGGTACGATTGAACGAATCTAGAGAGCAATGTAAACTAAAAACCAAGGCTCGTAAATAATATTATAATATGGTGTCGCAACCTTGGTCTCAAATTTTTTATTGCAACAAGAATAAAACGAGAAGGATAAAAAAATGCAAAAATATATCTTGATTGAGACATTTTTAAAAGTCTATGCCAAATGATTTTGTGGCATACCCTGCATTACCAACTGGCCACAAAATTATAACATTGAGGCTAATTTGAGTTAATTTGAATTCGCCTATCCCTCTTTTCGAAATTAAATCCCGTCTTGAAATTTAACATGCCACTGATTTCCAATTTATTACAACATGAAAGCTAACTCGCTAATCAAGCTGCTAGGAATTATATACCTCTTCCGCTTAGAAAGGGGGTAGGCAACCCACTGAATCAGACCTGCAAAAGGGGTACGATACATCGTTATCACTGCGCATGAGTTCATATGCTACGTGACGGCGACGTACCATCCCCCTTTGCATGTTGGTTGCCTACCAAATTTTCTAAGCGCATGAAGTCTATAACGCACCACGCCGTCTGATAACTGTAATAATATTCGATTTGCTGGATATCTCAATTTTAGATTGGTGTTCATTTGAAATTGATTCGAAATTGATTTCCGAAAATTAAAATTAGTTTATCCACCTTGTTTCGCAAAAGGTCGAAATAATATAAAAAACGGACAACAACTAGCCGTGGGTAACGTGATTTTTCGTCCGTGTGTGGACGTACTACGGAAGTGATATATAGTTTGATAAACAAATAAAAAGCTGTATGAATAAATACTCTTTTTCTCGCCCCCGTGCAGGAAAACAATATAGGTCCACCACGCACTATTCCCAATATTACAACTTTGGGTCGAGCAACATGGCGCGGATGCTATCCTCGCGAGACCATGGGAGAAACCGGATGCGAAGAGAAAGGAAGGGACATTTGGCGCGTAAATTCGAGGTAACGTCGTTTGCAGCTCGCGCCTCGCGCAGCTATAAGGGTGATAGAGTTTTTGGGCTAAACCAGGGTGAAAGAAGGGGTCGCGTGGGTGGGTGGGTCGATGGGTTAACGAGCAGCGCCCCTTTCCGATCCACCACACATTCACGAATGGATCACGATGAAAAAGAGAGAAGAGGAAGGTCTAACTATAGCTAGCACGCGCCAGAAATTATTCGCACCGTCGTTCTTCGCTTCGCCTTACCAGAGGAATACCAAGGTTCGACTTCGCCCTCTGACCAAACAAGGAGACCTTTTGTTTACCCAGTCTGGAGACGGCTCTTTCTGTCTTTTACCACCCTCCCACCCGGCAAAATGATTTTTTATTTCTTCCTATAGCGAAAAAGAGGATGCAATTTTACCGTACAGCTTCGTCTCTTACTCTTAGCACCAACCCCTCTTTCTTCCTGGCGCACTTGTATTTCGGATCTGGTTAGGTGGGCAGAGTATAGGTTGAAAAGGCTCGTTCGAGCTATATTGAGGAAGCGCGCCAACTTCTTTACATATAGGGTTCAAACCAACAGGGTATTAAGTTCAACAGGGCAGCTGATGGGATATGACTCCCCGACTAGACTAGAGTGCCGAGTATCTTGGATATTGATACCACGCAAGCGGGGTTCGACAAAAAGATACAGAACATTCAATTATATTACGTGTATATAAAGATTCAAACAAGTGAATCCTATTTGGACTTTAAGAGAGTTTCAAATTCTTTGTCGGACATATTTCCATAATTTTGAGGTTTTGAGATTGAATTTAAAGTCTTAAATTTGAAATCTTGTAATCATCCTTTACTAAACTTCCAGGGCCAGGTTACATTTAGCCTATCCACAAGACCATTATATATCCGCTTTCGACTATCACGAAACCTTCAGCTTATATAATGAAAACTATCTCACTTCATCGACCAGGAGATATAACGGTGCTGAAATTAACGTTGCTCGAACGCCTTTTTTGGCAATAAAGGACTTCGTGAAGATCTAAGAAACACTAACACAAAAAAAAGATGATAATATTGTCTTTGGTCCTTCCAGAGTTTCAGTTATTGGACGGGTGGCTAGTCTAAGAGAATCGTGCTAAAGGGTTCATTGTTCTAAGGCGTACACCAATACCTGTTCCCTCTTTTCTATCCCGCAACTCATTAACGACATCAAGACTTTGTTTCATTTATTATTATCCTTAGTGTATTCGCTCTTTCACCGGAAATAAGTCTTATTCGCATTACATCGACTTCAACTCGAGGGCGCTTCAAAAGTTATAATCTCGAGTTAAATTTTCCGTGAAAATTAGATTTTAAATCCCAATTACCCATCAATTTTTTATTTTTCGTACTTCAAAGTGGTTATGTTACTAAATGGCAAGCGAGATTTAAGAAGCGCGAACGCGTCTTTTTCTACAAAGGCATTGGGGCGGCAAATTCACTCGAAGGAGCTCTAAGAGCTTTCCCAGATATCTGCCGTTGCGAAAGGTGTTTACTCAGCCCTCCTACGCGAGCCGAGCGAGCGGGCACCGCACCCTTTTAGACTCTCGACTCTCTTGGACAGAACCGTGTGTGTGTATGGGGGGATACCCTGGGCCCCGATTCCTAACATTTCTATCGCGCCAGTTTTTACTCATCCGTACATAAACATTAAAAGGAAGAAGGCCTCGCTGCCGCCTCTGTAAGAGGAGCAGAGAACGGTGCACTTTTTAATAAGAATACGATCGTTCTTTTCCATCCCTCCTCCCACCGCTGGTCAAACGCAATATCTTTCAACACCGAAAAGACGGAGGACTTTACTATATAGGAATGACCCTTTCTTTTTCTCGCTATTTGTACAGTGTGTACATAAGGGATCTAGCGAGGATTATGCGTTTTAAGCTTGAAATTATTCCATTTTTCCCAATTTAGATATTCAGTCTTTTAGAATTTAGATGGATAAATAGATGGTCAAAAGGTTGCAATTGGCTCGAAACGGAGAATTTGTACGTGAAGATACCTTTAATAGAACCAATTTGGTCACGTGACCAATGAACTATAGAAGGTAACTTCATTAAATTTCTCAAACTCACTATGAATTATTACATACAAGTAAAATAAATAAGGCAAGATTATTTTTTAAGCACATTTCTAAAATGGCGCTAATTGGCTTATGTTAACACGATAGCAATATATTAAAAGCTTTGGCACTTGCCAGTAAGTTCAAGAGACTGAAATTATACGAAAAATATTTCTAAAAGGGCCAAAATTAAAACCAAATGGTACTATACAATATGGCTGTGTCATCAAAACATTTCATGACTACCCAAATTGCAATTCGAGTAGGCTTCAACAACTAATTAAACATCTAAAATGTTTAAGGTACAACCTTAACGACGATCGAATCACCCTGTACGCGTGCAGTTGCCTTCTTTAGCGAAAATAAGAAATGTGGCTATATAGATAGGGGTCAGGGTTCGGCTCGGATTGGGACATTCGGAAGGACGCGACGCTCCGTCAACTCTTTTATATATCGAATGCCGATTTTTTTTTTTTTTTTTTGGGTTTTTGTTCTTTACCAGGCTGCAGGACGATTCCGATGTGATTAATACTCGTCCGTTTATATCCCCCTTACCCTTCTTCGCGATCCACAACGTACGTGTTGATAAAAGAGCAGAGCGACAAAAAGGGGAAGTTATCGCTTCCGTCCAGGACGAAAAGAAGATCCTCTCTTCCAACCTATATAACCTTTCTTTTGTTTTATTACGGCGTATATATGCCAAAGGTTCTTTCGCTATCTTTCCTATTACACGTCACTAACTGCGATTTCAGTAACCATTCCTTTCTCTGATGAAGAGCCAATATGTTCTGGGTGACGTTTTCTTTCCAAATGGGGATGACGATGGTAGAAACGCACTAAGCGCCGTAGACTTTGCGCTCCCAATAAAACCCATCACAAAGGGGCAGAATTATAGTGTGAGGGGTCGATAACTTCTTCGTTTTGTAAACGGGATTTTAGGCTTTCAAAGATATTTTTGAATTTTAATATTAACGTTCCTTAAACCAGACTTCAGTGTGCATTCGCCTTTATAGAGAAAATTTTGGTTTGTGAGACTTTTAGATTCTACCATAAAAGTGTAAGGAATTTTGATCCATCGAATTGGGGCAGTTTCTTAAAGGGATACTATAAAAACACCTTGTTTCCAGAGTTTAGTAACGCTTAAAATCAAGGAATACCGATATTTCGAATATGATTAATAAATAATCACTAAAATTTAACAGATTTTTCACAGAAGGTCATAAATTTGTTTTCACGGTTAAATGCACATAGAGTTTGATTTTATTCCTAAACCGTATCATTCCCTTCACGCGTGGCTGGAATCATAGTCAAACCCACGCATATTTTCATTATTCTTAGCGATGACATAAAATTTAATTTAAAAAGCCGGATAACCTTTAAATTTGTAATTTAGCCGCGCAATGCGCGGACCGGATCAAGCGTGCAATTTAACCCTACGCCACCACGGTTCGCCAAACCCGGGATATATGCCGTCGAGTGTATGTCATTTCAGAACTACGTAACGGTGGCGTCTGCCCGCTGCATTCCGTGATGGCGCCAGTACTGGATGTTGGGCATAGCTTGGCCAATGCTTAACTGTTTTAAAAATGCTCTTCGTCCCTTCTTTGGACGATTGATGGTAGTGATTAATAACGGGGCGCTTCCACTCTCCTTCTCGTCTGTCCAAGGATACGTAAGCGGCGATGGTACGTTGTCGGGATGGGGTGGGGAAGAAATCGCGCGCCAAAAAGGCCGCGGGGTTAACCCTTTCCCATAGGCTATTAATGACGATTGAGACGGATGACCGTGGTCATTTCGACAGCCGAATAAATATTTATTTGGACGTCTTTCCCCTCCACCATACGCTAAGCCTAACCGCTTCCAAGGCCCGAGTCTCTGTCTCTCTTGAGCGAAGTAATTAAAACCGCCGATTCCGGGGAAACGTTCTCTAATTCAATGGCCATTTCCCGCAGAGATATAACCCCGTGTCTTTCCCGTTATACAGACTTTGTAGTTTAGGAATTGTATAATCTCCTTTTACGAAATAGCGAAGCCTAAGGCGGTTTAATACAAAATGTAAAGACTCGTAGGGCGTAAAAGTAGTATAGTAAAGGGATCTCGAAGTTTATATACGGTTTCAATTTCGAAAGAGACTCTCTTCCTTGTTTAGAATTAATCAAACCGCGCCAATTAAATTTCCGATTCCGGTCAAACCTTCTAAATGTCGTAAAGGATAGAACTAAGGGGTTCGACACCACTTTACCTCCTCTATCTTCTCTGGTTGCCGTTAAAAATACATCAAAGTTTGAAGTGGATGGATTAAAATAAATACGATGAATCGGGACGCGTGGGAGGGCGAGAGAACGAGCTGCCGAGCGCTATAGGTAATCCTCTTTAGGAAATCCGCGCGCGCTATTGGGGCGAGTATAGCCAACGTACGAGCGTAGGGTACGGAAGATTGGGCTTTAACTAATTGACAATTTCCTAGTAGACACCGCCGCCCCATCACTTATATCGCGTATACTAGCTCTGTAATATAAATCATTCCCGAAAGGATTAAATCGAGAAGTGGTAATCAAATGAAACCCTTCATAAATATATAAACTTAAAGCCAGTACGGTCCCAGATGCGATAGTTTAAAGAAAATTCCATAAATTCCCTGGTTATTCTTTGGGATTTAAAGCACTTCATTAATTTACACCGTCTCCCATTTAATCCGATTAATCAATACCGGTACGTGTATTTAAGTTTGAAAATAGGGTTATACAACAATCTCCAAGTTTAAATTTTCCCGGTTTCCCCTGACTTTTGATATAAATAAAAATAAATTCTAGTTTTCAACTGACGCTATTGGCATAAATTACAATTCATGGGTTTCCCCCGCGGGGGACGTCACTTTGGATTTTCTTGTACACCTGAGTTCACACAAGTCCAGCTAAGAGTTCAAACCCTCGATTTCCCCTAAACTTTGGGACTTTAAAATTTTCCTAGCTTTCCCTTGACCTTTAGGATAAAATTAAAATTTTCCTAGTTTTATCCTGACCTTAATTGGGATATAAATTTAAAAAAAAATATAATTTGCCACTGACACTTTCGGCATATTGAAAATTTTCTCTTCTAGCTTTAAAAATAATTAAATTTTTATTTTTTCTTGATCATGAATTGATATTTTACAGGTTTTCGCCAGATGTTTTGAATAAATAAAGTTTCCTGACTTTAGCCTGACCTTTCGGATATAATATAAATGTTCCAAAATAACTCCACTGGGAACTTTCAGACATCTGCAGACAAATACCGGAAGTCTGAATTTTAAATTCTAAATAAAGTCTGGCGCTGGATTTTGTAGGATTCAAATAAACAACGAGAAACACGCACGAAGCATTCAACAATTCAAAGTTTAAAACAAAGATTAATGGAAATCCTAACACATTTCTAAAATTTCAGAAAGTGAGTTTAGTTTACTGATCTCTAAAACTATATAGAAATTAAAACGCCGGAAGGCCTTCTTAAATTTAAGAATAGATCTATATAAACCACGCATATGCGAGCTAAAAACAATAATGGAAACTTAAATATAAAGAGAAATTGGAGCCTAAACACCCGTGTTAAAATCACATCAATATTTAAGCAAGCGCGCTTCAAAACGAACCGGTTTCCGTTCAAATGCATTTTACGGTTTGTTTATAATACTTTATGGTCAGTTAACTTTTCTAGTTCGGAATCTGCGAGTAAGCCTATATGATAAAGTATCAAACAACATGGCTAAAAGGATTTTCCCGCAAAACCAATGACCCAATAACCAAAAATACCAAACAAGTCTAAAATCTTAAACAAATCCCACAATAATTATTCTAGAATGTATATTATTATCACGAATCTATATTTACGCTAACACGAATATATCACGGATTCACGGTATCAATAGTCTTTGTATCATGATGGTTCATTGATACGTGGTATACTTCACACGAGCTACGTGCAGATTATCGTACCGCTCGGAATAATTTTAAGGGCCACTCGTTCACACATCACCTTCGTAAGCCGATTTGTTATAGTTTCAACTGTATGTTGTTGAATCTGAATCGGTAATTGAAACTGGTTCCCGAAGCAGTTTCGAGAAAACAATTCAAATCGATTCATAAAAACGGTTTCCGATTCACACGACCGGTTTGAATCAACTCCAATGTGACGTATACACGTTTGTTTGCTGCCTCCCCAGTAAGATGCTGTCATTTGTGAACTCAGGTGTACAAAATTTAGATCTCCATGCACTAGAAAATCTGCAGTCAGATTTCATAATAGTTAGAACTATCAAAGCTAAATTCTGTGAACTCAGGTGCACGGTGAATTCAAGAGTGTCTGTACTTTGTCTGTCCCCATCGTGTAACGCGTGGATTTATTAAGCTTTGGATTCTTAGGACTACATCAGGTGGTATTATTTGCGATTAATGGAAACTAATTAGGAATAACAAATTTATAAATATCCACAAAGATTAAAAAAAGGATTATAATTATCAATATTTAAGCAAAATGCATTAATTAATGTCCTTGCGAGCGAATAGAATTCAAAACTAAACGAAAATCTTATAATCTTCTATACATTAATTATTATTATTAATCTTGATGAAAATACGAACTTTTAAAAGCATAAATTAATACGACAAAGCGTCTTAAAATGTTACGAGGGTGAATATTAAATTGCGCGTCCCTGAATTAAAGCCGTACGTATTAGTATTAGCTTTCGATACTAATTGAAACCGGATTTGGGCAAACAAAATCGTTAGTCAAATTTCAAATTATGGCAGTCTTTGAAAGACGGTCGGTTAAACACACTAAAATCCAACAAATTGAAGTCTCTCTCAAGCTAGGCTTCATGGCTTCGTGACTTTAAAATCACCGCAGGGTTTACTCTAAATTTACAGCGATCCAATTAACAAACCATGAAAACCTTTAATAATTCGCTTCAATTAGAGTGGCGAAGAGGTAATTAGCCACCCGCCTCCGTTCCCCAATCCCCCTCCCCTTTTAAAAATAGGGACCGGAAATATTTTACATATATTCGCCATTCTAAGAATACCGTCGTCAAGGTAATTCGAACGCGATTATAAATACATAAGACAAACATTGTCTGTAGAGAAAACTAACGTGGAGATTAAATATTAAATACATCAATTAAACCCCCCTCCTCTTAAAACGTCCTTTGTTTAATCTGGATCCACCCCATTCCTTTGTCTAAATTTACAAGGAAAAAACAAGTTAAAACTTTAAAGGGAACATGAAGTAGATTTTATTTGATATATCGTGTTAATATAAATTCAAAGTCCTCAATAAAACCAAAGAGAATAGAAAGAAATTGAGGAATAGAGAATTTTCCATCGTATTTCGTTTTATTTCAAGTTTTATTTACGACTTAAAATTCTCTAATCAAACGCTAATCAAATAAAACTGACTTGTTTCATTAATTATTTCATGCTCCATTTAAAGAATTCTAGAATTAGGTAATTTAAGGAAAAAAAAAAATTATATAGAAAAATAAGATTAAATTGCAATATAACTTTGAAGAAAAGTCGACAATATCTAAGTTACACGAATGGGTAATAATTTAGAAAAATATTTCACTTTATCAAAGAGCTCACTTCGTGAAATATGTATTTTTTTTTTTTTTTAGATGAATATTATTTCCTTCAACTCTCCTTAGACGGAAGCTCCTCCCATTTTAGGAACCGGAATTTCCGTTTTCCTAACCGAACTATAATGTCATCACGTGATCAAAGAAGAATAGAAACGTATAACTTAATCGTAAGACTTCTCAACGTGTAAATAATTTGAATAATTATCTAGTATGAAGTTAAGAAATTTTAATACTTGAAAATGCATTAACAATTAATAACCTTTCTTGCAGTAAAATTTACCATAGAAAAATAAGGTTCTATCTTGATTGAAAACAAGTCTTTACTAGTATTCATTATCCCTAAAATTCTTATATGTTATGTTTTAAAACAAGGTATGTATATATAAATATAAAATTTTTAAAAGGGTGTTTAGAAAACGGTGGTAGGCCGTGCTACAGTGGGTTCTATGGGTCATTTTAAGGCGAAAATAGTCTATGACGTTTTGTCGTACGGGGCGCCGTTTAAGAGTTACGAAATGAATCATGCGCTGGTGATCCCTTATCGTACATCAATAAACGTATACTCAATGATAAAATACGTTTATTTAGTTGGCTGGTTATATAAAGCACGGGCTTGATAAAAAAATTGATTGAGTATATGTTTATTAACGTACGATAAGGGGCATTTTCGTCTTAAAATGACCCATAGAACTCACTGTAGCTCGGTCCTACCACCATTTCCGATACACCCTGTATAATTAGTCATAAACTACGCGTTATACTCTCGTGTCAGAGACGTGAAGGTTTCTAGATCTTAAAAACTTCTTGATTACGGAAACTAAAACAAAAGGAATCACGAAATAGTTCGCGTGAGAAGTGAGAGTTAAAAGAGGAAAAGAGAGAGCGTGAGCCAACTTCTAACTCGAAATAAATCTTTTCCGTTGTTCAAATTCCTCTTAATACGTTCGTTTCGTTTCGTAACACCACGGAAAACGAGTATAATTCACGATAGGTGAAGGTTCCGTATATTAAAGAGTAGTTGGAGATTAAAACGAAAAAGGTATAATTAATATTTGTTTGACGTTTAAAATCAGTTACGCATTTCAACGAGTGAAAAGATAAAGCTAATTTTAAAATCCTGTTTGATTTACATGAAATAGAGGTGAAAAAACAGTCTATAAACTGTAGAGTCAGCCCTATCAAATCGACAAATAACTTTAATTATAATGATGTCATTAGGAAACCTCTGCCAATATTGCTTTACACTACGAGATGGGTAGCTAGCTCTTTAATTCGTCGCAAAATTCACATGGCAGTGAAAATTGTCGGAAAACCGCAAACCCAACGCGAACCGCAAAACGAATCAGTCCGTAACAAGGTTTTATTTCACTGTAATGTGGTAGTAAACGTACTAGCCGAGTTGTTTCCTTTATATAAACATAACTGGTGGCGTAGATTTGTATGCGCTGCTAACTAAAGTTGGTATACTCTATTGTTTATTTCCCTGTCTGTCTGTCTGTCTGCTCCGAAAAGTTTTAATGAAATTTTTAATAGAAAACTTTTAAAATGAATAAACCAATGTTATGGAATAATTTTGACGGATGTAAATATCATTAGACAGAACGTGAAATATATTTAGGTACTTTTGAATGTACTTTTTGGTAAATTTAAATTATATCTTAAGTACAAACTTGAATTTTTTTTTTTTTTTTTGGAGAATTTAGCCTCAATTTAAAATGTATTTCAATGTAAAATAACTGGTTCGTGGAATTCAAAAATAACCAAGTTACAAATATTTGATTAGTTTTCTCGGAAAGAAACCGGTAGAAACTCTAAAGTCACAAAAAGAGCAATTTAAAAGAGTATTTAATTTAAGGTTACTAAAACAAGCATTATAGGTCTTCTGGGTGAATTCAAATTAACATCTCAAATTCGATTCCAATTGAAAATCCTTAGAGACGCAAAACGTTCCAAGAAAATTGGGTTTAATTATTCTTTCTACGAATAAAATGAGTGTTTTTAAATCTAGATAATTACCGAATTGCTACGGCATCTGGCACAAATGTTTTTTTAAACAAGTTATAAAATTTTTCTCAGAAGGTATTGATTGTTAAGATCTACTTTTATCCCTAAGAGGTTTAATAATATTCGCTACAGTTTTTGTTACTTTATCAATTTCTCTAGAACAATGAGAATAAATTCTGCTCAGGAAAAATACAGTTTGCTGGGAAAATCTATTTCAAATTTTGAAAATTAAGACAAATAATTAATCTCGGGGGTTTGATATTTATCAATCTTACTCATCCCACACCCACAAGTACAATTGGGAGGATTCTTACAGAGAGGGTTTCGGATGTCTGATAGATTTGTTGTTTTCAAAACTATATTTTCAATTCCCCCCCCCCCCACCCACGAAAAAAAGTATTCGAGTGCTTTTGGAAAATTGTAAGTTTCATCTTGGTTACAATTGAGTGCGAACGTGGATGTAGAAAGGGGTTAGAGACAGATATCAGTGTGGTTTTAGTAAGTTTTATCTAAAAAAAACTTAAACATGTAGTAGCGTATTCGATTTCGAGTAAAAACGAGGTTTCGATCAAAAAACGCAAAATATAAGAAAGAGAAGATCTCCGATTTCTAAGATATGGTTCAATTTCGGTATAAGAATCGGTATGGGACAGTCTAGCCCGAAAAAAAAGAAAATTTCCAATGGAAAAGTTACTCTTCCAATAAAATAGGAGTTTTAACCTCAAAAAAAATCTGTAGCAAGATATTTTGGGCAAAAAATCACTTGCTTTTTCCACGAACAAAAACGTGGGCGTATTTCTGGTTCGAGAGAATCCAAGAGAAGAGTTGAGTAGGAAAAAAAAACTTTTTAGAATTTCTAGAATCGACTTTGGGAGCTTTTATTGTGAAAATTCTATCCGGTGATATCTCTGGCTAGGCGCCCATACATATATTTTTTTTATTTTATTTTTTTTCCGAACGCAATCCCAGCATTATTCGCGAAAGCACACGCCTATCGTCTAGAAACTAGGCTATTGGGGCACATATATCGTCTCTTCGGCTAAGTAGAAATGAAAAGATATATAGAGTACACTATACTTGGTGAGTGGTTGACTACATTGGGATCCCAGATTTCGATGCCCGGGCACCCTCCGAGTTTAAAAACTCAAGGCCTTCTTGTTGTATAACAAAATAACGTAACAAGAAGTCGCGAAGAATGAGAGGAATCTGGCGATCTTAAGATGTAAAATTTACTACAGTCTATCCTCGCGCTCGTTTTGAAAGTTAATACGATTGCATTCGCGCGGTTTTTTTGTATAAGTCCGGCCCTTAATTTTATGTTTAACTTATCATTTACATAGACACGCAAACCCGGCTCGATTCGAGCCTTGCCAAATAGAACTCGCACCAAGTTAGCAACTAATGATTAGAAACATTCGTGAGGCTGTTTCTCCCTAGTGTTACGTCAGTTTTACTTTCATGCCAATAAGCTGACAAGAAATCGGCTTACAATATAAGAATAAATTAATTTAGGTGCTTGAGATCGTACCGACAATGTACTGGGACTTTATAAGACTGTTCCTAATATTTCCCTTATTTTTTCTTCTTTCTTTGACAACATTAGTTCCCAGATATTTCTAGGTTTGTATGAACCCAATGAGACGTTTAGTCACAGTATACACATGACAACAAAGAGTAATACGAAAAATGGAAACTTACTTTGGTTTTCGTCCGTCCTAGCACCGCTGGCAACGTAATTGTTCATATGACCAATTTAAGTGCTAAAAAGAAACAAAATAATAGATATGATTAGAATCAAAATGCAAATTAAGTTACGTATTTGATCAATAAGTTAATTCAAAAACAAAAATATATAATTATTGACCTTATCATACGGCAGTTCGAAATCATTCCTAGTTTATTAACTAAAACTAAATTTAATTAAACTAATCGACCATATTTATTTAGGTATATAATAAGCACCTAATTATACTAGTTCTCACAATAAGACTTTTTGCCACTAACTTCTTAGTCCGCTTTACTGATTGGCTGTGGCGATCCAGAAAGGTACCACCCATCCCTTAAACACATGATATAAAGACTAATGATACACTGATTTATTCATGTGTACATAAACGCTTGGTTAGAGTAAATATTCGCAGAGATGAAAGCGAAATTCTGTCAAGCGATCAACAAACATATATAATTGGATTTCAAACCTGTATACATTAATTTCTCCCATAAAGGGTTAGAGAGGTCTCTAAAATTAATGTACATTTCAATAATTTCATTACCGAGTGGGCAGACACTTAAAAATGCAAGTGTAAAAACGTTTTGATCTCTTTGCACTACCAAAGCCAAATTCAGTTCTTTCAATGTACTGTCAAAGCAGAACTCTTGTGAACTCAGAAAATTCGGGAGGAGAAACATACTTTTGATTGATTTTAAATAACCTAAGGCACGTCTACTTTCCAATGGTGCAATCGGGTTATGCCTAGGAGGTCGTAGAGAAACGTTACGGGCATTTTAAGATAGGGGTCATTTTTGGAAATTTTGCTCGATTTGTATCGAGTGGCGAGGCCTCTTTTTCGAGTGGTGTGGTAGGATTTTATTATTGTAAAATAATCTAGGAAATGTCTACTTTTTAGTGGTGCAATCGGTTTATGCCTAGGAGGTCGTAGAGAAAAGTTGTGGATATTTTAAGATTGGCGTTATTATGAATTTGGCTCCATTTCTATCAATGGCGAATCGAAATGTCACTAAACCTTTTCTATGGAAAATTAACATTGAAATCCCAAAATTAGCTCTGAAATCTCAAAAACTCTGGAAAATCTTATAAAATCTCGTACACAAATATGGGAAGTGTATAATCCCTCGGGTCTAGGCCTGAAAGATAGGAGACAGACATAAAATCAGACCTACAATAAGCATCCGTTTAACATTGGCACGTGCTATTGAAAAATAAATTACGATCAACACGTTCTCGGCTCTAAACTATAGTTAAATTCAATTTTAATTCACATCACGTTCAAAGCGAGTCTCATCCTCTATCTCTATTAAATATAATCAGTGCTAAACAAAACTAGTTTAGTTAAATACCTATTGAAACCTTAAAATGATCCCGACTACATAGTCCATTGTATATAGAGATCAAAGATAGTTTTTTTTTTTTTCGAAACAAGCTTATTCCTAATAGCGGGAGAAATAGAAACGGCAAACAGTGGAGATAGACTTTCTTTAAACGTATTATTACGTTGAGTTGATAATGCCAGACCGGTTAGATCAGGCACGAAGTGCGTGGCCATTTAATAATAGACGAGGAACGAAGAAAAAAAGATATCTAAATGCCGCTCCATACAAGTTATACCAGCCGTCAATGTCACCTAAGACCACTTAGAAAGGCTAAGAGACACCATATATTACCCTCCTCTTAGTCTCCGGTAACGTTGTCCGCGAATATAGTGAGAATAAGCCAAAATATAAAAAATTCTCAATACCGAACGATAGATGAAACGATATATAAGGCCGGTTTTTGGCGCTAATATTATAAAAGGGGGCACAAGCGAGGTTTACCAACATCAATACTGGAAAGGTTTCAAACTTCTCGTAGTTGAACCTGTTTCTACAATAGTAATTTAAGTTCCTTCCTAGATTGTTACAGAGTATAGTAAAAAGAAAAGGGGGGAACCCCAATTGGTGGGCCTTTTATAAAAGGGGGACAACTACTGCCTGACTGAATTGGGCCTATTGTGAAAGCTGTCAATTGGTAGTTAATGTCGGAACTCTCTCGACAGATTTTTCTCACACAATTTCGAACGTCATTCTTACTAAACTTTCTATCAGAGTGTGTAGAATAGTCGAATCTAGCGCGGAATACTACATTACGTGTAAAAAGCTTAAAATAAAGAAATAGTGTGTGTGCAAAATGTAACTGAAACTGCGGTAGTGTAGGAGGATGTGAATTTAGAATAGTATAGTTTGAGTCATCATTTACTGACTAGCTCCTGTTCAAAAGATGTTTGGGAAAAAATTACGAGGTTTGTTAAAGGGATGGTGAAAAGGAAAAAATGAAGTGTTTTTATTGGTTTATATAGTAAGTAAAACATTCAGGAAGTGTTATCTCTAATTTGTACCAAAAACCTGTAATTTCGGTATTGAAAAGCCCTTTCCCGAATTACGAGGTTTGTTAAAGGGATGGTGAAAAGGAAAATGAAGTGTTTATATTGGTTTATATAGTAAGTAAAACATTCAGGAAGTGTTATCTCTAATTTGTACCAAAAACCTTTAATTTCGGTATTGAAAAGCCCTTTTCCGAATGTTTTAATATGCGAACAAGTCTTATTTGTAAGAGTAGAAACAATAAAAAAAAAATTACCTTCTCTTTAAAGGAATAATGAAAACGCAATGCAAATTATTTTTAAACAATCATAAAAACATCATTAAAACTCTCCAAAGGTCTCTCGTTTACTTGGCAGTTAATTTACTACGTTAAGATTTGACCTCGTCATCTCGCTAAGCCTAACTCCCAGATCTACAAATGACTGAAAATCCGCGGGTAATTAATGAGCGTCATTAAATATTTCACGGACACCAATTGAACCCTAAAGCGACGACTTATGATTAGACGCTGGTTTTCTGACATTTTACCAGTCTCGAAATGGAGTTAGACTTATCGAGCTCAAATCATAACATTGCTTGATTACTCATTAATGATTTATGCATATTTTGACACTCCTAATTAATTAAAAATAACATATCACTCGTCTTTATTATCAATTTAATTCCACTAGGTTTCTGATATATGGTTTATAAATGCTTTTGAACTATCATTTACTAAACTTTGCATGACCTGTATATTTGAATATGCCTAAAAGCTTTCAAGAAAAAGCTGCAAATAAAAAGTTAACGCAACAGCAAAATTATTAAGCCTAATTTTTACAATTATAATTCGAGCCACAAAAGCTTTCGTGTAAAATTCGAGAGAACATCTAGAAAACGGTTTGAATGTTTCCCATGCCTTTGACTTTCTTCCATAATTGTACAGGTGCACAAAGTTTGATGACAAACTTCCCTGACCTTTTAACCCAATTTTCAAATTCCCAAACTCCACCATATATCTTTGAGACCAATTTTTGAAATTTCGAAAAAATAATTGTCAAAATTTATAAGGAAACTTAACGTAGAGAATTTTACAAACTCGTGAAATCCTACAGGATGATGGATTAAACAAAAGGAACAAACCCAATCATATACGTTCTGGCCAATTACTAACGGTCTACTAGGCAAACCCGCGCCCTCATTAGCAGTAAATCCAGCGCGATGCCAGAGGTACCGTATACCCGTATATCAAAACTAAGAAGGCACCAAAGCGATTACATGATATCAGTTCAAAAGTTCAACACGAACAAAGCTAGAAACCATTATATATCTTATCATTTAACGTCTAGAATATAAAGAAAGAAAGCCTTTGTAAGCTCAGAATACTCAAACTGATTCGAACATGGCTCGAATTACAATCAAATTTAATCTTGAAATGTACCAGAATTCCCTTAAAGGAACGAGACTTCTAACGTTAAAATGGTCATACATTCGAAGATTGCGCGCAACTATGAGTGAGAAGACGAATCGGCTAAGATCTTGGGAGGGTGTAAGTTTGGTAAAGTAGCGTGGCCCCAAAAGGGATTCTCGCGAAGGGATATTATACGACGAAAAGGTGATGAATTAATATTCAAATTAAAATGATGGCGAGGCCGCCAGCCCGTTGTTAATAACCCCGAAACAATTAATAAAGCGACTATACGGGCTTAAGGGAGGCGTTCAGTCCCAAATAAGACGCGTCCTACATGCCTCTGTCTGTCTCTAATCAATGGATGGACCCTATAGCGAGACTATTTCGACTCTTGTTCGACTTTCGGAGTTTTAATAACAAACGTGAAACGTTGTTATAAAGCTTAAGTGTCGCGAAACTCGATTCCTTATCGAAAACCAAGGAAGGATTCGTTTCCTTCTACCTCCTCTTTTCCGCCCTTCTCACTAGCTTTTCTCAAGAACGACCTAATTGATAAGTAATCGTTATCGCGTCTTCGATGCAAAGTCGCGAGCGGCGTACCAATCGTCATCTAGACCATTGATTAATTAAAGACCAGGTTCTAAACTACTCGTTAAGCCTCGCATACACTTAAGGGACATTCTCTTTGTTTACTTATTTCGTTAAGGAGTTTTGGCCGCCGGATTGTCAAGAATTCGAAACGAGATTCGAGAAATTTGACAAAAGGAAATTTATAGAAAATTAAAAGAATTAACTAATTCAAAGTTGCTCTGGTTAAATTATCTGAATAATGCAGAATTCTCTACAAAATATATAAAACACTTGAAGGAAATTTAAAACATAAAAGTTGCATCCAGAAACTGTTTTCTTGAACAGTAGGAGAGGTAACAAAATATTATATTTATGAATAAAAATTAGGTATCTTGATTTTCTACTAAAGTCGCGTTCACACTAGAGACTTTGAAATAATTTGAAATGTTTAAATCGACTTTTCAAGTCAATAAGGTCATTTTTTCGGAAATATTCTCTAGTGTGAAAGCGCCTTAAGTCAATAAAAATAAAATTTTATACGAGAATATCGTTTTCATGAATTCTGTCTAGGCCTCTAGGTAAATTTATTATATATATATTAACTAAAATTTCCATTATTTTAAGTAAGTACGTTATGCAACTTAAAATACAGCCATTAATGTAAATTCTCGCAAATTTACTATCGCGGTACTTCGAAAACCACTGTACGTATCCCGCTGTTTCTAGATACCGCACTAGGCTTGTTATCATCCCAATGATACCCCCCTTTATCCAAAACGAAAACGGTATAAAAAAATCTGGCAAATGGTCATATTTGATTAACGTAAGCTATTAGTCGGCCTTGGCGAAACGTTTTGAATTATCATTTCGCTCAAAACACGATTTTTTTTATACACGATGAAGCCGAAACGCGCGAACAGCGATGAAGTGGGGAAAGAGGAGATGGAAGAACGGCAGATGGCGCTAATTAGAGGATTTCGTCTCGTAACGCGATTAGAGAACAATAATGACGGAATGAAATGGAGGAGAAAGCCAGAGATGATGATTGGGAGTCTGATTAGGCGAACTTTCTCGCCATACTCTAATAGCTTATCGCTTGGCAATTGATAACGAGTACGATCACTTATTACGTAGCCCTTGACAACGCTGTCGAGCGAAACGAGTTTTCGCTGGCGATGGGGATCTCGACGTATAAGAGGAATTTCGCTTATCGGTCATTTGAGCGGAATCGGGATTCTCCGGTGGACCGGAATTCGATCAGCGTTCCGCCATTAAAAGGGCAAAAAGCCGGCGAACGAAGGCACGAAGCCAAGAAGGGGTTCGCGTTCCCGAGTTACAAACTCAGTAGGACCGTCAATTGGATATCGCGCATTCTAAAAAGGGGGAAAAAGAGAAGATTTCTCGGGTTTTTTCCCCAAACGGGAATTCATTTCATCTCTCTTTAATTTGGATGAAAAGAAATAACGAGACAACGTCATGACACGAGTCAAGATCTGACAAGAGAGCATTCTTTCATATTCTCAAGTATATACTCGGGAACTCTTGGAACATACCGCTGAACTATTTTTACTCCTCAATTCCCTAATTAAAGGGGAGTTAAAACATATTGCAGTTTCATTTTGACATCAAATTTGTGGAAAACCATTTTTTTTTTTCTTACATCATTTCGTAATTAACAGTATCGCGAATTGAACTACTTTTAAACGTAAATTAAAAAGATTAAAGGTTTTTGGGTGTTTCTAAATTTTTTTTCTTTTAAAAAGCAATTATTTATCCAGGAATACGCATTGAAAGAAGAACTCAAACGTTCCTTATGAATTTGGGTAAAGCTAAATATAAGTGTTGCATTTGACCAATATTTATTTTAAATTACAGGTTTGATTTTCACAAAAATTACTTTAAAGAAGATAGGTAGAATCTTTCCTGGAGGAGACTGTTTTCCCCTATACAGTCTTGAAACTGCCATGGCAGGAGTAAATACCCTTGGTTTTTGGTCTAAAAAGCACCTAAAATAGCCCTGTGGACGTTAATTTCATGGTGCCAGTAACAAAACAAGACTTTCTCGGAAATATCTTATAGCCATTCTACGTAAAATATACCAAATAACTGGGGATTTTATGTGTGGGACGACAGTTTGCTCCAGAAATGTATACATCGATTTTTTCTATATTAAAGGCAAATAAGTTTTCTTCCGCCTATCATCCTATATACATACTTTTCCCCCTAAGCTACTCCTGTAAGCCAAATTAGAGTAGTAGCCCCGGTGGAGTACCTATGCAATGTGACAGGTAAAAGAAAATATAGGCCTTTAAAATTGTGAAATCCAACCCTCAGAGTAATAGTTTTGAAGGCCAATTTTCGGGGTAAAAATGGTGTTTACAATCCCATTTTAAAAATTTAAAGGTACAGACCGGGATAAAAAAAAATGTGTCTTAAATTATAGAGCGTATATTAAAACGACTAATATCATATCGCAAAAAATTTAATAGTTCGTAGATATTAAGATATTTGCGTTTATTATAAGCAAAAAGTGATCTCTAGTGAACGCCATTTTAGTTTTTTCATACCCTTTCGATGCCTGCTGAGGATCGGCTTCGCCGATTGGTTTATTTCTCACCTAAAGTCACTTGACTCAAGCTGAAAATAAATGTGGGTATAAGCGCGCTCAATTTCTTTAGAGTCAAATAAGATTTGCCGGGCCGAAACATAGGCTACTTCCGAAGGATCCCGCGCGCGAACACTAACCCGAAGGTCGGTCGGCCAGCTGAGCTAGTAGTAGTCAGTACTAGGTATTAACCGAGTCTTAAGTTGATTTGAAGAATTAGAAGGTAAGAACTAAACTGCATTCATTAATTACGCAATTAGGCATGTTTTCGTAGAAAGTTAGAAATCACAAAATTACGGGTCTTCTTACGAAGTTACGAACAGACGATCCGACTGCAGCCGACTCGAATGGCCTTCGTTTCGCGAATCTTTATTGGGTCACTTAAAGGCCAATCATTGAAGCGGATCCTTATTTTTAAAACTCGAAATGCCGGGAAGCAAATATGGCGTTCTTCTAGGAACGTAAATTTCGGTTTTAAAATGATATTTATAAATTAACCAAGACTTAAATCACTATAATGTGTTTTGATTTGTAGGTTTTTAAGCATGCTCTTTCCAATGGAAGTACTTTTAAAGTTGGGTTGCCTTTCCCTTTAAAAAGAAACTCAAAATTTAAAAAGAAATTTTAGTTCAAAAGCAACATTTATTTTTAACATTACCATGTTAAATTACTTCTAGACAGCATTAGTACGTTTGAATTGAAACATAAGTAATTATAATATTTTTAAAATCTAGAAATTGTTTTACAAAAGCACGAACGAATTTAACGAACTTACAGACAGATATTTCAGCATATATAAAGCATATTCTCTATTTCTAAGAATGATAATTTATTATGGCACGTACATGTTAACTCGGGTTGATACTATTGAAGAAATTATAGCGATCGTGTTGCAACCGGGTTTATATTTAATTTAGATATCACGCGTTTATTTTGGAACGAGCTGAATTTTAAATATACCAATCTGAATAAATATGCCATTTATATTATTACTGTTATTCGGGAAGAAGGGGAAATAAAAACCTTGAAAACAAAATTATCCATCCAATATACGAAATACTTCGGGAAATGAGAAATTTTCAATATAATCTCTTGGAATTAGAGCTGGAATCTATCAAGGCCAATTAATACTCGTTTAGAGGCCTTTTTATTTTAATATTAAAACTTAAAGCTAGCTGGCATTATTAAGAACGGAAAAAAAATTGAAATTTTTCTTTTTGGAATCAGATGAGGTGCACGCGTCAATATTTTAGGCTTAGCGAGACTGTATAATATAAAAAGAGGCCTTATTTCGAGCTCTGGGAGGGACACAGCAGAAGAATGAGAGGGGGCTGCTAAAGGTAATCATGATTTACGAATTAGGAGTGGCAACGCTTAATATTTTTCAAGGTTATAGTTAACATAGTAATAACAATTTTAGTCAGGGACGCTCTTAGCTCTTTCCAATTTTATTTTTCAGTAGCTCGCGTGGCCACCGTGAAAGAAGGATAAGCCCTGCGCAGTGCGCGCCTAAATCTTTCACGTTTGCCTTGAAAAATCTGTCTGTAATAGGGTTTTGTTTCTTTACAAAATGAATTTTCACGAATTATCTATTGCTAATGATTAGTGTAGGTATCAACTTTTGAGAAATTAGGATAATGACTATAGTTTTGAAACTTTTACCTGTACTTGTAAAGTTCAAACGAAAGGTCAAATTTTAAAGGCATATAAGATATTTAGTTAATCTTTTCTAAGTTTTTAAACAAAGATAAAATCGAGAGGACGGACATTCCCGCTAATCCCGTACACTCAGAAAAATCTGACACTGATTTAGGATTTTGGAAAAAAAAAAAAAAAAAAAATCCCTTAATCTCGTGTAAATTTCCAAAAACTTTAAATCCGGATAAAATATTTTTTTGAAATATGGCAAAGGTGACGCCATAATCTTCCTCCCTTTCGTTCTTGTCCCAGTTAATTTCAAACTTCGATTCGGTAGAATTTAACACAGTTAAAACATAGCTTGTAACTGCCATGGTGCATAACTTAGCGAAGCAACCCAATGTTTGCACTCTATCCTAACTTACATCCACTTGCATGAGATCCTCCAATCTCTATTATCCAAATCGCAAGTTAAATACGAATGCTAATCCAGTAGTCCTCTCAATCCTATATTGTATTACCCCATGATAAAATTATATTATACAAATTAATGGCCAGTACGCAGGTTTTCATAACGTAGAAAACAGTTTAAACAAAACTTTAGTAATGAGTTACTAATTAAAAACAGATGATTATGAAAAGTGTGCATCCTCCTTTAAGAGGGAATGACGTCACGTTTTAGACAAACGAAGATTGCCTGCTCCACCTCTAAAGATACCCCTGACCAGCTTAGGTTCCCACTAAGTACAAACTCAACTAGATGGCGCTAGGTCAATTTTAATTTTGAAATCGATAATTTCTATCTTTCGCAGCGATAGATGACATAAATAAAACATCGAAATTATTGGTGATACCAAAGCCGTTTTTTATCATACATTTTTATACTTATTTCTTTTAAAATGTTTTCGTTGTAATAGAGTCATTAAAGGGATAGTAAAATCGAAATAAAATGTTATTTTGATTCAATTGAGAGCGTTGAAATATGCGTAAAAACATTTAAACTCAAGAAAAGATTCTCGTTAATTTACAGTTAAATTACAAAGTTACTATTTGAATCCGCTAGGCCTATTTCAATTTTCTGAAGGAGAAAAAACTGATTAAATGCCGCTAAATCTGCAGCTAATCAAAGAACGTCTAAATATTTCACAAGCAAAAATAGCAATCTACAACTCTGATTGGCTGTAGGGATGGTCTCCTTGGCTTTAAACATTAAAAGAAGTTAGGCTTAATAGGCTAAAATTGTTAATTTTTTTCTCATCTCCATTATCCCTTTAACGATTGAAAGGCTGCCTTTACCATACGATCCAATTATTTTACTTTCCTTTAAACAAATAACAGGGGAAAAACGAGAGATGACTAAATTCATAGTGTCATATCCAATCTGCATGAATGCGTGGAAAGTTTAAATCACTTTTATTGTCATTCGGGGATTTTAGGGACCTCGCGATGAAAATGTCTCCGGTAAAAAGGAATCTAGAGATCGAGTATAAGTTGAGGAACTTAGGGGGGTACGTGTGATTTAGTTTCCAATCACTGGATAGTGGTTGAGGCGCGTAGTGACTAAAGCCCAGTTTGAGCCCATAAATCCAATCAGGGGTCCACCATTTTATTCCCCCTTCATCCACACCATCCCCCATTTAGCCACGCTTTCCAGGTTCTAACACCCTTAGTGTATTAATCTTCCCCTTTCAAAGACGAGAGAAATACGTCTCTCGGCGACGGTGCCAGCCCCAGGGAGCCCCTAAAAGAGAGTAGAGGCTTCTCGGCTTACATTAACGAATAGCTTCTCCGCGCGAGTTCAATTCCTCTCATTAACAAAATTATAAAAGGACCTATATAGGAGAACTAGAGAAGATGAAATAAAAAAATCCTTATACCCTTTCAAACTAGAGAGAAAATTCTAGAGAAAATATTTATATAGCTCTTTCAAGTTGGAGACAGACGGTGCATAAATTTACTTTCAAACTCGGCACTGGTGCAGCCTATACGTGGTATATCTTGGAGAAAGTATTGGAGGAAACCAAGTGCTTTAGGGTTTTGTATAAAGAGTGCTCTTCGCTGTTGAAACTTTCAATTTAAGTCGCCCAATTAGGTTGGGAGCAATCTCTTATTAAAAAGGGATTGCCATCAAACATCGGCCTTAATACGAAGCTTCCATTTAAAGGGATGATGATGATTAGGAGGAAAATAAAGTTCATCCGCCCTTTAATGGTGATATTCCCGTTTCCCCAGTACTTTTGCGAGTAAAGCCCCACGAAACAGAAAGAAAGGTGGGCGCTTCTGAATGGTACTGAACCGAACAGAACTCAACTCACAGAGGTTCTTACAACACAGATAAAGGTAAATCTGAGGAAAAAGGGTGGAATTTTCTCTAGATAATTCTTGTAAAAACTATGTACAACTAATGCTTATACCAATGATATTCCGTCGTTGAAATGAAATGTGAACCAAATAAGGTGTTTTAACCCACACTTTAGACGGTCTTTCATTGACATTAGCATTTTTGGACGCCTAAAATGTCTTCGAAAGAGAGTTAGGCTTAGCGAAATCAGTTTGCAAATTACCACGAAATCTTTGGTGAAGTTTTATTATGTTTTTATTCAGATTCAAGCATCCCTTTAAAGCATAGGTTGAATGGGGGATGTTAGAGGCTTATATATGAGTTTATGTGCAAGTTGACAGTGTTGCGCTCCTTCTACTACTTCCTCCTATATCCTATACAGGCGGGGAATGGAATCGTTGAATAAACGCCTGGATCTTATAAACTAAATCGAGTCTAGAAACATTCTATTTTAATCTCTAGAAAACCCCTTTCTGTCCCCATCCCCCAATATGCCTAGGGGCAATAAAACTCTAAGAGTATATAGAGAAAACAATTTTAGAGGTGAAAATGTATTGCCGATTGAATTGATGGCTTGGTTATATTTTCCCAAATATATTTACGATTTTTCGGATAAATTCGTTTCGTGGCTCAAATTTATACTTCATTTGATTTTCTGAATCAGCTTGAGATTTTATTATAGCGAAGCTAACTTAGATATTTATTTATCCAATTTTGGAAACTCGCACGCAGCTAGCTAACCTTGAGACCGTCTTAACGATTAAATTCTGAAAGGAAGCGACATCTCATTGGTATTCGGAAATGTTTTACATTTTTTATACTACCATAACATTAAAGTATGTACTGTAACGAGATTAGATACAGCCTGCATCGACCAAATTAAATTTTAAAACTTAAGCTTAACAGTCGTTTGTCTGGGCTACAAGGCCTCTTAATTTGATTTGAAGTGCTTATTCAAAGTTTTCACTAAAGGGGCTACAGAAAATTTCACCTCAAATTGCGCAGATTCGCCTTTAATGCAGTATTGTCAGCATTTCTGTTTCTCTCTTGGTTAACTATGTAGTAATAATATCATATTTAGTGAATATGTAGATATATACAAAGTTTATACGTCAAAACATTTTTGAACTTTGATATTTAGACTACGTAACAATTTGAAGAAAAATATTTTTAGCCCGCTTATTTTCATATTTTTATCAGATTATCGAATCGCGTAAGAGCAAAAACAAATTATATAATAAACCGTTACGTAAATTGGCATCGACTATGAAATGTTTCGTGTATTTTTCGACTATTCCCTATGTAAGATAACAAATATAAAAATTACATTAAAACGCCGCCGTCAGTCTATTAATATTTATACGTAGCCTAAATTACATAAACAAAACACTTATGGAAATTAGCATTGACATCAGGGAATATGACTAATATATGATATGATAACAAGGTTTTAGGCCAGTATAGTATTGTTTGTGGTTAGCCCCTTTCGCTTTTTCTATCAGTCACCCAAAAATAAGTCCCATGAGGTACAGGCACGCGGGAGACATCCCTCAAGGTTCGAGTCTCGTGGGTTAAAAGAAATATTTTATCTTGACTAAATAAGGCAATCCTCGCATTTAGTAGCTATTCGTTCATTCTAAGCAGCGTCGGAAGAAGAAGGACCCTTCCTGTTGGCATTGATCCGCTTTAATAGCGCAAACGGTTCGGGTTCGATTCGCTTCAACGGAGTGGGGCCCTTCCCGCGATGCCTGAGAGAGACGCCCGTGGCTATCTTTTTCCCTACCAGTTAATTCGACTTATTAGAGCCAATGGATACCAAAACCGTAAAAGGGTCGAGTTTCTAAGCAAACCCCGAACGTTCTTTCACATTCCAGCAACGTCTATGCGCTATAGCTCTAACGAATCGAACGAACTTCGTAGTTCGTTACAGCCTCGGAAGATGCGTTAATCTCAGTAGAAAAACCAGTTTGTTTCGGGAGATTCGGATACATTTCAAGGCTGTAACCTAATACAAGGCTCCAAAACACTCAATCCCGAAAGCGCGCGCGTGGGGATGCTGGGAGGATGCTTCGCGCGCGCGAAATCGATCGCGCCCTTATACTCTCCATTTGACTTGATAGAGGCAAGACTCTCGTAGCTGAAAGATGGGTGGATTTGGTTTATCCAACTTTCACTCTTCCACCAACATGGCTTCGTTGGTTCTAATAAGACAAACTGAGAGCACTTTTTTTTTTTTTCATTCCGCGAGCTATTGCGCGAAATAGAAGACCAAACGAACTTTATTCCCAGAA
This sequence comes from Odiellus spinosus, assembly GCA_963920705.1. NCBI lineage: Eukaryota > Metazoa > Arthropoda > Arachnida > Opiliones > Phalangiidae > Odiellus > Odiellus spinosus. The sequence continues at coordinate 15,640,274 of OY987228.1, read as the reverse complement.
GCAAAGCGGTTGAAATAGCTTTTTTTTCGGTTGGGGAGTAGCCCCTTTCCTCCTCGCCTATTATTACCCCAGCGTTTCTTTTGTTTGTACACTGAGGACTAAGGAGGGAAGTGAGGGTAACGCGATAAGGGTAGACGCCTGCTCTAAAAATAGAATGTATAAAAGGCGCCTTCGAGATTATGAGGGCCGCATAGGTGCGTGGACCATGTAGACACGAGTCTTAGCTCGCTGTAACGTAGGATCTCGCTTTTCTCTCGCTCTCTCTCTCCGAAGTCTAATATCGGAAATACGTCGAAATTACAATCGGAGCGGACGAGGGGCACGCCTGACTCTAGATAGAATTTTCTTTTTCCTTGGCTATCCCACGATTCCTTCGAGATTTCGGCCGCTCCGCTCTCTGTGTAAACAGAAGTTATTTTAACACAACCGTCAGTCGTAAAAATTCGAGGATTTTCAGACGCCTTTTCCACGTTTTTTTTTTTTTTTCTCCAACCACCCCCGCCCCTCGCGGATAGAGGGAGTTATATATGTTATTTCGTATTATTGGATTGAAGCTCTATAGAGATCCAATACATTTCAAAAGCGTAAAAAAGGAAGCCACAAACTCATTCAACGGCCTCTACCAGTTTTGTTTCCTTTTTTTACTGGCGCGTAAAAGCGGGCCGTGACATCCAATACAACTGGCCCAACTAAATTTAGTACCATACAGTGATTTCAGCACCGTTCCACCCCTAAATCGAAAGAACGTAACCCTCTAGATTTAAGAGAAGCTTGGGTTTTCATTTGCCGAAAACTCGGATCGATTCTGACTAAGAGAGGACGCTGTTTATCTCTTTTAAACAATAGGCAATTTTAGACTTGTACGTTTTGATATCCCGATTGGTTAAGGCACCCAAGAGCGGAACACGCCACTATTGCGAAGCGCGTAAGTGTAAAAATGGGTATTGTCTTCAGTGAACCGTAGATAATGACTTAGCGATTGATATTAAAGAGATATTTCTCAATTGAAGAGTTAAATCAGTCGTGAAAAATATTCTAATAAGCTTACTTCATTGGTATTCGATAAACGTTTCGGATACAATATGATCGTATTACCAAACGCGTACCGTTTAGTGGCATTGAACCGTGCAATAAGTTGGGATGACGAAATTCGGATATTGGACAATATTGTGTGACATTTCCGCAAAGTGTTCAATTCGAACAGGAATGCGGACCATTGCCCCACAAAAAGGCCCCATGAATAATTTACAAACCGAAACCATTGAAAATTAATTAAGTGCATAGATAATTAAAAGATCAAGGCTTTAAAGAGATACTAGACTCTCGTAACAAGTTATTTTTAATCGATTTAAACTTAAAATAAGTAAAAACCGAATAAAAACTCACCAAAGGTTCCGCTGTAATTTACAGTTAATTATTGAAGTCGGGAACTTGACTCGCTAAGCCTAAAATACATTTCAAAAAAAATGACAGAATTTAAAAAGTCTCGAGAAAACTTAAATGATGCCAATAAAAAAATTATATAAAAATGCCGCGTGAAACAAAGCGCGCCCTTTTTCTAACAAAAATATATTTCGGGTCACGTGACATTTCACGTTACCTAAAAGGGTATGGTTAATTTCCATCGGCATACTTAAAATTTGGCTCGCGAATAAACAATTTGAATTTAATAAAAAAAAAAAACATCATATGAAGGAAAGCTTTATTAAAGTCTACAAAAAGGTAAATTATATCGTATCCGATTCCCCTTTTTGAGTCTGGTGCTCAATTTGATCAGAAGACCCATTCATCGGCGGACAGTGGACACGCAAATGAAACCTAACTATATCTCCAAATAATAAATCAACTGTACGGGCGTCACCCGTAAAACAATAATAACGAGCCAAAGAAGGCAGGAAACTTTCATTAAAACACGCATTAATTAAGGCATACACGAACGACGCACCTGCGAGAGTTACGATAACGTATTTCTTTCCACCTGTTTTTAATCGCGCGGTTCGTGAATTATAACAAAACACCGGACACGGGTCGAAAACGGGGTACAAACCGTTGTACATACAGTGTGCAGCCTTTCTTCTATAACTACTCATCTTCAAAACGAGATAACCTTCAAAGAGGAGAGAGAGAGGCTTGCGAACGGAAATGAAGGTTATAGCCCAATTTCTGGTCTTAATCAGAACATCGAGTAGACCCTGGGGCGCCCAAAAGAGAGCCACGTCACGCAGCCATCGCCAGTTAGAGCGAGAACGAGATAACAGAGTATTCAGAATGTAGAGAAAGCTCTTCGTGGCTCGGGGTTTAAGTTGGAACATCCGGTTCTACATTTGGACAAAAGACGATGTCACTCCATGGAGAATTTTGATACGAATGCGGTTCGAGACAGAGATGGGGGACTAAGATTGTAATATAAAGAAAATATGGTGAAAGTTAACTTTCAATAGTGAAAATCCATTGTTCTAGAAAGAAGGGGTTATAGGCCCTATCAACAGATTTAACCCGGGATAATAAACTAAAGATAATACCAGGGGTACAATTAAAGTATTTAAAATTAAATATTATAGGAAAATATTTCCATACACTCAATATAGTAGCTACTCATGGAGATTTAAACTATTAAAAAAATATAGTTAGCAGGGTTAAAAAGGAGAGAATGTGTTTAAAGTTTTAACCATTAAGTATCAGTCTCATTATAATTGTTTAATTAATCATCTTGGTTAAATTTAATACGAAAGATTAACAAAAATGCTCTGTTTAACAAAATTTAATTCTAATACAGAGATACGGGCTGATTTTTAAAGAGGTTGACATATAGGGTAGGAATGAACGAATGAAGGCTTAAAACCTAAATGTAGACATTGTCTCTAAATTATTTCAGTTTAGCGAATTAAAATTTAATTAAAATGCGTAAGAAATGATCCTAATGGAGATTGAAGTCATAAATATTTAATTAAAAGGAGCCTACTAAAAACGGATAATTAAACTGTTGATGATTTAGAAAAGTGGCTGAAGGTCCAAAAAATGAGAAAAAGATATTCAAGGAAAGTGGGGAAGTTTAGGAGAATGAAACACCGGAGAAAAGGTAATAAAAACAAGCAGTCGCGTCTTCACGCCTCCGCGAAAACTAAAGAGAAAAGAGAAAGAGTGAGAGAAGAGATAAAACAAATGACCAAACACATTTTCTGGCCGTATTAGGGGCTAGTAAAACGTGACCACGCCACCGGTGGTCAGGAAACGGCCAATTTCAAAAAACACAGTTCCGTACCTACGTATATAGTTCGGAGTAAGGTTACCTGCTGGTGGGATAACGGAAAGAATGAAGGAATAGCCTAGGCGAAAGATGGGGGTGGGGCCCCTCAAAATCGAACGCTCGGGGAGCGCCGCTTTTCTTTTAGCGCCCACCGTACGAAATATCATCGAAGAGAAACTGCAGTCTGTGCATTGCAAGATAGATGAGCTCCCTATTGACGTCGTTCACGCCCCCTACAACCCAATGGAATCTCTACCGCACAACCCTCAACTTCCCTTTACCCACCCGCGCACCTCCAAGCAAGCTCGAAAAGCGTTCTCGAATTTCCGCTCGCTCTACTACTCTATAAAGCATCTAGCAACGCTATAGCGCGGGCACCCCTTTCGGAAAAGACAAAATAGACCCCCATTCTATATTTAGGCTTTGGATTTTTAATGGCATTGGGAAGGCTACGTTCCCTCAGCGTCCCTGGCCCGAATCCCCCACCCAATCCAAAACCCAAAATCTATCTCCCTCCACCGCTCCGAAGTTCTACTTCCCCGTCCTTCTCTGGCTGTAGAGCAGCTGCGAAAACAAAAGAAGAATCTTCGGGTTTTACTTTGGACCAATCTAAGCACCATCCGTCGCCATTCTCAAAGAGGAAAAGAGTTCGCATTCGACAAAACGAGTGACGTGATATACTATATCTTGAAGATTATTGGTATACGCGAGTGTACAGTTACTATTTGAGCCCGCTAAGGCTAACTACATTTTAAGCCTGGTAAAAAATTACAGAAAAAACACAATTCTTTCTTAAGCCGATGTACAATATAGATTAAGATTATTATTTGCACTGCCTTCCACTGCACAAATTTCAGGCGCCACAGAAGGCTGTCCCTCTGGAATAAATGTTCAGTTTAAGAAACTGCCCAGAATCGCGCGTAAAACTGCCAAAAAAATCGCGTATTTTTAGAGATATTAAATAGAATTTTATGTTAACTTCCTTGGACGCGTAGAGGCTGGGCCAAATTGTAGCCTTAGGAAGATCATTTTTTCCAACTCGAGGACAGTTGCTAAAGGACTTTAAACTCCCATAAATCACATTAAAAAACCCCAGTGGATATTTATAAAAACTTCGAAGAACGAAAAGAGATCCATCGTTAAACGAGTTGAAACCATAAAACAGAGCCATTTTAATAATGTGGCTAGATAATGCGTATCTTCTAATTAAAAACAAAACTATTAAGAATTTACTATGGATTAAAATATATTTAAAAGACCCAACGTGAAAAGCTTAATGATTCAATTTCAAGTACGTAAGAACGTTGCGAAACATCTTGAAATCCACAAATACCTGTACAGTACAGTTGGAATGTGAATGCATCGTGCTGGTAATTGTTGTAGGGGGCTTAGTCCGCTTTCACCCCGAGGGGTGCTGATATCTCGGTTCTTTTCAAAGCGCGCGCAGTATTTCCTCGTTGAGTATGGCGTACGGATATAGGGGGTGCCAAAGACATTCCTCGGGACCCCCTGTGCCCTGACCCTAACAAGCAATGACCCACACGGAGCCAGCATCCGAGGGTGGGACTGGGAGAGAGGCAGTCCTTACATCTGCGGATGACATGTCGAGTACTTAGTCACCTTACAGCGTTGCCAAAGGCGCCTCGAATTGGATAGTAAACTTGTAACCGCTGAAGAGATACCGCAATTGTAGAGTATAGTTTAAGTAGAAGCGGGAGTTCGCCAGGGTTATTATGGGTAATGGAACGCGCGCCCAATGTGGCGCGGACTAAAGGTAGACGAACCATCAGGGAAGAAACAATGTTACAGTTATTATTATCCTATGTTGTAGCGATGTCTCCGTTTTTACGACTGTTGCTCTAATAGACCAGCAGTTCTTTCTATTCTAAATATGTCTATATCCACCCCATAATATATTTTCATGAGTGACACTTAACAGCAAGAGCTAATGCAGGAGCAGTGTGATTTAAAGAGCACTTGGCTTCACTAAATTCTTAACATGAAATCTAAAATACTCCTTTAAATGACAATATATTAAAATATGGATATAATAACCTGCCATTTATGATTTTAGCAAGGAAAGAAAGTTAATTATCCTGCTTACAAACAGCGTGCTAATTAGCGTGTGCAACTTATAACCAAAATCGTTAAAGTTTAGCAATTACGAAGTCTGTTAATATACATAGAACGATCAATTCTGAAGAAGTGCCGGTCTGCTTTCATTCTTACGTGTTTTTACCTTTTAGGGGACCGAGATTAAACATTCAACAGTATCTTCGAGTAATTATCTACACAATAGATAATAAATTTAGTTTTTTAGGGGTACTGTAATACGTTTGAGTGATAAAAATTAGCTTATCCTGACACAGTCAAAATCGAATTTTCGTGAAACTTCAAGACAAGATAGACATCTTTCGCTAAGCCTCTTACGCTACTTGTCAACAAACGATTTGACATCTCAATGTAAAGAGGGGGTAGGGTAATCTTTCTCTTTAATCATTATATATTTTATTCGTTTTGCGTCTTGGCGTAAGACGAGAACTTAAAAAAGTTTAGTAAATGGCTTTTTCATTTCATGAAAAATAAAAAATAAAATAAAAGAAAAAAAGGAAAACGTGTTACCCCTCTTATATGGAAACTGCAATTTAACTGACTATCCCACTTTCGCCAGTACGAAGTGAAACTATAAAGAGTACATTTTCTATCAAAAATGGCCCTCCATTAAAAACATTTTACACTAGACATTAGGCCTACTACAAATTGTAGTTCTGCCAAAATCGCCGAGTCTATAAGAGGCGGGGTGAGCCATGGCCTCCTCGCGAAAGAAAATGATGATACAATCACGCGGCAAAGTGGTAAAAATTCACCCGAGAGATGGCCCTAATTCCCGCTTTCTAAACGAGGACACGAACTTATTTTGTTATTTTTCAAGTTATTGGAAAATTCAGTCCCACCTGGTGAAGAAGATTAAATCGAAACTAATTCGTTCTACTGGGTCGAAGATGGTGTTTAGATCGTAAAATACAATTGAATTTGAAATTAAAAGTTGAGACGCTCAATATGGTACACAATTTACCATATCAAAATCTCTAGCCAAAGTAAGCAGACGGCAACTACGACATCTCGAGATCAGATTGGTAAATTTTAAATCCAAGGGTGAAACTTTATCAATAATATTAACCAGATTGTTTCTTCGTGGCAATGATTTTAGGTCCCGTATTATAAAATCGCGTAAAGGGGGAGTGTTAGGTAGGGAGAAATAGAGGGATGCGAGAAATAGGGAGGAAAGGGGGCTCCGAAGAAAAAGGCCAAAGTTGTAATTTTCCTCTTCCACGAGCGCACGCACGTATCGAGGGAGGGCCTCCTTTAACTTATACCCTGGCAACGGAAGCTACCATTTTACGAGTCAGCTTCGTTAATAGCTAAGGATCCGGAGGGTAGGAAGGTATAGCAGATATCCTGAGGGGAAAAGAGCGACGGGCCAGCTAGCAGAAAGCGGAGAAACGCGCCGAGGCGCTAGCCCTCTAGGGTTTTTGAACCGAAACCTCTCCTAACAGAATCTCTCGTAAAAATATAAACCCGCGAGTGTTGGAAAAGGAGAGAAAAAGCTCATCTCCAATGGCTTCCGACGTCTACGACTGAGGTCGCCGAGCGGTCTAGCTATCGCTTTTTTCAAACTCCAGAAAAAAAAAAGATTGGCGAAATAGAAATAAAGTAACAAGTTTGGTCAAGGGCATACCCACACACGCCACCAGATAAGGAAAATACACTTTCATTACTTCGCAAACCACCGCAATTTTAAATGTTAAAACCAAGATGGTGACAAAAATTCGAGGGGTTGTAGGCCTATACCCGATTTTAATATTTAGAAGAGATTTTCAGATTTTAAAGCTGTTTTTAGGAGAGATTTTTGGAATTTCGATTTTCCATAGATAACATTCAAAGATTTTGGAATTCGGTCGAAGTGTACGGGATTTTAGCAAGTAATGTCCGGCCCCTCGGTCAAATTAGTTGTGGTTTTTCCATATGTTCAAGGTTTTCCAGGTTAGTATTAACCCTAACGTGCGCCTTGTTTCATTTTGAGCGACATTTTGAATATGTCATTAATCTAAACGTATCTTACGCACTATCTTTCGAAAGTTAATGGTAATCAAGATGTAAACGCACGAAGAATATACTTCAACAAATAAATGGTCCAAAATTTATTAGTAGAAAACCCAAAAGTTGTTTATTCCGAAATTTTCTCTCCCAAAATGGATCTTCTTTGAAAAGTTTCGAGTCGAATGTTTTCGGTATGGGGCCTCCTCCAAAGTAAACGTTGATATAAATATTAACGACTTTGTTGAAAACTTTGCCTAAATGGGCTTTTCTTCGTTTAGAATCTCGAAAGAGGAGTCCTAACATTTCGCCAAAAACTAATGGCTTGTGGCGAGACTAAAAGACTAAACAAGACGGGCGAGGTTAGGCGTAAGTTTCACTCACCAAAGGAAAATATTCACGAAGATCTACTTTTAAAATACTTTTCAATATTTGGAAAAGTTTAAGCCGGATCGAAATGGCCCTAATTTGAAGAGTAGCCCGAAATAATAAGGTACCAAATTTGAGTAGTTTAAATGGCAGAAGGCGTATAAAAATAAACGTACTACGAAGCTTAGAACCGGATAATAATTTTATCATCGTAAATGGAATGAAACCAAATCCGTTATTGGCTATCCACAAGTCCGCTCGTCACGGAAAGAGCGGTCAAGCGAAGACGATATTACGCGTTTCGGCTAAATTAAAAATCGTCAGACTCGACGACTGCGTCAGTTTGGTATTCTGGTTATACAGGTCTAGAATTTCATTACTTGCCTTGTAAACAGAAATACTTAAAAATTAATGGATTCTCCAAATAGAATTTAAACTTTTCCCCTCCCATGAATTTTAAAAATAAGTTATTATACTTCAAAACCACGCTCATAAAGTTATTACATTCGGAAAGTTTTGGAAGCGAATAAACTTTAACTTATAAATGGAATTATCGTTGCTGATTATCTAATTCATAATTTAAATAACAAAAAATATTAGAAAATGAGTTGGAAAAGCGTGAACTAATTGTTAACGCGAGCCTGCTGAATCAATTGCACATATTCAACGCACCTGTATAAATGTTACCACGGTATTCGGAGCGCTAACATATATTTAAAGGGAGAGTGCTAACTATTAACAAGTGATTTTTATCGATTCCTTCAAAATATTAAACTAGAAATAAATTTAAAACGTACCCGGAAGTTTAATAACTTAATTATTACACCCATAAATTAACCATATATATGAATTTCCAAAATAATTGATAATGTAATGTGTTTTAGAATTTTTAACTTAATATTAATTAAAATTTTGTCGTTAGTACTTAAAAGCCGTTGACATTTGCGCGTAAGCAAAGGCCCAACCAAGGCTTAACAACAAAGAAAACTACAAAAGCGTATAAATTGTAACGTTCTTTTAGTATACACGATCATAATCTGTACGAGTTCGGTAGCTTGATGACTTCCTCCCCTCAAAATTAAGCACCGAGACGTTTTCTCACCATTATCTTTGTAAAAACAATCACACTTTTGTTTACGGAGCCGCGATTTCCAACTCTCCCGACTAATGATAATAAAGCGAACGTCAGAGCAAGGGCGTCGAGAATATATGAGCGAGTACGTATTATAGGTGAGGGAAGTCCCCACCCCTAAAACAGTTCATTTCTGGTCCAGGGAGGAAAAGAATAATGATTCAGGGACCTCGTATTCGTGAGTCAACCAAATTACCAAAGATTTTTGACCATTAAAATGGCGGGAAGCGAAACGATTCGCTTCCGCGTGCAACATTGCTCGCCGCTCGTGTTCGCCATCCGCCTTTAAGCAAAAATTAAAATTCCCAACTCCGGTGTTTCCAAGGAAGGGTTCCCCTACCATTATAACCATTAACCAAAGGACCCAACGTTGGAAAAGACTATCGAGCACGATGTTTTAGGAAATTTAGGTATTCAACTAGTCACTTCGGCGCATTTTCCCCTTTAAGTTACTTTAGCGGTATCCCTCTACCTACGCCTAGGGAACCCTCAATGTAATGAAAATAATAATAAAGAAAAAACGAAGTTTCAAGCTGTCTGTTTTCCCCTTTTAATAAAAACCCATGGAAAAATAATTTCCATCGCCGAGTTTTATTCATAAATCAGAATTATCATCATTATCATTAATGTGGGATAAAAAGGTTCTGGGAATCTGTAGTAATATACGACATCTTTCAGATGATGGGGAATAAAAATGCGGGGGCGAAATTTATATAAATTATATCAGGGTTTTTCTCGTACCCCTCTCCTTTAATTCATTACCTCAAATAAGTAGAACTTAAAGTAATAATTTGGGAACTTTGATGATGTACAGAGGGGCAAATATTCGAAGCAGATATTTTGAACCAGCTTGAGAGTTCATTGTGTACCGAGCTACTCTACTAAAATGTAACTAAATAATAGAATAGACTTCTAAATTGGTCTCAGTACTATAGTAGGGCCAAATTACAACTAAATTTACTATTTAAAGAGAGAATGCAACCTAACAATTAATTTTTTATCAATTATCGTTTAAAATGGACCTAATCCACCAGTAGAAAAATTAACAAGCATATATTAAACTAGAAATAAATTAAAAACTTACCCGGAAAATAGGCTTAGCTGGATTCATGGAGTTCCTGAATTTCTTTTGCATTGAGAGTCAGAGACCATTGAGAAAAGGCCCGTCGTTAAGGTGAGATCTCCGTGAGACATCCAATAACATTCGATTGGTCGCTGATCCATCAATGCGAAGAAATTCAGGATTTCCATGAAACCCGCTAAGCCTATTTTTCGGTTGGCTTTAAATTTATTTCAAAATTAACAATTGCGGAGTAGACTTATTTAAACTATTAGAAATCGATAATAAAATCACTTGTTGTAAGGTTGCAACCTCCCTTTAAGAATAACTAAGCCTAACTAATTTTTGTATCATAATTAAATATTTCGCAGGAACTTGCGTATTAAATATCAGCTAATTAACGAAGGGTTTATACGCTATTAATAACCTAAAGCGTATAATACAGATATGGTATTGATAGCTTATCTAAATAAATCCCGAATCGAAACAAGATTTATAGTTTCGCGAATATTATTTGTTTTATCTCAGCAGTTTGAATAATTAGTCATTGATCGATATAACGATTATTTCCAGGCATCAGAGCGGGCTTAATTGGAGTTCAGATAAGCAGGGGGGTTTCCAAAGAGATTACCAATTGAAGGTGGGTGGAAGATTGCGCGTCATGTAAAATTGTAAGCCAAATCTATGGATATTTTGAATATAATCCTTCAAACATTTTTTTTCACTGAAGGTCAAATTCAGAAACCTAACAAACAATTCTGAATATAAAAGATTTATACGTCAAAGAAGAGAAATTATTATTTCATAATTTTTTTTACGGGTGGATGAATTCATAGAAAAAAAATTACTATCTGCATCCATGCAAAAATTACCATTTTATGGCTATTTTTGATTAGTTCAAATTATATTTCTTTTCCCAGTAAAATTAATTTAATTTATTTTTTAAATATATGAATATTTTTCTTTATTGAATTCTAGTAAAAGAAATTATTGTAGTAATCAAAGAGATAATGAAGTGTGAAATAAAGTTATTTTTATCGATTTTTTAAAAATTTGTCAAATTCATTAGTAACTTTCAATGTATCAATTCCACATCGAGTTGGCAACACTAACGAAGCTAGACTACAATTATTATATACACCGTGAAGTATAATCATTCAAATTTCCCAAAGGCTAACAAACTTGCCCAAAAGCTTGCTGGGATAAGAAAATGTACCAGATTGGCTGCATTTTGTCACGTGAATTGTCAGCACATGTGCGCTAAATCTTTAAGGGACAAAATCAGATAACGAACTACGTAGGTGGAAGATAAGTCAAGGACTCAAGGGGGATGTTGTTAAACTACAGGTTAAATTTTAAATTGTTTATTACAGCAGTAAGTTAAAATTAGAGAAAACTTATTGCGGTAGGTAAATTAGAAACTTTAATATATGAAATTAACGTAATTTTTCCAAGCCTAATTGATTTAGAATGACCGAATTCCGAAATCAGTGATTTAGCCGACAGATGTCGCCCGCCGAAATTTTGCACGTAGCCTCAACACGAGGCATGCCATCTTGTTTATTTTATTTTAAGGTGTATTGAATTTCTTGACTAAGAAATAAAATAAGCCTAGATTTGGACCAACTAGAAGTGGAATCGACTCTTTCTGATTGGGCGTGGCTGATACTGACACGGAAATTCAATCACATCATAGATTAGTTTTAAGCCTACTTTACGAATAATTTTAATACAGTTTTCCACCGAACGTAAAAGAGCAATAACAACGGGAGGCCAAGGTTTCCAAATCGTTTAAGTTCGTTGTTTAAGAAACCTAGACCTCCCGCAGCTATTGATTGGTTCACGAGATTGCCCTGGAAAATGCTATTTTGTTTCTAACTTCATATTGGTTTGTAATTTTTCTTACTACTTATTTAAATTTCAGTACTTAGAGATCGATAAAAATCTTCTGTAATCAGATTCATTTCTCTATAAAGGGATAAATAAGTCAAGACGTTATTTTTAATCAATTATAAGGGTTAAAATATTCACGATTAACACATTAAAGTCTACCAAAGTGCCTCGTTAATTTTTCTCATCATTAACAAAGTTGTGATTTGCTTACGCTAAGACTAACTACTTATGTATAGAATGAAAAGGCTGAAAATCTGTGACTAATTGAAGAGGGTGTTTAAATATTTCATCATTCTAAAATTAAATTAGGTTTGCAGTGTAATTATTAATTAACTTCAAATTATAAAGAAACCTTTAGCAATCATTGTTTTTACGCGTAAATGATTAAAAATAACAAGTTCATCTCTTCATTCTCCCTTTAAGCGTTCACACTAAAAATTTTGAAACTATTTTTAAAGAAATTTTGAGTGTTGAAATAAAGTTTTCGAGCTATTAAATCCATTTTAGAAGAAAGGATATCTACAACAGAGCCAAAAATTATACAATTCGACCTTTTGAAAAAGTTTTCAAAATCTTTAACTGTGAACGCGGCTCTATAGTTGCCAATTTCACTTGTCACGGGACAACTAAAATTAGAAATTAAGATATGCATTTGTTACTTGTGGTTGCAAGCCTTGGGGAAATCAAGCTCATACTATGATTGTATTTGAAATAAGAAAATATACATTTGTAACAGGTGCTACACAATCCCAATATTATTATTATCATCATTATACCGTACAAATACCAAAATTTAAAAGTGGTTTCAGCCGAGAGAAGTCAAGCCTAAATAAACTAGTAAAAGCGATTACACCAGAAACCCATAAATGTACGGTAAGATTAGTTCATTTTGAATTACCAATAAAATCAAAACTATAGCTTCCCTTCTATTGCCAAGATAAAAGTCAGGTAGTTAAAAGTCTTAAGTACTGAAACCTCCTCCTGGTTCATATTAAAGTTTAATATAAAGAGAGTTAAGTCAACCTTAAACTGAAAGTAAAATTTCGTGTTTTAAAATTCGGGAACTAGTACCGAGTAGAATTTTTGGTCTTCTCGAAGGTATATAAAACCTGACATATGGAGCGTGAAAAGTCAAATCTAAGTTACATTAACCAGTCAAACGAATAATAATTGTTGGTTACACAATGTTAACGCGGTCTAACGAGGAATTATTATTAAATAAATTTTCTAGTTCAATACTCGCGTCGCTAGATTTAGATTTTATCTCGTTACTTAAATAAATAATAATGGTTTAATATTAAATTCTATATGCAAATCGATCAAAATATTTAAAAAATAAGAGAGATGTTCCTTAAAATATCCATAAATAAACCCATGCACTTTTTATGTGAAGAACTATTAAAGGAAATTATTTATTGTAAATTTCACTAGCGTTTTATTTTTCCCCGTTTTTTATATAATTAAAAATGAACTCTTAAATTTTTCACATTTTTTGCTCAATTATTTCAATTAGAAAGTAATTTTAATAATTTTAGGCTTAGTAATGGGGTTTCTATTTTAATGAAGTGACTTACTGACCAATCAGAGGCTATCACGCGATGTTCCAGTATATATGAACTGGGATATACTAATTTAATAAATCAAAGCCAACGAGAAGCTTATGAATTTGAAAAATAAATGGAACTTATTTACGCTAAGCCTAATTTGGAAATTTTAGAAATTCAAGTTGATAAACAGCTCGAGTCAAAAGTCACGATATAATTTAATATATTTCAATACGAAATACAAAGTAAACACGCATTGCCTTTCAATGCGACAGTATTTGTACGTCAACGTTAAAAGGATTGTGTATCTAGCCCGATTATTTTCAAAACATTTATGTAAAATGAAAACTTTTCGGCTTCTCATATTTGAAATATGCCTGTCATATAAGCTGCAATTATTTTATGATGGTTTTGCCATTTAAAAGGGAGAAAGCAACCTAATAAGTGATTTTTAAATAGGCCTAATCCATCAATAAAAGTTTACAAAACAAATATTAATCTAGAAATAAATTTAAATCTTTCCCGGAAAAATAGGCTTAGCGGGATTCATGGAGATCTGAATGGCCTCCGTGTAAGGTCTAGCGACCAATGAGCAAAGGCCCTTCGTTCACGAGAGATCTCCACGAGACTTACAATCACATTCGATTGGTCGTTAGACCTTATACGCGAGGAAATCAGGATCTCCATGAATCGCGCTAAGCCTATTTTACGGGTAAGTTTTAAATTCATTTCTAGTTTAATATTTGTTCGTAAATTTTTCATTAGTGGATTAGGCTTATTTGAACAATAAGGAATCGATAAAAAATTCACATGTTGTTAGGTTGCATTCTACCTTTAAATGAACGTTTGAACAACTGAATTATTTAGAGTACCGAATCATATAATTATGACACATTTGAAACGATAAAAATATTGGTTTCTACAATTTATAGATATCGTATCTCAAAAAGGCTTAACGTTTTCTAAATGTTCAACTATAAGCAGACAAGATGAAAATAGAACCATGTTATTAAATTTTCAATGTCTTTAAATTTATCTTATATTTTTTATTTCTTAGTAAACCTTCAAGCCATATAGGTATTTTTAAATCTCCGACAATGGACTAGTTTTAAGGATCTAAAAAAAATACTATATTTTATATTTTTCGAAAAAACGAACGAAGAAGTTTAAGCGGAGAAACTGAGCTAGAACGTTCTCCTTGAACCCAGTTTTTGATCCCTTCAAAAGAAAAAAACCGGTTGGCCTCTAAAAACATAGAACATGCGCAGAAACACAGTATTACGTCACCTCCCAGTAGCTTCAACAAAAAAAGTGGTTCCGAGCAACGAACGTAACAACGTTGAATTACCTACGAAATAAAAACTAGACTGACGCGTGCGGTAACAAGTTGATCAACTAGAAAAAGGTTTCGCAAAGTACCAGTTACGGAAATTATATTTGTCTAAAGTAACCTGTAATAATAGGTAAATATAAGGGAGGAGTCCTTTTTCGTATAGTTGAGCGTCGACGTCACCTGTGACGTTTCTTGTACAGAAACACGGCGCCCGCAGTCAGAATGACAAAATTCTTAAGATCTCTACTCTCAAGCTTATCGGCTGCTTTCTCCGCACCTGCGTTCTTTTTACATCCGGAACTCTAGGGGATGAGTGACGTCTACAGTGACGCGGCCGCTAAACTAACAAGTTGATCAAGCCGAACTGAGCTTTTTATATATTTACCTATTACAGTAAACCCATAAAATGAAAAATCACTTCGTTATATCCCAATTTCTCTAACGTTGATATAAATAATAACGCAAGATGAAATATAGTTGGGTTTTGGAAAACCTTTGGGTAAAACTCTCGTTTATCTTGTCTTGTGTACTTGGAGAATCATAAACCACGGTCTGCTGTCTACTGTACTAAGAGAACCCTTTTTCAGAAATGTCGGCTGCTTTAAGGCGGAACGAAAGCTGTTCATGCTTAAAATTTGCGGCTTAATCTCGTTGAGCAGATTCTAAATGACTTTGGTTTACTGTGAAGGACAAACAGAATTTTCCGTGTCTTTACATGTCGTCAACATTGCGCATGAACAACGGCAAGGAGTAAATGGACAATTTTGACAACAAAGACGCAAAAACGATTAGTTAAAATTTTCATGTAGACAGAACGCGCATGTTCTGTGTTTTTAACCAATAATAAGGTTGCACGTTACGTCAGTTGCATGCCATATAATGCCTAGACCTATATAACTTAACAAGCAGACGCTAACGCAAAATTTCGAACGTACATTTCCAACAATTTTGACGCATCTCTTATGACAAAAAAAATGTGTTATAAAACAGGTAAAAAACCAGTTTTACGAAATAATGACTTACAAGAAGCGAATCTTCCAGTGTTACGAGAAAAGAAAGATTTAGTTTTTGTACACTTATCTGTTAGGGAGGCTACGGCTATATGATATTGCCCGGGGAGGGATTCAAAAATAATATTACTACGAAATAAACGCCGTTGGAGACGAACCTAAAGAGTCGAGTAAATAGGTCTATAGACAGGCTAGTCACCTCCTTTCCTGTCTTTAAATCTGGATGTGCCGAGACTTCAACAAGCATAAACTTAGACTTCTCTATAAGAAATCAAAAAGAGAAGATAAGCCTAGTTTCGCTTACGTTGAAAACTTAAACTGACCTTCAACTCAGACGCAGTGTAAATTTAAATATAGTATTACTTTTTATATAGTTGAATTTTATGCAAATATCGAAAGGGGGAAGCAATTACGAAGGGTTCTGTAGTTCAAACCACGCTACTTTGTATGCAAAACGTAAGGACCATAAAATGGTACTTTTCCTAAGTAATTATTGTAAAGGTCAAATTATAGAAAAGAGATCTTTATCTTGTCACGTGTGCTTTGTAGTTTATACTACAGAACATATAGACACGAACAATTGTTTGTTTGCAAGATTAATTGTCTTTGAACATGAAGTAAAGCATGTGTTGAAGAAAAAGCAACTTCAAGATGGACTTAAAACCCCGCTTATTACTTAGAAATTGAGCCAGATTAATGGCAACGATATAAAAATTTAAATTTATATATAAATCTAAATATATTTAAATAAATTTGATCAGTAAGTTGTCTGTCAAAGAATAGAAACAATTATTATACTAGAACGAAACAAAATGAAAAATTGTCTGCTGTGGTGTGAAGGGTAAAGCTTCATTCAGAATTCAGATCACCAGGTGTTTGTACAAGATTAGACGAATCATTTACGATATTAAACAAGCAGACGAATTTTCAATGTTTGTACTCCTTTTAAACTCAAACCCTATTACAGCCTCGTTTTCACTCATCATTAAAATTGAAATTTACGTCTATGCCTATATAGAAGTTCCAAGTCGTTCAAAACTTATTGCCTGTAATTTTGTTCTACGCCTATATTGGCCCCTTTTCAGCACACGCGCAAATTTAGTATGGAAGGAACGCTCTTAATAAATCTATACTTTGTAAAAAACCTATATACAGCTAAAGGCTAAATTTAGACTGTCCAAAAGCTATTAAATTTTTTCCACGATTTGTAACGCAGCTCTATACTTTAATAATGGCAAAATAAAGTCAGGCATTAAAATTACTTCCACTATTAGATAAAACTAAAAAAAACGTTAAAAGTATTTTTTAATTTAATATAATGTCGAAGTTCTACAACTTAATTTGAGGATTTCAAATTAAATAATGAAAGAGCAAAGCCTGGTTTCTTTAGACATTTTAAATATAGATTTAAATCAAATTTCAAACAGACAAAATAATATTTTAACGTCTTTTTTGGTTAATTTTAAGAATGAATATGAAGGAGAAAAAAAATTTTGCCCGAAGACAAATATCTCTCGATAGAGAAAATTCAAGTTAAATTCGGACGTCGTTTGGTCGCGCGAACCTCAGCAGCAGGCTGCGTTAAACAAGAAGATCAAATTTAACCTTGAGACGCAAAAAAAAAAGTGGTAATTTCTATAGTTTAATATGGACGCGTGCAGGACCTATTCGTGTCTATAAAAAGCCCTTTGAGGCATGACAAGGTAAAGTCCCCTTAACAACCCGAATTATTTGACGTCAGTTTAGCACGCGATGTCATGAGACTAAAGGCAGGATGTTTATAATTCCAAGCGAATAAAATTAAAATATATAAAATATGAAATTGAAGACTCGGTGTAAGGGCGCTTAAGGTTAAAGTCATTATATGACAATTTTCTTACGAGTAGCTTTTTGATAAGAGATCTATCAAACCCGTCTCCTTAATATATACTTTTAGATTCGGGATCCTAATACACAAAGCTGTAGAATTATTAGATAAGTTCAAGACGTAACGTTTTCAAAAAAGAATTAAATTCAAATTAAAAAGCAGATAAATCATGAGATAATTGCTCATTAGAACAGACTTAAGCCTTGGTTATAATTTATGAAAAAATAATTAGAAGTTTAAACAAATTACATAAATTAGCAGACGACAGATTATGAGGCATGTATGCAAGCATGAGCAACAATACAAATAATATGAGAAGGAATCCTCTATTCTACGTAAATAATAGAAAAGTTGAGACAGAGCAAGGTTAAATTTTGACCTTTGTTTTTGAGTGAGTAATAGGCACGGTTCTTCTTCAGGTTTAGTGGAAATTTCTATTCTAAATCTCCTTATACTACACTGACCACAGAATAGCTCGAATAAAATTTAATTTCGCACAATTCATTCCAAACTAACTAGCGTAAAAATTGGTTAGCCACACAAGTTAAAGGTCACCAAACATTTTACTTAAAAAAAAACTTGGAAAGACCAAAATGCGAAAGCTAACTAAAGAAAAAAATAATGTTAGCGAGCGTAGTGGAGCTAGAAGTCCCGGAATGTCTGATGAAGGCCTGACCGGGCCTTGTTCATTTTCCCAAATTGAATTTAAATATATGCTAATGAAACTCGCGCTTTTACAAAGCCCTTTCTTATTTAAATAAGACCGTGGACGAGATGGCGAGAAAATGTAATCGGAAAAATTGTTTTTCCTCCCCGTTTTTGGGTATACTTGGCTTTTATTCTTATTCTTTCAACCCTTAGCGGGGCGCCCCCTTTCCTGGATCGTGGTCCTTTCAAACGGCTAAAAACAATCAGTTTTACGAAAATAAGCTTTGAAATCATCTACAGAGATTGGCCTTTTTAGCTAGACCCTATACTTGTATAGGTTCTAGCTAGTGTTTTGAGTCGTGCTGGTAGTCTGAAGTCTGAAGTCAGAAGTCTGAAGTCTGAAGTCTGAAGTCTGAAGTCTGAAGTCGGTGTCCCAGAAATGACGAAAAACGTCATCGTATCGAAAAAACATTCGTTTCTTATCCACCAGACGTCACGACGTGATGTCCCAGACAAATTTAAAATATCTATTTTTTTTTAAGATATCGATTTTCCACCAAGTGGTCTCCCGAATTTCGGAAAAAACCGCGTCGCGCTCGAAGCTTCATAGCTTTGCGATCGAGAGTTGGACGCTCATCCTCGTTACCACGGGTAATTGGTTAAACTTTAGCGAAAAACTCCTTATATCTTCATAGATATACAATACAGAAAACAAGTCGTTGTTAATAAAGGGTCGTCGAGAACGAGATAAAAGGTAGCTTATGAAGGTTTCGGTTCTAGTCTGTCAGTAATGAAAACTCAAAAACAACAAACAAGTCGTCGCGAACGAGATAATAAGGGAGCTTATGCGTGTTGGGTTTGAGTATGTCAGAAATAAAATATTTGATTTGAAAAACATGATTTGAAAAACATGATTTGAAAAACATGATTTGAAAAACATGATTTGAAAAACATGATTTGAAAAACATGATTTGAAAAACATGATTTGAAAAACATGATTTGAAAAACATGATTTGAAAAACATGATTTGAAAAACATGATTTGAAAAACATGATTTGAAAAACATGATTTGAAAAACATGATTTGAAAAACATGATTTGAAAAACATGATTTGAAAAACATGATTTGAAAAACATGATTTGAAAAACATGATTTGAAAAACATGATTTGAAAAACATGATTTGAAAAACATGATTTGAAAAACATGATTTGAAAAACATGATTTGAAAAACATGATTTGAAAAACATGATTTGAAAAACATGATTTGAAAAACATGATTTGAAAAACATGATTTGAAAAACATGATTTGAAAAACATGATTTGAAAAACATGATTTGAAAAACATGATTTGAAAAACATGATTTGAAAAACATGATTTGAAAAACATGATTTGAAAAACATGATTTGAAAAACATGATTTGAAAAACATGATTTGAAAAACATGATTTGAAAAACATGATTTGAAAAACATGATTTGAAAAACATGATTTGAAAAACATGATTTGAAAAACATGATTTGAAAAACATGATTTGAAAAACATGATTTGAAAAACATGATTTGAAAAACATGATTTGAAAAACATGATTTGAAAAACATGATTTGAAAAACATGATTTGAAAAACATGATTTGAAAAACATGATTTGAAAAACATGATTTGAAAAACATGATTTGAAAAACATGATTTGAAAAACATGATTTGAAAAACATGATTTGAAAAACATGATTTGAAAAACATGATTTGAAAAACATGATTTGAAAAACATGATTTGAAAAACATGATTTGAAAAACATGATTTGAAAAACATGATTTGAAAAACATGATTTGAAAAACATGATTTGAAAAACATGATTTGAAAAACATGATTTGAAAAACATGATTTGAAAAACATGATTTGAAAAACATGATTTGAAAAACATGATTTGAAAAACATGATTTGAAAAACATGATTTGAAAAACATGATTTGAAAAACATGATTTGAAAAACATGATTTGAAAAACATGATTTGAAAAACATGATTTGAAAAACATGATTTGAAAAACATGATTTGAAAAACATGATTTGAAAAACATGATTTGAAAAACATGATTTGAAAAACATGATTTGAAAAACATGATTTGAAAAACATGATTTGAAAAACATGATTTGGAAAACATGATTTGAAAAACATGATTTGAAAAACATGATTTGAAAAACATGATTTGAAAAACATGATTTGAAAAACATGATTTGAAAAACATGATTTGAAAAACATGATTTGAAAAACATGATTTGAAAAACATGATTTGAAAAACTTCGTGTTTAAAGGGATCTAGAAACGCCATTCAAATTGTTCAAAGAGCGTTTATGCATGCATAACAAGCCCCTGCTATAGCATAATTCTTTTCAGCCTCTTTTACTATGTCATGGGTCTAGCTATTCTATGGGCTTGACCATCTTGTTCTCTTATGGTTTCCTTTCTAGGGATATATTTAACCCACGTCAAGACGTTTTGGGGGATTAGTTCGCTTCGCGGATTATACGCCAAGTCAAGGATTAAGACATCACGCCCCCCACGGCGAGTTAGGATCAAGTATCAAAAGAGGAGAATATATAAGAAATATTTCAGATATCGATTTCTTACGTTTATTTTTAGGTACAATTTTCATTTGCGTCAGTGGCAAAATGAAGCCGAGAAATTTATAGCCGGTATAATGACGATTTAATGATTTTTCCGGGAAATATTTCGTGAGGCTTAACAGTGTATTAATTCGCAGTTTTCGCCATTTAAAAAGTATGTAAAGAATCAATACTAAATCTCTAACATTTAAAAATTTAAACTAATTTCCTTTCTGAGCTATTTATATCAAATTTTTCTTTTTTCGTCAACGAACATGCAAAGATAAACGTTTGAACTGTTGTTTCAAGGAAACCAAGTTGAAATGTCAGAAAGCAATTTAATATAATTTTAAAATGAGGTTAAAATTCCATTATCGAAATGTTGGGCGCTAATAAAAACGTGAAGGGTAATAAAAATTTGTAAATTACACCAGTTCCATAATAATTAAGGGAAAAAAATTTTTTTAATTACATTAACCAGTCTTAAAGTTGAAATTCTCACTTGCCACCAAGGTTAAGTTTGAAATTTACATAAATTGGAATAATTTAAACCATTTTAAAAATTTTATCTAATTTGCCAGTGTAAGGTTAACCAGTTAAATCACCAAAAACCAAAAAACATATTGGTATTCTGGAACTATCTACCAATTAAGATAATCATGAAGGGTGCTATAGAAAAAATATATTGCAATCTAGGTTTCCTACAAACCAAATTCATAAATTAACTGTCAATATAAATTCTCTTTCCCTATAATCCCAAGCTTCAAAAAATTAATTACACAAGCTAGAAATGAAATTCAAATATCTTGCAATAATAACCCGTAGAAATATCTTCCCATAAAAATAAATAAGAAACATTATCAAAGTAATTCATCAATATGAAAACGAGGAAAATATCCTGAAAGAGTAAAACGATGCCAAACCTACCTAGAAAAAAATACATGTATATAATTATAGCGTGAAGCTCTAACAAAATACTAGAGATTGACCTCAATTAACCTAAACCACTTCGTTACATCGACGTTTCGTTGGGCTGACAAATTAAAAATGGCGGGTAACACCGCCATTCTCGAACATCGCGGTGATGCCTAAGGCACACGAGTTTGATCGCTTAAATCTAATCTAGGTTACAGAATTTTAGTTAGCATCTCTACACCGGGTGGAACTTGGCCTCGAAATTTCCAATCGCGCCTCCTCCTATCTATCTAATTTCGTTCGTGTTTCCAAAAGTCGACAAGGGTCGAGAAAAAAAAAAAGAAGGAAGAACAAGATTACGAGCGACAGTGAAAATTGAGGCTTATTTTTTTTTATTTTCTTTTTTATTCTTGTTTTCGGTTTTATTACTAATCTAGCAAGGTTTAATTCTAGTATCAAAACTGGTTTATTGAGGACTTAACCTAGATAAATTTTAATTAAATATAATGTTTATTAAGAGGTTTTCAAAAAGTATATACTATCAGGATTTTATATTCATGAAAATTGAGATTTAGAGTGATAATAAAGACGAGTCCCGAATATCTTATATTTAATCGATTAGAGTTAAAATATGCACAAAAGTATTCAAGGGAGCCTGAAGGTAATGCGTTAACTCAAATTTTAGATTTCTTAAGACCCTAAAATATAATATTTATTTAAAACATGTATCTAAAAGATTAAGTAAGTAATTTTAAATTTTTCTAGTTGACCATCATTTTGAATTGAATCGCGTTCTGGACATAAGATCAAATCTCAGCTTTTTAGAAAGCTATATGCCAGCATTGTATGTACAAACGGCAAGCCACACAAAACTGGCGCCAAATTTCCAATGATTTTAAATTTAACCCTTAATGATGAAGCACTTCGATTAAATTATGCGAATTTAATATGTAAAAACTATTACTCTGTTACAAAATATGACGAAGAACAAATAAAAAGGTATTAGCCAATTATAATTAACCTCGGTTAGCAATTATGGTACAATACCAATTCAAGCAAATATATGAATATGTGTTAAATTAAATCACATCTAAAATCACAGGCACTATTTGTGCTAATCTAAGAAACTTGTCATAGGTGGCAAAACACTCATTCATTGTTTAGGAAAATATAAAACAGATATAAAGACACATAAAACCACTAAACCATATTTTCCTTTTCCCCGGCTTTTGATTCTATTGGCTCTTAGCCAATGGACAGACTAATCGACTTTAGGATGTTGTTAATGGAGCGACGTAAATGAGAAGAACGCCCTCTACATTTACTATCGTCGACTTAATCACGTTTGAATCAGGGTTAATGATGTCGGTCTATCACTTATTCATATTTCGTTTTCCTTGTTTTGATTAGAACTATCTGGCGTAAATGTAAATTAACAGTTTCCATTGTAATTTCACTTTCAAAAGTTTGATATACCGATTACGTTTATATTTTAAGTAACTTCTATTGGACGCCCGTTTAATATAGAGATAAAATCAAAGCAATATAGCGTATAGAAGACGATTTTAAACATACCCTATAATATAAAATGTTAAAATTTCAATACTTAATAATGATAAGTGCTATTTTTTGTTGTATTGTTACGAAACCTAAAATGTTTTTTCATTATCTGTAAAGGCTAAGATATTTTAGAATATATATAAATATAATACTTTGTATGTTAAAATTCTAATTTAAAATATGGAGACATAAAAATGATTTTGATAATGGATATAAATTTTTCTTGAATATCATGCATTATTTTTTTAATTTATAGACAATTTGCTGACCAGGAATTATATTGAACAAAATGTATTGCATGCAAAAATATTTTTCCTTTAACCTAAGTTCCATGTTTTCACTAAGATTTTGTGGTAATTGACATGAAAGATATTACATCTATAACAAGCTAATTTTCAATTAAACTTATCTATTAGGAATTATACCACTTCATTCATTGTAACTAAAACAAGAGACAAACACTTGAACAATGTCTATGGAAGAGTGTTAAGTTTGAAAATTGGCAGGAGACCAAATAAAACCCTTAAGAAAGAGAGAAATTAGTTTTTTTTACATCGCTCGCCGCATAGCGTAAAGAAACGAGCTCAGCAAGTGAATTTTAAGTGGCATTAAAGACACCGGGAAATGAGATAAAATGAATTATATCGCTGATACCGTATTATTTACAAGTTCTTAAAAGAGGATTTTGCCACTTATATATACTCTTCCTACGAGATCAAGCCGGAATTATAAGCAGCGCCATTTAGCAAACCACTCACGTGTACCTCGAACTTAAGTCTTAACTCCGCGCTATGCAGCATGAGGCTCTTCTTTCAAACCATTCCGCTTTCTTAGAAGCAATATCGTAAAAGACGCGAGGCTATTATTATTGAGAGGTATCGACGCCATTACCCGATATTCGATTCCTCCGTTTTTCACTAAATTGCTTCAAAGTCGGTGGAATGACTAAAGAGTTCGCCTCTTCACAAGAAAGGATACGAGCAATGTACATTAACTTCAGTTTGAGAGGCCTTACTCAGCTAGAAATTCAATACTTATTACGGACTCGTATGTTAATTATCAACAAACAATTCCTGGCTGAAATTAATTCCTTGCTTAAGTTTCCCTAAGCCTACTTTTTCCATCATTCAGTCACACTAAGTCTTAAACATAAAATCAATAAAGCGATACAATATAATAACATTATATATTTCTTCGGACTTCAGCGACCTATTATATAAAGAGCCGGATTGAAATGTTTCTTCCTTGTTGGTGGCAACTAAAACTGTCTGCTTATTCGACCTTACCTTCCATTGGCCTATTGATCAAAAGACCAAATGGAAAGAAAGATCGAATAACCATGTCGACGACGATCTTGAAAGATACTATTCAATTGGCTTTCCCTATATAACAGACTATCATTTTTGAAGGCGTCATTTAGGCCTAACTTCGATTTTTCATTTTCCATTTTAGTTATTGAAACAACTATTAATTTAGACATTACAAATTCAATCATTTTTAAATGAATGTTAATTGAAAGAACAGTAGTGTGGCCTACATAAGAATTATGTATCAATGGCCCCCCGTAGCTGAGAACAATAAGTTCCGCTGTGTGCATGGAGTACATATTCTCGCGATCTATATATATGACGAAGCGGAATGGTTCGCAGGAAACAGCGTGTCACTATCAATAAATGGTTTGTTTCTCCGTTTCCTAGTAACGCCCAACTTGAAGTTTATTTATCGGTTCAAATTAATAGATCGAGACTTCATCTCACTCCCCGTTCTTGGTTTTTTTTCGCTTCTATATCCCACGCAACCAAACATCTAAACAAAAGAGGCCCTTTAACGAAAATAAACCGTACTGGTATAATATTTATACGACCGGTACTCTAAAAGCGATCGAACCATATCCTTCAAAATTTAGTTCACACACCGACAGTAATCCAGCGTTATAAAGATATGGAGGAATCAGAATTAATTATTACGGTTTCGTAAAGCGAGGACGTGAAACTATATTGTGACGGAACTAACGTTACCACGCACAGTCGAGGTAACGTAAGGTAAGTAAATGCGCACTTCCAAATACGATTTCACGTACGAATTAAAATGGCAAACTACAACTTTAAAGTTCTAACGCGGCTTCATTTATGAAACACAATACCTTTAAAGTAGTCTTAAGTTGCATATTTAAGTTGTATATGATGTATTTCAAGTGGTGCCTACTCAAGTCCCATAAACTTGGGGGTCGATTGATTTTTGGAGAGGTAAAGAGGAAGGGCCATGATCAACAATGTAATTTATCCAAGATGCTCTCGACTACAGAATGACTCTAAGATTATATAGAAACCTATCTCAAGATTGGAAAAAATCCAATGAATATTTTAAGGCTTTTTTCGTCTACAAGAAGCCCTGGTTAACCGCTATGCATGCCGGTAAATTTACACTGCCAAGCATGGAGGGTAAGCTCTCATACTCTTTTCAGACGAGTTGTAATTAGCCGGTTTAATCAGATTTAACCGAGGGTTAATCACAATTAACCGAGGCTTATTGAACTGAGTTAAGTCTCGGTTAAATCTGATTAAACCATGGCTAATTAAGTCTCGTCTGAAGAGGGTATTACTATCATATTTTCCATTACATTCTGCATTAAACTAAACTTAAAGCATAAGTCCTGCGCAATAATTACACTTTTCCTATAATTATGTGTACACTTTCAATTTACCAAAAAACGTTTCATGCTTGGAGGTCGGATTTTTTTAAATGTTTTTCAACGTAAGTGTTCAATTATTCAATAAATTCCAATTTCTTCAACCACAATCATTTGGAGGTTACCTTTCAACTATTAAACTTTAAACCACAGATTAAATCAAGACTTTCGAGTAATCCCTGATCTATTCATTGGATTTAAAGGAAAGTAATATATAGGTGAAAACATATACAAAATATGGCCAGACTAACCTAATCTGCCTACGCCAGTGAGGATGTGAGCAAATAAAAAAGTTTTAGGTTTTTTTTCTTGACAAACGCCTACAGCAATTCGCCCACTATAGGTTTAAAGAGAACGTAAAAATTAACGAGTTTACCAATCTAGGGTCCGAAACAATAATTTAAAAAAGGGAAGAACCCAAAGTTGAACGCAACACTGTTTTACGCGAACACGCTATCGTAATACGTGATCGGAAATAACCCAATAATCCCTTATAGCATTTATCAGTGGGTGCCTTAATAATTGCCGAGAACTATAATAAATTTACGTGATATCTTCAAAGGGGTATTCAAGAAGGGGCCCTTTAAGGGTTGCGTTTTAAATTAGAGTACCACATGTTGGATACGACCATAAAAATTATCCGGTTATTGAATACGAAGACGTATTTTGGGTTCATTATGTCAAACCTACGTAGGGTATACGTGAGAATTTTGGGTTATAAAAAATTAGGATAATTTTTGAAGTCTAAAACAATTTGTAGTGACAATATAGAAGTATTCTTCCAATAAATTACTCTTCAAATACTTTAATGATTAAAAAACGACCGCAAAAATGATTTTTAAGCGTCTGATAATCTATTTTAAAGTGAATTCGTTTTCCAATGCATTAGGGGAAAAATTGCAAAAGCTACTTATATGCAGATAATGGAATTTTTTTTAAAAATAAATAATCCGTATAACAATAGATATTAAGGTTCAAGAACAATTTTCAAACTTACAAAAGGTATATAGTGTACAAAAAGTGGTTTCGCAACATTGCAAGAATGCAACTGTTTATTTGAAACATTACCAAGGTAAACATTTCTTTTCTACGCTTAGAAATAAGCTTCTAAATTTGAAAACTAAATACGAACGGTCGATTTTGTGAAATTCTACACGATATTTACGATTGTTGAAGTGCAGATTGCAACATTATTTATACTATTATAAGGTTTGCAAAACTATATATACCCTTGAATAAAAATGACTTCGATAGAAAAAGTGGGAGTCAACCACAAAGTAATATTGATTTAACTCAAATAGTGGAACCTTATAAAATCTAACCTCGTGAACCACACCCTTTTTTTCAAAATGGATTTTCTTGATTGCCATTTTAAAAAATAAATAACAAAAAACTACACGTTTTATGACGATGATCACGGTTTCTTAAGCAGTACTGTAGAATAACAGTAAAAATAAACGACTATAATAAAAGTTATTTGAATACTATAGCCTCTTTGCATTCGATTGTTGAATGACGGCCGCCATTACCTAGCAAGTCTTAGACCAATGAAATAAAAGCAAGACGACTCGTTCCAGCAATTCAAAGGCAAATTGTTCATAGATTACATTTTTGCGGCAGTTTATTTTCGTTGTAGGAAAACTTAAACTGCAAAAAATGGTTCAATGAAAATAATTCCAAACCAATGGTCACGCCTCTGACGTAAAAATTCAATATTGCGAAATATTTTATGAAAAAGCCTTTAACTGCAAGATATGTTATGACAAGAATCCATTCAGGTTCCATAAGAATATGGGAGCATAGCTTTAGGCTCTGGTACCATCCTCCCAAACTTTGTAACAAAAGTTCGTCTGCAATTTTCGCAACATTTGTACGCTTAGATCTTTTTTCGGTCGGCTCCATTTTTATTACCCAAAATATTATGTCAAGGTCGTTAGTGGCGCGGGTTAATAATATAATGTCAGGAGCGATTTACTTAAATATATCGATTCGAAGCGGACGAACTTTTGCTACAAAGTTTGGGAGGATGGTTATTGAATCGCGGCCCTCCCATATTCTTATGGAACCTGAATGGATTCTTGGTTATGATTAATCAATAGTTTAAAACTATTTTGTTTAACTTTTCAGAGAATTCAACGTGGTAAAATAAGCAAAAACTCATTTATGCACCTTATGTACTTGAATAAATAATTCCGAATTTTCTCAAAATTTAAATACGTAATATGTCTTGTTATTTTTCGCTGTAAATTTAGTAACAGTAATAACAGAAATAAAAGAATGTGTTATTTACTAGAGATGGATTAAACTGCAGAATATAAAAATAAGATTCAAAAGATAAGACCGTATTTAATTTCGAAAAGACTAAACACGCAGTACTTTGACATATGTCTTCAGGGCGAATTCAAATACAAGTTTTATTTGGATTACAGCCCCAAAGTCATACGTCGTTGTACTAATGTAACGCGCGCTTCATAGCCTTAAAACTATAATAAACTTATTTACCATGGTTAAGATAAGTTTAAAATAGATTTTGGTTACAGATAGAAATCTCCTTAAAAAAGTAAATTCAATTAATCTCTCATTGCACACAAAATAAAGCAAGCAATTAACCAAAGAGGCATAACCTACACTTTGTTGATACATTCGCAATTACGTTTAAATTGACTGACCCCACTAACTATTAATAGACTATACACTTCTCACACGCGTATTATATTATATGTACTCAAGAATCAAAGTTTAACATAATCGGACGTAATCCAGTTGAACAGTGTAAGGGGGTCAATAACCTCGAAATGCAAATAAAGAGACCCAATGCATTATTTATACAAATTGGAATTGGTTGAGCGAGGGAGCGGATATTATCTATACCTTTAGTACCTTATAATAATTTTCTATATCGAAAAATTTCACAGGCACGCGACGAATTTGACTAATACGACCGTAACCCCCCTTGGATTGAAGAATTGATATAATACGTATAATAACTGAAACGAACAGGTGGAAAAATAGATCGAAATACCCATACGTTGGCATGCATGGTGAATATAAACCTTTTTCATTTTCCCCCAGGTGTACCAATGAATATGGATATTTTAGTAGCATTCACATATACACTTTTAAATGCTTTTTATATGACCTTAACAGTTTTGGTAAGGTCAAATTATAAAAACTTGGGGTTTAAGTGTAGAGATCATTTGTCAAACACCACTGAGTTTTTAGCTTCAAAAGTTAAAATGAATATTCAAAACGAGTTACAAGTGTGAACGTTGCTTAAATTTTGTTTCATTACATTTCACGGGATGTACATAATTCATAATCAATGGAAGCCCATAAATAAAGGGTAAAATTTGAGGAATGAAAAAGGTTTAGTAAGTCGCAACTGAGCACCAAGTTCCTTTGATTGTTCTCATACAAGCCAGTTCATGGTCACATCAATACAAAAAAATTGTATTATCACCTGGAAGTTTCAGTATTTGTCAAAGATAGCTGCCTTCTCATTTTGATTTGGTTTAGTAAAATTAGTAATAGGAATAGATTAATAATTTTGTAGGTAATGAAACCTTAGGTGGGTATTTAAACCAAAACGCAGGTGCACTTGAAAATGAAAAGAATATATTCAACTCAACAATAACAGACATTCATCAAATGAACTTAAAATTTATAATTTATGGACATAATAAGCGTCATAGAATAAGGTTTATGGAGTAATTGAGCATTACTGATCGAAAAAATGAATTGTGGGTGGAACTAGAATAATTTTTAAACCAATTTAATCAAGGAAGTCATTTACCCCTCGATTTATACGCAACAAAGACGATTAAAACATTAATGTAAGAAGAGGTAGGTCACTTTTATGATTAAGTTTTATACGGTTGGCGGATTAAAATCACAATTAAATAGAATTTAAAATGATTAGCATATCTATCATAGGGCTCCATTGATATTCTTGATTAGATTGATTATCTTAGAGGTAACGATTAACCCATACTCTAAAAAGAAGCGACCTTCAATTACTTCTTGAAATTAATAATTCAATTCTCAATCTCTAAAAAGATTAGATGGTACTGAAATATAATTAAATTTTGTTTACGAGTGTCTATTAATAAATACGGAACATTTTAATTTTAAAAGTAAATTTAAAACGATTAAAATATTTTAAACTTTAGCTTAATTGTTGTCGAAGTGAAGTAATTAAGGCATATTCCACTTAGTAAATTATTTACACCGACTATTAAACTAACAGGACAATGTGAATTAATTTTATCCCTTGATTTTATAAGTTGTCACGGTGAGATTGTTAAACTGGTAACGTAAAACCATTTTGGTTACGTTCGAGTTTCGCGTAAAGCCTGAACTTTAAAAGGTTAAAAGAAGGTTGAATAAAAATTTAATTACTATAAAATGTATACGCAAAGAGGATGAAAGGGGAATTTTGGGGAATAAGGGCGGAAATTTAGTGGGCGGAAACCCGGCGATTTCCCCTTAAATTTTCACGATCAGTGAGCGACCAGGACAGGTCTCCCTATGAAGACGAGTTTACACGTTCTTTATTTGAAACGTATTGTTATAGTTGACCTCAAATCGATATAAGTGTTGACCCTTTCCTAAAATATTGAATTCCACCTAGATGGGATTAAATTCAATTTTAGCAAACTAGAAAAACTGGGTGCTGACGTCCCTTAGATAAGTTTATTTTACTCAAGTAACCAGGTCGAGAAATAAGGATTGTTTTTAAAGTGGACCAATGACCAGCGAGCCCCTAGCCTGGAATAAACTGGAGTCAATAACCATTGTCCAGGGCACGTCGTCTGCTAGTGATTTTTTTGAAATACTACTCTCAATGACTTGGACTTACAGGCTACAAAATTTGTAGTTCCAAACTTCAACTTCGAAATATTCAAGAATCAAGCAAAGATTTGAAAAAAATCATCGAATTTTCTAGTAGACCACTAACCAGATATAATTTTTAAACTGGACTAGGCAATTTTTAAGTGGTCAATTCCCTGTGCAACCGCCTTATTTCTCACGCGGCAGGTAACTCTTACGGATAACCTAATCCAAAACATTTTCGCCATTATCAATGACCATTTTTAGTTTGTTTTTGTCTGACTATGTAATCTATGTAATACCATTTAAAGATGCATACTTCGGTAGACAAATAATACTTCTGACTTTCTACGATAAAATTGAAACCCCCTCCGTTTTCCTTAATTTCAGAAATCCTCGATTTAAAACCGAATTTCGGAAATCGTTAACTTATCCGGGTTCCTCACGAACCCGGTGTAGAAAGTGTCGCGATTCAAGTAATTAACAAAACTAAAATATCGATTACACCCCGGTTCGTAGAAATTAACGAACGTATTATATCGATAAAGCTTTTAACAGGCGTATGAAAACGCGACTTGAAACTGGAGGTTTACATGCATGCGCGATTCGTCCTCGTTATTGTTTCCAGCGATCGCGTGTCCTATAAAATTCTCTTATCGATTACTTTTCGGGGAATAGTAGCTCCCCTAGCGGAAATTACGCCCGCTATCGTATCGAATATTTATAATCACGACATCTATTTAAGGTTGGAAGCCAGAATTTACAAAATTCTTCATTCTTCTAGCTTTAATACTCCCCTCTTCCTCCGCTGGTTTCCTCTTCGATATTGGGTTATATAGGACCTATATCCCATTTTGTTTTCCACGCTCATGAAAATATAAAAGCCTCGCGGGGTAACGGGGGGTATAACTTTAAAAATAAAACCCGCTTCTTATTATTATTCCGAATACAGTTTTCAATAAACGCGCGCGTTATTGGAATTTATATCCTCGAGTTATTTTATTGAAAGTCAATAAAATGGAACGCCAAATAAAATTACCATAATTGGTTTAGATTTTGGATGTTCACGATGGAATAATATAAAGTAGTAGGTCAAGTTTTGATTTAAAGGGGAAAAAAAAAAAAAAAAAAAAAAAAAAATCACTAAATGATCCTAAGGCATGACCTTGCAAGAAACAAAACGGGCTAAAGAATATCCCAGGTACCCCTCCGTCCTTAGCTTTGCCTTCATTATATATTTTTTTTATTTTATTATAATTTTGTCGTTAATTTTGTCGTGACGTAACATTAACTGATACTGTTCTGTAATTTTTTTCCTGTGCTTGAGATTAATCATTTTGTTAGGAAATGGAAAGCAAATATAGATTCATTCATTCATTCATTCATTCATTCATTCATTCAAAACATCCGAGTCAAGTTCAATTCGGATCAGTTCCATTCGGAAGTGCTGACCTTCCTTGTTACTTCGTGCTTGACACACAAAAATGGCAACACCTTTTCATCTCGAATTGACAGCACGTACAAAGCTTTATAGCCGGTTTATCTCCATTATTATTATTATTAGGTAATTTAGAGATAATTGGTAGCTTATTTTCGTTCGTGATGCCAATTTGAGGTGAGCGCCATGAAAATAAGACTGGCAAATATTGGAACCTTTGTGGTATGGTGTACGAAATTGGAGTTTTATATCCTTAAAATGGGCGCATCTACCCCCATTTCTATCTTTACAACGAGATAAGATGTTGGGCGCCATTCCCATCCAGGGATTTCAAAATATTTAGATTCTAAAGAAAATACCTTCGTTAATAATCAATCCTGCAAAAATCAGAAAGGGGTACAACCTTTCCTATAACCTTTCGTCTTGTTTCTTCGTTTAGTTTATAGTTGTTTGTTGCTAGAACTAGACTCTCTATCGTTCTCTATACGATATAATAGGAGTATCTCTTTAAGCAGCGGGGATCTTAGAAAAGGCCTTTAGAGATTTCCTGGGCTGGCATTATCAAGTTGCCCCTAATCACTTGTCAAAAAGATAAGGTCTTTCCGCCCGGTCTAAACGATGGACTGCCCCGCGAGTGGCCGAGTTTGCCCCGCAAACAACTACAAGTTATAACCGAAGAGAAAGCCCTCGATGGCCAACTTTCGCGATAACGACGAACTTCGACTATTAAACGGTTCGTATAGTTTAGCTAGTTTTACTGTTCAACATCTTTTAAGACAGGAAAACTGATAAAATGTTATAGAAAGTAGTAATAGTTGGTCTATAAGGCGCCAAATACATGGGAGGATTTGAAAATCAAAAGGCTAGCCCAAGTCCCTTAAGACTTCCGTTTGAATAATTTGAAGTATATTGGAAAAACGTTTGAGACGTTACATCCGGTTCGTAACTTTTTATCAACCATTTAATAATATAACTTCCAGGCGAGTTCTAAAACTCACATTTCCATTAAAATTTGTGTTAATATATCTAAAATCAGAAGAGATTACGAGTAATCCGCTCCTGCTAAATTTTTTATTTAATTGATCAAAATAACAGGGGTGAAAACGTAGGAATCTTATTGGGAAAACAAAACCGAGGGGTTATATCCCCTTTAACCCAGTACTATATAGAAGGATAAAATTTAATAGCGGAATTATTATTATTCTAGCGCGCACACTTGAATTTTAAATTTACAAATTATTTGTTCAAGCATTACAAAATCTATCCTAATTTCAATGGAAAATAATTCAAATATATACTCATAGTGTCGTATCAAGATTAATAGGAAAAATAATCATATATTTTGGCGTCTTTACAGAGTATATTGCAAATTTAAAAATAACATTTATATACAGATTTTAAGATTTTGTCGAAAACCAAATTAGGAATTCAAAGCAAAGTTTTGAAAAGGTATTCCCACGCGACCTTAAGAACGATAGAAAGATTTTTCAATTTAAACACACCTTCCATACTGTTAGCAGCAACTATAAGGGTACAAAATATCATTTTTGGAGGACGCTATCTTCCCATTTTCTAGGAGAAAACTAAAATTTTTCCAGCCCTACGGGATATTCTTGAGGCGGAAAATGAAAAATACTCAAGCGCGAAATTTGAAGTTGATAAAAGTTTCATTCGGGACCACGAGCTATGCCTTTGTCATAATCAATTGGAAATTTCAGCTCCTCGCGAAGCTAGCTTCAAATTCGTATATTTTTATTCGGAGAACCGTGAGATAGTAAGTAGCTAAGTTTTATAAGCGCTGAAAACTAGAACATATCGGCACTATATATAGTATAAGAGAATGAGATTTTATTAAGCGGGAAAGAGCGCCAGTCGGCTGTCCGACTCAGATAACGATAAAGGGTTGGTTTCTTGGCACGATTGAAAACCTTCGGGCCCTTATATACCCTTATACTATATCGAAAAAAAAACATACGCCTATTATCTATTTATAAAAGCCTATAAGAATCTTACTAAAGTAAGAAAGTTTTAAGAAGGCCCCAAAAGCACCGTTTTTATCGTTTCTTATATAAGGGGGTTAAAGGTTTAATTGTCATTATTCCATAATAGTTAAAAGAGGTTAAATATAATAATAAAGGAAGAGTGAAGCGATTTATTATTGATCCTGCTTCTAAACATGTTTGCGCAGTAAAACATTGTACAAAAAAACATTAACTTCTGATTATGGCATTCAATTATTAGGTGAACATCCGACTAATCAAAAGACACTACACCTTTGACTTCATTAAATTACCTCGACACGTGCTGTGGCACACTCTTTGAATCTCGTTTTTGATTATTTTCACGCGTACAACAGCGCTTGTCGCGGATATTTTATGAAGCCAAGGTGGGGTAGTCCTCTGATTAGTAGGATTTCTCCTTTTAATTGAATCACAAAATCTGCAGAATCTTAGCCATAAATCTTAGACATTTTCCGGCTGTTTTAATTCGCGAACAAGTCTTATTTTTCCTTTTCAACCCCTGCTCCCATGCATTTTAACCTATTATTATAGCGAAGGAGGCAGACACATGAGAATTAAGGTGTATTTACCCTTTTTGTTTTGACAATTAACTAATGACTGCAATAAATGTTAATTTTAATGTATGCGAGAATGTGTTTAGAATATCTTTGCTCCAAAGTTCTTAGGTATAACCATTATTACCAATAAGATTTGTTTATACTTTGTGATAAAATTATATTACAATCGCTTCCAATTAACCAATTCCTCGCATTACGAACCGTTAATCTATCCCCCTCAAAAACCCAATTTAATTTATACGACATACCAAAAGGAAGAGGCTAATTTTAGACCTTGATAACGAAATTAATCAATCTTAAGGAGGACCTTATCGTTGTTTAAAGGATCGAAATGATTTGCAATTCAAAAATTCAACCCTTTTAAAAAAAAATTGTCAGTGAAATTAATGGAAAGTTTTCTCCATTTTCACAACCTTGATTTTTCTCTTCGAAATGTGGGGGTAGAAAAAATTTAACTGGAGAAATAGGGAAACTAGTATATGTGTTCGAATCTGTTGGAGGGGATGGCGATAAGGAGGACTAAAGGGGATTTTACACATCGTTGGTGCGCTCACGCGTTAAATAATCAGTTTTATTTGGGAATACGAATGTCGAGCCGTACCTGTTTAGATTTCGACGGAGAATAGAGTGAGAGGGAAAGAAGTTAAAAAAGGAGAGTGGGTGGATTGCCGAGAAATAAAATATTGCCCCGGTTAAAAGTCCCCGGAATTGATAATCAAAATTTTATTCGACTAAAAGACGATAGAGATACGAGGGTCTCTTTAGCCTTCCCCAATGGGTACAACCGAGACAGGGAATTTGAATATATTATGCCCCATACCTCGGCGCATCTCCTAAAGAGCGAAGCTGAGCGCTCTCTCATCAACTATTCGGGAGTTTGTTGCCCAATAATTTTAGAAACTACCGGATCAAATCAAACAAGATAAACAAGTGATATAAAGGTTGTTTTACATTGAATTTAAATTAGTTTCTATTAGCCGTCAAAACTGACAGACTTCTTACTTCGTTTGAGAACTTCAATAAATTATACCGCTGTATGAAACGGTGTTTTCTTCACTCAAAGATAAATTAGTTCTTAAAACTAAACTTACATAACATAAAACGTATATTAAACATTTAAAGAAACGTTAACACCTCTCTTAAATCGCAAAGCCTAAATAAATTCAAAATCAAGGTTAGATTTCAATTTAAAGCCACGCTTCCATATTCGTGTTTAATGGAAGTTTTCATGGACTATTTTTCCCAGTTTAACATTATCTATTTGATTCAGCTTTTCTCATTTTTCTAAATGTTCGCGTGTAATATTTTAGCGTTTCCGACTGACAGACATGTAGACAGACGTACATATAATTAAATAATTTGATTGATGATTAAAATAATTTCATTTGAATGAGCAGATATCTATAATAAAATTTATAAATTAAATCAAGAGTTTTCTATTTATTTGAAACCTCTATTGAATGCTATCTAAATCGAAAATTTATTTAACGAATATAATATGTCATTAAGACTACGGAATATATGGTACCATATAAAATATTTAAAATAAATCAAATTTATCTTCATCGATGTTTTCTGATGCTCCAAAGTAAGATTTTAATCTCGATCAAATATTTTTTGTTTAATAAAAATATAATTTAATAATGGTGTTCCAATTTTCCACCAAAAATTCCCTTTCTTCCTAGTAGTAGTTAAATTTTTATAAAGCCGATAAACATACACTAAAAAAAATGTTTTTAGTTTTTACGATTGTTATAATTAAAAAAAAACTTCAAGAACCTCGCTAAGACTAGTTCATCTTGATTCACGTTTTAACTAATATCTAACTCGAGTTTTAACCAATAATTTGGTTAAAATTAATGGTTTCGTCCTACTAAACTACAGAGAAAGTCAATTTGGTTGGCATTTCAGAAACCATTGGATGAATCTAAAAAAACTAAAAAATTGGGAAACTGTAGGCCCGCGATTTACGCATTCATGATCTTACTTTTCCCCCACTGAAATAAGCTGGAGTTTACAAAATAACGAAAGCATAACGAGGATTAATACAAAATGTTAAACTTTATAGGGCTAAAAGTAGTTTTTTCTTAACTTGAAATAGTGTACATATAGGAATAGAATGAATTTTTTAGTCCTTACTCTCGAAAGATGTTTCGAATCGATCCGAGTTTTGCCCTTTTAAGAAAGTTTCCAGGCCTATCTCGAAACCAAGTTACATATAGGTATCGTACGCCTTTTTTTATTTTCCGAGTTTAAAAGATTTTTTAACTCAAATTAATGACTTTGCTCGAATTCGAAATCTAATACAAGATTAGGCCTATATACAATCCCAAAGAAAAACTTACAAGAAAAAGGTTTTAAAGGGAGAATGCAACCTAACACAACAAGGGATTATTTTTTTCTATACCTTATCGTTCAAATAGGCCTAATCCACCAGTAAAAAACTTACAAACAAATATTAAATTAGAAAAAAAACTTGGCCGGATAATAGGCTTACCTGGATTCAAGGAGATTCTGAATTTCATCGACCAATGAACAAAGGCCCTTCCTTAACACGAGATCTCCCTGAGACTTCCAATATCATTTGATTGGTCGCTGACCCATCAATGACAAGAAATTCATGACATCCATGAATCCAGCTAAGCCTATTTTCCGGGTACGTTTTAAACTTATTTCTAGTTCAATATTTTACTGGTAGATTAGGCCTACTTAAACAATAAATAATCGATACATTTAATTTAAAATACCGATAATTAAGCTAAAATCAACTTTTAGTGAATTGAAAAAATTAAGAATTTTTGAAATTTGACTAGCCTACATTATATATTAACGATATTGTATACCACAATTTATAGGCATAATTAAACAATGAAGGCTTAATTATAGTCCCCCCAAAACGTAAAATAACCAACCCTTAAAAACTAACCATTAATATTTATATATATTTTTTTTTAAATATGACAATATCAGTTCGAAAACGGGCTGGGATTTATAGTGTATATAATGCTCACATGGCGAGAGTGTGCTATGATTCAGGGGCTTATATAATACCCCAAAGTGCAGGGAAAGGCTCGGTAAAGGAATCCCTCGTAAATCACGTTTGACTCGAGAGTACACGTTATAGTATGAATCACTCTATAATAGGGTGATTCACCCATTGGCGACAAGGATTACGTATACTCCAACGATGGGCTCCGTAGTGGTAAAGTCGAGAAAAGTAATTTTTTTTTAGAATTCATAATTTTCATTCAATCCGAACCGTTCGCCTTTCATATTTAATATTCGGCTCTTGACGTCTTAAACAGGGGCTTATTTGATATTTATGATTGCAATTAATATTAATGGTGTTTTCCACCCACCCAGAAGGAGGAAAGGATGGAAAGAGGGATTTAGAAATTCAAGGATGCCCTTTTAATACTTAATAACGAATTGCCTTATTGATACAGTTATAGTTGACGCAAAAAAAATGGGTTAATTTACGTTTCATGGAAATGTCTTATTAAAAATTTTAGAAATTTACGAAGTAACTTTCTTTTACTGATACTTTAACTAAAACTTTATTTTCCAGATTTTTAATTTCAGAGATAAGTGACAGATGTCAGTGTATGCTTGCATAAAAACGTTAAAAGCCACAAATCAATAACTTTAAGTAGCGAAATCTTTGCTAGTATCCTTGAAAAATCAATCACAAATGCCGCCAAGAGAAATTGAAGTTAACGAAAAATGTATTTTTAAATATTTTTCGATATTAAAGGGAGAATGGAGACAAAGTTTATACCTATTTCAAAAGCAAATATATTCTAAATCAATTATTAACTTGGAAACTAGGCTTAGACAAGATAAATGGATAGTTTTATATCCTCGTCGTTAACAAGAGAAACCCATGCTTTATTATAACATTAAAACGTTTCAAATTAGGCTTAAGAGGCGCTCGCATGTGCTCGTTGGTCAGAGACTCGTGTACCACTGATTTGTAACTCCACATAAATTTTCGTTAAGCCTATTTTCCAGAGAAAGTTAAAATGATTTCTAATTTGCAATCGGACTAATTTTAATCATAATTATACAAATCCCTTCATTTTCCCTTTAAGCAGACGACAGAAATTTCGCGCCATTAAACGATAGAAAGGGTTTTACAATCCAATTATATTGTAGAATTAGAATACCCGTATACTTTTCTTATTGAATTAGCCTGTTATTCGTATCGTAGTGGCCAAATTACTTAGGCTATTAAACTTTCAAATCTTGTAATGGGAAGCGGCCTAATTTCGGGGCTTATAAGACCGGGAAACTATCTAGGTTGCTTCGCGCCGGTAAGGCTGCAGCAATTGGATTCGGTAAATTGTCGGTAATAGAACAGAATCCGTTCAAAAGTCATTAGGGCCAGTAGCATCTTCAAATCGAGAAAGTGAAACTAAAGGAAGCAAAGAGGGGGTTTCTCTCTACTAAAAGTGGCTCTAACAATTATGATAACATTTCAACTTAAGTACACAGCGGGTAAAAAGGTAAATTTCCCACAATATCAATACCAAATATAGTGATAGAGATTAGAAGGGACTATAGTCTAAGATACGCTGCAAATTTAGGGTGGAACTAGTAACAGAAACACCACGCGTGTAGCGTAAGGAAGGAGGGTATGAAGACTATATACGCATGGTTACGCCAACAAGGCACTGACCTAGGCGCTATGGGCGTCATTCGCCACAGTTTCGCGTTAATTTTGGTATAAAATGTAATATTTTTAAGCAGATCATTTTGAAAGGAGGCGTGTTAATGGTTCTACCCAATTAGACGAAAGTTTTTTTCTGTATCAGAGGGTTTTTTTTGAAGATGATGCTGTTTGTAAAAAGCAAAAGCTTCAATTTTAGTTGAACTTGACTGAGAAAATGATCAGAATCCAAGGAATTTGTTCTTTTGGGTCGCAGTCAAATGTGTTGGGCGAAATTAACCGTTTTTCCATTTGATAAAATTTATGGGGCATTTTAATTTAATTTTGTGGCTATTTAATATTAAGTCATTAACAAATAAACACTTATCTCAATATGCAGAGAAAGAAACAACAAAATTTTCAAAGTTCAAACCGGAATTAGTTATAAATTTTAAAGCCCATAATTCTAGGTAAATTGACTACATATTCTAAGTAAATTATGCTATAGATTTACGATGAAATCGCAGCCCCATAACTTACATTCTTTTAAAATTAACTTTTTTAAGTATAAAACTGGTTGTCATCTCGATATTAAGCGAGGAAAATCGGCGTAAATAAAATCGCGAACAAAACAAGGGCATAATATTAACTCGGGTTAATTTCGTATAAACGAACGTATTTCCTTAAAGTAATAACAGTTCTGAGTGCGCAACACAAAGCCAATGAACCGCGAAGAGACATGATTGTTTATGGCTGGGAAGGAAGGACATAAAGCGGGTCAAACTAATCTAAGATATTAAATACAAATTTCGGTATAGGGGGAACTATTCAAAAGGTTGTAAACAAGACAAACTCGTTTAGATTTAAACACGAGTTATGATACCGGAATATTTCTTTGAATTGAAAGCCAAG
Source organism: Odiellus spinosus (assembly GCA_963920705.1). Lineage (NCBI taxonomy): Eukaryota > Metazoa > Arthropoda > Arachnida > Opiliones > Phalangiidae > Odiellus > Odiellus spinosus. Next base: position 15,599,903 of record OY987228.1, on the reverse strand, counting down.
ATTATTTACTTAAAGGTAGTTTAATTATAAAAATTTGCCTTATTCATTGTAAAAAGTTTACAAATCCATATCTAACTAAAAATTATATTTAAATTACCTCGGGCTGTAGGCTTAACACGGATTCATGGAGATTTTAAGATGTAGAATACACCCGCGTGTTTTAAGTCTTATATGATTTGAAAGAATAATAAAAAAGGAGTGATTTTCTCGGTCACGTGAAAAGTTTCCAGCTTGCACTAAACAAAGCTGGCCAGATATAAAAGATAATCCGTGCACGATTTGAAACCACTCTTTATTTGCACTTTAAATATTCTCCAACCAACGGAAAAACGCGCAAGCACCTTAATTAAGCCTAGTTTGAAACGTTTTACAGTTGGAATAATGCGCGCTTCTCGCGTGATTGGTCAGAGACTATTTAACAGTAAATTTCAAACTCACACAATATCATTGTTAAGCCTCCGAGTAAGTCAATTTCTAGCTATACATTAATTTTACTAGTGAATTAGGCCTATATATTTTAACGAAAAGTAATTTATAGGTTAGGCTTAATTATCCCTTTAATATGCAAAATATCGTAAAGTAAAATTAAATGTTAATATACTCTTGATCAAGGGGAGTAATTTATAGGTTAGGCTTAGTTATCCCTTTAATATGCAAAATATCGTAAAGTAAAATTAAATGTTAATATACTCTTGATCAAGGGGAGTTGGGACGTACTACTTTCTTCTGTATGGAGTTTAGCATTATGTATCAAACCGCCTTATCCTTTATCATTACGCCAATTCATATTGAACAAAAATGTATATACTGTAAATTTCATTAAAGGACTAACAATACTATCAAACCAGGAATTAACTTTTTCACTATTATAAAAAAGTTTCCCGCAATTCCCAATGACTTCTACGAATTAAAAAACTAATTAGAAAAATGCTACATATCCTTAACTACACAAATATGAGTAATCTTTAAAGAATGAATTAAATGAAAAACAAAGAAAACAGAGCGGAAATAGTATTAATCATTTCTAATTATAAGAAAAAAAATTCTACGATTTGAAAGTTAAGTGTTTAAAGTCCGTCACACACTAACTATTATTAATTTTTAATTTCAATTAAATTTAATTTTGTATATACTGTTTGTGTCGCCATACAGACCACTTGGGAAAAACAGTTACAGCTAGAATGTTTCTTGAAATCAACGGCAGAAGGGGTTATATGTCTGATTCTATGGGGGGGGGGGGGTTTACATTCAATCTAGCTGCTGAAAAACCGAGAAACTTAAACAACAGTGGACACGTGACCCATCTGTTGGTAACCATCGAAAATAGACTGCCTGCGAATTAATCGCAAAATTTTACGATTATCAAAATATATAATTATCTATGTAACAATGTCTGTCTGTCGGACCAAAGGAATGTGGTAGCTACCGAAGATAATTTTGTAGAGAACATTTACTAAGGAATTTCAATAATTATAATACATTACGTATATGATTAAGCCCCTTGTTTTTTTTATCATGTGAGACAGGTCTTAAAAATTACATCTTTAAAAAATTAATCGTGTCTATATGTTCGCTATTTGATGCTTAGAACTGTGAATGAATGAAATTCATTTGGTTTATAGTTCAAAAGATTAAAACAGGACGCGCTCTCGAAATAAAAAAAGAATATTGGATAATAAGGGTAATGGTATGATAGTCGCGGATTCCTCGCAATCGATATAAGGATATAGAGAATCCCAGCTTTGATACAGGGATTTAACGAAAGACTAGATGCGCGTAGAACGAGGCCCTTTTAAGGAATGTTTAGTCGAATTTGCTTCGCTACCATTAATGAAAAGAAAAAGAAGAGTAATTTATCTGTAAACGGGCTCGAGAGTTCGGTTCCATATCCATGATGCCTTATAAATCACGCCATTGCCTTTTTTTTATTTAATACCGCACTCCTAGTATTGAAAGCGCGTTGCATTCACAATCTTTTAGCTATAGAATTTGGGACCATTTTAAGGTTGAACCTAAATTCGTTCTCTGGTTGAAACTACTATTATAAAGGCGGGTGTACAAGCCTGCAGCTTTGATTCAGAGATCCTAAAACGCTGCGCTATAAAGACATGCCTCTTCTAATACTCCATGGATTAATTAATAGTGCCTATTAAAAATAGAACCTATTAATCCAAGAATACTCTATGTTGTCGAAAAAACGTTGGTTTATTGTGGCGCCATCTATGAGTCGGGAGCCTCCCCCTTTCCACCTCACCTCGAGATTGTGGGTGACGCGTGCGTACTTGGTTTCTAAATGTTTGCAAAACTGATTTAATTTGCTAAAATTTGTCGTGTTTCCCGCGCGTATTTGAAAAAGGCGGGAGTTCTAAAACTCTTAATCCTTAAAAAACGGGTATTTTTGTTCGATTACTTATTTTGGCAGAAGGCGCTAGCTTTGCGAATAATTGAAGTCAGTATAAGAACTTTGATATGGAATTCTGGGTCTTTACAACGACTATCCCCAACTTGCAAGATGGCGCCACACGTCTAACTCTTTCCCACGAAGAGGCATATCTCTATAGTGCAGAGTTGTAAGATCTCTGCACAAGACGTCGCGTGCGCTAGCAGACGATTTTTCGTTTTGATTTATATTCCCTTTAAAAGTTGCTATGAGTTTTGACCATTCTCATATAGCCAACTTATTCAACCTGTTTCTTAGAATAGGAACGGTGTTCTTCTGAATCGTATCCATCAGCGCGAATTTAAGGTCGGGACGGCCATTAAAAAAGTCCTTTTTAAACCCTCCGTACCTCTATCACCCTACTACGTTCCGTTTTTATCTCGAAGGGGAAGGGGACACGCTATAAGACTCGTAAACAGTATTTTTTCAGGGGCCACCCCACGCCGAAAATAAAATATATATCTATATACGTTGACTGAAATATCTCGAAATTTTCTTTCTTCAATTTAGGTGATTTTTTTTTTTTTCTTCCTCGTTCTAACTTTTTAATAGAAAAATAAAGACTTTAATCAGAGGTTGTCGTAATTTTTCTCTTTCACTGTTTTATAGAAGCATTAAAAGACGTTTTAGCTTCATTCGCGCTATATAAGGAAGCTAGGAGCATTAAGTATTTGCTGGCGTGTTGTTGGAAGTTAAATATTGATACTCAAATCTTTAGTGTCTAATATTTTAATTATTTTACTAACTACTAACGTCTAATAGATTGAACAATCCTCCTTGAATCAGTATATATCATTAAATTGATGATTGGGACAACGGCTAAATGTGGAGATCTGTTTCCGCGCGACTGTACACCTTACAACAGACGAGTTAAATTATTTCCAAAAATAGCTCAACACCAAGAAAAACAAGAGATGTCTATTTTTAAATGTATAAAAAATAATCTAAAAGGATGTCTGATTAATGAAGTTTCCCAAAACAACTTGAAAACCACCCTTTTTCTGTTTTGATGGCCTCTAAATGACTTTAACTCAGCTCAATTTGACCTCAAATAATAATATTATCCAAGATTTTTTCCTGCCCAAGCTTTAAGAAGTTTGAAGTAAGAAACTCCCAATAATTTTTTTTTTAATTACTTATTTTCACAGCGATGTTTTAAATAAATATAAGTATTTTTCTTAATTAGCCAATAGTTAGGTTCACACTAAAGACTTTAAACCATTATCAAACAATTTTGGATGTTTAAACGTAAACGATATTTTTTATTGGTACAGAATATCTGCATTTTAACCCCAAAATATTCCATTTTGACCTTTCCAAAACGGTTATAAACTGTTTCAAAGTTTATAGTGTGAACGCGACTAAAGTTTCACCTTATTTGCATTTTTTTCTCATGTAAATAACTCGCCTAAAATGAACCTACTTTTAAATTACTTTAAAATAATTTTAAACGTCGTAAAAAATAATCTAGATTAATAGTAATATACCAGTTAAATTACAAATATGACCCTTGACATTTAACTGAAATATACTACATAATAAACTTTAAGGGTTTCGTCTGCTAAATCTCATTTTGCAGTCAAAACTCCCAAAGTATACAGTATAAGTTGGTTGCTAGGGGGCGTATATCTAATTTAACTTGTGTATTACAAATTATAGCTAATGATTACAATTGTTTGTTTTATTAACTAATCTTAAGCTTGACCTTAACGTATAATTGAACCCACTACACTTTCGTGGTGAACTTGCGTTTTTTTCTTCAGAAAAAAAACAAAAGTTCAAAAAATCGTTTCAAGGCCGATATTAGATTCATTTTGTGTCGTTAGACCTACTAATTTATTACATACACGAGTGTAAAGGCTCGAAAATACAATGACAAGGGTTTTATCAACCCTCCCCCTTACAGAACCCAAAAACAAGCCCCCCTTCCTCGCATCTTCGCGTAAATTTTTTGTAGTAAATTAAAACAAAATGAGGTCTCTGTGTGGATGATTTCTAGGTTAAACGGGAGATACTAAGCCTGCGCGTGGGATTTTAAATCAAAAATCAAAATGAAGATTCACCGCCCTCATAACAACGCACGCTTCAATTATACACTACCAGTTTTCTTGAAAACCAGTTCTATTAGTCTTTTAGTGATGGCAAGATTTAAGGTTTATAATAAAAACGAAAATACGCATGAACTTTTACGAAAACACGAGTAAAAACGTCTTTCAGAACAATGGGGGAACTTATTTCTTTAATTAATTGAGCTTATATCAATGTTTTAATTTCATAACAATAACGAGAGGTTAAACGTCATTTTGAAATTAATCTTCTAAGGGTTGTTTAGATTTCATAGGCATAATTAATCAAAAAATACATTTGATTATAAGAGTAATATTATTAAAGTAAAGTGGGTTTTGAAGAGCAAATTATGTGTGTTTTTGTTTAAATATAACTTAAGATATTCGTCTATCTTTTCTTTCCATGATTAAAGATTTCATAGTTGTTTTTAAGCTAATAAAGTCTCAGTAAAATAATTTGATTAAGATAAGCGTTATTGACGCTAAATAAAAATAATCTGATAAATTCTAGATTTAATTATTAAATCCTTAGTTTGTTTCTTGTGTTTTTGTAACTTACTGTTTTGGCAAAACAACAAGCTACTAGCGTGACTATTTCTTATTAATAACGCCATTAGTTGATTTAGTTCGTTATAGGTATCGTATATCCGTATTTCCGAAATAAGTTTGTCAATTACATGAATTTTTAAATCTTAAGGCTTCGATTCCCATACGGTCATGGATAAACCAAGGCCCGAGAACGCCTTGTTTTTACGTATCAGGTTCAGCGTCTAGAGTTACCATAGAAATAGAAGGGGGGAGGGGGGATTCTTTAGAGACGCGATTAAAATTCCGATTCACCTTCACCGCGAATAAGGCCGTAACGAGATACGGCTTTAATCATCAATGGCAAGATCAAATTTCCTCTTTTCAAATAAGATACCCTAGTTCGTTTCTCCCTCTTCTTGTTTAGGGCGGCGATCGCCATAACGCGCTGTACAGGAAACCCTGGCTTAACGGCCGTTCCGCGAGGAAGCCCCGCGGATAACCAGAATTTCCAACGGCCAATAGCTAAGACTCGGTCTCTGGACGACGCGATATTCGAGCCAAATTACATTCAAAATAGTAGGCTTAGCGTCCGAACCCATAGGTTCGAAATATCTTTGAAAATTGATAGTCGAACCCCGATCGAAGTCCTAGTTAATTTTTAATCTCAAGGATCTCCATAAAATGATTTGTATAAATATATATATACTTTATGTTTTGACGGGCTTATTTAGTAAGAGGCGAGACAGTCCGCGTATATGGCCGAGACATCAACCAGGGGTCGCTTCAATTTTTCAACTCTTCCCACACGGTAGATCAAAAGATAGCGGGAAAGCTACTCACCCAAGATCAAAGTCGCCGTTCGCTAATCCGAGTATCATAGAGCCGGATTTATCGTTTACCAATGATTTAGTAATGCGCCGAAGGACAATCCGCCAAAAAAAGGCGAAGACTCTCTCTGCCTTTTGAATAAGTAAAAACGTACGGGCACGGAATCCACCAGCGGAGGTCGATAGAAGCGACCGGGGAAACGTAGAATATCCGCCGCGACGCGCGTAAAGGGAATACGCGCGAAAAGCCTCGCGACGATTCGACTCCCAAAAAAACCTCGTTTCCGTCGAGAAATCCCGCGAAAATTTACCGCACTTTCTATAATTCAGAACACTAGTTTAACTTTAACATTATCCGTTCGCGATTATAATTGCCGGAAATACGCGGCGAAAGGTTTTAACTTTAGGTAAACATTCGAAATTCAGACCGAGAATCGAAAAATCGACGAACCAACCTCGCCGTCAAATATGCGCTCTCTCTTTGATGCCGAGAAAATTTTCGCTCCCCCCTAACCGTAGAACTCGGCGGCTTACGAGGGCTATCGACCTCGAAGGCGTCGATTGGTTTAGCGGAGTCACGTGGTCTCTCGCGTTATTATAGATTTTTAACAAAAATGGTCGCTCTTCTAGCACCAGGTGCCGCCGCCGTTCGCGCCAAACGAGAGAGTCAGATTATTTTACCCTAGCGTCAGTAGGGTGCGCTGTGGCCGAGAGTCGCTCTAGATGTAGGCGTCCACGAGTCCAGCAGTAAAAACCACTCCCTATATGAAAAATTGTGCATGAATAAACCAGAAAAAAATATATATATGAATAAAAAAAGCATTGCGCGATGTGAAATGAAAGTTTCTTTAATTAGGTCTAATTTTTTTATGATTAAACTAACAGTACGATAAATAAACTCAAATATTGTTTGGGTTAAATAAATAAATATATTAAAATAATTTTTTCTACCCCATTAAATATGAACATAATTTACATTCTATATCAGATTATGTTTATCTTACAAATATTTTACTTTAATAAACTAGGTTAGTTCTAAATTAATTATAAAGCTACGATTTTAATTAATGATGATACGAATCTCTGAAATAGAGCAAACATAAATATTTTAACAAATTCCCATTTTAATTAGGCTCTAGACTAATATTTGCGTCTTGCGATATGAAAATTAAGTATTAGGCCTACATTTAAAATTTCTATACAAAAATTATCATTCAAGTATGAACATAAATTAGGAGATTCTTTTCAGAAAAATTGAACGATAAAAATGCAAAATGATGACGAAAGCCTTAGATTTTCCAGTTTTAATAAAAATCATATTGAGTTTTCCGAACGTAAAAACCTATTAAGGTTACGCGTCTATAATTTTATTCGTTATTAAAGATATAGGGGTCGAAGCTTGAAGGAAGTGAAAGCTAAGACTGGTTTTTCTAATACAGATATTCTCCTTCTTGGACAATGGCGCCATCTACTAAGTAGCGGTAAAAGTTCTCCGATCTTCCGAGAAATCGAATTTTCTTGAGAACTTTCAACCTTTCATAATAACTCTCGGTCTGAAAGGGGGGATACTAAGATCTCAACCAATATATGACATAAAGTTCTCACTTCCAAGTATCGAGATATAAAGGTATTACCGTTTCTATGAAGATAATCGTATACATTTTTAAGTGGAAAGTCTAATAAAATATTGATTTCCTATTGGTTTAAATTCGGTTTAAAGATTTATATACATATTTAATTTAAATTGAAGTTATTTTTATTCACTATTTTTCAAAAGCGCTAAATTTAAGTTTAAATGGACCATGAAGTAATGAAACAAGTTTGTTTTTTAACTTAAGTCGTCATTATATAAATCTTGCGACAACATAATTTTTGTTTTAAAATGAGAATCTCGAAGGGGTTCTCTTTAATTTGAAATATAATGATTAATAAATTAGTCCTAAATAAAAAAATTAACTATAACTGATGTTTCTGGTAAGTTTAAATGGCGAATTCCATTAGATTAATCTCTGAGTGCTCCTAATCTCTCTGAAAACCTAACTATAGATAGACAGGGTTGCCACAGTTTTTTCAGATTCAAATTCTCTGACTTTTCCAGGCTTTTCCCTTACCATTTCAGCTAATACTACCCAATTTTCAACCTTTTATTTTTTATATAATTTCGTTCGCCAAACTTTTTGCATGCATATCTTTGTTCTAATCTATAAAACTGATCTTTAAATTCCCTGACTTTTTAAAATATCTTAAAATTTCCCGACTTTTTTTTGGTTCATTTTCAAATTATCTGACTTTTTCCTGACTTTTTTTTGGTTCATTTTGAAATTCCCTGACTTTTCCCTGACCTGTGGCAACCCTGATAGAGCATCGAGCAGTGGAAGGTAAAATTTGAAAAAGATCGCATCCACCAATCAAATCAGTGGAAAAAGTGCTCCCAATCGGTTGCTCTATCAAAAAAGACGGAGCGTTCGATTTTCCCAGTGAATTATAAAATAAAAAATTGACCTTCACTGCTCTGACTAGCCCAGTGGAATATAAAACTGGCAAATCAAAGTGATTTTTCTTGCTCGAGAGCACGCAGTGGAATTCGCTATCAAATTTAAGCAACTTGTTTCCTAACATCACGCTCCCACCAACGATAAGAACATCGTAAAAAAATCTTTACTGTGCATTATAATTTGATTAGATAAACTTATTTATATTTAATGAAACAATCAATTAAGGATTTGTGTTATTTTCTTCCAAATTTGATAAGAGATCAGAGTTTGGGCAAGATATTTCAGATTATTTTATTTTATTATTCATAATTTGAAATTATCCACGGGATGTCTACGAAATCCAATGTAATCGAAATATTTAACTGGTTATTATTAATAACAATTAACCGATTAACCAAATATTTGTGGATTATCTTGTCCAAACTTAAACCTATTTTGATGCAATGCTTATATTGTCAATCCCTCCTCGACTTCCATATCTCTGAATGTTAGAACAAATATAGGAATATTTGATTATATTTTAAAAGAACTAGACTCCGTTATTTAATTTTAGCTACGTTCACACTAGCATATCCAAATCGATTTCAAATCGTAAATTCTAACCGATATTCAAATCGAACTGAATCGATTTAAGCGCTATCTAATCACAGATCCCCTCCATAAATCGATTTATTACAATATCATCTATCTGCTGTTGAAGCCGAATCAATTTCGAGAACCCAATTCAAATCGATTCGAGAAAAGACGGTTTCCAGTTCACACGACTCCAGCGAAACGTTTGCTAACGGTTTGAATCGATTCGAAGGACAAGTGTGACCGCTACTTTAGCTCCTGAGGCTAATCTCACGCCAATATTTCAGGATTTCACTAAAATTTCTAATTTCGGGAGAATGAGTTAGAAAAGCTTCGCTCTCATATTCTTGAGTGCATAAATAAGTTCACGTTGTTAGGGTGTTATATTTATATTAACATAAATTCCTGATAGTACTTTACCACGCATAGATAGCATTTAGGAGTTTTATTTACGCATTTCTGTTCTCATTTATTGTCAAGTAACCTCACGTCCCTTACGATAACACCAACAAAATTTCGAAAATTGCTTATAAAATCCCGGATTTCTATTTTTCCAAAATATAAGCGAAATTTCGCTTTTATTTTTGAAATAAAAACTAAACAAAATCAAGTGAAAGCTGTCACAGAAGCCTTCCAGCGTGTCAACTCTGCGAAGGCTATCGTTATTTATGGGCGAAGTTCGTAACCCGCCTCTATCTACGACATATTTTTACAAGAGTAGTTTGCATCGTATCGAAAACTAAAGCGTACTAATACGCGATATTAAACTAGGAAGAGATTAAAAAGCGTCGTTGCTAAAGTGCTCTGGAAATCGAGAGAATAGCTTTACGAGGAGTGGAGCTTGGTGTAATCGGGTTCTGTCACAAATGTTTCGTTAGATACTGTGAGCTACCGAAAAGCGGTATTTCTCTTTCATACCCTCCGTTTACAAAACAAACCCCCGAGTTTGTTTATCTTTATAGTTATTAGTTACGAAGCGACGACAAGTTTTGTTTTAGAGTGAACGAGAGAGAGAGAGAGAGCAAGAGAGAGAGAGAGCAAGAGAGAGAGAGAGAGAGAGGAGAGAGATGCTCGTTCAAGCATTTACGAGTTTTATCTTTGCTCGTTTTATCCGCTTTGCGGTTATTAATCGATTTTAGAAGCGAATGTTCACACGCGTAGCATCGTATATGTTCATTTATAATATTTATATTTCCATTTATAAAATATATAGATTTGATCTCGCTTCCTATAAATGTAGACTATATTTAATGGGTTTCATATTTTGTTGAAATCGTTTATAGTTTTTCGAGTTTTGAATTTTGGGATAAATTGAATTGATGGGTCAATAAGGCCAAATCTATAATATTAAAGGTTTCTCAACAATTTACACATTATAATGGGCCAACGTTATACATTTTTATCATTCTGAAAATGACGTTAGGCTTATGTCAAATAGACAACTTGGCTATATTTGGTAGTACTATATGGGATCTCCTCCAATTTTGCAGAGGTTTTTAGTCGTTACTGACGGTAAATTGGGTTGGAAACTGGATTGCGTCAAAATGTCTCGCCGCAAATGATATATCAACATGTAAAAATACCATAAGTATTAAGCCTAACCAAAATGGGTTAGGATAGATTAACAGTATAGTTCCCAATTAAACTACTAAATTGCCGAAACCTGGTTAATTATGTGTAAATTAGAACTAGAAAAATTTGATTAATTTTAAATAATCTTTTCTCTTAATAGATTCAAAATAACAAGTTTCTATCGGTTTCACAATACCTTTAAAAAGCATAATATCACCTACTTTACGCAGGCTTTGTGAATGAATTATTTAAAGCCCCAAATAAATATATTTCAAGATATATTTAAATTAACAAGGTTTAAAGGGATAATGAAGATGAATAAAAATGTTATTTTTTTTATCGATTAGGAGCGCGTTACAACATTCATAAAAGTGTTGTTAAAAGTCGTGATTTGGGGTTACTAAGCCTAAAGGTTTAATACTGATAAAAAATACAGAATCGTGGCTATATATTACTAACTGACTCTAGGTTATAGGGATAAGAGTTATCCACTACACAAACGGAGATCTTCATCACTAACAATGTAATATAATAATGTTTAAAATGATTATATGATACTTAAACGAAATTATAAGCCGAAAAGAGGTTTCAGAAACTATATATTTACGTTTAGAATTAACCGCTCGGCAACTTCATCCTTATAAAAGAGATATATAGTCATTTCGTGCTATAAAAGTGCAAACTGATTAGGGGGACCGCGTGAGGAAAATTTGGTAATCCATTTCTCGTCTAAAACGTTACACTCGACCACACCCTAGAGGCACGGATCTCGGTGATTAAAAACTTCACTCCTAAAAACAAGTTGCTTAATTCGTAGTTTTAGTTTTACAACATCTTACAATTAGCAGAAGCCGATGAAACCCTCCTTTGAAGTCTATTACTCCCGGGTCTTGTCTACCCCTCTCTGTATGGGTTATTCTCAAAAGGCGCGATTCGTACGCCTCCTAACGGTAGACGTTTTCGGAGCGGGAGCTCGTCGAGCGAATATCTCTAGCAGCCTTGGAGTTCGTCCAAAAAACGTCGTCGTTTTCCAATTTTCCGTAGACAGGGGGGATGAAGTAGGACCCCTTCTAACTCGTAAAATTGTGAATTTTACCCATACAGAGAGGAGCGCTATATGGAACATTGGAGTAGTAGACTTCAAAGGAGGGTTTCATCGGCTTCTGCAATTAGTTACCATAAATTCCAATCTTTCCATGGATCCAGCTAAGCCTACTTACCAAAATTCAAAATAAGTTTAAATGATTTGGTTTTTGTGCTTTATTAATTTACATTTTTAATTAATGAATTAGGTATATTTTAATTTAAGAATAGGTTTAATTAGGTTCCTTTTTTATGATTTAATTAATAATTATGATAAAATTAACTCAAATATTGTTAAGGGTTGAAGAAAACAAATAGATTAAAATCATTTTTCCTACCACTAGAACTTCAACATCAATTTGTAATATTGTAATTTACACCGATAGTTGATATTGGAGGCGAAACTTAATAAAAAAAATTAAACAGATATAAGGGATTAATCTATAAAAATTTAATTCAGTTCATGGCGGGTTTGCAAAATTGGAAAAGGTGAGGAGGATTAATTCACTACATAAAACCTAAGGAGGGAAAAATAAAATCTTTGCCAACTCCACCTTGAATTTCGCTCGTCACACGAGCATAGTTTTTCTTAGAATTTGAACTAACTCGATGAAGATGGATGAATATGATAAAGAGATATTTTTTTTTATTTTAACTTTCACTGTTCTTAATTTTCACGAGACTCGCGTGACCAATTTGGCCTTGAAGTATCGATAATCAGTGTGGGCTCATCCCACTGGAGAATTATCCATGCATTCTACAGAATTCTTTCCTACCAAGAAACCTTTCTAATAGTATCGATCTCAACCATTCGCCTGAAGCAGAGTAAGTGGGAAAAAATCGTGGGGAGGCAGAAATAAATATTTTTTAATTTTTGGGCAATCATCGGAGAAAACTTAAACTAACAACAGTAAGCAAATCATGATATTTCGTTAAATAGCCACGCCCTCTTTCTAAAATTTCAAATTTCTCTCTAAAACAATCAGGTGAAAAAGTGAATTTCATTTTCTTCCCGCGAGAACACCAGGTACATCCATTTAAAGGGAGGATGCAACCTAACAAGTGATTTTTTATCGATTCCTTATTGTTTAAATAGGCCTAAGCCACTATTTAAAAAATTTACAAACAAATATTAAACTAGAAATAAATTTAAAACTTATCCTGAAAATAGGCTTAGTGGCCGGGATTCATGGAGCTCCTGATTTCCTCGCGTGTAAGGTCTAGCGACCAATCGCGCGCGACGTCTCGTGGAGATCTCGCGTGAACGATGGGCCTTTGCTCATTGGTCGCTAGACCTTACACGCACGCGATTTAGGATCTCCATGAATCCAGCTAAGCCTATTTTCAGGGTAAGTTTTAAATTTATTTCTAGTTTAATATTTGTAATTGTAAACTTTTTATCGGTGGATTAGGCCTATTTAAACGATAAGGAATCGATAAAAAATCACTTGTAATTAGGTTGCATTCTCCCTTTAAAGAGATTTAAAGAGAAATATTTTCTGACCGTGATCATGATGGTATCAAGCTATTTTGTTTTTAATTACTCTAAGACGCAACCTCTGTATAAATAAATACTCTAAACTAGAATAGCCTAAGTAAATGAGTATTATTTCGTTCGGCTTCCCATCATAGAGTTTTACGAGGAAACGAAATGATAGTTTTGGCTCTCTAATAGATAATTATATTATAGTTTTGATTAGCTTATGAGTACGAGTTACTCCTTTACGAGCATTTGGTGCTAAATTACTCATTTCTCTCGACTCCCACGGAACGCGAGAGCTCAGCTTCGAGAACTTGTCATTATAGCTAGGGTTGGCCAAAGTATAGAGGTGGACGTAATGAAGCCGACTATGTCGGTTAATGGTACTTCCGAGAAACCATTGTCGCTTTTTCTTCCACGAGGAAGTATCGCCTAAGAGGCTTTCCATTACCAGTTTATCTTAGAATAATGCGAGGGCGCCCGCCCACCGAAGATCTCATTTTCTTTAGCTCTTAATAGCGCGGGAGATGGCGAGCTCCAAACACAGCTAGTCAGAGAATATCTTCTTTTAGAACTATCATCTTCTCTCTCCATCGTTTTTCTCATTAAGGAGATCGTAATAAAGACGATGGTAAATTAGTCCGCTCCTTCTATACAGTCATGATCATCCAAACTTGATATTTTAAGTCGATTTATTTTATTTATTAATAATATATTGAGTTTAAAATATTAAAAGAATTTTTAATTTGAATTTCTAAGCGCGGATAATCGTTCAGGAAGTGTTTCTGAATTGTTTAAAAAAAATCACTAACGATTTTGGCATTTAATTAAGAGCTTTCCATTTAATATATATTTTGTAGCCTATAAAAATCCCCGTTAAAAGTTCTGTAGAACGCTTTTGTGTCGCTCTAAATCTCAGGTTAGTTTAATTTCACTCGCCCAATACTTCAAAAATTATAAAATGGGAGTGGCTTAACTTTAGAAAATGTTACTCTCTACGTCATAGTGCGTGAAATTGTTTGCCTAGCGCGTAAAATTTAATTTTAGTCTCTAGCGCTAATATTTTCATTTTTACGTGCAAGGATGTAAAAGGGTAAAGAGCTAAACTGCGCGTGGAAATTAATTCTTGACGACAAAGCAACATTTCATCAAACGTCACAAACCAAAATCTACTTTTTAATAATAAAACTTATTCACTTCCTGAAGGATTTTATTCAGCTCAAAACAGAGTTTATTTTTAGTATCAGAATCGCTAATCCCGTGTTTTTACTCGTGATTTGCTGGTTTAGGGTTTAGTAAGAGATACAGATTCGGTTAGATTTTAAACTCCAATGACATTGATCGATGGCTCTTATATGGGGAATGCAGGATCTCCATGATCAATGTCATTGGTCGCTAGTCCTGGAGAGTTTAGGATATCTCCATGAATTCAGTTAAGCCTATTTTGACGGTAAGTTTTAAATTTATTTCTAGTTTAATATTTGTTTGTAAAAATGCTGGATTAGACCTATAGGAATCGATAAAAAAATCGCTTGTTGTTAGGTTGCATTCTCCCTTTAAAGAACTATTCTTCTCATTGGTATTTAAACTTGCAAAAATCTTGAGTCTTAAAAGGTTTTTCCCTTGATACATTTTTTATGCAAGAAGCTGATCGAAAAAACACTTTTTTTTAACTTTTAATGCAATAAAAGGCAGAAAAAAAAGGCGAACTGAGATATAACGGAACAGTAGGTCTAAAAAGTTGTAATATCGACCTCTATAAAAGTCGACGAAGGCTTCGATATATTGTATAAATTTATATAAAATGTAAAGTTTCCTTTTCCTTGTTAGTTGGCCCACTCATGCACTGCACTGGCTAGAGCTCTTTTTCCCTTACTTGGCCGAATGTTTAATAGTTTCCAACTTAATCTTTTTTTATTACAAACTCGCTCGTCGATAAAAGTTTTCGCTCCCGCGAGCGTGAATGAGCTTCGGCTTCGGTGGTCCCGACCGGGCCCGAGCGAGGTCAAAGGCCCGTTAGTTAGCGAGCGCCACGCGGCAAAGAGTGGGAGGCATGCCCTAAACCCTCATCATCTCTTTCCAATCCGCGTTTCATCCCTAAGGTTCCGCGAACGAGAAGGAAAGGGATTAAAGGCAGAGCTGCTCCCAAAAAATATGCCCTGAACTCGGAAGAGCGCTTTAAGATTTCCGATAAAGCGCTTTTCACCTATTTACACTTACAAATGCGCTTTACCTGCGGTGGTTACATATAAGATCAATTAGTGTGGTTTAATAATTTCAAATAAAGCTTAGCCTAATTCGAGGAAATGGTTTAAAGAGTTCTGTTGGTAAAGGTCTTAGGTGTAAGTGAGTGACTACGAATACAGATAATTATGTCTAGGACTATTAACAATGGAATCTATCTTGAATGACAAAACGTGACGTTGATAACGATCCTCTAACGGCAAACAGTAGCAAAAGTAGAAACTATAACAAAACTGCATGCTGATATGAATAAGGAATAGACAGAAGTCGCGCTCGTGATTTTCATTGTTTCATTTGCCGTTAGAGGACGCTTATAAAAACAAGGTTTTGTTATTCATATTTATTAAGATAGGTATCCATTGTTAATAATCCTAGATTATGTTAAAATTACGAAACAACATCCGAGAAATGAAATTTATACGAAGAACATTTACGTGTACCGGAAGAGAACTTCTACAGCAATTAGGTTTCACGTTTTGAGGAATAATTATTTATAAGAAACATTTAGGCTGGTTCATCTGCACTTTAAAATAATATAAGGAAAGTTAGAAAGGAGGCTATGGGATAAAACCGCGCCTGTTCGAAGCGAAGGGAACTTTGCGCTTGAGATAATCGGGGGAAAAAAAAAGAGAGGCGCGGGACCATTCGGAAGATGGTTTTTTACTCCGTTTGTTCGACTCCCGCCTCTTCCAATCCCATCCCACGGATCCCGGACTGTTGCCAGAGAGAATATTGCCTATAGTATAGGTCTAGCGAGATGGAAGAAGCTAGAGAGAATGAGGAAGTTTCGAGCTACTGCCTGCAAACGTGTATATAAAGCATATTTTTTTCTTCATTCTTTCCGGAGAACTACTTCTCCCTAGGTATTAGAGAAGTATATTCTCTTTCTATATATAGTTAGTTTATAGTTTCCATGTTTTAAATTTAAAATAAGTAATCCGAGTATTAAAATAATTGAACTACAAACAATAGGTTCACTTTAGGAATGACATCCTTTGAATATCATTACTTTTAAGATCTTTTAAAGGTCAAGCAAAAGAGCAAGTGAAAGGTCAAGTTTTCACCCAATAAGATACTAGATTTTGAAGGGAGAATGCAACCTAACAACATGTGATTTTTTTATCTACTTCTTATCGTTTAAATAGGTGTAATCCACCAAACAAATATTAAACCAAAAATAAATTTAAAAATAGGCTTAGCGGGATTCTTGGAGATTCTGATTTCCTAGCGTATAAGGTTTAGCGACCAATCGAATGCGACAGTAAGTCTGTACCGGATAGAAGGACTTTCTTTTATCTATCATTACACGGAGCAGATCTATGATTTTGGTCTGTCCCTTCTTGTTTTATCTTCCAATAGTTTTCCCCTATACCCACCATTCTCCCCGTCGTTATTACGTATAGAGATGAAAATGGGAGAGAGTTTTCTCATTGCGATTTATATCATTCTTAGTTTCGGGGAACTTCAAGCCGTCCATGCACGCGTGGGGCCCGGTCGCGTAACATTCGAATTGGCAATAAAAGGCGCCCAATTGCCAGAAGAAAATAGTTATGGAAGAGCTGTTTACATCAGACTCTCGCGAACTATAACGTCCCTGCAGTTCCCTCATTCACCCCCTTTAGGAAAAAAAGGGACGTGTGTTTCTCTTTTCTCGGTACAAATATTTCGGGTATCTCTCTTTTAAAATCCTGGGTGTAGTGAAATGGATCAGGAAAGTAAAAGCAAGGGAAGTAAAAATCAAAGGGAAGTAAAATCAAAGGGAAGTAAAATCAAAGGGAAGTAAAATCAAAGGGAAGTAAAATCAAAGGGAAGTAAAATCAAAGGGAAGTAAAATCAAAGGGAAGTAAAATCAAAGGGAAGTAAAATCAAAGGGAAGTAAAATCAAAGGGAAGTAAAATCAAAGGGAAGTAAAAGCAAAGGGAAGTAAAAGCAAAGGGAAGTAAAAGCAAAGGGAAGTAAAAGCAAAGGGAAGTAAAAGCAAAGGGAAGTAAAAGCAAAGGGAAGTAAAAGCAAAGGGAAGTAAAAGCAAAGGGAAGTAAAAGCAAAGGGAAGTAAAAGCAAAGGGAAGTAAAATCAAAGGGAAGTAAAATCAAAGGGAAGTAAAATCAAAGGGAAGTAAAATCAAAGGGAAGTAAAAGCAAAGGGAAGTAAAAGCAAAGGGAAGTAAAAGCAAAGGGAAGTAAAAGCAAAGGGAAGTAAAAGGAAAGTTAAGTAAAAGCAAAGGGAAGTAAAAGCAAAGGGAAGTAAAAGCAAAGGGAAGTAAAAGCAAGGGAAGAAAAGCAACTGAAATAAAGCAAAGTAAAGTATTTGTGAATAATTTTTGGAAAACCACTCCGTAAATGGCGGACAGTCACCGAGTTGAAATTTCGCTTGGGAGAAACATATGGCGGGGTGGGGGGATTATCGACCAGAACTATTGATTTGGAAGCAAAATGACCACTGGTTTGCTTGTGAAAAGCGAGAAACTAACGAAACCCCTAATCGACAGACATTCCGATAAACTGTACTCATGGTAAAGGTCTGCTAAAGATCTATTTGAGTCTTAGCCAACTTGTAAGTTCTTAAACAAAAAAGAACCGTTACTCTTCCCGCTTCTCCTATTCCCTATAACCGAGATTATTCTATAGGAACCCATAGACGTTTCGCTCTTCATCCGAACGTATAAAAAACTCCGGCGCGAGAGATGGGAAACATTTTCACGGTTAGGCCTACCAAGTTAGGCCTACCAATTAAAGTTGGAGAATGGTTCGTTTCCCCTCAACGTTCTTAAGTCGAAAGCGAGCGAGAAAAAAAGTTTTTTCTTCTTCTTTTTGGAGGTCGGAATAGCTTTCCATTAGAAAAATTTCGTTTTCCGCTTTAAGCGCGTCAAGTCGGATTACTCTTCCCGGAAGCAAAAACCCGGGTTAAATAGAAAAGGGGGTGGCGATGACGATGGGTGAGAAATCTTTATATTACAACTTCGTTCGACATATTTCAAGCAATGCGTGCGAAACCGAGAAAAAAAGGTGGATATTTGAAGGGAGGACGAAAAGGTCTAATTCAAGATTTATTTCATCCGTTTATTTGTTTTAAAATTAAATGTAGTGCCTTTAAACTACTTATAAATTTACTCTTTAAATTTACAGATGTTTCTTAAAAAGTTATAGTCCTAATTTTCATGAATTGTGGCAAATTCGTCACGAGGTTAGTTACGCAAGGCAGGATTAAGAGGGGCAATTTGTCCCCTGGCGCAAGCCTATTTAGGGCGGATAGAACTCTATTTAAACGAAATTTATTGGTAAATACTAACATTTTCAGTTATATAACAAAAAAAAAGGTCCCAATTTCAAGAATAAAAGTGTTTGAAGTTACGAAGTTAAAAGGTTTAAAAACATTACTTGGGCGAAAAAGCTTTCGACTTCGAAAGGTCAATCTAACTAATTCAAAGTTAATGACTAATTAAGCAATCCATTCTTAAGGGTAATTTTACTCTAAACAAAGATGTAGATCGTTTTATTCGATTTAAGTTGGAGACAATGTTTTCCAAGTGACTTAAATCTTGTCACAAACCACTGATAAATTCTTCAAAAAGTTCTCAAGGGTTAGTTCGGCTATAAACTAATTAGCGACGTTTTAAATTAAAACAAACTAGAGCTCAAAGCCAATGATTGGTCAAAGATTCTAAAACGCGAATACTTAAGAGACTCTTTTATAATTAGCATATCATATATGTTAACGAAACTTGGTAAAATTAGATGAAGAGAAGAATAATTTAAGTCACTCGCTTTGACTTTTTTTTTTTTTTTTTTTTTTTTTTTTTCATTCTCCCTTCAAAGAAAGCCCTTTCAGTTCATTTTCTCCTTCTCTTCATATCAATTCACTGCTTCAAATAAGTTGAACTGACTAAAAGGGAGGAGCTTCCCAACGCCACAGCGAAGATTAAGGAAAGGTGAAGAAAAAACGGAAGAAATCTTTCTAAGAAAAAAAGGGTGCTTTTTCTCACCTTAGAGTGGTTTTGACTATCCTCCATTTCTTCCTTTTTTCCATCGTCATTCTTGGAAGTGAGAGATTCAACTCTATAGGGATAAGAAAAAGAAAAAATAACAATTTACTATTGATGGAAACGATTTATATCAGGTTTCGTTGGAAAATAATAGCGGGTAAAGGGATAACGTAGATTTTTTTTTATATATAAAATTAAAAAGAGTTAAAAGGAAACTTGAGAGCTAAAAATGGAACAGCTTTTGATTTTATTTTCGGAAATACTGTGCTAAAAAGATATTCTAGCATTTTTTCGGAATTTTTACACACGTTTTTGGTATTTATATTAATATCTAAAGTTTGGTAAAATTTGAATAAAAGTAAATAGAAATTACAAGCGCTATTGAAGGTTGAAATAATATGATTGGTCGAAATTTATATTTACTTTTCTTTAGTTTAGCTAAAACCCAAATTAACATGTTGAACAATTTATTTTAAAATATTACCCCAAAACTTGACATCAGGATAATCAGCATCTAGGCTTAGGGTTTTCTTTAAAGATTTAACTTAAGACAGCATATGCGTGTTGAAAATAGGCTGTAGAAAATATTCAGAATGTACGCCTTGAATAATGAACAGGGTATAAATAATTAATGAAAATGCTCATTTCATTTGAGTGTTTGATTATTTCAAAACCATAATATCGATTCAAATTACGCCACAATTAACTACAGTGCAACAATATTGGTCACGAAAAAACATAACAAAGAAATTGCGAAACGGTTGTCAATAAACATGCTCATAGGGTTGGCCTTAGAATTTTTTTGTGGCATTTTATAGCAAAGTTCAACAGAGATGACGACCCAGAAATTATTTAATGAAAATAGTGAAAATGTTACGGAAAGCTACGTTTTCTTCTTTGCATTTGCGAAAGTAAGTAACTGGAAATTTTACAAATGTATGCTGAACATTATTACACCGAGTTACTTAAGGTTTATTTCATTTAACCAAGAATCCATTCAGGTTCCATAAGAATATGGGATCATAGCTTTAGCCTCTGGTACCATCCTCCCAAACTTTGTAACAAAAGTTCGTCTGCAATTTTCGCAACATTTGTACGCTTAGATCTTTCTTCGGTCGGCTCCATTTTAATTACCCAAAATATTATGTCAAGGTCGTTAGTGGCGAGGGTTAATAATATAATGTCAGGAGCGATTTACTTGAAAAATCGATTCGAAGCGGACGAACTTTTGCTACAAAGTTTGGGAGGATGGTTATTGAATCGCGGCCTTCCCATATTCTTATGGAGCCTGAATGGATTCTTGATTTAACTTGTATATTTATGTCTAAAATAGCAATGGTTCGATTCGTTGGATTATTTTTTAAGCGGGGAATACGATCCTTTTACTGATACACTATTTTTGATGGGACAATACGTTCTTCTCAACTTGAAGAATGTTACGTGAGTATATTTTTTAAAATTTCAAACCATTACTGTAACGTATTATTTGATCAGATTATTTTTAATTTAACCATGAGTCTGGAGTTTATAGACCCAAAATATCTAGACGAACTTCTCCAAAAAGAGAAAGTTAATATCGCTCGAATGTCAGACGCGTCGAAACGTGGACTGGCCCTGAGATTAGGGGTATAAATTATATTTCCTTGACCATGAATTTAATTAAAAAATAAATAAAAACATGATTATATATAATAGATTTTGGATTTCGACTTCAACTTTAACACCTTATTTGACGCCAGATATCCAATTTGGTTCCACGTCTCGCCTCCGTGTCTTACAATGAGCACCGTCATATACAGTTTGGTCGACGAATCCACGGGGTCTGATAACGACCAGCTTTCCATCGTTGGTCTAGAGGAAACGGTTTGGCTAATCACGATCGGTTGTATCATCGTCATGTCCCTCTTTTCTTTCCTCTTCAACGGGATTGTACCGGTCAGGAGATCGACTTCGAGCGCAATTGGGTCCTATTTCGACTTTGTCTGGTTCTACACGGCTGATATTCTTCAAAATAGTTAAGTTCAAATGCGGACCTCAAAAGTACCACCGAAGTTCAAATGATCCGATTTAATCGAGCTCTGAGGACTAAGACGATCGCGTCCGGACTCCAGATGCAACCTTTTCTAACGCCAAGGCTTGACCCTTGGCTCGAAAATCAACATAGTGAAAGATATCCCTAATTGGTTGGTCAACTGGAAACGACGTCCGCGAACGAATCTCTTAATACCTGGACCAGATGTTTGTCACTTTAGAAAGCTAACTATAATCATTGACCAATGAAATACCAGATGAAATAAATACAATAACTAATCAGGGTCAGGGAAGAAACCTTTCGATGTTTAGAGCTCCTTAAACCCGTGTCGTTAGAAATTGTTGAAAGGTCCTTTATGAATATTTTGAATTCTAATTAACCATGCGGTTATTGAAAACCATTTTTGATCATATAGCTTTTGGTTTGGTTGGAAAGAAACCATCTTGTCGATTGTTTATAATGGGATGGACCTTAGCAGCCTTCGTTTTAACGAGGTCGTACATAGGTAACTTGAAAGGCGAACTACTGATTTCGAAAAGATCCTACATTGATACCTTGGACGATATCCTGGACAATTCGAAGATTTTCCCCTATCTTTCGGAGTCCACTATAATGGTAGCTTACGTCAAGGTATAAGAAACTCTTTTACAGTTGGTTGAGATCCCACAGACGTGAGGTAACTCTGTAGCCGCGTTCATACTAGGCCTTGGAATCGATTTAAACTTTCAAAACGTTTCGTTAGAGTCGTGTGAACAGGAAACCGTATTTTCTCGAACCGATTTGATTTGATTTCTCGAAACTGCTTCGGGAACCAGTTTCATATCGATTCTGTTTCAACAACCCATAGATGAAGCTACAATAAATCAATTTAAAGAGATAATGCGTGAACACATGACGTTGAAAACGATTGCTGACGATTTGAATATAGGTTTGATTTTACCGATTCTAACCGATTAAGAAATGCTAGTGTGACCGTAGCTTCGCTTCCTATGTGGTAACGGGAATATATTGAATTCATTATTTTCAGGATCCTAACCACCAAGGTTATTCTAAACTGAGAAAAAGACTGAAAGTCTACGGCAAAATCATCAGGACTATTGACGATGAAGTGAAAAACAAGATGTACGAAGGCTACGGGATATACATCGCTTTGGAAACGTCGAAGGCTTTCGTTCGAAGTCAACTTACGAATCAATTAAACAGGCGAAAGAAATTATACGTCGGAAGTGGAAGATACGAAAACGCACCTAGCCACTTCTTATTCAACCGCGCTATTCCAAAAGCAATTCGAGAGAACATAAACTATTTGTAAGTATATTTTGGAACATTTTTACGTAATTCTTACGGGCAATGATATGTAATTTTGTGATGCTTTTCACCGCTAATTGGCAATGAAGAACGTTTATAAAAGGGTGCATAATTTCGGGCTAAGTATCCATGGAAAGCCATGAACCCTAGGGCTCAGACACTATAATTGTTCCTTTAATCAAAAAAATTATTATTATATTAAAAATGTCTAAGACCCAGGAAAAGCTATTATGATTTAGCATGGCTGAAGTGACAGATATTAAATTTTCTCTTAAAACATAAATTTTAATCATAATTGTCCAATTTAAGGGAAATGGGGCTGGCGAACTAGAATATGTGGTTAACCCTTATTTTATAAAAGTTCGTACAATTTCATAGGGTATGGAGATACGCCGAGACTAATCAGTGGAAACCTTTCAGCTGGCAACAAGATTTTGAAAACAGATTATACATGTTCGTCCCGGGAAGCTCATTGCACGGAACTAATACGCCATTAACATTAGAATTTCTGTTTTCGGTTTTCAAACTTTGGCTATTCGGTATTGCTTTGTCAATTTCAATATTTCTTAGCGAATCAATTTTTAAATTGAGTGGTTGCAAGTTAATTTAAAATTATAAATGGCCACGTCTATCAAGTTGATGATAATTTAAAGACCTTGATTCAAAATCAAAAAATTCTGAACTTTTCGGGTTATTATTTTGACAAAACATTATGTAATTTCTTCTGGAACAAGGCTAAAAATAGTCAGATTTTTCTGTTTACCGCAACGTAGCAGCGAATTATAATACGCTATATAGCGTCATAAATATCTCCCTTACAAGAAAATTATAATTTTGGCAAACACACCTTAAAATATACGGCATGTCTAATAGTTCGACCTAAATATGTCATTTTAACTAGCATGCCTGAATGCAAAGTCGCTTTTGAAGCTTCAATGAATATTTTTACGCGAAAATCACTCTTCTCGCGTGAACCAAAATAGCCCATTTGAATGATTTAGTTCCAGGAAAAGACGACAGGGCGACGTGTAGCTTATTTTGGGAAAAAGTAAATTAATTAACTTTTCCTTGCCCCTCCCCTCCTCATCCTCCTCTCTCTTTCTCTCCGCAAATGATATTAGAAATCAAAGGAACGCTGTTATTGGGGCAAGGATATCTAATTAATAATAATCTTTCGAAATAAGGTTACTTAAGGGGGTTTCGCTTTGAAGCAAAATTCGATAAAACGAATAACTACCTACGGTACCTTGATTTCCGCTAAAAACGCCTGGCTTAAAGAGAGAGAAACGTTGGACTAATCAACTGTTTTACGCGCCCGCGCAATTAATTTGTCTGAATTGGAACCTTTTGCCGAGAGGGAGAGGGGGTTAGAGGAGGAGAGGGAGAAATTCCCGTTTACATATCTAGCCTGAAACGCTCGTTAATCAGAAGCCCAAAAATGTCGAGAAAAAAATAATCGATGAAAGATCCAGGAACGGTGGAATTTTATTTAGAAACACAGCCCGTCTTTTTTGTAATACAATATAAGTTGTTAAAGTGAGGCTGTCACATATTTTTTAATGAGCTCCAAATTGAAATTGAGTAATTCAAATATATAAACAAAGGCCAATAAAACAATTCCGGAATGACCATCTTCGAAATTTTTAAAATAAAAATTCCTCGCAATAGTACGTCATCACTATGCTTGGGGCCCTATTATAGAAACTACAGTTGATTCTCGCGAATTCTGGCTCGTGTTAGGTTACTTTCGCGCGGTATTTTACGTGAAAATAGTTAATATAGAAAGTCTTATGAAAAATATCGTTACGTTACAGAATCAAACTTTGTCATCAATCGAAAAAAACAAAAAAACTATAGGTACATTTTTGTTATTTTAATTCTGAAGTTTCTTAAAAACGCCTCAACCCAGAGGTTTAAAATTTTAAAAGAACTAAATATATAATCCTTAGGCCTTCGATAAAATGGTGACAGCCTCATTTTAATAATTTTTACCCATATCACAGATATGCTATTAATCCAACTTAATTGATTAATGACTATTTAGAAACACGCGTTAGCTTAATAAATTGTCATTTTCAACAAACAATGTATGACACATTATCGGCCATTATTTATCATAAACACACTCGCATATGATGATATATGAAAGTTAGATAGCAATCCTTAAATTGTTGTTAATTTACGCACATTAAATTTATTTATTCCACCGCTAAACATTTACACACAAATATTATAGACATATTTCTACCTTACTCAGAAAAGGGTCTACTCTTAATTTTATTGTTCCAATAAACTACAGCCTTCTCCGTGATTTGGGGGGGGGGGGGGGGGTGACTGGTATTTCAATCAAACTCTCCAAAGATCCGTGTTAAGCCTACTTTCCATATTAAACAATTATTTATATTATAAAGGTAATATTTAAATATCTATCTCGCCTTAAAATGCTCAGAGCAAGTTACGTCCCGTGTTAGCAGACGCTTTTTGTTTTGGTAAATACTACCTTTAATATTTGTTTGTAAATATTTTACCTGTGAATCAGGCCTATTTTAATAATTTACGGAATCAATAAAAAAAGCCCTGTCTGTCAGGCTTTATTATCCCTTCAGAAGGGTTATTGCTATGTTTTTCATACTTATTTTGCATTTAAAATAATTAGTTATATATTGTTTAAAATTAATAATTGCGTATTATTAGTATCAACCTAAGCAAGCAAAATATTTCAAATCTGGTTCCCGTCGACAAGTCTACCGAATTGATTTCATAAATTGCCAGCGGAAAATTTTGTTTTAAATGATACTGCGCCATCTTTAGGATTATCTTAATTATTTACGTATTGTTTAAATATATATATTTAACTTGTATTAACTCATTTAAATTATACTGAACACTTTCCTTCATAGAAAGCGTAAACAGTAATATTTTTAATAACTAATGAATATAGTCCACACCCAGATGGCACACTTAAAATAGTGATATTTTTTCTAAGCATTGCTAATTTGGATTTCATATATAGTTGGCGCGACTACCGCCAACATCTTGAATTAACTATTCTTGAATTACATTATCATAAGAGTAAAATATATTTATAATTACCATAATGCCATAATTTCCGTTCCTTTCAATTTATGTTGTCACGCTCAAATCCTACTCGATTCTTTAACCTGGTTCACCCTGGCCGAGGCTTAAAAGTACCGCTCAAATTGGTAAATCTTTCACCCGCTTACATCCGATAAATTATTAGGTTAACTGATTTAATAGTTTCTTACTTCTTAACAATTAAACAGCAAACACTATTTCCATTTAAAATAATGAAAATCGCGACTATCATTTCAAATCATAACGTGTGCAAACATCAATTTGCAAGCACCTTTTGCCACGTTTGCAATTATTATGAAAAGATAGCAGACAGCAACACCAGCTGCGTTCAGCACTCATAGCCAATAAGTATTGTTCTTGGTATCTTAGGCAATGCTGGTTTTCTTGTCTAAGTGGCGTTCAATGCCTCATTATTTCTACGAAATACGACCTCTTAATTGCAAAATTAATTAATTATACACGAAATAGTATAAATCCCCGAGAAAGTTGGTTGTGAGGTTTGCGATCACTAGGATGGCTAAAGGCTAGTACACACGTGGTGACGGGAGGGTCGAAATGACAACTGAAGATCTAGGTACCTTTTCCTCATTCAAAATTGCGGTAATTCTATAACCTAGAGATGCGCTTGTTATGGCTCCAAGTTCACTCCGTGTGTAATGGTCGAGCCCTAAGGATGATCTAAGTTATGCTTGGGTTCTGGCAAAATACTACGAATTTCTCTAATTAGATTCTAATTAGAAGTAGACTTCTTCCTTTCATGAACAGAATTGTTTGTATTTCTTAAGTTGGATTATGGATGATGACTTTTGGCAAATTCATAAGACATTTATAAAATAAAAGATGTAATTTTCAATATTTTTATTAAACAAATTAATTCATCACTTTAAAAATATCTTTGTATTGTATACATATATATAACACTGAGAAATATTAAATAAATACAGACTAGTTAAGCCTCTCTTACATGTACACTTATTTACATTTGTGGCAAGCCGATTCTCTTGATATCGGTGCGTGTCCATTGGGCGCTTCGCTTTTAGCATTCGATAACCTTTGGCTCAGATAAATGCCGTTTTCTCGATTGAGGGAGAAAGTGCGTGAAACGAGGCACGGAAAACAACCCGAGAGTGGTCGCGGCCCACGGCAAAGTTCAAAAGTTTCCTAGACCAATCAAAGAGGGCCTTTTCAATTCACCTTCTTTTGGGCCGCTACGTCTTTCGTTGACCATATCTTGCTCATCATGTAAGGAATGACGCAGATGAACAAGTAAGGCAAAACCGCGTTTTCCACAAAGGCTAATCCGTAAAAGACCGCTGTGTTCGATTTGGGAAGGTCGATTCTTTCGGAGATTTTGGACACTAGAACGCAAGCGATAGCGGCGAAGATTTTCATTCCGGTAGTTAGGTTGATTTTGGACACTCTTTGGTACAAGAAGGAATTGAAAGCGATCCCCATTCCGAGTAAGAAGCCGGCGTATCTCATCATGGAGAAGAAAGGAGTCGTGTCCATGTGAATGTATTCTTGACGAGCGCACCATTTGACGGCACGATCTACCGACCACATCGGGTTGAAACCCATGGCTCTGAGACTAGCGAAGGTCAAAAGGGCACTAGCTAGAAGACCGGCGGTAGCGAGGATGTAGTGACGTAGGTTCATTTTATCAAGGACGCTCATTATCTTGCTCATATTCATAGCAAAGGTGAATCCTACGAAAGATAAAAGTAACGGGGAAAAAAAAATCAGTCAAGTGATATTTGAGAGGATTAGTGTTATCTCCTCAAGAGTCGTGTAAGTCTTTTCGGAGAATACCCCTCGTTCTAACTATTGTTCTAGTTTAATCGTAACTAACGAGATAAGATAAATATCGGGGTCAATTGCTTAGAAAAGAAATAACAAAACGTGTATTTACCTATAATGATTCCCAGAAGGCATTGATGGGGGAAATGAGCGGCGATGTAAACGCGCGAAACGCTGACACAGAAAACCAAGAAAGTGTAAGTGCACCAACATACCGAGGCCATCAGACTCTTACTGTTAATAAAATAAATAAAAGTTAGCTTTACATTTTATAACTCGTATTGGATTTCAAAATAATACTTTTTCAAAAGTTACTTACGAGCTTTTGTTCAAGTGTCCGGAATTCTTCAGTATGGCTTCGATAAGGACGTACCAGACTGCTGCCGAGACCATAGAGTGACCGGAAGGGCTACCGGGTCCAGTCTCACACGTCATGGAGTATTGTTTCATAGTTGGGAAGGCTGTACCCGTCCTGTTGTACACTCCAGTTTCGTGAACCCACCAATAAGGACGTTCACCGTGCAACATCCATTTTAAAACTTGGTTTGACCATTCGGCCAAGACGGATACCCACATGAGTTTTTTGCCTGCAGCTCGATCGAACGAGTACAACAATGGGGAGTAGATTAAGAACGCGTAACGAGGGTCGAAAACGTTCGAAATCATAAAAAAGAAGTCGCGATGTTGAGGAAACCTGAATCGGAAACGATAAAAATAGTTTTCGTAAATAAAAAAAGGTTTTCACAAATGGTTAAATTGTAATATGTAAGTGAAAGCGGAACAAGGGTGGATGAAACGCGGATCTAAAAAGGGTGAGTGGG
This sequence comes from Odiellus spinosus, assembly GCA_963920705.1. Taxonomy (NCBI): domain Eukaryota; kingdom Metazoa; phylum Arthropoda; class Arachnida; order Opiliones; family Phalangiidae; genus Odiellus; species Odiellus spinosus. The sequence goes on along the minus strand of OY987228.1, from coordinate 15,571,559 downwards.
CGTCAATGGTCAGTATATATTTGAGAACTGAACAAGCAGTTAAAAACTAAGTAAAAAGGGAAGAGTTTATAGATTTGAAATCGGGGAAACCCTAAAAACGATGTTTCATTTCCCTTGAACTCGTGGTGGGTACGGGAAAGCCCTCGCACAAATAGACTAAATAAAAAGTTGCTCACCTCGACTGAAGCGACTCGATTGCGAGAACACTGTTCTCATAAACACTATCCATGCTCATTAAGACTGACGCCATGCTTAGAATGTCCTAAAATAAAATCAAGATCATTAACCCGTTCGTAAAATAAGTGAACGAAATAATCGAATCTATTATAGAATACTTACAATAAATCTCGGATTTGTTGATCAATCTTCAAAAACTTTATATAATTCTTTAAATCACTTTTTTATAAGTAGAGCTCTTATCGTTGTAAAGACTAAAGTGCGTTATAATCCAGTGATGAGGATGTTCTTCCTTATATACTACATCTCGTGATCCCCTAACCCCCCCTCTCGATGGGGACTGAAATAGGGGGGACAAAATTATCTCGTCCATTAAAAACGATTATCAAAAGGTGAAACCTTTTCACCAAAAACTTTTATTATCAGCCCGGGGATTGCTCGCGATGTCCCGTTCCCCCCTTTTGAATAAGGGAATCGCACTCTTGTTTACCACAATTTTGAACGAAATCAATCGAGTATTTTCAAATTTCATTGGATATTGATAATATCCGTACGTCAATGATGATTAATAATTGACTCTTTGCCCTGAACCATAGATAACTAATGGAAGAAAAGGAGTTGGGTGTTGAATCAAGTACCAAGATTATTGAAACGGTTTAACTAAACGGCAGAGAGAGAAAGAGAAATAGAAGAGAGCACGAGAGGGGAGTTTTCTAAAATTTGTTATTCCCGGGAATATCCTATCAAGGTCGAAATGACTACGTCACTTTTTATATTACCAAGGACGATTACGCGTTGCTATGCTCGTTATTTCTCTATTACGTAGTACTAAGGGCTTCCCTCCGATGGTTCCAAGGTTTTCTTCATATTGAAAAGGAATTTTGTTTTGGTTTTGATTTCGAAAATGAAAACGCGAGAGCTTCTATCACGATGTGGGAACGTGAATACGAGTAGGCATCATCGGTAAAGGAACCAATAATAAAAAATAAAATCGGTGGAAAATTTCTACGCGTACGGAATAACAAACAGTTTATAAAGAAATATGAATAATAAATCCTTGACTTTCCGGAAAACACGAATGATGATTCAACTAATCAATTAAAGTTATGAAACGACCTATGGAAACTGTTTTTAAAAGGAAGATTACACAAACACCTGGCTATCTTAACGCGTCATAGAGTTGAAATTTAATCAAAATGGCGGCGTACTGCCTGCACGAGGAGAGGATATGAAATTAGGTAAAAAGCCAGAGTTGAAAAATCAAAATGGCGGCGCACTATTACCACGAAGAAAGGTTATGAAATTACGTAAAAAGCCAAAGAGTTGAAAAAACAAAATGGCGGCGCACTGCATGCACGAGGGCAGGATATCAAATTACGCAAAAAGCCAGAGTTGAAAAATCAAAATGGCGGCGCACTGCCACCACGACGAAAGGATATGATATTACGTAAAAAGCCTATCCCTTCCACATAGGAAACGCACTAGTTTCTTTGAACCGAACTTTATTAATAATCCAAAATGATGATTTTTATCAATTTGAACGATATATAGAGGTTATCGCAACGGTTATTTAACTCGATGTAAACAACCCGTAAGTATATTTTTCCTCTTTTAATACATATGTTTGTTTTTCTCAAATATATTCTGGATGATTAATCTCGTAATTTTCAAAAAGAAGTGGGACTAGGTTTTTATCTATTTCACTCCCTTAAACCAAGCCCAAAAAGTTTTGATTTTTATTTGGATATTGACAATGTAATGATAGGCCTACTAGAAAAATCAAGTACGTAGAAAGCTTGGCGCGGTTTAGTTACACTAGTTTTGCGAAGTTTTTAGCCAATCAAATTGGCTTTCCAAATGAGGAAAAAAAAAAAAAATTAATTTGGTCAAAAATGTTTCAAACTGGAAAATATTAATGAAATTTAATCAAATTATATTTGGTTTTTATTAGGGATAAGGCAACCTAATAACAAGTGAATTTTTATCGATTCATTATCCCTTTAAATAGGCCTAATCCATAAGAAAAAATTAACAAATACTTAATAAGAAATCACTTTAAAACTTATCCGGAAAATAGGCTTAGCTGGATTCATGGAGATACTGAATTTCTTCGCATTGAAAGGTCAGCGACTAATCGAATGTTACTGGAAAGTCTCATATAGATCTCGTCTTAACGACTGTTATTTGCTCATTGGACGATGACCCTTCATTATGAAGAAATTCAGGATCTTCATGAATCCAGCTAAGCCTATTTTTCTAGTTAAATAAGTGTTTCTACGTTGTTATTATGATAGATTATATCAATTTAAACGATAAGCAATCAATAAAAAAAATAACTTATTAGGTTTCATTCTCCCTTTTAATAATATAAAACCAATTTAAAATGTAGAAGAAAAGTAGAACATTTTTTCAACTACAAAATATAGGTTATATAGCCATGAACATACACTTTTCCCCGTAATCTAATTACTAAACAATCACTGCAAATTTTAGTTCAACCGTAACAATATGCTAATCAAATTGTGAAATTCTAAAAACGTTTCGAGCCAAAACTTTCTTTCGGAGAAACGTGAGGAACGAACGCGTTTTTGCTTTGATGGCGATAAAAAAACTAGATTATTTGGCGTCATCTCTTATAATGAATAGTATAATCCGATAGGCCAATTAATACTCATCGAGTTTTTAGAAATGATAAGAGAAAATTATAAGATCCTTATTAAACTCACAAGAGAAAAAATATTTGAAAGATTATTCACGATTCATAAGCGATAAAATTCAAAACTGTAGAGTAGCCTAAATCGATATATTGATTTAGTTACCTGACAAGCTCTCTCGCCTTTTCCACGTGTCGTGTTTATCCCACGAGTTCACGTGAACAGTTAGTGCGAATATACGTCAATATTGGGCAAAAATCATATTGTAATAAGATCTTATCTTTTTAACCGCACCTGAAACTCTTTCTATTTTCAAGGTCTCCAATTGGAAACATTTACTATTTATAGAGATTAAAATAATTGATTCAAAGGTACATGGACTAACCTATTGTTCCCATTCTGATAATTAAAAGGAGATTAATGATAAAACGTTTTAGGGGAAACTGTTTTCGTATTGAAATATGATTTTAATTTATTCTAATTTAGTTCAATCAGAAGAAAATATGTTTATAGCTTATGTTTTTAATAAAAGATGACGCCAGAAAGTGGTTACTCTTTAAAAATATATCAATAAAGCAGGATTGGTAACCTGCGAAACCAAATATAATGTTAATTCGCATGAACTTCTTGAACAAGTATGTATACCGGTAAAGGAAATGTTTTGGGCCCCGATCTAAAATTAGGAAATATCTCCATCTTACAGAAATTTTAGCGCTGCACATGATGGTATAATATATTAATATATCACGTGACTCGCTTGATTTGATTTGTCAAGAATAGTTTCCACTTAATCATACAATTAAAAACCCATATTCGAAATTTTACACCTCTGCGTTGACGAGTTGTTTAAAATAATTAAATTAAAATTAATTTTTTCCGATGTATGACGTAGTTTAGTTCAAAATTAACGATAATTTTCACTAATAATACCGCGCGAACTAACCTTTACACGTGCTATAACGCGCGTAAATCAACTGTAGACTCTATAATAGCCACGTGACCATAAATTGATGACGTAGTTAATTTGACGGTGAATTTAATTTTTTCTATGACGACAAACTTATATCTATATTTTGAATCATTTTTTAACGATCTTTCCGAAAATAATAGTCAAATTCTATTTCGAGTTCATTAAAATCAGTGACAGTCCCACTTTAACCCTCACACGTTTTCGAAAATGACGCGTCATTATTTATCACAATCCTTATCATAAAAAAAATTCAATTACTCATTGAATAAGGCAATAATTAATTAATACGCTAACACTCGACATTCACGTGAGAAAAATCTTGAAAATTGATAGTTATTATTGATAATTATTTAACAGACGTAAATTAACCCTACGAAGATAATGTTTAGACGCAAACGCTTTGAAGATAATATTAAGGATAATGTTCTATAGGAGTCAACAAGCGACCTATTGCCCTTTATGAGTGCGAGTCATTAGTCAACTTTTTAATTACTGGAATTTAATACGCAACGGCAAAGTGAAAAATAAAACCAAGTTATTTAAATTCTGGTATTAGCTGGTATAGAGCTCTAAAAATTAGATGTTTTGTAAACGCGGTAATGTTAGGTGTGTTTTTTAACTTAATTTCCCTCGATCATTTGGAAGATCCAAATCGTTTTTAAAGGTATGAAAAACACGAGGGGGCTGACACTTGAGGAACTCAGTGTACAAGTGGAAATGAACTCGCCCGAATTCGTCAGAACTCCGCGAACTCTTGAGCACTCTTAGAAACTTACAAGAACTCTCTGGAACTTACGCGAACTCTCGCAATTCGAGAATTCTTGGAACTCTTTCGAACTCTTTCGAAACCGTGAGATCTCTTACAAATTTGGGAGAACTCAAAGCAAATTGGAACGAATTCGAGTAACTCGCGTGAACTATGGCGAACTCAGCAAAATTTGAACTTGGTGTACACAAAAAACCCAATCTAATATGTAAACTCTCGAAGAAAATGATGACATCCTCACATAATATAAAATTTCCAAAAAAATTCCAAATATAGCCTTATATGTAATCCTGATAAGATAGGTTTAAGTCTACGACCTTATGATTTCATATTTGTTTGAAATGGTAGACAAAAGAGACATAACTGCCTTGAAATTATCGGTTTTCACGAAGGTCCATTTCGTGGATTGACCATGTAACTCGAGTTAATAGTCTTAAGTCATTATCACTAGTACGAAAACAAGTATTATATTTTATTTGGAGAGTGAGAGTTTGTTCGATCCTTGAAAAATAAAATATCTCAACTATCTAGAACATTCGAATAATAATTATATTGAGTGAACCCGGGTAAAACCGGTTGCTGGTCTTTATCAGTTAAATAATATATTAAACAACACTCATTGTCTTTTAACGCGGCCGCGGATTGAACGAGAAGTCACAGCAGCGAAATTCAAACACAAGTTTAAAATATAAAACTAAAATATTTTCTGATAGAATTTCGACTTCAAAAATTAGGGAAAAAAATTCAGTGTGGCATATTTTTACATAAGGAATCGGAAAAATAATTATTTGTTTCAGCTAGAAATATCCCTTTGAATAAAATTATCAGTAAATATATCCACTATCATCAAAATATATAATTTTCTATGTACGTCTTTCTGTGTGTCTGCCTAACTGTCTGTCTGCAGTAACGCTAAATGTTGTTGTAAATGTTTTTGGACTATAATACTTTTAGTTTATCCCTAAAGAAAAATCAATTATTATCATTTTGTTACCCTGTTTTTTAGGTAAGGCTGTCAACATTTTGTTTTCGAATTCCTATGGATTAAATTTTTACTTTTATCATGCTATTAAAAATGCCATATTAAAAATTTCATATCTATGGGTTCCTAAGAAACTTCAAAATAAATTTTCAAACATTTATATACGTAACATTTCAATATATGACGTGGTTTACTTCTGGAACGTTATTAACGATAATTTTCGTACTAAAGGTAGGACTTTCTGAAGTAAGTACTTCCACGAGAAAGACCGCGTCAAATAACCGTATCACGTACCAGCGAGGGGGCAGACACTCGCGAACTCAGGTGTGCAAAATTTTTGAACTTTTTGCACTATCAAAGCTGAACTCAGAGTTCATAAGAGTTCAAACTCAATGCATTGTCAAAGCTGAACTCAGTGAAATCAGGTACAGCGAATTCAAGAGTGTGGGACCCCTCGCGTACCAGAACGCGTGAGAATCAACTGTATGTATTTTATATACTGTCGCTATAATTTTTTCTATGACATATGTATATCTATTTCGAATCGTTTTTTAACGATCTTTCCGAAAATGCTACTCAATTTCCATTTGGAGTTCGTGACAGTCTCACTTTAACATAATTGACCTTGTGCCTGTATTGATATTGAACGCTGTTTATGAAAATATGGATTTAAGTACGATTTAATCGCTTTCTCAGGGAAATCTCTTAATTAGGATAGACTCTAGATTGCGCACGAATCCAATTTATCAAAGGCTCCTTGTTGACGGGGGAAAAAAGGAGATGATTTTCAGCCGGGGCGTTGGAAACTCTCAAGGACTTTTAGTTTACACGTAATCACTGAAGATCCAAGGCCAGCTTCGTAAGCAGTACTGAACGTTATAACAATGAAGAAAAAACAACAACTAAAAGCGGGAATAGTCCATAAATTAGCCCCGAATGGAAAGCGTACATAGTAGAGTAGAAGAAAAATATTTGCGTAATGTCGTTAAAAGGGTTAGCTATGTACTTCAACCAAAAACACATTTTGTTTGGTTATTTAATACAGCGTGATAAAGTTTCTCTAGGCCTTGATCTCTCGTATAAATTTAAATAAATGTTTACAATTTTGTTACTAGGGTTTAAAGGGAGAATGCAACCTAACAACATGATTTTTTTATCTATTCCTTATCGTTTAAATAGGCCTAATCCACCAAACAAATATTAAACTAGAAATAAAGTTAAAACTTACCCGGAAAATAGGCTTAGCTAAATTCATGGAGAACCTGAAATTCTTCGCATTAAAGTGTTCATCGATCAATCAAATGTTATTGAAAGTCTCAGGATATCTCGCCTTAACGAGGAGCCTTTGCTCATTGGTCGCTGACCGGAAAATTTTTTAGAAATTCAGGATCTCTAGGAATCCAGCTAAGCCTATTTTTTGGGTAAGTTTTAAATTTATTCTTAGTTTAATATTCGTTATTTTATTTACCGGTGAATTACACCTATTTAAATTATAAGGAATCGTTAAAAATGTTGTTATATTGCATTCTCCTTTTAAAGAAGATACACGTATCTTTATTAAGTTTATAATGAATTCACTATTGCAGATATGCAATGGTTTACGTTATTTGTGTCGGTTTGTAAAGCTTCAAAAAGTTTGATAAACATCATCTCTGTCTATTATCATATGCATATTAGAAAATAAGTTAAAAACTGATTTTCACTCCGTACCTGCAGGGTTTCGGAATAGAATAAATATCAAAGTATTAAAGGAATAACAAGATAGTCAAGGGTTGACCCAAGCTCAAAGAGGTTTTTAGGAGTCAGTTTCCATTCCTTAACTAAATTGTTTTTTGAATAAACTAAAGTACACCCACTAACATTTTCTGAAAATTTAAATTATATTGCTTCTCCGTATATAGACGAGAAACTGTGTGGGATTGGTAAATAATATCTTAAATATATCAAATAAATTTACTTAACTGCAAATAACCTAAGCTACGTTAACACGCCTCTAGAGCATAGGACACATGCATCTTACTGGCATTCAAAAGCGTCCCCTAACGGCAAACAGTGACAAAAAGCAGTAAAAAACAAAACCTCGTGCCTGGCTGGGATGAATAAAGAATAGGCTGACGCGCACATGGGGTTGTTAGTTACTACTTTTGCCAATGTTTGCCGTTAGAGGATGCTTACGAACGCCATGTTTTGTTATTCATATTTATTTATTAACATAGGCGTCAATTGTTAATAGTCCTAGCCATTGAAACCATTTTCAAAGTGTTTACTTTCCAAGCTAATAATTACATTTTTTGACAAAGGTTCGTTACGGCTAACTAAAACATTTTACAATATGACCTTTCCATAACGGTTAAAACCGGTTTTCAAAGTATCTAGTGTCAAAACAATATCAAATACTGAGCTTAACAGTAATTAGTCCAAGGTTCAGAGTAAATAAAACCCTAATAAATAATAGCGTAATCCAAACGCAATAAATTTTCGTGACAACCGTTCTGAAAGCCTAACTTTCACTTCCTTCATAGCAACAAGAGTGCGCGCTCGTTAAAATATAGCTTTGACCCGTTTTATTGAAGATAACGAGATTCATATAAGGAAAATATAATTGATTGTTTAAACTTATAGTTAAAGTGAGGCTGTCATGGATTTTCACGAACTCCAAATTCAAATTGAGTAGCATTTTCGGAAAGATCTATAAAAACGATTCAAAAATATATATGCATACGTCATAGAAAAAAATTACCGCAACAGTAAAAATACGTCGCCATTATAGAAATTTTTAAAATATACATTCCACGCAATACTACGTCATCACTAGTATTGTCGTGACTCGTGTGGCTATTGTATTGTACAGTTGCTTTCGCGCGGTCTTTTTCGTAGCAGTACTTAATGCAGAAAGTCCTACATTTCGTATGGAAATTCCAGAGATAAACTACGTCAAAGGAAACTTGGAGCTAACAAAGGAACAGCTTTAGAATTTATTTTCGGAATCACCATGCCAGAAAACGTATTCCAGACTTTTTTCGGAATTCTTTGGTAAAATTTCTATACAAGTAATTATAAATTCGAACCAATCATATTATTTCAGCCTTCAACAGAGCTTATAATGTGTTAACATTAAAAGAATAGGCTGACGTTTGATGCCTAAAGACCTTGGCCGTCAAACGCCGGCCTATTCTGAAATAATATGATTGGCCCGAATTTACTTTTTTTCAAATATTACCAAACTTCAGAAATTTATTTAAATAACAAAAACGTGTCTAAAAATTCAATAGCTGTTCCACTTTTAGATCCAAGTTTTTCTTTAAGAATGCCTCAACCAAGAGGTAGTATATCGTTTAAATACTATGATAGAACAAAAAAAATTATTCCATTCGGTGACAGCCTCACTTTAAGGTCCCAGTTGAAAGTTTCATCTGATAAAGAAAAAAGTACTTCTGGGCTAGGTCAAACTTTATTCATAATTTTGATAAATCTCATCTATAGTTGCACTTTCTGTATTTTTCGTTCGAGAATCCTCTAGAATTATCTTCAAACCACCCCCGCAAAGGCGCCAATCACCATAAAGTTTACTTCCCTCTTCAATAATTCGTTCTCGGAAAAAAAAAAAAAAAAACTTAAAATTGATAAAATGATAAAATTTAGATTAAAAGGTAGGAGTTTTTTTTTTTGATGTGATATAATATTCATAAAACTCCGAATAACTTGAAAATATTGAATTACGTTTTTGGAAAAGCAATTTAATTAGATTCAATCCTTTGATTAGTGTTCGTACGGGGTCAAAATAAATTTGGGGTGGGTCTAACCTCGCGAAAAACAAGTCGGGGTCGGGGATGGAAAATTCTTTGTATTTATTATGAATAAAAATTTTACTGTTTTAGTCTTTTGGATATAGTGTTGTGTAATGATGAAAGTCAGCCTGTGAGCTTAGGGAATATCAGTCACAAATTTAGAATAGTTATATAGTACCTAACCTCCTGACACAGACCAAAACCCACACTCGTTAGAATTGAAGTATGAAATCGAACCAATCAGATGAATCCAGGGGCTAGCTCCCACCTTCAAAAGCTCAGATTTCCCAATATATTCTGATGACGTCGCTCTCGCCATTTGGCGATGGTTTTAAGCACTATTGAAAACTGGAATAATATGATTGGTCCGAATTTCAAGCCTAATACTATTTTAGATTCAAATTATGCACTAAAATGTCGCCTAAAAATTGCATAAATTTATTCTTAATTTTGTGCACAGATTCTGAAAATTAATTCAAAAGCTTGTTTCATTTTTAACTAGTATTTTCCTTTAAGTTTTTTATTTCAATATTTCACAATATGTGGTACATATGTGGAACTTTATACTAGAAGCCATATTGTGATAACACCCATATATTATTTATATGAAATCCTTGACTGTCATCTCATATCCAAATTCAAAAATCAAAACATGACTAAAAATCGAAACTTCAGATAATTTTCGAGAGACTAATTTTCATTGGAAATAAAATAACAAATTATTAAAACAATCACGTAAAGAATCCGGTGTACAATTTTTCATTACAGTGGCTATATACTGTAGTCTATTTTAAACTCAACATAAACACGAATATCTAACTTTTATTTCTCTTTGTTGTCCAGTAGCTAAGTTCAATTTAATAGCTCTTTAAATAAAACAGTTTTTCAAATTTATTAAGTGCACCAGGAGTGCCCCAAAAAGGGTTTTCTTTTCAAAGGAAGAATTAAGTTTGATAACAAATGGATTTGCTATCGATTCCGTATAAGTAGGCCTTATTGTATAGTATAATAAATTAATCAATTATCTTATAAACAATCAATGAAGAATTGGAACAGTCTTCGGCCAAACATGGGAAAATCGCGCGACAGTTTCAAACTAGGCTTAAGGGGCGCGATTTCGCTCGTTGATCGGAGACTTCTAAAAGACGAGATTTAAACTCTATGTGTATCCTAGTTAAGCCTACTTTCCAAATAATTTAAATATTGATTTCTAGCTTACTATTTAATCGAAGGGGCTGATCACCATGATTGTACTTTGATTGTACTAAAGTGACCACTTTGATTGTACTAAAGTGACCACTTTGATTGTACTAAAGTGACCACTTTGATTGTACTAAAGTGACCACTTTGATTGTACTAAAGTGACCACTTTGATTGTACTAAAGTGACCACTTTGATTGTACTAAAGTGACCACTTTGATTGTACTAAAGTGACCACTTTGATTGTACTAAAGTGACCACTTTGATTGTACTAAAGTGACCACTTTGATTGTACTAAAGTGACCACTTTGATTGTACTAAAGTGACCACTTTGATTGTACTAAAGTGACCACTTTGATTGTACTAAAGTGACCACTTTGATTGTACTAAAGTGATTACGTATCTGAGCATTACCAAAAATCAGTAACCAGTTACGTCGTAATCGTGTTTAATCCCTCGTATTTGTTGTAAATTTTAGAAATCCGGCCAATTATTTGAGGAAATTATATGAATTAATAGAAAAGCATTTGTTATCGGGATTCACTCTACCTTTTAATGTGTATTTGACGGATCATTAAGTTCAAATAATCGTTGTGTCTAACTTTGCAAAAATATAGGTTCGGGATAATACCAATAATGCTTTTTTTCAAGCTTGAATTTAAATAAAATCTAATGGGTATGCAAACATTAAATATAACGAATTTACAATGAAAACATTTTGAAAGCGAAATGTCAAATACAGAAATACGATTGTAATGCCACTCTATTGTCATATGTTAATTTTTAATGAAGGCTTATGTTTACGATCATATACGCACTATATAAATATGATTTTTCGGTCGTCCTAGCTCGAGATCGCTGAAAAAACCCAACGACAGTTGGTTGGTACCTTCGCGATGTCTGATAATAATATTTTGAATTGTACTCTTCGATTTGGTTTGATTCCAGTTAGTATTTAAAAAAATGAAAAATTTATTTTTTACACGATTATTTTCTTCATTATCTAGTTTCATGGTTATTCTGTTTAATTATGCCATATTTATTCTATTTTTAGGCTATTATGCTTCGACAATTTAACGAAGAAACGCGAAAAATCGAAGGGGCGGAATCAGAATTGTATAACTTTATTCTAGAACGACTGTCCTCTATTTTTGGGTAAGGATAAACCTTTTCTTAATTAATTTTTTTAAGGGAAACTTGGAGCTAAAAATAAACCGCCTTTGAATTTGTTTTTGGAATCACCATGCAAAAAAATCGTCGAGGGGTCAGACACTCTTGAATTCGCTGTACACCCGAGTTCGCTGAGTTCAGGTTTGACAGTGCATTGAGTTCGAACTCATATGAACTTTGAGTTCAGCTTTGATAGCGCAAAGAGTTCTACAATTTTGTACACCTGATTTCGCGAATGTCTGCCCCCTCGAACAACGTATTCCAGAATTGTTTCGGAATTTTTAGACACGTTTTTGGTGATTAAATTACTTTCTGAAGTTTGGTAAAATTTGAAAAAAAGGTAAATTTAAATTTAAGCTAATCATATTATTTCAGCCTTCAACAGCGCTTAAAAGAATAGGCTGGCGTTTGACGGACAAGGTCTTAGGCATCAAACCCCGGCCTACTCTTTCAATGTCAGGACATTACAGCGCTGTTGAAGGCTGAAATAATATGATTGGCCCGAATTTATATTTACTTTTTTTTTTTTTTTTTTTAATTTTACCAAAATTTAAAAATTAATTTTACCACAAAATTTTTAGAAGAAAAAAATGAGACAAATCCTTTAAAAAGAGAGAATGAAGTCTGACACAAAATTTTTTTTTTTTTTTTTCAATTAATTATCATAATGATAATAGCAGCCTCGGGAAAAACAGTCATTATGGGAAATAAATAAAAACACATTTTCATACGTTTAAAATTGTAGGTGCAATACAGAGTTCAACATTGCTAACACTCTGGCCCAACAAGTTAAGAGTGTCGAAGAAAATGTGAGAATTTCGTATTTAATTTTACCAGACGTTTATTAATCGAACGCTTATTATCTTAAATATTTTCCAGGAAACTGATATTCTTCTGAATTTAATTCAAGAGGAAAACATGCACAGCGAGAGCTTGGAGTTTACCATCCCAATCGGTTACTTGTACTTGTACTTATATTGCGGGAAGCCTCTAAGTGTACCAACAACATTTCTGGCAGTTCTCGATATCTTTGATCGATATGTATATCCATATTTATCTTTATTCTTATCTGACATATTTTTTTTAAAAGAATACGATTTTATTCATTTCAATTAATACATGTTTTGAACAAGTATTATAACTACACTATAAGGGCGAAGCTCTCTCAAATAACAAGAAAATAGGTTTTGCAGAAAGATTTCGTTATTTTAGGTTTGGTTTTCCATTACCGTGACGATGATAATAGCGCCACTTCTTACGATTCCCAGGACGTTGTCCTCTTACGTAACTGAAATCTTCTTTCTATTTTCCAAATCCATCGGTCAAAGTAAGAGTTATCTACATTTCTTCCTAATAAATGCTCACAATGTTTCAACTTGTTTAGACGATACAAACCGATTGAGTGACACTAAGCCGGTTGTATTTCATTTGTTTTACACCATACCAGCTTTCATTTTGACAAATCTGTTTGTCAATGTACTTCTGTCGAAATTAACCCTACCTCCGAAACCAATCTACGTGGAATCCGTAGAAGATTTATTTGGACACCCATCTATGTTACTCTACGTGACGGCTAAGAATAAACTAGCGGAAAATGTGGTAAATATGAAAAAAATATTCATGGCCTATGCACAAAGAGATGTACAGAACTGAGAATACCTTACACCTTTCCTTCACAAAATGAACTAACCGTAGTAGTCCCGCTAATCCTTTTGTCAGTATCCTAGATTATCTGACGGTAATATAGACGTTTCGAGGGTTAGAGAAATATTCAAATTGGAAGCTCATCATAGCCCATTTGACACATTCTACGACGCAACAGTCAAATTGAAAAAGGGAGAAATTTGTTTAGGCAATAGAGATTTCTACAGTTTTCATTTTGCGGGATGAATTAAAATTTGAATTTTTAAAGAATTATTAAAATTTATTAGGCATTCCTGATTTGGGAGTCTCAGTGTTTATGGATATGTTTGGCTACTGCTCAGAGGCCAGCGAGTACGTGTACAAATCAAAAACTTTCTTCTCCACCTCGCCCAGAGTGTTGGCCATGAGAAGAGCATTAAACCCGGATATCAAACGGAAGTTTAAAGACATGTAAAATGATCAAAAAGAGAACTAGGACAGGGAAGTGTCATTTGTGGAAATTGGCCACATGTTCGATGAACATCGCGCTGGACAAATCTGGAACAACTCCGCCAATCGAAATTGATCAGATGGGTCAAGCTAATGATTGCCAGCGTAGTATCAATAGTTTCCAAACACCCAGAGAGCTGTGTTCATCGAATATCTGACCAATTAATCATAGTAGACAATTAGCTCCATCAAATTATTTATAGCCTCAGATTGTTTAAAAATGACGCTTCCCCTAAGTTTCCTAATACCCACATAAAACCTAGGAGAAGATACTTTGAATTCTTTGCACTAAACCAAAGCTGAATTCAAAGTTCATAAGAGTTTTAACTCTATGCCGTGTCAAAACTGAACTCGGTCAACTCGGGTGTACTGAGAATTCAAGAGTGTCTGCATGCGTCCTGGCTGTAAACTTCGGCATTGACTAATACGTCAATCTTTCTTGTTCCAGACCTTTCTTCTTCAGAGAGAGTGGTGTAGCGGAAAGGGGTGTTCAAACCCAGATCTATAAGAACCAACGATGCTTCATTCAAGATGCCGACTTGTCCGATCGTTTTACCACTCTCAACATAAGAAGCATATTGTTACCACTCACTATACTTCTCGCAGGATTATTATTCCGGGCTCTCATACTATTTTATCATATATGTTATATTTAATGTTCTAGTTAATCATTCGGTAGCGTCAGAAATTGTTTTTTTCTAGAAGGGGCGTTTCAGCGGGATTATTTATCTGTTTATCCCTCTTGTGAGAAACGTTATCAAACCGTAAAATGAAGATAGTCAATAAAAATATTATAATGTTTTGATAGACGTGAGGGACTTTCTACTGGACTATGAGTCGGGATACACTATAAAGGCAATATGTTGATCAAATTCTCTGTTCTAAATATGTACGTGTCAAACGCTCACGTGATAACAAAATGTTTACTTCGCAATCATTAAAGGAATGTTTTTTAAAAGTTATTTCCATCGATTTTCTTCAAATAATGTTTTGACGAGAAGATATTGTGTTCTAATCGGAAATTGTATTCATCCACACGGTAAGATTCAAATTATTTAAATGAAGTGCAAATTTATTTGGAAAACTAATAGAGAAACGTGCCTGGAGCCTAGGAGTCAGGACTACTTACAGTGAACACCTATCTTATTAGATAAAGATTAATAACAAAACCTTGCGTTCATATAAGCGTCCTCTAGCGGCAAAGGCAAATGTAACTAGCAAAACCACTTATTCTATAGCCATAGCAGCCATGCAAGTAGTTTTGTCAGTTACTACTTGTTTCGTAGTGCCACTATTTGCCGTTAGAGGATGCTTATAAACGCCAGGTTTTGTTATTCATCTTAATCTAATTAGATTGGTGTTCATTGTTAATAATCCTAGATGGAGCTTGCGCTCTCTTTTTGAAATGCGTTGGTACATTTTCAGCCTGAGCAGTATTTAAAAAAAAAGTTTAATGCATTCCCTCTCTCGCCTCCTCAAAATTTATTCTATTTATACACCAAAGAATTTATTTTCAGAACGGGTACGGTATCCTTTCTTCGAGAGGGAAATCATACCTCTACTGGCTGGGAATTGAAACATTTACAAATTGATTTTGTCGCTTCTGACTAAGCTTCTTCATTTCGAATATTTACTGTAAAATAGGAAATAGTTTTGATTTCTATCACGCGTGATACGGAAGTTAAATTACGTGGTTTGCTAATCTTTTCGCGCGGAAGTCGTTTATCGACTCTATAGGGTCGCTATACCGTTTCCCCCTTTTTTGGACTATCTCCAGGCTACAATCAACTAGACATAAGTACTTAGGGTATTGTAATACAAAAGTATAAAATGTTTCTTTCGGTAGATAGGGTGTTGTAGGCTGGTACCTTTTCCCAGTTGAATTAGATTTGTATGATAAAATTATCATTACGCTAGCATGACAATGTGTGGATGTCGCGGCATCAACCTAAAGCTCTTACCCCTAAAGATTGCGATGTTTCTCTGGTGGGGAGGTAAGACGAAATCATTTTATAATATAAATCTTTTACCATTTAACGATGTTTTTAAAATTACGCGTGTTTTCCAGGGCACTTTGCTTTGTTCGCTTTCATGTCAGTTCACATGAAAACTCTGGGCCTAACCGTTAGTCAGACTGGCGTCATTCATTCCTTTCTACCAATAGTTCAAGTCACTGGTCAATTAGGAATGGGAGCGGTTGCCGATAGATTTCGCAAACACAAATGCATTCTAACGAGCGCGTTAGTAATGGCCGCCGTTGCCGCCACCGCGATTCTTTACGTACCATCAGTCAACGCGTCTGGAACGCCAAACGTCGACTTAACGTTTTTTTCCTATTTATTTCTTCGGCTCTTGTTCGAACTGTGCACTTCGACGACGTTCAATATGTTCGAATCTATAGCCATGATTCTTGTTAGACAAAATCCAGGCTCTGACTTTGGAAAACAAAGAACATTCGCCACTCTCGGTGCCGGAATATTTCCATTGATGGCTGGATTCATGCTTGACTTTTACTCGGGACCAGAAATTGAAAGTTCGAGTCTTTCAAACGCTACCGACGCAAACGTAACCAATTTTGTTGCTGGACCAAGTATCGACTTCTCATCATTATTTTACTTCTTCAATTTCGCAACCGTTGGGGCGATTATCATTAGCGTCATATGGTTTAAAGTTGAGGTCAACAACAACCAAGGTGAGTGATAAATATAAACTTTACAGTAATAAATATGCTGCAACGAAATCATTCAAAATTTTCAGAAGCCAGTCAGGATGGAAAGAAACAAAGCTCGGTCAAATCATTATTTCAGATCGCCATTAAACCAGAAGCTACCGTCTTCATTTTTACAGTTTTGTGCCTCGGTTCTTATTGGGGATACACGAAGATATTTGTTCCTTGGAGAATGTCTGAGCTCGGAAGCGATCAGTTTCTAATCGGGATTGGACCTTCCATTTCAACATTGGTATAAATTGGTTATTTCCCCTTTTCTTTATTTTTCAACACAAGTGTTTTTGGTTTTCAATCATTAATCGTACTTGTACGACTAAACAGCTTGGATTGATTTTGGTCATATTCTCTGAACCAATCATAAGATGTTTCGGTCACGTGCCTGTTATGACGTTATCGTTCCTGGCATACTCCATCCGTTTCCTGGGTTACTCACTTTTAACGTCGCCTGAATATTTCCTCATCTTCGAAGCCTTGGAAGGAATTACTTATCATCTATTGTGGGTTGTCTGCGTGACGTACGCCGCACTCTTCACACCACCAAATCTGATCGCAACTGTACTTGGATTCCTCGGGTCATTGCATTATTGCATTGGTAAAGTTTTATACTTAAAGGGAAGGGAAGACGAAAATGAAAATCGATTTAAATAGATCTCGCGAAATTAAACATTCAATTATATCTAAATAATATTAATTGAATCGAATTTTCCGGAAAACTTGGCATTAAACGGTTGGCAATAAATAAACAACCGATTTTGCTTTTCACGTTCCCTTTAAACTGATTTTTTTAAGTAATTTGACGTACTAAATCATTATTATAGGCCTTGGAATTGGTGGGTTAATCGGTGGTTCAACTATCGGTTCTTTCGGATCTCCTATTGCCTTTCGAGTTATGGCCGTAGCCGCATTAACGTGCGCTCTTTTATCGGCATTTTTCTACTTTGGGTATACAAGACGGTATAGTAGATTATTTAAATAAGACTGAATCATTTAAATCATAATGGCATAAAGTGTACGTTTTTTGATAATAAATTGTTTTAATACTGGTTTCAATAAATATATGGAAATACCTGAAGCCTTAAAACCGATTTAAAGAAGTTTGGTTAGGTGAGGTGGTACTTGGAAAGGTAATATTTTGATTTACCCAACATGTCTCATTGTCAACTCCCAATGAACAGATTCGCGACCATGTTTTTTCAATCAATCGATTTTAAGCAGCAGTCAAGCTAAGTTAAGTTAGGGTAAATTTAGCCATGAACAAAATCAATCAAAATATAACAGGATCTTTAAAGTTAATGTTTTGCTTTGACGATCAACAATTTCTTTATTGATTTGCCAAGATATAGCTGTTACTAAAAATAGAGACATAAAGGAAAATCTGTGTTCATTGTTGCTAAAACAACGCACGTAGACGATGTTGACCTAATACGTATGTTTGTAGATTTAGAATTCATACTTTAGCTTCAAGATTTAATTGCGAATGGTATATTTACTATTACTAAGGTCATTGCGCTATTATTAACAGCTTTAGCAACCCTCGTTCTTTGGATTTGAGGGCAAATTTATCCCAGTTAAGTGCAATTCGTTGTAAAGAGTATAATTTGACGCGAGTAAATACTTTCACAATGATACCGGAAAAACCCTGAAACAATAACACTGAACTTTCAGTTAGTATTTGGCCCGTATCCCGTGTGGGTCACAAACTTATCCCTTGAATATGGGTTTCTTGCGATTTGTAACGAACGAAGTACGTTTAATCTTCATCTCGTTATCCCCTAGAAGCTGATCTATATATTTATCCATTTTTTACGTTAAAAGATACTTCTCTACTCGGATCATGAAGGAGATGATACCATGGGTGGATTTTATTCATTGTATTTTAAAGACCTCGTTTCGAAGCTCAATATAACGTAGGTCTTTTCTCGAATATTTGCATAATTACATCACATATTTAAAGAGAACTATGCAAGTTCTTTCATAACGCTAGAATACGCCTTATTAAGAAGTGAAAATAATTATAAATCAATATTAAAATAGAAATTAATTCTTAAAGTGATGCTTATATGGATTATACTTTTTTTTTTTTTTTTTTTTTTTTTCATACTATAAAAAACCGAGATAGTATTTCTAGGCTATATATGCTCTACTTCTTTAGCCCTCCTTTTTACTGTACTAATTTAATCTCACGCACCACAGAGGAACATGTCTCCGCATGTGAGGTTTTCAAAGTAAAATGCTAGAATGAGAGCGAGAAAATATATTCTCTTTATGAGTTTTGTTTCACGAAACTTCATTAGGTTACCTAGCCCAATTAATAATATGCATGTGAGGCAGAAAACCAGTGGTCAAGTCACTCAGATGTAATTTTTTTTACCCTTCTAACTCCTTTCTTCGCTCGTCACAGAGATGAGGTAGAAAGTCTCGCAATTCACGAGCTAAAACATTTTACACCGATATAGTTTTAGGAACCATGGACTGTGGCAGATATTCGAATAGATTTCCCACTAGTGGTGAATCAGTGCTAAGTCTACTTTCCGAGTAATTTAAATATATTTCTAGCTCAATATTTGATTGTAAATTAGATCTATATTTAAACGATAATACCATCTTCAGACGAGACGTAATTAACCGTGGTTTAATCAGATTTAACCGAGGTTTACATAGCCTTCACAGTTCAATAAACCTCGGTTACTAGTGATTAAACCTCAATTAAATCTGATTAAACCGGCTAGTTACGCCTCGTTTGAAAAGGGTATAAGGAGTTATAGAAAGTTACTTGTTGTCAGGTTTTCATTAAACCTTTATTTAAAGGTACAACGTAACTTTCATGCATAATGGTTGGGAAAATGAAGTTCCTCAATTCTTCAACGAAACGACTCCAGGATCGATCGCGTCGTTACTTCGAAATGTAAGGGATACGCAGTTACTTACGCCAATATGGGAGGGCCGCGATTCAATAACCATCCTCCCAAACTTTGTAGCAAAAGTTCGTCTGCTTCGAATCGATTTTTCAAGTAAATCGCTCCTGACATCTATTATTAACCCGCGCCACTAACGACCTTGACATAATATTTTGGGTAATAAAAATGGAGCCGACCGAAAAAAGATCTAAGCGTACAAATGTTGCGAAAATTGCAGACGAACTTTTGTTACAAAGTTTGGGAGGATGGTACCAGAGGCTAAAGCAATGCTCCCATGTTCTTATGGAACCTGAATGGATTCTTGCTTACGCCATTTGATTGTAATGTACAGTTTCATTATTATTATTCTTTTTTTTAATAGGAATCGGACTTCTTTCTGATCCCAACCATTTGCAACTACGGCATATTTACGGCATTCGAATGTACGAAAATTATGTATTTGACGGATATGGTACTGATGAGCACGCCACAGAAAACGAGAGCCGATATATTTAGAACGACTCTCGCATTTCAAAAAGAGGCAAGTACACGCTTTCAATAGGTAGATACATTGGCTTGATTTGTTATCTATTAATTTCATTAGGTGTGGCTGTGTATTTTTATTTTCATCATCTTGATACCAATAATATGGACTTTAATGAAGAACTGTTTTCTAAATCATGGATTTTCTCCTCGAATTATTCTCACATGTTTATTCGAAACCTTCGCCCGTTTACTGGGACATGGTATAGTTACTGAAAACTAAGAAATTTTCGTATATAGTGTTGAAAATTAAACATAAAATTCATCATTTCAGACACTGAAATCGGCGGCAATGACAAAAGATATTTTTGGAGTTTTTTAGGCTTAGGATTCTACTTTATAATAATGGCTTACAACAGCGTTTTGCTGGGTTTCATGGCCTACCCTAGCGGAGATGTCGTTTGCGATTCGTATCTGGATGTTTTAAGATATCCTCGAATGAAAATTTTGGCTTTGCCGAGAACACCCACTGCTAAACATTTGGAGGTTTTTTACGCCTAAGATTTTTGTCAATATGTTCACTGAAAATATAATTCTAATATTCGCAGAGTTTAGTGGACATATATCCCAAAGAATACAAAAATCTACCGCGACAGATTTATTTCGGAAAATCCGCTATTCAACTTTTTCAAGTGGGAATGGATCCATCTCTGGAAGTGACGATGGCCGTGAACAAATGGCATTTTGGAATGACTTCTAGTTTCCTTGGTTTATGCGAGGATAGGATTTCAAATGTATATTTAAGTCAACAAAAGCACGAAACCTACCATTACAGTTACGTATTTCAAAAATATATCGATAAAAATATCAAAAGAAAAATACAATGGATGTAAGTTTTAATACGGTACTGAATTAATATTATAACTACAACGTTAAATGATTGGTTTTAGAACTACGAGTCTAATCGAGGGAAATTGCTACGAACATAAATTAACCCAACCTTTTCCTGGCGCCAAAGCCTGCATCGATTTGTACTCTTACAAAGGCCAACCATTGGAAGAGATCAACATTCATCATATATTCCTACCTCTTTTATTTTATTTCGTCGGAGTTGTTTGGGCAATTTTTTTGCATTTCTCTATATTATTTTATAACTGGTGAAGTTGCTGGACTAATAAGATTATATAACACGTGTGCTTCATTTTATTTAAGATATCCTACTTTCTCTACACGCCAAGTTAACAGATCTTGTTTATTTAAATTAAAATAACTTGTTAACGCGATTGGCAAACATCGGGGCACCCTCCCCCTTAGGAGAAAACGAAAACTACAATTATCGCTGTATTTCTTCGTCCCAGCCCCACTCAACGAGTTCATACCTATCTTTTCATGGAATAAAATTAACATATTTCCAGAAATTCATGTAAAATTCTAAGTAAAAGAATTCAAATATAATTTTAAATTGAATAAAACCAAGTAATTCAACATAATCTGGCTTCCACAAATAAGTTTTGGACTATAATCTGAATTTCTAGTTTTCATATCCGAATTTAAAGGTTAATTGTATTATAAGTTTACATAGCTTATACTTATAAGTGTGTTACATTATTCTCTTAAATCTGAGCATGCAGAAGTTTATATCAAAAGAAAAATAAAGCTCCACGCGATGAATGTCTAATTTTAAGTGCAACAACACTATTGTACAGCTGTGAAATAATAATAAAAATAATAATTCATGTACATGGGTTTAACATGTCACGCGTTGCGGTTCTATAAGACAAACCAGCTGCGTTGTTAAACTGAAAAAGAAAAAAAAAAAAAAAAAAAAAAAAACACGAAAACGCTAGCAATAAAATTAAAATATAATCACGAGTGTTTAAGCAAAGGTCCATAGAGTTCATACAAGTATGGAAACCAAATTGGTAATAATATTAATTTACTTTTTAAGGTGTTTGTTATATTTGGTTTTACTGAATATTTTGGGGTACATGTAATAAGTAATAGTTACTTTGAGACAGAACGTTTAATTTTGATACGAAGTTGTTTACATATAAACCCTGATAAATCCACGTATTCATAACATTTTCGTAATCCATTATTTAACCAGTACGCAGCAATATTGCCCCAGTCTCGGGCAATCGGACGAGTTTTTTCTGACAACGTCTCCGCACCAATTCATGCATATACCATATTGTTTGACACATTTCTTTGTCTTTAAACCAAATTTTAAACAAACATTCATATCTTTGCATATAAAAACTTAAAAGCAACAATTTAATTAAAATTCAAGTCTCACCCCAATATAACTTCCAGGATTTGTAGCGACTTGGAAAACATTGAAGGAAAAAAAAAGGTGAATATATTACGTCAGATTACGTAATAAAATATTTTCATTCCGCGGACGACAATTACAGGAAGACGAAAATATACGATTATCCCCTAAAATTTACCATACTTTCCCTAGAAACTACACAGTCAAAACTGAAGTTTGAGGCTTTCAAATCTATCGCTGATGATACAAAGTATTCTAAACTAATATAAAAACAGAAAAATCTGAGTTCTAATTTTCAACGAGTGGCAATGTTATGACGTCATTAAATCGATAAAATTCGAAATTTCTAAAACTCGAATATTGAACAAACAACCTGAAATTTTGCGGAATAACTATATATTTTCTTAAATTACAACTTCGACTAAAACTTACTGACAACTAGAAATATCATAGTTGAAACGATTAAAAGAGCAATCAATGTTCGATGATGCATTTTGTTTGTGATATTGTGCTTTCCCAACAATCTGAACCGAAATAGAATCTGATAATCTAAAGGCAACAAACAAGGATATAATTATGAAGATGCTCGTTATGAATGTGTATTTATTTACGCGTAAAATATTTTACCAATAATATGATAGAAAATTACAATGGATGTCTGTTAATAGAGACTAGCCGCCAACGAAGCGAACGATCGTGGGCGGGGTTTTCATAGCTCGGGCCACATGTCAATGGCGTTTATGCCTTGCCTGTGGAAAAGCGATAGGCTCCACCCTCGATCGGTCGCTTCGTTAGACGGTTCTTATTGTATTGGACTTTAAAAATATGTAATTTTGTGTATCATATTCTTGATATATTAGATATTGTCATTGACATCTGCACCCGGTTTTCAATTTAGGTTACGTCTGTATTAATGATTACATCTGCGTTCTTATTATTGTGTTCCAATTATAATAAACCGATAACTAAAACACTCTATTAAAATTACTACACGTTTTGTTGTTCAAGAGCCGTTTTAAAATAGAATAAGCTGATGTGTAATTAATATCGAATCTCATAATTATTTAATTACTGAAATTAAAAATAAAAGTACGTAATTGACATAACGTTAAAATTATTTGCAAAAGTTATTAAACTGTTAATGGGAAAGTGAAGAGAAAAAAAACATACCGACTAATGAAATGAGGCCCCACCTTTCTTAGTAAAAATCCCCGCGACACGTGCTGCGGCAAACTCTTTGAATCTCTTGTGTCGTGGATATTTTATGAAGACAAAGGTGGGGAGTCGCTTGAATAGTCGGAGGTTTTCCTTTTAATTGAATGTCAAAATCTATATCTCTTTAAATTTCTTGCACAATTTAGAGACATTTCCACGATATTTTAATACGCGAACAAGTTTTTAAAAAGATATGTGACCGGAAAGGGCTTAGGGGACTTCAGTAGCACCCTTTTCCGATTATTTATTTATGCTAAGACGTTATATGATATATCGTCATTCAAGATCACAAATTATAGTGCAGCCGAATTAATTGCCATAATCTCACAAATTTAAATATTCTATCAAGGGGTTTCCTACGAAAAAACCAAAGTAATGAATATTTTGTACGCGATATTATAATTTTATCTTAAAAATATTTTTAAAAAATTCTAATTGTGACTATTCCAGTTCAATTAATATTTAATGATCCCGAATACGCTAGAATAATTATTTGTAAATAATAATCTCTATTGTACCGAGAATGAAATAAATTCTAACCTTTTTGTCGACGAGAAGAGAATTAACTGTACACAATTATATGTTAGAAAAAACCCTCGCTTTTATACACGTTGGGTAAACGATTGTGAAGTTTTTAAACGAGATACGTTGCTTTATACGTCTACTTGTCTCATTTCATTATGTTAGAGTGAAGAAATAATGAGCATAAACGTATATACCCACGTTCAACTATACACTAGATGCCGGAGGAAGTTCCCCCTTCCATTAGGTTTTTTCCGGTTTGATTGCTTAATGTTATGCAACACGATTTTAGCACGAAATTTATCAAAATAAAATTTAGAATTTCAATAAAGGTTTTATTTCTAATTCGACCTTGTATTTAGCATTCTTTACCCTACAGTTTTTCGATTGCCAACTGGTTTAAAGGGAATACAAATAGAAGCACTACGATTATTTCAATCCCTTTACGGTGCAGGGCCTTCGTCATAGCGACTTTTAGTGCTAGCTAGTGGCTACCTACAAAATTATATGGAGCTTTTCCGTAAAAAACATCTCCTTAAACATTTCTAAAGACAATTTATGTTTCATGAATCTACAAATTTGCAAAGATGGCCGCCATTGATGGTAGTCGTTGAAAAGAAGATAAAAAGCAAGATGGACGCTTTTAAAATAAGATTATATAACACGTGTGCTGTATTTTATTTACGATATCCTACTTCCACTATACGCCAAGATGACAGGGCCTGTTTATTTAAGTGGACATAACTTGTTTGTGAATATAACTGAATTTTTTAAATATTAAAATGTATAACAGACGCTGCCCTCTCCCAAGTCGGCAAACTTGACATTTCGCTTGAGTGGAAAAATTGTGGCCACGCAATACATGTAGAAGGAATAGTATACTATAACGCGATTGGCAAACATCAGCGCAACCTTCCCGTCTTAGGTGAAAATGAAAACTATCGTTAGAGCAAGTTACAATTATCGCAATATTTCTTCGTCCCAGCCCCATTAAGGAGTTGATACCTATCAAAAGAATCTCAGGGCGTGGAATAAAATGAACATATTTCCATAAATCCGTGTAAAATAAAGTAAAATAATTAATTTTACATCGAAGAAACCAATTAGATCAACACAATCTGGCTACGATAAATAGATTTTGGATTTTAAACTAATTTCTAGTTTCCATATTCGAATTAAAAAAAAGTTAATTGAATCAATTAATTCAATTATATTTCAAAGTGTGTTACATTATTCTCTTAAAACTGAGCATGTAGAAGTTTATATCAAAAGAAAAATAGATTCGGATTAAAGCTACACGCCTTGAATATCCAATTTTAAGTGCATGAACATGGGTTTAATATGTCACGCATTGCGGTTGTTGAAATGAAGAAAAAAAAATAAATTACAAAAACGTTAGCGATAAAATCCAAATATAACCACAAGTGTTTTAGCAAAGGCCATTAGAGTTCATACAAGTATGAAAGCCAAATGAGTAATAATTCCTCTGACATACGCCAGTAACGTTTTTAAAATACATTTTACGGTGTTTGTTATATTTGGTTTTATTGAATGTTTTCGGGTACATGAAATAATAGTTGTGAACTATGGGATACAACGTTTAATTTTGATATATAACGTGAAACAATTATAAACCTTGATAAACCCACGTGTATGCATAGTTTCGCAATCCATTATTTAACCAATACGCAGCAATATTGTCCCAGTTTCCGGCAATCGATTGTGTCATGTCTGAGTCTTTCTGTGCACGAATGCATGCATTCACCACCATGGTGGCGACATAGTTGTCTCTTTAAACCAAATTTGAGTTAAAAACATTCTTATTTTTGTACAAACTCAAAAGCATTTTAATTAAAATTTAAGTCTCACCAATTCTACGGGAACAACACCGTCTACGTAAAGATTCGCGGGAACTACATCGCCTTCGAAAAAAAACTTGGGAAGATCACCTTAAATATATTACGCGAGATTACGTATTAAAATAAAGTAACGAAAATACTTTCATTGGGAGGACGACAATTACAGGAAGAAGAAAATTTATGGTTATCCCCTAAAATATTCCCCACTTTCCCTAGAAATCTACACGGCACTGATCTTGAGCAATTTACGACAATGCCATTACGTCACGAACTCAAAACTAAAGTTTGATGCTTTCAAGTCTATCGCTGATGAATTTAGGTCTAATTTCTAACAGTGACAATTGCGTTATTGAATCGATAAAAATCATTTTCGGAATAATGATACATTTTCTTTGATTACAATTTCGACTAAAACTTACCGACAACTAGAAATATCATAGTTGAAACGATTAAAAGAGCGATCAATGTTCGATGATGCATTTTGTTTGTGATTTTGAGATTTCACAACAATCTGAACCGAAATAGAATATGATAATCTTAAGGCAAGAAGAAGAAACAATTGACGATATAATTACGAAGATACTCGTTATGTATGTTTATTTATTTACGCGTAAAATATATTACCAATGATATAATAGAAAGTTACACTGTGAATGAGCGTCTATTAATAGAGCTTAGCCGCCAACGAAGGGAACGATCGTGGGCGGAGTTTCATAGCTATAGCCTGTGGAAAAGCGTTCAGCTCAAGCCTTGATCGGTCGCTTCGTTAGACGGTTCTCAGTTGCCTTGGACCTTAATAATGAAATTTTGCGCATCATATTCTTGATATATTAGATATTGTCATAGCATCACCCGGTTTGGGTTACGCCTGTATTAATGATTATAACTGCGTTCTTACTATTGTGTTCCAATTATAATACATACCTAAAACACTCACATAAAATCACTAAACGTTTTGTTCTTCAAGATCAGTTTTAAAATACCAAGCTGATGTTCAATTAAAACGTAATCTTAAAATTATTTAATTACTGTAATCAATTATAAAAAATTAACGTACGTAATTGACAGTTGACGTTAAAATTCATTAAATCGTTAAAGGAGGTGAAGGGAAAAATTAACTGATTTTTTTAATTGATTCTGCTTCTAAAAAGAAGACATGTTTGTGCAGTAAACATACAGAAAGTTTCTGAATTGTAAAAAAAATGAAAGCTTCCGATTTTGGCATTCAGTTAAAAGGAGAACCTTCGACTAATGAAGATACGCTCCATTTTTGCCTTAATAAAAATAGTAAAATTTTCCTCTTCATCCTCCCTTTATAAAAAGTTGCTATATATAATTTTAAATCACTTTTCATAATATATCGGGGTAATCACTCAATATAGTCATCACTGCAGACGAATTTAAAGCTCTTTGGTCATATCATAGGCATAATCTTGCAAAGTTTAAAAACGCTATCACGGTATTTTCTATGAAAAAAACCAAAAGTATTGAATATTTTCTATACGTTTTCTACGCGATATTAATATTTTTAACCAACTCTAATTGAGACTATTCCAGTCCAATTAATATCGAAGGATGCCGAATACAATAGAATAATTATTTGTAAATAATAATCTCTACTGTCCCGAGAATGAACTCTAAATACTAACCTCTTCTAGACGAGAAGCGAATTAACTTTACTATATATACACGTTACGTAAACGATTGTGACGTTTTTAAACGATATACGTTGCTTTATACACCTACTTGACACATTTAATTAAGATAGAGAAATAATGAGCATAAACGTTTAAACCCATGAGGGAGGAAGTTCACCCTTCCCCATTAAGATTTCAATAAAGCTTTTACATTTATTCCGACCTTGTATTTAGAATTCTTTACCCTATACTTTTTCGATTGTCAGCTGGTTTAAACCGAACAACTATTACGTTTATTTTCACCTATATACGGTGCAGAGCCTTTGTATTAGCGACTTTTACAGCTAGCTGTCTAGTGGCTTATTGTGGTCACTTATCCCTTTAACATTTCTAAAGAAATGAACCTTTCCCGAATCTACAAAATTTCGAAGTGTTTCGTGGCAAGTTGTTGACCAAATTACACTAAGACCCGAGTCGAAATCGGTTCAATGCTTGCGTGGTTCAGAAAATAAGAAAATTTGCTCCAATCTACAAGTTTCAGCACTATATTTAAATACTGCACTTTATTTTCTATGGTTTCAGAGCCGAAATTAGTTTTCTTAATTAGCGACATTGTTACGAAGCGAAATAAACAGAATCTTATTATTTCAATTAGAAAATTATGAGGTTATACCACTAAATTAAATTGACCAGCCGTCTATTAACTCCTCGCTTAAAGTCTAATAGTGGGAGGATAATGAAGAGATGCGCAACAACCACGGAGAGACCTCGTTACTTATTTTGTCAACCAAAACAAGAGCAATAGGGGGGCCTCCGGAGTCCGTCGGCATTCCGCGCGTATTAGAGGAGACACTCTTAAATTTTGAGTCGTGACGCGATCGAATGGCACGTTTAATAAACAAACTCGAACAGACTAAAGGAATGTCCCGAATTAGATATTAACACGGATTTGGTACGCGGGTGGGGGGAGATAAGAATATTTGAACACGTTATAGCCGAAATATTTCGTGAGACAGTGCCAGTTAAATTCTCCGCCCGCGGGGCTTATTACTAACCAGGTCCTCTCGGAACAAAATTATCGCTACCATAAAAGCTGAACTGCCAGACGTTAACTACGTTCCTCGTTGCGCTATCTCGTTAATTTACTACTTATTTTGTTGGTCCTCGGATCTCCGTATACGAGATTGTCGCCGAATGGTTTCGGGGGTGCCCCGTTTCGAGCCTGGCGCCTAGCCGCGTACGAGCGATTCCAACGTAGCTGCCAACCCAACTCCGAGTCGTCGTCTTCTCCCGCGTACGGCGCCGTCTAGATTTTGATAAAGTGCGCGAAACCCCGTCGTTGAAATGGATACGCTATAGTTGAGTCAACGGATCTACCGAGTTAATGGCCTAACTCTGCCCTGTGTCAAACGCTAACTCGATGACAGTCAGCCAAAGGACGATAAAAGTTACGAGCATCGTCAAGAAATCTCCTATACGTTTGGCTTCTTCTGAGAAGCGCTTAAATACTTTGTTTCGTGCTACGTTGTATGGGAGCGGACATATCAACTCAACCGGTACCCATTTTGTCTCCCTCCGAAAGCCTTGTACCGTGGTTTTCTGTCAGTCCCACGTTTTGTCGCGTGAAAAAGACAACAACCTTGGCAGCGTCTGTTAGGGGCTTGCGCTGCGAACCAAAATTTAGGCAGAAGACCATTGTTTAAGGTTGATAAAATAAGTTGGCAGACACAAAATGAGTGCATTCCAAAACAAACCAAACGGGTGGTTGAAAAATAGGTTGAAAAACTGGTGTACAAATCTCTTAAACTGAATTCAGATTTCTTAAGAGTTTGAACTGCACGTAAAGATGAACTCTAAGAGTGTAGACGCCTTGATCAAGGGTATGACTTGTTCTTGTACAAGGGAAGGGGTTGAAATAAATCAAAGCTTATATTAAGGGTAGGGTGACTCCGACTAGTCTGTTCCGACTAATCAAATCTCCGCGACACGTGCTGCGGCATACTCTTTAAATCGCGCACAATCGTGCGTACAACAGTGCGTGTCGTGGATATTTTATGAAGCCAATGGTGTGGAGTATTTTAATTAGTCTGAGGTTATTTTTTATTTGAATGCCAAAACCTGAATCTTCTTCGATATTTTTCCACAATTCAGAGACGGTACATGCATGTTTAAATAAGCGAAAAAGTCTAGTTTTTTCCCCCCGTTAAATTATTCAACCAAATCCAAAGACGTAAGTATTGAAAAATCAATATGGAAGGGCAAGTTCTTGAAATGTAAAATCGCGGACCCGAGGCCAAAAAATGTATAAAGTACCCAAGTATTAAATAATGAAATTTTTGCCCATTGAAATACAAAATCAATTTATAAGCCCTATTTAAGTTAACCACAACCCATTTAAGATGGCACTAACTAACCAGCAAGCACGGTGGTTTATCAATCAAGATTTCCTTCAAAATCAATATCTAAATTATTCATTTTCTGCATTTTCCTGTTTGACCTCACCACAGCTATTTAAAAGCAGTTAATTAATTTAATTAAAGAGCCTGGTTAATTAAATAACAGGGTTATATATAGAATTCTCTTAAGATTTTAAAGTATATAAATGGAACCGAAAGAAAAAATATACAAAACCTAAGTAGATTGCAGTAGATTGTAATTCAATCGCGTGTATAGTAATTACGTTTAATTTTTGGTCATAAAATATTGGTTTTGATATAATAATTTTATATATAAAGACATAACCTTGATACGCGAGATAGCTAGTGCTTAAAAGCTCCCCTTGAAGAGAACCAAAAATGTTTTCTCAACAAGTTTGTAAATAAACTTCCTTCGGTAAATTTACCAACAACTTGGAGCAAATTGATTTTCATTTTTGTAACATCATCAAGAGCTGCTTCTCGATTTCACACTTTATCTTCTTTCAATGAAAGTGTATTACAATAAGAACAAATTGACGAGACCCGAGAACGTTGGAACAGGTTCCAAGAATGAACAAGCTTGATTTCTAGCGCCGAAATTTATCATTTAACATTAATGTGTTCTTGATCACACTAAACACGATATATAAAGTTTATTAACGTAGGATTTTATATAATTAAAACTCATGTTTTGCGGATTAACATTTTAAAGGGAAACTTGGAGGTAAAAATGAAACAGCGTTTGAATTATTTTCGGAATCATTATTCGAGAAATTTCTCACTATGTTTAGACACCTTTTTGGTGTATAAATTAATATCTAAAGTTGATTAAAGTTTAAACAAAAGGATATATAAATTCGGGCCAATCATACTATTTCAGCCTTCAACATCGCTTTTAATGTCCTAACATTAAGAGAATAAGTCGGTGTCTGGTGCCTAAGACCTTGGGCATCAAACACCGACCTATTCTTTCAATATTATGACATTACAAGAGCTATTGGAGGTTGCTATAATACGATTGACTGAGCTATGACTAAAATAATTAATTCGTTATTCGTCGTTTGATTTGAAAACAATTTAGGCTTAAAATCAGACTATACGGTAAGTTAGTGTCGTTATAACCAGGGAGAAACGGCGGACATAGGCCTGCAAGTTTGACTCCGCAGTTACTCCTTGAATAAATTAATATTAATAAGATGAAACTTTTTTTCTTATTTTATTTTTTTTTTTTCTTGAGGGACGAAATACTAACTTAATTTTTTTTTAATACTCTACAACGTTAGTGGTTTTATATTAGATCCCTAGAAAAC
This sequence comes from Odiellus spinosus, assembly GCA_963920705.1. NCBI lineage: Eukaryota > Metazoa > Arthropoda > Arachnida > Opiliones > Phalangiidae > Odiellus > Odiellus spinosus. The sequence continues at coordinate 15,540,379 of OY987228.1, read as the reverse complement.
CGTAAATCACGTTAAAGTTGGACGAAACTAGGCTTTTGGAACTTAGCATCGGATACTCAAATCGGCGAGTTCACGTGAAATGACATAACAAGGTAGGATACGACGGAATCATACACTATGATAAACGCAGTATCTGAGAAAAAAATAGTAGTAAACCTTTTCCGAAAAAGTGCTAAGGCGTGTACCGGTTACTTTAGAAACTAATTAATAGTTATTTACGGCGAGGTTTGATGAGTCCCGTGGTAAAAGTTTAACTGAAGGGGCCTTCACAAAGAGCGTAAATACCTATAATAGAAGATACACCCTGAGAGATCATTTGGATTTTTTCGAAGGTTTTGAAATTTTGTAGATTTTTCGTGGTTTATAAGCCAATAGGAATATACGAGCCTTCACCACTACCCTGATAGAGGGAAGTTTAGCTAATAACCTTTCTAATACCGAGAGCAGAAACTTGGGCTTTTCTTTCTCTTTCTCTTTAATATGGGTAAAAGTTAATGCGCGTCTACTGAGCCTTCATAAACAAATTCTGACGCAATTTCTCCCAGAGCACTTGACGTATCATAGAGTAATATTGGCTGCCAATAGAAGCAAAATTTAACACGGAATATAGCGCCTAGCGGGTGGTTATTGAAACATCCACTGGTTAAAAGTTCCAATAAGAACACTCAAAGGATGCCAATTTTTACGACGACATTTCACGGTCAAATTTCTTGTTAACATGGACTCACTAGAGAAGAGGGGGCACGAACTTTTGATAGGAAAATTCCGGGACAGAATAAATGGTCAGGGGCAACGGAAACGGGGGTAGGGGCTTAACCCCCCCCCCTCAATCGTCGGACCTGGGCTAACTGAACCCCATATAATTTGCCCTTCACCAACTTATTCAAAAAACACATTTCAATATTTTCGTTCATGACATTCTAAATAATTATCTTAAACTCAAAAACCGAAGACCAGTTTGCTGTTTTAAAATATACCTGTATTATTAATTTATTTTAATTATATTATATTTTATCTGATTTGATATTTAATTTTTTAAGTTAAATTAAGTTTTAATTTTTACTGAACGCAGGCTTAACGCGGATTTATGGGACAACAAAAGTTTTAGTTGTCAACTTCATTCTCCCGCTTTAACGTACGAAAAAAAAAAAAGGAAAATTTCGAATCCTTTGTTTAATAATACATCATCATATGCAAAGAATATTTTTAAATTTATTATTTTTTACTCCCATCTTCGTGAACCAAAGAAGGCGCCTTTATAAGAAAAACGTGCTCTTCTTTTAACTTAGCCGTAATCCTAGACGTAATATAGGAATAGTCCCTCTAATTAACAAAGTACGCCCTCTATATACATTCGTGGCGGTTCACCTCTACAACGAGATAATGATACCAATTGATTCCATCCCCACCCTTACCATGACCCTAGGTAACTAGAAACAATGCGGTAAATAGACCAACTAGACGCCGGTAAAGCTTTAGTCACGTGACCTAACTATATTTTTATTACGTGATTTAAGTATAATCCTCAATCAATTTGTCCAAGCAAACTCGTTTCAAGAAACTAAAGCAGAGTTCACACTAAAGACTGAAACCATTTTTATCCGATTTTATAAAGTTCAAATTGAAATATTTTGAGGTCAACAGAAGTCTTTAGTCAAAAAAAACTAATTATTAACTTTAAAAGTTAATTTTAAAATTTAAAACAGTTTGAAAACGTTTTCAAGTCTCTAGTGTGAACGTAGCTTAAGCGTAAAGAGTCTTAAAAAAATTTGGGAAAGATGCTATTATATATCTTACGCGGTTTTACAAGTGGAAACTCGAGTAATTCACCTACTCATCTAATAATGAAGTCACACTTAAAGTAAGCAAAGTGCAAATACTTTGGGATCCTCTAACTCCTTAGTTAATTCAATTAGCATAACATCATGGTTCAAGTATTCCGTCCATACATATCCTATAATTTAATTTCGTGACTTTTTCTCGCCTTTCTCACAGAATGGCCGGCTGCGAGTAGATTCTGAAGTATCTACGATCGTCTGACCAGAATTCAAGAAGTCATTTATGCACGTAAGAACATAGGGATAAGTATCTGGTATCATATACTTTATGGCCAACATATGACAATAAATTCCATATTCTCTTCATTTTTTCGCGTTTCTTCCGTTTTTAATAATATTAAAAACTATTTTTAACTAAAAACTTTCAGGAATCAATATCGAGTATGAGAAGATGGGTTTTTGGTCCCTTATTCTTAGTCTGACAACGAAGATCCGTTTGTCCCAAAGAGAAATGGACAAACACATTTAACAAGAATTTTTAGAACCGGCGTATATGTTTAGCTCTTAGCATACCGTGCGAGGAAGAATGGTTAGGGTGTGGGAGTAAAACTCGGATATGTACGAAGGAAGCTGAGACGCTGCTGGGGCCGAGATCGCCTCGCTGAACTAGAGAGAGGAAGACCGAGGAAGACCTTATATAAAACCAGGTGAAAGAGGGGACGGAGCGTCATTTGAAAGCAATCTCGCTAGTGAAAGAGTCGGGGATAAAATCTGGGAAAATTTGGTGCTGATGGCTCATTTTCGCGACTTGTCAAAGATCGAGATATTCACTCCGCATTTATATTAAGCGAACATCAATTCGGCTTTGTCCGAATATTTCGAAATATTCCACGAAAAACTTTTTGAATTTCTTCCCCAATTCTTGAAAAGTCAATTCCCAGAAATCTGAAGTACCCTTTATCAATTTAAATAATAATTAATACGATAGAATTTTCATTTTCTTTCGAGTGAATTATTTTTCTCCCGCTTTTCAATTCTACACATTAAAAACCCAAATTGCTTTTTATTTTTGGCTGGTACCGAAATAATAACTTTTATCATGAAACGCGCTCTGAAATCCACGACGTTAGCGGCGCTCTGCACTCTGATCTTTATATCGTTAACGTCTTGTTCACCTGTTTCAAAGGTAATTGATTTTTGTTTAATAATTAATGTGGCGCTACAGGTAGGCAAAAAGCTCCAGAAGTTTAAATCTAAATATAATTTTGTATGATCAGCGAAAGCGGATTTTACGTAAAAATTGTGAATACTTTTTGCTTTAACTTTCAAAATGATTTGTATTAACTCGAACAAAACGTTGAAATTATATTTTTTTACGCGTCTTTAACAATTTTAGGGTATGTCTTATCATTAATTTTTCATTAAATATAATTTTTTATCATATGTTTAAAAACTTTGAACATACGATAAAAAATTAAAAAGTGAGGGACGGACACTCTTGAAATCGTTGTACACTTAGTTCACCGAGTTCAGCTTTGGTAGAGCATAGAGCTCCTCAAAACATTGTACACTTGAGTTCGGGAGCGTCTGTCCCTATAGTTTAGTTCAATCGACCACCGTTTTCCAATTCATAATCTCATTTGCAAGACTCCGTGATCTCTCTCGGCGTTAATTTTGAGCCAACCATCTAACCTTATAAGTCTTAAGATAAACAATTGCTTAATTAGGGTAAATTAATTAATCCAGTCTCCATAAACCAACTTATATATCTTCCCATCTAAATACATACGACTAATCAAAATATAGATTATTCAATTTATTAGTAATCAAAGAGGCTGTGGATATTTCAAAATTACTTACGAATGCTTTCAGATACTGTTTACGCTAGCTCTACCGAAGCCGCGAGTATACAAGACGCTTGAACTCAATGTTATAGTTCGTTTACAAAGGGATAAGTTTGTGTACAATCTTTTCGATATCAAGGAGTACTCCTTATTACGAATACAACACGGTTGTAATTGCAAAGTTACATCGAGATTACTTTAGATTGATGTATGAGAGAAAAATAGAAGTATCTTATTCGCAGAGCCCCCCATATTTTATTAAACAGGGTGAACATGAACTTTATGTCTTTGGGGTGAATCCCCTCACTTAGCAATGATATTAATCATTTTAATCATGACGCAATTTTAAGCAGCAACTGGAATTATTGTTTTAGAATTAAATTATAATAATAAAAGTTAATTACAAAAGTTTATTAGTGTTCCAGTTATTAATAAACTTTGAAAAGTCCTCGAAAGCGCCAAAAAGTTTGTTTGTTCAGTAAGCTACAAGTTCCCAGAAGAAAAGTTTCTGAACAATATCCCATTAGTTAAAAAAAGGTGTACCTTAAACCCTTCGTATATTCCTCCACAGTAAAATTGAACATAATTCGTTATAAGGGAGAGAGAGTAAATATCAGAGGGATCGTGCTAGCACATAAGAAATCCTTCTAGCATACAGATTTGTCCACTTACCCGCGGAGCACTTAAAGCTCGTTTTAACACGAGCACGGAAAAAAACGAGAGCAAATATCGATAACTTCCATTAATTCTTCCGAGAAGTTCACAACTCAGATTAATGATTTATGTAAAAGTTTCATACCGTAATATAATAACTTGAAAGACATTTTAATTCTATGGCATACGACAAAATGTGAAGTATATAACACGAATATTTTGCGAGTAAATCTTAGAATTTGATGTTTGCAAATGATTACGAAGCATACCAGAAAACTAAGCAAACCCTCGACTGGGGCATTTTATTGAAACATCAAAGCACAAAAGCAATTATGAAATTTTGTCTAAAGGGAATATAAAGTTATGAAACAATTGCTATTAGAGAAATTTTAAAATTATCAATAAATAGGGAGGAGGCAATACTGATCTTAAATCTTATAGTAGAGAAAAGTCAAATGGTCTTTCCCCCTCAAGTGGGGATTTGTCCTCTGGCTAGAGTTAATTGTATTTAATTTATGAAGTATTAAATTTTAATTCAAATTTTCAATTCTTTCTCTATTTAATAATTAAACACGTATATTTATTGAACATTTGGTCACGTATTGTAATTGGATAACTTTTAGTGAATTCCACAAGAAGATATTCAAATGGAGCAATTATAATCACGTTACTTATAGTTAACGACGTGACACGTTAAATCTCTTGATATTATTACTCCATGGAAACGAGTTGTTTCCGCTAAAATTCTTAATTATTTTCAAAGGCGTCATAAATATTTACGCTCGTGATGAAACATTACTAAATTTTAACTATAGTGTTCAAAAACGTTGTAGGATTTCTCTTGGCATACAAATGCGAGAAAATTGTTTCATTACTTCATTATACCTTTAACTTAAGAGCTCCGCGGTTGGAGCACCGAGTACGACCTGCGTGAACCACATCTTCCCAATTCAGATAGCTTCGAACAAAGGCATTTGAGTACAAAGACGTACGTAAAAGACAATATTCAAGGGGCTCGTTATGTATCCCCTTGAGACACTTTAAGGTGAAATATCAGAGTTCAAGAACTGCCTTGACGTACGCGTTAAGTTACCGTTACATAACTCCCGGCTCATATGGGTATGATGCTAAATCTTTCAAGTTTATGAATAAATTAGCGTCTAGGGAAAACCAATGCTTAAGTCAATGGCGAGACTTTGATATTCCACGATTTTAACATTACGAGAATAGGAAGTACCATATAGGAAGTTGTTAGGTTGCATTCTCCCTTCTGATTTAATCATCTAATAACCCCAAAAGGATATATAATAGCACTTCTAAGGGATAAACTTAAGAGCTCTAAAAGTTCAGAAGCTTTTGAAATTGGAAAATTACGCGGGAATTCTCTTTTACGAGAGTATACCGTAAATTACAATTACCTTGGTAATTTACTGATTTAGAAGTCTAGATACACTCCTATCTATTGTATTGATGCGGTGCTGATACGAGAATCTTAACCCAATTCCCTGAATTTTTTCTCTTTCCTAATTTAGGGGTCTGCTTCCAAGGTAAACTTGAAGAAAAGTGAGAAAAAGAGTAGTTTCTTAATTTGGATCCATTAATAAAATTAAGATATAAGCAGCGTTGAAGAACTTACGCGCCAATAGACTTGCAGGTTTCGCCTTAAAAAGTTGGGGATGCCATTGCAAAATTAACTATTACCTATTATCACGGTGATTTAGGAGGTTTCCATTGAAAAATAATCATGTTTTCACTTGCCCATACCTATAAAATTTGCCTCCTCTCTCTCTCCAATCTTTAATACAATATAATGAAACCGACTATATCGGTAGGAAACATCCAAATATAATATACGTATCTATACCGAACACCCTTTAAAGGGACTAAATCGTAGTTTAGATGCACTAGAATATCCATCCGCGGGGGCTATACTTTTGTAAGGTTTATAAGAGAATACCACGCATTGCGGGAATTTCTAGGTAATTAATTCAAATAATTAAGTGTTCTTATCATAATTATACCGATTTTTTTTTCGCTCAGAGATAATACACTTTCATTTTCTTTTATTCAAATTATTTTTTTGAAAATAATTATCCGTATCAAGAGGCTTTAAAAAACTAATTAGCGAATATTCTTCTTCCCATTAAAGAGATAATTCAACCTGACAACAAAGCCGCGTTCACACTAGAAACTTAAGAAATCGTTTTTATCTGTTTTAGAAAGGTCAGATTGTAAAATTTTGGGGTCATGCAGCTGTAAAGATCATTAGTCCAAAAATTCCAAACCGTTTGGAAAAGGTTTTAAAGTCCATAGCGTATCAAAATCGATAATATCAAACCGATATTTGTGTCGCTCGGAATCCATTTAAGCGCCATCCGTTCACATATCATCTTTAAAACTAGCGGCGAGAATTTATCTCGGTTTTCGGCTTCGAAATTTACACTTTTTCTTACGCTTATGGAAAGCCACCTTTAAATCAATTTTAACGATAAGAAGTCGACGTAAAGTCACTTGTTGTTCGGCTTCGTATATAATCAAGAGAGTTTTAACCTCAACGAGAATAACCATGAGATAAGAGTTTTGAATTTATAATTAATCATCGCTTTTGCTTCAACTAGCCTCCAATCCAATCAGTTTAAATCCTTAAAAATCTCGAAATTTCTCTTGAAAAACGACAAAATGTCGTACCTGCAGATTTCAATATTTCTGATATACGTGCCAAAATCTCAATTACAAAATCTTGTAAGGGATCTAAAAGTTTTCGAAATCTCAGTCAAAGTCCTTAAAATTAAAATCCTCAGCAAGAAAATACTAAAAGTGTACGACATCTCAAAAAACAAATATTAACTTAATCAGAAACTATGATTTTAATTATTTGGTCGTTAACATTATTTTAAGTGAATTAGGTTTCATTTATTCTAACGAAAATGAATCGTTAAAAATGATTAGTTAATCTTCATTCTACCTTCGAAGGTTTTGTTAATCCGCACATTGATTGCAACCCTTATAGTTTAAAATAAAACTTGGTCTTAACCAAGTTGCAATAAAATAGTGGCTAATTAAGAATGGAGCCCGACAGCCTTTGTAACAACCATAGTCAATATTTCATAGACAATAATAAATTCGGGTTTCAGTCATTTTAATTTGATTCTGGAAATCGATTGATTTAATTGTGAAACGGGACCTCGTTAATCACGAGCAGCGAGAAGTTTTTGAAAAGGAATATGTAAATTGATGGAAAAGTTTTGGGTTCCACTATAAAATTATACCCGCAGCCCATTTCAACTCGAGTTCGTTGCACGAACAAACCTATAAAGCTATCCTTAAATTATCTCAGATCGATTTGTTAACGAAAATCATCTTTTTTTGATTTAGACTACGCTATTTTCTTCTCTACGCTCGTTACGTGTGTTACATCTTTCACGAATATCTTTCACGCAATCAAAATTTGCTTTGCTCTTTCGCTTATTACAGAGCCTGATCAATTAGGGAGTATGAACTCAAAAGGTCGCAAAAATCTGTTGAAATTCCAATTAACTGTGAAGCGGTTATAGCATTAATTATTCTTCATGATATAATTATCCCTAAACTGCTTCCATTTTGCTTATTATTCCTTGACTAAGACGAAAATATAAGTGGATTAATTATTAAAAGCATCAAAATCGTATACATCAGTTACTATGCATATATATTTCATCATTTTGAAAACGCTGATACAGACAGATTGCGTCTTTGTATCTACTATTTATTTAATTGGAGTGGATATAATGGTAGATCTGGAGTTTAGATCTCAATTCCACAACTCGAGGAAAACTTCATTAATTACTTAACTCTCTCGCCAAATCATATTCTCGTCGATATAGATTCTAGCAGAGATCGGAAATCTGGCTCTAAGGTTTGAGAATGATTTAAAAAAATCGCGCCAAAGATTTTTTCTTCGTGATCGGAGGCTTATATGTGCGAATACACCACTTTGCTCTTCCACTGTGCGCATGCCCGCGCTCGAAACGCTTACTAATGGCGAAAAAAAGAACGTTCACTTGGTGAGGCGCGCGTAGTATCCCGTGTATTACCCCATGCAGGTTTTTTTCCCTGCCATTTTCACCAAGTGAAAGTTCACACTATGCCGCTATGGCGCCCCAAGTAATGGCTAAATGGTGTATTTATAGCTACGATCGCACCAGCATTTCTTAATCGATTTGAAACGATAAAATTAAATCGATATTCAAATCGCAAGGAATCGTTGTAATCGTCAGGTGTTCACGCATTATCTTTAAAAATCGATTTACTGTAGCTTCATCTATCGGTTGTTGAAACCGAATCAGTATGAAACTGGTTCCCGAAGCAGTTTCGAGAAATCGAATCAAATTGATTCGAGAAAAGATGGTTTCCTGTTCACACGACATAGCTATACGTTTTGAAACGGTTTAAATAGATTGCAAGGTCAAGTACGAACGAATCTTACGTTGTGTGGACAATGTTCGCTAAAGACGAAAGAAGCGCTCGAGCGTTACGTAACAAGCAAAGCAAAGAAAGTCACGTAGTCTGGACGTTACTTTCAGCAAGAAGGATCAGATAAGGAGAGGAAAAGTGGGAACGGCGCGGCTCCTACTGCGTCGGCCTAAACTCCCACTCTGTGAGAACGGGGGTAGAGATGCTTCGTGGTAAATTGTTGTCACGTGGGTAAAACGAATCCTTTATGAGACGCGCTAGCTAGCGACCACGTGACAACAGTTTACCTCGAGAATTTCCTATCCCCCCCTTTCCACCCGAGTGGGAGGTTGGCTCTTCTTTCTCTAACTCAACACAGCCCCACTTTTCCTCTCCTTATCTGATCCTTCTTGCTTTCAGAAAGTATAAACGCGTTCGTAAGCGCACGAGTAATCTAAAAAACTAACTGAAACCACTTGCGGGTACAAACTGAATTTTAAAACAAAATTTCACGCGACTGTAAGCTCACGAGAAGTTCAAAATTGTTCCCGGCTTCTGCTTTGAACATGCTTTTAAGCATGCTCGCGCCTTTAAATAAGAACTATATAGTTTCTAGATTCTGAAGTACAAATTGATTTTGGATTAAAGCTTTTTTTGTTCTGAAATGAGCTTATATATAACCGCTGAAGAATAAAAAAAATGTATTTTTTTACACCCGTAAAAGAAAATTTAATTTTGGTCGATCGAGTGGCAAGCTAAATATAAACTTTTTTACATTAACTTTTACAATTTTTGTCATGTCAATATTCAAAATAAGATGCCGTATAAAGCTTATCATATAAACGGATAAGACGTTGTTTATACTAAAATAACCAAACACAAAGACGCAAACCAATGAAAAAAAACTTTATAAAAGCCTTTCTTTGGATAGAATACGGTACAATACATTTCCATTAAGTCTAACAAGGGCTTCGGGCGATCCGTGTTTTCGAAGTAACAAAATATTCAAAATCACATTTTTGATCTCAATTTTCAATCTCTTCCACCGAAATATTTTTTAAAAATTGGGCTGTCACAGTAAGAATGCATCAGAGCAGATTATGGGGGTCGTTTTTAACCATTTATTCGGTTTAATTACTTTAAAATCACGGCAATATGATAAGCGCATTAGCTTGTAAACAGAATGAAGCTTATTATAATTCCTACGTGCTGAAATTTAAACTGATTTAGACAGTGACACCATATATAACTAAAAATAATAAGTTTTTCTCTCTCGCTGTCTCTCACGCTTATCACCTAAGCTTATAAAATGATGGATTTGATAAATTTAAATTTATACAGGGTCAAGTCACTCTCAAGATTAGGTAGGTGTACACATGGAATAACTAACCCCCTCTGGTTCTTCTATGCTACTGGTTTCATAAATGAGAACAAATCATGATTAAAATTACTAAATCGTGAATAAATGTAATTTTAACTCTTAATTAGTACTTGTTAAAAGAAAAAAGTTACGGGCATTTCAAGATAGGGATCATTTTTGGATTTTTGCTAGATTTCCATCAGTGGCGAAATAGTCGTTAACGAGTGGCTCATGTTAATTTTATTATTTTATATTAATCTAGGAAATGCCTTCTTTCTAATGGTGCAATCGGTTTATGCCTAGGTGTTAAAATAAAAAAGTTACGGCCATTTCAAGAGAGGGGTCATTTTGGGATTTTTGCTAGATTTCCATCAGTGGCGAAATAGTCTTTAACGAGTGGCTCATGTTAATTTTATTATTTTATATTAATTTAGGAAATACCTTCTTTCTAATGGTGCAATCGGTTTATGCCTAGGTGTTAAAAGAAAAAAGTTACTGCCATTTCAAGATAGGGGTCATTTTTGGAATTTTGCTAGATTTCCATCAGTGGCGAAATAGTCTTTAACGAGTGGCTCATGTTAATTTTATTATTTTATATTAATTTAGGAAATACCTTCTTTCTAATGGTGCAATCGGTTTATGCCTAGGTGTTAAAAGAAAAAAGTTACGGCCATTTCAAGATAGGGGTCATTTTTGGATTTTTGCTAGATTTCCATCAGTGGCGAAATAGTCTTTAACGAGTGGCTCATGTTAATTTTATTATTTTATATTAATTTAGGAAATACCTTCTTTCTAATGGTGCAATCGGTTTATGCCTAGGTGTTAAAATAAAAAGTTACGGCCATTTCAAGATAGGGGTCATTTTGTGATTTTTGATAGATTTCCATCAGTGGCGAAATAGTCTTTAACGAGTGGCTCATGTTAATTTTATTATTTTATATTAATCTAGGAAATACCTTCTTTCTAATGATGCAATCGGTTTATGCCTAGGTGTTAAAATAAAAAAGTTACTGCCATTTCAAGATAGGGGTCATTTTGGGATTTATGATAGATTTCCATCAGGGTCGAAATAGTCTTTAAAGAGTGGCTCATGTTAATTTTATTATTTTATATTAATCTATGAAATACCTTCTTTCTAATGGTGCAATCGGTTTATGCCTAGGAAGTTGATATGAATCACGATTAATTCATGAATCACTTTAAACGCTTCAATTTACGGAATTTTAGTTGTATGTGAGTATATGATATTTATCAAATTCATTCTGGTCCGATTTTCTGAGGTTAATTAAAAAAGTATCTTTAATAAAAGAACGTTATTTAAAAATTAAAAGATTATCTTTAACTAATCAGTAATCCAGATTAACAATTAAATCTTTTATAATATTTAATCTCAATTAACTTTAAGAATGACCCGAAAGTGAAGGAGTTATAAATAATTATTAACTTAACTGATCTTGAATATAGATCTAATTAAGTTTTATTTCTAACGTTTTTTTTTTTTAAGAATACCTCTACTCATCGTAGGAAGTAATTGGAAATTGTGAGATCAAAGTTAGTTCTAAGTCATATTATTTGACGTGGTCTCGTTTACCTTGGCTTCGCTAGATTGCTACAGATGAAACTAAGGTAAACAGAGAACGGAGAAATAACTAGTCCTCGGCTATTAAGCGGATAGACGCTTGGCAAGTCTGTACAACGTACCATACAGTATCGTATATACGTAACTAGGATCAAGATAGAGTAATCTCGCAGAGGCTCAAGAAAAGTTCCCAAGATATTTGCTAACAAGTGGAGTTAGCAACGACTTTAGTTTTTACTATACGAAGTTTAATATTGTTTGTCATTTTGCCTCAGATTTTCTCATTTTGACAATTTATTTTAAACGGAGATAAACAACCTAACAACAAGTGATTCTTTATCGATTCCTTATCGTTCAAATAGTCCTTTAGCATACCATTAAAACAATTAAAACTTGGATGGAAAATAGGCTTTGCGCTACATTCAAGGATATCCTGAATTTCTTCGCATTGATACGTATAATACATACAAGAATCCATTCAGGTTCCATAAGAATATGGGAGCATACCTTTAGCCTCTAGTACCATCCTCCCAAACTTTGTAACAAAAGTTCGTCTGCAATTTTCCCAACATTTGTACGCTTAGATCTTTTTTCGGTCGGCTCCATTTTTATTACCCAAAATATTATGTCAAGGTCGTTAGTGGCGTGGGTTAATAATAGATATCAGGAGCGATTTACTTGAAAAAATCGATTCGAAGCAGACGAACTTTTGCTACAAAGTTTGGGAGGATGGTTATTGAATCGCGGCCCTCCCATATTCTTATGGAACCTGAATGGATTCTTGATACATATGATACGGACTGTATAACAGAATAGCCGCGTTCATACTAGACCTTGGAATCGATTTAAACCGCGTCAAAACGTTTCGCATGAGTCGTGTGAATGGGAAACTGTCTTTTCTCGACCAATCATCTCGTTGTATAGTTTAATTGGTATACGCGTTAAAATTAATAAAAATTAACAATAACGCGCTAAAATTCATGTGATATTATGCAAATTGAGTATGGACAAGACGAGAGATAATATTTAGGATTCTTAGATTCAATTTTGATTAGCAAAATAGCAATTCACGCATTCGCGCTTAACTTAATGATTGTAAGAAAGTTAACGTTTAATTTCCATATAATTTGATTTAACTGTGGCTTTTGAAGCGAAGACGTTTCTAATATATTTTTTAATTCGTTTTATATAAACAAAAATTGAAGAGAAGAAAAATTTTATTTAAAAGAACTGTTTTAAAATTAAAATTGCCTTCTTAAGACTAAATATTACATTATAGGGAAAGGTCCGAAATTGAAAATAAGGAAACGGAAAACGGACGAAGGTGGAAGAACACCTGACGTCATGTAACCCTCTTTCTGGGGGAGTGTTTGTAAATGGGTGAATAAGATAATTCACGACTTATCGGAAAGTTCAGGATCAGTCAACATAGCGTTTCCCTCGATTATAATTCTTTATTTTAACGTAATTAAACATTTAAACTTTTGTTTTCCATTTATAAAATTTTTCCCTATTATAAATATAATTATATTCAATATTCAATTTTCTTAATTTAAATAAGTCGAAAAGTATATTTTAAAGCTTACACCGCGTAGAGCGTTCCCCTTTCGAACGTTGCGGTATAGAATACAGCACCGTGTAAAAGCTATTTGCATATTACGTATTAACTTTAAACTTCAAATGGACTTGCCTCCTTTGAAACTCATTTAAATAAAGGTCACATTTAAAGTATATATCTAAGGATAATTTACACACGAGTCTTATCGCGATCACCTAGTCCACACCCAACTCAGAAAAGTTAGAAAAGTTATAGTTTTCAAAACTAATTTTAACACCTATATGATGGGTGAGAATTAAGTACATTCTGAATAGTACCTTTGATTTAGGATTTCTAAAATGTAAAGCACACTTAGGTGTTCCTCATTAAGGATCGAGTTCCATTTAAAGGGACCACGTTCCCATCAAAATATCGATTTTCTTACGAAGCTAGGCTAAGTAATATTACTTGGAAATGTATGAAAACTCTGTTTTGTAAAGGTGATATCGCTTAACTTCGTAACTTTGGTATACTTTAAATTAAATTTAACTAATGTTATATTCCTTTTAAATCCTAAGTCAAATTTTTAAAAAGAAATTAAAATAAGATATATCAAAGCTAGTTTTCCTATACGGGTTTTAAAAAATTAATATAGTACGATATCCCGCATGATGGAAGGATGATTTCAAATAAAATTTAAAATCATTTAAAATCAAGATCTTTCTTCTTCAATTGGATAGGTAATATAGAAAATGGAAAGCTACTATTGGATTCGGCTGTACATATTCGAAAAATGATCTCAAAGTGAGTATGAACTAATGAAACAAGTTGATTTGATAACGTATGCTAATAGAAGTCTAATGCCATAATTAAAAATTACTAAAACATCAGATTAAATATTAAAATTTAGGCCTTAAATTGTCTCTTCGATATATTTAATTTTAAATGAAAATTCAATTTGTTTATCGTTAGAATTCAACAAAAAATATAAAACTTCATAAATCTTATGGTTAAGTTTGATGGAAGTTATAGCATACGTTATAAAATAAATTTATTTCATTACTTCATTTTCTCTTTAAAGATATCTCTAAAAAAACGATTGTCCCATTTTAAAAATGATAGAAAACTAAGAAAGGTTTCTTGTTGACTTATGTGCAAAATACATGAATCGAATTTGATAGGATTTGTAGTTCAACAGTTTCGCAGATCCTCAAATAATGATGTTGTCAAAGAAGATAAAGTCAGGAACCATGTAAATTCTATACAACTTTTGTAAAACATTTTTCGAAACTATTTTTATCCCCTATAAGGTTTAACACTGCGTTTTAATCCGCCTTACGTTTAACTCTGTCGTCAAAATGTCTTGGATATAAAAAAAATCACATTCGTATTCTTATAAGCATCCCGAGAAAGGGAGACGAAACGTTTTGTGAAGCGGATGTTTGCTATAAAACGAAAATATTCCGCTACTACACTTTTCACAAATAGAAAATTTTACCCATTTCAATACAAAAATGAAATTCTGCCAAGGATCCTATATGTAAGAAGGATCGAAAGCGTGAGTGAAAAAGGTGGGGAGGGGGCGGGGGTTGTTTTGATTGGGTCATGCGCAGTAAAGTTTATTTCGGTTTTATCAAGGACAAATCTTAATCCCAGTTTTCAATCAACATTTTTCCTTTTCCTTTCCAATAAGATTGCATGCCAAACAGGGCCGTTGCTAGGCAGGGACCACTTCCCCTGGGCGCGATTGGGGTACCAAAATTGGTCTGGTTTTGTTATATTAGGTGGCACCAAAAACATTTGTTTGCCCCAGGCGTCATTTTATCTAGGTATTTATAAATCTGTTTCTCTGTCATTTGAAGGCTGTTCAGATTGGTTTAACTAAAAGCCCGACTTAAGCTTCGCTCTTATTAAGGCAAAACCTCGATCCTTGGACAATTAATCTTGATCGAATACGTGACCCCAGAACCGAACTTTTCTTTTTTCGAAGTGTGAGGAATTTCAGGAATTATTTTTCGAGGAAACAGAAAGAAGACGTCAAAGCTTTCTAAACAGCTAGCTCTCGATTGCTATTGAAAGTAGAAAGACTTTCTACTGTACATTCTACATAAAGAGTCCATGATTCTACATACTCGAGGGAAAGGGGTTTATTCGCCGAAGCGTCTATAATATTTTTCAAAATATTTTTATCAAAAGGAAAATATTATATTAGGGTTTAGGGGATGACTTTTTCGAGGCTATATTGAAATATATCTGAAAATACCAATTTCCTTATCGCTACACGAGTCTACATCGTCTAATTTTCGTTACAGGAACAATTATCTCCTAGTTTGTCAAGGAGTTCAATCAGAAGCAAACGACAATCTTCCGAAACGACGCAGTTCGAAGTGTTTCAGATAGAACCTGACGAATCAGGACGTAAGTATACAATTGAAATCCTTATACATACGCGAAACACAAAACAGTGGTAGCGCCAGGGGTAGGCTATAGCCACTCAAAAGGGCTTAGAAAACAAACGAAAGCGGCCTCAAAATCCTCTGAAAAGGTGCCAATAATTATAGTCGAGCAAAAAAAAAAAAGTTATCATCCTAGGGTACGTGTGAAAAAAATACTGGGTCGAACTCGCGAAATGTCCCGTGATAGTTCGCAGTTAAGTACCACAATTGGGATAGTAGGATAGAAATTTCAGATTCAAATAAATGTTGCCTCACTTGGAAATATTATTATATCTTCGGGTTAATTATAAAGTAAACAAATTTACGCGAAGGAATTATATGGAACCCCACAAATTACTTCATATCACACTCAATTCTTAACTGTTGGTATTAAATGATTCAATTTCAATATTGTAATTAACCACGATAAAACTAATATTCACACAAAAATAAAAACAAAGCAAACATGCAATTGGTATAAAAACTTACCAGTTTGAAGATCTACGATGAATGCTGTTGAGTTTATGATATCCAAAATAACGCGTAGGTCAGACAATGTTCACACTTCACGCGACTCGGAAAAAATACACGCACAGAACGCGAAAACTTTCAAATTCACAAACGCGAATAAACACACTCTTCGGGTCTTGGAAGGCACTAAACTATAGCTCGTTGGTAACCTTTACTATACCAGTGTAGGGGTTGAATATTTTTTAAGCGAATGGTCTTTCACATGCGTTTGAACTTGCTCTATCGGTTTCGAATACACGTCGATGCTGCATGACTCATCATTGTTTCATCGTTCGTTTACCTAAGAATTATTCAAAATAATTGTCTTTTTAAACTATTTGAAAACATAGTTGTGTCAAATTCAATTTTGTACTATTTAAAACAGAAATAGTGCTAAAATATATAGCCGAGATTTCGCTAGCCTAGCTAATTGTTTAAATATATATACATTTTTTTAAAACGGTGAGTAATATTGCGGCCTGAAAATAATTTGTAAACGAAGGGCTAGTCACTCTCAGATTCCCTGTACACCGATTACGGATTACGCGTAATCATTTTGGCACTGTTAAAGGCAGGGTTTAAATATTACCTGTAATCATTTGAGTACAGTAAAAGGTAAAGCCTGTACACCAAGTTACTGGCACATAGAAAATAAATGTAAAAGGAGTAGAAGCTTATTTAAAACTGGTCCCAGCCTTGAAATAGCCCGAACACTGTTTAATTCTTTTTCCGGAAATTAGAGCCATCTCTGATAGGGTGCGTCTTATTTTCCTTCCGCCATAGACTACAAATTATTTATTCAGCGACGGCGATCCTGGGATTTGGAAGTTTTGAAACTTTAAAACCAAGAATGTTTTTCTTTTCCTCTCGCGTTTTTGACCAACCCACATATCATTCACCTGTTACCCTTTTATATTCAGGTGGTCCCCCATATAGGTTTACAAACCCTTGTTACAAGCCCGTTTCAAAAACTAAATTATAATAATTCAACCATTTTTGATTTCTATCCATCGCGCAGACAATATTTTAAAGAGCCAATAAGAGGCAGCCGAAAGCACAATTAACGCGCTTTATCACTTGCCCCCCCCCCCCCGTTTATTGCTCATTGTACAGGCACGGCTAAAGCTTCTATTCCTTTTACATTTATTTTCTATGACTGGCCCCTCCTTCGTAGCTCAATTTGAAAACTTATATAAGCCTCTTAGTGATCATCAACGAGTGTAACTTAAAACTTTATAAATATATAAGGTTTTAAATATCCGGAAACGTGTTTTATTGCATTTATATAATTTGTAGTTTCTCTATCGTGAACTTTGACATAATTAGGGCGAGTTCATCCCGTTAACTCCATCCTTATCCGCAAGATCTATACGTGGTATCTCTGGTGGTATAACAAGGTTATTTCATAAACATCTTAGCAGCAGTATTACACCTGATACGTTTTAGCGAGGGAGAAGCTAGTTCATTGTTTAGTTCCTTTCAGGAAGGAGAGAGCCGGGGTCAACCGTCTTCCGGCGTTTCCGGAGGTAGTTCACCTCCACCCAAGATAATCCGGGACCGCGTCATTACGAAACCTATTGACACGGACTTGTTGATTAGAGGAGCGATTCCCCGCTGAAAGCCCTCTATCATCGGATTACCGCGCTTTCAAGGAAATCTATTCGCGGCGAGGGGCTAATTCGATACGCCGAAATACCTCCACCTACCCCCCCCCCGCGGTCTCTCCCAGAATACTCTATTTCACTAAAGAGTTTCGGTACAAAGGTCTATATTACGCGAAATAAAAGCGCAAGGGAATGGTACTACAAGGGTTTTAATGACCAATTTAGGAACTTCCCCTGACTAAAAGTAAAATATTGGGGTTTCCTTTCATCCATGATATCATTTCAATTTGTTTCCCTGACATTTGGTTCAATTTTCAAATTCCCTGACTTTTCCAGGTTGTCCCTGACCTATAGCATCCCAATGGAAGGTAGCATTATTTATGCATCTGTATACAAATGGGTCAACACACTAGCTAGCTACCCAGTAGTCATAAGGCTGTTGACTTCCGTTAGTACGCTAAATGTGCTCAACATCGTAAGAATTTTACTTATAGTGGTTTTTTAGGTCATCGCATCCTAATATTGTGTTTTTACACATCCTTAAGCTATATACGGAGCACTAACAAGAAAAAAAGGTTTTGTAACAATGACGTCAACCACGATATTTGTCCTTTGAGTAATCTGATGAGATTCGGAGAAACGCCCACAACTAAGTCTATACATTCGATATCGGACCCTTAATATGAGCTCACGTGTTTTTCGATCTGTCTTACTTTGATGTCACCCACATTATTGTTCTCTGGAGAAATATTAGAACAAACAGCCCAAGATTAGTCATTCATGGTTCTTTTAGAGTACTCTAATTATTTATTAGACTCGCTAAATTAGCCTAATCTCTTAGAACTTTACTGCTAAGTTTAGCCTAATTTATCGACTATAGAAGAAGTAAACTGAACTCAAGCGAAATGTAATTAATCCAAAGGTTTCTAATTTCTTTACTGCAGCTCGTTAATTAGATGCAAAAACTTATCGCTAATGGGAGGAATATATTTTGGAAATCCCTTCCTCAATCAGCTATATAAATCCTTAAGTTTTTTATTCATTCAAATGCACCGCTCGTGTTCAGCTTAAGAAAATGGTATAACCCGAAAGCAAATGAAAACTGAGAGAAGCTACGTAAGCGCAAAGTCAAATAAAAATTTCATTATAATCCTTTATAAGAAATGAAAATTAAGAATATCAAAGGTTGTTTTCTTTCTTTCCGTTTATTATTTAGTAATCCAGCTGGTTTTCTCTTCAGCTCGGTGTTCTTACTAAAGCGGAACTATAGGTAAACTAAATCCTGAGCATTCAATATGACGGTATGACCAAACTGGTTAAGAAATTAATGTGTAATTACACTGAAAAAAACAAATTCAAACTTACCCATGAGAAACGTTGAGAAAGGTCCAGCCCTAGGTACTCCGAAATACGTCAACCACCGAGGCTTAAAAATTGTCCACTACTGTGTCACACTGTCACTGCCGTTATACTACCGCACAAATGAAAAATCACGAAAATACGTTGACGCATTGAAATTTACGATTGTTTATGTTATCAATCTGAGAACAATTAAAAAACGAATTAACTCTCGATGTTTAAAAATGAACACAAAAAAAAAACGCGGCCACGAATCCCACGATAGCCGATGCAATGACCTTATCTAAACTTCTAGAGCTACCTTGACCTTATTGACCTGTTCATATGGGTTTAATAAAAAACTTCAAAGATAACAAACAACAAAGCCTAAAAGCGGGGAAGGGAGAAACAGGTAGTGACGTTATTACGCGTATATCCCTTCCCTTATTTTGCTTTCGGTGCAATTTACCCATGGGATTCATTGTGGCAGACGACGTGTACAAAGTTCATTTTTTCCCAGGCGTGACTGATAATTGTAAAATCTACATGCTATTTTTTAGAATTTTCTAAGATTACGTTAGATAAGTCTTAAAATGTTATTTGTAAATTAGATTTTTTCATCCATTCTAGCGCATCAAAATACTAAGAATTCTTTTAAGGTGAAAAGTTCTTAGTATTTTGACAACTAATCGCAAATTCGCCTATTCAAATCTGCAATTTTCCATAACTCTATCTCTGCTATTTGGCTTTGCCTTAGAAATTACATTGAAACAGAAGAAACATAATAATATAATAATAAACCTTCCTACCTATTATTTCTGAATTCTGATATAAACTAAAAAACTGAGAGCCAACTTGGGACTAGGCCTGGGAGCTATCCATACCAGAACTACATCATAAATTCTGCGAATGAGGACTTAATTACTAATTTCAATAGTTGAAAACTGTTATACATACCTTAAGAGTGCCAACATTTTTGAATTCTGAATAAATTAACGAAAGAGTATCGTAAACGGTTTGCATGATGGTCTTACTGATGTTCAAAAGACTAGCAAACAGCCACAAAAATTAGCAATTTGATTCGATCATAATGGACTGGTAACTTGGAAGCCAGATATAGCGTCTTTGTAACTTTAACTTTGGTGTCCAGTACGGATATTAAATATATTGCTTTTTCTTTTTTCTGGTTTTTTTGAAATCTAATTATACTTGGATATGGCGAAGCTTCTTATTTTGTTGAAGACTTTAAATTAGATTTGTGAACCGCTCCAATTTAATTATACATTTCAGAATGCGTTTTCGTAAGATCCGAAGAAGGCGTTTACACCTACTCGTCAACAGGTGGCCAGCAAGTTTGCGGTTTATATTTAATCACCCAGCCGGGATTTTTCGTCGAATTCAAGTTCGACGATTTTGACATAGGTTGCAGTAAAGGGGGACTGTTAAGCGTAAGATTCTTTCCTATTCAATACTATCAATATTATTAAGTAAATCATTAAATTGATAAAAGAATGCTTCGTTTCAGGTAATAGACGGATGGGAGCTTAACGGGCAGTTTTTCCCCGGTGATCACGACCATCCGAAACCGAAATCGCATCGTTTTACCGAATTTTGTGGGTCATCTAAACCTTGGAAGACTCTAAAGATGTCACAAAATGTTGGATTGATTGCCTTTAAGGTTCCGCTCGAATCAGAAGGGTTTACGGTTGCCGTTAGATTCAAGGAAAACCCAAAACGTAAGAATATTTCAAAATTATACAAAATTCAAAGGCGTCTAAAGCCCCCTTCACATTAAAAAAAAACTTCTAAAGGCGTTTTTAAAGGGAGTGTAAAAGTATCCAAATTTAAATATCAAATAAATTTTTTCGTAATACAGCCTGCAACGTTATACTTCAAGAACCAACCGGAGTTTACACCCTACGAAATTACGGTCGACGCATCAATTGCAGCGTTTCCATTATTTATCCAGAAAGCGTTAAATTGTTGGCCATGAGCGTAGGAATTCCGAGTTCAAGAAATTTTGAAATGGAAACTGGACTCTTGAGAAAGGTACGATCATATCTCTTACACTTCGTTCGCTAAACGAATTATTGGCGGGAAACGTATAATTGACGTAAAAATATTTTGAGTATTAGAATGTTTAGGAAATATTAAAAGAGCGTGGGATTTTATATATATAAAGCGCAATAATTTTAATCACGCGTACATATACCGCTGCCAAAACACCCAACGTGGTATTGTTTGCACTTATAATTAAAACAAACCGCTCGTCTCTCGTTTTGAGGGGAAAGTTTATCTTTCGAACGACTATATATGACTTGACGAAACGAAAATTTGTCCATCACCGTTCCGAAGCGAAAAGAGAAGGCGCCCTTGTCATATTTTAATTTCTAGGTATAGAACTTCCATTTTAGTTTAATTACGGAGGGAAAGATTATAAGGGCCCTTCCGAAAAATTATTTCGGGGGAAAATATGACTGATATTCGAAATTATAATTACGATAATATTCGAAACTTTTATTTTTATAGTGCAAGAAAAGAGGATTAGAAGACTATCTGGAAATCAAAGGAGGTGACGGATTGGACCCGGGTTCCATGGATTTGGTAGACGAAATATGCGGCCTTGACTCGGTTCCAAGTTAGTTTTGTTTAAATTACCATCATTTAGACTTTAAGCCTACTTTTCGAGCAAGTTAAAGTTACACATTTAACATTTTTGGTATTTTTAAATTTATATTTTAAAGGAATCGATATAAAAAATTGTATTTAATTTACTTGAAAGGTACGAAGAGTCTGGACATATTTTGTGGCAACACGGCTGCGCGGTTGGTGTCTAGCGGTCGTTTCGACAATTCCATTACATTCAGTTTTGATCTCGTGTCGGATCTATCCACTCCCTCTTACATCTGTCCCAGTCTTCTAGAAGATCTTTGATACCTCAAAAAGTAAGCATCTTTTATACTTTTCTATTTTCTAACTCCACTAACACTGAGGATAAATCCGGGAAGCAATTTTTATATCACTTTTGTAAATATAAAGCTATTAGGCGCAGTTCTGGGGATGATGTATAAATTATAAAGAAAATAAATGGATTATTCTTTTAACTGTAAAAAGGGGACCCCACCTCAATACAACACTTTGCTTGGTTCACTTTAAAGATGAAGTGTAATTCAACAAGAAGTTAAAAATTTATTTCTAGTTGAATATTTGTTCACTTAATGTTGGGCTGCATTCTCCCTTTATAGGAGTGCTCGTTCTTTTAAATTACCTTCCTTCGTGCACACAGCCTAGCTTTGTCTATTGCAATTAGAGTTGTACAACGTCGTCTACTAGCCTATGTGCAAAAAGGAAGACAATTTTCAAGGGCGGACTCTCAAACAGAAAAGGTTAAAGGTCTTATCTGCTCTTAAAGTCCCTTGAAAATCATCTCCCTATGCGTTGCCATCTTTTCTTTCTTAGCAGCTAGACGACGTTGAACAGTACAAATTTCACTATACAAAGCTAAACTGTGTGCATAAGGAAATATGATTTCCAAAGGTGATTCTTCGAGTAGATACGGCCTTTAAGAGTAGTTAGATAATTCAATTCACCAAAAAAGGCAACTCTTCCAAACTTAATTCTCTTGAATACGCAAAGAAATGCTTGGCTTGTACACACCTCGATGATCAAATAAAATGATTAACTTTTTAACTTATAGAAACCTTCCGAAGACAATGGAGAATGAGCCAAGGCGTTAAGGATAAAAGGGAAGATCTAAAGAAAAAATATATATATATAAAAAACTTAATTAAAACGAAGAACTCGATTAAGAAAAGAAAAAGAACTCTGGTTTGATAAGCTACGTTGATAACATTCCTTTTAATTTCATCCTTTCTCGTCCGAAACGCGAATAAATATGATATATTTACAAATTTTAAATACTCTGGTGGTGAAATTTTACCATTAATTTACTCGATCGAGACTGTATACGTTTATTTTTTGGCACGAAATGTTTCAAAATTTCTATTTATATTTCCGCTACTGAATAACGTCTTTTGACTTTATTTGATTTCTTGTAAGTGTTCGAATGATTCATTAAACTTAAAAACAGAAGTGTCGTTTCCTTTTCTTCCATATATTTTGTTATACAAAGAATTAACTAATCTTTGGAGTCGATTCAAAATGTTTCGCTGCAGAAAAGCTACGTTCACACTTTTTGCAACCGTTTCGAATGTTGAAATCGATGTTTTAAACCAAAAATTACATTTTTTGACAAAGAAGCTCTACGGTTGACCCCAAAAATTTACATTTTGACCTTTCCAGAACGATTTAAAATGGTTCCAAAGTTTGTAGTGTGAACGCGGCTTTGGGAAACCGTTTGTCTTGAATCAACAGACAACGTTGATCATAATAAACGGTACAGACAAAGCTAGGCTGTGTGTATAAGGGAAGAGCATTTTAAAGAAGCAAATTTCAGGGCAGATAGGGCCTTTATTTAAATATAAAAAATCCATAGAAAACCACTTGGCAAGCTTCATTCTTCCTTTAAAACGCCATGGAACAAAGGTATTTTTCCTACAAAAATTATGATATTTAGCGTAAAAAGTTTTCTAAGATAAAACTATTTTCCCACTTTTCGGACGGGGTCCAACAATGACTAAATTTTAAGCATTTTTCTTTGTTTGTTTTGTTTGTACTTAAAATTTTGTGTCGCACTAACAACAAACAACACATATTATAAGTCTAGGCGTTATTATACGCAAATTGCGTAAAGGGTTTTGGTATTTCATATAGTTTTATAATGAAACATTTCGTCTATTCCACGTTAGTTTTTCAATGAACGCAAAGTTAAGCTCCGTCTATCTCTATGTAAAATAATCATAGAGGTAACGAAAAGCCTAGGATTGTACGCACTGACAAAAAAGGATGAGTAAGGTTACGTCGCGTGGAAAACTTTTGAGATTAGCCCCTTTATTCTACAACATAAACGCTTAAGAAGAAAAAAAAAAAAAAAAATGTTATAAAAATAATTAAATAACTCTTTCCATGGAGGAGTATTAAATATCACTTGAATTTTTGGATCATCCCCGCTTTGTGTAGAATGCTAATTATTTTCCATCACAGACAATGCTTGCGTTAAAGTATAAGAAAGGAGGATGTTATTTTCCTTAAGAATATGTAGGTTGGACATGCAACTTCAAACCGAGGGTTTCTTAATTGTGCATTTAAAAAGCCATCAGCTTTAATTGCATAATTTCCCAATTTCATTTACTCCTCAGGGGAAATTGAAAATATTTTCAACGGTTTTTGTTTCTGCGTGAATGGAAAATAACAAATAATTTTATAAATACCAATTAATTTTATTACGCCTTTAATTACAAAAGAAAACCAGAAAAAAAATTGAAGTTAAAATTGAAAACTTTTGAGAAGTTATATTCCAAGAATTTTAATTAAGGACGTAATTCTTTTATTTTTCAATTATTTTAGTCTTCAATGTATTCAAAAGGTTCTGGGGGTTCAGGTTCATCTTCTTCTTCTACTTTGGGTCCGCCAGCGGCTACTGGCTCTACCAAACTTTCAGGCTCCTGTGATTTTGTATCTCGAAGTAGGATGATTCCCCCAATTGTTACGTCTTTTAGGGGTACATATCGGCTACCTTCTACCATCTGGATGACCTTTAATTGCTGTCTCATCACTCTGGTAGGGTTGGACAATATTTCGAATGAAGGTTCGGGTGATTCTTTCTTAGCCAGCTCAGCGTCTTTCTTGGCTGGCTCACCATCTTTCTTGTTTGGCTCACCATCTTTCTTGGCTGGTTCAGCATCTTTCTTGGCTGGTTCAGCATCTTTCTTGGCTGGTTCAGCATCTTTCTTGGCTGGTTCAGCATCTTTTTTGGCTGGTTCAGCATCTTTTTTGGCTGGTTCAGCATCTTTCTTGGCTGGCTCCGATTCTTTTGAGTCCTTAGAGTCTTTACTAGTTTCACCCGAGGAGGTGGAAGGTTTACTGCTGTCCATTTTGGCTTCAGTCTCCTTTTTAGACGATCCTGAAGCTTTTGGTTTAATCTCATCTTTCTTCTCTTCATCAACTTCCATCTTCTCTTCAGCATTTTGCTTTTCTTTCTTCTCAGTTTCCTTCTTTTTGGTGGCGCGAGCCGTAATGGACAGTACGGCAGTGGTTACCTTTTCCCTTTCGGGTTCCTTTTTCTCTTCTAGGGCTGGTGGGTACGCGTATAAAGAAGGTCGAGCGTTGGACCGAAACTCCATCTTGGGCATCTTCAATTCGTGGTTCAAACCAACCAAACAGGTCGGTTTGAATGCCAAGCACATGAAATGCGAGAGCGGATACCAGTACCAAAACTGGGAAGCTACCAGCATTCCAACAACGGCTTCCATGTCTGTGTGCCCAGTACGTGATTGGAGGCCAACAGTTACATTACGACCACCAGCGTCGACAATTCCTTGAGCCAAAATAGCTCCGAACTTGGCCATAACATCTTCGTGCTTGTCAGTTATAACCTTGGAATAGAGTTGTCGAAATTCCTTGACTTTCGCTCCGCAAGTGGATTCGGTTTGTTGAACGAGGATTAGGGCAGAAGCTACCAAGGCCCCCTGACGGACAAAGTTTACTGGATCTTTTACCATTGGTTCTAGCAGAGCTAAAGCTTCTTTGTTTCCAGTTCCAGCGCACGAAATGCCCAGAGCTGTAGCAGCTCCGCACCGTACATGAGGATTGTAGGATTCAGAGAGTAAAGATACTACGCTGGGGCATTGTTCTGGGGTCCTGAATAGAAGAAATCCGAGGGATTCCACCGCTGACCGACGGACATCATCATTTACATCGCTGACAGCAAAATGTAGAAGTTTTCTTACAGCTTTGTTGTTGCCAGTGCCGCAGTAAGCCATAGCAATGGTGTGCATTCCAGATCTCCTCAACAGGGGGTCTTTATCCATGCAAAGAGAGTTAATTAAAGTGTCCGCTTCTTCGAGTCGGCCGTACATTGTTAATGCAATTCCAATAGCTAAGCCTCTTAAAATTTTTTCGTGTTGGGTGTCTCGCGCATAGGCAACCATCTCTTCGATAGCCCCAATAGATTTTGATCCCAGCATTACTAGGCCCATGGCTATACCGGCCGCTTCCCCAGTTACGGCGTCATCTTGATAAAGAATGTGTTTCAGTTGGTCATAAACATCTTGCCTATGAGTTCCCATTGAAGCTAGACCGAGACCGAGACAGCCTCCGTGACGTACAACTTCGTTCGAAGCTTCTTTAAGCTGAGTGAGAAGGTATTCCGTAATGGCAGCTCCATGGTTTGCGTGAATAAGACCAAGAGCGTAAAGTCCACCTCCTTCGGTGTAACCGCTTCCTGGTCCAGAATCCTTGGGGAGGTAGGATGACATGATATTTAAAGCCTCCTTCTCGTGACCTTTGTGAATTACACCCAGGCTAGCTGTAGCGGAGAATTTCGCCCAATTAGTAGCTCGAGCCAACCAGTCCAAGTTATCTCTAAGAAACTGATCAGAGGTAGTTCCACTATGCATATAAGAATTCGCAATAACTGTAGCGGTGTGACAAATACTATTTCTAGTGGCTTCCTTGGTTTGTTTTAAAATTAGCATATCCGTGTGATTATTTCGGATTAAGAATTGAAGGTGTAAATCAATTGTAGTTTCCCCTCCTAATATGGTGGCTAGATTTTCTATTCTCTCCTGTAGCTGTTTATCCCTTTCGTTTAAGATTACTCTCTTTGGTGAAACATCATTGGCAGAGGCAATTGATGATTTTTCAGCTTCTTCAGTCGCTTTGTTATCCACATCCATTTCTTCTTCTTTGTCTTCGCCTTCCTTTTTAGTTACACCGGACGAACTCGCTTCAGGATCCGCAGTAGGTGTTGATAAAAGCGGAGAGACTACAGTTTCAGGAAATGGAGCCGAAGCTCTCAAAGCTTTGAGTACCCTTGAAAGGAATTGTTGAGTCGCGCTTTCGTAGAGATCAAAACCAATCTGATAGGCCATTAAGGCACTCTCTCGTGATACTCTAGACAGTTTTTCCAGAACTTCAGCGACCGACTGGGCGTCGTCCAAAAATATGAGACACTGGCACATATTGACGTAATCAGGAACTTCCAAATTTTTATAAAGATTGACCAGGGTTCGCAGAACGTTGTTTCGAAAGTTGCGGTTTTGGATAAGAGACATGGTTACTTTGAAGCTGTAAGATAACATTCCATTGACGTCGTCGGAACTTAAAATTGAATTTTGAAACACGTCCATCCTTCGTGTTTCCAAAGCGATTCCCACAGCCTGTTTAAACTGCCCATCATCGAAACATCTTTGAAACATACGATTTACAATAGCTTCCAGCCTTGGATCAATTGGGATGAATTCATCCTCTTCCTTAAGCTCCGCATTCGCCAATCTAAGTTTGGTGTAATGATCGATACATTTAGAAATTATCGTTTCAACGTACTCTGATGAATGATTAACGTCGAAGAGTTCTCCAGCTCCGAGAGCGTAGGTTAAAGCATCATCGTAAGATCCCAGGTGGTAGTATACTTTAGAAGCTACCAGCGCTGCCATTTTACGTTGCGAAAAATCTTCATCTTCGTATAAAACCTCAATTTTTCCAATCGCTTCGGATATTTCTGCCCAAAATTCATCAACGATGATATTTAGCTTGTTAAGAGCAAAAATCCTAAGCTCCGACTGGTCTTCCTCCAGGAAGGAGATGATGCCCGCGGCTGATGTGATATTCATTTCTATTTTAACTGTGGATGATTATTAATTAAAATATTTATGAAAACAATTTAAGTTTATATATAAAACTTACGTGCTGAATGACAAGACTTTTCCCAAAAACCTTTGTTAAGTTCTATGATACGGATTGTGCAGACGAATTTCTCGGCTCTACAAAATGACAAGGCGGTTTTCAAAGATTCGTTGATTCTTTTTTTTTTTTTTGTTCTTTTTAATACTTTTTGTCGCTGAGACCATGCAGAAATAAATAAAATAATGAGGATTATTGTGTTATTTACAAACTTTAAAACCTTCTCATTTTTATTTTTACACAGGAAAATACTTTCGATAAATTTTATCTGATAATATTTCTCGGATTAAAGACGGCTAAAAAATTATAACAGAAAGTGTCCACTATCAAATAAAATCGTTTACGAAGTGTTTATTTACAGCTCTCATATTTGAACTATTTTGATGTCTGCTTAGTTTTCTGCTCTTAAAAGTGACAGCTGCGTTTCGACTTCTGGTTCGTAAATTCATTATCGAAGTGTCTCCAACTTAAATTCAAATTACAGGCCTTTTTAAGCACTATTTCAGATTCTTACATTGTTTTTCAAAGCTTCTGTTTCATCATAAACCTATTAATTGTTCCAATTGGAACAATTAATAGGCTTATGGTTTCATCAATTAGGGATATGGACAATTCTGATACGAGTAGTTCAAATGAAACTACTGAAAAGAAAACCTCGAGACGGGCTTCAGGAAACCAAACTTCGAAAAATGAAAGAATTGGAGATCAAGATGAAACGAGTCACAGTGAAGGCAATGACGCACAAACTGCACAAGCGCCTAAAGACCATAAGATAGATCAGGCTGCTCGGTCCGCCTTTGGAAGCCACTGTCTAAAAAACACAATCCTTGATGAAGTTCTGAGTGAAAAGAAAAAGGTAATAGCTAACAGAATAATTATTTTGACATCTAACCTCTTGGTCTCTTTTGCACCATAATGACCATAAGGGTAGTTTTTAATTCATTCTCTGTACAAAACAATTGTCATCCATCTCAAGTTTAAAGTGGCAATCAGTCCTTCATATAGCATCAAGAACAAGTACAACCGTGCCTAAGTTGATTAACGTAGACATGTAAACCTTTCTTTGTAGGCTCTCCTGCACTCTCCAGAGGTGATGCAATTTTTAAGAGATAAAATGAACAAGTAAAAAAGCTTTAATTTGATTGTACGCCAAACGCAGCTACAGGAACTTTTGTACATAGTAAAATAATCTTAGTAATTTGTGACGAGTGGTTTAAAACTAAACATTTTTAAGTAGCTTTTTTGATATTTAAAGAAATGTGTAAAATATTTTTAACATATTTTAATATTTAATAATAATTTAAATTTTATAAATTTGATTCAAATGGTTTTCAATTATTTCTACACAGCAACAATTTTAGGAGTGTCCACTTCAGTATTATCAAATTGTGAAAAACTATACTCTGTTTAAGGGGTTTGGCACAGACTACTTCCTTTTCTACGTGGTTTAACATTGCATCAATCCAACTCCTCTAGGTTTAGCTAGGTTAGCCAATACCTTGAGATAGAAGTACAGGAAGATTTATTAAAGTTCTTCAAGGCCACTAAATTATATTGTAGCCTCAGTATTACAAATATACTTAAATTTAAGTCATGTTAACAGGGCTAAAGAAATTAAAGGTTAAATTTGACCTGAAAGTAATCTGATGCATTTACATTTTCGAAGCAAATTAAATCTCTCCCTGAAAATACTACTGCGCATTTGAAAAATTAATAACAATCTATCCTTTGTGAATTTTTCATGCAATCAACATCTTCCAGTTTAGCTTTAAACTATTCTTTCACTTGTGGTTTTACCAAGAACTAAAAAAAAAAATTGGAGACAGTTTAATGATAAAATAGGAAGAAAAATGTCTTATCTAAATGCATCTTAACATTATTTGAATAATAAGTGTATTATTTAAAATGAAATTATTTATTTTAAATTAAAATCACGTTTTTTTTTGGATTTAGCAATTATTATTTCCCTGACTTTTGGGCTCATTTCGAAATTCCATGATTTTTCCAGGTTACGTGTGAACCCTGATGAAAGATTGAAGCTGCTACATAAAATAATTCGATACTTTGTGTGTTTAAATTTAAATCTCATTCTTTTAAATAATATACTTATTAAGTTTTCCATTATAAAATTGTAAACTTTATCAAATATATATTTTTGGTATTCTCTACCAAATTTAAAAAATTATAATTGGACTAAAAGTAGTCTTTGTACCGCTTTAAAAGCTGCTCGGCTAGAAGCTCTACAGTGCCCATGCTGGAAGCTTTGCTACCTAAACACATTTCGTACTGAGAAGGGTTGAGTTTTGGATCGCACGTTATAGGGTGAAACACGTGAATTAAACCGGGATCTGGGGCGCGAAAAACTTCGATTTCACTGGTGATTAGCTTAGAAAATAAATCTACATCCTCTTTACCCCAACCCTGAATCGTGGTGTCCATTCCCCCAACAGCTTGAAAGTCATTATTGTACAAACTAGCAATTCCAAACCCAAATTGCCTCCAATAACCGATATTTTCATCAATATCAAATGGATCCGAAGGAGTATTCGATCGAAAAACTGGGTCATATTGACTAAATACAATAGGAAAGTAGCTTCGTTTTCCCTTTATAGTATTTTTTCTTACTCGACTTAATACGCTAGCATCAAAAGCCATATCAACGTCGATAAAAAATAACAAAGCGTCGGCTGGAAATAGTTTGGCTCCTATTTCTAAGGCTAAAGCTCTCGAAAAAGTACCACTAGCCTCGATAAGCTTCAAATCGTACCCTACGTACCGGATTCTTAAAGAATCTATGAGATCCTTCGCCTGCTTGGCAGACTCTTGATTTTGATCAGTATCGAGGAAGAGGACAACCGCTAGTTTTACAGACTCTTGTCTCGTTAGACATACGTTTTCAAAATTGTTCATGAATCTTTTAAAGGTTTCCATTCTTCCGTATAAAGGAACTATAAAATGTATTTCTTTCTGACTAATCACCCGAGACTGGGAACCTACGCTTTTACCCACTCCCGTGGCTACGGTATAATTGTATGATAAGGAACGTATTTCTAGTGAGCTAAAAGGTCTTCTCAAATAACAGTGTCTTCTAACAGGAACTGTCATCTTTTTTCCTCTAAATTTTTTGTACGTGAGAAGCATGTCTAATATCATGTCAAAAGATAACGAGTTAACGCGATAATATCCGTAATATATATCTTTGAATTCAATTATGCGACCACGTTGCTTGCTAAACTTGTTTATGCTATCCATTACGTCCATAATTACATCTTCCAAGCCCATTTTAAATGAACTTTGTAATCTTAGCTTTGGATTTCGCATTTTATACGAATAAAGACTTTTTGTGAAAAAATCCCAAGGCACCAAATCGTGTTGTTTCGAAGAATTGGGTCGAAAATTGTTTAAATCCGGTTTTAATCCTAATTTTGTGGTGTCTGCCAATTCTTTATAGGAACGTAACCAATCATCGGGGTCTTCTTTCAAGTAATTGGAGGCTTGAAGAAGTTCTCGATGCAATTGTAAGGCCTTGTATCTAAGCTCTTGAGATTTGACTCCTTGAAAATACACATCTAACCGATGCATATTCACCGGTTGCTTTACCGGATGCAAGGTTATTGCTCGATGAATCTCTTTAGTTCTCAAGTTTGGGGATGTAGCAACTTCGCCAGTGAAGTTGTGATAGAAAATTGTTTGCATCTGCATAATTTAAATGACAGTTATCAAGAGATTGGACTTAAATTGAGTTGAAGATGTTGATATATCGTAAATAGATTTCAACTCCATTGTAGACACGCAACCTGACTCGATTCTGACCTTGTCAAATTAATCTGGTGTCAAGCATGCGAATTTCATCTTCAGAAATTTAAAAAATTCCTGAGGCTGTTTTCACATACGCATGATGTTGGTTTTACTGCCTTTCATTTCAATATGAGCCTATAGAATAACAAAAGAAATTGGCTTTCCCAATGAGGAGAGAAAAATCTATTTTGGTGAAAAATGGTACAAAATTCTAACAGAATTTGACGAAATGAAATAAGTTTCCTAATTCAACAAAAATTTAGGTTATTTCGAATTCTGTTAGCATTTTCCAAAGGATCATATTTGACCTAAATAGAAGATTTTTCGTCATTTGGGAAGCTGATTTCTTTTATTATTCTATGGGAGCACATTGTAATGAAAAGAAAAAACTGGCATCACGCGTATGGCGTATGTAAAAACAGCCTTGCGTATTCCCACAAATTATAATTAAGTCAGGTTGCGTGTCTACTATGGCCCTATCTACTCTACAATTTGACCCTTTAAAATCATCCCTTTCTCACATACACTAGCTTTGACTGTAGTTTGTTATGGTAAACATTGTCTGGTAAGCAAGAAAAGAAGGCGACTTTAAAGGGTCTCTTTAAATTGGAGATAGTCCCTTTAAAGGGAATAGAAGCCTTCAGTTTTATTACTGAAGGTTATATGGTTGGTGGTTTGTCATGGGACAATCCCTAAAATTATGGGGTTCTTCAGTAAAAAGTCTTGTATGTTCTATTCTCTTTGAACCTCGTGGGTCTAGAGTTCAGAATTTAGTTTGAGAAATCAACAGGTGACATGTTACTAAGAGATATTTACCTCGTAAGACCATGTGCACGATGTTGAAGCAAATTTTCTAACACACCTCCCAACTTCAACATCTTCGTGAGTAGTATAGAGATGTTTTAAACAATACCTAACGTGAGGTACCATCAATTTTAAAGTTTGTCGGCTGAAGATGATTCCAGGACCTCCCATACAGAAATTTTCCCCAGGTTCTAAGCTCAATTGTCCAAATTCTTCCTTATTTCCAACTCCAGCTTGACCGATAAATTGAGGTTTACTACTGTTGATAGAGCGTAGGAATGGTTCTAGTTTATCAGTTCTGATATAGACATCATCATCGGCTCTCATAAACCATTCGTAGTCATTAATAAAATTATCATGAATGTATTTAAGCATGAGAAACGATTTCTTCTGAGGGGGGTAAGAATCATCAACCCCCTTTAGTGTCACCAAGGGTAGATTATGTTCAGTTTGAGAAGACTCGCTTGAGAAAAATACTAATTTTCCCGGCACTGTAGGCCCCCACGTTTCGTGAATGGCTAAAGCTCTCGTATCCAGGTATTTTTGGGCAGTCATCACACCCACGAAAAGCAATTTTAAGGGTGTTTCATTAGATCTCAATGTTGTAGGACTCCTAGTTGGTAAAGCTGTGGTTTTAGTAATTGTGATCTTTTTTTCCATGCTCTCTTTAAGAGAACATAATGGGTCTCCACCGCGTAAATAGATGCTCTTCAAATATGAAGCCAAAATCACGCCAATAAAGAATCCCAAAATGACTCTGACCCAAGATGTCACTTGTTGAACTCTTCTAACAGGTAACATGGTTGTCTCGGAACTTTAGACTAAAATTTGACAACTAATACGTTTACGAGTGACCAATATAGTACAGCTTCTTCATTTGGCACCTAAAAAAACAAAAGCCATGACAGATTTAACCTTGTGACAAGAGTTTACCCAAATGAGTTTTTGGACAGTAAAAAACCTTCAGACCTGTTCAACTTACCTCTTGCCCATGATCTAGCAGTTGGGCCAAAAATATGTTAAATTTTCAGCCATTAAAAGTCTGAACACTTCAGCATAATTCCATTTTCAGCATCATGATTCTTTAAGAACCAGATTGACATCAGTCATCAAGGACTTCTAGATGTAACTAATACATTATAGCAAGGAGGATCAGAGAAGGAGAGGAAATGTGGGGCTGCGTTGAGTTAGAGAGAGAAGAGCCAACCTCCCACTCGGGTGGAAAGGGGGATAGGAAATTCTCGAGGTAAACTGTTGTCACGTGGTCGCTAGCTAGCGCGTCTCATAAAGGATTCGTTTTACCCACGCGACAACATTTTACCACGAAACGTCTCTACCCCCGTTCTCCCAGAGTGGGAGTTTAGGCCGACGCAGTAGGAACCGCGCCGTCCCCACATTTCCTCTCCTTCTCTGATCCTCCTTGATTATAGACTGGACACTTTTCCATCACATTAAAGTTTCCAAATTTATTAGCAACGCCTCCTATATTTTATTGTTATTCGAACATTGTTCGATGTTCTTAGTTTATTTCCGTACGCGCTTCGAGTCTTCGACGGCGCTCGTGTTGGAGTTGAACTACTGTAGCGTCAACCTAATTTCGTCTGCTATTTATTCTGATCAAAACCTTCCTATTAGGTAAACAAAGCTAGCAACCTGGAATAAATTCATAAAAATGATCCTTGAATGCCAAAAAGATAGCTATAAGAGAAAGGTGAGCTTTTTCAACGTTACCAATGCCTAAACCTGGTAATTTGTTTCATTACCTCCTTAAGTTCACTTTCTTCAGACTAACCGGGCCATCAATCATCTTCGTGATAACTTAATTGGGTCCCAAATTACAAACTAACTGGTCATAATTTTATTCCTTATTTGTACTATATTTAGTTTACCACTACGGTGAAATCTGTGATTAAAAATGATAAAGGAGTCTATGAAGTTGTATTAGAAGACACTATTTTGTTCCCGGAAGGTGGGGGTCAGGTGAGTGTAATTAGAAGAGAATGGAAACTTTTGGTTTCCATCTGCTTCTGAAGAATGATGAAGATTAGCATGGCCAGTTATAAAATAGATAATTTTCAGCCCTCAGATTCTGGCATCATTAATGGAAATAAAATTATTGATGTTAAGAAAGTGAAAGGCACCACTATACACACTCTGTGTGAACCTTTGACCGAAGGTGAAACTGTCACCT
The DNA here is from genome assembly GCA_963920705.1 of Odiellus spinosus. Classification (NCBI taxonomy): domain Eukaryota; kingdom Metazoa; phylum Arthropoda; class Arachnida; order Opiliones; family Phalangiidae; genus Odiellus; species Odiellus spinosus. The sequence continues at coordinate 15,505,714 of OY987228.1, read as the reverse complement.
TAGAAGTGGACTGGACCAGGAGATTTGATCATATGCAGCAACACTCTGGTAATAATTATGGCTTTTTTTCTTTTATTTCAGATAAGCTAATACTATTCATCCATTAAAGGCCCTATCTGCTCTGAAACTTGCCCCTTTAAAATGCTCTTCCCTTACGCACGCAACCTAGCTTTGACTGTACAATTTGTTTTGTACAACGTCGTCTGCTAAGCTAGAAAAGAAGGCGACTTTAAAGGGGATTTGAAAAACGCAGATAGTCCCTTTAATAGTCACATTTTGTAGGGAAAAAATTTATTGGGCATTGGAAAAAATGGTGTCAGCCTCACTTTAAAAAAAACTTGCTCATTCCAATTGATATTATTTTAGGTCAACACTTGTTATCCGCGGTATGCGAAACACTGTTGGGATATAAAACAACATCTTGGAATCTAGGGGAAGAAGTCAGCTTTGTAGAACTCGATACACCATCCGTGAAAGAAGAAGAAATAAACAAATTAGAGAATTACCTGAATGACAGGATTCTAGATGGCAACCCTTTAAAAGTGAATTATTACGAGCCAAATGATCCTGAATTGTTGAAGGTAATAATATTTTATAAACATTCGTTAAAAGTTAAACTACTTCTAACCGTTTCTAACATCATGTACCATTTTGAATTTTTCATTAATAAAATTCTAAAAGTGAGCTTTTCTTGGAATCCATAAAGCTTTCTTTTAATTTTCCGTGTTTAACTTATGGGGAAATATATTTTCTTATGGTTGCGCTAGATTATATGTCAAAAGTGGTTTTAATTTTTTCGATTTGTGTCAATAGGTTATAACCAGGATTGAAATTCCAGAAGAAGCGAAAGGATTAATTAGAGTTGTTACAATTGATGGAATAGATAATAATACGTGTTGCGGGACTCACGTTTCGAGTTTATCTCAACTTCAAGTAAATTAAATCCTTTCTTCCAGTTTAAAGTTGTAAAATAATTAACGTCATGACAAATTTATTCCCTCCCATCACAGGCTGTAAAGTTATTGTACGCTGAGAAAGGTAAAAGGGACAAGACAAACCTCTATTTTGTCTTTGGTGGACGAGTTTTGAAATATTTAGGAACCTGTCTAGATCGAGAACAGAAAGAGACTTCTTTACTAAAGTAAATAAAAGTAATAATTAACTAATGGCAAGATATTGTAATAAATTATTATAATTATTTTTAAGGTGCAACCCTCGAAACCATGTGGATATGATTGAAAAAATACAGTCACAGTTAAAAGTAGCGAATAAGGTATGGGGGATATATATATTTTTTTCAATTTAGAAGTTCACTAAACTATTATGAAGGGGGAATGCAGCTAAACAAAAAATAAATATGTATAGTTTAGTTTTCTTTATTTTTAACAAACAATGAAATAATCATAATTGAGTAAGAAGGGGTGAAAGACTTTGATGGTAAAAAGTCTCTTCCGACACATATTATACCTTACTCATAAAGTAAGCTTAACAAGGATTCATGGAAAGTTTGTCTTATTGATAATAAGAAGCAAGTGCTAAAATGTTTCGTTAGCCGGGCTAAGGAAAACTTTGTATCGCTGTTAAGCCTATTTTTTTTTCTAAATACAGTAATGGGTAGACATTTGTTGTGGGGCTGCATTCTCCCTTTAACTTAAACTTGATTTTTGTTTTAGAAAGTCACAGTTTTGTCAAAAGAACTGGCTCTTTTAGAGGCAAAGTTATTTAAAAGTCTAGATCCTAGACCAAAATATTATTCGCTTCACAAGTAAGTATTGAACATATAAAAATAGTAAAATACGTTATTTCGCCACAAGATTTGCACCTCCCAATTTTTTTCCTCAGGCAAGAAGTTGGTGCGGATTTTTTATTACTATTTGCTACTGAAGTTAATGATAAGGTGAATATCTACTATTTCATATTTTTAAGGACTCTTTATTTGCCCTGAATTGTGTTTATATTTTGGTCCACTAAATGATATCTGATAGTTATATAATCCCTTTATAATTACAGGATACAGTATTCTTTTTGACTGCTGGAGATCCTAAAGGAGCTGGACAATTACTTCTTAATGGTCCACCCGAATTAATTAGCGCGATAGGTTCAGAGTTAGTACAAACGCTACAAATTTTTCCCACTTTTATATTTTAATTATAAATTATTGTTTTCAGAGTGTGTGATATTTTAGATGGAAAGGGCAATGGAAAAAACGGACGATTCCAAGGAAAAGTGAACAAACTAAGTCAAAGAAAGAAGGCTGAAGAAATAATTCAAAAAGCTCTGAAACTGTAATTTATTCCCGTTGTTCTAATTAATTAAACAATAAATATGTAAAACGATTCCAAAGCGTATTTCCTAAGTTTGGGCTTCCAATCCAGGGTTGTGTATGGCTATCTTGGAAGGAAACATTATTCTCTGAGCCAATCAAAGAATTCCCCACAAACTATTGTTTTCCATCATAAATGTTTGAACTAAATATTCACCCGAAAAGACTGGCATTGATGGCCAGAGCTAAAGAACGGGACCCCTAACAAAGCACCCTATAGGCCCTATCTGCTCTAAAATTTACCCCTTTAAAATGCCCTTCCCTTATGCACACAGAATAGCTTCGACTGTACAATTGTTTATGATCAACATCATCTGCTAAGCTAGAAAATAGTTGACTTTAAAGGGGCTTTAAAAAAAAATTGCAAACATCATAGTCATAGTCACTTTAATCAGTGGTATTAAAACTAAAAAACCGCAACCATATTAGCAATCCTTTTACATGGGACCTTAACAGAACAGAGAGGTGACCCTGTGTATTGATTGATATCGCTAAAACTTATATGCCATGGCCAAACTTTAGATTTCCTCTAAATCAAGTATCCATGCACACGTCTATCTTACAAAGTCTAATAGTCTATTCCACCTTGAATTGGTAACATGTAAAATGTTTGGATACGCATCATCTACGATTGATAATTTATAGATGAAAGGATGAACCTAGCTTTGTCTGTGCTGTCAATTTGGGGTGGAAAAGAGTAAAGGGTTGTTTATCTCGAAGTAAATAACTCATTTAGATAAACGGTAAGTTATATAATATCGGCCACAGCCAGCGTATTATTCTATACTTTTGGTTTGGAAAGGCTAAACTACTCGTACTTTATCAAGCCATAACTCCATCTGGCCCCTTAGGCGCAATTTTTTGAAAAAGATAAAACTGAAGATTAATACAAGTACTGTTCTTTAATTTAGCCATAGTAAAAAGTATCAATCATCGTGAATGAAAAATATTTTTTTTTAGCTTCATCCATTGTAGTTTAAATTATATTGCCCCACACTTCTGAAGAAGCGCCTTAAGCTCGCCAGAGTTGTCTTTGGCAAGTGTGTCATCACAACCACCAACAAATTTACCATCAATAAATACTCTAGGCACCTAAAATGCAATTACACCCATCACATTAGGTCAATCAGTTGGAATATTGTTGACCTATCTTAACCGAGCCTAAATGGTTTCAAACACTTACGGATCTTCCTCCAGTTACGTCTCTTAAATAATCTTGTATAGCTTGGCATTCCGGCATATCTTCCAGTTCAATTTCTTCGTATTCCTCAGGGGGTATCCCGAATTTCTTAAGGCATTCTTTAGCTTTGATGCAAAATGGGCAGTAGGATTTGGAAAATACAACTACTTTCTTGCCCTTAATTTTGGAGTCCACAAATTCCTTGGCTTGTACCATTGCGATGAAACTGAAAATAGAGACGTGCCTCTTCAATAAATGTAATTATACAAAAAACATTTGGTTATATAGTAGTTTTCCTACTTTCAGATTTTTTCGGCTATTTCTGTAAAATAGTGTGGGCCTTAAAACAAGCAAGCTTTTCTTTTTTAAGATGATATGTTAAAAAACAAATTTAGGCACATGAGCAAGGCATAACATATTTAATGGCTAGCGCTAATAATTATTTCATGGCGTTTATGGGCGGTTTCATCAGAGCACGAGTCAAGACGTTTTTGCTTAAATAAGAGACCTTTTTTAACCAAATGCATTTTGTTATACATATTATAATAACAAGGTTGACTTACACTTATTCTTTATTTTGGTAGTTTCGAGAAAGTTTAATTTACAAACTGCAGAAAGACACCCTATGCTTCCGAGAATCAGAATGATAAGAGTCGCGTGACTTGCGTCAACGTTTTAACAGAAACCTTAGCAGACAGCTTTGAATTTTATACGTTTTAATACGGTTTTATCAAGGAGGATTAGACAAGGAGAGGAAATGTGGGGCTGCGTTGAGTTAGAGAGAGAAGAGCCAACCTCCCACTCGGGTGGAAAGGGGGGATAGGAAATTCTCGAGGTAAACTGTTGTCACGTGGTCGCGAGCTAGCGCGTCTCATAAAGGATTCGTTTTACCCACGCGACAACATTTTACCACGAAACGTCTCTACCCCCGTTCTCCCAGAGTGGGAGTTTAGGCCGACGCAGTAGGAACCGCGCCGTCCCCACATTTCTTCTCCTTGTCTAATCCTCCTTGGTTTTATACCTGTATTTAGACTAAGTTTTTTTTTTTTTTTTTTTTTTTTTTTTTTTTTTTTTTTCTGGGAATAGAGTTTTATTAAATTTATTTTAAAGAACTGGTTAACTCCTAAATCACTGACCACTTGTTTTATTACCGAAATGGAAAATAATCTAAGAATTATTTATCCCTTACCCTTAACCCATGGTTCGTAAATGGAGAACATAAGCATCTCCCGCGAGATTTGAAAAGAATAGTAGGCGTTTGTTTTCTACCTTCCAAGGCTCTATTTAGTTTTTCATATTAAATCACACCTACTCCAAGAACAAAATGTGGGTAAAAATATGTTACAATAAGATAAAAAATATTGAATGCAGGTAAGAACTCATTTATGATTCGAAATGAATTCTTGTTGCGGGTAAAACACGTTTATATGTAGTAAAATAAACCAAAAGTATTAAAATACATTTTAACATGATAAATAGTACGGTTACAGCATGATGTTCGATTAAAGGGACTATCTACGGTTTTTAAATCCCCTTTAAAGTCGCCTTCTTTTCTAGCTTAGCAGACGACGTTTTCGGGGCAGATCCGGAGTGTCCACTGTGCAACGACTTCGTGGAAGATGTCTTCCACGTTATCATGGTAGGCTGTGGCTATTGACACACAAAATGTAGCAATAGCCCCTTGACTATTGACACACTCTCAAAGTGTGGCAATAGTCATTTACCTGCTGCCACACATCTGTGTGCCTATAGGCCTGAGACTATTGGCACACAATCACGTGATCTATGAGGACCAATTATAATTTAAATTTTTTTTGAGCTCGTTATTGACACACAATTTAAACTGTAAACTTCTAATTGGCCCACAATTTAAACTGTAAACTTCTAATTGGCCCACCATTTAAATTATAAACTTCTTATTTATACACAATTTAAATTGTAAGCTTCTTATTGACACACAAATCAAATAATGGGTACTTATTGACACACAAATCGAATTATGGGTCCCTATTGACACACAAATCGAATTATGGGTTCTTATTGACACACAAATCGAATTATGGGTTCTTATTGACACACAAATCGAATTATGGGTACTTATTGACACAAATCGAATTATGGGTCCCTAATGACACACAAATCGAATTATGGGTCCTTATTGACACACAAATCGAATTATGGGTCCGTATTGACACACAATCTAAATTCTAAGCTTCTTATTGACACACAAATCGAATTATGGGTTCTTATTGACACACAAATCGAATTATGGCTACTTATTGACACACAAATCGAATTATGGGTCCCTAATGACACACAAATCGAATTATGGGTCCTTATTGACACACAAATCGAATTATGGGTCCCTAATGACACACAAATGGAATTATGGGTCCCTATTGACACACAAACGGAATTATGGGTCCTTATTGACACACAAATCGAATTATGGGTCCTTATTGACACACAAATCGAATTATGGGTCCCTAATGACACACAAATGGAATTATGGGTCCCTATTGACACGCAAATTGAATTATGGGTCTGTATTGACACACAATCTAAATTCTAAGCTTCTTATTGACACAAATTTGAACTAATTAGGACCTGGAGAGTTCAGAAAAAATACTTAAAAAAATCTTCAACCATCGGAAGTTTGAGAAAAACGCATTTCAAAATTTGAAGTTTGCATGTTAAATCCCATAGATTCTAACCCAACCCAACCTAAAATATACCTAACCTAACCCAACCTAACCTATGGCGCATTCTATGGGATTTTAGCATGGGAATTTCAAATTTTCAAATACGTTTTTCTCAAACTTCCGGTGGCGGAGATTTTTTTTTATTATTTTTTCTGAACTCCCCAGGTCCTAAATAGTCTATAACCATCGTTATTTAGTGGGGGGTCGGTTAACGGAAATCTCCCCTTATGGGCATTTTCATATACATGGAAAATATCATTTAATTACCATTTTTGTATTAACAAATATATTTTAATTCTACCTATTTTATATTTGTGTTAATCCCATGTGAATGTGATAGTTATTTTGTAAAGAGAAACAACTCGCAAAGGCCCAGCCCACGTTTTAAAGCTTCGTGAATCGTGACCAAGGGGCAAGGGTTAACTTAAACCAGAGGATTCAAGACATGAAAAAACTATTTTTTACTTTATAATTTAAAATATTTCTAAGTTAATAGTCATTTCGCCTTCTTACTATACCTTTATAGAGTGATTATTGAGAAAATATATTATGAGCAATAAAGGTACAGGGCCGAATCGACGAAACTCGAATAGACGATAAAGCTAAGCCTTTGCGGGTAAATTATTATAATTTTAATTTATAGATTTAGGTCAAAAAATCACGTTTATTATATGAAGGAAAATAAATTTAAATCTTACTAGCTCTAACTTATAATCTAACAAGATATTTTCCACAAATTTCCCTTTTAAAGTTTTAAAAAACAAAATAATACAGAAACTTCCGAAAACGTGTATCTATGGCTAGCCCTAGCCAAAGAAGAATGATGAAAAAGATGGCGTAGCCCTTGTTCCAAGAGTTTCGTAGCTCGGCCCCTTGTGTGCAATAACCCATCGCCTATTGGCACATAAGCTGTGTGGCAATAACCACTCGCCTATTGACACACACACTGTGTGTCAATAGTCAAGCGACTATTGACACATTTGTTTTGTGTGGCAATAGCCACTCTCATAAGGGTATGCCCATCTTTGGCTGCGTGGCGACAGGAGCCAGACGCCATACTATCGGCGGAGGAAATGTTTAGGCGCAGGCTAAGCCTCCATCCCGACGGAGATCTGGACTGGGGGGCTATAGCAGATACGAAAACGCTCTTACTGAACTGGAGCAGATTAAGACAAAAGTGGGGGACAAAATAAACCAGATAGGAAACCAATATACTACAAACAATTGTTGTGGTGTGACGCCAGTGTAAATATTTTAATTGTAGGTCTTTGACCATTATTAATATTGTATTTAAAAAAAAAAAAAAAAAAAAAAAAAAACCTGAGAGCTGAGCTCCTCCCTGTTTTAAAAGGGACCATTGTATCACATGGACGGTAAATAAAGCATTCATTCATTCATTCGACGTTGCACAAAGCGAATTGTACAGTCAAAGCTAGGATGTGTACATACGGGAAGAGCATATTAAAGGGGTAAATTTCAGAGCAGATAGGGCCTTTAAAGGGAGTATAACCTTCCAGATTTAGAGGAGTCCACATAGGGTTCCAAGATTTGTCAACAGGGTAATTGTAGCGCTGGTTACTTAGTGGCTCGTAATGGGGCCATCCCTAAAATTACGAAGCTTTTCCGTAAAAAACGCCATGTTCGCTATACTAATTTTAAAAGGTTTACGAAATAATCAAAAAAAAAAAAAAAAAAAAAAAAATACATTGACTACAAGTTTGTAAAATACAACAACGCTGGGAAATGAACGTTATCACACCGGCTACTTAATTTCGCCCGTATAGCTATTCCCCAGGTTAGATTTCCTAAAACTAAAAATTGTGCTGACTTTGGAATGAAAATTTAGAACCCTTTCGAGTTAGATTTGTTAGGATTTTTTAAAGTTAAACATAAAATTACTTTCCTAATCTATATAACAGGTTTAATTAGGATCTATAGCCTTACAGATAATCTAAATATTTCTCAAATTGTCGGAGTTTTCCAAATATTTTTAATTATCATTGTAGAAATCTTCATTGACCCTTTAAACGGAATCTTAATATTATAGATAGAGAAAATTGCCGGTTATTATTAATTACGGGGTTGCCTAAAAGCAGGTATTACGAAACAGTAAAGGTGGATGAACAAAGCGGCAGCTTTACCGAATATGGAGCAATAACTACAGGGATCTCGATATCCACATTTTTCATGATTATTGTACTCGAAACTAAAACTCCGATAGTTCCGTTCCAATGCAGCATCCACCTTTTAGGAGGATTCGCGTAATTCTGATGAGGCGCGGCAATGGGGAACAACACGGAGAAATGAATACGGAAGATTTTGTTTCTAGAACCACAATCTTCAAAAAATCCCATAGTTCCACTCCGTTGCGGCTCCACAAAAGTTGCGGCTCCACAAAAGGTGCTTGTATGTGAATCCACCTTTAACGCTGTCCCGCCCGGCGTCTGGGTCTGCTAAACCTCGTTTAATCAAGGACTTTCTCTCACTCAATGATTTATTATGGCAGGTTGTGTTTGAAACAAAACCAGTTATTAAAATTGTGAAACTTTTTCCTCTAGTTATTATTGTGTCTTTGATTATTTCTTATATTTACTAAGGGTGAAAAGCTCCTACTCCGGTAATAAAACCAAGAATCCATGGAACCTGAATGAATTTTTGATAAAACTGACTCGGATTGAAATTTATTCGCGCGTGTTTGCATTTTGATTCATTCCTTCGCGTTCTTTAGTTTTTTTTTTTTTTTGTTTTATCGATTTTCAACACGCGTTATTACTAGTAATTAAGTCTATCATAAGAAGGTCTCGGAAGCTTTAAAGTTTAGAGTTCTTGATGTACAGTAACATGAATGTATTTAAAACATAACCAAGACAACAACTGGATTCATGGAAGCACCAAATAATGGTTGGTTATTTAATATATCAAGAATTAATTTATTCACCCAAGAACATGGGAACAAAAATATTCTAAACTCATGGGTCCTCGTATGCTTAATATTGATTTGCCTAAGTTTTAAATTAAAACTAGTAAAGTAAAATCAGAAACTATTCACGTAAGCCAAGTTCTTGAATAAATAATCGATCATTTTTAACAAATACATATTTAAAGTGTTGGTGTCACCACTTTTTAATATATTTTTTAGCTTTTTCATACTATTAAACACCAATATTCAAAATTTTACTCCTTGGGGTTTTTATATACCAAAAATTATGTTTTTCTGTAATTACGTGATTAAAGATAAGTTTCAAACATAGAAGTAAAATTAATCCGCTAAATACACAAGTCCTTTCTTAGGTAGATGTACACTATAGAAGATTTTTATCCCGCCTTCCACTGTACAGATTTTTCGCGCCACAGAGGAACATGTGTCCTTCGGTGGCGAGTGAGTTTTATACAGTGAAAGGCGAAACAGCAGCGCGAATAAATATTTTCTATTTCTGACGTTTTTACACAGTGTCTTAGATGGGGTACTTTGAATATAGTATCTATGGTTTCAAATGAAAAGAGGGACTTTCTGGATTAAACACTTTCACGAAAGCGAACACCCGAAAGCAAATTATCACGTGACAGAATTCGGGAAAACCCTTGGCCATGAGGCACCACATAGTGTAATATAGTAGATTGTTTGTGATATTATTCACTGTAGTGGTAATTTATTTGTATCGCTTACGAATAAATTATTTAAATTCGTTTTTAAACGATCTTTCCGAAAATTTTTAACAAATTCTAATTAGAAAAGCATCACTTTAACATTACAGAAAAGAGAAGTGGCGGTCGTGTAGCCTCCCAATTACTATTTGGCGTCAGAAAAATAAACGAATCATAGAACTAATGATTTGTAGCAGGCTACCAAGGCGGAATAACTTATAGTTAAAGTATTAGTTATAGAATTTAAGAGGAAACTCTTCCAAAAATATAAAAAAATTAAATGTTAATTCGGTTTTAAAATATTGTTAGAAATGATATAGTGCACCAGGTTGGGGGAAAGAACGGGAATTATGGGAGGGTGAAAGTGAAATATGGGACAGTATTCGCATATCCTCTGTATCGAAGTTAATAATTTGTAGATTGTGGTACAATTCATCTCTTACCTACTTCCCGACATGTCCTTTAATCCAAAATAATTTTAACACTTCAGCACTGGTTGGTTAAGAGGTATCTCCTGGTTTATTTTAAATCTGTTATTCTCCTATTAAGCCCATCACGATTTTAGGCGGATTTTGGTAAGGACAAAATTGATAAGGCGCCAAAAACATTTACATTTACATTTTAAAAACCGAAATCTTTAAAAATGTATTTAAATATAAGCTTAAATAGAACTCTCAAATTAAAGGTGATAACAGAAATACACCATTAAGCAAATTGTACAAAAGCACCACGGAACCAATAAACAAATTGATCAATTTTCAGCGTCCACTTTGGGCCATAGCTTTATACTCCCATTAACCCTTCCCTTATTTTAAAATATGAATTTAAAACTTAATTTCATTATTTATATCTATTCTTTGCCGTAAATTATTAATTAGGCTATATTCACGATGACGGCTCCAATGATAGAAAGCCTGGATTTGAGATTACCGCATCGAACATAGCATTGCCTAGTAAATTAAAACATTCGAAATCGCTAGCTGTCAGTACGCTCAACGCCACGTATTCTTACGGACACTCAAATGATGTAGCCGTTCTACAAGAAACTAATATCAGAGTTCCAAAAGGCGTCATGTAAGTACCCGACTGGACCGTGTACCATGATGTACAGGGGTTTGCGTTAATGTTTCTGACACACCTTAGTTATGGCCTGCTCGGACCGAGTGGTTGTGGCAAAACTACACTACTAAAAGCTTTGGCCGGCTTAATTACTCTAGATCGCGGAGAGTTATGGGTTTTTGGAAAGAAGCCAGGTAGTAAGAATTCGAGTATCCCTGGACCTGGTCTCGGATATATGCCCCAAGTAAAGATAAATCGTTATGGCAACGAACAAATTCTAATGTTCTAATTTTGAAGGACATCGCGTTATATGATCGATTTAACGTCCAGGAAATGGTTCTGATGTTTTCCAGCTTGCACGGGATCAAGAAAAGCATCGCATTGGAGAGATTCAAAAAAATTAGCGAGTCTCTGAAGCTACCTAGTGGATCTTTACTACTTGGAAATGCCAGGTAAGATATTTTACACGAAATTCGGTTCAAAGTTAATTGCGTAAACATATATTAATATATATTGCTTCAGTGGTGGACAAAAACGACGAGTGTCTTTGGCATGCGCTCTAATTAACCTTCCAAAACTGCTTATATTGGACGAACCGACTGTCGGATCAGACCCGGCTCTGCGAAAAAGCATTTGGGAGTATCTGCTACTCCTCGCTCAAAAAGATAAAACAACCATTATTATAACAACGCATTACGTAGAAGAGGCCAGGTACGCTCATCTGGTGAGTAAACGATTACTGCTCACATCCAGAAACCGTAAAATACAGTTTGGGAGAATAAAATACTGCTTTTCCGTCGATGTTTCAGGTTGGTCTAATGAGGAAAGGTAAAATTCTGGTGGAATCGGAGCCTACTGCCTTGATGAAGTCCTACGATTCTGTAACGTTGGAAAACTGCTTTTTACATCTTTGTCAATCTGATGTCAGGAGTCATCAGCCTGATAAGTCTCAAAAGCAAAGTTTTTTCGCAAAGTTGTTCCAGAGAAAGAAACGTATTGATTTAAACGAGTTAGAAAATGAAGAACCAAAGGTAAGAGTTACAAACATCCAGTTGATAAACCAATTACGAAAGATACAATAACGTTTAGGTTACTTCCGGGGAAGTAATTCAACCCAGTGAATCGGTAACGGACGACGATATTTTCTTGCAAGATGAAGATAGCCCAGATCTTTCGATGAAGGGACGTTTAAAAACTTACTTCGTAATAGTGTTTGCCCTTGTGTGGAGAAACGTCATTTTGCTCAAGAGAAATATAATCCTACTTCTATTCGAGCTAGGCTTACCTCCCTTTCAAACCATAGGCTTCTGCATTTTCATTGGAACTCTGCCGTTTGATTTACCTTTGGCTATTGTCAATCACGAGCCCCGAGACTTGATGGGGAACGTTTTTTTAAGTTACATTGACAAAGAATCGGTCAGACAGGTGCGTGTCAATTTAACCACGTGAATTCATTTTAAAAGTATTTTCAAAATAATCCTCGCGCATTATTCCGTGGTTCACACTGTCGCTATAAACTGAGAAACATTTTTTTAAAAATCCTAGAATCGATTCAGTGATTTATCGACTGCCGTACAATCGGTTAAAGATGGATACAATCTAGGAGTTTTGGAAATTCCACATAACTTTACAAAATGCTTGGTTAGAAAACTTCAACTTGGCAAATCAGTGGATAACAAAACGATTTTTTGTAGCACTGTCTCGGGTCACTTGGATTTTTCTAGTAAGTAATGGATCTATGGCTGCGGTTGCCTCACTATATATATAAAAAGTTGGAGTGGCCGTGGTGTGATGTGAATTTTTGACCGTTCCAGACTCGCAGTCCTGAGGCTATCTGAAATATTTCTTTCGTTTCGTTATTTAGATTACTTGCTAGCCTCTACTCTAAACAAAAGCTTTTTCGATGGCTTCGAAGAATTTCAACGAGATATGCTGGCCTTAGTAGAAGGTCCGTTGGAACTTGCCAACCCAATAATGGACGTAAGACAATTATCATTGGCCGTAGCGTTAAAGCGAACGAGATATATAACTGTTTTTGGTGTTACTTCATAGTTTGACGAACCAGTGTACGGAGAGAAGGACACGGATTTCACCGTCTATATTTTACCAAATGTCATAGTGGCGCTTACATTCACAATGGCCGTTGCCTTAACTACGATCACTTTCATCTCCGAGCGGAAACAAGGAATTTACGATCGGTTCTTACTATCGGGAGTAACCGAAATGCAAAATCTCCTGTCGCACATTATTCTGAATTTTTTTGTTCTCCTCATTCAAATCGGCGGTATGTTAGCCATCCCAGTTCATGTTTTCGGTTTCGAATATCAAGGATCAATCTTCCTTATGGTGGTGCTCGCCATTTTACAAGGATATATTGGAATGTCATTTGGTAAGATAATTTATAACCTAGGTATCGAGGAGGCAGACACCTAAGAGCTCTGTTGTACAAAAATTTCGAATTCATGAGTCACAGTTTGTGTTAGAAGCGTAGTTGGTAGATAATCTGATATTGTTTTGATGATATAGCCCAGTTGTTGTAAATATTATATTTCCTCAATATTCACATTTCAATGATATATAGCCTAATATTACATTTTCAAAACACTTTCTTTCTAATAGTGTAATTATACCTAATCTAACTTATTTTTTATAAATGTACGTTGAAGTAAGTGTTTCCTTATGTATAATTTCCTATTAAAACAAAACCAGGCATCAAGTATGCTATTTTTGTAATAAGTTGGGATGAAATGGTAATTTGATAAGGCTTTGCTAAGTCTAGTTTGTCCTAATTAATATAATGGATACAATTAAAAATCCATTGTTTGGAAATTAGGTTTTTAATAATATTTTTCCTATTAGGATTATTGGTATCGGCGATAACATCGGATGAAAACATGGCATTGACTTGCATGAATTCAATTGTAATGGCTTTATGCTTTGCCAGCGGTAAGTCAATATGGTTTTCACCGGAAATTAACATGCTCGGTGAACATTGCACTTGGTAGATCTGGAACCCACTAATGCTGGGCCCCGGTGTCACATTGTCTTAATCCGACCCTGCTAGCCAAGAGCGGCGTTTATCGAACATGTGGTCCATTTAACATACTACTCAAATGTAGAACTGAAGAGTAGAATCCATTTGGGATATCTGTTTCCCTTAATATTAAGAGAGCGGTACTGAATTCGTAATGTAATCTATTTATATACTTGTATTTAGGTTTTATGTGGCCAGTAGAAGGAATGCCTAGAGCAATGAGGATAATCGCGTACTTGACGAACCTGACTCTGCCATCGCAAGCGTTCGTAGCTATAATGAATAGAGGATGGGGACTCGAACACTTCGATGTACAGATTGGATTTATCGTTTCATTCGTTTGGATCGCGATATTCATAATATCTATCACGCTTGTACTTAAATATAAAAAGTGAAAATGGTAGAAATCTGCCTAAAATAATATAAAATAAAATATATCATTCTACTAATTACAAAATACCCTATATAAAAGTTAGCATGCCTGGTGTCGGAGGATTGAAATTGTAAATGGAGAGCAGAATTATCTAAAAGGATGACAGCAATGTATATAATTTTCCAAAATTTTCAATGAGTTTTCTTCCCTTAAAATGATAAAAAGTGGTCTATTTCAAATAGATTCCAAGATGCCCCGCCGTACGAAACAAATTGGAAATACCACGAGATTTGGCGCGCGTTTTGTATAAACACGGCCAACTTAGATCAGCTCCTCCGTCACCTGTACGACGGAGGAGCTGATCTAAGTTGGCCGTGGTTTAAATGAATGCAATAAAAATTGGAAGCCAGTTGCTCGAAAGATATCTACAATCACGGCAGAATCTTCAAATTGCGCGACTATATGGCCACTCCCCTTTTCTGAAAATTAAAATATTAAAAAAGCGAGTTTTTAATCCTCTTACGGTTGAATATTTTTCAGTGAAATTATATATATACATCTTTTAGACCTTACTATACGAAATTTAATATGCTAATTTTATCATGTTGGGTGTCATCCTTTAAAGGCCCTATCTGCTCTGACATTTGCCCTTTTAAAAAGCTCTTTCCTCATACACACACAGCCTAGCTTTGACTGTACAATTTGTTTTGGTCAACGTAGTCTACTAAGCTAGAAAAGAAGGCGACTTTAAAGGGGATTTAAATATCGCAAATAGTCCCTTTAAGAAATTCAACAGGATGGTTGGGGCTTAGAGAGAAAAGTTTTTTTCAGGTATTTCAAGGACTATAGACGGCGCAATAAGATAGTTCAGGGTTCACAAGTTTATTGACCCAGTTTCTGGGTGCAAACGGCTTGAGATTCGTTTAAAAACTAGGGTTTAGATAGAAACCAAGGACAAAGTAGGAAAACTAGAAGGAACGAGATCACAAGTTGTCAATTACTGTTTAAGACGGTATGTAGTACGGCAACTAACTGAGGTACTACGCAAATTTCGTCCGATAAAGGAAACCTTATTTAGCATACTACACTTTTAAATTGTATGTAGTAGTCCGTTGCCAGGGGCGCATTTCAAGTCAAAGTATAGCCACCATGATTCAAAAGGTGTTTTGAAAGAAAGCTAATTCCAAATAGAAAAGATTTTTTTTAAAGTGAGGCAGCCACGGATTTTTCATCAAATATAATCCAGAGGAATTCGAAATAAATGGTGACAGCCTCACTTTAAAGGAAAACTTCGAGCTAAAAATGCTTTTGAATTTATTTTTGGAATCACCACACCAAAAACGTGTCTAAAAATTCTAAAATACAATTTTGCCATGGTGATTTCGAAAATTCCAAGTTTCCTTTTAAGTATCTTTCAAGGATGAGAATTAAAATTTTCTTGTTGCATTGAATGAACCTCGTCGACGTTTTCTCGTTCCTACAAATAGTAAGGTTGGATTTTATTTTAAAACATTGCGAGTTAGTTAAATTAAACTACTATTTATTTTGTTTGGGTAAAGTTGGGAAATGAACGATAGACTCATTGTTTGTATACTTCGGCCTACTAGACATACAAGTACGCGTAAGGATGGCTTAGATTTGCACTAATTTTAAAATTCAAATTAATAATTATTTTTCTTTAATTTATAGTATTACAGATAGTATGGTAGAAATCCCCAGGCTCAAATCTATAAGAAATAGGTTTTTTTTTAATTGATCCGCTAAATTTCAATTAAAATTCTTTTATCTTAACAACATAACCGGTGTTTATTAATGAAGGGGTTGAACTAAAGACCGGTTTTCTTGAGATATTTACGCCGGTCAGGGTCTGCTAAACCTCGTTTTATCAAGGACGTTTGAAAAATTATTTGTTGCAGCAACTTGTGTTTTAACCAGAGATCTAGGCGCAGCGATATAAGTTATGTGGGTTTTGAAACAAAACCAGTTATTTAATCCGAGATACTCTTTCTACACTTATTGTGTCTTTTTTATTACATTTACTAAGCTTCTATTTCCGTAATATAACGAACTCGAACTGAAATTGATTCGCGCGTGCTTATATTTGGTTCGTTATTTTAATTTGTTTATCGAAATTTTACAAACACACGTATTATTAGTAAACCAGCGTATCATTAGAAGGACCTGATAAACAATGACATTTAAAACATAAGTAAAACAAATACTGAATTCATGGAAGCACCAAGTAATGGTTAGTGAAATATTATTTAAATTACACGGCTATCAATAACGGTTTGCAAATTTTTAAAGTGATGCTCTCACCACTTTTTTGATGGTATTTGTGCTATATTTTTTATTATATTCGTACTAATAAAAACCATTCAAAATTATAATACTTTCGATTCACTGTTTTTAAGAAACTTCAAAATTAAAATGCCAAAAATATAATGATTTAAAATTACTGGAACGTGAGGTAGTTTGTAGCATGTCTCAATTCCACCACCATTCGCTTATTTTAAAATAATAATTTCGTTATTTATATCTGTTCTTCACGTAAACGGTTATTTAGGCGATACTCACGATGCCTGTTCTAGTGGTAGAAAGTCTGTGTTTGAGGCTACCCCATCGAACGTATCATTGTCTAGTCAATTAAAACATTCGAAATCGCTAGCGGTTAGCACGCTCAACGCCACGTACTCTTATGGACACTCAAATGAAATCGCCGTTCTACAAGAAACTAATATCAGAGTTCCAAAAGGCGTCATGTAAGTACTCGGCTGGACCGTGTACCATGATGTACAGGGGTTTGCGTTAATGTTTCTGACACACCTTAGCTATGGCCTGCTTGGACCCAGTGGTTGTGGCAAAACTACATTACTAAAAGCTCTGGCCGGCTTAATTACTCTAGATCGCGGAGAGTTATGGGTTTTTGGAAAGAAGCCAGGCAGTAAGAATTCGAGTATCCCTGGACCTGGTCTCGGATATATGCCACAGGTAAAGATAAATCGTTATGGCAACGAATAAATTATAATGATCTCCTTTAAAAATGTTCTAAATTTGAAGGATGTCGCGTTATACGATCGGTTCAGCGTACAGGAAATGGTTTTGCTGTTTTCCAGCTTGCACGGGATTAAGAAAAGCGTCGCCTTGGTGAGGTTCGAAAAAATTAGCGAATCTCTGAAGCTACCGAGTGGATCTTTGTTACTTGGAAATGCCAGGTAAGATATTTTAAAAGACATTCGGTACATAAATATGTATTATATATATCGCTTCAGTGGTGGTCAAAGACGGCGAGTGTCTTTGGCATGCGCTCTAATTAACCTTCCAAAGCTACTTATTTTGGACGAACCGACTGTCGGATCAGACCCGGCTCTGAGAAAAAATATTTGGGAGTATCTGCTACTCCTCGCTCAAAAAGATAAAACAACTATTATTATAACAACGCATTACGTAGAAGAAGCCAGGTACGCTAATCTGGTGAGTACACGATTATTGGCAGTGGTCACATCCAGAAACGATTTGGGAGTACAAAAATATCAATTTGGGTTGATGTTTCAGGTTGGTCTAATGAGGAAAGGTAAAATTCTAGTGGAATCGGAGCCTACTGCCTTGATGAAGTCTTACAATACTATAACATTGGAGACCTGCTTTATACATCTGTGTAAATCTGATATCAGGAGTCATCAACCCGATAAGTCTCAAAAGCGAAGTTTTTTCGCCAAGTTATTCCAGAGAAAGAAACGTATTGATTTAAACGAGTTAGAAAATGAAGAACCAAAGGTAAGAGTTTACAAACATCCCAGTTGATAAACCAATTATGAGAGATGCAATAACGTTTAGGTTACTTCCGAGGAAGTAATTGAACCCAGAGAATCAGTAACGGACGACGATATTTTCTTGCAAGATGATGATAGCCCAGATCATTCGATGAAGGGACGTTTAAAAACTTTTTTCGTGAAAGTGTTAGTCCTTGTGTGGAGAAACGCCATCTTGCTCAAGAGAAATTTAATCCTACTTCTATTCGAGCTAGCGTTACCTCCAGCGGAAGTGATAGGCTTTTGTGTTTTCATCGGAACTCTGCCTTTCGATTTACCTTTGGCTATTGTCAATCACGAGCCAAGGGACTTGATGGGAAACGTGTTTCTAAGTTACATTGACAACGAAACGGTCAATCAGGTACTTGTCCATAAAAGCATTTGAATTCCTTTGGAAACTATTTTAAAAATAATTCTTGCGAATACACACTATCGCCATAAACTGAAAAGGGATATTTTAAAAATTCTAGAATCGATTCAGTGATTTAGCGACTGCCGTTCAATCGGTTAAAGATGGACATCATCTAGGGGTTTTGGAAATTCCACAAAATTTTACAAAATGCTTAGTTAGAAGATATGAACTTGGAAAACAAGTGGATAACAGCACAGTTTTATGCAGCACCGTCTCGGGTCACTTGGATTTTTCTAGTAAGTAATGTATCTTGACAGTAAGCCAAATTGTTGACGTTGTCTCACTGTATACGTAAGAAGTAGCTATTCAACTTCATGCCTTTCCTGACGAGCGAAGCAGACAGCAGTGACCGTGTATATTCTATAGCTTGAAATATTCCGTTTCGTTATTTAGATTTCTTACTAGCTTCTACTCTAAACAAAAGCTTTTTCGATGGCTTCGAAGAATTTCAACGGGATATGCTGGCCCTAGTCGAAGGTCCTTTGGAACTTGCCAACCCAATAATGGACGTAAGACGATTGCCATTGCCCGTAGCGTTTAAGTGAAGATATACTGGTTTTTGTGTCTCGTAATAGTTTTCCGAAACAGTGTATGGAGAGGAGGACACGGATTTCACCGTCTATATTTTGCCCAATATCATAATGGTACTAACATTCACGATGGCCGTTGCCTTAACTACAATCACTTTCATCTCGGAACGAAAACAAGGGATTTACGATCGGTTTTTACTATCGGGAGTAACAGAAATGCAAATTCTCGTCTCTCATATTACGTTCAATTTTTTTGTTCTTGTCATTCAAATCGGCGGTATGTTAGCCATCCCTGTTTTAGTTTTTGGTTTCGAATACCAAGGATCGATCCCCCTTCTAATGACGCTCGCCATTTTGCAAGGATATATTGGAATGTCTTTTGGTAAGATAATTTTGCAATAATCAGGGTAAGGTACTTTTTAAAATTTAATATATGATATTTTAATTATTAGGTTTATTGATATCGGCGGTAACATCGGATGAAAATATGGGATTGACTTGCATGAATTCAATTGTGATGGCATTGGCGCTTTCTTGTGGTAAGTTTATATTTGTCTCAGAATGCTTACAGTCAAGAATTCATAAATAAATAAAGAAGGAATATTTGTCTGGATTTAGTGAGTACGTGTAATATTCCCCCGACCACCTTCTATGGGAGGGGGGGGGGTAGGAAAGACGAGGCGTGTTGGTCTTATTTTCCTTCGACATAACCGAGTCGGTAATCAGGGCAACCAAATATGATTTTTTGCCTCTCACGTCGGCAACGTCAGTTCAAGAGAGTCAGTAAAATATGTATAAAGTTTTGATACACGTTAAGGGGGAGCTCTTCCCTGGGCTATTAGTCGGAGTACAGTAAAGTCAATTAGTTAAATATTCCTCTATATTTATCTATGAATTCCGGTTACTGAAGAGAGAGGATCTCTGACAAAACTCTTGCAGGTATACTTTAATGTTTAAAACTGATACTTTATGGTTTAAACATCGAAACTTTACTCCATTCCTAATTGAAATTCTTTAATCCTTCTCGTTTACAGGTTTTCTATGGCCAGTGGAAGGTATGCCTAAAGCAATGAGGATAATTGCGTACTTGATGAATCTGACTCTGCCATCGCAAGCGTTCGTATCTATCATGAATAGAGGTTGGGGCCTCGAACACTTCGATATACAAATTGGATTTCTCGTTTCAATCGTTTGGATCGCGATATTTATAATATGTATCACGCTTGTACTTAAATATAAAAAGTAAAAATGGTAGTAGACTGCCTAAGATTATATATAATTAACATTATCATACAAATAGGTATATACCCTCTGACCTAACTAAAGGTGTGGTATCATTTCCACTAAATACAATAAATAAGTATATATTTACCGTAATTTGGTAATTACAATATAATACATTAAAATCGAGTTTATTAAGCATGGGTCTGTACTCATTTGAGTCAAGTAATTCGATTGGTTTTTCATAGAGAAGAAAGCCAGTGCCAACACCCCCTCTTAACACGAGCATAACAATGCTCAAAACCATTATCCACGAATTACCATGAAAAATAATAGCAGCCCATGCTTCACCCTTCAGAGGACTTGAAAAAACCACAGATCTCAATTATATATATCATAGTTTAATATATGATATGGTAGTGTTAGGTTAATCTGTAAAATGTGGTAGCATTTTGGTTTAAGAAGTCTCTGGAAGGGAAAGGTCGTGGCTGTAGAGTGACTGCACACCATGTTATTTGAAATTAATACAGGCAAAGACGATTCCCTATACGGAACTCTAAATTCCTAATTCTAATTATGTACGTAATGTTAACTTACAGTTTATAAGAATTACACCGCACTCACCGAAACATATCCTACTGCTAGAGTTAAAGCAGGCTGTAATCTCGGCTGTAGTTAGTTTTCGGTTTCCTTCCATCTATTATTTATTAATCTTCACGTGGTTTAGAAGAACATTCAAAACTATTTTTAACTTTAGCAAAACCACTTAACTTCAGTAAATAATATTTAAGTTTTAAATGATTAATTTTCACACTAAACAAGTAGCAGTTTAATTTCAAATGCCGAACACTACACTTTGTAGCAGAGAGTAAATTAAGCAGACGACAGAAACAGGGCCATGGAGTAATATTTTCAGGATTAGAACAACATTATACTATGGAGTATGGAGACATGTAACACCGGGCAGAATACCTGCTTAGAGGTTCTTATGAGATTATCCCTAAAAATAAGGATCGTCTATAAAGAAAGTCTTGTAACTTAAGAATTCATGATTCAACAATATAATTAAGTAACAAGTCATCAAGGAAGTAAATGACAAACCAATTCCAGTGGCTAGGACCACAAACGGAAAAACATACATTTTGGTATTCATTTGGGTTGTTCCTTTTTCAAACGTATCATAAGGATTTAAAAAGCAATGTTTCGTTCTGGTTATGAAGCCATCAGACATATGAAATATCAGTCCGCTGGCAATGCCATAATCAATTCTAAAAACGGTTAAATATTTAAATAATGCGCTGTAAGCATTATGTAATAAGATAAAGTCAATGTTTATATAATATAAATAATTATCTTACACAGCGTTTAATTCAGCCTTGACGGTACGATTTAAGCTTTTTCTTATTGGCATACTGATGTGAACTCCCGCGTACGAACTTTTAGAGGCATACAGATGTGGCGTCATCTCCTCGCAAGTAGAAGTAAAATCCAAATAAAAGGCCACAGCTAGTTCGGATTCGGCGTAACATCCTTTTTTAAGCTTGAGCTCATCAAACATAATGACCAGGGCATCCACCATGTGGCCCTTGGATTCCGGATAAAATATACTTCTCAAGCGATTATTTAGTTGCTCCGATTCCAGTGGATCTCGAATCTATAAACCAAATGAATTTATTGCATAATAAACTACAACCAGGAATTCATAAATATATAAGGAATAATGGGCATATTGCCCTTCCTTATTGTATTCAGACCCATAGCCCAAGGAAGAGCTCCACCTCTCAACGTCTATCAAAACTTTATAAACTCTTATTGGATTTGGCTCTCTTGAACTGAGGCAAAAACAAACAAAAAAAAAAAACATATATTTGGTTGCCTTAGTTACTATGTGGATACGCTTTAAGGAAATAATTCCCGCCTCCACTTTCTTAACCTCCTTCTATTGATACGCCCAGTGTGCCTTCTTCATTTAGTTATGAATTCCTGCTTCAACATAATTAGACCTGCATTCGTTTAATCACCTTGAATAAAGGTTCGATCAAATTTGGGTCCAAGGCGTAAATATGCATGGTAGGATGGTGCAAAACGTCCCTAAATGTTTCGACATAAACTGGTTTTAAAGGAATTGTCATCTTAGAAAGAAGCAGTCCAAGAAACGACGAATTTAATACAAAAGATCCAACGGTCCATGTTCCCCTAAAAAGTAAATGCTTCGTAAAATCTAAGTCAGAAAAAAATATGATAAATTATGGAATGCTATATACTTTGGTTCAAGTTCAGTTTTGTAAAATAGAGAACGCTGAGGCAGATTAGTTTTCTGTCACCCCCAGAAAGTTTAAATGCCTGCCACACTGTACACACCATCATGGAAAAATAAGCTTATTTTTCCATGACACCATACTGTTTGGTTAGGGGTTTGTTTGGGGGAAAAGAAAACCTTGTGGGTTATATTCCCTGCAGTACTCTAGGTATACCCTCTTAGGTGCATATACTCTTGATATTAAAATTCTAGTAAGGATTGGGCTAGTCTGCCCCTACTTTAGAGATAACGCCCTAAAATTTGTTCGACTTTTTTTTTTTTTTTTGTATTTTTCATAATACCAATTGATTGATTTAGCATCAAAATTGAAAGTCTCTCCAACTGCTTAAAGTATTCCTTTCCAAATTGCAATGAAAAGAGCTTGTATCTTGGCCATACCAAGAACAACGGTGAAATAATCCAAAATAATAACAGACACAGCCAAACCTTAAAAAAAAAAAAAAAAAAAAAAAAAAAAAAAAAATTGTTGGTATATTATTTTCCATATCGGAAAAGCAAAACTACGTTGTAACCCTAGATTTTAGTGACAAAAGACTCTCATTGGCCTACCTCATCATTAAAAGTCTCGATGCTTGAAAAGTAATTAAAGCTGTTTTTAATTGCGAAACCGGAATAAATAAAATATCGATTGTAAACCAAAGGGTTCGAGTAATCAACGTAACCCAGATTGCCTAGTTTGGCGCTCGTAAGTTCAAGGGCTAGATCAGTCTTCTAATTCGAAAAATAATATAAGTGCATTGAAATACTCTTTTTGACTCACGTACTGACATTATTTCTGAAACTTTCAAGGTACTCCATGGTTTCTAACATCTCAACCAAGTCAACATTGAAACTGAAATTATATTTAAAGAAAAATAGTTTTATTTCTGAAATACCTTAGTAATGCCAGAAACCGATGAAACTCTCCTTTAGGTTTCACCGGCTTCTGATAAGCCTAAAAATTTGTTTTTCGACAATTTTGTTAATTACATTTCATAGGGGCTTGTATTTCTAACCCAAAACTTCCCACTCGGTCGCGTACTATCTTTTCTCATTGGCCCACAATTGGGAAGAGAGATATACTTACTTATTCTTTTTAAAATGAGTTGTAATTATGTCTACAAAGACTTTTCCATTTCCTTCGATACTATTTGTCTCTTTGTTGTACTTAATCAAACCAGGGAGCTTATTTTCAAAAAATTGAATAATTATATATTATTCCAATTTATATATTTTCAAGTTTATGTTAATACTCTTACTTGCATAAACGCGATTTTTATTGTAGAGTTATTCATTGTACAATCTTGCGTGGTGTTACTTTCCGAAACATTAGGAGATTTGATATTGCACGAAGGTTGAAACGCTTTTTATATAAAAATGCAGAAGCAATCGATGAATTTATTTATTAAAAAAGGTGGTTATACTGTTTGAGAATAGATTAGTACATATCTGATGTTGTTGAAAATCAGTTTCTTAAAAGAAAAATCCTAAACTAAGTATGATTGGAACTAAAAAAAAAAATATATATATATTTCTTGTCGCTCATAGGGATATAGGTCTAGTTGTTGAAGATTATATTTGAACAGTTATATAGTAGATCATATTATCAAACTAAAATTGAGAGTCCAATTTTTCGAATGAGTTTCATATTAATATTTTTGTATTTTAATATAACTATACACAATCAATCTCAGATACACCTTCAAAGGGAACGAAATCATCACAGAAAACGAACTCTTCAATGATACATACGTACCATTTCAAGGTTCTAAAAGATGGAAAGATTCAATTTCAATTCCCTATATATTTTCATCTGAAAATATTAAATTATGTTTGTATATAAAATGGTAGAAAATTCATTTGATATTTTTCTCTAATCCAAAATGCGTTTTCAATTACGATGTTGTATTGTATACATCGATATTATTATAAATTGTCAAGATTACGTTTGTTTTTGATATTACTTTCCTATAATTCATCAGTTTCGATGTATGTCAGAATAATTCGTTGAAAACATTTATGTATATGATTGAATAAAAATATTGAAGCTTTTTGTCTTATAAAAAGGCTTTTATATGTATATATATATATATATATTCCTTTATATGTGCTTGTTTAGCTAAGACTGCATCGATGCGATTGAAATTTTAGGCTTTTTCTGGTTAATGACACTCAGCCAAAAAATATAGTACTTGAGTCCCTAGTTTCTGGTTCGAATCATTTCACTTTAAATGCTGAAAGATTTAAAATTCATTATTTCTTTAACTTTTGCGCTATAACAATCAAGATTATGTGAATTAGAATCCAGGCAAATGAAACCACAAATCCTAAGACTACGGTTAAATGTTCCAGTCCCCATCCTCGTGACAAAATGGACCGGAAGGCTTCAGATGGTATAGTTAAACACAATAGTTTTGAGAATATTTTCAACGCATCGGGCAATGCCTCAACTGGCCATATATATCCTAAAAATAATAAAATAAACTAAATATTCAGGTAAAAATATTCTAGCGATCGAAATAACCTACGACCTGCGAGATTTTATAACGCTCTTAGGTGAAAATGACAGTCCATCAAGTAAGAATTTTGTACGTACCGGTTAAAATAAAAAGAGGAAATATTAAACCTTGCGCTAGGCCCAAGGATGCAATTAGACTAGTGACGCACGAAGACACGAGAAGGCCTGTAAACAATTAAACGAGTCCATGAGGAACAAGTACAAGACTCCTCGAGGAATGAGTACAAGATTCCTCGAGGAATGAGTACAAGATTCCTCGAGGAACAAATATAAGCTTAACAATATGTTATGAACATGTACAAGAGTCCATTAGACCACGGGAGATTGATGCAGAAGCGAGGCAGAATACGCTTACCGAATGTCATGCCAATGATACCTTGTAGAAACGTCAATAGCACGAGGAGAATTACGGATCCATGAATTGTATAACCAAAGATAAAAACGGGTACCGAGATGAAACTGGCTGTTTGAAGCAAAACAATCAGGGATTGAATGCATAAATGAGAGACGAGAATTTGGCTCATCGATACTCCAGTTGCAAGGAAACGATCAAAAACCTCGCTTTTCTTCTCGAGCATAAAGGTCAAGACTGTTAGCAAGATAGACATGTTAAAAGCTGTACAAATAATGCCGTTGGCCAAAATGTAGGTGGTATAAGGCGTATCTAGATCCCCATATACAGTTCCTGTAAACTAAAAAAGAAAAACAATATTTACTATCGGATAAGATACTAAAATGTAAGCGTCTTACATCCAAAAGTGGTCTCGCGACGAGTTCCGTACTTCCCACCAAATAAAGAGATTCCTTTAGAAACTTTAGATACGATTTGAAGAAACTCGAAATTAATGTTATACTGATTACGGAATCTATGAAAAATAATAAATCAAGCTTTAGGCATCCCGTGGAGGTGTAGAGTATACCGAGAAAACTTCAGAAAAGTTATTTTTACTAGAATAATCCATGCGGGAACTAATTGTAGAGCAGCTAATTGTGGAATTGTCCACTTGAAGACCAAATTTTAATTTTTGGAGTAAACATTTTGTGAAATTAGTAGGTATGTGTAGCATAGCGAAATTTTCTCCATTTTCCACGGACTTTATTGCCGTGGAAACATCGTTGAAATTGTTCTACGAAATATAGTAAAAATAAAGAAATTTTTAGTTTGAAATATAGGTTAGTAAATGTTTGGGTTCTTATTTCTATTTACTTAGAGCCGCTCAATAATTGATAACGCGCTCCTATAATTGCAGTATATATGATCAATTCGCGTACTATACGTTCTTACTTGAATTAACGTTGAGTGGTCCAGTTCATCAATAAAGAGAGTGCTCATACGCTTGGGACTCTCGTCATTAACCACCGCGACGGGTAAATTGAAAGGCTTGGCCCCGACAAATACGCAGAATAAAAAAACTATCAATCCTGGCATTACCAATTGAAAGGCTAGAAGAATCCAGTTTCTTTTTAGTAGTATGAGATTTCTCCAAACCAAGGATTGGGTTTTAATTAAGTAGTCCATCTTCGGACTAATTTTATCGGAGTTCTCGAAATCATCAATAGAACCCATAATATTCTTTCTAGCTAAACCATCGAACCTCGTTGGTTTCAATTTCAACAATTCCTGGAATACAAAATGTTCAGAAACTGACTCTACAATCGGAACCAATAAGCTATATGAAAATTACTCCATTTGCGTTCTTATTATAAATGGCCACCAAAGAATTGGATTTTGTTTCGTCCTCCTTACAAGCTCCGAGTTTGTCGTCGACTTTGCAAACCTCAACGAAACACTGTTCCAATGACTGACAATTCAACTCCATCAATAATTGACTCGGATTAGATTCGCGCAAAATTCGTCCGTTTCTCATCATTCCTATCTAAATTGGAATATCACGATACAAGCTTCAATGAGTTACAATAAACGCGTATTTTGTATCACAAGGTCGAACGAAAAAATAGATTTATACTTACAATGTTAGCCTCCTTGGCCTCGTCTATATAATGCGTTGTAATAAGTATAGTGGTTCCTTCTATTTGCGTTAATCCCACCAAAAAATTCCATATATTCTTTCGTAGCAACGGATCTACTCCCACAGTGGGCTCGTCCAGAATAAGTAGTTTGGGATTGTTGATCATAGCACAAGCCAAAGAGACTCGACGAATCTCGCCACCACTGAGTGGCAAAATTTATTTTAATATATTTGACGAAACGGTGAAAACCAAATTTTTATCCGACGGACTTTAGCTATACCTCAGATTAGATATTAGCTGAGATTTATACGGTAATTCCAATAATTTGGCTAGATTATCAATTCTTTTATAAATGGTCTTTTTCTTGACTGCGTGCAGTTTTCCGAATAATAAAATAGCTTCCTCCACAGTAAGCTGACCATAAAGAGCCGCTCCCTGCGGCATATAGCCCAAATCCGATCCTGGTATCGATGAACCTTTACTCCCAGGTTTCCTTCCAAATACCAATATTTCTCCATCATCGACTTTGATCAAATTTGACAATGCTTTCAGAAGCGTCGTTTTCCCGCAACCACTGGGCCCAAGTAACGCGTATCTATATTAATAAGTATTTTTATATCATTAAATTAACCATATACCTCCAGGTCAATAATTAAGGAGATAATTCCGAGATAATCCCGTTAAAGGGATATATAACCAAGAACAAGTCTGGACATAAAAGACCGATCTTCACAGTGCATACATAAACCAGCTACCCCCACTTCACGCTGACCTTTTGTGAGATTTTCTCACCACTTATTATGTTCGTATATTGCATTCGCTTTTAAGGGTGACTGCAACCTAACAATTTTATCGATTCCTTATCAACCAACAGTATAAAATTTAATAAACAAATTTTAAACCAGAAATAAATTTAAAAATTACCATCAAAATAGGCTTAGCTGGATTCATGGAGATCCTGAACTCCCCTAATAGGGGCTAGCGACCAATGACATTGATCGATGTCCCTTATATGGGGAATGCGGGATCTCCATGACTCCAGCTAAGCCTATATTTTCTGGGTACATTTTAAATTTATTTCTAGTTTAATCATCCTTCTTGGTTTAATATTGGTTTGTAATTTTTTTACTGGTGGATTAGGCCTATACTTAAACGACATTGAATCGATAAAATCACTTGTTTTATGTTGCATTCTCCCTTTAACCCTCGTCAAAAGAGACTTCACTCAAACGCTTAGAGATAATTGCCATCTATTATATTCAAGGATAAGATATGGTTGTAAAAAAACTTAAGAGAATTCATACGCAATGTTAAACGTCATCAAATCATAATTACTTTTCTAAAATTTACGCAATTTAATAAAAAATAATTATAAATTTAATAGGTTGACTTACATTATGCTCTTGGGAACTCTAAGGTTCGTTTCTCGTAAAACTGGCGAATTGTTGGATCTTCCATAGGAAAATTTTGCACCTTTAACAAAATTATTGATTAAAAAAAGATAGAGAATGAATTTAAAATTAAAATTAAATATTTCATCGATTAATTTAACCACACCTTTTATACTAACAGCCAGATCAGATTGGTCGTTTTCGAAATCCATTGGCACGGAAGCTAATGTCAAAAACGTATCATCGGACATAGTTCACAATTATGAAATATTCTTAATATAACATTAATAGAGCGGTAGTTAAAGCGCTCCACAGACTTGTATAAGTTAAAATTTAACGTATAGAAAAAAGGGTTCTCAGTTCTATGGATATTTTTTAACTCTTATCCAGATTGTATATAGCTGTAGAATCAATATGACGAAATATATAATACTATAGGCACGTTTGCCTGTGTCCGCGGGGCTTAATTTAATTATTCTGTGGTTTAGAAACTAGAGATTTTGAGATTAAAGCAAGTTAAAAAAGGGTTCTTAGTTCTATGGATATTTTTTTACTCTAATCCAGATTGTATATCGCTGTAGAATCAATATGACAAAATATATAATTCTCTAGGCACGTTTGTCTGCGTCCGCGGGGCTTAATTTAATTATTCTGTGGTTTAGAAACTAGAGATTTTGAGATTATAAAATGGTTTTCTTAATATGTATATATAAAAATAGTAAATAACCTGAATTATTAGCCGTTTCTTCCATTTAGAGACTGTGAATTAGTACAGCCAAAGCGCTGCAATATTATCTAGAACCACGAGTGATATAATTAATGTTAACCCACAGGAACGTAATGATACGCACCATTCCATGATGTATTATTAACAATCATTTTCAAATGAAATCGTATAATTAAAATAATGTTAATTATTATAATATATTCCACAACAAATTTCCAGTACGTATTATATAGACAACCTATTATTTTTCTTCACCGTGAGGTAAAGATAAGTTAGATTCGCGCGTACTGCCAATTTTGATAAAATATACTATAAATTATACAGTTTGTTTTCACAACCTGTTTACAATAAAAATTACATCGAAGGGGAAATTTTATGCGAAGATAACTTGTGGAATATAAGCCACTATATTTGGGTGTACTTAATTAAAATTAAGGGGACAAATCTATACTGTTAAAATAAATAATTAACTACGTAGTTATATAAACAGTTTATTAAATAACAGTTCTGGGGAGCTTTCAAAAGTACAAGTTCCTTTTCAACCCAAATATATTTTTCAATCCAAATATACTTTTCAACCCAAATATACTTTTTCAAACCAAATATATTTTTCAACTCAAATACACTTTTCAACCCAAATATACTTTTCAACCTAAATATACTTTTCAACCCAAAGATACTTTTCGACCCAAATATACTTTTTAGCCCAAAGATACTTTTCAACCCAAAAATACTTTTCAACCCAAAAAATACTTTTCAACCCAAAAAATACTTTTCAACCCAAATAAACTTTTCAACCCAAAGATACTTTTCAACCCAAAGATACTTTTCAACCCAAATAAACTCTTCAACCCAAAGATACTTTTCAACCCAAATATATACTTTTCAGCCCAAATATATACTTTTCAGCCCAAACATACTTTTCAGCCCAAATATATACTTTTCAGCCCAAATATACTTCTCAGCCCAAATATACTTTTCAACCCAAATAAAGACTCTATTAGGGTTGTACGTTTGAAAGCTCCCCAGAAAGGTTATTTAATCAATTGTTTATATACCCACGCAGTAGCAGTCTCGTTAATAATTTAATTTCATCATCATGCTGGACATCAAGAAGTTTTGCGTAAAAAAATGTATACTTTTACCATTCGTTCGAAATTACTGCCATCAACAACGAAACCTTATCCATGCACAGTTCGGTAGGAAATACGAGTTTTGTACAAAACAAAATTTCGAAGGATAACTAGCTCTCTTTTTTCCTTTTTTAATGACAAACTTTTCAGCATGATAGCAATTATTTATACTATTATATATATATTATATATAAGGAAAGAAATATATATTATATATATATTATATATATTTCTTTCCTTCGGGACAGATTTGTTTTCAGAAATTATAAAACCTCATAAACAAGTAATTACAATATTTGGGGTACTCAATTTTCTATGGAAATCGCGTTTGCATTCAGAAATGAAAAAAAAAAAAAAACGGTGTTTTAATATTAATAAAATATAAAGCATTCTAGATATTAGCTCCATACTTTAGAATCATTTTTTTTTTTTTTTTTTTTTTTTTTTTTTTTCATTTAAACAATTTCAGAAATGCAATAGTAAAGAGTAAAAATTTAACGGCATAATATATGGGAATAATATCATAAGATCACTAATTATCGATGTTTTAAATGCGTTCGCGATATTTTAGTTGACGAACGATATCTCTCCATATTTTTATTAAACGTTTTAATTTATGATTGGTTCCTTTTGGAATCCTGTTACTAATTAAAAATAAACAAAACCAAATATACGATAATTTAAAACAGTAAAAACGTTCAAGATAATTGAACTGACGAAGGACATTTCTCCATACTTTTTTATCAAATTGTTTAGTAGATATATCAGAAGCCGATGAAACCCTCCTTTGAAGTCTATTACTCCCGGGTCTTGTCTACCCCTCTCTGTATGGGTTATTCTCAAAAGGCGCGATTCGTACGCCTCCTAACGGTAGATGTTTTCGGAGCGGGAGTTCGTCGAGCGAATATCTCTAGCAGCCTTGGAGTTCGTCAAAAAACGTCGTCGTTTGTGGAGAGAGAATTTCCAATTTTCCGTAGACAGGGGGGATGAAGTAGGACCCCTTCTAACTCGTGAAATTGGGAATTTTACCCATACAGAGAGGAGCGCTATATCGAACATTGGAGTAGTAGACTTCAAAGGAGGGTTTCATCGGCTTCTGGATATATTAATATCAAAACTGACCAGATTTTGAAGTCATTTCGAGATATTGGAAATAAGGGTTTTAACGTCTTATTATAGGTTTACTTCGTTGGCTATTTGGTAGTTTGAGACCTCCTCCGATTTTTAAACGTTTTTAGTCGTTTCTGGCGGTAAATGGGAAGGGGAAGACGATACCGTCAAAATGTTTCCCCGCCCATAAACGTAGTTTATTGGAACTTTAATTGGCAAAACATTTAAATTAAAATTCAATATTTCTTTAACTTATGCACTATAACAATCAAGATAACGTGAATTAGAATCCAGGCAAATGAAACCACAAATCCTAAGACTACGGTTAAATGTTCTAGTCCCCATCCTCGGGAGAAAATGGATCGGAAGGCAGCAGATGGTAAAGTTAAACTCAATAGTTTTGAGAATGGTTTTAACGCATCGGGCAAAGCTTCAATTGGCCATATATATCCTAGAATTCATACAATAAATTAATGATTCAATCTCGCGACTGAAACAACCTTAAGACTAACAAGATAGAAGCGGACTCGCATCTTTCATTTTATAGCCTAAAACAATGACCTTCCAAGTGAATCTTTTGTACGTACCACTAAGAAATATAAGAGGATACAAAACGGAATTCATTATGTTTATAGCCGTATCTTCTCTAGAGACGCACGAAGAAACGAGAAGACCTATAAACCAGAGTTGATGAGTAACAAGTGCAAGAGTAAATTAGGAACAAGTACAAGAGTCCAATAGGAACAAGTACAAGAGTCCAATAGGAACAAGTACAAGAGTCCAATAGGAACAAGTGCAACAGTCCCTTACACCATGGACAAGTCAACTGGGGAGAAAGTGTAGAAAAGCGGACTCTTACCGAATGTCATGCCAATGACACCTTGTAGAAACGTTAATAGCACGAGGAGGATTACGGATCCCTGAATTTTAAAACCAAAGACCAAAACGGGTATCGAGATGAAACCAGCTGTTTGAATCAACACAATCAGGGATTGAACGCATAAGTGAGAGATGAGAATTTGGCTCATCGATACTCCTGTTACGAGGAAACGATCAAAAACACCGCTTTTCTTCTCGAGTATAAAGGTCAGTGTTGTTAGCAAGATAGACACGTTAAAAGCTAAACACAAAATAGTGTTGGGCAAAATGTAGGTGGTAAAAGTCGTATCTATATCCCCATATACAGTTTCTGTAAACTAAAAAAATTTCATTTTACTTTTGGAAATGATACTAAAAGGAAAGCAGAATATCTCACGTCCAAAAGGGGCTTCGCGGCGAGCTCCGTACTTCCCACCAGATAAAGAGATTCCTTTAGAAATTTTTCATATGATTTGTAGAAACTTGAAGTTAATGTTGTACTGATTAAGTAATCTATGAAAATGAATGAATCGAAAATGAGGTATTCCGTGAAGATATAGCGTATACTGAATTAAAGGGAGTCTGAAAAAAAAATAATCTCTATTTGGTTTATAAAACAGTAGCTTACTTTTTATGGGAAATTAGCTTACTATGTAGTTTTTGGCAATTTAGACGCTATTTCAAGTAAAAATCTAACTTTATATATATATATATATATATATATATATATATATATATATATATATATATATATATATATATATATATATATATATATATATATATATATATATATATATATATATATATATATATATGTATATATATATATATATATATGTATATATATATATATAAATATATATATATATATATAAATATATATATATGTATATATATATATATAAATATATATATATGTATATATATATATATAAATATATATATATGTATATATATATATATAAATATATATATATGTATATATATATATATAAATATATATATATGTATATATATATATATAAATATATATATATGTATATATATATAAATATATATATATATATATATATATATATATATATATGTATATATATATAAATATATATATATATGTATATATATATAAATATATATATATATATATATATATATATATATATATATATATATATATATATATATATATATATATATATATATATATATATATATATATATATATATATATATATATATATATATATATATATATATATATATATATATATATATATATATATATATATATATATATATATATATATATATATATATATATATATATATTTCACTAATATATTAATTAGTTTTTAATAATAATAATTTTACTATGCAATTTAAATTTACGTAGTTTTTAAAGGTTAGGCTAAGTAGGTAGGTCGACTTCATAATATTCATCATCCCAATATTCCTTTTCATCTATGAAATCTGCAAAACTCGCAAATAATGGGTTCGTTTAGTTACGGTTGAATTTATATTTGGTTTTATGGGAAATGAGGCGCCACGATTTTGTACATTGTTGGGCTTTATGCCTAAAAAAATGAGATTTCATTGTTTTGAATATAATTCTCCTAGAGCGGAATTCAAAATGGTGATAGACGTGGAAGCGGAATTTTTGAAATTTGAAAACTGTTTCATCGTAATAAAATTCTTCTATATATATATTATTTTTTTCCCAGATGCTATTTTTGGGTCGTAAGAAATCTAAAAATTTGCTTATATTTTTTTCAGGTCCTTTTAAGTTGGTTTTCTTACTAGAATAATCCATGCGAGAACTAATTGAAGAGCATCTAATTGTCGAATTGTCCACCTGAAGACCAAGTTGTATTTTTTTGTATAGACATTTTGTAAAATTACTAGGTATGTGTAACACGGCGAAATTTTCACCATTTTCCACCGACTTTATGGCCGTAGAAGCATCGTTGAAATTGTTCTACGTATATGTATTAAAATTTAGGAAATTTCTATTTATTTAAAAAATTGATCACGCGCGTATTTAGATCTCCGGAGTAATCTAAAGCTCTTAAATTCTTACTTGAATTAAAGTTGAGTGGTCCAGCTTATCAATAAAGAGAGTACTCATACGCTTGGGACTCTCGTCATTAACCACCGCGACGGGTAAATTGAAAGGATTAGCCCCGACAAATATGCAGAATAAAGAAACTTGAAATCCTGGCATTCCCAATTGAAAGACTAGAAGAAACCAGTTTCTTTTAAGTAGTATGAGATTTCTCCAAAACAACGAATGGGTTTTATTTAAGTAATCTTTCTTCGGACTAATTTTATCGGAGTTCTCGAAATCATCAATGGAACCCATAATATTCTTTCTAGCTAAACCATCGAGCTTCGTTGGTTTCAATTTCAACGATTCCTGGAATACAAAATGTTCAGAAAATGAAGCGATTCCATCTACAATCGGAACCAATAAGCAAAATGAAAATTACTTTTTTAACTCCATTTGCGTTCTTATTAAAAATGGAGAGTAAAGATTTGGATTTTGTTTCGTCCTCCTTATTAGCTCCGAGTTCGTCGTCGACTTTGCAAACCTCAATGAAACACTGTTCCAATGATTGACAATTGAACTCCATCATTAATTGACTCGGACTAGATTCGTGCAAAATTCGTCCGTTTCTCATCATTCCGACCTAAATAGAAATATCACGTGACGAACATCAATTAGTTACAATGAACTCGTATTTTGTATCACAAGGTCGAACGAAAAAATAGATTTATACTTACAATGTTAGCCTCCTTGGCCTCGTCTATATAATGCGTTGTAATAAGTATAGTGGTTCCTTCTATTTGCGTTAATCCCACCAAAAAGTTCCATATAGTCTTTCGTAGCAACGGATCTACTCCCACAGTGGGCTCATCCAGTATAAGTAGTTTGGGATTGTTGATCATAGCGCAAGCCAAAGAGACTCGACGAATCTCGCCACCACTGAGTGGCGAATATTTAACCAAACGGTGAAAACCAAATTTTTACCCGCATGACATTAACTATACCTTAGTTTAGAGATTAGCTGAGATTTATCTGGTAAATCCAATAATTTGGTAATATTATCTATTCTTTCATAAATGATCTCTTTCTTGACGGCGTGAAGTTTTCCGAATAATAAAATAGCTTCCTCCATGGTTAGCTGACCATAAAGGGCCTCTTCTTGCGGCATGTAACCCAAATCCGATCCTGGTATCGATGAATCTTTACTCCCAGGTTCCTTTCCAAATACCAATACTTCTCCATCATCGACCTTGATCAAACCGGACAGAGCTTTCAGAAGCGTGGTTTTTCCGCAACCACTCGGGCCCAGTAACGCGTATCTATATTCATAATATTATTTGTTGTTGCGTAAGTTTATACCTAACGATAAGTGTTAATAGTCAATAAAGGGATAAATTCCGAGGGAATCCCGAAAACAATCCTAACTAACAGTCGGAGTTGTTTAAATAGAAAAATCAATAGGAATGTCATACTTATACAATATAAATTATATACTTTTGATTATTATAATTTTTGCATTAACTATAAAATGTCAGGGATTTAATAACGAATATTTATAAAATAAATAGCTTGACTTGCATTACGCTCTTGGGAATTCTTAGGTTAGTTTCTCGTAAAACTGTCGATTTGTTGGATCTTCCGTAGGAAAATTTAGCACCTTGAACAAAATTATTGGTTGAAACAAATAGCTAATATAAAAATAAAATTCAAAATTTCATTATACTGTATAATTTTTAAATTAACAATACCTTTTACGCTAACAGCCAGATCAGTCGACGAGGGAATATATTCATTTCTGCCTCTTTCAAAATCCGGAGCCACGGAAACTATATTTTAATAACAATTAGGCTATTTAACGACTTTACCAAAAAATACCTTAATACTATAGTTGACGGTCGGGTAATTGAAATATACTTTTAAATTGTTTTCTAATGGAGAGTATATATATTTAAATAATTAAGAATTAACCTGAAATATTAGGTATTTCTTCCATTTACAATTTGTACATCAGCTACAGCGCTGTTCAGAGTAATGTTATCTATATAATCAGGAGTAATATAAATGCTATCCCATGCTATAACGGCAAAGTAACAATCCGCCCCATCTCATTACGTAGGAATTATAATAATTATCAATCTTTAAACAAAAAACTCTTAGACCTTCACTCTTTTACACTATTAGATAATTTAAATTCAGTTTTAAATTTCGACACTTTCAAAGGCAACCTCATACACCTTTTTGAAAGTGAAACCGAATCATATATAAAACTGAAATAAAAAATTTCTTGCGTGCTGAGAATATTAACCGATTCTTTTCCTCGGCTGTCCTAGATACAAATTTCTTTTTAACTTTGAAACAATAATTACAAACCGGTTGGTATAACGGAGAGGTTAGCCGGATAATTCAGCGAATACAAAGTAAGTTGACCTTCATTTTCACGTATAGAGACTGGGAGTAGTTAAGACTTTTACGATTGAAATGAAAAGAGATGTTTGAAAAATGTTTTCAGACATGAAACGGGTTTAAACGGAATACGCAACAGCAGACCAATTATTAAGTGGATACTAAAACTTGAAAATAAGTTACTTTTATTTTAATCGATTCTAAAAACATTACCTAGATTTCGCGATACCTAATTCAGTTTTTTATTAGCAAAGTTGAGAACTGAACTCATTAACCCGAGACTGTAAAAATGCCCGAGAAGTCGGAATTGCAATAATTATATTTCGATTTGTAATTAAACTTTTAAATAAAGTTTTTAAATGCATCTTTGTGAAAATTTCTTCTACATATATAATTTTACTGGGTATAAATGGACAAGAATAGGTTTTATATTTAGAGCTCGGCGCTTGGATAAGAAAAAATTTTTATTCATAATTTGAAATTATCAACGGGGAGTCAATGATAAATGCATGTTATCGCGAATAATTAACTGATTAATATCGATTATTATTCATGAATAAATGATTATTCAAATATTTATGGATTATCTTGTTCAAACCCCGAGCTCTATTTATATTTAAATATCTAATGTTCAACGAGATTTCAAAATTGAAAACTTTACTACAAAACGGGTTTGTTTCCAAACACTATATTTCGAAGTAGAGCTATAACTTTATTTTTTATTTTGCCAACGACAAACTTTTCAAGGTGAAAGAATTTATAAGGAGATAATGGCAAAGAGATATTTGCTATCTAGAGATAAGATTTGTATTGAGAAATTATAATAATTACCATCTTTGGATACAAGAACTTCATTTACTATTATTATAGTCATATTCGAAAAATTGATATCCTTCTAGATCTAGATAACTCCATTGTTTCTTTGTGAGATGGAATAGTAACTAGACAATTTAAGCGAATAGCATCAAAATGGCTAACATTAAAGGGAATGTATCACCTCTCACTGATATTTAGAGATATATGAACTGATGAACTATTTCACTATAGATATATTTTATCTACCAAATTATTTAATCAACATATAACGAAATTTCCCAAAGTTAGAAAACTTTTCGGATATTGGAAATATGGGTTTCCTTCTAATTTTTAAAGGCTCTTGGCGTTGGAACACTGCCACTCTCAAATAGAGACGTTACGAATGAATAGGTATTACACTAATTTATTTCTTGAACTTATTTACAATAACAATCAGAATAATGTGTAATAAAATCCAGACGAATGAAACCACGAAGCCTAAAATTACGGCCTTATTTTCAAGCCCCCATCCTCGTGAGAATATTGACCGGAAAGCTTCCGATGGTAAAGTTGGACTTAATAATTTAGAAATAAATCTCAAGACATGAGGAAAGCCCTCAATTGGCCAGAAAAATCCTAAAATATAGATTAAACCAATTAAGTAGTAGAATTAAGTGGTTCTAAATAATAATATTCGCCACTTTTCGGGTTTTTTATCAATATAGTAGTGGCGTTTGGTGGTTTTTACCAAGACCCTTATTCGGCGTATTTCGTCTTGAGCCCCTAAGATTCCGCCCAGAGGGGGAATACAATACTATAGTGACGTTTTAGTGATAGCCAAACACCAACACTCTATATGACAGTGGGAGCGATGCTTCAGTCAGAATTACAATGAAATATTGAAATTACAGCATTTACAAAACTAAATGCTCTAACGCGATGAGATTACGCGATTTCGTGACCCAGTGCAAAGCAGTCCGATGTGTATATCTTTTATTTGTCTATGGCTGAATCAAGATAGTAATTATACTCACCACTAATAAAGCATAGCGGATACAATATACCATTCATTATATTTATAGCTGTATTTTCATTGGTAGTGATACAAGAAACGAGTAGTCCTATAAAATATATTTGATATGAGTGTTAATATGTTAAAATTAAACGTTTAGTGTAGAGAGTATAGTAACGATTAAGGAGGAGTTTTGCTAAGTAAAATACACAGTAACGTTTGTAGCGATTTAACACGAAGTTTATCAACTGCCCACGCCACTACTGACGTTTTCAGATAAGTAGACGCCACCATGAATTCTATTATAAGAACAATTTACGCAAGAATTTTAAGAACGGTACGAGACCAGCACCGTGGGGCGGACTGAAACCAACGCTTTGGTAGAAGATGCAATTAGGTAGCAAGACGCCTTCACTCCTCGGTATTGTATATATACGTTTTTGGGATATAATTCTACCCCGAATGTCTTTTACGGCTAACTCTCATTGAAAACGTCACGTTAATGTATGTGGGTTCTAATACCCTCAACTACCTCTGATGAAGGCTTCAATTAATATAGTAAGAACAGCTTTAGAGAGCGAATCTGGCAGCATTTAGGCGCGCGTGTCACCCATCGTAAAACAAAGCGCGGAATAAATTTAAGAAATTCAGGTCAAAAGAAGCAAACACTTACCAAAAGTAATTCCGACAAAACCTTGTAGGTACGCTAATAAAACAAGGAGAATTATAGATCCTTCAATTTTAAAACCAAACACCAAAACAGGAATCCAGATGAATCCCGCTGTTTGAATCATGATTATAATGGCTTCAACAAATATGTGAGATAACAATAGTTGACCCGCGGAAACTCCAGTAATGAGTAATCGATCATATATTCCACTTTTTTTCTCCAAGATGAAGGTCATGGATGTGAGCATGATAGACATACTATAAGCTAAACAAACGATCGCGTTTGGCAAAATATATGTCGTGTAACTAGTATCAATATCACCATAAATAGTATCTGAAAACTAAAATACGATCTTATACGCGCGAGAAACAATCAAAGTTGAAGACGAGACATTACATCGACAATTGGTCTAGCGACGACCTCCGAACTTCCCACCAGATAAAGCGCGTCATTCATAAACTTTTGATACGATTTGTAAAAACTGGTAACGAGTGAATGAGTGATTAAGTAATCTGTTGCGGAAAATGATACAAAATTAAATATTGCACCTTTAATTATACTTATTATTAATTACTCGTGTAATCCATGCTAGCCTTGATTGACGAGCATTCGATAGTGGAATTGTCCACGCGAAGACCTTGTTGTAGTTTTTTGAATAGACATTGGGTGAAGTTACGAGGCACGTGCAATACCGCCGAATTTTCTCCATTTTTAACGGAATCAATGGCTCCATAAAAATCGTTGAAATGATTCTATATCAAAGGCAATATTTTGTACAAAGGAGTAAGTTCACTATCGTACGCGCGAATAAATGTATATTTACTTGAATTAAAGTAGAGTTGTCGAGTTTTTCGATAAATAATGTACTCATCAGCCGCGGTTTTTCGTCATTAAATACAGCA
This sequence comes from Odiellus spinosus, assembly GCA_963920705.1. Lineage (NCBI taxonomy): Eukaryota > Metazoa > Arthropoda > Arachnida > Opiliones > Phalangiidae > Odiellus > Odiellus spinosus. Next base: position 15,465,587 of record OY987228.1, on the reverse strand, counting down.
ACGGGTAAATCGTGAAGATTTGATCCAACCAAAAGGCTAAAGAGAACAACTTGTAACCCGGGCATTCCCAGATTAAAAAAGAGTAAAAGCCAGTTTCTCCGAATCAATACAACATTCCTCCAAAACAACGTTAGAACTTTGGTTATATTATCTTTGGACTTGGATGGTCTATGCTTTTCTAGGTTCTCCGAATTATCATCAGAACCGAGAATTTTCTTTCTCCCTAAACTATTATACTTGACTGATCTCCGATCCAATTGAACAATCTCCTGGAAATTAAACACTAAAATATCAGAATAAACTCGAGTTAAATAATCATAATATATTAAACTTTACTTCTCCGCTCGCGTCCTTCGAGGTGGAAGGATGGTTCTTCTTAAATACTGATGTGAAATATTGCGTCTTTGATTTGGATTCCTTTGGTTTTCTTAGATTGTCATCCATCACGCATATCTCAATAAAGCATTTTTCCAACGACGGTGTGTTGAACTCCTCCATCAAGCGACACGGATTGGATTCTCTTAAAATTTTTCCACCCCTCATCATGCCCACCTGGAGTTAAAAATCAGATTAGATTTCCATACCAACTATGTTTGAAAACTTTGGAAAGCGCACTGACAATATTAGCTCACCAAATTGGCTTCTTTCGCTTCGTCTATATAATGAGTTGTAATTATAATAGTAGTTCCTTCAGTTTGCGTTAACCCAACCATAAGGTTCCATATAGCTTTTCGCAACAAAGGGTCAATTCCCACAGTGGGTTCGTCTAGCACGAGTAATTTCGGATTATTGATCATAGCGCAAGCCAAAGAGACTCGACGCTTTTGGCCACCGCTATCAAATTTCATTTAATTCTTTTGATTTCTTTAATTTGAAGGGAAATTAAATTTTCAGTCGAGGATTACCAACCTCAAATTAGATATGAAATTAGATTTATTTGGCAACTTCAATGACTGAGTAAGATTTTTAAGTCTTTCGCAAATAGTCGCTTTATTGACCCTGTGTAACTTTCCGAATAGTAAAATGATTTCCTCCACGGTTAGCTGACCATAAAGGGCCGTTTCCTGAGGCATGTAGCCCAAATCCGATCCTGGTATCGAGGATTCTTTGCTTCCAGGTTTATTTCCAAACACCAATATTTCTCCATCATCAAGTTTGATTAAATTTGATAATGCTTTAAGAAGCGTCGTTTTTCCGCAACCACTTGGGCCCAGCAACGCGTATCTATTAAAAATATTTATATTCATCAATGGAAAAAGATTAAAGGTCTAGGATTACTTCTGCCTGTCACCCTGGAAACAAACTCGCTCTCCGGGCTTTTTCTTGCCTCGCTACCCAAGGGAAGTTCAGAGGGTGAGCCCACTTACAGTGAAACAGGCAGGTGGGCTCAAGCAGAAGAGATTCTAGGCCTTTAAGGATTTCCATGAATCCAGCTAAGCCTATTTTCCGGGTAAGTTGTAAATTGATTTCTAGTTTAATGTTTGTTTGTAATTTTTTTACTTGTGGTATAAGGAATAGATAAAAAAATCAATTGTTAATAGGTTCCATTCTCCCTTTAAAGTGATTAAGACGGGCTTAGCGCGTATTACCTATAGAAACGCACGTATCAAAGGGGGTTTCAAATATATCATAAAATTCAGCGACACTTCCTGAGTGTTTTATTACGCAAACTGGTTTTATTTACGGTAGTAGAATCGTATATTTAAACCATACCTATATAAATCATAAATTTACTTCTTATAACTACGACTACACTTCTTTTTGAATAACATTGAAAAAAGCTTGAACCTTTAGCCTGAGGCAACTTATAAAACTTTCGTATACACTTAATTACATTTCACTCTTTGGAATTCGGATGTTTGTTTCTTGTAGAACTGCAGTTTTATCGGTTCTTAATCCGTAGGAAAACTTCGCATCTTTTACGCTCACAGCGAGTTCACGAGAATGTTCTAACTGATCCCACTGGTGAATTGATTTAGGTTCACCAGATTCAAAGTCTGAAAATCATATTTATAAAAATTTTATACATGTATATTGTATCTGATATTTTTAAAAGGTTTGTTTTAAAGGGAGACAGTCAGAAAAATATTTTTTTAATTCAACCTACAGAAATGGGTATATGATTTCTAGAGACTTTTAAATTTACAGAAATTAGGCGTGGTCAAAAATTTGTAGATTCTAGGGAAATCAAGTTATCTAACGCGTGTCTACTATATAGTTTTATTCATTTTAACATAAGTGGGCGACAAATCCTGAGATTTTAATATTTGTTCCTTGATCTGGAATGAGTTTGATGAAATTCGAGTAGTTTTCACAATTATTGAACACGTTTTGTTGGTGTTTTAATTAATTTCTAAAATTAGTTTAAGATTGAAGGCAAGTGAAGTATAAAATCAAACCACTTCAATATATTCTGAAGGTGTTACTCACACCCTTGCCGAGATAAAAACAGCATGCACACAGTCTGTGTTCCTAGAATGGGGATAAACTTGGAACTATGGCCGCCCTCCACTAAAAGCGAAACCGAATCCGGATTCTCATGGTATTAAATAACGCGCCGGGTCACACTTTCGATGCTTCGAGTCTCACTGCATTTTTTGACGTTGAAATTTAATTCCCCTAAGATTGTGTACCACTATTAGACAATACCCTGCCGTGGGTGGTGTGAAGGCTTTTAGTTACATACATAAACACAACTACCCACTATTATTCTTACAGTTGTTTCCATTTAAAAACTATATACTTTTGAATAAATCAAAATCGTCGGTCACCAATTTCTTCAGGGGATTTCAGACTTTCTATGGAATACTACTCTCATTAGAATACATAAAGTTTAAATTAAAAAGGTTTTCTCGACGTCTCCCTTTGTAGTACAAATAGATATTATTCTAGATGTTTACAAAACTACATCACATTTCTTCATAATGGTTTTTAGAACTCTACCAATTACACCTGATATAACTATAGAGCTTCTATTGAAATATTTTTTTTTTTATTGATATTATGGAAAAATTGATTTACCTTTACTATTTTCTTCCATTTGAGTGCTTTGTATTTTAAAATTAAATCGTAATAAATTTAGGAGAGTGTTTTCTGTCGGCGTCTTTCTTCATTGGAGCGTTCACTGTCAAGTCAGCCAGAAGCCTTCACAAAAAATTAACCCTCAAAAAAAAATCTCGGAAACGTTCACGAAATTTTTACACAGACGCATTGTCCATAATTATATCTTACTGCCCTTGAAAAACGTAGTAACAAAAACCACAAACCAGTTTTAAAGCTTCAGTGATGAAAATATTTCAAACGTATCGTGCTCTAGGATCGTTGGCGTAAAGAAAACTTACGAAGTTTTAATTTTGCCGATGTTTGAAAAGTCCAAACTCATAAAGCCGAGAGAAATTTATTACTAAGAGTAAAGTGATGATGTCAATTTTTTTTCAAAGGCCAATGGCCAATTTTCAGTTTTCTCAAAAAAAAAAAAAAAAAAAAAAAAAATACTATATTGCAAATTTTAAACCATTGAACTTTAAAATAACAATTGATGATAAAATATATAAATTTAAATTTTATTTATTTATATTCGATGATTGTAGAACGATAATGAAAGGTAGGACTTTCACAAAAAAGACCGCGCCAAAGCAAACATATGATCGACGTGCCAGATTTGGCGAGGATCAATTGTTGGCCCAATCATATCCACGGGCCCATATACGTGTATAAAATAGTAATAACGTTATTGTAATATATTTCATACGTAGTTTATACTCAAATTCCATTCGAATTACATTAGAAAACGGTGCCAGCATCATTTAAGATATATTTTCTAGAAGAAAAATGCAGATTTTATCTTAAAATTCTTAAAAGAACCATACAACCGGTTTCGGGGAATCAAGTTTCCTTAATTTCTTCAATAACACCGTCATTACCAGATTAAAAAAAATTAATATTCATTTGAGTATTAGTTTGAGACGATTAAAATATTTCGACTGCGCGATTTTTAATTGAATTCATTGGTATCCTATATACGAGTGACCTTGTTAATTCTATTTAACCTTTAATTTTTATTGGTTTTAGCAAAGATTTATTTTTGCGCGTGGTCCGGATAAAATGACTGACATACGCAACGTACGATAGAGCGGGCACAAGTAACAGGCAATTAAAGGGTGACACCCATCTAAATCCCCCTAAAAAAAGAGCAATTTTATGCTCAAAAGAGATACAAATGGCGCAAAAATTTGTTTACTCCCCTTCTTTGAAAATTTAAATTTCTCTCCGAAAACACAAGGTAGAAACGCTATTTTTTTATCGAAATCTTTTATAGACACTTTCTAGACCATACTACGATTTTTCCTTTAAATTTTATTTTCATATTGGCACACCTGCGCATCTGTTTCCATAGTGGTCATATTTAATTATCTAGTAGGCTTACACGATATTAAGAAGGTCACTTATTCAGTTTCAAATCTGTTGAACTACGTTCTTATGGGCTGTTTTCAATCTTTCGATATCGTGATGAGGGAGTAGAATTTATAGTATAGTCTATGAAGAAATAAATAGAAGCAAAACAAAGGTGGATGTTATCAGCTCGACACAATGAAATTGAAAAAGTTTTTCAGATTACCAAGCTGACGTAAAATTATTTCGATTAGAATAAATTCTAAGATAAACTGTTTCTATTCTACTGAAATATTTTCATTTCTTTGTTCCATAGTTAAAATATTATTAATTTAACCATGGATTCCCGAGGGGTAACGAGAATTAAAGCGAAAATCTTCATTTCAATTTTTGTCTTCTCTTTAGTGTTTATTGTCATTTCTACCATTATTTACTCGGTTTCTACTTGGAAATCAAATAATCGAGGCGTTAATTTGGTAGTTTTCCCGATTTCCGATGTTGAAAAAATTACAGTCCATATAGACGGGTTAGTCTTTGAAAAAAAGGCCAGTGACAAGGTAGATAATTCTACCAAAATCCCAGTGTGTGAAGAAACGGAGGACAAAGATAAGTTCGACTGTCATCCGGAACCGGACGCAACCCAAAGCCGGTGTATTCAAAGAGGATGTTGTTGGCAAAGCTCAAATGGGAAGAGTGTGGTTGTAGGGCCATCAACATTGGACGTTCCCGCGTGTTATTACCCTTCTAATTACCTTGGTTACGAAATCACGCGGTCCACAGAGACCCGCAATGGAATCACAGCTACATTACGAAGGAAAACACCCTCTGGATTTCCCAAGGACATTAAAGAACTGAGATTGGACGTATCTTTCTTAGATGAGAACAGACTTAGGTTTCGGGTAAGGAGTGGATGATTTGATGTTACTATTTAAAGCGAGTCTGCGAGGGTTCAACAGAGGGGGAGCCTATTCAATAGTTATCTACCTTGTAATTTAAACTTGAATACCCATGATGGTGAAATTATGGGATGCACCTCTAAATTTATACCCAACTTTGGATCAATTTAAAGGGCTTCTATTGGATATAACTTAACGACAATCAAATCCGATTTGGTTTCAGACATATTATAAAATACTAAAAGTTGTCAAACTAATATTAATTACCTTCAGCTTACCGATACGAATGCCGTACGATATGAGGTTCCAGTTCCCTACATTAAATCAATCGTCAAAGGAAGGAACGGAAATGAAACTTATGACGTAAACCTCGAAGAAGGAAGATTGAAAATTATTAGAAAAGAGACTAAAGTCACGATGTAAACCCCATATCACGTATTGTCTTATTTACAAAAAACTTCATTTATGTAATGGTACTTCCAGATTTAACGCCAATTTAGCCTCTATGATTTACGCCGACCAAATTCTACAGTTGAATATCAAAGTTCCAAGTTCGTCTGGTTTCTATGGAATTGGTGAAAGTCAAGATACATTGAGAAGGGGTGCCAGTTGGAAAAGATTCGTTCTCTTTGCTAGGGATAGAGCTCCGGAAGTAAGCTTAGTATATAGAAACAATTTAGCAAACATTTTGAATGTTTCGTATAATTCTAGGTGAATCGCAATCTCTATGGAAGCCATCCATTCTACATTCAAATGGAAGATGACGCGTCCAGTCACGGTGTATTTCTTCTTAACAGCAATATAATGGGTTGGTTAATAAGCGTTAATGACGCGTGAATGTATCTCACGAAACGGTTTTTGTTTTAGAAATAATAACTCAACCGACACCAGGAATAACATTCAGACCATTGGGGGGTGTTTTTGATTTTTACGTTATGCTCGGCCCTAGTCCATCTGACGTTGTAAAGCAATACCAGGATCTAATTGGCCGCCCCATGATGCCCCCGTATTGGAGTCTCGGCTTTCATCTTTGTCGCTACGGCTACGATACTTTAGAAAAGACCAAGGCAGCTTGGAAAAGAAATAGGGACGCTCAAATACCTTTCGTAAAGACATCTCAGTTTTTTTCGTAGCTGGAATACGATCATGACTAACGGAAAATTATCCTTGTAGGACACAATGTGGAATGATATAGACTACATGGATCGTAAAAACGACTTCACTTACGACAAAATCAACTTTAAGGATCTACCCGAATTTGTCAATGAGCTCCACGAAGTGAATATGCGCTACGTCGTGATTATGGATGTGGGAGTCAGTGGTCAGGAGGATTTCGGTACATACCCACCGTTAGACGATGGAATAGAGATGGATATCTTTATCAAAAACAATACCGGGGATGTTTTGCAAGGTCTCGTATGGAACCCAAACGTCACGGTCTTTCCAGATTTCACAAATCCCAAAGCGGGCGAATACCTATTTAAGCAATATAGGAACTTCCACGAAGAAGTGAAATTTGATGGGTCGTGGATAGTAAGAGTCAAATTATATTTTACTTCAGATAATAACTTTCGTTCCTAAAAAATTCTACTAACGTAACTAGAGTTCTTTCCGGACCAAAACACTATTATAGGTAATAGCAAAGAAAAGTTACGGGCATTTTAAGATAAGGGTCATTTTGGGACTTTTTCTCGATTTTTATCGAGTGCCGAAACACCTTTTTCGAGTGGCGAAACATAATTTTATTATTTCAAATTAATCTAGGGAATTCCTTCTTCCTAATGGTGCTATCGGTTTATGTCAAGGCAATAGCAATGAAAAGTTACAGCCATTTTAAGATAGGGGTCATTTTGGGACTTTTGCCAAATTTATATTGAGTGGCGAAACACCTTTTTCGAGTGGCGAGACATAATTTTATTATTTCAAATTAATCTAGGGAATGCCTTCTTCCTAATGGTGCTATCGGTTTATGTATCGGTAATAGTAGAGAAAAGTTACGGCCATTTTAAGATAGGGGTCATTTTGGGACTTTTGCTGGATTTCTATGGAGTGGCGAAACAACTTTTTCGAGTGGCGAGACATAATTTTATTATTTCAAATTAATCTAGGGAATGCCTTCTTCCTAATGGTGCTATCGGTTTATGTCTAGGTAATAGTAAAGAAAAGTAACGGCCATTTTAAGATAGGGGGGTATTTTGGGACTTTTGCTGGATTTCTATGGAGTGGCGAAACACCTTTTTCCAGTGGCGAGACATAATTTTATTATTTCAAATTAATCTAGGGAATGCCTTCTTCCTAATGGTGCTATCAATTTATGTATCGGTAATAGTAGAGAAAAGTTACGGCCTTTTTAAGATAGGGGTCATTTTGGGACTTTGCTGGATTTCTATGGAGTGGCGAAACACCTTTTTCGAGTGGCGAGACATAATTTTATTATTTCAAATTAATCTAGGGAATGCCTTCTTCCTAATGGTGCTATCGGTTTATGTATCGGTAATAGTAGAGAAAAGTTACGGCCATTTTAAGATAGGGGTCATTTTGGTACTTTTGCTGGATTTCTATGGAGTGGCGAAACAACTTTTTCGAGTGGCGAGACATAATTTTATTATTTCAAATTAATCTAGGGAATGCCTTCTTCCTAATGGTGCTATCGGTTTATGTCTAGGTAATAGTAGAGAAAAGTAACGGCCATTTTAAGATAGGGTCATTTTAGGACTTTTGCCAAATTTATATCAAGTGGCGAAACATAATTTTATTATTTTAAATTAATCTAAGGAATGCCTTCTTCCTAATGGTGCTATCGGTTTATGTCTAGGTAATAGTAGAGAAATGTTACGGCCATTTTAAGATAAGGGTCATTTTAGGACTTTTCCCAAATTTATATTGAGTGGCGAAACACCTTTTTCTTGTCATTCAAAACTGACATTGGAGTTTTAAAATAAACCGCTGAATATGACAATATTATGAAGTCAAGAAAAGAATAAAATTCGCACAATAGAAAGCTATGTTTTTGACAAAACAACCGGGAATTTGGTTAGATAATCATACATTTTCTTAAAGGGAGGGTGAAGAGGAAAATCAAGTGATATTTTATCGATTTTTTACTAATTATAAGACCTATCCGTGTAGTTAATCATTAGGGAAATATATTCTAATAATTTTAAAAATCAAAATAGATCCAGATTTTGCTTTTTTTTTTAAATGGACTCCCCTACAATTAACCAATCGCGTAATGCCTTTGCCACTGTTTGCCTTAAGAGGACGCTTAAGAACACCGGGTTTTATTATTTATTTTTATATATTTCTATAAGTGTACATTTTTAAGTTATGATGGTACGAACTTATGATTGTGATGTATATTAGATTCAAACGTATATTTTAAACCGTGAAACTTTTGTTAGGTTATGGGTTAATAATCAATTTTTTTTTTTTTTTTTTTTTTTTTTTTTTTTTTTTTTTTACCGTAATAAGGACATGAATGAACCATCAAATTTGGTGTCTGGATCCAAATGGGGATGTCCAGGTAAAGAAAACGAATTAGAATACCCTCCCTACATTCCTCAAGGTATTGGCGAGGGAATTCTTCATACTCAAACGGTTTGCATGTCCGCCAAACATTACGCGACAACCCACTACAATGTTCACAACATCCATGGATTTACCAATGGAATTGCCACAAATTAGTGCGTAGTTATAGTATAATTAGTAAAGCAGTGAAGGTACAGTAATATTTAATTTTCTAACATTTAGTGCTCTAAAAAAATTAATGCCAGATAAGAGGCCATTCATAATATCCCGTTCGACATTTTCTGGACAAGGATTCTACACTGGTCATTGGAGCGGCGATACTTGGTCAAATTGGGAACATTTCATATGGAGCATTCCATGTATATATTAGCCATCTCTGGCCTTAAAAAGTCTGATAGTGCATTTATGACTAACCATTTTTTTCATCGTTTTAGCGGCGTTAAACATGGCAATGTTTGGCGTCTCGATGATGGGTACTGATATTTGCGGTTTCACCGGAAACGCTACCATGGATCTCTGCTCCAGGTGGCAGAGTATGGGCTCCTTTTACCCATTTTCACGTAATCATAATACTATTGGAACTATAGTAAGTATATATTCGTTAGTCTTTCGGTTCGCGTTGCTGAACACGGCCCGAGATAACATAATTCATAAACTTACAATAAAATTGTAAATGTTTCATCTATAAAATAGGATCAAGATCCAGCGGCTTTGGGAGGTACTGTCCTTAGTGCTACCAAGAAAGCCTTAACAGTTAGATACCGTCTTCTACCTTATCTGTATACTTTGTTCCATAGAAGTCACGCTTATGGAGAAACACTTTTTCGGCCACTTTTCTTCGAGTAAGATTACTCAAGATATGTAATATGAAAATGATAAGTAACACGGGTTTATATTATAGATATCCGAAAGACCAAGAAACTCACGGTATCGATAACACGTTTTTATGGGGTGCAGCGTTCATGGTCGTTCCAATATTAAAAGAGGTTCGAATTTAGATCGACGAATAAGCTATTTGTACCGTAAAAAACATGGATAAAGGGAATATAACCTCATACGTATAGTGTCCCCAGCCACTCAAAGACTCAAATATTTGACCAGAAATGTGGGGTCATCACTATAGAAATGTGGGGTCTTTGAGTTTAATTAAATTCCCTTTAAAATCATGGGAATGGTCGAAATCTTAATAAATAAAAATTTAAGACAATTACAACAAGCTTACAACCAGATAATACAACCTTGCTTCTAAAAGGGTACGGGAAAAAAAAGAGTAGCGTTTTTACCTAATTAAATTTTAAGCTAAACATGGTTGTTGACCACTATAGAGTTCATTCCTAAATTTCAACCATAAATTACCTAATATTGTGAGACCGTCTCTGAAAACTTTCCTTTGTCACTGTAGGACCAATTTCAATTTATTTCTCATAACTATAACTCTCTCTGTATAGAATACGACTAAAGTAACATTCTATCTTCCAAACGATATTTGGTACGATTACTACACGGGAAAATTAATGGAGGGATTCGGTGTTAAAACATTAAATGCGGAACTGGACGAAATTAACCTACTGGTGAGGGGTGGATTCATTTTACCCGCCCAATCACCTGCACTAACAACAACTGAAAGGTAAATGTTTATAAATTATGAGATAACGGTGATTTAACTTGAAATTAACATCAATCCCATTTTGATTAATTCTCTATTATAGCCGCGATAATAATTTTGAGTTGATTGTTGCCTTGAAAAACGGAACGGCGGAAGGGGAAATGTTTTGGGATGACGGAGAAACCCCTGGTAAGGTTTATAATAAACCGTAGAATCAGAAATTCATAAATATAGAAGGAATTTTTAACAAGTTTTAGCAAGAAAAAAAAGTTGCTAGGGTAAATTACGATATTCAGACCCCCCCCCCCCCTAAACAACAATGGGTATGGACTAATTAGGACATAGGGAGTTCAGAAAAAATACTATAATCTAACTATAAGTAGGCGAAGTGTGAAGAAAACGTATTTGAAACTTTCAAATCTACATGTTAAAATCTCATAGGCTGGGATGGGATAGGATAGGTTAGTTACTCATGGGATTTTATTGTGAGAATTTGAAAATTTCTAATACGTTTTTCTCACATTTCTGCTGGCCATCGATTTTTTTAAGTATTTTTTTTTTTGAGCTCCCCGTGTCCTAATTAGTCCATAACCATCATTATTTAGTGGGGGGGTCTGAACATCGTAATCTAGCCGTTACTTGGAGAAAGGACTTACTTGTGGTGGGAACATAAAATAAAGGGAATAAGTCAAATATTCCTTCTAAATTTATTTATGAATTCCTGGTAGAATATAACTAGATATTAAATTAAATCTTAATGCTTAACAGATACTTTTGAAAATGGAAAATACAATCTTATTAAATTTCAAGTTTCAAATGCACGTGATTTTTACAAACTCGAAGGGATAATGCAGACGAGTAAAACGAGTAAATTATAATCGATAAGGAAAGCTAAATTATTCATAGCAACCTTAAAAAAAACTCAACAAAAGTTTCTCGATAATTTTCAGTTGATTAACAAGTTGCGATTTCAGCATACCTAATGCTTTTATGCCTATTTTAAAGCCCTTAATCGCTTAACAATATCTTAATTGTTATCTATCAGATACTCTTCATTATCCCTTTTAATACTCTTGGATGGTATTACTAATTCAAAACATAAGTATTTCATTTTGCATACCATTAGAACGTTCTAACTTCGACCATATTGAGAAGTGGCTACTCTACTAACATGACCTTGGGAAAAGTTGAAATATTCGGGCTTACATCACCAGTTAAAACGGTCAAAATTAATGGTGAAGCCTCGACCGATACAGCATACGACACTAATTTAAAAGTACGCAAACCTATGTTTAGATAGATTTAGTTTTACAAACTCAATTCTTTCACAGGTTTTAAAGGTTTGGAATATGTCGATGCCATTATTAGACCCGCTGGAGATAAAATGGAATTAGAATTTCGTCATCCAAATTAATGTAATCTTGATAAATAAAACTAGTATTACATCAAGGTCTAATAAAAATCCTGCACATTATTGGAATACTCTCTCAGTAACCAAATTATAAGAAAATGTTTCTATTAAAAGAATAAGTTCAATCAAGAGTCATTTAATTTACTTAGACCAGGTTATTTGAAACAAATCTCCAAATATCTACCCCTCAAACTCAATAAAAAATAACCTCTCAAAAATCAATAAAAACAACACTCAAAACTATTTAAATTTCAAAACCATTCAATGGCCAAACACAGGTACCACTTAAACCGAGTTCAACCCCGATTTTTAGGTCAGGGGACTTCTCCCACTTGTTAAAGAGGGCTTCCCTACTTCCTCCTATTTATTTCTGGTATTACTCTGTTTTGACAGAGATTTTGGAATTTCATTGTTATTTTGTGACTAAAGATATACGTATCTATTTTTTTAAAGATTTTAGATAACTTACCAGGTAATTAGGCACAATCCGTTTCTTGACACAATACAGTCATAATTATATCCAACCACGGTAAGTTTTACACGCTGAAGTTGAAACCACTTTGGGGTTAGTTCAAATAGAAACCAATATTTAAAATCAAATTCACTCGATAGGCAAATAAGAGTTTGCCTCGAAAACCGATTCCACGCACTTCCGATTAATTCTCTACTTTCGATTTGGTACGTTAAGATTTTTTTTTTTAAGATTTTAGAAATCTTACGAAGCACTTAAGACGTGGCAGATAATTAGGCACAATACACTCCTAATTATTCTTATTGCAAAATTATATTCAGCCACGAAACGTTTGAAACAGTTGAAAACGTTAGGCGCCAGTTCAGGCTTAGTAAGCTCGCGACGAAAACACACTTAAAACGTAATTCTCCGGTTTCGAGTTTTAAAAAGACAATTATGAGCAATTTGAATGATAATTTAAACTTAAAATTGTTAATATTTTACTTCAAACGCTTAAAAACACGAAATCCAATCCAGAGAGTAGCGCGTTGAACTCAACTTTAAACCATTCAAGAAATTCAGACTAATTGTATTATCTTAGGTCACCGAGAGATGGCGGGAGCTAGTGCACTCTTAAAATAGTAAAACTGATATTTTCGATTTTAAGCGGGAAAGTGGTAAAAATTGTTTAAAAAAGAGCAAGAATACATGGAAAATTTCTTTCAACTGAAATAAATTACGGAATGAATTTGTTCAAATTTAAATAGATCCAATGTGAAATGACACGGTGGGTGAAGTGGCTTCTGTATTCGCCACTGAGCAAGGTGGTCTTTGAAAATTACAAAGCAAATCAGGATTATTTTTTTTTTTTTTTAGACAACAACAGCAATGCGCCTCCAGGAAACGAATTGTTTATTTAATATCTCAGTTTGTTGCCAGAAGCTTATTTATTGTCTATTGGGCTGCTCCCGGAGTCCAGTGCCCGTGTACATTGTGTCAATGCCAAAGGCGTTCAGAACTTCAGAGTGCTCCGGAAGCAGTCGGAAGTTCGGAACCATTGAGTTGGGAATATATTTTCTTCTAGATATCCATTTAGATTTAATTATCGGAAAATTAAAAAAGGAACTTTAGTTTAAATATTCACAACTCAATGGTCGGAGCTCACTTAGCAGTCTTAGCACAGTAGTATACATCATCAATTACGTGCCCATTTATTAAATTACGCTCACACCCCACGATTCGCGATTGAAACATCGTCTTCTAAGGTGGTATCCCATAGGTTTAAAGGTTTATTGTAAGCCGTATTACAGAGAAATACACCCTTTGCTAGCTAAATAGATATTGTATTAATGGGCCAATTATGTTTTATCCCAAAGTAATGGCCCAATTTATACTGGGTATATACATGTACCTTTGTTTTATTCTCATGGTTTTTTTTTTTTTTTTCATACGAATAAATGTTTCGGTAGCAAATTAACCTCTAAATCATAAATTCTCGTTCACCAAATTTTATAATCTTTACTCTTTCCAGCTTCTGTAATGGGGGGGCTCCTTGTCTCAACCCACGTAAATGGACCATGGTAAATGTAGTAATGACCCACTTTGAGCTCTGTGTGAGGGGTGGGTAGTGAAGTGACGTGACTGACGTCCCCGTCCAGGCTCCTCTCAACTCTCAAGAGTCAAGAGTCCTTGGTACTTTGCTTGAAGCCTTAGCCTGGAAATTTCTGCCATGATTTATTTTGATAGTTTCAAACTTCAGTCTTTTATTTTGTGTTTAAGAAGCTTAATTTTATAATTTACAATTACTATTTTTTACCGTTAAATACTCCCAGAAAACAAACAATTCCTTAAATCAGCTAAAAAAAATCTAATTTTTTTTTTGCTTTCTGGGTTTGGATTATTTTTATTTGCCTGTTTATAACTTCACATTCGACATGGCTGAAAAAGGAAGTTCTTTCAAAGACAAAGAAAATGGTTTAGCTCAAGAATTTAATGTCGCAAGCAAAATGAGCAAACATAAATTGGAAAAAAAGCCAATGAAAACGGTAACTTTAACGAGTGTTAGTTTGGCTAAAATCGTTGATGCTCTTGGGCCATGGGACCCTCTTAAAAGCACTGATTGGGATGAGGAGCCACCTTCATCACAATGCCTTCTAAGAATTAAGAGGTTCGAATTGAAACTAAAGGATTTTCACAGCATCAGATTTTATAATATCTCCATTCTAGAGATATCATGTCAATTTATCAATCTCCACCACCTGGAATGTTCATTTATCCTGATGAGAAAGTCATGACCAAAGTGAGTGAATTAAGTTATTACGTCGCATCTTTCAAATTTCTAATTGAATTGTTTACCAAGGTACACGCTCTTCTAACTGGACCTTTCGATACCCCTTATGAAGGAGGCTTTTTTTATTTTGTTCTACGGTGCCCCCCAGACTATCCAATTCGTCCCCCGAGGGTTAAACTTATGACAACAGGTGAATCTAAAGTTAGATTTAATCCCAATTTATATAGAAATGGAAAAGTGTGCCTCAGTATTCTCGGGTAAGAGTACGAAACCTCTTAAATTTTAATTCTTTGATTTAATGATATATATATAACTTACTATGTTTCTGAAGGACATGGTCGGGTCCAGCATGGAGCCCCGCTCAAAGTTTATCCAGCGTTCTAATTTCCATACAGTCCTTGCTAAACGAAAAACCATATTTCAATGAACCTGGATTTGAAAAAGTATTACTATGGTAATTTTATGAGCAGAAATGAATTTTAAATATTTATATTTGTAATTTAGGAACGATATCCCGGAGATAGTAATCGCTTAAACGAGATTTTAAGACACGAAACCCTTAGAGTCGCTGTTTGTGATATGATGGAGCGAACGACAACAGATTCTAAAGACTGCCCCGATGCCTTGAAGTAAATCTCATAAATTCATCATGAATTTTATCAAAAAAATTACAATATTCTCTATAAAATTTGTAGAGAAGTGATGGATTCGTCATTCTTAGAATTCATGGATTTTTATAACTCAACAATTACCCAAAATATACATTTGACTGGGCATAAAATGATGGTAAGAAAAATTTCTCAATTCTGGTGAAAGTAAATTCTGAATTGGGAGTTCTTGAAACATCATCACTGGAGTTATAGTATTTGCCTTTACAAACACTCCCCCAAGGGGAAACCTGTGGGTTTCATTCCTCCTTGGCCCTTCGCTGCATCTCTTCAAAATTATTTTCATGGCTTAAAGGGAGAATGCAGCTCAATATCAAGTGATTTTTCTATCAAACAAAATGTACTAAACATCGAAATTTAGAAATTCGCTTAACTTCAAGTGCCATTTCTTTACGATGACTTAACTTTAGACTCTACTAGAACATAATTACAAAGCTATAAAATTTAATAGGATCCCTTTAGAGAAAGACGTGGATCTTTTGATTTTAAGTCGATAAAGGAACGAATTGAAGTCATACACGCTGAAATAAAAAAGAAAAAGGAAGCCAAGGATGACAAAGCGAAGAAAGATCAGCAACGTACTGAAGAGTGGTTAAGCGATTGTTCATCAGATGGTTCTTAAAATCGTATTGTTCCTCGAAACTAATCTTTGTTTTTTTAAAACAACCCTTCTCCATTCTTGGCTTATCAATTGTTGGACATTATTAGACGAAGGTACACATTTCGAGAGAGGAGATATAAGTTAATAACATTCCATACACTTACCGCTAAAAAATGTCTGTTAAAAAATAAATATTGGTTTGTATTTTTGGATCAAAGATTTTTTTAAAAATTGAGTCTCAATTTAACGTTGATTAAGCTCAATATAAAATTCGTTACGAATATTCACGGATGTAAAGTTGTTTGATTATGTAAGACACGCGAGTGTTCATTGTTACTCGATACATTAAATATTTCGCTTTTAATGATATAGATTTGTATTTTATTTGGTGATCAACGAAAATATTGCTCAATGCAAATCGATACTAAATTACTAATCGCATCAGAGCTGCTATTAATATTTCAATTTGTTAATTAAGGCTATGATCGCTAATATATATTTTTTATGACTAACTTATATAAATGTGAAATGAGTACTGACTCTTTCCCCTCTAGATTTCAATTTTAAAACTATTTTTCCATGGTGCTGCTCTCATAAATCTAAAAAACTGCGCTGTCATGTTGAAGCTTTTCTCTTAAAAGTTAAAATGGTGATTATAATAGTTGCATTTGGGTATTTTTAAAAGAAAAATTATAATACATTTTATACACTAGAGGCCTAGTATTAAGTTTCACCAAAATATAACATATTCCACAAAGTTATTATAACAACCAGTAGTGTAAAGTTATCAGTAAACCAAAACTAGCGTATTGGAGCGTGGAATAATAAATGAATATAATAGGAGATGAATTAATTCAGAGCTATGTACATTGGTCTCTCTAATTATGAAGAGATTTTGCTGGGTTACCTATCTGGAGAGGGGGAATTCAATGTTGGTGGTAAGCGAGATAGTTTAAAATAGCTAGACAAAAACAATAGCACCAGAATTTCTATTAAGTACCTCTTTATCATCAAATTTGGGTCCCTATTACCAAAAGGACAGCTGATGTTCTTTCTCTTCCAATTAGAGCTATCGCCACAATTTGTCTCTAAAGTACATAAAATTGCTTTTGCTTAAATTGACTCCAGATAAGCCTGTGGATGTTTCTGGAAAAAACATCAGTGATGTTGTAAAACTTGATTGAAGTTACATCTGTATTCTGTTACATGTACTAGGGTCAGTGAGGTTTTTTAAACTAGGTCATTAGCTTCAAAGCTAGATTTGACCCAAGGTTGCCAATAGGTCAGGGAAAAGTGGGGGAATATTAAAATTTCTGTTAAAACTATATTACAGGAAAAGTTTAGCTAGCTGTGCCTTTTGGTCATGAAAAATGATCTTAGATGGTCAAGGAAAAACCTGGAAAGGTCAAATTTTGTGGCAACCTTACTATCTTACTACTATTGAAATGTTAATTCACCTCCTCTTAATTTTTCATTTATTCATTAAATACTCCAAGGGAATCGCTCACTATGGGGGAATGGAAAACGACTCTAGCTGAGAATAAGAATTTCTAAAGAAAGGAGGAAAGATGATTTTGAGAAGTGTTACCACCTGTATTTTGTTCCTCTACTCAAAATCTTGAGGAAGAGTTCAAATTACCAAAGTGTAACGGGGGTGGTAGCTTTTTTTTCCTTTTACACCCGCTCAAGCGTGGCATTAAAGTTTTGGTTTGCTGATAGGTTAAATATACTGAGCGTTAATGTATAATTGCTTTTGTGAAATGAAGTTTTTGGTTTTGCATTGCACTTTGAAACAAATCGTTTGCCTCAGATAAGTTTCTTGATAATTGAGCGATATAAGTTGCAGCGTGATTTTTCCTTGAAAATAAATTCCAAGTTTCAAAAAATAATTCTAATTTAAACTTTCCCTTAAAAAAAATACTTGTAAAAACAAAAAACCCACGATAGTTAATTTTCTTCAGCCCAATTTATATCGCTTTGGCGCGCGCTAAGTTTCTCATTCCTTTATATAATTTTGATATTTTTGTATATAGATTTATCTTTACAATGGAAGATTCCTAAGAGAAGAGATCATTTCTTGCGGGGGAATTTCTTTATGGCAAATACGATATATGGCCACAAATAACGGAAATCTAGATGAAAAATTAAATCGAGTGTCAGTTTTCTACTAAATCGTAACAATTTTTGAAGAGATAACAACTTACTGTTCTTCTAATCCTTTGTTCTTTAACATAATGTAAACTTCTTCCGCCGTTTGCTGCCCTTGCATTTTTTGGCCATTTAACAATTCTTTCTCAAGTTCGTCAATTGACTATATTTAATAGCGTAATTTAAATATTCTTAATTAATAATTTAAAATATCTCTTGAAAAGTCACATTTAACTTGGTAATTTTAAGTTTGCTGCCAACAACAAAGTTGAAAATTGGAAAATTAAAATACACGTAGAAATATTTCGATTCAAAATGGAAAATGAGAGTTAAAAAAAATAAAACTTCAGTTTCTTTTACTTTCATAATTACCGTGGCAAGAAACAATTTTGAGTAGTGACTTTAAATTAATTTCTAAAGTTTAGTTACGTTTTAATTACAATAAAGTATAAAATTTGATCAATCAGATTGGCGATGTTTTTAAAGAAACTCAATCACGAAGGCTAAAATAATAATAGGATTGGCTTGTATTTACTGAAACGATGAAATTCAAACCAAACACAACTTCAGAATTTAAATTAAGCACTATAATTGTGGACGTAAATTCAAAAGCTGTTGCATTTTAAGCTCCTAGTTTACCTTTAATTTTCCAAATTTCAAACCAAAACTTGTGATTTTTTATGATACTAATATTAAAAGGTATAGTACCACATGCGCATATTTTTAACTACTGATGGTTCCAAACCGAAATGATAGAGGGTTTTACCAATATTCTAGTATAGTTAGCACTCACTTGCGTCAATTTTTCAAATAAAATATTTGAATTATGTGCCAAAATTTTATTTCTAAGTTAACAACCAGAAAACATCATAACAATGTTATTTCTATAAATGCTACTTTCCCAAATTTTAATCAGATTGTGGTACTATGCCTTTAAGCTGGGTTTAAAGAGACAGTTTCTATTATACCTTTCCTGTTTTAACAAAGGCTTCGGCAACCTTACGATTTCTACCTCCGTAGCAAGTCGTGATTAAATCGGCTACTCCACAACTTTCAAAAAATGTGCTTTGTTTAGCACCAGGGTAAAACGTTTCGGCAAATTTGATCATTTCCATGAGTCCTATGCGGATGATAGCTGCTTTGGTATTGTCTCCGTAACCCAAACCATCCACAAATCCAGCCCCGCAAGCTACTATGTTCTGAAAAAAACATTGCTTAGTTAATAAAAAATCATATTTTCATTTAGTTTAAAGAATTTTACCTTAAGAGCGCCGCATAACTCTACAGTATGTACATCATCAGTGACTGTAACTCTAAAATTGTCAGTTTGAATCAAATCCTTCAAAATTTTGCCCATTTCGTTGTTTTTGCATCCTACGGTTAATTTTGAAAACATTTTAAAGCCCCCATTTACAATTAAAGTTTAGTAATTAGTCGTATATCTAGATCATTCTAACCTATAGTAGTTTCGCAAAACTTTTCTGCCGCTACTTCAGGCGCGAGATTAGCTCCCATTAATACACACATTTCGATGTTGAGCATATTTTTTAAGACATTAGAAATAAGTTCGATCCCGCCATCGGGTGTGTTATCAAAGCCCTATAAGGCAAAAACATTTACTATTTTTTAAACTAAAAACGAACTAATTAGTTTATTAATCTATTCAGGCAATTTATGCGTATCTGAATTAATTCATAGAGATTAGAGACCATCTGCTCCATGAGAAGTCTATTTTGTATTGGTTGGTCATTGCCATAGACTACTTGGGTTCATAGAACACCAGCGAAATTTCCTCGATATTTCCAGATGCAACCAAATGTTTTAGCTGATTAAGGCCGTACCAACATAATGTTACTGAAATTTATGATCAAGTACTCCAAAAAATTCCCCTGATTTATGTCAAATTATTAAGTTTCCCTGATTTTTTTGTCAACATTCAAATTCCCTGATATTTCCAGGTATTCCACGTTTCTATGAACCCTGTGATATCTATTTAAAGGGACTATCTGCGATTTTTGAAGCCCATTTAAAGTCGCCTTCTTTCCTTGCTTAGCAGAAGACGTTGGCCATAGTCAATTGTACAGTCAAAGCTAAGCATAAGAGAAGAGCATTTTAATGGGGCAAATTTCAGAGCAGATAGGGCCTTTAAAAGCCTTCTATCTGATCTTTGTCAAAGCAAGACCAAAGGACAACGTCACCCAATAATCAAACAACTTTTCTAGGGGATCTTTCTAAATTTTATTTATCTTAGTGCCATTCATTAAAATGGCAATTGGTGAGAAAGCATGTCAGCTTCCATATATAAAAAAAGAGGAATGGAGTCTATAGTAGAGGGTCCCTTTAATAAAAAATGTTCAAAAGCTTATTATCAGTTAGAAATAACAAGTACTCTATCTAGTATTTGTTCTTTCAAGCGATAAGTATAGACCTGATTTTTTATTGATTATATCGAGAGGTTAAGCATCTACTTTGTGTCACCGTCACTATAAAATTAATATATACAATAGCCTTGAGAAACAGGAGTGTTTTCTCCAAGGCTAAGCCTTGAAACAAGTTATTTGTTCATTTGATTAGGGCTGTTTGCTTAACCTCTCAAATCAATACCTTTTCAACTTATGAGGTATACTTTACTTTTATGAGGGATATTCCAACAGCTGTTGATTTTAAGTTGCCAACTAAAGGTTTACACATTGGGACAATAAATTTGTGAGGCAAGACAAATACTAAGATATCCGCATCTTTGCACGTTTCTAAAACATCAGTGACTGCGACCTAGAGCAATTTTAATATTTAGCAGAGTATACATTACAATGATATCTATGGAACTATATAAAAAAGTATACTTACGACGTTAGTTGGTAATTTATACCCTGGGAGATACTTTACATTTTCATGCTCTGTATTTATAATTTCACTCAAGTTACGCCCATCGATTTGTTCTTCGTATACGAACATTTTGACTGTATTATCGAAAATGTCGAATTTAACGACATTGCTACCAATTATACGCGCGATTGCGGAACCCCTAAAATAAAATATAAATATAATTTAAGTGTAATTAGCATAAATTTGCTATAAAATTATTACTAAATATTATGTCAAAAACCTACCAATTTCCTGATCCGATAACCGCGACTTTCTTTGTTTCATCTGCCATTTAAAGGAACTAAAAGTATACAAGAACTAGGAAGAATTTAAAATAATTTTAAACTAATTATTTCCAAGGTGAACTAAATAACGATATACCGCCTCCAACTCAGACACAAACACTCCTCTCTTTGCCTCTCCTATTTCGTCTCCTGCAAAGGTCCGTAAAGGTCATACGATTAGAACGAAGTAAAATGTTAAATTCAGTGGAGCGCTTGCCATCTAGCGATGAGAAATAGAAACAAACTTGCAAAATTGATCCACATCGGGACACCCTGGGAGTCGATCTGCGGCGCGCATGGTGACTAGGCTTACACGCCACCTTCACCACCCCCACACACATTTCAAAAAAAAAAAAAAAATTTACAAAAATAATAATAATAATATCGGAATAATTTGGAAATATGGTAAACTTTTGGTCATCAACTTTTAGAATATATCATTTTTAATTTAAAATATATAAAATTTCCAATGTTAATTTAAAACAAAAGTTTTAGACGCACGAATTTAGGCGACCCAAGTCCATCTTCTCCCTGAACTTGGCTCCTAGGACGCTTTCATAAGTTTATAACTAACTTCTAAAAGATAACGTATAAATTTATGACGCTAATAATGTATTATTTTGAGAATTTTATTGATTCTTACCTAGGTTTTTCTCGTGATTATTTAAGTAAATTATAATTATATCGTTTAAGCTTTTTTTAACGGGAAAAAACCCGGTTGAAATCAACAAAGTACTCCAACATTTCGGTTCATTTCGGGGTCCTATTTCCATTAAAGCGAGTTGAGACCAATCTGTTAATCAGTTTTGTCAAAAAAAAATAAATAAATAAATAAATCTTATTTTGGCATATTTATCCATAGGGCGCCAATAAGGTATTATTTGGAGTATTTGGTTGATTTTAACCGGGTTTTTTCTCGTTAAAAGACAATTAAACGATATAATTATAATTTACGTAACTAATTACGAGGAGAAATTCAGGTCAGAATCAGTCAAATTCTCCAAATAACACATTATCTGCCCCCTATGGGGATTAAACATGACGAATCAGGATTTTAAATATTTTATTTTGACAAAACTTATTAACGGATTGGTCTCAACTCGCTTTAATGGAAATAGGACCCCAAAAGCAACTGAAAACCACCGAAAAAAGTTCCTGATTCGAAACTTTTTGACATTTTCGAACTCAGCGAAAATCACAAAAATTTCATTCTCCCTTTTTTTCGTTTTTTCGAAAATGGCCAAAAATAAAGTTTCGAATTTGAAACTTTTTTTGCTGGTTTTAAGTTGGTTTTGGGGTCCTATTTCCATTAAAGCGAGTTGAGACCGATCAGTTCATTAGTTTTGTCAAAATAAAATATTTAAAATCCAGATTCCCCATTATAAAAACCCATAGGGCGCGGATAATGTATTATTTTGAGTATCTAATTCATTCTGACCGGGTTTTTTCCTCGTAATTAGTTACGCAAATTATAATTACGTCGTTTAAGTGTCTTTTAACGAGAAAAAAACCCGGTTAAAATCAACCAAATAATTGAAATAAAACATTAATTGTTGGCCCTATGGAGATTAACATGGCGAAATCTGATTTTAAATTTTTAAATATTTTATTTTGACAAAACTAATTAACGGATCGGTCTCAACTCGCTTTAATGGAAATAGGACCCCAAAATCAACCGAAATCCATCAAAAAAAGTTCCAGATTCGAAACTTTATTTTTGGCCATTTTCAAAAAAACCAAAAAGCGAAAAAAAGGGAGAATAAAATTTTGTGATTTTCGCCGAGTTCGAAAATGTCAAAAATAAAGTTTCGAATTTGAAACTTTTTTTGCTGGTTTTAAGTTGGTTTTGGGGTCCTATTTCCATTAAAGCGAGTTGAGACCGATCAGTTCATTAGTTTTGTCAAAATAAAATATTTAAAATCCAGATTCCCCATTATAAAAACCCATAGGGCGCGGATAATGTATTATTTTGAGTATCTAATTCATTCTGACCGGGTTTTTTCCTCGTAATTAGTTACGTAAATTATAATTACATTTTTAATCGTCTATTAACGAGAAAAAATCCGGATAAAATCAACCAAATAATTCAAATAAAACATTAATTGGGACCCTATGGAGATTAACATGCGAAATCTGAATTTAAATTATTTTAATTTGACAAAACGGATTAACGGATCGATCCGAACTCGCATTAATGGAAATAAGACCCCTAAATCACCGAAATCCACCAAAAAAAGTTCCAGATTCGAAACTTTATTTTTAGCCATTTTCGAAAAAAACGAAAAACTGAAAAAAGGGAGAATGAAATTTTGTGATTTTCGCGGAGTTCAACAATGGGAAAAATAAAGTTTCGAATCTGAAACTTTTTTTGTTGGATTTCGGTTGGTTTTGGGGTCCTCTTTACATTAAAGCAAGTTGAGCGCGATCAGTTCATTCATTTTGTCAAAATACAATGTA
This sequence comes from Odiellus spinosus, assembly GCA_963920705.1. Classification (NCBI taxonomy): domain Eukaryota; kingdom Metazoa; phylum Arthropoda; class Arachnida; order Opiliones; family Phalangiidae; genus Odiellus; species Odiellus spinosus. Next base: position 15,441,990 of record OY987228.1, on the reverse strand, counting down.
TAAAATCCAGATTCGCCATGTTAAATTTCCATACCTTTAAATTATGCAAAATTAAATATAATTTACTGAATATGGTTTCACTTTTTAATAGGTAATAAAGGTTAGTGGTGATCAATTTTCGATCTCGTTTGAGTTTCAAATTATATTTGGTTTTAATGATTAATTAAATCACGATTAGAGGATAATATTAATCATAGCTTTACGTAGCGTTTAAAATCTACAAACTAGATTAGTAATAATTTAAATTTATTTAAAGAATCTGTTTAGATTTCTAAAAAGATAATATTTAAAATCCTTGAAGTATAAGGGTCAATCCGTTTGAATTTGACTTTAGGAAAAAAGGGCCTAATTTTAAATTTCAAGCATTATTTTTCTACGGATACATAAGCGGAAGAAACTGATATTTACCCTTTCAGGGGAGATTTCCCGCCACATTTTGAAACATATAGTCCTGGTCGATTTGCCGGAAATGGGCCCTTGTCTCGTAGCCGCGCCGCCATCTTTTTGTAGTAACAGGCTGCCAGACTATTTCTAATTTTATTTCCCACAAACCAAATTCAAGTTGTTAGTCCAACGCTTCCTATATGATAAAGTATAGGAGGCGTTGGTTAGTCTGTAGCTATTTTCACACTACAAAAAGATGGCGGACGATCACGTGACAAAAAGTTTTCCCCGCCAAAATTTTCGCGAGGTTCTCTAGACTTCCGGTTTTGGAAATCGACCAGGACTATAGGACACTATTTTTATTTAAAATTTAATCGCTTTTAAAAACCAAACAAAAGTACTTAATACAATTTATTCGCGTTAAATCCGTTTAAAATCATCAATTTTGTACACATATTACATTTAATTAACTAATAATCCAGAAAAACGCAACTTCGCTTACGAATCTAGTTTGAAAATCTATTTATTACTTTAGAACGGAACTCTTTAAAAATTGAATTTTGTTACAGTTGTAATTAAGTTTAAAACCGATTTAAATAGACTTCAATAATGGATTCTTAATTTCACTTAATTTCATTGATTTACGTTAAATTCATTATTAATTTATTCAATTTCTATAACATTAATCCAAGCCGTAATAAAACATTTGAACGCCTAAACTATGCTTAATAATACCTACAATAATATTCATTCGTTTAAATATAATTAAGTTCGTTAATTTAGCCTAATTATTTAAATTATAATTTCTACCAGTCGGAGTTTTCCCAGCTGTTATACTAATCTTTCGTTAGAAGTTGAGTTATATCCGTAGCGTATTAGGACTGTACAAATATATATAGAAAAGCCAAGACTCCCCCAATTTTCTAAAATGGAATAATCCATACGGATTTTCGCTATTTTTTAGCGTCTTCTAATGTATTCATTTTTGGAGTTAAGATCAGCCGTAATTTGCAGTGTGTTTTCTACAGAAAAAGGTTATGGTTTATCATTCTCCCGCTGAAAATGAAAGCAGACTCCGCGCGCGCCCAGTTTCCCCGGGGATTTTATTCACTCCCTCAAGTTCAGCCCCCCTTTTCTTTAGTTTTCCTCCGTTTATCCAAAACACCGAATGAAGCTTTATTTAAACTAAAGGAAAAACTGAGGTTAAGATTTTCCCTTTATCGCGTTCTTGTTCTATTCAATCTTTAGCCTAAACGGTAGTAACTTCTATAGTTCGTGGAAGAAAGCGAATGCGGCTAGGGAGTAAAAATACACTTTTCCTCTGGGTTATAGGCTCCGCTCTATTACAACAACCTCCGTGAACCAAAAAATTTAAGAAAATGCGGAGGGGGTTTGATTTAAATTAAATATTAAATTAAATACTTATTTTTGAGCGTCGAAACTAACATTTTTGAAATCCCCGCGCGCGAATCTATCGAAACACGTTTAATTTTCTTAATTACGTTTTATTTTAAAGCCTTAGAAACGTTATAAACATTTAGTAATCAAGAAAATTGCTTAATTAGTCCCAAACTTTCTTTCATAAGTAATTAACGGATCGTCGTAGGATAAAGAGTCTAATTTTATTTTATTCTCCGTATCTTAATTGACTTTTTTACGTATATCGTATTTAAACGCGACTTAATTTCAAGCCGTGAAAAATATTTAAACACTTCGAAACAAAAAAAATTGGTCAAAATCGTTGAACTTAATTACCTAACTAATTAACCGCTTATCCCAGGATAATGAAATTAACTTTTTTGAGTTTCTCGCGCGTTAATTGATTAGATTAAGTATGATTTGTTTAAATATAATCGAGATTTAATCTAATTATAAGCGTTAATCCAGTTTTCTGAACGGAAAAATGATTTAGGCTTAACTTTCTAATTGAATAACTAATTAACTATTAGTCCTACGTTAATTATACTAACACCAGCGGATTCCTCGTACTCTAATCTATCAGACGACATAGTTTTGGTTTCAAAATTCTTTAAAATTAAGCCAAATATTTAGGTTTCGCGAAGCGACTCGTTCGAGAAACATTTTTCTTAAAACTGAACTTTCAAGACAAGATAGGCTGCCATAGTATTTTCATAGATCTAATTTTAAAACTTTAAACGCAATTTAATTTTAGTTTTAATTTTATTACGGGCCCTAATTAAGATAAATTAAAAAGAAAAATACGTATTCTTAGGTTTTAGGACACGGGCTATCCGATAAAAATATTTTTGAGAACGTACGAGCAATTTTAATTTTAATTTAGATTAATTTTAATCGCGATTAAACTTGATTAGGAATATATAAGCGCTTAAAAACACTCCTCGCGCTTTTACCTAGCGAAATTAACACTTTTTAACCTCTAAAAGCGAAAAAATATTTCAATTAACTTAATTCTGTCAATTAATTTTAATTACAAAGCTATTATGATATAATTTACGCTTAAAAATATTTATAATTCAATTTTGAGAAAAATTTTCACCACTTTGCGTCAAAATCTACAAATTTAACATAATTAAACACTAATTATCGCTTTAATTAAGGATCATTATAAAGTCTACGTATTATTAATGCAAAATATGTCGAGATTTATAAAATAGAAAAATATTTCTAATATTTATTACGTTTTGAAATTAAATTTTACAAATACTGATTCAAATATTGAAATTAAATTTTACAAATATTGATTTTTGGAAGCTATTTCTTTTATAGCGAGTTGAAATATTGAAAATTAAAATGAATTTAAATAAATTTGTAGTTTTAACTGTATTTTAAGCCAAGATTAAATTTATTTCGAAAGTTGTAAAATATAAATGCAAGATAATTTATAGTGTAGGCATAGCTTTATTAGTTATTTCTGGGGCTTCAAGCGCCATAGCAAATAGCACGAAATATTTTGAAAGCGTCGTCTGCAAAATTTTATTTTACCCTGAATCAACAACATGAGGAAACTAAACTCCCCTAGAGTCCCCTTTAAAGAAAACTTTGATAAAAGGGTAGCGTAGGTTTATACGTTCTGTGAATTTAACGTTGACGATACCGAGGACTATACTATTATTTTTGTTAGGCGCTAAGATAATAGCGGTGTTAATTTTATGATTATCAATTAAGTAACCAATATTGAATTTATTTAGCTAGGTAGGTTCTGCGCTATTAAATATGCCTTAAACCATGGGAAATAATATGGCTGCAGTCACTACAGAAGAGGAAAGTTACCCTAATGATATGTCTTTGGTAGAAGAAGTTTATGGTAAGACCTGATAAATATTTCAATTACCCTATTTTAATTTCAGAGTAATTATAGATATAATTAAGGATATAAAGGATCCTGAGAAACCCCAAACTTTGGAGGATCTGGAAGTTGTGTACGAAGCTGGAGTTAAAGTATGTAAACGATTAAACGATGTGCATCATGTCCAAATTGAATTTACTCCAACAGTTCCACATTGCTCATTAGCCACTTTAATTGGTAATAACAAACTACCCCAATTTGACATCTTTATCATTTGAATGTTTATATCCAATAGGTCTGTGCCTCAGGATAAAATTAGAAAAAACGTGGGATAAGAAATTTAAGGTAAGAATGTTGATGTTAATAAGATCCAATCGTCTAATTAAAAATAATATTTAGCTGGACATAAGATTAAAAGAAGGAACCCACGAAACAGAACATGAAAGTAAGGCTTATATTCATTGATTAAATTAAATAATAATTATTGTTCACTTCTTTTCTTTTAAGTTAACAAACAAATTAACGATAAAGAACGCATTGCGGCTGCCATGGAAAATCCTAATTTACAAGAAATGGTTTTTAAATGTATAGCCGATGATAATTAAATTGATAATTCTAATATTAAAGAAATTATATTAAAAAATTGTAGACATACTTAATTTTTTTAATAATCAAAAGAAGACCAATTACAATAGGACCTTTATTTACAATTTAGTTATACACAGCACGTACAAGTTATATTCCTATTAGGCCAATTGATTTTTGGATTATTGTTTTCTTCAAATTCAAATTGGAACTTTGGAAGGAATAAATTATTTACAATAGAAATAAATCAAACAAAATTAAAAAAAGTTTGGGAAAACTAAATCTTTAAACCTCTAAACTACGAAACGTTAAGTATATATTAAGTGCAGAGAAAAAAAAAATCCTAAGGCCATTTTTGGGTTTGCTAGTATTACTTTAAAGTTTAAACTTTACTAAGATTACTGATAATTTTATATTTTTAATTTAGAAGTAGAAAACGAAAGAATCTGATTTAAAAGCTTACAAGAATACTAAACTTCAAGAGAAAAAAATCAAAATAATATTTTAAAGATTTGATTTAGACAACGAAACTATTTAAATTCAACTAAAACGTTACTTTATATATATAATTTTTGTTTTTGTTTGTTCAAGCACTGATGGTATAATCGATATTTTTGTTTTAAACCATTTTTGCAAGTTAGTTTTGTTATATATTGTGGGTATAAACTCGACGGAAGAATTTTTTGTTTTAGGGATGCAAATTTCTTTTTTCTTTTCATTTTGTTATACCGCAACGTATCAATTTGAAATTTTAATTCACGAGAGACCGGTAGCTAGTTTACTCTGTACCAAAGAAGTCTTTCGATTTAAAACCGCGTCTGGAGTTGGGATTTCATCTCCTGTAGTCGCGGATTGAGGCGTGGCAATAGGCGGTGCGACTGGGCGAATTTTTGGTTCCTTGGCTTTGGCCATGTTGTAGTCGCCGGAATCAAAATATTTTTGCTAAGTTTCGAAGAAATAATCATCAGGTAAGAATTAAGATTCCTAGTTAATAATATTACCCCTCGATGAAGCCTTTTCTGCAAAAAAAGAGATCCACCAGGCCTCATTACTTGAGGATATTTAGCTTTAAGTTTGGCTTCTTCTTGTTTCTCGGCTTCGCGCAAAGTGGCCTATAAATAGCAAACATTGTAAAAGCAACAACAATTTCACGAATGGCTTATGATTAGCATACCTCATCCTGTTTAGGAGCTTCCACGGTTTCAATTTTGTCGTTATCTGACATGATTGCGGTTTTTATTGTTCAATCCTGCCTAGTTAGGCCTCTGCCTAACAGAAGGTGAATATTTGAAACAGTCACTCGAGAGTAACTGTCAAATAAAGAAAAAAATATTTATCATTTTCATTTTTCAAGCTCCGTATGAAGCTAATAATTAAGATTTTATAATTCAAATAGCTTTTAAATTAACAATATTTATGACTAAGATATTTTACCTAAAGACAGTTGGAACAACAGCTCGACTTATAAAAAGACTAGGCACTTTCGTTAATTTATGAAAGGCTCGGTTAGGTAAAAATCCCTCTAGTAGGAACTCAGCGAAGCTTGTAGTCAAAAGTAGGCGCTTAAATTGCAACTTGAAAGAGCGGCAAGATAGGATGTATTAGCATTTACTTTAAAGTTAATAAGTTTTAACAAATTAACTACTGAACGAAAACAGTCTTCAAGACAGTAATAGAATCCAAATAATGTTTGAAATATACTGAAATTAGTTCTAGCCACGAAACAAATTGCAAAAAACTTTCAAATATACGAATTTATAAGCCTTGGTCAAAAGGATTACAAAGCGGCAAGCTCCAAGCGGGACTCATCTTGCAGCTAAAAAAGGTGAACCTAAACGCGTGTGTTACGTTGGGAAACACAAGTCGTCAACTCATCGCGTGTTTCTATCAGAGGATTCTTAAATTTCTGAACATAGAAGTAAAACTTTACTTCTGATTTCATTTAAAGTGTCTTTAAAGGAGCTCAAAAAACGCGAACCCATACTGTTTGTGTTTCCTCGAACTAGGGGCAGAAGCAACAATGAGAATTTCTCGAAGGTACCAAATGCCTATTGTGGCTTTTAAGGAAACCCACAAAACGTCCTATGCGGTAGTGCCAAACATTTTCTACTGTGCCCCAAGTGAGCCTCCCTGATTCAAGAGACCTAACAGTGGTGGCATCGGAACTTAATTGACCCATAATGTGTGTTATCTATCCACAAATAATGCAAGAGTTGTGAGCTTTCGTTTTTATTTTAATAGTTATAATCACAGAAATTAGAGGAAAAGACAATTTAAACAAAAATAATTGAACACTAAAGTCTTTTACATAGATCTGCCCCTTTTTCTTTTCCTTCGGCATTAGCTATACGTGAACCAAACTGAATAGCTCTTTTAGGTAACACAGAGGCACTCTTGAGGTTCAATTTGAAAGCGAGCATCCTTAAGAGTAGTTTTTCCCCCAGTCCGCGTGGTAGTTCAAGGTTTGCTTTCTTGTGAATAGGGACACTATTTAAGAATGAAACTGCACATTCATCTAGAAAGGGGAAACGAGCTTCCCTTCCGTGATCGGATATAATTCTATCATCGCGCCCCAAATTTCTCGACGAAATACGATCAATTTCCAAAATAATTTCGTTTTTGAGCGCATCCCATCCTCCAGAGAGATATTTTTGCCTGTGTCTCGAATAACCAGCAAGTTGTTCATCAGCCCCCATGCCCAGCAATAACACTCTGGTTGGACTAGTATATTCTATCGCATTACCACCACCTTCAAGTAGCTTCCCATGACCCTTGGCCGCAAACCAAATAGCGCAACCTATGCTATCGTCCAAAACTGTTTCCGACGGATGAATTAGATGCTTAATTCGACTATTCCGAGCTTCTTTCAATTCTTCAGAGGTAACATTAATTTCTACAAAATTCCACTTTCTACAGGGACAAACTCTAATAAGTTCTTTATAACCTTCAATTCCAGTTACGCGATCTGGGGACTCAAATGACATTGAATTATTTTTGGAATGTTGAAAGGATACGTTCATCAGGTCAATGGGTAAGTCTGATTTTAAACATTTATCCGCGAGGGCTGCCAATACCATACAATCGACTCCGCCAGAGAACAAAATTCCCACTGACGGGTGTAAACAATGTTGAATACCAGTCATTTTAGAACAGTTTTTACACAAAAATGGTTGACTGTTGACTCTGATATCAACAGCTTCTTTTAAAACATGAAAAAAACTATCGAGACAGTCATCAAACACTCGGGAATCAATTAAGAGTTCTAGTAAAGCGATAGAATCAGTTTTTGAAATATTACGCAAATTACTATTTAAAATTTCAAGGCTAGAATTTATTTCAATGCCATATAGTAATGAAACATAATCGAGGAGAGTTTGATTAGATTTCGCTTGAACTAAAAAGGAGTTGAAGACTTCCTTTATTGGGATAGAAAGAACCGTAGAGTTTTCCAACATTGGAATTAAACTGAATTTATTTGGTTGTAACTTTGAACCACTTGGGGTTAAAAACCACTGGTAGCTTTTAAGACTTATATTACGAGCACTTTGAGTTGTATCTAAACACAAT